>CM057459.1:1001107500-1002462500 GCA_016271365.2 Neoceratodus forsteri
GCTGCAGGTTAAGGAAATTGGAGGATGAAGTAATGGGTTATGGAGGGAACTAGGGAGAGTAAAGGAGGGGGAAGCTGAAGCAGGAGTGATGCTACTAAGGAGTGGCAGACAGATGCAGAGAGGGAACTGCAGAGCTAAAGATGGGGATATGAGGAAGATGAGAGAGGTAAGTGGAGGTGCAGTAGGAGGAGGGAGAGATCAGGGAAGGAGGAAGGAGGTGATGGGCACCATTGTGGGGTTATCAAGAAATAGGTTTGCAGTGTTGGCAGAGGATGGGGAAGGATAGATATTGGAGCTGCGGGGGGGAACAGAGATGGGAGAGAAAGGGAAGGGTAGGCTAGAGGAAGAGGGAGAGGCAATAACAGGAGGGGAGGCAGCAGGGGGAATGATGCAAAGAACCCAAAAGGTGCAGATGAGGGATGTAAGGAGGGAGGCAGTGGGGTTGCTGGTGGAGTTGACAGGGATCACAGGGGTTCAGATGAGGAGGAAGAGGAGAGGCACAGTCATATCTGGGTTGAGGTAATTTCAGCGTTGACCATAGACAGGGCAGGACAGGCACTTCTCAAGAAGAGGGAGGATGAAACCACACATGATGGTGCATGTGGGAACATACGACTTGGCTGGTGAAACAGTGGAGGTGGCAAAGGGGAGGGTCGAGGAATTGGGTAGGCAGTGTGAGGAGGTGGGGGTGTCGGTGACATTCTCTAAGGTGCTACCAATACCATGTGCAAGTGCAGGAAGAAGAAAAAGGATAGAGGAGTTCAATGGGTGGCTGAGTGATTGGTGCTGAACCAGAAAATATGGACTGGTGTCAGACTGGTGCGGGACCTGGGACAACAGCTACCTATACGCAGGAGACAGGTTACATTTGAGCAAAGTGGGGAAGAGCATAATCAAACAGGGAATGGAGGGGTGTATTTCAACAAAGGTAGATTTAAACTAGGAAGAGGGGGTGGTGAGGGGACCTTTGTTAAAAACAATGTCCAGAAAGGGGAGTATTGGGTGCTCGCCCCTAGTTAGAGGTGAAGGCAGTGAGGGGGGAGCACAGAGAGGACCAAAGGGGGGGGGAAGAGGAATGGTAAGGTTGGGGAGGCAACAGGCTGGAAGGTGGTCTCACTGAATGCAAGAGGCCTAAGGTACAGAACTGCTGAGTTATTGGCTCTCTTGGCAGTGGAATTGGTGGACATAGCAGCCATCTCAGAAACATGGGCCATCCAGTACCAGAACTGGGATATGATGATCCCAAGGTACTGACTATTCAGAAAGGATAGGGCCAAGGGGAATGGGGGATGGAGATCTATGTGAGGGAAGGGATTAAGTGCATAAGGGAGAGAGGGGAGGAGGAGAGGACAGAAGCTCTGTGGATGCACTTCCAGGATGCAAAGAATAGGACACTGAGGATGGGGGTAGTATACAGGCCACCATCACAGGGTTGTGACCTGGACAGGGAACTGGCAGATCAACTTCAAAGGGTAAGCAGGAAGGGAAGGGAAGCACAGTGGTGGTGGGGGATTTCAACCTACTGGGGGTGGATTGGAGCACAACTGCCACCATGAGTGCAAGTCCTGTTGGAAGCTTTTCAGGACAGCTTCTTGACACAGCTAGTACAGGGGCTGACATGGCTGGAAAGGATTTTGGATCTTGTATTGGATCATGGGGAAGCTGTAAGGAACCTAGAAGTGGGGGAACCATTTGCTGGGAGTGACCACTACTCAGTGTGGTTCACACTAATCACAGGGAGGGACACAGGGGGCATGGGTACAAAGGTGGTTGAGTTTGGAGGATGGACTTTTTAGGATGATGGGGAAATTCTGAGCAAGCACCTGGCAGACATCCAACAACACATGGATGCATAGATCAGAAATTGAATATAATAAGGGGAGGGCTGGTGGAGGCAATAGATACCTGTACTAGGAAAAAAAAAACTAGAAGGGCAGGGCAAAGAAACCCAGTTGGCTGTCACCGGAGGTCAGGGAAGGGGTGAGAGCCAAGAGGGTGGCATTTCAGAAGTATAGGAAAATGGGGAGGGGAAAAGATAAAGATGTATACAGGGAAAAGTCTAGGGAGGTCACCAGACTGGTCGGGGGGGGGGGCGAAAGCATCTAGAGAGCTGAGATTGGTGCAGGGGATCAAAAGAGGAGAAAAATACTCATTCCATTACATAGGTGAGAAAAGGAAAAGCAAAGACCAGCTTGTGAGGATCAAGAAAGATGGAGGGGTGGATAAGAGAATAAGCAGGCAGAGGCACTGAATGAGTACTACTGCTCTGTGCTCATGCAGGAGAAGGGGGGCAAATACCTCAGGCAAATGAGGAGGGCTGGGGAGGGGGGAGAGAGGATGACAGATGTAAGGATTACAGAGGGTAGGGTGCTGTAGGGGTTGAGAGCATTAAGAGTGGACAAAGTGCCTGGGCCAGATGGCATTCACCCTAGATTACTGAGGGAACTGGCAGAGGTCCTTGTGGGGCTGCTGACAGACCTGTTCAGTATCTCCCTGGACACAGGATGTGCACCACAGGATTGGAGGATGGCCCACATGGTGCCCATTCATAAAAGTGGGCCAAAGGATAAACTAGAGAACTACAGACCAGTGAGCCTCACCTCAATCGTGGTCAAACTCATGGATACCATCCTAAAGGAGAGGCTTGTGAGCGTCTTGGAGGTAAACGGTATCCAGGATGACCAGTAACATGGGTTTGTCATGGGCAGATTCTTCCAGACAAACCTGGTAGAGTTCTTTGACTGGGTGACACAGGAACTGGACAAGGGCCATGCCATGGGCATCCTGTACTTGGACTTCAGTAAAGCCTTTGATTCAGTGTGGCATGGGAGATTGGGAGAAAGCTGGAGTATGTGGGGACAGGACCAAAAATGGTGACCTGGATCAGGAACTGGCTGAGGAAGAGAAAACCAATGGTGGTGGTAGGGGAGGGATCTCTCATCACAGAGAGCAGTGATGAGCTGGGTAACACATGGATTGATGCTGGGACCAGTACTGTTCAGGATTTTCATTGCAGGTATCTCGAATGGGATCCGGAGCAAAATCAGTCTGTTCGCAGACGATACCAAGATGAGAGCTAAGGTAGATGACATGTGGGGGAAGGGGTTGCAGGAGGACCTGAATAAGCTGCAGGAGCAGGCAGATAAATGGCAGCTGGGGTTCAACGCCAAGAAGTTCAAGGTTCTGGACTTTGGAGCCCAGAACCAGGGGAAGGATTATCACTTAAATTGGGTTCAGATGGGTTGCTTCACAGAAGAGAAGGACCTAGGAGTGATCATAACAGGGAGCATGAACAACTCTGTTCAATGCAGAAGGGCTGCGTTAAAAGCCAACAAAATGCTGGGGTGTATAGCTAGAGGGATCTCCTGCAGAAGTAGGGAGGTTATCCTGCTCCTGTATAGGTCACTGTTCAGGCCTCATCTGGAATACTGCGGGCAATACTGGTGCCCGTTCCTGAAGAAGAACATCAGATTATTGGAGGGGGTACAACATAGAGCTACAAAGATGATCCTGGGATTGGAGGGCAAACCATATGAGGAAAGGCTGGGGGAGTTGAATATGTACTCTCTGGAAGAGAGAAGGGACAGGGGAGATATTATTGAGACCTTTAAGTACCTGAAGGGAATAAACAAGACTAATACAGAGAGGATTTTCCAGAGGAGAAAGGGGAGGGACACGAGATGATACCAACTGAAATTGGAAGGGGGTAAATTTAGGCGAGAGATGAGGAGACATTTTTTAATGGAAAGCTTGGTGGACAAGTGGAACTCCTTGCTAGGTGAGGTAGTGGCCTGCAAGATGGCAGACAGCTTCAAGAGGGGTTGGGATAGGGTAAGGGGTACTAGGATGGGGCAAGGGAGGGGCAGCAGCATTACAAGGCGTTAGCTGCACACTCAAGCAGACTAGATAGACTGTGAGACCTGTTTCCACTGGCATTTTTGTATGTTTGCATGTTTGTTAATGCATTAGTTATGGTGGATCCCACAGCAACAAAGGCAGGGAAATGAGGCATTAGGGTTTCCAACCATAACACCCCACCCGCAGGGTTCCAAAGTAATTAACATTCAAAAATTTGGGTTTAACATGCAAGTTACCTTTCACTTTAACTATTCTGGCACTACCGTGCCAGTAAAATACACACATACACACACACACATATATATATTATGGTAGCACGGTAGTGCTACCATAGTTAGGGTTGAGGAGCCATTTCTATGTTAAACCCCAAAACTTTGCACCTTAATAACTTTGCAACTGTTTGATGGATTTGCCTGAAATTTGGAATTTATGATCAAGAACCATAGGCCTTGGGATCTGCCAAGTTTCGTACTGGTTGGATATACGGCTGCGGAGTTATTAAGTGTGATCTGTGCACGCGTTTACGCTTTTCTGGAATTCTGTGGTCACACCTACAGGTCATACAGTTTGCGTGACTGGCCCAAAATCTTCAGGGAACATGCAGCCAGGGTCCCCGATGTGCCTTTCGAAGATTTCGTGAAAAAATATTAAACGGTTCAAAAGTTATTCAAAAAACAGTTTCCCATTATAAGTCAATGGGAAAAGTTAACAAAAAGTTCAACACTTTCGCAAAGGCATTTTTACTTTCGCAAATGGGCCTGTTACTTTGCCAAATCGACCATTTTGTTTTCAGTTGGTGATCAGAAAAATGGTTGACATTTAAATTTGGGACCCTTTAGCAACCTAATTTTTTTTGTATTCACCTAGTCGGGCCCTGAGGATGCTTGCCATGTCTTTATTTTGTGGTAAAACACCCCAGAAATATGTTTTTCAAATTTCTGGAAAAAGTACTTTCACAAATTACTTTCGTGCTCACGAAAGAATCGTAAATTTTTGCGAAAGCTTTCGCAAATTGCGGCAGTAATTTTCTAGTCTGTGGGAAAATGACAGCAATTCTTTGGCACTGCACTGCAAAATAATCGTTGGGAGTTTTGGGTTGAAATTTGGAGGGATCGCAGCCGACATCTCACAGATGTGCCTTTCAGTGTTGTATTGAAAAAATATTACATGGCGGCAAAGTTATGGCACTCCAAAGTTGACAGTTTTTCCCAAAGGATACCATTACGGCGCCCGGAGCATTACAGGAATCCTTTGGCACCCTGCTGCAAAATAACGGTTCGGTCTTTTTTCCTGAAATTTGGAGGGAAGACAGCCAACAGTACACAGATGTGCCTTTCAGTAGCTTGGTGAAAAAATATCACATAGCGGCAAAGTTACAGTACTCCAAAATTGACGGTTTTTCCCATAGGATAACATTACGGCGCCCGACACTTAACAGAAATCATTTGGAGCCCTGCTGCAAAATAACGGTTCGGTCTTTTTTCCTGAAATTTGGAGGGAAGACAGCCAACAGCCCACAGATGTGCCTTTCAGTAGTTTGGTGAAAAAACAATACAGGGAGGCAAAGTTATGGTGCTCCGAACGTTTCTTTTTTTCCCATAGGATAACATTACGGCGTTCGCCGTGCCTTTCAGGGCCCGTATCTCAGAAACGGTGCGAGATACTGACTTTTCGTCTGAAAATTTCTTAGCCCCAAGACTTAAATTAGCCAGGACAGTTGTAAATAATATGACTTTTAAATTTTTTTTCTACGTCGTACGGTTCCTGAGATATAATGTATTTAGTATTCCAAGATCTCATTTTCTGCGCCGATACTCATTATTTTGCATACATTATTTGTACTCACTGTCTTTCTCAATGCAGGTTTTGGGGAAAACCAGCCTGTGCACTTACATTACTGTTACTGTTGCCCTTTCAGCTTGAATCAGTTTCCGTTCACTTACCATTGATGTCTGCGCCACCATATGCGTTATCCTTTCGCGTTTTCATTTGCACTGCGTTTCTGTTATTTTTGCCATTTCTGTCTATAGTACTGTTTATCTTACTGTTTCACTTTACATCACCATGCCCATTGACATTTCTGTTTGCAGGCACCATGTTACTATGTGACAACACATCACGTGCAGACCATTCCCATCGCCACCATGCGTTACCCTTTCTGTTCTCATTCGTGCTTGTGTTACCATGTCACCACTGTTAGCATTTCTATTTGCGTTGCTGTCCCTGTTAGTATGCCCACACATCATGTGGCCGGGCCTTGAGAGCCCGGCTTCGCCCTGCTTACTATTCACTATTTCTGGTTATCATTCTCAAAAGAAGGAAATTAGGGTGAAAAACTCCATTTAATGCATTAGTTAGGGTTGTTCCACAGCGACAAAGTGAGGAAATTAAGCTGTTGGGGTTGAAACCCCCTTGGACCCCCGCCCACCCACTGGCATTGGGTGCGCATTGGGATTGAGATTCCTAACTCTCACCCATTCTCCTATGCTTCTGCTGCTTACACATGTCATGGGGTGAGAGTTAGGGCTGATGATCCCAATGCGCACCCCAATGCCAGTTGGGGGGGTGTAACAACCCTAACTAATGCATTAAACGGAGTTTTTTGCCTCTAATATATATATATACATTTATACAATGGGGTGAAGGATCAATGAATGATAAAAACATGTGTCTTCACCACAGTGAGATAAAGTTAAGGGCTGACATTTATCTCATGGCTCAGAGTGTGATAAATGTAAAGACTGACATTTATCTCATGGCTTAGAGTGAGATAACTCACTGCTGCCTGCAGCTAACTTAATTACAATGGCAAACATCCCCACCTGCTTCCCACATTCTCACTCCCAGCTCATACTGTGACACTCTTAGCTGACTGCAGCCAAAATTCTAAAGCACGCAACTTCACAAAACAGTTTTTTTTTCACTGCTGCCTGATGATAACTTACTTAGCATTGCAAAACACACTCAGCTTTTCCCACAGATTTTGTAACACTGCCAGCCCATTCAGAAAATGTCACGCACAGAAACAGCAACAGAACACAAAAAAATCATAACAATACTTCTGAAACTCGTACCCCTATTGTATAAATCAAACACATGATGTAGAGATCATGTGTTATGGAAAACATCTTCACTCCTGCATCGTGAGCTCTGGATACTCTCACTCATGCCTTCGGCACTCATGAGTATCCAAAGTTCACTCTGCAGGAGTGAAGATATTTTCCATATCACACTTCTGCCCATCATGTATCCCCTATTTATATATTATGGTAGCACGGTAGTGCTGCCATAGTTAGGGTTGAGGAGCCATTTACATGTTAAACCCAAAATTTTGCACCTTAATAACTTTGCAACTGTTTGATGGATTTACCTGATATTTGGAATACACAATAAAGACCCATATGCCTCAGGATCTGCCAAGTTTTGTACCAGTCGTATACACGGCTGCGGAGTTATTAAGCATGATCTGCGCGTGCATTTACGCTTTTTCTGGAATTCTACAGTCGCGCCTACAGGTCGCACGGTTTGTGCGACTGGCCCAAAATCTTCAGAAAACATGTGACCGGGGCCCCCAATGTCCCTTTCAAAGATTTCGTGAAAAAATATTAAACTGTTCAAAAGTTATGGCAGTCTGAACTTCTGTTTTTTTCCCATAGGATAACAATATGGCGTTCGCCACACATTTGAGGGCCCGTATCTTGAAAACGGTGTGAGATACGGAGTTTTTGTCAAAAAATTATAGCCCCGGGCTACATATAAAACTAGCCAGGAAAGTGATAATACATATGACTTTTAAGTTTTTTTTCTATGGCGTACGGTTACTGAGATATAAGCAATTTACCATTACAACTACTGATTTTTGTGTTCCGAGAGTCACTATTTTGCATACATTCTTTCTACTCACTGTCTTTCTCTATACAGCTTTTGGAGAAAACCAGCCTGAGCGCTTACATTGCCCTTACCTTTACCATTTTGCTTGTGGTTCCGCACTGCTTTACTCTACTGCTCATGTTTACGCCACCATGTGCGTTACCCTTTGCGTTTTCATTTGCGGTTGCATTTCTGTTGTTTTTAACATTTCTGTCTACAGTACTGTTCCTCTTTCTGTTTTGCTTTGCGTCACCATGTGCATTACGATTTGCGTTTGCGGGCACAGTGTTACAATGCGACAAGACATCACCCCCTCGCTCCCGCCGCTGCAGTACATTCACTATTTTTCATTATCATTCTCAAAAAGAAGGGAAATTAGAGGTAAAAAACTCTGTTTAATGAATCAGTTAGGGTTGTTCCACAGCGACAAAAGTGAGGAAATTCGATGTTAGGGTTGAAACCCCCTTTGCACCCCTCCAGCCCACCCCAACTGGAATCGGGGTGTGCATTGGGGTCATCGGTCCTAACTGTCACCACATTCTCCTATTCCTCAGCTTCTTTCCACATGTGATGGGGTGACACTTAGGGCCGATGACCACAATGCGCAGCCTGATTTAGTTGGGGCTAGAGGGTGGAAGGGGTTTCACTCAACATCAATTATTTTGTTGTTGTGAATACCTAACTGATGAGTTAAATGGAGTTTTTTCCTCAATATATATATATATATATATATAATCATTTGCAAAAAAAACTGCATTAATGCAACAGTTGGGGTTTTCCACAGCAACAACAGGGAGGAAATTCAGTGTTAGGGTTTTCAACCCTAACTCTGACCCCCCCTCACACACATACACACAGACAAAAAGACATAGACACACAGAGACACAGAGATGCACACACACACACACACACACACATGCACACACACACACATGCATACACACACACACACAATGCACATACAAATGGGAGGTCATACAAGGCAAGATAACTAATCACAAAACACACCATAATGCAACAGAAATAACAGACATTTTTTTAAACATACCACAACAGGCATCCATCATCATGTTTCAACAACTATTGCACTTCTGTGTGTGAAAATATCAATTTACATATGGCCACATAACATTGTAAAGCATTAACACTACCCATGGCTATAAATTAATCCTTCATGATAGTACCCCTTAGGAAGAAGAACCTGACTACATTCACTGTTATTAACAAATGCATATAGTTTCATTACCCACACAAGAAGTAACATGAGTATATGTTTAACTATGCACAGCATGACACAACATTTATATAAAGCTTTATTGTACCTTTTCGTGGTCTGGTGTTACCCTGACCTTTAGAAAAAAATACTCATTAATAGAATAGTTTTACTCAACACGTCATGACTGTATAACTTAAACACATGTTTTTTCACAAAATATTTTATATGTTTATACTTGCTGATACTCATGTGATGGTGTGAAATACAATTTGAGATTAATTTAATGAACAACACTCTGCAGTCACAAAAGAAGTCACTGAGTACTGTATATCTCTACCATGTGTTGCAGAATAGAAACAGTAACAGCAATATTTGTAGACAATCTAACAGAATATGAGTATGATACTATTACCAGATAACTTGAGGCACAATTGACACCAACATATTGTTTGTTTAATATTTCCTTATCGTAGTCAGCATTACCAAATGGTCTTGTACATCTATGTTAGAAACAATTACATGCACGGAGTATGTTAATAAAGACTCGCTGTATGTATATGCGCATAGATTTTCAGCCAGCACTGAATGTGAAGCTAAAGAAATCTGCTGTGCATCTCATTATTGAAAGATAGCATCAGGTAGCATTGCAACAACACTTCAGTGTATGCTAACAATATCAGATGTCACTCTGACCACTAGAGATGTGTGAAAATTAAATTCTGTGGGCAGAATTCAAGGGAAAGTCTGACTTTTGCTTCCACGGAAGTTTGGAAATTGATTCCCAGACTTCCGCAGTAAATTCCGCCCACGAGCACAATCGTCCTCAAGCCCCTGGTGGTTAGTACTCCCTCCTCCCATCCACCCCACATGAAAAAAGTATTCCTGGTGGCTAGTGGTCCCTCCCCTTCACCCGTCAGCTGCTGCTGAAATTGTACAATACCCACCCTCTCCATATTGTATTATTTACAAATCCCTGGTAGTCTAGTGGTAATTGACAAGTAAAAGTAGTAACCCCTTGTCCCAACCCCTCCCCATCCCCGATCCCAGTTCCATAGTTATCCCTGTTTGTCCAGTGCCCCCCACCCCAGCAGGTGCTCTCCACCCAGCTCCCATCCCCTTGCAAACCCCCCCTCAGAACGGACGGACTGGCACAGCCCTCCTCTTCCTCCATAGCCAGCCTGCCAACTGAGCTTAATGAATGAGCACATACCTTACAGGAAAGCATTCATTCATTAAGCTTAGTTGGCGGGCCGGCTGTGGTGGAAGAGGAGGGCTTTGCCTGTCTGCCCACTCTGAGGGTGACTTTATGATGGTGGTGTGAGCCAGGTAGTGAGCAGACATCTGCTGGGGTGGGGAGTGGGGGACACTAGACTACCAGGGATAGCTATGGGACTGGGGATCAGGTATCGGGAGGGATAGGGGCAAGGGGTTACTTTTTATTCTCAATTACCACTAGACCACCAGGAAATCAGGATTTCAAAAGAATACAGTACGGAGAAGGGCAGGGGTTACTGTACAATTTCGGCAGCAGCTGGCGGGTGGAGGGGATGGCCAACTAGCCACCAGGGCATATTTTGTCATGCAGGATTAGGGTGGGGTGAGGGAGGGATCACAACCTGGTGGGATGGGGTATTTTTTTTTAAATAAATGAAAAAAAATAAATAAAAAAATGTCAAGCAAGCGGCAGTTGGTGGGTGATCCGATGGGAGGAGGGACCATTAGCCACCAGGGACTGGCTATAAATATTCCTGAAGTGGGTGGGGCCACTAGCCACCAGGGCCAGGGATGGATGGCAGAAATGTAGTTTTCTGCCCCTAGGCAAAATTTCGCCCATAACATTTGCGGAAGTTTTCTACTCTGCCACAAGTGGAAGTTCAGAAACTTCCATGAAAGTTTGTTGATTTCCGAAGAAGTTTCACGGGGCAGAAAACTGCACTTTCACCCACCCCTACTGACAACTAATTTGCTTTCTCACTATGTTCCCAGTTGTGTCAGCAGCAATACATAGTAGTAGACAGGATTTTGTAATGAAGTCCAGCATTATTTTAGTATGATGAACAAACATTCACAGTAACATCATTCACACTTCTGTAAGTTTTTTCTCTAGTGTTAAATATGAAGACAGAAACAGTTAGTTACATGAATAGTGAAAATCACTATCTCATAATGAATACATTATATGATAGCAGTCACACCGCCATTTGATGTGCATGAATGTATCCATATTGTACTGCAACATAAGAAAATAGTCTTGCTTATGATGGCATAGCATTACCATGTGGTTAGACACAGTAAATAGTGGTATATATGCTATCTGATGTAATGCAGCCATAACCACATATGCACGTTGGTTGTTACTCTGGTAAAGCATGTCTCTATCTAAGTGAAGCACTGTGCACAATAGCAGACAGGGCCCCGGTTACCTGTCAGATCTCCTGATACCATCCTCCTCTTCCCATAATCTCCGTTCTTCTGGTGCTGACCTCCTAACCGTTACAAGAGCTAGATTAAAATCTGTGGGCGACCGAGCTTTCAGTGTCGCCGCGCCCGCTTTTTGGAATTTATTGCCAGCTGCAGTTAGGGAGGCCCCGAACATTTCTACTTTCAAGGTTTGCCTAAAGACTCACCTATTTTTATATGCTTTTGGGGTTTGATTATGATTATGTATATATGTTTTCTTTTTGTTTTTGTACTTATTTGGCATGAAATGCTGAAAAATTTCTTCATTTCCTTTTAATGTACGGCGCCCAGAGCCTTTGGGATTGGGCGTCTTTTTAAATAAAAAATGACTTGACTTGACATACACATTTTATGTAATAAACATCTCCCATGCTTCTACTGCATGTATGTGTACACATTCAAGACAGAGATGGTAGCAAAAGTACAACAGTTGTTGAAACATGATGATGGATGCCTGTTGTGGTATGTTTAAGAAGTTGTCTGTTATTTCTGTTGCATTATGGTGTGTTTTGTGTTTAGTTGTCTTGCTTGTATGACATCCCCCATTTGTATGTGTGGTGTGCGTGTGCGTGTGTGTGTGTGCATCTCTGTGTCTCTATTTGTGTGTCTGTGTCTCTTTGTCTGTATGTGTGGTAGTGTGGAGCAGCAACCCAAACACCAAATTTCCTTGCTTTTTGTCACTGTGGAAAACCCTAACTGTTGCATTAATGCAGTTTATTTTGCAAAGAATGTCCTTACTTTTTGAGAAATACATAAAAATGAGTAGGTTCTCTTACCACAGTACATGTAAACAAGATTATGAAACCTTTATAAAAGACAGATTTCTAACAAAGCCTCAGCCAGGTAATGCCCCCAACCCTCACAGACCAGGTACTGCATCCTTAGTGCAGAACCACAGTCCAACTGAAGCCATGGACATCAACAGTATGCCTCCCTGATACCAGATGCACACTAGTTAGGACATGGAGGAGCTACATGGACTCAGCCATAAAATGCCCCCATCTCTGCAGACCAGGTACTCTATCCTGAGTGCACAGCCACAGCTCAACTAAAGCCATGGACATCAATGGCGTATCTCCCTGTTACCAGGTGCACACTAGTTAGGACACTGAGGAGCTGCATGGCCTAAGCCAGACAATGCCCCCAGCCCCCTAGACCAGGTACTGGATCCTGAGTGTAAAGCAGAGATGCAGCAATTTTTAAATTTCGCTGGCGAAGTGAATGTGAAGTGGGTACTTTGTGTTGTCACTCTGCTTCGGGGAGTGGGCAGTGCCCACTTTGCCTTGTTTTTATTACTTCTCATTGTAATTCCGCCTTAACGCGAAGTAAGGCAGAGTGACAACAATATTGGCAGCCCCTCACACACACAGTCACTAGAATTAATGTGCATCTTCAAAATGCTATTGTCATCTTGTCTCCAGAAAATTCCCCAGTGCTGACGAAGTGAAATGAGAGCATAACAAGAAATGGAAAGTCTCCCAGAATTAATGGCACACTCAGTCATTTGGGCAGTGGTCAGACAAAGTCACCAGAATTAATGTTCATCCCCAAAATGCTACTGTCTTGTGTCCAGAAAATTCCCCAGTGCTGACGAAGTGAAATGAGAGTGTAACAAGACATGCAAAGTCTCTCATCTTAGAGATGCAGTGAATTTAAAATCCACCAGTGAAGTGCTGGTGAAGTGGGCACTTTGCGTTGTCACTCCGCTATGTAGAGTGGCCAGCATGAAATGGCCACTTCACCTTGCTATTGTGATTGTGACTTCTCTTTGTCATATCGCCTTAACCTGAAGTAAGGAGGAGTGAAAACAATATTGGCAGCCCCCGGGCCCCCACACATCACATAGGTTACAGTACTGTAACTCACATGCTGTACAGGAACGTGAATACCTACGGCTGTAGTTCCCTGATGACAATGATGACAATGACCTGTATCACAAAATTCCCCAATTTGAAATCTTATATAAATGAGTACAGTGGTGAAGTCTGGAGAGACACTACAAAACAGGCTTACATGATGCAAGTAACTAGTAAAAAAATGTATTTTGTGATTCGTGGTGTGATCGTGAATTGTGACTGCATTCGTGACCGTGAAACATGAATTGAGTTTTCTCGAACTTGGAGCTGACAAGTGTATTGGGAACGCGAATGCCTATGACTGTACTTCCCTGATGACCAGACTGTTCACAAAACTCACAAGCTTAAAAACTCATATCAAGGTGTACAGTGGTGAAGCCCGGAGAGATACTACTGCAAAACATTAATTTTGTGATTTGTGACGTGATCATGAATCCTGTGTACCATACCAGTACTCCAAAGGGAAGTCAAAGAAACAACTGTGACTTAAGTAACAGATGGAGATTGGGCCCTAAAGAGATGCAAATGTGCAGATTAAGATTGCACTGGGCACTAAAGAGATGCAGATGCAAAAGGCACAACAACACCACCTAACCAGTGCTCACCATCAGAAATCCAAATTTGGAAAAGAATATGTTTTGCTAGTTTGGTGGAGGTAGTGCGGAGCAGTAACAGTACACTACTACCAGTAAAGATACCACAAGCAGTGCAAAAAATTCATGCAGGTGCAGTGGATAGCAGGTTCACACTGCTGCAATTACTCTGTGGTACAATAAATGGTATCTGATTTAATGGCACGCATGTATTGCACGCACACACACACACACACACACACACACTACAAGTAATGTGCAGCAAATTGAAAACCTTTAGTAATATAATCAAATGTTTTAAACAAACTGAAATTATACACTGCTGCACCACAACAGTCAGCAATAAATGTTTAAGAATTACTGAAAATATTGCTGTTTGTACATTAACACAGTTATACAAGAAAAATATCACCATAACTGAAAGACTGCCTTTTTATCCCAGTTAATCTACCTACACCACAGATACGCCCCTCCCCAAAGCACATTTCACAGTACACAGACTGACTGTTCTGAATTAATATTCAAAATCCACACACAAACAATAAACACTCGATGATATGAGCACAGGAGGGTTTCCTACAATCCATGTACTAAATTTTGAGCAAAAAAAAGAGAGTAAAAAGGCTTTTCTAACAGCTTTTAGAGGATTTGAATGGCAGAGCTCTGAGAGGAAACTGACTCCATCTTCCACTACACACACACACTACAAAGAACTGAGGCTGTGCAGAACAAGCTAGAGCCCATGTGACCTGCAATCCCATGAAGCAGTGCAAATTCACTTTAGAAATAAATAACAAGGCAAAGTGATGTGAAGTACATTTATTTCAGTGTTACTTTGCCTTAAAATTGGTGGAGAAGTGGTTTGGGGAAGGCAGAGTAATGCAAAAGTCATTGTTTTCAATGGACTTTATGTTCCCCATTATAATGCGAAGTACTCCGCTTCGCATTGTGGAGCACTTCGCGGATTCCACGTTACTCCGCAAATCACTTCGATGAGCAGATTTAGTCCACTTCACCCACCACTAGTGCAGAGCCACAGTCAAACTAAAGCCATGGACATCAATGATATACCTCCCTGATACCAGCTGAGCACAAGTCAGGAAACTGAGGAGATGCACGGCTTCAGTCAGGCAATGCCCCCACTACCAGGTCTACATATCTAAAACAAGTTGTTTCACAATAACATTTTTTCTTCCCAATAATTAGACATCATCATGTGAGTACCTGATTTCAACAGTTACAAATCTAATTACAGCTTTTTATTTGTTCTATATTCTTGAACTGTTTTTTCCACAGGTATAACACATAGTAAGTGTGGCAGATAACACCATTGTACAATATGTTCATTTCCTAAAATGAAAAATTCAAGTCAAAGCAGTCTTTCTCTGTATCTATATATATATATATATATATATAGGTAAAACTCTGTTTAATGCATCAGTTAGGGTTGTTCCACAGTGACAAAAGTGAGGAAATTCGATGTTAGGGTTGAAACCCCTTTGCACACCTCAGCCTCCCCAACCAGAATAAGAAGTCGCATTTGGGTCATCAGCCCTAAATGTCACCCCATCACATGTGGAAAGAAGCTCAGGAATAGGAGAATGGGGTGATAGTTAGGACCGATGACCCCAATGCGCACCCTGATTCCAGTTGGGGGGGTGGACTGGAGGAGTGCAAAGGGGGTTTCAACCCTAATATCGAATTTCCTCGCTTTTGTCGCTGTGGAACAACCCTAACTGATGCATTAAATGGAGTTTTTTGCCTCTAATTTTCCTTCTTTTTGAGAATGATGATGAGAAATAGTGAATGTAATGCAGTGGCGGGAGCACAGGGCCCTTGTCACATAGTAACATTGTGCCCACAAATGCAAATTGTAATGCACATGGTGACACAAAGCAAAACAGAAAGAGAACCAGTACTGTAGACAGAAATGTTAAAAACAATGGAAACGCAACTGCAAATGAAAACGCAAAAGGTAATGCACATGGTGGCGTAAACGTGAACGGTAAGTGAAACGGGTACGGAACCACAAGCAGAAACGGTAATGGTAAGAGTAATGTAAGCGCACAGGCTGGTTTTCCCCAAAAGCTGTATAGAGAAAGACGTGAGTAGAAAGAATGTATGCAAAATAGTGACTCTCGGAACACAAAAATCAGGAGTTGGAATAGTAAATTGCTTATATCTCAGTAACCGTATGACATAGAAAAACAATTTAAAAGTCATATGTATTATCACTTTCCTGGCTAGTTTTGTGAAGGGGCTAAGAATTTTCTGACAAAAACTCTGTATCTCACACCGTTTTCGAGATACGGGCCCTCAAAGGCGCGGCGAACGCCGTAATGTTATCCTATGGGAAAAAAACAGAAGTTCGGACTGCCATAACTTTGCCTCCCTGTAATATTTTTTCACCAAACCACTGAAAGACACATCTATGGGATGTTGGCTGTATCCCCTGCAAATTTCAGCCCAAAAGACCAACCTGTTATTTTGCAGCAGGGCTCCAAATGATTGCTGCAATGCGTCGGCTGCCGTAATGTTATCCTATGGGAAAAAGTGTCAACTTTGGAGTGCCGTAACTTTGCCGCCATGTAATATTTTTTCAAGACAATAGTGAAAGGCACATCTGTGACATGTTGGCTGTGTTCCCTTCAAACTTCAGCCCAAAACTCCAAACCATTCTTTTGCAGCAGGTTGCCAAAGAATTGCTATCATGCCCCGACCTATAAAAGTACTATCCATAATTGCGAAAAGCTTCATAAAATTTGCTACACTTTCGTGAGCACGAAAGTACTTTGTGAAAGTACTTTTTCCAGAAATTTGAAAAACATATTTCTGGGGTGTTTTACCCCAAAATAAAGACATGGCTAGCACCCTCAGGCTCCGACTAGGTGAATACAAAAAGAATTAGGTTGCTAGAGGGTCTCAATTTTAAATGCCAAGTATTTTTCTGATCACTAGCTGAAAACAAAATGGCGGATTTGTAAAAGTAAGAGGGCCATTTGTGAAAGTAAAAATGCATTTGTGACACTGTCGAACTTTTTCTTAACTTTTCCCATTGACTTATAATGGAAAATTGTTTTTTTGAATAACTTTTGAACCGTTTAATATTTTTTCACGAAATCTTTGAAAGGCACATCAGGGACCCTGGCTGCACATTCCCTGAAGATTTCGGGCCAGTCATAGCAAACTGTCGACCTTTAGAGTGCGACCATGGGAATTCCAGAAAAAGCTAAACGCACGCGCAGATCACGCTTAATAACTCCACAGCCATGTATTCGACCGGTACAAAACTTGGCGGATCCCATGGCGTATGGGTCTTGATCATGTATTCCAAATTTCAGGTAAATCTGTCAAATGGTTCAAAGTTATTAAGGTGCAAAATTTTGGGTTTAACATGTAAATGGCTCCTCAACCCTAACTATGGTAGCACTACCGTGCTACCATAATATATATTATGGTAGCACAGTAGTGCTACCATAGTTAGGGTTGAGAAGCCATTTCTATGTTAAACCCAAAATTTTGCACCTTAATAACTTTTCAATGTGTGGCAATGTGGTGTTAGGGTTTCCAACCCTAACTTTACCCTCCCCCACAAGCAGTGGCTTGAGCAAGGCAACACTACCAATCATTGACAGCCATCATCAGTTAACACAAGCAACATACAGCTCCTTGAACATAATGCAAGAGACATACATCATCATGGACCACCTGCTGTATGAGTTACACTGCCATGCCAGTGTCTTGGGGATAAGCACGAATGCAGGGCGCCTTGGATGGAGGTGCCACTGCATGCATTGCACCCCATGTCCTCCCTAGAGACATACCGAAAAGGGCGATGAGGTAGTGGACATCTCAGATAAGTGTATGGTTGCAATCTCACCACAACTACATAGTACAAATGTTTCAGAGAGAGGGCTAGCTGTATTGCATTCATTCGTAATTTATAAAGACTATAATAAGTTTCTTCATTGGCACTGGAAGGTACAGGGCCATATGCACACTGAACTGAGATTCTTCCACAGGTAATTAACATATCTTTTTTATTCTCTGGGATAGGGGAGCTGCTGTACTCAGAAACATACCTCATTTCTAAATACTGTAACTAATTCATTACTTTAAAATGTCCATTCATTGTATAATATTAATTACATACTAGTACATTTTTTTTTTTCTTTTTTTCGCGGGGATCCTAGAGCCTTAGTATGTCTGTAGTAAGGAAGCTAATGCAGGAAAAAATAAAACAGTGGCTGGTGAAGTTCCTGGATTCAAATCAACATCAAGACAATAGACAACACAAGTGGGAGTGCTATGAAAGACTGACAGCCACTCTTCCAATGTACAATAGCCCAACACCTTTTGCCCGACAATCACTTGCCTGATGGTAGAAATTTGCCCATGGCCAAGATGATTATATTTAAGTATGGTGGGTGCGGGGGGCAAACTCCCTCAAAAAATAAAATCACCTCCCTGGCGGGCACATTTTTGTTGTTGGACAAGTGACTGTCAGGCAAACGGTGTCAAGCTATTGTACATCAGATGAGTGACTATCAGTATTTCATAGTAGATCCAGCACAGATTCATGGGAGGAAGGCTGTGTCAGATAAACCTGATCAATTTCTCTGACTAGGTAATGAAGACAACTGACAAGTGACATCCCCTCCTATACCTGGACTTTTGAAAACCTTTTGGCAGGTCCCATATTAGGCCTGTTAAAAAAGTGCAAAGAAGGAGTAACTGCAAGGAAGGAGTCGAGTCGCTCATGCTATAGTTCAAGCTAGCAGCTGGTCTCTATTTGGAAGAGGCTTACAAACTGGTTGGTTCTCTAGCAAGGTTTCCAGGGCAGCCACAGTGTGTTTTAAAGGCCACATCCCCGGTATGAGTTACTCCGGGGTGGGGAGTGAAGCACTCTCCAAGTACGGGTTTAGGTCATGTTTTGTACCCTCTAAGGTTTGAGCTTTATTCCAGCTCAGTGTCATCTGCATGGAGTCTGCATCTGGTCTATTATGTTTAGGCCTGTTTAAGCATCTGTATCAGCCCGGTACTGTTGTACCTCCCGTGAATGCCCTCTGGCCTGTTCTGTCTCTCGGCTCCCTGGAGCTGCACACTCAATTTATTAATTTATTCATTTTAAATAGAAAACTAATTAAATTTCATTATTGGTTCCCTTACTTCATGTGTGCTTGGATTATTGAATGAACTAATGAATTTCTTCCTCTAAAGAAGACAATCCAGCCTTTGTCTTCCCTGGCCTGACCTGAAGTTGCAGCTGTTGGTAAGCTACAACCTGTTGAGTGAGAAAACAATCTGTACTACACTGCTATAAATCTGCAGGTAAGGTAAGACCTTGAATTTCTTTGAGCTGTAGGCCTTATGCCTGGAACATTTCTGATTTGTACCCCACCCCTTCCCGTATACCATCAGGACCCCTAGACATAAAAAGAGGAGAAAAGGGAAGTTGCATTCATACTTGCAAAGGAACATTTCTAGATTATCCTCATTTGTTCACCAGATCTGAATGGCATGATGTTCTACAATTGTATAATTGTTCTGATTTTTGTTCTTAGGAAATTTTGGAAATACAATTATCATTTTGTCCACATGCTTTTACTTGGAATTAATACTTGGAGTGTATGAGGTAGTAGCATATGACAAAGTCCATATAATACTATCTCATACTGTAATTAGTTACAATAGTCCTTTTTATTGCCTCCATCCATAAATGCATCTTGCTTACTGTATGTATGTATGTATGTTTCAACGTTATTACCGTTTATTATTTCTTCCAGTAATGCATTCCAATAATGTATAATTATCTAGGAAAAATATATCATTCTACTGTTTGCCTTGAAGTTTGTATTAATAATTTGTCTATTGTAGCTTCTAGTATTGAGTGCTTCTTTTCTAAAGGTAGTAATTAAGTCTTCCATTATTTTATCATTCTGTTATAGTTTGTAGAATAATAAGATATCCTCTCTGATCCTCCATCTTTGTAAACCATGTCATGATAAATGTTTTAACCTGTCTTCATAGTATAGTCAAGGCCCCTAGAATTCTGCGGCCGCAGAATTTTGCACAGAACTTGCAATCTACCGCAGAACTTCTGAGGTGCCGCAGAATTCTCTCTTCTTGGTGATTTTTATTAATATTTCTGTTTATCCATAGAATCTGGTTCCTTCCCTCTTTTTATATCCAAAACCCGCCTATATGCTCAGAATGTGATGTTATCGTTGCTATAACATCATACGTTAGCTTACGAAGTGGCTGCATTCTGCAACAGAAATGAACAGTCACTTATCTACCACAGCTCCCACTGCCAGAGATAGTGGCACAGCACATCATGCATGGTGATATTTGCTCAACCTGCACTACAGCCTACTACAATTTTCAGTCTTACATTATTGCGCTAGGGCCAACATAAACAAAACCTTGTCAATAGCACGGACTTGTTAAGTCCATATCTCACTTTGTACAAACCTATTTGTGCCTTTAAGGTATAGAGATGCCATCTGAAATGAATAACTGATAAAATGAATTTAACTGTCATTTTTAAGAAAAATAAAGTAATTATGCCAGAAAAGGGGAATATAATAATGTGTAGACCTGCTGAAAGGCTAGACCTGTTAAATAAATAATTGCACTGCACGCATTTTTGCCAGGGTTATTGATTACATATTGTCATTGGTTGATAGAATCACTTAAAAGTTATGGAGAAATGTTGTGTGCAGGGACAGCTGTTGGGCCAGAGGGTAGCATGCTGGGTTTCAGTGCTGGCAACTCAGGTTCAAAGATTAGCTCTGGGAGCTGGCTGGGCAGCACAAGGATTAGTGGAACACATCACTGCTCAGAGCCTGGGAAGGTATGGTGCAGTGTTCTGTTACGTGGTGGGCACATTGTGATGGGCTGGAGAGCTCTATCTCACAATTGTTTCGCATGCATGTCATGGCCTGATAATTTTACGCAGTGTGTCAGGGTAAGCAGGCTGACATGAAAAATTAGTTTTGCAATAACTCCGCTATTCCATTTCCAATGGGACCGCTATGAATGAGGATGCAAGTTAATGGAAATAAAAAAAAAATATATATATATACAGTATCTCTGTCTCTCTCACCACACACACACACACACACACACACATTTGTATTTATGTTACAGATTGCATATAAATATATGTTATACACAGTAGGAACCTCATGAGTAGTGTAGAAAGCACATATAAATATGTAAGTGATAGACAGTGGAAACCTCTTTAGTGCGATAGATAGCATGCATATAGAAATACCTTATTTATCACATAAGATCCCCTCTGCATATGTCATTTATGCAACAGGCTAGGACATTAAGGGAGAGACATTTGTTTTGCTTTTTTAGGCATAAAATTATTTTTATAAGTCTGTTATTTCTTGAACTAGTGTTACTGTGCTTTCCACCATCCTGATTGTTATAACCACTGCCATGAAAGTGAATTCAGGATGACAAGCTGCCACTGTGATGTGGTAGTTTGTTAGTGATGCAGAACTTCCACAGAAATTACAAGCCACCACCGCAGAAGTTCTGTGGCAAATGGTAGTCTTGCTGCAGAACTTGGTCCCACTGTGCCGCCGAAAAGTAGGGGCCCTGAGTATAGTGCATCTCTTCTAAGCCTCTCATTGATTTGGCTGGTTTATGTTGTATTCTTTCCACTTTGGCTCTGTCTGCTATGTTTAGGCCCTCTCAAAATTGAGAACAATAATGCATAAGTAGCCTGAAGTAAGCTTTATAGAGGGGGGCTCAATTCTCAAAAGGCCCTTAGATTGACACAAACTGTGGCAAAAGGAAGCTTGTGTCAAAACTCAATGTACCAGGAACCATGTGCCTGATTATCTCTCATGTAGGGTCCCAGCAGCAAAGTCTCACAGCTTGTGCCAACTGTGGCTGTGCACCAAACAGATGGAATATATTGCAGGTTTGCTGCAAGTTGCAGGTGCACTCAGGCAGCACACTTCAAAGGGTAGCAGGACATTCCAGGAGAGTGCACAACTCCAGAAAAGGATGTGTAACATGTTTGAGATGCACATGTAACTTAAAGAAGTACTCCGTGGTGGCTAGAGGTCCCCCTTCCCCAACTCTGAGCCTCTGTATAGGTAAATGGCAACACAGTCCTGGTGTTCAGGGACCCACCCCAATCCCTGTAAAAGTAAAATATCTCCTCCCTGGTGTCTAGCGGTCCCCCTTCCCCAATTCTCGATGTCCCCTCTATGAATACTCACAGAACTCCCTGGTATCCAGTGGCCCCCATCCCCATGTGCCCCATCCAACAATAGACCAACATTTTCTGGTGTCTAGGGGCCCCCATCACAGCAGATAGTGCTCCACCACCCCATTCCCCCATCCCAGCCTGTTGCATGGGACTGGCACAGCCATCCACTCTCCACCATGGCTGGCCACCAACTGAGCTGTCAAGGATCATGTACTGTACAATAAGATGTTACAGTAACCACTCCCTGACAGCTCAGCTGGCAGACGGCTTTGGAGGAAAGCAGACGGCTGTGCCGGTCACCAGCTCAAGGATGGGATGGGGGGAATGGGGTGGAGGGGCACAACCTGCAGGGGTGAGAGGTCCCCTGGACACTAGGGATTGTTGGGTATTGTTAGACAAGATGCTTGGGGGTGGAGAGGGGGGCACTAGACACCAGGGAGTTCTGTGAGTTATGCATAATGGAGACATTGGGAATCAGGGAAGGGGACCCCTAGCCATCAGGGAGCAAATGTATGTTTTACATTTAATGGGATTGGGAGGGGGGGTCCACTGGACACCAGGGCAGTGTTACCATTCAGCTATACATATGCTCAGGTTTGGGGAGAGGGGGACCACGGCACATGTTCATACCCACCCGGGGGGATCTAGGCATACCTCTTAACTGTCCCTGATTACGAGGAATGTCCCTCAGTTTACCCCTCAGTCTTGCCCTGTACCACATCCATCCCTCGTAGAAAAGATGCTGCCTACACACAGATGTGTTGTAGATGCAAACTGTACAGCAGAAAATCATATTACTGTATGATGCGGAATCAGACATACACTTTGAACAAGTCAACAAAATAGTTCCAACATTGTTCTCTTTTTCTGTCTTCATTTTCAAGGCTGTGTCCCTTGTTATGGTGGTCAGTGTCCCTTATGTCACAGCTAAGGGGTTGAGAGGTATGGCTTTGGAGGTGGTGCAAGTTCACTAAGCCCTACCAGAGGACACACTTCTAAGTACCCATAGATCAGCCCTGGCTGGTCTAAGGGGTGTTAGTTTTCATTGGCACTGGACACTTTTGAGAACCCCAGATTAGAGGTTGTTGCAGCATTACACTGGTGCAAGGCTCCTTGCACCATACTGCAGCCCATTTTGTACTGCAAGGATAGAACAAGCCCATTTTGGCACCCACAGCCAGCATTTGACACAGGCTACTTTTGAGAATTGCTTCTGGTATATCTTTTGGCACAAGCTAGATCCTGGAGCAGTCGTTGGCAGTTGAAATAGTCAGTTGCAATTCAATACAGTTGCAATCAGTTGCAGTTGCATTGGATTGCAGTCATAAAATAGTGGAGTTGAAATCCACTGCAGTTGATGATTCCATGACCCATCCAGGTTTGTTTTTGTGGTGCGCTGCAGTGTGTTATCTATTTTTTCTTTCCTGGGGGGGGGAGAGAGGGGCCAGGGGGGCCGCGAATATCTAATAGTCTTCAACTGCCGGTACCAAGACTTACAGTCAATAAGATGCACTCCTGGCTCCTGGATATGAAGCATCCACCAATTAGGAGAGATAGAAGGAGGGACCAGGAGCTTGAGAGTGTCTGTGACTGACTACACGAGGTAGCGGGGAGAGCATATCTAGGTAGGAGAGGAGACTGTCAGGAAAGGAGGCATCTATGTTGGTGTGTGGGCAACAGAGTGAGCAGCATTTTGCTGCAGGGATGAAGTTTGGTGGTTCGGCCTTTAATTTAAAAATAAGTTAACTGTGTCCACTGTTCTGACATGTCTGGTGTATAGAGAGAGACTAGTGTGTGGCTGTGCAGGTCCCAGTCAGTCCTCCATCAAAGCCAGGCAGCAATTGTGTGAAGGCAGCAATTCGGTGGTCTGGTCGTGGTCAGGATCAGCTCATTACCCCATTGGTTGGGCCCATTGGGTGACTCTCATTCAGTCTCAGTCTGGTCTTCAGAGTTGGTGAGGAGGAGGAGGAGAAGTGGTAGGTGCACTAGTTCCACTGCACGGAGTACCAGAGTGGGGACATGGGTCTGGGTTGGGGACTGACTGTGCTGATTTGGAGGAGGGAGCACACAGCTCAAAATAAACACTGGCACCAGCACCAAGTAGAGCAGCAGTGGCAGCCTGAGCCATGGAGCCACCCGATGACGATGACCGAATCATCACCAGACACCTGACCGAACGGGCAACAGACTACTACAGTGAGCAAGGTAATGTATGGGATGTGTATGTAAGGTCCACCAGGGCTGGGCAGTGGGCAGTAAGAAGGAGAAGGATGGTCTCTCACAGACTACTCAGTCTGTCTGTGTGTCTGCTGCGTGCTGGGCTGGCTTGTCTGGCTAGTTGAGAGCTTGGGGGCTGTGGGGTCCAGGGGGGGCCAAACTTGAAAAGCCAAGGTGATCGATCATCATCTATTTACTGCTGGTGGCCCGGCTGGACTCTCTCTGACTGTGGTGGCACTGTGAGTAAGTCAGACTCCCCATGAGGTAGTGGAGCAGGCAAGGCACAGGTGGTCAATTGGTGAGTTCCTGGACCCATAGGAGGCTGGAGCATGAAGCATGCCTGGTTGGGCCCAATGGACAAAATGTTTTGTTGTCTGCCACCGTAGGAATTGGAGAGACTGAATATTAAAGTCCTCATGGCAAGATGAATACCATTGTAAAAAACTCATTAGTGTACATGCTGAAAGCCAAAACAAGTTCAGAAACTGTGTCAGAAATTTTTTTTTTAATATACAGTACGTGGGTTTCTTTTTAGCTTTAAATTTCAACTACGGATACTTCTCAGTTCTGGTATACCATACAGGAAGTATTGCTAGGGGTCATCCCTTAAACTGTTTCTAGTCTCACAGACTCTACGACTACCAGTAAACTAACACATATTGATGGTTAGCTCTGTTTGCAAAAGGGTACCTTCTAGCTTCTGTGGGGTGTTCAAGAGGCCCTACCTATACTGTATTTTATAATCACAGTTCTTTTTCTAAGTAACTAGTATTACTGTTGCCTATTTTTCTGTACCGTATACTGTTTTACTGCCCTGCTTCAACTTGTTACTTTCAGGGACTTAATATATTTTGTTGTTGTTTTTACTGGTTATTGTGCTTTAGTGGGTCCCTACTGTGTATAGATTTGTTTCACTGCACTTTGTATTTGCATTTTAAAGAACAGCCAGCTTCTTAGCTGTTGCTGACTAGTTGCTACTCCTGCCAACATATGCAATACCTCACCTGCCCCAGAGTTGAGGGGCATAAATAATTCCTTTTTGTTTCTGCCCATTTATGAAATTATAATGCTGCTAAATCCCAAATGCTAAAAATGGAGCTGCTTCCTGACCTCATCCCACCAATATGCCCCCATGTAGGCACATACAGCCCTGTTTTGTGATGTCAAAAGGTGAAGGCTGTGTGTGCGCGTGCCCCATTGATTTCAATGGGGGAGGGACTTTTCCATACATTTTATTAACTTTTATAGTCAAAATTTTAATTAAAGAAAATGCAGTTAAAAAAGTATGATAAACTACTGCATAATAGAATTCAACGATGGTGAAAGTTGGAAAAACTAGTTGGATTTCTTCAGTTAGCTGAAGTCAGAAATGTTAAACTATTTGAAAAATCAGTCATAATGTGTGGTAAGTCAGTCATAATTGTTTTTTCAGCTGACTCTGGGGTCTAGCACAAGCCACACCTTGAACCATTCCTTGCGGCACAAGCCCCTTCTGTCAGTCAGGGCGCTTGAGAATTGGGCTCAGGGAGTAACACTTCTTTGGATTTGTAATGACAATGTCTCCAAATGTTATTGATAAGGTACAGTAATTTGATTTCTTAAATAATTCAGTTATATGTTCCCTTGGCCTAAGATCAGCTGTAATCGCTACATCTAGATCTATTTCCAATCTGACAGTATCAAGTTTAGTTCCATTTAATATCTGCCAAGGTTGTTTTTTTCCCATGTGTATCACAGTACATTTTCCTTCATTGTATCTCACACTTCACTTGTTAGCCCATTTTGTCATCTGACCTATGTTCTTCTACAAGCTAATATGGTCAGCCAGGTTATTAACTATGCCACCTGGTTTTGTATCATATGCACACTTGTTGTTTTATTTATTTTTTTGATAGATAGATAGATAGATAGATAGATAGATAGATAGATAGATAGATAGATAGATAGAAAGATTGATAGATTTGTTTAATATAAATAATTTTTATATTTATATTGCATAGCAAAAGGAAGACATGTCCAAACATGAAGTCACAGTATTGTCTCAGTCATGTACAAAACAACACAGTAATGACACATAATACCAAATATCTGTTTCATGCTTTTTAAATATGCATGCATGCCTTACGCAAAGTAGCAGTGCCACTAGCATGCTTTATGCATGGCAATGCATATCACACACAAAAATACCATACTCATAACACACATTCTCAACCAATATACAGTAAATCTATCTCACACAATGCCCCACGCCTATAGTTTGCTTCATGAGTGGCCTGGAAAGCAGTAGCATAATTGTACACAGTGTATAACACCTCTAGCATGCTTCCCAAGTAACTCTATAAGTCAATTGAAATGGAGTAGCATCATCCAAGGGCCAAATCTTAGGCATGCTCTATGAGTTGTCAAAGCAGCACAATGGCACATGATTCCCAGATCTGCATTGTGCTTCATGAGTGGCCAAAGCAGCATCAATGCATGGTGTGCACCAGACCTGTGGCATGCTTTGTGAGTTGCAGAAGCAACAGCATCAGCACATGCAATTCACCAGACCTGTAGCATTCTTCAAGACTGGCAATGTGGACAATTACTGTAGCAGCAACAGTGCCCTTATTTATTTATTTAAAACTTATTTTACTAGCTAAACAGACAGAGCGTAGGAGACTTGATTCCAGTTGCAACCCAGGGGAAGGGAGGGAGCATGGGACTGCATAGGGAATACATACAATTAAATACAAGAATACATTACACAAGGAGATACTTATATACATACATGTAGTGCAAATGGGTACATTTGCAATGTAGCCCCAGCATGCTGTATATCAGACCTGTAGCATGCTTAATGAGTGACTGAAGCAGCAGCATTGACACATGTAGTGTGTCATGCCTGTAGAATGCTTCAGGATTGGCCATGTGAGCCACTTGCTAAACAGTAACAGTATTGCATGTTGTGGGTTAGACCTGTTGCATGCTTTATAACTGACCCTATGGGCCACTTGTGAAGCAGCAGCATCATCAGACACAGTGTGCCATATCTGTAGCCATTGTTTGGGAGATGCCTGAATCAGCATTAATGCACACAATAGAAAGTCCTGTTGCAGGTTTCATGAATGGTTTAAGCAGCATCAATACAAATTGTGTGCCAGACTTGCAGGCCAATACTGAATTAGTAAGCAATAACCCACAACAGGGTGGGGAGTTATAGGCATTTAACCCATGCCTGGGGTGCATTGTGAGGCATGAGACCGCAGGCCAAGTGTCCTCACAGTGCCCTAGGTATGGATTAAATGCCTGTAACCCTACACCCTGGAGTGGGTTATTGCACTTATAACATGGGTTACCTCACCAATAGCACAGAACCCCCCAAAAAGTAGGTATTGCCCCTCTTTTCCTAGCTAAAAGCATTTTATCCTTCCGTTGTGCAAAGTAGTCCCTCACAGAATTGGTTTAATGTATATTTTCTAGATTCTCCTGGGAAAGTATGTGTTTTGTTATATAATATATGTTCTACTTAATAGACTACTAAGTAGCAGTGGACACCACAATGCTATGGTGTGTCTTTGTGAATGACTGTTGTTGGCTATCACCATGTGTCTGATAGCTGTGCATTAAACTGCTCTCGTTAGCCGTCGGCTGTTCAGCTCAATGATACTCACTTACACTGACATGTAAAATGAATACCAGTTTAGAGACAAGACAGCAGTGTTTAACTGTGGAGGGAACAATCGTATTGTTTACATTTGTGCACATTACTTCCACTTACTACTATCTCTCTGTCTGACTACAGAGTGCTGACAGCTGCTTCTCACCAACTTTCATAGAGAAGGTTTTAAGGCACACATCGCTAGGTTTTCCTACTACTGTCCTGCACTGCATTGCTACAGCTATGTTGTAACACTGATTCCTCAATTAACAAATATTGAGTGCTGCTGGACAGCATTTTAAAATCCAAGTGCAGTTTCCATACCGCTGCTGTGACAATGCAAGAGAGTACCATTCCTCTGCTTCTCACTCACTGGTGTCCTGAGACTGCTGCAGTCATTACATGGCCTACAAATACTTGGCAGTACAGAAACATTTGTGATACCACTGCCATATTCCTGTGGTTAGTGAGACAATGGGGGAACAGGAGAGAATGCACAGCTTTCTACAATAACCTGTGGTGAGTACTTTATCTGTGAGAACATACTCGCACTGACAACAGAACTTCTCCTTGATATGCTCTCTTCAGTGGGGGTGATGGCTGGGCCTAAGCAGCAGATAACCACTACCACAATTCATTGTGGATAGGACAATAGAAACATCAATAGATTGTAGTTCGGTAGATCAACGTTGACTCTCTGCTGTGACATAAAAACTGGAATTGCACTAAACAGCACTTCTATCAGTTACATAACCTTTGTATGCTTCTATAGTAACACTATCGTGGGTTGACTCCTTGACAGCAGTCAGTAACTGTGAGGTGTGTGATCACTTGTAATTGCTGTTTAGGACCCCCCCCATGACGGTAACATCTAGAGTGAGTAGTTATTTTACATGTATGATCGATACTACTATCAAAGGGCACCTGCTGTACTATGTTAATGCTGTCCTCCAGGACTGTGAGCTGCTGTCGTACTACTGAACTTTTTCCTCCACTTCAAACCATTTACATCCATCTTTGTGGAGCACTATATCTGTCTGGGTTTCTCATCTATATATGCTGCAAATGACTCCATCCTGCTGGTAACTGACATGAAGAGATCAGCTATGCCTGCTTCCTTTTGTCTTTACATGAGTTCTGTATGAAAGTACATAAGTCAGCCACTGCTTTTAATGTACTGAAACAAATACATCGTTTATTACTTTGCATGTACCCTGCAAGCATAAGTAAATTCTGCTCACAAAGATAGGGAAAAAAATGGCTGTATGCAAAACAGAGCTGCACAGACTTTGTAGATCCCTCCACAATATGAAGCTGCCTACAGTACTGGAAAACAAAAATCTGGCAACATAACCATGGATTAAAAAGGAAATTTAATCCATGTCCAGGTGACAGCTGTGCTCCAATCAAATACATTGCTGTAGATAACATTATCTTTACATGCTGAGTACCAGAATTGTATATTGCTTCATGACTGGACATTCTCAGTGCAGCAATATTAACACTCTCAATGCAGCAGCACCAACACACACAGTGCAAAATCTGTAGTATGCTTCCCAAGTGGCCAAAGCAACAGCATCTATGAACACAGCATACAAGACCTGTAGCATGCATCATGATTGGCCAAAGCAGCAGCATCAGAACATGCAATGCTCCAAACCTTTAATACGTTTTATAACTAGCCAAATGGACCACTCGTGAGGCAGCAACATCATTGCATGCAGTGTGCCAGACCTGTAGTGTTCTTAATGATTGGCCTTGAGGGCTACTTGTAAAGCAGCAGCATCATGACACACAGTGCACCAGACCTTTAGCATTCTTCATGAGTGGTTTGCAGCAACATAAATGCATTCAGAGTGCAAGTCCTGAAGCATGCTTTGTGAGTTGTCAAAGCAGCTACATCTTCACGTTCAGTGCATCAGACTGCAATTTGTTTTGCAATTTGTCATGCCCACAAATTGAAAAGAAGCAGCATCAATGAACACAGTAAGGCAGACATGAAACATGATTTGTGAGATGCTGAAGTAGCAGCATCAATGTAAACAGTGTGCCAGACCTGCACATGTGAGCCACATGTAAAGCATCAGTTTCAACACATGCAGTGTACAAGACCTGCAGTAGGCTTTAAGACTGGCCATTCAGACCACTTGTAAATTAACAACATCAATTTACATAGTGCACCAGATTTGCAGCATGCTTTGTGATTGGCCATACAGTCTGCTCATGGAGTGGTACAGTAGGTTCACTGCACACTTTACACTAGACAATCAATGTGCTTTGTGATTGGTCCTGAGGACAACTTATGAAGCAGCAGCATCAATGTACACAGAGCACCAGACCTGGTGTGTGTTTCGTGACTGGCCTTGCATGTCACCTGTAATTAAAGCAGCTGCATCATCTCATACAATGTGCCAGACTTGTATGTTTCATGAGTGGCCTGCAGCAGCAGCAGCAGCAATGTACATTGAGACAACACTAGTAGGGTGCTTTGAAATTGGCTGTCTGAGCAATGCATGAAGCAATAGCAACACTGCATGTGGTTCACTAGGCCTGTCATGTGCTTTGTGAATGGCCCTACAGGCCATTTGCGAAGCAGCATCATTATTGCACACTTCTGTCTTCAACAACTAGACCTAAACAAAGTCCAATTGTGAAACTGTACAAATACCATATTTTGTAGATAGAAACACTACAGTATAGGATTTAAGGTTAACAAATCCAGATCTGAAACATTGCCCATGGGTATCCAGGTTGCAGCAGTGGTCAAAATCCTGGCAAAACTTAAATTGCCCACCCAGGGCTTTAGATATCTAGGCGTACATATTACACCAGATCTGAACAAATTATACCAAGCAAACCATGGGAAACTGCTAGAAGAAATTAAGCAACACTGTTTGAGATGGATGACCTTGCCTCTTTCCATCATGGAAAGAGCTGAGACAGTGTGAATCAACATTCTTCCCCGGCTCCTCTTCCTATTTTATACCTTGCCTGTTTGTCCTCCCAAAACCTTTTCAGAGACGGTCTGCAAGATGCTTCTAAAATTCATTTGGGGAAGGAATAAGAAACCTAAGATGAAATGGAGCATACTGGCCTTAGATAAGGGTAAAGGAGGCTTGCGGGTCCCAGACATCATGGTCTATTACAGAGTGGCCTAACTTCAGTATATACAAGCATATGTAAATACAACCTCAAACATAGCATGGGCTCAGATGGAATGCAGGGGTTTAGGGCAACAGCATTTAGAAAGCCTCTCATTTAACAAGCAACAACCCAAGGTTGTTAATGCATTGTCCTCTCCCTGGCTCAAAACGGCTCTACAATGCTGGTTTAACAACCCTTTTGTCGACTGCATCTCACCGACTGGAATCATGTTGACTGCAAGTTGCAGTTTACTTGATTCCAGTGTGTCTCCTGGTCTGTTTTTTCTCTCGGGGGGCTTTGCCCCCTGAACGTCCTGTAGGGGGCTCTGCCTCCCCAACCCCTGTCTATAGGATTCTAAACTGCAGTCAGAGTTAATTCAGGGTGGGGGTGCAGGACCGGGAGACAGTGTGCCCCTGTCTCGGGCACTTCAAAACAGTGACCTCTCTGCAAAGTGTTGATTTTGTTGACAGGGATGTAGTTCGCTGTGTTGGTGTCAGTGTACATAGGGCATACTGCTCAAAACTCAGATGTTAGCCTAGAAAGACAAAGTGCAAAATTTAAAAGTGAGTGACAATGTATTTTGCCTTATCAAGTTGAGGTCCTTTAGAGATTTTGCACCTGGGAGAACAAACGACATCTTTGGTAAATGGGAGAGACAAGGCCTAGCCAGGATCCATCAGTTCTTCATGGACGACACCATAAAAAGCTGATTAACAACTACGGGGGAATTTGGTCTATCTCACAAAGACTTTTACTGTTACCTTCAAGTAAGACACTACTTATCCTCAGTCTTTAAAAAGGAATGCAAGGCCTGAGCTCAGGTACACCTGATGATTTCATTTTGCTTCACACTGGCACAGGCAGGAACAGGAGAAAACCTGGTTTCCAAGATTTATAAGCTAAGCAGAGAGGGTACACTACTATACAGAATAGTTATTCAGTCAAAGTGGGAGGAAGAAATGGGATCAAAACTCCCAGATTGTAGATGGGATCAAATTTGGTAACAAGCTCACAAGACCATGGCTTCTCCCTCGTGGAGACAGTTCTGCTGGCAGGTGATATCTGAGTACATTATAACCCCAGTGATAACCAGGGACTAGCGTCAGTTCCTCTCAGAAGTTTGCTAGAGGGTCTGCGGACTGCCTGATACTCATAAGCACATCTTTTGGGTTCTCCCAAACTTAGCACATTCTGGAAGAAGGACAGTGAGGTTACTGAGGACATGTTCCAAGTCCCAGTTCCTGGCAGCTGTGAAGTTTTGGTGTTGGGTGGCTTTCCCCTGGGCTATGAGGTTCAGGGCATATATATTTATTTAATTTCCGGATCATGGCAGTGGCCAAGGCAATCCCTGGCTATCAGATAAAATCCCTACTATTGAACAATGGTAAACTTGCTGTTGCCTAATTAAACACATGGAAAAACTAACTGCACAACTTAGGTTGCACACAAAAAGGCACAAGGCCAGGTGGCTCCCATTCTATGAATACACTAGTAAGAAAGACAGTGTGCTATTGCTCAAAATCATAGTTAAGGAAACACCGGGCTAGTGGAGAAGTCTGAATATGCCAGATTTTAATTAATACCCAGACATGAACTGCAAGGTTTAAATCCTTCTCTGATTTGAATGAGTTCACAAGCAGTATAACAGAAGGCCAGGTTTGGATGGGTGGGTCAGTGCTTGGTTAAGGAGGGGAAGGCGGGAGGTGGAAAGGGGGGGGGATTTATATGTGTCTGTGTTACTTGTTTGTTGTCCCATTTAGTTGCATAATTTATGAGGGCATATAATCTATTGTATTATTAGGGATGTTAATGTTTGTTTGTATGTCATGTTGATGTATTTTTTATGAAGTGCTTAATAAAATTATAATAAAAAAAAAACACTACAATATATGGTTAGGGCTTAATGTGTATGGAATTTTGCCAGTTCAAAAGCCATGCATCACACAATCCAAAAATTGTTCACGTGCTAGAAATGTGCACATTCTATAATCAGTGCCTTCAGACATGTTCCTCATACTGACTACCACCATTTTCATACACACAGCACAGCTTCCACTTTAGGTTTCTGGGCAGATTCTGCTAACTCCAACGCTACTCCAGATTCCCCATACCCAGCTGCCCACCACTTTCTTTTTTACTAATTTGCTGTCTAAACAAACTTCTCTTAACTGACTACTCTGTCTTGCTAACCTGGATGCTCACCAGATCTGCTAAGCAGAACAGTGGTCTTTTCTTCGCAGATACTACCACAGCTGGAAGAGTACAGGTGGCATGCTGGCTCATCAAAACTGAGCAAATTAAACTATATAAAACACTATAGCAAATAAAATATGAGTGACCCTATACAACTCACCTTGTGTTTCCTGTCGGGTTTGAGATACAAACATTGACCTTTCTAGGTTCGCAGGTCCATACACAGTTACCACAACCCCTCAATGGAAACATATGCTTGAAGTATATGGTCAGTCATACATTATTCCTTATGTGTCAGTCTGCAAAAACATGAATTAACTGCATTTCACAGTTGTATAAATCTAAGTGTACCTGCTAAAACATCTAAGTTCATCTGTGAAAACCGGACTTTTTTCCGCACATATGCAAATACAATCTGCACATGCGTGAACTTATGAACATATTTTTTTCCATAGACTTTTTTCTTACCTGACATGCTTTTCAAAGATGTACTCTGTTGATGGGGATACACCCCATTGTGGCCTGTTGACCCTTGTTCCCCCGAGGGCCTGGCCTCACTGGCAACTCCTACAGTTCCACCTTCCATTACAGGGGCCTCAGGAGGAAGGCCATCCACCCTTTCAAGGCAGTTCACTCTGTGAACCAGGATCAAGCTTAACTGGACACCAGGAGGCAGAGGAAAACCAGGGATGCCACACTATCCTACAGATGTGCATGTTTTTCCCTTATTGCTTTCTTCCTTGCTTCCTCCTTTCCTCCCTGGCAGGGGCATAGCCCTTTGAGTGGCCTCAGCTGCATGTAGAGATGTCCTGCAGAGGATGAAAAGTCCCTTGGCCCTCCGCAGGGGTACTACTAAACCAGAGCTTGTTGCCATCCCTTCTCCACTGAAGTGCACTGCTAAGCAACAGCTGCTGCAGTCTAGTATGCCTCCCAATGCGATGTCCCGCATTCACAAACAATCTCATATTACTTGCTCTGCAGCACAGCTAGTTGCAGCTAGGCCAACAGAGTGACCCTTTTGATCATATTTTTAGTCTTAACTTTCTTTTTTACAAACATTTTTCTTCAAAATGATTACATTCTTCTAGTTATCAACCCACCAAAGGATGACATATGGTTCAGTTTTCAAATCCCAGTGGTTTTACCATCTCTAGCTAAAGGACTGACATTTTTACAGGTGAGTCAACATCAAAATTCTGTTGTTGCAAATGGACTTTGTCAACAGCTAGTACAACAGTGAATCTGCAACAGTGCTGGTGTGCACTAGAACATTGGTTATTAACAGTGGTATGCAAACTGGATTAAATTAGAAAAATACACAAATTGATATTTTATCATTATTTTTTTTCTTATCTCTAGAAAAAAAAAATGTAACTCGATCTCACCAGACTTGCCACATCAGGTGATTCTGGCCACAAGTCATGCTTTCAGTTTTGTATTTTTTGTTCTTTTTTGGGGGGCTCTAACAAGAAATTAATAAGATATAAGTGTCTAAAATAGCAATTTAACGTTGAAGTGACTCCTAAACAGTAACAGCAGTGGCCATTCACAGCCAGCTTTTTCTCATATATAACTGTTGTGGGCAAGGAAAGAGTAATAATGGGTCTCAGGCTGAAGTGTGGAGGAGGGAGGATAAAAAAGAACTAAAGGAGCATTGCTTATAACAGTGAGTGGTAGAACTAAGTGGTGAATTGCCACTCAACTCAATCAGAATTAATTATGTGCCCTAACTGCTTAACCCCTAAGAACTATGGACTGGATTCACAGAGCTTTCTGAAGGTGCAAAACCTTCCCTAAGTCCCCAAAACTGCCTTAGCTATGGACAAAAGGGGAGATTGCTCTGAATGCTATTCATAAAAACCTCCACTATGGACTGTAGAAAAAAGTGAAGCTGTGGAAGTCCTTGAGGAAATAAAGGTGTGAGATAAGTAAGGCACACCCCCTCAAAGGCTATTCTCAACCAGGTATTTTCCACAGTTGCAAAAGAAATGTTACACACATTGGAGTGAGGTGTAACTCCCCCTCATCAAACTGCAGTAGTGCCCCAACAATTGAAATCAATTATGGTGGAGGTGAGGCACAGGTAATAGCATCCCAGTGGGTATAGCAGTGGCTGCTGTTACAGCAACAGTAGCACACATTGCCATGAAATGGCAACAGCAACAACTGCCAGACCCAGTGCAGCCCATGACGGAGCCCCACAGGCAGTAGAGCCTGATCAGCCTGCAGTGAGTGCTACCCCTGCAGGCAGCAGGAACACCCCAGGGAGGGACAACTAGCAGTGATAGTCTGCCACACTGTGGTGCCATGGTAGTGCTGGTACCTGTGGTGCTGAAGTGGTCCCAGTTGAGGGGCTGGTTGCTGGTCTCTTTGTGGGTGCTTTCAGCTTCATGCTATGGCAGATATGATAAAGTCTGCTGCTACAGCTCATTAGGTTCACTGTTGCTGTGTCTCCTAAGCCATTTCCACACTTGATGAATTTCCACACCTGCTGAGTTTCTGCAGCTGCGGAGATTTTAATGGAATTCCACACCTGCTCAAATTTTCTTTAAGAATATAACACAACTGTGTTTCTGCAGTGCTGCAGGCCTTTTTTCTGCAGCTGTGGGACTTTTGGCTTTCTTTGTGAATCTTGCCCTATGTCTGTGGCATGCTTTGCATTGAACTTCTATTTAATTCAACTGTGAAACTCGAATTGGAGGAGCTCTTGCAAAGTAATAGCATCACAGAATGTAACTGCTGGGGGAATGCACGATTACTCTTCCTCCAGTCTATGAAACAATATGCAAACTTCTCCCCCTTATAAAATCCAGATCAGAAATCTGCTTTCTGTCATTAAAGAAAATGTAATATTAAAAACATGTTAAGGTTTCAAAAACATGCATATGTCAAACCATCACAACTTGAAAAAATATGTTATCCATATGTTAAGCATTTAATATGATCAATTTTTTTAACAAAACATTCTTTATTTTTTTTATTACTGAAAACCCGAATGAGTTCTATTTTGACCTTCACAGTTATTAGTCAAAGATTGATTTTCAGTAAGTTACGTAGGAGCTGAATTTATGCTTCTGTCCCAGTGGTTAAATAAAAATGCATTGAACTGCACCAACTGTTCCACTAAGAATATTTTATTAATCCTTTTATGTTTACACTTTATTATATATAATACATGTTCATTGAATAGCCAATATGATAATGTCTTTCTAAGCAACTCCATCTGTCTGGAAAATGATAACTTTGACTTTTCAGGTGAACCTTTGCCAGTACACCAGATCTTTGGGTTTGAAATTGGAACATATATGTCACAGTTTTTCCACTTCGGAACATCTGCTTTCATTTTTTATTAAGAAAAATGATTGTGGCTATTTCCCAGTAAATCCTTTTCCAACATGAATCTTTCTCATGTTGAAAACTTTTCTGACAAATATTATCGTTCATCTTCTGAGTTATTACTTGGATCTCTCCTTCACTGCTTGCCAACAAAGACAATCTTGAGCAGTAATGTTCTTCCATTGCTGTCCACAGTGTTTCTTATAAGGCAATGTGATTAGCCTGTAAAGCATTGCAAGAATGGGATAATCATCCCCCATCTCTACAAATATTTAAGAAATGAGTTACTAAGCCACTTGTCACTTATGTCTGTATGCAAATGTTATTGACTGTTTGTACAGTGATATTTATGCTACGTTTGAATGCATGTGTTTGATTTTTGCTCATTTTATATATGTTACATTGTTCCACATGTTCATTGTAAATGATGACATATGTAATAGTTGATTAGTTGTGTTTTTCTGAAACACCAAGGTTATGCATGTAAACAGACCTTCAGTCTAGTGCACTTACCTGGTAAACAAATAAACTGAATTGAATTGAAAACATACAAACTATAGTATAGGATACTGTTATTTTTATTAAGTATAAATTGTGTCAGAAACCATCTAGCAAACTGGGCAAATGCACATCAACTGGTTGGTCTATGGGTACTTGTGATAATGTAGGTGGGTAGTGACAACACAAAACTCCAATGGAAGGTTCACACACACAAGCTTCTTGTGGCTAAAAGATTTATTTTCTTAAAGAAATGTAAAGCAAAGCAAAATGAATCAAGTACTTAAATAAAACAAAAAACAAATTACAGTTCTCTAAATGAACCTCAGTACTGTACACTGGAGTACTCCCACAGAGTGGTACCAACAAAGCAACAGGACCACTATCCTCTGTGCACAACACCTATCTGTCTCAATTCAATCTAGACAGCATTTATGTTGTACTGAGATAGTGACATCATGGATCACCTGATCCACTCCTATTTCTAATACATTAAATACACTATACATAAAGTGGGGCAACACCAGGGACCACTGTTAATAGATTTGTTTTTATTAACAACTCATAACTTTGTAGAAAACAAAACATCAATAAAAACATGCATATTCCTGTATAAATAGTAAAGGCTCAATTAAGACACTAGCCCCTCCTATAGAATGTGACCTCACATCAGCACTGAACTACAAAGCTAGTCCAGTAAGGGGCTGCTGACCCTTAAGGAATGATAGAACTTCTGCAGCACACAAACACAGCATGCAGGTAATTGGGCTCTTAATTTTAAAGGTTTATAAACAACAAAATCTTTGGTCTGTAAAATGACTTGATTTATTCAAAACAAACAGGCACATCATAAAACAAACAAACTCTAAAGTAACTAGCTGTGCATCCAGGCGTTAGGAAATTATGGGCTATTTTAACTTATTATGCGATGCCCATAATTTCTAAGACAACACCCACCATACTTTTCACATATGAACCTATAAATAGTTTTAAATCTTGCGGCATTTACTTATTTTTCTACTACATTGCTAGGTTTGAATCTCTTTGCATCCTTTTTCTTTCTTCAAAAGATTTTCTAGTGCTAGAAGCAAGCGCGAAGTGCGTTTCTCTGCTGCTGGCTCAAGGAGGCTACAAGTCACAAATGCTGTGTGACATTTGCGAGGACCACTAAAGAAACTAAAGAACTAAAGAAATGTATTTCGCAAGGCACACAAAGTACTTGCGATATGCAAAACTAAGCATCTGCCACATTGTAATTTATCTGTTCCTATCAGCATAATCAGGAACCAGTACTTTCACTACTGAGGGTCAGCTAAACAAAAATGATACTCACAGTGAGTGCCGAGCTTCTCGGCAAGTATCTTAATAAACAGAGGGAGGGTACATGTCAGAATGGGAATGTTTGTGAGCACTGTTAATGGGAGGGGTTGGGAAGAAATGGTTATCGCTTCGCTTAAAAGCAGAACAGAGTGCCTGTCTTAACTTAATCTTCAGCTTTCTGGACAGAAGGCTACTCAAACAAGGACCACAGGACATCTTTCTTTATTTTTCACTTGAAATACTGTAGAATTGAAAAAAGGCATGCCAGTATAATGATGCCCTAAGCTGCAGCCTCTTTCTTCAAACACTTACACTTCATGGACTTAGAGGAAAGATAGTAAGGTAGAACAGGAGAGGATACCATGATAGGAGGGGACCCCATCATGGTAGAAAAGTATAAAATGGTCAAGGGAGACCAAAAGCAGAATATAAAGATACTACTGCAGTAGATTTTTAAAGAAATAGGGAAGACAAAAAAGGAAATATCCAGAGGTGGGGGAGGTGGTTCATAATTCTATTACATACCCCCAAGATTAAGTGAAAACCCAGCTAAGATCTTTAAGACAAAAAGCTGGTTTTCAATACAAACTACCCTAATACTAAGGGTAGGATGGAGCTTCTGCCCACCCTTGCTAGGAAGCTCCACCCCAGGGTACCCTAAAAATATATATATATTTTACGGTATGTGATACAATATCCCATACTACTTAATACATTACCCTGGGGTGTCTAAAAAAAAATCCTATTTATAGATGGGTTATTCTATCTTATTTGCTCCATGTCTAGAAAAGAAGTCAGCATTAACATGTGTGTTTTCTGCCCTATGTTTGACCTCAAACTTATAAGGTTGTAGGGCTAAGTACCACCGCATCACCCAGTTATTTTTATCTTTCATCTGAGACAGAAAACATAGGGGGTTATGGTCTGTGATAAGGGTAAAAGGTGCTCCCCACAAATAAAATCTGAGTGATTCTATTGCCCATATAGTGTCAAGACACTCTTGTTCTATTGTGGAGTATCTTTGTTCTCGATCGTGCAGTTTCCTTGAGATTTATACCACTTGATGCTCTTCCCCATCAATGGTTTGGCTCAGCACTGCTCCAATGCCAGTACCAGATGCATCTGAGTATACTTCCAAAGGATACTGAGAATTGGGACCACACAATACAGGGGCGGAACATAGCGCCACCTTGATCTGAATAAAAGCTTTTTCACATTACGGTATCCATTTAACTTGATTACCACATTTCTTTTTTGTGAGATCAATAAAGGGAGAGGCTATTGTAGTGAAATTGGGAATAAACCTTTGGTAATATCCCACTAAACCCAAGAAAGAACTTACTTGTTTCTTAGTAGTGGGCACCGAACAATTTCCAATTGCTTCTATCTTACTGATCTCTGATTTGAGTAGGCCATTACCAAGCAGGAAACCAAGATATTGGGTTTTCTGCATAGCCTGTGTACAGTTTGTGGGGTTGATAGTCATTTCCGCATGTTGGATCGGCTTACCTACTGCCCATAAGGGTTCCACATGAGTTTCCCAACTTGCACTAAACACCACAATATCATCCAGGTATGCTGCACAAAAATTAGTATAGAGTGTGAGCACCTGATCCATAAAGTGTTGGAAAGTCGCAGGGGCTTCATGGAGTCCAAAGGGCATAGTTTTAAATTGATACAAACCCATACAAGTACTAAAGGCTGTTTTTTCCTTAGCCTCTTCTGCCAACGGGATCTGACAATAACCATTGATCAAATCTAATGTTGAAATGTATTTGGCATTTCCCACTTTATCAATCACGTCGTCAATTCTGGGCATAGGGTAGGCATCGAATTGTACCACCTGATTTAATCCATGAAAATCTAAGCACAACATAATGTCTCCCTCTTTTTTTGGAACTATTACTGCAGGGGAACCGCACAGACTTTTAGAAGACTCAATAATATCTAAGTCCTTTAGTTTTTGGAGTTCCCTTTTTACTAATATTTTTCTTCTTTCAGGAAGATGGTATGGTTTCTTCCTGATGGGCCCAGCAGACATTCTAATATGGTGTTCTACCCCTTTTGCCAGTACTGGGGTACTAGTAACAGTGGTACTGAATTCTTGTAAAAGGTTCTGTAACTCCTTCTGTTTACTTGTTAATTCGGGCTTTGTTGTTATCACGTCTATTCCCTGGTTGTTTTCTAAATGACCATATGCTAAATCCATTTCTGTCTGTTCTAGTCAGGCATCACTATCATCTGAAGTCCTGTCTTAGATCTCTCATAGAACTTTTTTAATAGATTATCATGATATATTTTTGTCTTCACTCTCCTATAAAGGGTATTAACTGCATATGTTACTGGGCCTGTCTGGCACAGCACTGTACAGGGGCCCTGCCACTTCATCAATAGCTTATGAGTAGATGAAGGTAATAACAATAACACTTTGTCCCCGGGCTGAAACTGTTTTGTTTGGTTGGTACCTTTATCATAATTATGTTTTTGCCCTTCTTGTGCCTCAATACTCACTTCATGGGCTCTATTGGCGTAGGAGACCAACCTCTGCCACAGTTGTCTCATATATTGAGCAATGCCTGGTGATTTCAGATCCTTCCCCTCCTCCCAACATTCCTTTATAACATCAAGAATCCCCCTAGGGGTCCTACCATATAAAAGGGAGAAATGTGAGTACCCTGTAGAGGCTTGAGGGACCTCACGATAAGCAAAGAGTAGAAAGGGGAAATATTTATCCCACTATTTTCCTTTCTCATGAATGAACTTTTTAATCATCCTTTTTAAGGTCTGATTATATCGCTCGACCAACCCATCGGTCTGGGAATGAGCGGGGAATGTTCTTAAGGCCACTATTCCCAAGAGCCGATATAATTCCTTCAAAAGTTCTGAGTTGAAATTGGACCCTCTATCTGTTAAAATCTCCTTGGGGATCCCTACCTGACTTAATAGTTTCACTGGCTCTTCCACCATCCTAGGGGTTGTGACAGATCTCATTGGAATGGCCACTGGATATTTTGTGGAGTAGTCACAGACCTCCAGTATGAATCTGTTCCCTTTACTGCTCTTATCTAGGGGTCCCACAATATCCATTCCAACTCTCTCAAATGGGATTGTTACCAGAGGTAGCAGTACTAAGAGGACCATTTATTTTTTCTTTTTCTGGGCTATCAATTGGTATTCAGGACATGACTGACCATACTGGGCTATGTTTTCATGAATGCCTGGCCAAAAAAACCTTTGCAGTGTTCTATTGGTGGTCTTACCTCTCCCAGTATGTCCCGTCCAAGGTATATCATGGCCTAGAGCCATGATATCCTGTGTATAGCATTGGGGTAGTAGCAGTTGCTCTGCCTTTTCTCCTGTGCTAGGATTTACACAGACCAGATATAACAAATCTCTCACAACCTGTATTATAGGTTTTCCTGGTTGTTCAACTTGTCCTACCTGTTGGAAAAAAGGTTTTAAAGAAACATCTTTCTGTTGCTGATCTTTCATTTCAATTTTAGCATATATCTGTGAGGTCCCCTCTGGTAACCCATAATGTTCTTGTTTCTATTTCTTTTGTATATTTTTTCTTTTCTTTACCTGATTTCCTACTCTTCCCAAGGTCCCCATAACTTTGCATTTCAAATGGGAACACTTCCCCTAGTGGTAGCTCCCTCTTTCTTTGTGATTGGGTAGTTACTGTGGAATATATTATCAGGGCTTATCAATAGGGAATTGAACTCTGGAAAATCATATCCCAATACTATAGGTACTGGTAGATTGGGTACCACACCTGCTGTAACCAATGACCATTTTCCCTGCACCTCTAGAGGTATATTAACAATGGGATATTGATGACTGTCCCCAGGAACACATCTAACATTTATGGGGGCCCCTTTTTCCCCATTAGCTAATATATCTCTCCTAATTAAGGTATCTTTACTTCCAGAATTAATTAATCCCAATACCTTTTTATCCTGTAACTGTACCACAGTGGTTATATAATTAGAATTTAATAACGCTAAATAAGTATCATCATTCTTTCTAGAGGGATAAAATCTAGCGATGTGTCCCCTACCTTTACAGTTATGGCATATTACATCGTTAGGCACAGTTCTTTTCCCCTTATCAAATTCATTTAGCTTGGTTTGGACAGTCTGTGGATTTGTTACCACTGTAGATTTGGCTGGGGAATCATATGTTCGATTACCTCCTTTTCTATAAGGCTGATGTGCAGCTAGAAAGTCTTCAGCCAATGTCACAGCCATCTCTGCAGATTCCAGATTATGCTCCTTAATCCATATCTGCATGTCTGAAGGGAGAATTTAGAAAAACTGTTCTAACACCAATACTTCCAGAATGTCCATCCTTGATTTTTCCCTCTGGTACTATCCATTTTAGGCACAGTTCTCTTAACCTGATATAAGTCTTTCTCTTGGGGAGGTCTTGATGATGGTGTTTCAAAGTCCTAAACCACTGATGGTATGTCTCAGAGTTTATATCATATCTTTTCAATATTTCTTGCTTCACCAGATCATAATAATTGGCTAGCCGAGAGTCCATATTCCCATAAGCCAACTGTGCTTTGCCAGATACATATGGAGCAAGTCTCACTACCCACTGGGTCTGGGGCCAATCACATGCCTTGGCCACTCTTTAAAAAGTGGTCAAGCATTCTTCTATGTCATCTGAAGGTAACATGCAAGATGATTTTATATCTTTTGGGTTGTTAGTAGGTTGACTACCCCCAGGTCCATGGCCCATGTCTAAATTTTATAATAATTGTAATGTCTCTGCCCACATGGCATCCTGTCTTCTTCGATCTCAAACCCTTTTCTCAGCATCAATGTGTCTCTGTTGCTCAATCTCCATTTGGTGTATAGCTAGCCAATGCAGTAAGTCATTCATGTTTTCTGAGGGAAGGTCAACAACATCTGGGTGTCTCTCCTGCCATACCTCTTCATTCTCATCATCCACTGGTGTCTTCTTGGGTGTTCTCCGTCAGACATCTGGAAGGCCAGTATACAGGGGCTCCTCCATCTTCTCTGCCTGGGAATGGGTAACCGCAGCCAGTTTCTTATCTGTTCCAGATGCCATAATGCCACTCATACCAGGACTGGTACCATCTGGTCTCCCCCACTATTCCTTGGAAGACCAGTATCCCATCACTGCCACCACCTGTGATAGTGTAGGTCAGTAGTGACAACACAAAACTCCAATGGAAGGTTTTCAAACACAAGCTTTGTGTGGCTAAAAGATTTATTTTCTTAAAGAAATGTAAAGTAAAGCAAAATAAATCAAATAAATAAAACAAAAAAAAAATAGTTATCTAAATGAACCCCAGTACTCTACACTGGAGTACTGCCACAGAGTGGTACCAACAAAGCAACAGGACCACTATCCTCTGTGCACAACACCTATCTGTCTCAATTCAGTCTAGACAGAATTTATATAGTACTGAGATGATGACATCATGGATCACCTGACCCGCCCCCTATTTCAAATACATAAAATAAACTGATCAAATACATAAAGTGGGGCAACACCAGGGAACACGCTAATAGATTTGTTTTTATTAACAACTCATAACTTTGTAGAAAACAAAACATCAATAAAAACATGCATATTCCTATATGAATAGTAAAGGGTTAATTAAGACACTAGCCCCTCCTTTAGAATGTGACCTCACATCAGCACTGAACTATAAAGCTAGCCAAGTAGGGGGGCGCTGACTCTTAAGGAATGATAGAACAATCTGCAGCAAACAAACAGAGCATACAGGTAATTGGGCTCTTATGTTTAAAGGTTAATAAACAACAAAACCTTTGGTCTATAAAACGACTTGATTTATTCAAAACAAACAGGCACAGCATACAACAAACAAACTCTGAATTAACTGGTTGTGCATCTGGGTGTTAGGAAATTATGGGCTATTTTAACTTATTATGGGATGCCCATAATTTCTAAGATGACACACGCCATACTTTTCACATATGAACCTGTAAATAGTTTTAAAACTTGTGGCATTTACTTATTTTTCTACTACATTGCTAGGTTTGAATCTCTTTGCATCTTTTTTCTATTTTCAAAAGATTTTATGAGTGCTAGAAGCAAGTGTTGTGAGGTGTGTTTCTCTGCTGCTGGCTCAAGGAGGCTACAATTTGCAAATGCTGTGTGCGATTTGTGAGGACCGCTAAAGAAACCAAAGAACTGATGCCCTGGAGAGAGTAGCAGCAGTGTGTTGCCACTCTGCTCGCTAGTATAAATTTAAATTGGTGTTTCTGCAAAGAATCAAAGTAAAAGCTGAGCTTACCTTCCCAGAATTTAAAAGGCACTAAAGGGAGTATTTAGAAACATGGGAGGCAGAGATAAGGACAGTATGTCAGAGTCATCGGAAGACCGAGAGGAGGAAGTCGTTGTGGAGCTGGAAGCTAAAAGGCCCAGCAGAAGCACTTCTTCAGAATCGGAAAAGATAACAACTACACAGCAACTGGCATATGATCAAATGCAGGAAGACATCGGCACTATTAAATCTGCCCTATTTACCCTAATAGCAGATTTTAAAGAGTGGAAAGTCTCATTGTCGGGACTTGGCATTCGGATAGGGGACACGGAAACCAGAATTGCATTGGTAGAAGATCACGTTGTAAAACTGGAGGCTGATAACGTGGACTTGAAGGAAACAATTAAAAGAATGGAAACAAAAATTGATGACCTAGAAGGGAGATCTAGGCGTAATAACCTAGTACTCCTAGGTCTTCCAGAAGGAGATGAAGGTAGTAACGTTATTGTCTTCATGCAAAAGCTCTGTGTGAGGATCGCGGGCCCTTCACCAAATGGGCCTATATATGTTATAGAATGCACACATAGAGCGATTAGGCCAAAACCAGAGCCAAATAATTCACCAAGACCGTTAATATTCAAAGTGCTCAACTATCTGGACAGAGATCACATTTTAAAAGCAGCTAGAAAAGCTGAAAGGATAGAATGGGAAGGGAAGCGCCTGAGAATGGTCCCAGATTTGACCTACTAAGTAAGGCAGGAGCGAGCAGCCTATCGCCCAATTCAATCTAAGCTTCGGGCTGCTAAAATACATCACAGAACTTTATATCCAGCCCGACTAGAAGTTTCCTTGCAGTCAGGGGTTCAGCACTATGAATTGGCAGAACAAGCAATGGCGGATCTGGCGATCCGGCTGCCTAACTATTTGGCAAAAGGGACTGAATAAGGTGGATCTTGGCAAGGAACAAAGGATATGGGTATTCTGGATGAGAAAGAAGATTGGACTTAGCTTTCATGCAGGACTGATTTGAATTAGTCTGTTGGGAAGCCAAGATGGTCACTGCATCCTCATATTCAAAGGAAGGTAACACAGGAGTAAAAGAAGAATGAAGGAAACTTTTTTTTTACTAAGAAACAGAGACTGGGGTAGTTGGGGAGGAGAGTGGGAGGTTCCGTCCTGAGGGATTTAAATTTCGGGAATGGAGGATATAATTTTCTTTTCTCGAATATCTGTATGGTTGGCAAAAGGACTTAAAATGGGAAAAGTGGATAACGGGTGACATCGTGTGGCTGCAAAAGGTTACTGCAGTCTTTAGGAGGATTATTAAAGTGAAACATAAAAAAGTGACATTACTTTTCAGGAAAACGAGGAGCTACTGTGAAATTAACAGATAGCCACAGAGAAGTTTTGTTATAATCAAATATAAGCTGTTGTTGGTGTTTGAATAGGGGAATTCAGGTAAAAAATGGGATAGTAATGGAGAATCTGCTCTCTATAGTTTATAGAAAAGGGGATAGAAAGTTAGAGGGTTAGAGGAGGCAGAGAAAACTGGAAAAATGGAGATAGTGTGGATGGGAAAGAATTATAGGAAAGATGAGATAACATTAAGCAGAAATACTTCAGCATCTGGATTGTTGCTTGTAGTCAGGGACACTGGTTTACTGGGATTGAGAAAGGGCATATTCCGTTTTACGCATTGTAAAAAACGTTATTGTCACCGGTGTCTGCTAAGCCAAAATCCAGTTTTACCGGTGTTTGGTTTTGTGTACTTTATTTAATAATTTTTAACTCTGCTAATGTGCATTTTAGCAGTGTTGACCTCCACTATGCATCCTTCCATCCTTGTACCAATTTAAAGTTATTTTAGGTGCAAGATGTGATGGCAGCAGCAACACTACAGCCCCCATCCCTAAGGTGTGATGGAAGCAGTACTACAGTCCCCATCCCTCTGGTTTGATGGCAGCAGCAACAACACTATGACCTCACTCCCTCAGGTGTGACAGAAGCAGCAGCACTGTGGCCCCCATCCCTTAGGTGTGATGGCAGCAGTACTATGTTCACCATTCCTCAGGTGTGATGGCAGTATCTGCATTATGGCCCCCATCCCTCAGGTGGGATGAAAGCAGTACTACATTCCCCATCCACCAATGGTGATGGCTGAAGCACTATAGCCCCCACCCCTTTGGTGTGATAGCAGTAGCAACAATGCAGTCCACATCCCTCTGGGGTGATGGCAGTAGTGACAGCACTATGATCCCCTTTCTTCAACACCCACACCCCACATGCACAAGTCCAAATGACTTGGTCTCTTTGCTTGTTAGAATTCAGATGTGAATTCATCTGAACCATCACCGCTAAGGTGGACTACCTTTGTTTTTTTCTATCTATAATTTAACTGCCTGAATTGGATTTCTGCCTGTGATCCTGCTGACCAGGGTTAGGTAACAGACTTGGGTGTTGGAGGACCAGCTGGTAGGTGAAGGCTTGAGTGTTCAATGACCACTCACCTTCTCCAGGGAGGGAGGGTGGGTTCATGGCTCAGCATTTGTTGGCCCCTGGTGGAGGCCAGAGGCACAACACATCAGCCCTCACTGCAGGAGGGGCGTGACAGATGTTGGCTTGTGCCTTGACATCATGTGGCCTGTCACGCTCCCAAGAAAATGGGAAAACACCCGCTGACCAACCAAAGGATGGCTGTTGGTCCCTCCATAAGCTGGAAGCCGCAAACATTTGTCCATTCTGACCCTGCCATGCCCAGGATACACAGGAAGCTCTTTGGGGCAATTCTCCTCACCTGGTAGCCACCCACATGGGTAGGGGCCCACTCAATGAAGGGTTACTTTGGGTTACCTGGTAGCACAGCAGTAAGGGGCAGTGGATGGTGGTCAGGACTCAGCAGCGGTGGTAGGGGGCCTTGGCAGGCCTGAAGGAGTAGATGGCCAGGGGGTAGGAGGAGCAAAAAAAAATTAAAAAACTGCTTGAATTTGGTTCTTTGAAATAAAGTGTCTTCACCAAAAAAATCCACAAGTGATTAGTGGAGGACCTTGAAATGGATTCATGCATCTCCCAGACATGTGGATGCTTTTTTTTACTCGGTGTCCATGAAAAGGGTGTCTTCCAGTTTTCATGTCTTTGTTCAGATGTGAATTGAGCACTACTCTGCCCACCAGCATCATACAGCCCCTGGGGTCTTACCTTCTGTACATCATTGACTGTGCTTTCAAAATCCACTGGCCAAACATAAGTACACTTAAGCCCTGTCCACACTACACCTCTGTAACGTTACAGAGTGCCCAAACCGTTACCGCAATGGTTTGCATTTACACCTGTAATGTTACAGAAGGCATTTTCATAACCGTTGTTGAAACCATATATGAGGTGGTTTCAACAATGGTCTATAAACCAGTATACCTCAGTAATGCACCATGCGAAGTATGGACGTGTGGTAATGGTCCCCTGCAGGGCCCGTAGCACAGCGCAAACTGCATCCTGGGAATGGGTGCCGCCGTAACCGTCGCCTGGCACCCCTAGTGTGGACCGGCAGTACCAGTCCCATAATGGACACCGCCACAATGTGGACACACTGCACCGCTCCCCGGTTGTAACGGTTTCTATCCGTTACAGGGTCTGAATGGTGCAGTGTGGATGGGGCCTTAAATACTTAACATTGGCTTTTTGTTGAAGCAGTCTATCAGAAAACGTTTTGTTGTCACAGAGACTGAAACAGCAGGTGGGAGAAAAGGTGGAAATGATCCAATTCACCTAAATGGGGTGCTAACTATGAAGTCTTTGAATAAGTAGTAAGGCAGTTTCTTCTTTGTGAACATACTTTCATTCAGACTTGTTTTCATTCAAACAACTGAGGATTTTGATGGCCCTACTGATTATAAACTTGAATAAGTTAGTTGGTAACAGTGATCCTGCATTTAGTAATCTACAACCTAGATGCTTATATGCAAAGAATACAATAAAACCTGACTAAAATCTAAAAACAAGCTTATAAAACACATAAAATGTATCTGAACATTTATCTTTACCTATACAAAATCATTACAGCCCAAGTAAAACTCAGGTAAATTACATGGTACCCTGACTACTATTCTATGATGCAGTAAACATATATTGGTATTTTTTTTATATTCCTTGTCAAGCAGGTAAGGCCCACTAGGCAGAACTGTCTGTTTTCAGGGGTGACCTAGAAGCACTGAGGGTTAAGTGACTTGCTTGGAGTCACACAGTATACAAGTGTAGGTTGTGGGAATCAAACCCAAGTCTGCTGGATGTACCCAGTTCAATCACTGTTTGTTACTTTAACCACTAGACTTGGGTGGTTAAACTGAATAGCTGATTACTACAAAGCAGTGCGGTGATTTCCTTACTGACTCTATATAGCAAAGCAGAGAGAATGCAAAGCACAGCAGCACCAATTTTAAGATGCTGAAATCTGGGTCAGTCGCTGGTGCTGCGTAGCACTATTGCTTGCAATGCCAGCGACCCAGAGTCAGAAGTGAACTCTGGTTGCTGGAGTCTGGCCAGGGAGTAGGATCGAGCACCTGGGGACTGCTCTCCTCCTCCAGGGAGGGCAGGCTGCAGGTCCTGCTTGCTTCCACCACCTGTGTGGCCACGGGTGGTGGTGCTATGGTACTGCAGAGTGATCAGGAGGGGAGGATGCTAGCCAGGATCTGGAGCAGTGGCATGTCTTATGTGACTTACCTCCTTGGATATCCTCTAGTACTGGTGCCCTCAGGGACAGAGACCAGAAAACCAGGAACAATCACCCCACATCGGCCACTGGCAGAAGGGACCCAGGTGCCCCTGACTTCATAACCAGGCTCCATGAGGGACCCACTCAGCGGCCCAGCACACATTAAGGGAGTGTGGAGGGGGTGAACTGGGTCTCCTCCTTCCCACCTGGGGAGGTACAATCCAGGCAGGATAGGGCAGGCCACAGGAGCTCCTGAGGCATTACCTGGTGGTGAAGCTAGGAGATACCCAGCCTAGGGATTTCTGAAAAGTGGAGACTGATGCTGTGAGAAGGGACATAGAAAGAGATAAAAAATTTAAAAAGATGCGGAAATCTTTGAGATTCTGTGCAGTGACATGCAATTTCCGTGAGGCACCGGTACAAGAATTCAAAATCCGCAAACCAAGCAGGATTCCGTGATTGTTACCGGTGTTACTGGTAAAAATGGAAAACCAGGGTCCCTGCTTGTAGTTTATTTTTAGAAAGAATTTGTTGGTGTTATGGTTCATCAGGTGCTATAGAGACCACAGCGAGGCTGCTCTTTTTGGGGCATGGTGGATACAGCATTAGGGAGTGGGCATTTGGCCTGGGTAGGTAAGCAGGGGGAAAGGGAAACTAAGGTTTGGGGGATGGGGAGGGGAAAGAGAAAGGGAGTTAGGCAGGAAGTTACTATAGTGAAAGCTGGTATCCTATTCAGGACTCAGATATACATCTCAATTAATAGGAAAGAAAAACATAGTGTAGCAATATGGGGAGTTGGAAAGTAATATCTTGGAATATCAAAGGGGGGAAGGATAACACAAAAAAATATGTTATATTGCGACGCCTTAAGAGATATCAGCCCCACATCCTAATGTTGCAGGAGACACATGTAACAACAGAGAACTTGAATCAATTCTGCAAAGCGTGGGTGGGACAGGTATTCGGGGCTGGAAACAGCTATAGAAATGCTGGAGTAGCTATTTTAATCCACAAATCTGTGCCATTTAAAGAAATCAAAAAGTGGCAAGACTCAGAGGGGAGATTTGTTTTTGTATGTGGGAGTTTAGAGGGGATTGAGGTGATGTTAGGCTCCATTTACAGACCGAATCAGGACACCCCTGAATTTTTTCCACCAATAGAGGCCATAACATTGGGAGTGCCTAATACGCTGTGTCTCCTTGGAGGAGATTGGAATTTGGTACATGCAAATGATATGGACAGATAGTATAGCAAGCGAGTGGGTCTTACGTCAGCACAGAGGGCGCTCAGAGAGCTGATGTTAAATTCAGGTCTCATAGACCCTTGGAGGCTTAGAAATCCAAAGGTGCATGAGTATACTTTCTACTTAGCACCACACTAAGTGCTTTCAAGAATAGATTTTTTTCTTATTAGCTCATTTGCTCTAATAGGGGTAGAGGATGTGGGGATATATCCAAGGATTTTGTCGGACCACTCTCCGATTTGGCTGAAGGAGAGACTTACCCAATATAGGAAGGCATCTAGATCATGGTCTCTAAACACCCAACTATAGTTAGAGGAGAACCAGGTAGAAAGGATAAGAGATTTTATGGAAGTTACATGGAAAAACAATTACACATCCATCCAAGAAATAGATGCACTATAGGGCGCCCTAAAAGCTAAGTGGAGGGGGGACTTGATATGAATGGCCACAGTTAGGAAATGTCAAAGGACACAGGAAGTAGAGGGGTGGTTGGAACGTATATACAATTTGGAAAAACTTCTGGGAACTGATTCAGAGGAACAGGCATGGTGAGAACTTCAAGCACTTAGGGCGAAATATGCCTCTCATATATTAAATGTTAATACATGGACCAATGCAAAATGGAAAGTCAATTATATAGGGTATGGGGAGAAGGCAGGAAGATTATTAGCAAATAGACTTAAGCAACAGAAGGAGGCAAGGTGGGTATCAGCATTAAAAGATAAAGGCACCGGACAACTCATTTCGGACCCATCAGCAACTGCTAGGATATTCAGGGACTATTACCAAGACTTGTATACAGCTTCAGAAAGACAGGGAGAATATGGAAACAAATTGGAGGAATTTTTAAAGGACTTGACATTGCCAAAGTTAAATATAGAACAACAGAACTGCCTGGTTGACAATATTAAAATACAGGAAATATTAGATGTAATTGATAGACTACCGGTGGGCAAGGCCCCAGGTCCTGACAGTTTCCCTCCAGCCTTCTATAAAACTTTTAAAAAGGAGTTAGCTCCTTATTTGCAGAAATTATTTAATTACTTATTCGAGGCCCCTATAAAAAAATCTGTCATATTTGAAGCCAGAATAGTAGTATTACCGAAGCTGGGAAAAGATCCTTCAAGCCCTGGTAATTACAGACCCATCTTGTTACTTAACATGGAAGTTAAATTATTGGCAAGTGTTTTGGCATACAGGCTAAAACAGGTCTGGGAGGCCTTGATAGGGCCAGAGCAGGCAGGTTTTGTTGCAGGGAGACATTCGAGTGACCTTTTTAGGAAAATCTGTCATTTGGTGTCCACATCCGGGGATTCCGACACTGATATGGTGTTGGTGTCCCTGGATGCGGAAAGAGCTTTTGACAGAGTCAATTGGGAGTTTTTATTTGACCTTTTGCCTCACTACGGTATTCCTGCTGATTTCATTTGATGGGTAGATATACTTTATCTTTCCCCATCAGCGAGAGTGCTTTGTAACGGAGCCATTTCTGACATTTGTAGGCTGACTAGAGGTACAAGACAGGGGTGTCCACTGTCTCCAATGTTATTTAATTTATATATTGAGCCACTAGCCCTGAAAATAAAAGAAGCAAAATCAGTCAGGGGAATAAGAATAGGTACAGAAGTATATAAAATATCTATGTTCGCTGACAATATTCTCCTGCATTTATCATTTTGGCATCCATCACTGCAATCGGCCTTGGATATTATACAAAATTTTAGTGCGTTATAAGGTTATAAATTGAATCTAACCAAAATAGCTGTTTTAGCATTAACCCCTACCTGTACTAAGGCCATGGTAGAGGAATTAGGATTATGCTGGGCTCCCAAAGTCAATTTCTGTTTTAGGTATAGAAAACCCCAAGGATTTAGGGAAATTAAAAGCTTTAAATTTAGATCTGGTAATTTTGCAAATGCAACAAGATTTGAAGAGATGACAAAATCTATCTTTGTCTCTCTGGGGAAGGGTAAATATACTCAAAATGGTTATTTTCCCTCGGCTGATGTACCCATTATCAATGTTGAATTTGGCTCTCCCACAGAGTTGGTTTAAAAGGGTGGATGGGATATGGTCTGACTTTTTATGGCAAGGAAAGAGACCAAGAAGAGCCATTCAGAAGTTAAAAAGACCAAAGGAGCAGGGTGGTCTTAGTATCCCCAACTTATTTTTCTATTACTTGGCCTTTCAGGGTAGTAAGTATTTTCGATGGAAAAACCCACAAAGTGACAAGAGCTGAAACCTGGCCTGGTTAGAAACAGAGAGACATTTAACTGTTAAACATAAGATAGCATTAGCATCCCTGCTCTTTATATGGAGTAAGATAGTTCCACGGAATTTGAGGAATACGCTTATAGCATGGTCCGTGAGAGCCCACAATCAACTATGCAATAGCCTGAATTTAAACCACACTTTTGATTTGGGGCAACCCATCTTTAATAATTTAAATTTGACAATAGATGGCAAAGTTATCACTCATAATTTCTAGAAGGATTGGGGTGTGACAAAACTATCCGAGATGATGACAGAAAGAGGTTTTATTTCACCCTTACAGTTTAAGTGGACCTTTCAGCTTCAGACACTACCAATATTTAAATTTCTCCAGATTAAACAATGTATAATTAAGGCATTAAGTAAACCCCCTTGGTTCTCAAAGGCAGATAGAATATTCACAGAAATGGCAGAAATAGCTACTCGACCCAAGAAGTCATAGATCTGGTTGCATGCCAATCTTTTAACAGTTTTTCAATTACTGACAACAGAGCTATTGGTAGGTAGTTTATCAGATTGTTTACTTTGCATCCCTTAAAGATAGGTACAATTCGAATACGCTTCCAAAAGTCTGGGAAGTCTGTTTCATTCAGACTCCTATTGTACAGTTTTGCTAGGACTGGGAAGATATTCTCTATAGATGTCTTTAGGAATTGTAGTTCTATTTGTCCCATCCCAAATAACTATGGAATTTTATTTCTATTTCATTCAGCCCAAATGACTATTTTTGCATTTAGTTTATTCATTTCTTCATGTATGTTTCCACTCTTGAGGATTCTGAAATGAAATGTTGGGGTTGTTGGTGAGTTTGGGTCTTTGGCATCAGGGGTGGGTTGCACTGTTCCTATGCTTATATTAGGGGCTGGGAGGTGGATGACTGGCTGTGTGCAAAAATATTTATTTAGGGTATCTGTAGTTTTTTTTTTTGGAGGGGGAAGGGTTCTGATCTTTCAAGGACTCTTGATTAGATTGCATAAGATGAGGGGTCAGTTGTGACATTCTGGACCCGATGCCAATTCAGGTTATGCATGTTGCAAGGCAGCTTGTGCCAAACCCAATGGCATAAGTCGCACCTTGTGACATGCATTATGCCGATCGTGATTCCAGGAGGTGGCCTACGCCATGGTGGGGGTGGCCTACACCAAAGGGACAACCACTGGCTGCAGCCCCTATGGCACAGCAGAAGGGGGTTATGGCAGTAACTGCACCCTATTCTGAGAGGGCAGCTGCCATAACCCAGTTATGCAATTTCTAGACACACTGCGGCACTGCAGGGTTAGACCAGCTGTTAGACGGTCTAAGGGGCATCCATCCTGGCCAAATGGCAGTTACCCCACTACAGTGCAGCAACCTGCAAACGGCTGTGTTTTACAGACCCCCACAACACTGAGAAGCCCCCCCATAATATCAGGGTGCCACCTGCCAGCACTCAGATCCATTTTTTGTGGTGCCCCCTTGTGCTGTGCCACAGTACCAACCTCCCATGGCCCATAAGGGTGTGTGGGATTGTTTCAGGGCTGAGGGGGGGCTGTTCCCCACGGTTGGTGGCTTGCAGCACCCAGGTCTGTTGAATCATTCCTGTGGCACAACCCTGCGGCTGCCACAAGTAACAGGGCATAAATGCGGGGGACCCTGCCTGTTCTGGAATAGGGTACAGGGTCCCCGGCATAGCGATGAATGTCACAACTCGCAGATGTCTGTGAGTTGCGACATTTGACTTGGAATCGGGCCTTTTGTATTCTTGTAGTAGTGTTTTTTAGCTTCTTTTAAACTGACTTTTATATTTATTCCTTAATTTTATAAATTACTCTCAGTTCTCTGTATTTAGACTTCTGTTTGCTTTCCTCCAAATTCTGCCTTTCATTCTGATTTCTGTATTTTTTCTGATACCCATGGTAGGTGATGTTTTCTAATTTTTGTTTAATTAACAGGCATGTACTGATTGCATATAGAGAGATATGAACCTGTAAATCAACAACAGCAGTGTTCACATCTGGGATCTGGTTTAGTCTGTCCCATCTTTCTTTTTGTTTACTATTATTAGAGTTTGTGGGGTTGAAACTTTTGAAACATCTTCTCAGGTGAAACTCTGTGTTTGCTACTGTTTTCATGTTCCGGGTAGTAGAGCATTGTGATCAGTTGTAGTCAGTTAAATTTTGGGGCAGCACATGGTGATTGCCTGCAATAATTTCTGATGACACAAATATTGTAGTAGGCTCAGGATATTGTCAGTATTCTGGCATAATTCTTTGCTCATTGGCATGGTGATAATCTGTGTTAAGATGATGGAGGAGAAGTTTAGTATCAATTTGTCCAACCTGGATTTGTCCCAGGCTGCATTATGATTGTAGTCAGTGAGTTGTCCCTTGGTGTATGGGCTTTTCCTTGAGAACCACATCTCAGTCAACCTATTAACATCGTAGTTTCCCAGGCTTACCCATATTTTAAATTGGTCAGTTGTATTAGCTAAGCTTTGTGCATGTTCATGAGTCATTTTTGAAGTCCCACTGAGAGAACATGGGTTTTTCTTGGGGTCTCCACTTGACAACAGGAGAAGCCCATTGAATATCAGGTGCCCCTTTAAATTTTGGGCTTGTCAATTTGTAGCAAGTTAGTTCCTATCTGGGCCTTTGATCATACATGATGGTGTCTTATGTTAGTAAATGAGTTCCTTCTGGTTGTTTTAAACTTCACTGAGAATGGGGCCATAACAGCAAACCTAAGAATTTCACTTCTGTATTCACTACACCCATTTTAGTGGTGAACACGGTCCTGAGATCATAGTACATTTAAGGAAAATGCAAAGCAGCTTAGTAATTTTAACATTGACATTTCACTGCTACAGGCAGAATTTGTTAGACCTTTAGATATTTGTATTTATTAATTTGTCTCATTTGATGGACCTCTGTATGTGCAAAGTATATTTTCATGCCCTGGACACCTGAAGTCCTAAGTTCCTTTTACTAATTCAGGTTGGTAGCTATGTAAGGCAAACTGGTCCAGGATTCTTCTCTGGGTGCTGCCCAGGGGGAGAGGAAAAGGGACGGTAGGATGCATTTAATGATTATATGCTGTTAATGAAATGAAACACTGTAATGCAGTCAATAGCATAAACAGTAATTATACTTACTGCTGAGAACTACTATATTAGGCTGGTTGAAATTTATTTTCCACTAGCAACATTCCGGTGTAATTCTAATCTCACTTCCATGAAATTTTGCAAAATTTCCATGACTATTTTCTGAAATGTGGCTATATTTCTTATGTTAGTTATTTCTGTCTAATTTGAAAAGTATTTTTTAACATTTCACCAAATTTGTTATGATGACATTACCAATATTTATAGAAAAATGTATCAAATTTTGGATCTCTATCTTTAAAGGTGACTGGTTATACAAAAGTGGGAACAAAGAGGAAGCAGAGAACTACAGACCAGTCAGCCTCACCTCGGTAGTGGGAAAGATCATGGAAGCACTACTGAAGGAGAGATTGGTGGAACATCTGGTTGTCAATGGACTACAGGACCCAAGGCAGCATGGTTTCACCAGGGGGAGGTCATGTCAGACCAACCTCATTGAATTTTTTGACTGGGTGACTAGGGAGGTGGATCAGGGGAGGGCAGTGGACATGGCCTATCTGGACTTCAGCAAGGCCTTTGACACTGTGCCACATAGAAGACTATTACACAAACTGGGAATATGGGTGTGGGCAGGACAGTAGTGTGGTGGGTAGGTAACTGGCTGGGTGGCAGGACACAGAGGGTGGTGGTAAATGGCTATCACTCCACAGAGGGAAGAGTGACCAGTGGGGTACCACAGGGATCAGTGCTGGGACCGGTCCTATTCAACATCTTCATCAGTGACATTGCACAGGATCTAGAAGGCAGAATTTCACTGTTAGCTGATGACACAAAGCTCTGTAACAGAGTAGACACACCAGAGGTGTAGACAGAATGAGAAGGGACCTGCAGAAACTTGAAGAATGGTCAAGGGTTTGGCAGTTGAAATTCAATGAAAAGAAGTGCAAGATAATGCATATGGGGCACAAAACCCTGGCACAATATATCAGTTGGGGGTGAGGATATAGCATGCACCAAGCAGGAAAGGGATCTTGGGGTTGTCATCTCCTGATGACCTCAAGGTAGGAAACAGTGTGACAAGGCATCAGGTAAAGCAAATAGGATGTTGATGTATAGGCAGGGGCATCACCAGCAGGAAAAGGGAGGTCATAATTCCGCTATACAAGACACTAGTGAGGCCCCACCTGGAGACAGTGTACAGTTCTGGAGATCATACCTACGTAAGGACATAGACAGGGTAGAGAAGGTTCAGAGGAGGGCAACAAAGATTGTGCATGGGTTGCATCACAAGTCCTATGAAGACAGGTTGAAGGAACTGAACATGTACTCCCTGGAGAGAGGGGAGGAGAGAGGGGATATGATAGAGACATACAAGTATCTTACAGGGAGGAACAGGGTGCAGGAAAACACTATTTTTAAGCGAAAAGATGTTTCAGGACTAGAGGGCATGGGATGAAGTTGGAGGGGGACGATTCAGAGGAAACATGAGAAAGAATTTCTTCACAGAGCGGGTGGTGGACAAGTGGAACACCCTGCCAGAGGAAGTGGTGGGAGCTGAAACAATCAAGGATTTAAGAATGCATCACGATAGACATAAAGGAATTCAAGAGGTCGGGGTAAGGGGAAATAGACTTCTAGGAAAACAAACTGAACTTACAAGCTCAAATGGGCAGACTAGGTGGGCCATAGGCCCTTATCTGACGACACTGTCTATGTATCTATGTATCTATGGTGGCTAAGTTATATGCTATCAAACTTTTGGAAATTTTAAAATTACAGAATTTTAAGCCCGTATAACTTTAAAATTAGAGAACAGAATATCATCAATTTTGTTAGTTTCATTGACCTTAAATACTAGGCTTTGAAGCCACCCCTGTGGCTCAGCAGCAGAGTTTCACACTGCCATGCTGTTGATCCTGGGTCAAAAGTGAGCCTGGAAAGTCACATAGTGAGGCAGGCCATGGATGAGACAGCTGCTGCTGGACAGCTCATCGTAGTCAGGGAGGGACGGCAATGGGTTCCACTGACACAGTGACCCCTGTGGCTGGATCACAGAGCTTGCTGCTGAACAGGAGAAGCTGTTGCTATGTGAGGCTGACAGAAGCGCTGCAGCCATAAAGGGAGATGGGAGGGAAAATGTTGGAGAAAAACCCTGTAGCCAACTGAATGATAACTAGTTTCAGCCTGATCAAGGTATATCCATGCAAACAATGTTTATCCTTGTGCGATGAGCTACTAGCTTGGAGAAAAAAAAACAATATGAAAAAAGAAGAAAATCACCTGCTCAAAAGCTGGCCAAGTTATAAGCAGCCAAAGATTTTAAAACTTTCCAAAATGACCTCAGTAATTAAAGTTGAATTTCATGAGCTTTTGTGAAATTGTAGAATGTTGTGATACTTTTGCGAAAATCATGTCCACACATTTTGCCCAGTCATACCCTTGAGTTTCCATTGTACAGGAAGGTAATGGCTGGGTAAACTGACAATAAGGTAATATTCATAGGAGGTACCATAGTAACAAGAATAGTGTCAGGTTGCAATTTTCAATGACAAACCAAGAATAGTTAAGGATATCACTGTGCACTAGCCTGAATTCTTGCAATGTGCCAGATAGTCTCTAGAGCTCTCAGATTAAATGACTTGAGGAAGCACATGCAAGTGCAGCATTATTTATGTACAATGCTTTCTGCTGACTGTTTAACAACCCTGTAGGTAATGTATAATTTACTATTTGAAAACAATGGCTGCAAGTTATGCCATGATTCAGGCCTTACAATTAGTTGTGCTATAGGCCCCCGTGACAGAAGTATCTGGATATCTTTATTCATGATGAATTATGATGCTGGGCAGCACTGCCACAGGAGTGCTGAAGTGGCATTCCTTGGCCATGGTGTTAGTCCAGGTAAGGTAATTCAGTGGTCATAGGTACTTTGTGAAAATCAAATTCCATAAGTGGAATTCTAGTGGCACTGCCCATGTCAATAACTTTTTGAACAATTTCCAATTAGTAATTTCTAAAATATCCACAATACATTTTAACTTTCTAAACCATAGTTATCCAGTTTAATTATATTCCAGGACATATTTACTTTGATATTCATGCCAAATCTTGAGTGCATATCTGAAATAGCAGTGGAGCTGTAAACATCCAAAAAAATTAACCATTTCCACACAAATTAACAGATAATTAAATTGTGAAATATTGAACCCCCAGTAACATACAATATTCACAACCAATTACCTTTCTATTTAGAAGTCTCTATGACTCTGTCAAGAAAGTGGGCATATAAAATTTTGATAGCCCACGTGATGCAGAGCAAGTATTAACAGCTTCCCTCTGCCGCTCCAGCCACTCACTCTCACTTTTAAAGTTTTTCTACTAATTTTATACAACAATAATCACTTGGCCTGCTTAGTTAGCTTGTGGACAACACTGACCTTCCAGCCAAATAATCTAATGGAGGTGGAAATGAGGAGAGCCCCACCAAAGCACACTCTTCCAGCGACTCCAGAAAAGGCCCCTAGGATGCCTCAGGCCAAGGGTTTCACTGAATCCGCCACCTCTGCTTCTCTGACAATGGATCAGGAGCCACTTATGCTACAACAGCTCCAGGCCAAATTTGCCCCATTTAAAGAGGAACTTCATTTCATTTCCATGGAAATTAAAACACTATCACAAGATATGGAAGATGTGTCTCAGATGATATGGCTTGCATCATCTTCCTAGAAAAAAAGGTGGGAAAAATGGACCCTGAAATAACTGCTATTAGACAAAACATAGCAAAGCTAGAGCTGAAAGCAGAGGACCTTGAAGGCAGAAGCTGGCACAACAATGCTGTGCTAATAGGGCTTCCCGAAGAAGAAGAAGGCTCTGGTGCCATTTTATTCATTTAAAAACTACTTGAGAAACTTGCAGGCCCATCTCCATTTTGGCAAAGGTATATAATTGAGTGAGGACACAGGGCTCTTTGCCCTAAACCACCAGTGGGCTCCCCTCCATGACCACTGGTTTTTAGGTTTTTAAACTTCCTAGAAAGGCAACATGCTTTCTTGAAAATTTAAGAGCTACAAACAGTATGCTGGGAGGAGAAAACAATTCAAATCACACAGGATTTACCGACTACTATACGTCAGAAACAAACCACTTTCCACCCACTGGTCTCACGTTTAATAGCTACTGGGATTAAATTCAAAATATCTTACTGAGCTAAATTGGAGGTCTTAATAGCCGGTAAATGGTCATCCTATGAGGATCCCAAGTTAGAGGCCACATGGCTGAAAATGGCCCTTCCAGATCTCTTTTGCGACCCTTGAAATAATCTTATAGGGAGGGGACTACAGCTGTACACATAGCGAAGTGAAAAAGATATTTTACTGACTAGAGTTCTGGCATCTGGAAGTAAACTAGAAATTGCACTGTGTTGGTTCTATCTGATTTTATGCACAGGCGTCACTAACCCTCGCAAACTTTCACTTGTAGGAATGTTAAGTGATAGGACAATACATGGAAATCTAAGTGAAAGGAAGCCCCTGATTGACCCGACACTTACAAATAGCAATTTGTCCCAAAGGCACTTTCCTGTTTTTTCTGAACTCTGAACTGAGGCTTCTGTGTTATGTGAGGGTTCACACCACCGAAGGGCTTGGGTATATTTACCTGTTCCTTGTGGCCACCAATTTTTAGAACTGCCAGAGGGAGCCCCACCTCCATGTACTGTTTTAGTCCATGGATGCACTGTACACAGCTTTGGTCAGCCTCCCGATTCTAACTACACTGCTGCAAGAGACAAAAAAGTCCCTTTACATTTTATATTAGATGCTCAAAAGGCAAAAAGAAATGCTTGTGTTGTCTAGATCCAGAGGTTTGCCATGGATCGTCAGCTCCTCCTACATTTAAAAAGGTGGACATATTACTATTTCTGACTTTAAGTTTGCTGAGCTAACAAGTTAATTTATCCAGGGAAATCACAAATACATCAGATCCAGGATATTTACTGTTTTATTTATTACAACAGGGGCTATCTATATGTTCTTTCAACAAAATCCTTTTAACTGGAAGATCACTCTTACATAGGAACTAAGCAAGATTTCTCCATTTAAAGCCCCAAACATAGTTCATGTTTACTTTCCGTTTTCAAACTGCACAGCTTCTCATGTTTAATTATTCTCTTATACTGCTATTACTTTACTAGTTATTCAAGAGACTAAGAGAAATGTCTGTGTTGTCAAGACGTAGAAGTTTGTTGAGCAATGTTGGCACTTTCTGAGTTTAATTAGGTGAAATATTAATACCGCCTATAAGTTTGAAGATCTGAGAAATTTATTTCCTCAGGGTAATAAAGGGGGAACCATTCCAATACTATGCATCTTCCAATAGCTTTTGCAGCGGTAGTCTGTATATTTTCACTAGTAAAAAAACAGAGTTTTAAGTGCTGATTCAGAATTTTGTCCTCTAACAGCTAACCTTTTTTTTTTACTATGGGCTGTTTTTAAATTTGTTAATGCATATTAAGTGCTACCTCTTATTTCTTTTGCAGGGAATAGAACTGAGCAAATTAGATATATTGCTAGGTAGTTCACTAGTTCTTTATTTTATATGAACTGGTTTAGGTTTCAGAGAAGAAAGGAACTGGTTATGGAAAGTGAAAAGGATGAGAAGAGACTTGGCAAGGTTGGAGGAATGGTCAAATGTATGGCAGCTCAGATTCAATGCAAAGAAGTGCAAGGTAATGCTCCTGGGAAACAAAAACCCAGGGGAAGAGTACACAATGGGGGGTGAGATACTGACAACAGTAAAAATGGAAAGGGACCTGGGGGTAATTATATCAGATGACCTAAAGGTGGGAAATCAATGTGAGAAGGCAGTAAGGAAGGCTGGGGGAATACTAGGATGCGTAGGGAGAGGCATCAATAGTAGAGAACAGGAAGTTGTTATCCCTCTGTGCAGACAGCTGGTGAGGCCCCATCTGGAGTACGGTGTGCAGTTCTGGAGACCCCATCTCCACAAAGACATAGACAGAGGGGAAGCAGTCCAGAGGAGGGCAACCAAAATGGTGCAGGGTCTGCACCAGAAGACATATGAAGAAAGACTAAAAGAGATTAATATGTATACCCTTGAGGAAAGAAGGGAGAGAGGGGACATGATAGAAACCTTCAAGTACCTCAAGGGAATCTACAATGTCCAAGAGGGTAGTATCTTTCAGAAAAAGAGATGTGCAAGAACAAGGAGGCACAATTTGAAGATAGAGGGGGGGATGGCTCAGAGGTAATGTGAGGAAGTATTTTTTCACAGAGAGGGTTGTGGATGCATGGAACAGCCTCTCTGAGGAGGCTGTGGAGTCAAGAACAGTGGGTGAATTAAAGAATGCATGGGACAGACATAAGGCAGTCCTAGTGAGGGGTAGGAGGAAGTACGCTGTTGGTTAACTAGGATCTGCAGCTTATCTGTTAGGTAGGAAAATGGGCACACTAGGTGGGCCAAGCAGACCTTATCTGCCATCAAATTCTATGTTTCTATGTTATTTCATAATATGCCCTTTGACAGGCAGGGACACTGAGATGTTTAATAATATAACCATATATTTATAGCACTCAGGATAGGTTTGATAGGGGAACAAAATAGTATATGTTACTCACTTAGTAGGGTAGCTGGAGGGAAGAGGAGTAAAAGGGTTGTGACCTGCAGAGTGCTGTTCAAATGAAAAAGGGAGGGGGTGGGTTGCGTATACTATTTTAGTTTAGTGATACCATGGAGATCTGGGTTAATATATAAGTTGGTACAATACGTGTTTCCTATAATTGTTGGGGTTTTTGATTGTTGGCTTGGGAGGAAGGTCTTGGGGACTAGGTTTAGGGAGGGCGCTGCAGAGAGTATACTGAACAAGATAAGATGACTTTATATTTATTTCATAGATTTAGAGGGATATTTTATGAACTGAAGACTTAAATGGCTAGAGATTTAACATTTTTAACCTGGAACCTTAAAGGAGCCAGACACAAGGTCAAACAATAAATGTTACTTAAATATTTGAGCCTATTAAAGGCTGATATCACTTTTATTCAAGAATCACATCTGCTCCAGTCAGAAAGATTGCAATTAAGATGGCAGCAGGTGGGACAATGCTTCTCTGCTGAAGGAAACATGAAAAGTTCCAGAGTTATGATATTAGTGGCTAGGAACGTTCCCTTAACCTCAACCAAGATCATTAGGGATCCTCAAGACAGGTTCCTTCTGGTCCAAGGTAATCACCACATGACTAAGATTATGTTAGCTAGTGTGTATGGTCCAAACTCAGACTCACCTGGGTTTTTCATGCAATTACTTAATGCCCTAACCCCATACCTGTATATTCCAATAATTCTAGGGGCTGACCTAAATATATCCTTTGACCCTCTTAGTGACAGATCAGGTGCTTCATGAAAGGGGCTCTCTCCAGCACAGAGAGCACTATGAGATGTGCACAATCAAATGGGCCTTTGTGATATCTGGAGAGTTCTCCACACTAATACCCGAGAATATACATTTACATCCCCAGTACATGGTACTTCTTCCTGGATAGACTATTTACTTATTACCCAATCTCTGATATCATGTGTTCTAAATTCATCAATTCACCCCAGCCCACCTTCGGACCACTCTCTAGTTTCATGCATGATTCATTTTTCATTCCTCCTCAAATTAGGGAGTCGGTGGAAACCGAACAATCAGTTATTGAAAGATTATGAGGTAGTTAAATACATCTCAGCCCAGATTACATTTTTCCACTTGGCTAACTATAAAACCACTGGCAAACCAGATGGGGAGTGGTGTGCCTTAAAAGCTTATATTCAGATAATTCTAATAGGTCTCTTCTCCAAAAAAATAGAGAAAACAAGAAGCCCAACTTTCTTCCCCTCTTTCTTAAATCCGAGATAAAGAAAAACACATGTCCTCCCAGTCCTCGGAATAAGATATATAACATCTTATCCAACTTCATAATTCCTATTTAGAATTATTAAGTGAAAAATCTGAGTTTGCTATACAAAGAGCAAAAGCTACTTATACTGATCAAGGAGAGAAGGCAGATCGTTAACTTTGTGGATTAAGCAACAAGAATCTTTTAAATTTGTTGAAGTGATCCGTTCAGCAGACAATACCACATTAAAGACCTCCCCAATAGATATTGTGGCGGAATTTAAAAGTTACTACCAACTACTATATAGGCCAATGGCTACACCTCCCTCTACAAGCTGTTTAGAGGAATACCTAAAGGATTCTAACCTGCTCACCTTAAATGAACAACAACAGCTTTCATTGGTCTCAGCTATTTCTTCTTCAGAAATAGCGCAAGTAATCAAATCCCTTCCTACAGACAGAACTCTGGGTCCTGACGTTTTTTTGCCAAATTTCTATAAAACTTTTGAAAAATATTTAATTCCTATCCTCCTTCCCCTTTACCAATATATTCTTTCTGGAGTTAAGGTGGACACTTCCCCATCTGAAGCTCTGATAGTGCTTTTGCCCAAACCAGGGAAATGCCCGCAATTAGTATCAAACTACAGACCCTTCTCTCTTTTAACTCATGATATTAAAATTTTGACTAAACTATTAGCTGACTGGGTAAGTGACATGCTTCCTGATCTCATAGAATTGGAACAAGTCAGTTTCACGAAAGAACGTTCATCTGTCGACCATTTATGTACTCTGTCGCATCTCTTTTCGGTATCCAGAAATGCCAATTTCCCAGCTGCCTTGGCCTCGCTGGATGCCAAGAAGGCATTCAGCAGGGTCAATTGGCAATTTCTGCTAGGCTCCTTGAAAGCATTTGGTTTCCCCCCTGAATTTCTACAATGGATTGGTGCTTTTTACGCAGCCCCAATGGCTATGATAACATGTAATTTTGCCACTTTTGCACCTATTGTTTTATATTCTGGGACACGTCAAAGCTGTCCCCACTCCTTTTCAACTTGTATCTTGAGCCTCTCATTCACAGGTTAAAGGCTTGCCCAAGAATTCGAGGTACTTCGATACAAAATCAAGAGGTCAAAGTGTTAGCCTATGCAGATGATCTTCTCTTACAAAATTTCACACCCAGAGGAGTCCATACCCACTATGCTTACCATTATCAATGAGTTTAGTAGAATGTCTAACTACAAATTAAATATAGAAAAAAACAGTAGTATTCCCCCTTAACCATAAAGTTCTAAAACAAAATATAACTGATCTAGGACTAGCATGGAAACAGGATTCCTTGACTTATCTGAGAATTAAACTTGCAAGAAACCCGAACCATATTTTCAAACTAAACCTAGACTCTTTTCTCCAAGTAATAACTCAGGATTTAAAAAGGTGGTCCCATTTGCCAATCTCCCTTATGGGGAAAAGTTAACTTAATTTAAATGAATGTGTTTCCTCATCTATTTTACTCACTAAACCTTTTAAATCTTTGGCTGACTTTGTCATGGTTTAAAAAAATCCATACTCTTATCACTAACTTCATCTGGGCAGGCAAGAGACCCCGAATGGCATATCAAAAAGTAGCCACCCCTAAAGAAAAGGGGGGACTAAGCTTGCCCCATATAGGCCTTTATTATTGGGCGAGTCACGCTAACAAATATCTCAGATGGCAATTCCAAGGAGAAACACAAAATGCCCTCCCATTCACTCCTGTATGGCTCACAATAGAGTGGGATATGCTGAGAAGTTAAGGACTTTCCCCTTTAGCAGTACTACATATGAAAATGGCTTCCTTCCCATCCCAAATTAAACATATGCCCATTGCAATATCTGTTAGAGTTCATTCACAGTTTTGTAATTCTCTAAAATATAAACACACCCTTGACCTGAATCAACTCCTAATGTGCAATCGCAATGTCAGACTAGGGGGAAAATTTCTTCTGACATGATGGCTTCCATAAGTAAGGGACTGTTATTTTCTTTATTTTGTCAAGGAAGATAGATCCTGGCTTTCCCCATAGAAATTTTAGAAAAAGCTGAACTTCCAACATCTGCTATATTTAAAGCATTTCAAATACAACACCTCCTTATCAAAGAATTTGGAGTTCATCCTCCCTCACCTGTTCTGTTTGATTTTCAAGGGGAATTAAGTCCACTAGCAAACTCCTCACATGTGGTTTCCAAAATTTGTAGCACGGCACACAACTGGGTATGTCCAGACAGTTTTGGTCCTACAAATTACTGGATCACTTTAATCCCAGAGAAAGTAGTCAACTGGCCTCAATTATGGAACTCCTGTCACAAAATAATTACCCATGACAGACTCCATCTCATTCAATACCAAATTTTACATACTATTTATTATATGCCCCAGAAATTGGCTACGTTTAGAACTGTGAGATTCTCAATATGTGTAAGATGTAATCAAGGGGAGGGTACTATTTTACATATCTTCTCGATGTGCCCCAAAGTGGCTCCACTGTGGACTTCAATCCAACAAAGAGCAGATCAACTTTTGGGCCTCGCTGATCTTTTCTCAGCTGAAATCTGCCTGCTAGGTGACTTTTCAAGTATCCTTGTTTTAAATCGAAAGTTTTATATGGCATTGATCGCCATGTCAGTTAAGAAGATAGCACTGAAACATTGGAAGATGATATAGAACTTACTTATACAGAATGACTCCAAGAGTTTCTAGCCAGAGAAAACTATAGCGAGCCTCCATAACAGGATCAAATGATTTAACCAGATATTGGGACTGTTACAAACTCTTTATTCTATTTAGCCTGTATTGTATCGATAAAACTCAGTACTGCTCACAATTTATTACCAGCTTTTTCTGCAAGTGGTGGGAGGCGGGCATGAGGGATTATAAAGGGGGGGAGAGGATTGAATGTTCACTTCCTGTGATGTAGTCTTTCTGGTATTTATGTATCACGGTCTATTCTCTGTATTGGAAAATTCTAATAAACTTTAAATTGAAAACAAAAAGTAGGCATATAAAATTTCAGTTATCTAGCTCCAAATGTGGCTAAGTTGTAAGCATAGAAATATTTTCAGAAATTTTCACATGAATAATATATTGCCAGATTTTGAGCCGCTATAACTTCTATGCCCTTCATTTAAATGTCATGAACTTGACCTCCATTTAGGGCCCCTTCTAAACCATATGCATGCCACCAGTCCACCAGTGCAACAGTAGCATGACTGCTCACAACACCAACAACCCAAGTTCAAAAGTGAGCTTTGGAGACAGAGGGACAACTGTAAGGAGGAGGATCGAGCATCCAAGGGACCACTCTCCTCCTTCAGGGAGGTGTGGGATTAGTACCTGGCATTTCCCTGGCTCCTAGTCGTGGCTGGGGTCAGAATGCTGGGATTGCATATAGTGGGGTGTAGGTGGGGCAGTCTACAGGTATGCTGTGTATGGGAGTGTGTGCAGCTCAGTCACTGACATCATTGCATGCCACTTCCTCTACACCAGAAGATGGGAGAAGAGGGAAAAGATGCACAGACCAGTAGGATGACACTGTCCCTGCTGACCCTTCACTTGGCTATCTGGTAGAATCCATGTGAAACGGATCCTGTTTCCATTGGGGCTTGGGGGACTCCACTGACCCCACTAGGGGGAAAGCCCAAGGGGAGGAACTAGATGAGGTAAGTTCTGAGGACACGGGGTGACAGGGCCATGTAGACCAATGATGGGGGCAGGGCGGCATGGGTGGAAAAATGTGTAGCAAAAAAAAAAATCATATGAATGCTGAATGGATGCTCTTTATATGTAATACTGACTAGTAATGACCAATTAAAGAATTTCAGAAAATCCAACAAAATTTCACAAAACTATGCAGAATTTCACTAATATACCACAAAACAGGAATTTGCTAATTTCACCCATTCCTACTACTTTCACAAACACAGGCACAGCTACATGAACTGTAATTGAAGGAATCTTTAGTCAAAAAGGACAAGAAGTCCAAACTCCATCCCATAGCTTTAATTGATGTGTGTCAGAAGGTGCCAAACTTCAAAGTCACAAGCTGTCCTGATATTGATGATTGTAGGTGGGGTGTTCCAGACCCTTATGATCCAAGTTCTCTCCAGATGTGTAACATGAGGGGAGAAATACCCCAGCATCATGACAACTGGCATGCCAGCAGCAGGTGGCAACATCCTCTGGCATAAACTGGTCTCAACTGGACAAGTAAAAGTCCTGGTGAGTAAAGCACATTCTTGATCTCAGCCTGAGTTGGCTGATTGGGTCACATGACTTGTTAACCCATTCCAGCAGTGAAGGGTGTGAAAGTACAAAGGTACAGGACCAGGTACCTTTGTTCAAGCAGCTAGTCAAGTTCAGTGCCAAAAATAGCAAGAATGAGCTGTGCAAGGGGTGTGGAAAGCCCATCCCTAAAATGAGTGACAGCTGAATGGGTGGCCAGCTGTGGTGGTGAGTGGAGGGCTATGCTGGTTGCCAGCTTGGGTCAAGATGGGGGTGGGGCACTTACCAGATAGGGTGGGGTGCTGGGGTCCACTAGACGTGGGGGAACTAATATCTAAGTTATGTAATGGGCAGCATGAGAATAGGGAGGGGGCATTGTTAGATCACCAGGGAATGGTGTATATGTTATTCATAGGGCATAGGGATGGGGGCCCCACTGGACCCCAGGGAACATTACAGGGATACATTGGGCAGGTGTCAGTTAGGGGAAGGGGCTAGTAGCCTCCAGGGAATTTATATACTACACATGGGGAAGGTGACTGGTGGGCAAAGGAACCACTATCACCAGTGAAGTTACATATCATGCATGGGGATGTGATGGGTGGGGGGAGGGACCCACTAGCCTCCAGAGAAGTTACATACTGTACATAGGGATGGTGATCAGTGGCAGGAGGACCACTATCACCAGGAAAACATTACTTGTCATGTTGGGATGGTAATCAGACGTGGAGAGGTGCCACTAGCACTAGGGAGGGCTCCTGGGAAATGTACAACTGGGGGGTCATGCTGCACAGGACAGCCTTGCTCCATAGTCTCCATAGCACCTTGCATGCCCAATAATCTCATTTGCATAGAGCTGTTTGAATAATGGGAATTTTGTATAGGTGCAAGCCATTGTGCCACCCTATTTTGGAGACCATGTCTGCCCCGCACAGGGTAGCTTAGCTCTGGGTCTCAATGGCACTATACTCAGTTGAATAGTGCTGATGCACTATTCCACTGAATATTACAGTTGTGGACACCTGGGCAACTGCAAGGAGTAGTACAATGTTTTGCCCTCTGCTTTGCTCAGATTTGAATATCAGACCATAGGAGACTTAATTGAGTTCAATTTATTTTTATCTCAAAGCTGGACAAGAAGCAAACAAGCTTCTGTCATTTCACCTTAACAAAAAAAAAAACACAAAATATTATTCCTGGCATTAGAGATAATAAAGACAGGATTTCTCATGATTTGAAAACTTTAATTAATGTTTTAGAGAATTTTATACACAACTACTGTATATAAAACATACAGTTTAATTGATTCTAGCTCCTTCGATTAACTCTTTATTTCTGCCAAACTGCCCAAGATATAGGATATAGAAAAAAACAAACAAACAGATATGCCTCTCTCTCTAGAAGGATTTCAGAAGTCATTAATAAATCACCTACAGGGAAAAACCTAGAACCAGATGGTCTCCCCTGTGAAATTTATAAACATTGCAGACCAAACACTGGAAAATATTTATCTTAAATGTTTCAAGAATCTGTCTTCATGGCAACTTTACCTAGCACCATGAGTGAAGCCTGATATGTCTATTGTCTAGAAAAAAGAGAAGGACCCCTTAGAATCTTTAATTACAGACCCATTTCATTTTTAAAGTTTTACTATAAAATACTGGACAAAATATTAGCCAATCAACTTCTATATGTAATGCATATTCTGATTGGGAAGGAACAAGTCATATTTATGAAAGAACTGTAAGAGTCATAAAGGTCACTACCAGTGACTTGGTGCCTGAGGTAATATGATCACATAGTGTAAGAGAGGAAGAAATGAAACCTGCTCTTATGTAATCAACTGGGAGTGTTCACGTAGGTCCTGAGGGGACCTGCATGAATGACAATACCATTGTACTATTTCAAAAAGTAAGGACATTCTTGGCAAACAAATCTTCTTTAATACATCAATTTCAGGTTAAACTGCAAAATTAGTGAAATGTGGTGTTAGGGTTTTTGACCTTAACACACCACCCTCACCCTGCAAGCAGCAAAAATAAGAAAAAAAAACTTTACAGTTTTCTCTGTCTTAAGTCTTGGCAGATCAGGCCTGGGGTCTTCCTTGGAGTTATCAACCATATTGCTTCCCCATTTTCATATAGTCTGCACATCTGAACTAATTTGTGGATGGAATGGGGGGGGTGTTAGGGTTGATAATCCCAAGGAAGACCCCAGGCTTAATTTGTCAAGACACAGCAAAAAACAATTTTGTTTCTTTTTGCTGCTTGCAGGTTGGAGGTGGGGTGTTAGGGTCAGAAACCCTAACACCACATTTCCCTACTTTTGTCAGTTTAACCCTAACTGGTGCATTAAAGAAGTTTTTTTTGCAATTAATATATACCATATGTCAGTCCATAGTAAGCTGGAATATTGATTTCTCCTCTTCAATCTTTGTTTTGAGAAGTACAATTTGTATACCTCATATACAGCATTCCCAACTAATTTGGATATCATCAGCCTCATTGGGATGTAAAAGGTTAATTCTAAAGTACTGGAAAGAAATTAGGTACCCCTCTCAAAGGGAATGATGTGATTCTTTATGAACATTAGCTAACAATCCAAGAATGTGTTATGTTCTGTTGAACAAAATATAAGCATTTAATCCATTATGGGACCCCATCTTGAAATATATCACTAGAAACTTGTTTAGGCAAATATTAGAATATTATGCCATTTTCTTCTTGGCATAATAGTTAGAAATATGTATGAATGCTGTTCAAGTTAGGATATGATAAAAATATTTGCATGTTATGTACTATATTCTGTCTTTATGCATTCTATTTATCTTTACTTACATCATCAAACTAATTTACTTTCTATGTTATTCTGTACCCTGCATTCTACAGTATATCAAAATCTAATGAATAATGGAAAAATGTAGTTTTCTCTCTTAGTGCATGTTTGTTTTTAATAATTTTAAACTTAAACATGAGTTTATGCTTGATTATTTAATACATTATTTTGTCTCTTATTGTTTCATCCAAGTCCAGTGCTTTCAAAATCAATAGCCTCTTATAGATGTTGGTCTAGAAGTATGCAGAAATACCCTTTAAGTAAATCTACAATATTTTTAGGAGTTTTTCCCTCACCCTTGTTTGGGTAAAACTAATATTTGATTTGTTGTCTCCTAAGGTCTTAAAACTTTCATTAACTTCCAGTATGAAACAGTATTTATAGTAGAATTTATTTTGACTCTGTAATAATTTGCTTTGTCTTTTTGAATTTGTATTTTTGCCATGACCTCTCCATTGTTTTAAATAATTCCCAGTAGTCTATGCGTATAAGTTTATTTGCTTTCCTCCAAGCACTGTCTTTAATTCCTGTTAGCTTCTTTGAAGTCTCAGTCACCCAAGACATATGATGTTTCCTAATTCTTTTAGACTTGTGTGGACCATGTTTATTACGGGTAGACACACACGTGTTTTTAAAGTCAACTATAGCTAGGTTCACATCTAACATTAATGGAAATCTGTGCAATCTTTCCCTATTGAATGCTTATGTTAAAGAATTATAGATTTTAAGCACCTACTGATTTGAAATTGTTGTTCTAACTGCTTTTCAGGGGTTCAGTTAAAAATACATTCAACTTGGGATATGGTTACCCAAGCTCGGGGGTAAGATCACATGATAATCATGTTTAACTGTGAATATACAAAAGTCAAATTCAGTATCTTACTTACACCCTGACAGTTTCTAGTGATCATGACCTGGATGCCAAGCATGGACGGCATGTGTTGATTGAGCTCGTGGTAGCACTGATCTGAAACAGATGCATAATTAAAGAAAAACTTTTTTCATAGCACCAGAAGCAAAAGCAGATCAGGTTCAATAGTTAGTGGCTTCACAAAAAGCCAGAAAAAAGCAACCAACCCTTTCTTTTAAAACAGTATCGAACACTTCTGAGCCAGCAATGGAGGGCCTTACTACAAGATCGCAAGTAATGGCAGCAGAAATGGGAGAGGGAAAGATGTTTGTGGCAGCTCTTCCTATGCTCATCACAAACCTGCAGCAATAAGTGAAGGCTGGTTTTGCTAATATTGTGGCACAGCTTACCCATATGCAAACTGCTATTACTGGGTTTGCTGAGACCTCAGCTTTTCAAACCACCAGCATTTATGAGGCAGAAAAAATGGATTAATGATCTTGAGGAGATTAAAACAGATCTGGCCAGAGACAAGGCAGCCCTGCAGTCAAAGATAGCAGCACTGTTGGACTAGACTGAGGATCAAGAAAACTGGATCAGGCAGTTCAACACACATTTGATTGGACTGCAAGATGGACTTGAAGAGAAAAACAGCAGACAAGGTATTCAAAATGGCTGGTGGAGAAGCCCTGCATGGGTCCTGAAGCTGCCCAGTTCAAAATGCAGAGAGCACCCAGAACCAGTTTGAAAACTTGGACTAATGAGAAACCAAGTCATTGTCCGACAAAATATCTCATTTTCCCAGAAAAAGAGAGGGTGCTGAAGGCTGATAGGGCACATGGTCCTATTGAGGTGGAGGGAGGTTAAGTCCTAATTTTTTGGAACTTCAGCTGTGACCTACAGGCTCAGCACCAACAATTCTGTGATAGCAAAGCTACACTCCAGAGTCAAGGCTGGGAATTTGCGCTCTATCTATCTATCTATCTATCTATCTATCTATCTATCTATCTATGTATTTAATGTTTCAGATTACAACAACCTTTGAGCTAGTTCCTCATTTACAAAGGTTCCATGTCCATTACAAACAGTGAAATATACAAAGGTATTTAACTTATGCACACTTAGTTTCAGAGTTAAACAATATGAGGAACAGTACAATGTAAGCCAATGTAAAATCAATACAAATGTCAGCCTGGTTGGCTCTGTCAGAAGGAAGGGGAGAAAATGGCAGCCAAATATAGCCTTGTCAAATGGTGAAAAGATTTAGAACTGATGCAGTTGTGTACACCAGATATAAGGATGTTATCCAAGAATATATTGAACAAGGCATGGTAGAAGATGTATCTCCAATACATCATGCTAATGGGATTGCCAGCAGCATCACATATTATCTGCCACACAACACTGTTTAAGGGAAGATAAAATTATAACCAAGTTGTGCACAGTGTTTGATGTGTCATCTCATGAAGAAGGAACACCATCATTAAATGATTGCTTATCAACCAGTCCTAATCTGAATCCGACCTGCTGGGTATCCTAATTAATTTTTGACAGCACAAAATTGCATTCATGACAGACATCTAAAAGGCCTTTCTACAAATCTCTTTGGCTGAAAAGGATAGAGATGCTATAAGATCCATATGGATGAATGAGATTCCCAAGGCGGGTGAAGAAGCAAATCTCCATATAATGAGAAAGATCTGGGTTTTGTTTGGAGCATCACCAAGTACAATTCTACTGGCAGCAACCATCAGCCACCATTCAAAACAGTACAAAAAGGCTCACTCAAAAGTCACTCAAATGTTAAATTAATTACTTTATGTAGATGATTTTATAGCCAGAGCAGACAGTGTGAATGAAGCTTACCGCATAACTATGGAAGCAAAGGACTCTGTGCAAATGGATAACTAACTCCAATGCATTAGGAGAGTGATGGCAAGAAAATGCAATGGATGGAGCTGCCAAGTTCAAAAATCATGGAAAGCTATTGAAGGGGCTGGGCCTGATCTGGAGAACAGACACCGATGATTTCATATTTGAATTGTAGAACCTGTTGGCATTCTGAAGGGAGTGGTGAATTATAAAAATAAACATGTTACAAGCTGCAGCACACATACTTGACCCCTTCGGCTTCTTGACTCCATTCACAATAAAAATAAAATGCCTTTTCCAGGAAGTGTGGCAATAAGGTTTCAAATGGGATGACATACTATCCTCTGATTTGTCTGAAAAGTGGAACCAGTGGTGTTCAGAACTGCCTTGTTTACAAACTTGGTCAATACAAAGGAGATATGATACAAATTTAAAGGAGAAAGGTACTCAAACAAGACAATTGCATGTATTCAGTGATGCTGTGGAAAGTGCATACTGCACAGTTGCTTATTTGCACAGTGAAGATCCTGATGGAAGGGTTGTCATGTCCCTTGTTGCACCTAAGATGAGAGTAGCGCCCCTGAACAAGTCACCCTACCCTGTCTTGAACTGTTGGGCACCTTAATCAGAGCGAGAAAAGGAAATTACTTGAGCATGCAACTGAAAATGGAAAAACATAGATCCATTTATGGACTGATTCCATGATCTCATTGCATTGGGTCAGAAATACTGTGAAGCAATGGAAGCCATTTGTTACAAATAGAATAAAGAAGATCCATGCCCAGACAGAGCCCTCAAATTCATCACATTGCAGTGGAAAGCAGAACCCAGTGGACATTACTACTAGAGGGCAAGGACTTCATAATCTAAAGGAGAGCACCTTGTGGTGTGTTACCCAGAAACCAGCTCTGGGGTAAATAAATCAGATTCTTGTATGTCTACAGTGTCAGCCAAAGAAACAACCACACAAGCAGAAGTAATAATGATAGTTTATTACAATACTTACGCCAAGTATGTGGCAGAGAAAATCACAGGGGAGATGGGCTCTCGACAGTCTCCGGAAGAATGTCCAGAATCTCCAGAATCTCAGTGAGGAGCTGGCTTACACAAGGTTATACACCATAGATAACATCATGGCAGCAGATATAAAGAACATAATGTATTGATTCTATATTACAAACAAGGTGTGTACAAGAAGGGAATCAACAAAGTCCAGGAGGGTAGCATCTTTCAGAAAAAGAGATGTGTAAGAACAAGTGGGTGCAATTTAAAGATACACGGGAGGCGGCTCAGGGCTAATGAGAGGAATTTTTTTTTCACAGAGAGAGTGGTGGATCCATGGAACCGCCTTCCTGGGGAGGTTGTTGGGTCTAAAACAGTGGGGGAATTCAAACATGCATGGGACAGACATAAGGCAATTGTAGTGGGGGGTGGCAGGAAGTAGGCTGTTGGTTAACTAGAATTTGCAGCTTATCCAGTAGGTAGGGGAACTGGCAGACTGGGTGGGCCAAGTGATCCTTATCTGCTGTCAAAGTCTATGTTTCTATGTTTCTAAGACATTTTCCTTTGGATAATGACTTAAAAGACAGAATTACTAATAGTATAATGTGAGACAAAAGGTTTGACTCTGTCAGCTTGAAGCTTAGACAAAGGGAAGTGCTGACAGGCTACTACTACATGTGGCATACTTGCACTCTGCACTGGAATACCGGAGAATACCTGAGGGCTCAGTTGTTTTCCATTTGACTACCTTTATGAACTGAATGCTGAGGAAGGTTGTGAATGACTGTATTAACATTGCCTGCTGTCCATAAAGTGTTGTTCTGCCATGTGGATTGATTTTATGTGGAGAGTAATTGCATAGCTGTGTATCGTGCTGCAAAACTTAAACTGTGTGCTGCTATTTTAACCTGGATTAACTTTTCAAGCTACATTGAACTGTGAAGAGACCTGTTGTTGTTTTAAGGCTTGTGGCTGTACTGGGCTAATAACTGTGCTGATTGACTGAGGCCTATAATATCTGATTCACCGTTGTGTTGCCATGGTAACGGTGCATTTCTGTGCCATTTCCATTAACTGCTGTGTTCCATACACACACCCCCACCCCCCTTGCCGATTGGTGGTGGCAGCCTGGTCAGAGAGGTTGAGGGATTTAAGTCAGCTAGTGTGCTACATGCAGCAGCATTTGTAGCGGCAGTGAGTGCAGCGAAGTGCAGAAAAGTGCACTGGGAGTATGAGGGAATCCGAGGGATGCCAGGTGGCTGGGTTAAATAATTGATTGGTAAATAAGTAAGATTGAATTGGAGCAATGGGTATTTATAGATGTGTAATGGGGTTAAGTCTGTGTTTATTTGTTTAATGGTTTGTGATACTGTAGGTGTTTTATGTTGCAAAGGTCAGCATGAAGGTGTTGCCACTAATGAGTTTGGTATGTCTAATCATATTGTGCTGCAAAAGATTAACATCTCTTCACTCCCCTTATAATTTGTTAGAAGGTTTGAGGTTAGAGTATGTGGTCATATGTTATTTTATTGTTCTTCTCAGTTTGCATTATTCAATTTGAAGGGTTTTTTTTATGTTTCAGTATTTATTATTGTTATTAGCTGGTGATAATGAAATAAATCCTGGTCCAGTATTGCATGATTCTGTAGATTTAAATTGTCCTACTTATTTGAGTTCACAGGGGCTTAAACTTATTCATTTGAATTCCCAAAGCTTGATACCTAACTTGGCTGAATTGGAGCTAGTAGTTGTTAATTAAGCACCAGATTTGTTGTTAGTGTCTGAAACATGGCTTAAGCCTTCTTTATCTGATAATGTTTGCTTGTTGCCCAGTTATAAAATATTGCGTGCTAATCAAAGGGGTAAAAAGCACGTGGGGATGGGGGATGTGTTGCTGTTTATTATAAAGAACATTTGGTATTAAATACCTTACTAACTAGTGTTAATACTGCATCTGACTCTGAGTGGTTGATTTTCCAATTACAGCTTGGAGGACACAAAACTCTTAAGATTTGGTTGTTTGTATAATCCTCCAAATTGTGGGATTGAGGGTTTAAGAGATTTTCTATTGACTTTTGATTCATTTGTGAATGGCTCTGATTCTCTGATAATAGGGGTTATTACTTTAAATTGGCTCCATAAAGAACATTTGGGTTTGGAATCTTTATTAAACTCATTTGGTTTGTTACAAGTAATTTAGGATCCTACTCATTTAAATTCCTTTTCTGATAATCATTAAATTCTTGATTGGGTTATGTTAGATAGGATAAGTATGTTAGGTTGTTCTGGTGTACTTCCTTTATCAGTTAGTGATCACATGGCAACCTATTGTGTTCTTGATTTTAGGAGGGCTAGAGTTCCTCCTCATTTAATTCAGTTTCATACTTTTAGAAATGTTAATATTGAAGCTTTATTTGTTGAAATGTCTTCTTTAGATTGGTCTTTTTTAGAATGCATACCTGTTGTTAATTTGGCTGTTGAATTTTTTTGTGATATGTTTTTGCCAATTCAGAATGCTTTTTGTCCTTTACGTAAGCTTACATTGAGGGGTTCGCCAAATAAATGGTTTACTTCAGAGCTGCAAAAATTGGTGAAAGATAGAGATCAAGCTTGGCATTTGTATAAGGAATGCCTAATTGCCTCTTTCCTGAATACTTATTGTTATTGGAAAAATCTGGTAACAAAATATGTGAGAGATTCTAATCATAAATTTTATTATGATCATTTTGAATCAAATTTGTCAGACCCTAAGACTTTTTGGGATAGTGTAAACTCTTTGTTAAATTCTATATCTAAACTTTTTTTTCAAAACTTGAAAATTGGTGATCAAGAATTTACAGAGCCAAGTGACATAGCTAATCTATCGAGTGAGAAATTTACTAATTTAAGCAGTTATGGGGGCAGGTTTTTTCCTGGATCAAGTAATGGTAACCCTGATTTAATTGTAGGTTCTTCTCATTTGACTAGGCCTAGGTTTAGTTTTAAATCGGTTGATAGGGTTGAGCTACTTAGGCTTCTAAATACTTTGCCTAATAAGTTTAGCGACTGCGGGGAAGTTGTTATATTTTTAATTTATCATTGGTTTCTCAGCAATTTCCTTCCAGTTAGAAGCAAGGTAAAGTTACCCTTATTCCTAAAAAAACTAAGGCTGAATTGGCTGAGGACTTTCAGCCTATCTCAGTTCTTATTTACTTAAGTAAATTGATGGAGAAGATTGTTGCAAATTAGATTAATGATTATTTGCCAGAGAATGGGTTAAGTCATGCTCAACATGAGTTTTGCAAGAACTGTGGAATGGGAACTGCCTTGGTCAGGTTCATTGACACTGTACTTGATGGTTTTGAGAGAGGTTTGATGACCAGTGCGGTGTTCGTGGACCTGACCAGGGCATTCAATCTGATTGATCATGGCCTCACATTTTGGAGGCTTATTGAAATGGGCTTTGCCTGTTCTTCTGCATCATAGATTGGGGATTATCTGTCTTTGAGATCACAAGTTGTTAAAGTTGATTCAGTTTAATCCCTTGGGGCCCCTTGGAGTATGGTATTCCCCAGGGTTCAATTTTGGGTTGGTTATTATTTTCCCTTTTTATTAATCAGTTATCAATTTTCTTGATACAGATTGTGAAATTTTACTTTATGCTGATGATTTAATTTTGTTTTGTCAGGGAATTTTTATTGATGTTATTTCAATTAAGATTCAGTCTGCCTTTCATAAAATTTGTGATTGGTTTGCTCCCAATTTGTTAATTCTTAACTCAAAGAAGACTAAATCTATGTTTTTTGGCACTAATGTAATGTTAAAACTGGTCCATGTTTAAAAGTAGTTGATTTGGATGGGGTTGTTATTGATCAAGTCCAGTAATTTAAATATCTTGGGGTTCTGTTGTACCCCGCATTGAATTTTTCTTGGCAGGTTTCAGATGTTAGTAAGAAAATTAATCAGAAATTACAGTAGGTACATTATTTAAATTTAAATCTTTTTTTAGTTTTGCTTCAAGGAAGGCAATTGATGTTGGTATTTTTCTTCCCCATTTGGATTATGTTGCTAGTATTTATTTTAGGTTGCACTCAAGGCACTCACACACGCTCTCAGTTGCTTATAATAATATTTGTCATTTTATTTTTTTAGTTCCTTATCATACTCATTCTTGTGAGTTATACTGTCAGCTGGGTTGGCTTTCCCCAAATTGTCATATTGAATATTTTTTTTTTGCTTTATTAATTTTTAGAGCTATTCATGAATATCCCTTTTTTCCTTTCTCTGATTTGTTATATGTATGCTCCATTCCTTCAATGCTTAAATCATCAAATGAACTGTTGCCTTATACTGTTGTTTATAAATGTAAGTCAGGGCTTCATGCTTTTAGTAAATTAGTTCCATCCTATTGGAATAGTTTACCTGCTGCTATTCATTTGATTACTTGGAAATCGCATTTTAAAGCTGTGTTTAAATCTTTTTAGTTGACAAGTCATGTTGTATTTGCAACATATGACACTTTGTATATGTATAGAACACATTCTCCAATGAAATAAAAAAAGGCCAGCACTCCCATTAAAAGGCAAAATTCAATTCACATTTATTTTATTAAACCTTATCGAAGCAGCAGCATGAGGTTTGCAATAATCCAAAATGTCCAATATGCAGTCTTAGTCACAGAAAATAATTTTTTTTCTTATTCCCCATGGACATACAAACACCGTGACCCAAGCAAGAAAACACAGAACCATTTCCGTTTCAGTGCTGTTACTGGCATCTTCCTCAGAACAAGTAATTGACTGACAGAACCCCCCCTTTTTTCCTTCATTTAGTTATATGTGTTTATACATAAATAAGTGCATTAGTAGAGTGCAGTGGTATAAGCAAAACTGCATATTTTTTCTAGATGTTGTTCATTCTATTTTCTGGTATCTATATTAATATTTGCTATATATATATTTATTACTAGTTGTATTATGTATTGTGTTTTTGTACTTGTCCCTTTAAGTAATTCACTTTAAATTGGGGTTTCTGTCAGTCAGTCACATGTTCTGAGGAAGGTGCCAGTAATGGCACTGAAATGTAAACGGTTCTGTGGTTCTTTGCTCAGCTCACGGTGTTTGTATGTCTGCAGTGAATAAGAAAAATAAATATTTTCTGTGACTAAGACCACATATTGGACATTTTGGATTATTGCCATACTGTGCTGCTGCTTCGGTAAGGTTTTATAAAATAAATGTGAATGGAATTTTGCCTTTTAATGGGAGTGCTGACCTTTCTTCATTTCGTTGAAGAGTGTGTTCTGTAGTTGAGTCCTGGACAATGTGCACCCTGATACATGCTGGTATTATTTCTGTGAAAAAGTGAAATATGGAGCAATGCCTTTGTGTGTATTTACTTTGTATACGTAGTTGTATTTGTTATGTATTGCTTGTTATGTGTTTTTTTCTAATGTCCGGATTGGACCTGAAAAAGAGCCTTGGTCCAGTTTCCTTACCCGGTTAACAAATGAAAAAAAAAAAACACATATTACATATGATTATATATAGAATATAATTATATAAATTTATACAGTAATCACAGATGATCTGCAAGAGTCATCTTATCAGTGATTAGGTAGATTATATATAGAATATATGCAAAAGGCAAATGTAATGCATTATAGTAAGGTATAATGAATCATGCATGATATAATTCTATAAAAGATGTAAACATTAGCATACAGTAGCAGCAAAGCACATTCCTGATACTCATGCTTATACAATGGGTGCCTAAATCTACATGTTAGTGCAAAATAGCAGCATCACAGTACAATAGACCAGGAATACAGTATAAGGTGCATGTGGGAGATAGGGGGCATAACCCAGGTGCAACAAGTGGAAAGGGCTGTTGTGGTTAATGTTGCCAGAAGACAAATGGCTGCAACACTGTGTGGATAGTGGGAGGGACTCAGCCAACTTAAGTGCCGAAGTCATAATGCAGTATCAAGTTGTTGTGCAAGTCGATGAAGAAGAATTGCTTACAGCAATATTGGAATTGAAGGATTACAGCAAGTTAAATACAGTACTTTGCATAACGGCTTGGGTGAGGAGATTCGTCTACAACATGCAGACAAGGAATGCTATGAAACAAAGAGAATTGTCCACGTAGGAAATTTTGGAAGCAGAAAGACAGTGGATATGGACAATACAGTGTCAAGGTTTAAAAAAGGAAATAAAGCAGTTGGAAGAAGGGAGTGCTGTAAGCTGTCACTCTTAAATTAGAGATTTAAATCCATTCTTAGATGAACACAGGTTCCTGTGCGTGGGGGGATGACTACATATATCAGACATAAGTGATAAGAAGCAACACACTTGGATATTACTAGTGAAGGATTTGTTTCTTAATTAAAAATATGAAAGCAACAAGAGCAGCTGATACACTCCAGTCTCCAGGACACCCTGACACAGGTGAGAGAAAGATTTTGGATTCTGCTGGGGAGATAGTTAACCAAGCATGTTATACAACACTGCCTAATATGTAAAATGTTCAGGGCCAAGCCAGGGAAACAACTGACTACTCCTTTACTGCAAGACCAGATAGTGGAGGTGCCACCCTTTGGTGTAACAGGGGTAGATTTCACCGGACCACTGTATGTAAGGGCAAAACCACATGCTGGCAAGGCCTATATTACATTGTTTACATGTAGTATAACAATAGCAATACATCTAGAACTTGTTTCAGACCAAACCACAGAAATTTTCTTGTTAGCCTTCAGGAAGTTCATCACCAGAAGGGGATTGTGTTGAATAATGTACTCAGATAATGCAAATACCTCTAAAAAGACTGAGCAAGATTTAAAGGCACTATGGGAAATGCTAACCCCCCCCCACAGAGAATTATTTTCTAAATGGCAGATCATTTGGAAGTTCATTGTGGAAAGATGAGCTGGGTGGGGTGGATTTTAGGAAAGATTAGTGAGATCAGCAAAACAAAGCAATAAGAAAATCTTGGGAAAAGCATCTCTGGGGTTCAAGGAACTGAACTCAGCACAATACTGACTGAAACTGAAGCAATCCTGAACTCCAGACCACTGACTTTTATGCGTGATGATGCCATAGAACCTTAGCCTTTGACACCATCCCACTTTCTTCATGAGCAACAACTTACCACATTGTCACCACAAACCTTTTCACAGTCTGATCAGTTTGCCATTGCCAAACAAACAGAAATGTCCAAAAAATGGAAATACAGACAAAGACTGATGAACAGTTTTTGGAACTGATGGCAAAAGGAATACCTATTGGAGTTGAGATCAGCTCACCACAGTGTTCAACCAGATCAAGCTACACAATTGAAGGTGGGAGACCCGGTGCTCATATATGAAGACAAAATGCCAAAACAAATATGGAAAAAGAATTGAGAGTTGTTCCATGGCTGAGATGGATGCATTCATTCATGTTCATTGTGTCTGCCCTCAAGATTGGTGCTAAGGCAACCGATTAAATTCCTGTACCCTTTGGAAATTAGAATTTTGCTGAACTTTATTTAAAGTTGATTAGGCCGGAGGATGTTGTAACTTGGACTTGTTGTTGAAGTTTGTACAAGTCAATTAGTGACTGTAACTTTAAATAATCAATGGACCCTATTTTCACAGAGGTCTTTCTTGCTAGATGGGAGGAAAAGGAAGTGGAGAGGAGGTCAGTGTGAGCTGTGTATGCCTGCTGGAGACAGTGAAGCTGAACGTCTGACAAGAGAAAGTACATTTTAGAAGCTAAACAGCCTGCTGGGACTTACTGCCTCAGTTAAGAATTATGAAACTTTAAAGTAAGACAATAAACAAGTTCAATCTAAGAGAGAAGATGTTCAAGCTCTTTATTCATAAGAAATAATAGAACAAGCTCTGAATCTCCCATCCTGGAAGACCACCCTTCTTCTTCTTAAAGCCACAATAAGCTGAGGTTTTGTCAATACAGAGGACTCAACACTGGAAGGTCAGATCCAACAATGCATGACCCCCCCCCCCAGGACTTTGACAATGGCTGTGCTGTAGCTTCACTATGAATGTGCCTGCTGTAGTGCTCTCTTTACTCTGACTTTGCTCTATTATATGTGTTGCCTGATCTGCTGTTCTATGAGGTAAATTGTATTTTGCTGAGTTTTTTTTTCTTATGCTCAGTCTGCAGGAGATAACTATACCTCAGTGTGGTGTCAGCCGCTGAGGGGGCCAACATGTTTAAGGGCACAAAAGCCTGACCAAATCTGATAGTGCTGCTCGGGCTGCCCTCACCTTTGCAGAGCCATGTGTCTTGTTGGGGGGATCTTGAGTAGAGTTGTCAGAACTCTCTGAAGTTCTGGTTTCTAGTTTTAGTCTAGATGTTTTGAAAAAGTTGTATGGTTCTGATCTTTTATAGAACTTTTTAGACCTTGAACCATATTTTCTTTATTGTACTGCCAATATTGAAGATAATAGTGAAAAACATGTGAAACTGAAGACAAAAAGAAATAAAACTTTTTAATATAAGGGGGAGAGAAATGATCATGTGTGACTTTGATATATTGGGTACAGTGCAGCAGTCAAAGGGCACACAGCAGGATGATAGCAAGTATGCCACGTAGGAATCACACACACAGTGGGTACAGTGCAGCTGTCATAGGGCACACAGCATGATGATGACCAGTATGTCATATAGAAGTCACACTGGGTACAGTGCAGCCATCGAAAAGCACACATCAGGATTATGACCAGTACACCATGTAGGAGTCACATACACTGGGTGCAGTGCAGCAATCAAATGGCACACAACAGGATGATAGCCAGTATGCCATATAGGAAACAGAGTCACACAGGACACAACACACAGATTTTTTGTTTTTTTGAGTAAGAGATATTGATCTCCCCCAAAAGTCTCCCCGAGAACATATTTCTGGCATGTATTTAAGGATACCACCACACAAGTGGCTGCTAGGCTGCACAGGGTCACACACATTGAGTGTGGGTAAGGTACAGTACAGTGCAGTCAAAGGGCACACAGCAGGATGATGGGCTGGCCACAGTAAGTCAAAGGAGTTGGAGTCACACAACATAGTGAATGGTTTTTTCTGTCTTTCCTCCCAAAAGGGAGATATATTTCTGACATTTATTTAAGGATACCACCACATAACTAGCTGCAGAGCTGCACATGGTCACACACACACTGGGTATGGGTAGGGTAGTGTGTAGTCAATGGGCACATGGCAGGATCATGGGCTGACCACAGTATGCAGCAGGAGACAAAGTCACACAATGCAGTGAGAGGGATTTGTATCTCTCCTCCCAACAGAGAAATACTGTATATGTCTGGAAAGTATTTAAGGATACCACCACACAACTGGCTGCAGAGCTGCACACGGTCACACACACTGGATAGAGTAAGTGCAGTCAAATTGCAATGGTCACACAGCAGGATGATGGGCTGGCCAGTGCACCACACATGAGATGGAATCACACAACATAGTGACACACACTAATATAGGTATTTCTTTTTTTCTAAGGGATTTTCCTGTCTCTCCTGCAAGGAGAGGAATATTTCTGGCATGTATTTCAAGATACCACAACTGGATGCCAAGCTGCAGTACACATGGTCACACAGGGCACAGTGCAGTTGACGGGTATACAGCAGAATGATGGGTTGGCCAGTGTGCCACATAGGAGATGGAATCACACAGCACACTGACCACACACTCACACAGGTCTATATATATATTTTTTTCTTTGTAATGAATACGGGATTTTATTCTCTCCTCCCAGCAGAGAAATATTTCTGGCATATATTTAAAGATATCACACCTGGGTGATGGGCTGCAGTTGTGCATGGTCACAGAGGGTACAAATCAGTCAAGGGCAAACAGCAGGATGATGGGCTAGCCAGTACCCAACATAGAAGGAGTCAGACACTAAATACAGCAAAATGCACATAGCAGGGTGATGATACATACAGAGAGACCACAGCCTCCTCCAAACTTCCGCCTGCCTGCCTACCCCTACTCCTTTCCCAACAAGCCACCTTGCCACTCACTGCCTGGCTTTTCCTTTTCAATTTGATCCCCCTAATGTCTTTTCTGCATGCCCCACACAAAAAAAATGCTTGGCTGGCTCCACTGCCAGTGCCAGCTTGTCATAAAGGTTAAGGAATCATCAAGGAAGGTGCCCAAAACAACACGGAGCAGCATAGCAGAATACATGCTGCTCTGCTACTCTTGCAGCTCTGTCTGCCCTGCTTATTTAATTCCTGCTGCACAATAAAGATCAGTTGAGTCACATGACTTAACTTTTACAAGTCCTACCTCTCGCACAAGTCTCAGACTCCCAATTCCCCCCACCTGCTGTCAGTCCCTCCCTCCCGTTAATGGTAGCCAGCCCAGGCAGTCCCTTGTCCCAAGTCCCTCCCTCCCAGCTGTCAGTCCCTCCCTGTCATGCCTAACTCACAGAAAATTTAGGGAGTGCAGTGGCATTCACTCCCGCGTCCCTCCCTTTCAGCTATCAGTCTCTCCCTCAATTGTAGCCAGGCAGTACCTAGTCCTGAGTCCCTCCCTCCCAGCTGTCAGTCCCTCCCAGTAACAGCAGCCAGGTAGTCCCCCAATCTCGAGTCCCTTCCTTCCAGTGCCTCTCATGTGAGTGTCAGTGCAGTACCTCCTGTGTCCCTCCATCCCAGCTGTCAGTCCCTCACTCGAAATAAGCGGTGGCAAACAAGGAACTAAACAAATTAAAAAAATACAGAATTCTAACCCTTTTGCAAATCCCCTAGTGTTCAAGTTTTAAATTAGAACTTGAACACCATGGTTCAAGGAGAGTTTGAATCTTTCCTGAACTTGTTCTGGTAACCGTAATCTCGAGTAACTGAGATGCCACAGTAGCAGAGGCATCTCACACCCATATATGTGAGAAGATAATATTGACTCCCCTTTTCTGTCCTGCCAGAATAATTGAACTACCCTATTGTGCCATACTGTGATTTATGGGGGTGTTCAATATGTGAGCTTGATGCTTCCTGGCCCTCTGTACCAACCTATGCACCTGGTGTTATGTCTAACAGGGCAAGTGATAATGTTGCGGTGGAGTGGCTAAGGGAGATGTTGTGACAGTGATGGACTGATGGAGGTTCATTTTGTTTTGGTTCCTGTCACCATTATTACAGCCCTATTAGGGTGCCATGTGTTTTTATGCAATCTCTCCAATGGATGCCTGCAATTTTTGTTAGTCTCCAGCCCTGCTTGCATGAAATCTATGCCCCATAGAATGGCTTTTGGAGGGAGGAAAGAACAAGCATGTTAGATGGTGGGAAAATCTATCTTGCTTGATCTATGGTACTTGAGATGCTCTTCAACTCCTCCATCCCACACATTAGTGAGGGATAGTTTGAGGTGGTGGGTCGCTGTGGCTGTTGGACTCCAGCCCTGATTGGCATCTCAGTACTGCTGGCAATCCCTCTGATTGGTTCAGTCCCAGTCATTAGCCATCTGACATGCTGCTGTGAACACATATAATGTGCAGGAGTGGCTTTTGGTGGTTCTTACAAAAATAAACACTCTATATATTCCCTACCCCATTCAGAATGGATCCTGCTACAAAGATGATTTGGCATAGCTGGGCTATTGTGTAGTCTCCCTACTTTTGCTTTCAGCTGTGACACTATTCTAGATCCAGGATTACCAGCAACTTCTGGCTAGATGATTCACAGGTTCAAATCCTATCCCCCCTGACCACTGCTGGGGCAATGGGTATCAGTTGGGGGATTAATTAAAGATAAAGGAGCTCAGGCAAGTTAAGCTTGACTTATGTAGGCAAGAGGACAGAAATTCAATTGTAGCAGCTGAGGGAGATTGGGACTTGGAATCTGTGTGGCTGTTATTGTATAATTTAATCACACAAGGCTGGAATACAATATAGGACTATAGTATTTTGTGTTTACAAGATTTACCAAACAATGGGTCTGTGATGTGCTTGAGCATGGGGAGTAAGCGGAGTGATACAGCAGTGTTCATGGCATGGCATGGGTGGCTGCTGCTAGGTCCTGCCAGTTGAGGAGTCATCAGGGTGTCAGATGCTGCACTATATAGTACAGGCAACTGCAAAGAGCTGACTATATTAATAGTCCTCTTAACTTTCAGAGGGTACTCAATAGTTACTGTGGTGCCCTGCTGCACTATTCTATTTGGGCTGTCAGCCAATGACCACCAGGTTATACAGCTGTTACTCATAATGTGTTATTTTTAGCATTATTGTTAATAAAAAGTGCTTGACTGGTACATCAACTCATTACATCTTGGAAATACTTGTAGGTGGCAGCCAAACCATCCCCTTTATCTCCCACAATGACTTCATTCAGCATACAAAGACTTCCTGTGTGCCCTGGACACTTCTCAGGTCATCAGCACTATTTCTCTATGTTACTTGAAAATCAAATTGATTAGAATTGACTGCATAGTACCATTAGAAAGGTAATTTTGTGCTGAACAACTTTACCACTGATACTTTGTGTGCAACACGTATACTTTAGGAGTTATTCACATTTGTTTATGGGATGGTGTGTGGCTGACATTTGTCCCTCATGTCTCACCTAAGCATCTTGAATAAAATGGGAAAAAATACACGTTTTATATTAGAACAATTGATTTTTAGTACATCTAATGTATGAATGGTTAATTTGGTGTTCATATGCTACATATTGTCCTACCAAAAATGGTTTATGTTGACTTTCTTATTGCAACAAAACACTTTGTTTGCTATTTTGACTAATACAGAAAAAACAAAGAAATTGCTTATAATTAATTGCATAGCACAATTGGAAAGGTAATTTTCTGCTGAACAACTTTGCCACTCCTACTTTTTGTGTAGCACTTACGGTTCATGTGGTATTCACATTTGTTTGTGGCATACTGATTATGGCTTGATTTTGCTTAGAACAGTGCAGGATGCAGTGATAAGAGTATACAGGACACAAGTGGTGGAACTCTCAAAGAGCTCCTGTAAAGTGAATGAGTTAACCAGTTGGAAATAGGAAACTACAACAGACCTTTTTAATCTGATCATAGGGGCTATAATGTTCATTTGTTGTTGTTCTTGTTCTTACTGTTATTGGAAGAGGAGCATGTTGCTCTCTGTAATAATGGAGAAAGAGAGGAGGTGGTTCTTTGTGTGGGAGGAAAGGTGTACTGATACCAGTATCGTGTCAACCCATTAAAGGTGTGGGAGGGGATGGTACTTGGCCCACCAGAGGCCCAACACACATCCTGTTTTCTGATTTTCCTGCATTGGAACTGATTTATCGCAAGTTGAGGGAAACACAGTGACCTGGGGGAAAGGGGTGGGATAATGGAGGGTAGTTGATCTTAATATGTTTATTAAAAACTTGACCTCTGGGACAATAAGCATAGTTTACATTGAGGTGATGTTGTATACAGGTCCACTGATTCCTCATTACTGTCAAGATGGTGGTTGAACAGAAGGTTCATACATGAAATATAAATATGTTAAAAACCCCGGTAAACAGGAAAAAAAAGTACTGGGCAAAATTAAAAGTATGAACGTGGATATGCTATTTCTCCAAGCAACACAAGTGTCACAGAAGGAAGGTTTCTTAATGCAAAAAAAAAAAACCTAGAGATGAGAGTGGCATGGCTCTTATCTTATGACCAAGGTGATGGGTGCAGCCATTCAGTTATTGCCTAAATTTCCATGGGTTGTAACTAAAAAGTACATAGACAAATCTCACAGATATGTATTACTGCAAATTTGGCTCAGTACAGGGGTTAAATTGGCATTGAGTTCTGTCTATGGCCTGAATACAGAAGAAACCAACTTCTTTCATACTCTCTCACTGGATATGGTGGGGTTTGAGGGGCCATGGTTCAGTGGCAGTGATCTGAATTGCATTCTCTTCACAGTCCTCAGTAGGTCCTCTCATCAGTTCGGTACCTTTTCATGAAGTGCCCGAGCTCTCACTACTCTCAAGTAAGAACACTTCATCCTGGATATCAGAAGGCTCCCCCATTCCACAGGCAGGGAATGTACCTTTTATTCACATGCCTGTTCTTCATACGGGAAGTTGGATGCTATACCTGTCTCCCGAAATCTGATGCCCATTCTCCACCAGCATGGCTACATCGCCATTACAGACCAAGAACCTGTTCTGATAATCCTGGTGTGCAGGGGTATCCCCCGAGAACTCGAAGTTAGATCCTATCTTGCTTAACAAAAACAATATTTTCTATAATTTATCAGTGGACAAATTCCAAATTACCTATCACATAATAAAAGGTGAGATACCTCAACATCAACAAGGTGGGAAGCGCTCAAAGCAGTGATCAAGGGAGCTGCCATCTCCTTCATTACTCACCAGAAAAAAAAAAGATGAAAAAATAATTACTTTCTTAGAGGAAGAAATAAAAAAACCTGCAGCATATTGTATGGGTAGTTCAGACTCAACAGCATACCTTAAGCTCCAAAAACTGAAGTGCATTACAACTCCCTAACCAGCACTAAAATAGAAAGTGCTATGCTGCTAATACAGGCAGGTAGATATATCTAAGGTGATGAGGCAGGTAAATAGTTGGCTTGGCAACTAAATAGCAGGGCAGGTGCAAAAAAACATTACACAGGTCTTTGACTCTGGAGGATGGCAATATTGTTCAGACCAGGATATATGGGAGTGCTTTCAATGATTTTTACCAGGACATATGTCTTACTCTTTGGAGGTATAGCCCTCTGATGAGGAGTTGGCTGCCTTTTTTGCAAAGACACCATTGCCCCAGATTAGCCCCACCTAGGCTGAGCTTGGAAAAGGGGTTAACATGGTTCAGATTTGAAAAAGCAGTTAAACATTTGAAGGGGGGAAGAGCCCCTGGGCCCTATGAGTACCCAGTTGACTTTTACAATATATTCCTGCCAGAACTCAAAGGAACCCTAATGGATATATTCTTACCAGAACCCAAAAAAACCCTAATGGATATGGTCTCCGAGAGCTCTGATACAGGGATCCTTCAACTATCCATGAGGTCTGCAGCTATCACAGTGCTGCCTAAACAGGGCAAGGACCACAGGCACTGCAGGTCCTACCAACAAATCTACCTATTCACATCTTATTATAAAATCCATGGCAAGGGTTATAGCCAACAGAATTGAGGGAGTCTTCCCAGCTTTCCCTGGCTAAGGTGAGAATTGTTCAGGGTAGGAATGAGAAAAATAATGTCTGAATAATTGTTAATATACAAGTAGAAAAAGCCATTCATTGGACTTCTTTGATCTGCACACTTTACTGAACACTCCTTTATCAAACTTTATTCAATATAAATAGAATTAAAACAGCAACTCACAGTACATGCAGCAATACTACTGCACAATTGATTGTGTACAAACTAAGCAAAAAACCTTCTTTCCAACTGAATGCCCAAAGTGCAGTCCCGAATGTGTAATTGTGCCACATCTTCTCTCTTCTTCTGGCTCAGTTGTCTGAAATCTACTCTTGATAATGGGGATTGCCAATAAAAGGCAAGCCAGGTTGTCCAGTGATCCTACCCCAGGAAGATGTGAGTAGAAGGGGGAGGGAGATGGGGGGGAGAGGAGAGTGGATTAGAAGGGGGAGGGGCCTGGTGACATCACCAGGCAGGAAAGGGTAAAATGACAAGGCCAAGCCAGAGCCTCAGGGTTGGCTGAGGGGAAAAAAAGGTTTGTCTCCCCATACAAAACACAGGGGTAATGCCAAACCTCACCCAACAACTAACACATCGAAAATCTGGCCAATGGAAAATCATGTACACAAATGCTCACAGCCTGGGAAATAGGATCCCAGACCTGCAGGCAATAATGTCAGAGGCTAAACTGGACATAGTAGCAATTAGTGAGATGTGGTTTACCAGTAACCACACTTGGGAGACTTCAGTACCTGGCTATGTATTGTTCAGAAGAGACCGAGATGCAAAAAGGGGGGGATGAGTGGCCCTGTATGTCAGTGAAAATATCAAAGCTACAGAAATTCAGAATACACATAAGGAGCCAGAAGAACTGTGGGTCACCCTGGAAACAGGAAATGGGACAGCCATAAGAACTGGGGTTGTCTACAGGCCCCCAGACCAGGGGGAGGACATAGACACATTACTGTTAGAAGATATACAAAACATGACAGCTAAAGGGGAGGTTCTGATAATGGGAGACTTCAACATGCCGGATACAGATTGGTCAATACCAGCAGGAACATCTGCCAGAACTAGACACATAGTGGATTCCCTGCAGGGGGAGGGCCTCAAACAACTGGTACAACAACCCACAAGAGACAGGGCTATCCTAGATCTAGTACTGACTAACAAGGAAGGGATCACAGATCTCCAGGTGAGAAGGTCACCTGAGGGCCAGTGACCATCACATGGTATGGTTCAATTTGGCTACTACATCTAAATCATCCATTCCAAGGAAAAAATATGGGACTTCTTAGAGGAGCTGACTTTGATAAGATGGCCAACAGAGTTAAGCTAGCCCTGGCAAAAAGAAACACAGGTGAGGGGTACAGGAAAAGTGGCAAGCATTAAGGATGCAATACTTGAAGCAACATCCCATTGTGTTAGACAGAAAAGGAAGTGCAAAGAAGAAGGAAACCACTTTGGTTCTCAAATACAGTAGCAGAAAAGGTCAGAGCCAAAAAGCTGGCCTTCAGGAAATATAAGGGAACACAGAGGGATGAAGATAGGAGGCATACCAAACTGCCCTAGGAAGCAAGGGAAGGCAGTAAGGCAGGCAAAGTCCCAAACTGAGGAAACACTAGCAGGACAGTAAAGAAGGTGACAAGACTTTCCATAGATACATTAATGGAAGGGAAAGTCCAGAGGGGGTATTGCTAAGCTTAATGGAGAAAAAGGAGCATGTGAGGAGGAGGACCATGTAAAAGCATCTATCCTAAATAGATACTTTTGCTCAGTATTTACTGAAGAGAAGGTAGGGCAGGGCCCACAGCTCAGCACCATGGACACAGGGGGGAGGGAGGTAAGCACTACTCTCTTCACAAAAGAAAGGGTCCCACAAGAGCTTGCTAAGCTCAGGGTGAACAAGGCAATGGGACCTGATGGCATACATCCCAAGGTACTTAAGGAGCTAAAGGTGGAACTAGCAGAGTCATTAGCAGAACTGTTTAGTGAGTCTCTGAGCACAGGAGAGGTCCCAGAAGACTGGAGAAGGGCTCATGTGATCCCGCTCCACAAGAGTGGTGGCAGGGAGGAGGCAGGGGACTACAGACCAGTCAGTCTTACCTCAGTAGTGGGCAAGATTATGGAGGCACTCCTAAGGAAAGGATAGTGCAACACCTGGAATCCATAGGGGCACAGGATCCAAGACAGCATGGATTTACAAAAGGAAGGTCCTGTCAAACTAATCTCATAGATTTCTTTGACTGGGTAACCAGAGTGGTGGACCAAGAGACAGTTGATGTCGCCTACCTTGACTTCAGCAAAGCTTTTGACACTGTTCCACATAGAAGATTGATAAATAAGCTAGGTAGGCTTGGGGTGGGTCAGAAGTTGGTCAACTGGGTGGCAAACTGGTTGACGGGCAGAAAACAGAGAGTGGTGGTAAATGGTATACAGTCAGAAGAGATGCAAGACACAAGTGGGTACCTCAGGGATCAGTCCTGAGGCCAGTCCTCTCAACATCTTCATTAGTGACCTTGCAGATGGACTAGAGGTAAGGCTTGTCTGTTTGCAGATGACACCAAGATCTGCAACAGAGTACATGATCCAGATGGGGTGGGCAGAATGAGAAGAGATCTGGATAAACTAGCAAAATGGTCAGAGAGAGTGGCAACTGGGATTTAATGCAAAGAAGTGCAAGATCATGCACATAGGGAAGAGAACCCTGAAGCCACCTATAGGCTGGGAGGAGTTGCTAGCAGTCACAAAGGAAGAAAGAGACTTGGGCATCATCATCACTGATGACCTGAAATCATCCAAGCAGACCTCTAAAGCAGTAGAGTAAGGCTAGGGGTGTTAGGGTGTATAGTAGGGTATCACAAGTCATAAGAGGGAGGTAATAATCCCTCTTTACAAGACACTGGTTAGGCCCCATCTGAGTACTGCGTGCAGTATTGGAGGCCACATCTTCACAAGAACATTAACCAAATTGAGGCAGTCCAGAGAAGGGCAACCAAAATGGTGCAGGGACTGCATCAGAAGACATATGAGGACAAATTAACAGTGCTCAATATGTATACCCTTGAGCAAAGGAGGGAGAGAGGTGATATGATCGAGGCATTCAAACACCTTAAGGGCATTCACAAGGTGAAAGAGTCTAGCATGTTTAAATATAAGAAAAATAACAGGACAAGAGGACACAGCATGAGATTAGAGGGGATCCGATTAAGGGGGAATGTGAAGAAATTCTTTTTCACTGAAAGGGTGGTGGATGCATGGAATGGCCTACCTCAAGAAGTGGTGACTATGAATACAGTTTAGGGCTTCAAACAGGCATGGGATAAGCATAAGGGAGCAATACAAACGAGTATGAATAGATAGGCCACTGACAGAGCAAAGGCCAATGGCACATTTATAAGGTAGAAAAAGAAATGGGCAGACTGGATGGGCCTTGCAGTCCTTATCTGCCGTCAACTTCTATGTTTCTATGTTTCTATGTTTTTAGTGGTGGAGACCAAAGGGGGGCAGTCCTGACCAGAGGCCTAATAGTGGTATATTAGGCTGGGTCTCAGGCAGGACAGCCTCTTTTGCTGGGAATTTTTGTCTTGAAGCAGAACTCAGCACATTGTTTGGTAAGTCAGGTAAGGCACAATGAACTACTCAGCCTGTAGCCATGTGGCCCAAACAACCATCTCAGGTTGGCTTTGTTTGTCTCTCATTTTACAGCGAGCAGTTAAAAATAAAGATAAAATTAATGAAAGGCATTATTGCTTGGTTTGCAGTAGGTTTCAGAGCAAGTTTGAGCGAGAGCAAGCTTTTGTTTGCACAGTTAGTCCGTTGGCCACATGGTCTGAGGGAGAAGGATTTTTGTTTGGATGTTTTGTAAAGAATATAGGCAAAAAATGGAAGAAACTGTCGCCTAGTTCAGGCAGCTAGAGGCTATCTGCAGTATTTTGTTTTTGGGTTTATCTTATTAGATTTGGTTGTAAGCCATGTGCTCGCTAAGGAGGCTACAGGAATGGAAGGCCTGGAGGCCATCCCCCGTAGACAGTTTAAGGTGGAATCTGGTTTTCAGCCATTCGCTAAATGGCGGCGTCTACCCCAGTTAAGCGGGGGCTCGAGGTAGCTTAAAAGAGCAGATCCGGTTGGTGGAGCTATGGGTCATGGCATGGGATAGGAGTCAAAGTTTAAAAAAAAAAGAAAAGAAGAAAAAGAGAGCAACGGATGTGCTGCAAGCTGGATGGTGTTTTGAGGAGAGAGTGGTACCAGCCATGTGGAAGGTTGGGCATTTGGTTAGCAAGCTGGGAAGGAGAAAGCTGAGAAAAGGGCTCCCAGAATAAAGATAGCATCTGGGGTTGGAGGCCAGGTTTTTTTTACAAATTGACGATTGGCATCATGGAAAAGCAGGGCAGTTTTAAAAACACCCCTTTTTTTGGGGGCCATGGCAAAGTTGTTGGATGCTTGTAAGGGAAGTGGGTTTACTGGTAGGCTGGGGGATTGGTTGGCACAAGGTAGAGCATTACTGGAGGGAGGGATACCATGTGGGGAATGTGAGTGGAATGCCCTGGTCTCCAATGGGGGTTGGGGGACCCTGTGAGTGCTCAACATGACTGCAGTTTGGTTTTGTGCAGCAGGGAGCTCCTGTTTGTTTTCTGTGGCATTTTGGGAGTTATTTGAGCTTGGGGTAGTGCTTTGGGAGGACAGGGGGATGTTTTTGGGATCTAATGGTTGGGGGGCAGGATACAAATGCATTTGGATGGGCAGGTGAGAGCAGGCCCCGAGCATCAACACAGGGCAGTCTGCATGACGTGCTCCAAAATCAATGCCTCTTTTCAACATTACCTAGTGAGCTTATGAAATGCTTCTCAGAGTTACAGAACATTGCCTAGAAAGGTTGCTGTAAATACCACAGTTATGCAGTTGTTGCCATGGGGGTAAAAAAAAAACAGGTAAAATAATATATCAAAGGAAGTGGGTGTTTCTGCCTCACGGCAGCGGTCTCGGAAGGCCGTAGGGGACACAGGGAGGCCACCGACAAGCAGAATTGTTCTGGGTAGGTAAGGGTAAAATAATGTCTGAATAACTGTTAATATACAAGTAGAAAAAGCCATCCATTAGACTTCTTTGATCTGCACACTTTACTGAATGTCCCTTTATCAAACTTTATTCAATATAAATAGAATTAAAACAGCAACTCACAGTACATGCAGCAATACTACTGCACAACTGATTGTGTACAAATTGAGCAAAAACCTTCTTTCCAACTGAATGCTCAAAGTGCAGTCCCGGATGTGTAATTGTGCCACAGCTTCTCTTTTCTTCTGGCTCAGTTGTCTGAAATCTACTCTTGATAACAAATTGGCATTACTGTATTTCTGCACTTTCCTGCTGCTTGTTCAGTCAGCATATTTTTTTCATAGAGGAATCATCTCTTACACATCACTGCTGCCAAACAACAAACTCTGGCTTCCCTGGCTAGGGGCAGCTGCTACACACAGATGTGCTGACATTTACATTTTGGAATATAATCATTCCATCCTCAGAGCTGCTCACCAATAGGTTCACTTCTTTTTTACAGTGACTTATTACTATGGCAACTGGATGGCTTGTTAAAAACCTGTGCAACCAGACAAATTAGTTAATCACAAGCTAGTGTAATTAAGTGAAATTTTACCAGAACCCAACATACAAACTTGCAAAGACATATTAAATAAGACATTTAAAAACATTTCAGTCTTTGTAATAAACTGTGACTTGATAACTCATAGTGGCACAAGTGTCTAGATCTAACATTTAGGACTTGTCCTATAACTAACGATATTGAGTCCATGCTCTTTGATTAATCCTTTTGGTTGCAAGCTATTAAGTTCCTGATTCCAAAATGCTTCATGTTGGAGCAGTCTTTTTTGCAGGTCTCCCCCTCAATTCCTAAAAAATTTAGGCTTGCTGCTGACCCATGTCCATTTTCTGAATAAAGTTGTTCTGTGATACACGTCATGTTTTCCACTCTTATTGCTGTTTTGTGCTCCGCTATTCTCATCTTAAGAGCTCTTTAAGTTTGTCCTATATATATATTTGCCTACATGGACATTGCATCATGTAAATTACATTTATTGTGTTACAATTTATAAAATCCTGTATCTCATACTTTTTGTTTCTCCTTGGATGATTGAAATTTTTGTATTATATACTGTATGCTGTTACACTGCAAGCAATTTCCACACCTAAGGTTCCCACTAGATCTGATCTCAGATTCATTTTTTTCTTTAACAGAAAAGTTCTTACTAGAGTACCTCTCAAATTTGAAGCTCATTTATAAGTTATCTTTGGTCCTACTGTTACTACATTTGTGAGACTGGGTTCAGCACTCAATACATCCTGATGTTCTTTCACAATTTCATATATTTCTGAGGACCCTCTTGCAAATGAGATACTGAAATTAACATGTCCTTCAATTTCTGACTTTTTGGGTTTAGTTTTCAAAGGTTCTTCTCTATTCATGGTTTTTACTTTATTTACAGCAAATAGAAGTATCTCTGGTGCATATGCCCAATTGATAAATCTTTTACATGTAACAGTCATTTCTTTTTTTCATTACCTCTTCTTCATTGCAGTTATATTTTACCTGTATGACCTGACCATAAGGGATGTTCATTTTTGTGTGTTGTGGGTGCTTACTTGTGAAATGCAATAAAGTGTTTCTGTCAGTTTCCTTACAGTAAAGTTTGGTTTGAAACAACGTCCTGTTTTGTATATTTTTCAATCCAGAAAATTGACTGAGCTGTAGCTTTTAGATGCCATGAATTTCAAATTGCTGTCACAAGGAGTTGATATATTCCAAAAATTAATCTAATATTTGCTCATTGCCATACCACAAAAAACTGTACAATGTCTAGCTATGACTAAAACTGTGCAGAAAGAGAAAATTCTGGATTTGCAGAATTTTTATGACATTTCATGAAATTCTGTGAAATTTCATGGAATTTTGTCAGAATTTCATGGAGTTTTTAAAATGTATTAATTTGGTCATAACCCAGCTGTCTATTAAAACAGAGCTCTGAAATTTGGTATGCATCTTCTGGGAGGAGTTCTAACGATGTGCCAACTTTTATGACATTAGGATGGATTGTCTCAAAATTATATGTGCTCCCAATCTGTGATTTTATTTTTATGGGAAATTTCATGAAAATCTTTTTCTTCATATAGTCAGCTGTCCATTGGGCTGGAGATCTTAAGCTTGGCATGATTACATGATGATAAGTGTTCTAAAAATGTGCCACATTTTGTGACATTAGAATGCATTGTACCACAATTATATGTGCTCAAAATCTGTCATTTTATTTTTTGTGGGAAATTTCATGAAAAATGTTATCTGCATACAACTCAGACACATTTGAAGCTAGATGTGTAAATTAGCAAAAAATAACCTTTTTGTAATGGTTATAGAATTTTCTACAAAATGGAGCTAATTTAATTAGAGCTTTTAAGTTACAGGAGTTCATACTTTCACTATGTAAATATTTGCAATATTTTGTGAAAACTCTTAAAAATGTGGATGTTTACTTCTCTGCTCTTGTGATATAGACTTAACATTTGACATGCATATCTGATGTCAGTTTATCCTGGAGTCTAACACAACGAATAAATTGGTTTAGCAGTTTTAAATTTACAGCAGGAAAAAATACTGTTAACATTTTCTCAAATATTGATGATAGTATATAGCCGAAGCATCCAGAATTCTTTTTGTGGACTTTAACATTCACAATGCTTGTATCACTAATTCATTTCACAAGCTGAGCTAAGCTTTTTGAAGTCCTGCTGTTCCTCTCTGGGTGACTATTTTGCCGGCCCTTCCCTCTTAATATAACCAGGTTAACTCAGTAGAACTACTGATCCCACTGATATCCTCTTTCTTCTTTACAGTGACAAAATCCCTTAAAACAAGAGTCACCTACTCATTTTTCTATCAACCAATCCTGTTGGAATAGCCAGAATTATTCCTTCCTGGTGACCAGACATTGTCTTCCCACTACATCTTTTTGAGTACCTCTGAGTCCCAGATTTTCACATACATCAAGAGCCCTGCATCATCAATTTTCTGGGTGATCTTTATATATCCTGCATTCGGGTTGGAATTGTTAACACACTGTGCTTCCTTGCTCCAACTGTGGGGTCCACCACTGGTGTGCTACCCAGCTCAGCTGTCTATTTCATGGTGAAACTATGCATCTAACCTCTGCACCTGGTGACCTTCTGCACTACCTGCCTCTCATACCCCTATCCTTTAATTTGAATCCCACTGATAAGGCTGAGTGAAATCAACAAATCCAATTTCAAGGAATTTTCATAAAATTACAGAATTTTCACAAAGACTTATGGCATTGGACAACGTACAGATAATATTTTGCAATTTATGGCCACAAGCTATTAATAACATTGACACACACAGTCTCCTCATAAGGTCTAAGAACCTGCCAAATTTAATGGAATTGTAGTCTCCTGTTTTTAAGATTCAGGGCTTATAAATTTGAAGTTTACATTCTTGCAAAATTAAATTCTTAAATTTTGTGAAAAATTGACTATTTTAATTCAGTCCCATTTAAAGCTGTAAATATGAACTTGTCAGAAATGACCATGTGGAATAGTAGTTTCAGGGCCAGATATTCAAAACTTTGCCCCGGGGCTAAATTTGCACTGCCCAGTGGGCAAACTTAGCCCAGAGCACAAAGCAAGCCATATTCAAAAGGAATAGCCCAGGGCAAACAGCTTTTGAATATAGCATGGGAATGAGACTGGGCAAACTGGGCTGGGAGTGCAGGGCAAACTTAACCCTGGAATAAGACAGCTGTGAATATGGTAACCAGGAAGTGCAAACCACAACAGCAACACAGTGCCCAGCGATGTGAAGGTAGGTAGAGGTGAACTATGTGGCCAATGTCTGTGCCAGCAAATGAGTGGACCCAATACAGCTGCAGGCAGCAGCATATGTGAAAGTACAGTGTGCAAAACTGTAAAATATTCCCACGAATCCGTTTGTGCAGCACTAACACGTTCATGCAAGTTTAGTGCAAGGCTAAACCATTAGCCCAGTGCAAACACGTTTGCCCGGATCTAAACTTGGCCATATTCAAAAGTGACATGCAAATGAGCCTACTTAGGTAATCTCTGGGCAAACATCCAAATTAACATCTCATTATGCCCTGATTTGCATGTAGTTTGCACCGGGCTAACAGTTTAGCCCTGTGCTAAACCCACACAAAAGGTGTTAGCACTGCGCAAACAGTTTGGGGAATATTATACAAGTCTGAACACTGTACTTTCACATGTGCTGCTGCCTGCAGCTGTACTGGGACAACATAGCATAGGCACAGATGTTGGTGGTGCTGCATGCAACTGTCATACTGTAGGTCATGCTACAGTGCACAGCAGATACTACAGTAGCAAGGGGGCCAGTAGAGTGTGGACACAGCAATGCCTATGGTGTGTAGGGCAGTGATGATGACTGCACTATACACAGTGAGAGACCCAACCTGCAGGTATTTACTGACAGTGGACATTACTGTTATGCTGTTGTGTGACCCACAGATGCTGCACCTCTGGCATGGGATGCTCACAGTGACATATATATGTCCGGCTTTGTGTGTTGTGGCAGTAGTACAGCTGTGTGGTGTGTGGCTGGGGTGGCTCATATATTATCAGAAAGGCACACTGGTGTTGGGGTATTCCAAATACTGGACCACATGCACTGCATGATGTGTCCCAGCCTTGTGGCCACATCTGATCTGTGGCACAGCCTGGCCACCCATACACTCTCGCCTCAACATCGTCCATGCCCACCATGCTGCATGTGTGTGCTGGCATCTGTTGGTGTCCAGAGAAGAGTGGTCCGCAGGTGTGTGCTGTATGGTCACACTGCCATGCTGTCCATTGGTGGCAGGTTCACCACTTACTGCCTGGCATGGCTAGGACTGGTGGCAGATGGCATCATTGTGATGCCATCCATTAGCAGCATGTTTCCTCTATGTTTGGCTTTGTCTAAGTGTCATATTTATTTGTTAGGGTCGTGCAAAAGCCACGCAAACACCATGCAAAGCCAAAGTGTCGCGCAAAGCTGATTGCCCAGGGTTAAGACAAGCTTTTCCTGGGCGGTAATGTGCACCACGCTAAGTGTCGTGCTAAGTCACGCAAAACCACTTTGCACAGCACTAGTCACCGAATATAGCATTGCGCCTGTATTCATGTCAGTTTGCCCCTTGCATACATTATAATTTTGCCTGGCGCTAATGCAGTTTGCCTGCGCTATTTGGCCTTTTGAATATAGCAGACCCGTGCTAATCCCCACGCTAAACCCGTGCAAACAGTTTTTGCCAGGCACAAAGTTTTGAATTTCTGGCCCCAAATATTTGAAATCTGGTTAAATTTAGATATGTCATTATAAAATTAGAAGGAAACAACTGACATTAAAATTGTGGCAACATTTTTGACAGGTTATGGCTCAGTCCCATTTGATGCTAGAAATGTGAAACTATGTACATTTAAAAATGTAGTGATAATCTGTATACCTGTAAAATTTTATAATATTTCAGTAAATACTATCAAAGTTATACTAAAATAACAGAAATCTAAAGTTTAACAAAATGTGACTACCTATAACTCAGCCCCATTGAAGATTGAGACTTAAAACATGGTGCACCTACTCATGTTGTTAGTTTCTCTAAATCCAAAACCTGTGTAGAAATTTGGATAAGAATTTTTAAAATGATATCAAAATAACTGAAAATGTAATTTGATGAAATGTTTGGCTACCCATAACTCTACTCCCTGTCAACCTATGACACTGAAATGTGATACAATTATGTAAACTATTACTAAATGTATACATACAAAATTTAGTGTAAATCAGATATGTACTGTTAAAATCAGAGCTAAATAACTGAAATTAAAAATTTGGTGACATTCCACAGAATTTGTGACCAAATTCCATGGAATTTGAATGCTAATTCCACAGGCATTCCATGGGTAGAATTTTATTTTCCACGCAGCTCTATATCTGACCCATTTAGTAACATGTTCATGCCATCTATTTTTTGCAAAATTCTAAATATTCATATCTTCACATTCTGCTACATACAGATTTGCAAGGGACAAGGCAAATGTGGTTTCCATTGCTGTTCTGTGGATTAGTTAGAAAAATTCATTTCCAATCCAAAAAGATAATTTGATTTTAAGACAAAACTGGCCAGGTCTATAATAAAGTCCTAAGGGGGAGAGCATCATTCTGTCTTTTTTTAATTTGTTGCAGATCACCATTAAACCACCTTCATGAGGAATGTTCTTATAAAGATTTTCCACATTGCATGTTATCAATATTGTTTGTTCAGTGGTTGCACATTCTTTAACAGTTTTCAAGACATCCTTGGTGTCTCCTAAGTATGATTTTATTTGTTTGACAATGTGTCGTAGGAAGAAATAGACACATTCTGACAAAGGTTCTATTTTTATGGATTTTCAACAAGGTGGTTTAATAGCCATCTGCAAGAAACTAAAACAAAGACCGAATGATGTCATCCCTCCATTTGACTTTACTATGGACCTGAACAGTTTTGTCTTAAAATCAAATTATTTTTTTTTTTGTTTTGAAAAACAAGGGGGTCTGGCGAAGACTCCGGTCGAAGCTCTGGGGAATTGGAGTGGTTGCTGATGACATGCTGTCTCACTGTGTTCCTGATTTTGGACTGAATAAAAGGTATCAACCACATTTTGCAAAGACTTTTAATCTCAGATTGTTCATTTCAGGATTTATGCTCTGTGTGCCAGAATTCTTAGGACCTCTTGTATTTGCAAGAGTTAGCCACCCTATTCCTTAGCACCCAGTTTAATATATTGCTGTACACACTGACTTTGTAGGTTATTTGATTTACTTTTAGTATCTCATTTGCAAGGGGGTCTGCAGAAATAAATGTAATTGTAAAAGAACATTGGGATGCATTGAGTGCTTAACCCAGTCTCACAAATGTAGTAATAGTAGGATGAAGGATAACTCATAAACAAGCTCCAAATTTGAGAGATATTCTAGTAAGAATTTTATTTGTTGAAGAAAAAATGAATCTGAGACCAAATTGGATGCCTGAAGCACCTAGAGGAAACTTTGTGTGTGGAACTTGCTTGCAATGTAACAGCACATATAATAAAAAAAAAAACTTTCAGTCATCCAAAAAGAAACACAAAGTATGCAATAGAGGATTTTGTAAATTGTAACATGACAAGTTTAATTTTCATGCTGCAATATCCATGTGGGCAAATATACATAGGACAAATGAAAAGAGCTCTTAAGATGAGACTAGAGGATCACAAAACAATAAGAGTAGGAAACGTGAACTATACCATAGCACAACATTACTCAGAGAATGGGCAAGGGTCAGCAACAAGCCTACATTCTTTAGGCATTGAAAAAGTCAGTTTGTCTGTATGTGGAGAAAACCTGCAAAACAGACTGCTCCGACTTGAAGCATTTTGAATTAAATAACTTAATAGCTTGGAACCAAAATGATTAAATGAAGAAGATAGACTCAATAGTTATTTATAGGACAAGTCCTAAATGTTAGAACTAGATGCTTGTGTCATTATGAGTTGACAATTCCCGATTTATGACAGAGACTGCAATGTTTTTAAATCACTTATTTAATATGTCTTTGCATGTTTGTAGGTTGAGTTGTAGTAATTTTTCATTTAACTACACTAGCTTGTGATTAAGTAATTTGTCTGGTTCCACAGGTTTTTAACAAGCCTCCCAGCTGCCATAGTAATGTCACTATAAAAAAAACTGAACCTATGGGTGAGCAGCTCTGAGTATAGAATGATTGCATGCCAAAATGTCATCACATCTATTTGTAGCAGCTGCCTGTAGCCAGGGGAACCTGGGTTCATTATTTGGCAGCAGTGGCATGTAAGAGATGATTCCTCTATGAAGAAAATATGCTGATTGAATAAACAGAAGGAGAGTGGGAGCACACAGAAGTTAAGTGACTTGCTCCGGATCACACAATACGCATTTAGGCAGTTGTGGGATTCAAACCCAGGTTTCTGGATCTGCAACTCAGAGCCTTAACCCACTGTACTATACTGCCTCCCCATTTCAGCTCCACTTGCACATATATCTAACCTAAAAGCAGCACTCCTCCTCTAGTTGGAGTACTATGGCTGTATTATGTTGCACTGTATTTGTTTGTTCATTTGTACCTTGTAGCACCCTGTTGTCTTGCTCTGCACAAGCCATAATTTTATCCTAGTGTTGTTAGCTGCATCTAACACTTACTGTCTAATTGCAATATATATTTTCTGTATTGTGTTCTCCCCTTCCCTCTCCTTCAGCATGCAACTGGAATCGAGCAGTACTCTGCACAGTGTGCCCTCCTGGTGAAACTCTTCAAATAAATAAATAAATACCAGTTCACTATCAAGAGTGGATTTTAGGCAATTGAACCAGAAGAAGAGAGAAACTATGGCACAGTTACACATTTGGGACTGCACTTTCGGCATTCAGCTGGAAAGAAGGTTTTTGCTAAGTTTGTACACAATCATTTGCACATTAGTATTGCTTCATGTACTGTGAGTTGCTGTTTTAATTCTATTTATATTGAATAAAGTTTGAATAAGGGACAGAATTATTACTGCTCCTTTGTTCAGAAAAGTGTGTGGATTAATGAAGTCTACTGGATGGCTTTTTCTACTTGAACTTTAACCCTGCATCCAGCACCTTAAGTATCTAAGGGACAGTGAACATAGTCCATTCAGCTTAGCAAAAAAATAGAAGTGTTTCACAAACTCTTATTATGGTCTGAATGTGGGGTGGGTGATCAATTGGGGGAATGTATGGGGGGACCTTGCCCTAGGCACAGAAAGAAGCCTTTCTCCATGTAAAATAGAAGTATGTTTGTAACACTGAAGAATGTTTGCTTGCAGTATAACATTATTAGATTGAGCTCAACCTTATACAATCAGCCCAATGCCCAGATAATGGTAAATGGTAGATTTTCTAAGCCCCTCACCTTAACTTTGGGTACCAGGCAGAGGTGCCACCTTCCTCCCTTTACTTTCTGTTCTTAGAACCTCTTGCAGCTGCATTTCACCAGGAGGATAGCATTGTTGGCCTCTATAGGGAGGGGAAGTACCACCATAAACTGGCAATGTCTGCCAACAACTAGGGATGGGCAAACGGGTTTGTCAAAAATACGAACTGACCTAAACATGCCAAAGTGTTCATAAACAAATGGCTTCCAAACACTTTTGGCAGTTTGGATCGGTTCAGATGGCTGTAGTATTGTGAGAAATGCAGTGCAAGAAGTGCCAGAGCATTAAGAACCCACAGGAGGAACCAGAGACAAGACTCTGGCTCCTCATTGGATGGCTGAACTGTCCATCTTCCTAAGATGGCACCTGATAGGGTTTGCTGTAGCAATCCATGTGGTCCACCTTCAGTGTTTAATGTCTGTTAATTTAGTAGCCATGCTTTTGGTGCTCCTGTTACATATGTCACACATATTGTGTGGAGATTTTTATCTTATTCAGTCACTCTACAAAAATATATCAAGTATACTAGCTATAGATTTGTGGAACTTGTTTGCTTAAATTCTAGTCATTTTGTTAGCATGCAGACTCTGATAAGCATTTGGTATCTTTGTTCATTTTGGGAGGCAGTATAGCATAGTAACACTGAGTTGCAAACCTGAAGACCTGGATTTCAATCCCATCAGCTCCCACTTACATATGGTGTGAATCCTGAGCAAGTCATTTAACTTCCTTGTGCTCCCAGGTCACACCTCGAAACAAGCTTCAGCTTAATGTGCCTTTCCTGGTTAAACAATTCCCTGCGGCCATTGTCTCTGGTTCCTTGATACCTTTTTCTATTCTTTGGTAACTGGCAAAGGCCCTCTGGGCACCAGGTCCATTTACAAGAGCATCCTGGGAGCACACACAAGGAGAATAAGTGTCTTGCTCAGGGTCACACAGTAGGTTGAGGAAATTAAATGTATGTCTGCTGGATGGACAAAGCTCATTAACAGTTCAATACTGTAACCTCTAGGCTGGGGGTAGGAAGAAGTAGGCTGCTGGTTAACTAGGATCTGCAGCTTATCCATTAGGTAGGGAAATGGGCAGACTGGGTGGGCCAAGCGGTCCTTATCTGCCGTCAAAATCTATGCTTCTATGTTTCTATACTGCAAGACCATTTATCTCCCATTAGCGCTATTCATCTACATGTTTCACACAACCATACAACAGATTATGTGGCATCATAGATGTACACCATCCAGAAATGTTGAGTTCATGTTTGTACTTTAATACAATATTGTTTTAGATGTGAAGAATTTCATAGCTGTTTAGTATCTTTGCTGTTCTAGCAATTAGGTACTTGGTGTCCCTGTTACCCTTGCCCAAATGGAGCTTTTTATCTTAACATGTCACTGAGGAGTGATCAAGAAGGACAAGAATTGAAGATCCCTCATTGTTCCTTGCAAGGAGATCACTGAACACCTTGGTGATCACTGTATCCAGCCATAGTAGGCTCTACAGCCTGACTAGAGTGACCCATAGATGTCAAAATGCTCAAAGCAAGCCCCAGCTGTATGTCCTTCACCTTCTTATATATCTACCCAAGAAAGTGGGGGTTAGAGATCAGTTTGTAGTTTGCCAGGTTGTTTGGGTACAAAAATGGCTTCTTTAAGAGAAACCTTACCACCATTCTCTTTAGTATGGCAGGGAAATAACCTTTGACTCAAGAACACCTGACACTCACCACAAAATATCAATCCAGAGCATCCTGGCAGTCCAGAAACTGCTCTGTAGGATTTGGATCTAAAGTACAGCAGGTGGAACACAGCACGCAAATCACTATAAGGACCTCCACATCTAAAACTGTCAAAAATATATCCAGAACCACAAAGGGGTCATGTCCATGTTATTTATGACAGTTCTGTTTCATGACAGACAGGCCTCTAAAGGAGAACTTGATCTGATGGATGACACCATGTTGAGGAAGAACTTGCTGAACTCCTAATATTAAGAGGCAGAACTACTGGCACCATCCTGTAAACAGGGCAGGTTGAGCAACCTGTCAACAGAGTATAACAATTTTGTCAGCCGTCTTCTTATAGTGCCAATCACCTGTGACAGGAACTCTGCCTTTTCAGGGTGATTAACCTTTGATTCTCATAAAGTTGGCCCTTGTAAAAACATAAGGAGTGTTGAAATGTGAAGATAAAGAAGCTAACAGCTTCAGCCATTTTTGTTGCAAACTGTAAAATATACTTCTGTTCTTTTTCCAGCTATTGTGCCTTCTGTCCTGATGCCTGACACTACCATATCTAGTGGTCTAGCCAGTGCTCCTGCTGATTCTACAGCTTTCCATATTGCTCTGCTCCAGCATATCCATAGCCTTCAATGCTGATCCTGCTGACTTCACAGCTGCTTATGCTTCCCCTGCTCTTACTGACTCAACAGCATCAAATGCTGATTCTGCTTGTGCTGACTCCACAGACCTCAGTGCTGATTCTTCTCCTGCTGACTCCATAGACCCCAGCGCTGCAAAGATTTTGACATAGCTTCACCTGATACTGTCTTGTTCAATGACCCTTGTGTGGCTGGTATATCAGCTAAAGCACACACCCTCACTTTGATAAAAAAAATGTATGCTGCTCTGTCATCCTCCAGCATCCTCACTGATTTTCCGCTTAGAAAATATTTTTAGATCCAGAGCAAACACAAATTAATACGTTTTGTGCTGTTTGTTATTTAAAGGGATTTTATGTTGGACTATTAACTGCAGTGGATATAATAAAAACATGGTACTCGTTGGAATTACTCCAAAAGCATGGAAGTGTTTTCACCTGGCCATTGGACCATTGCAGCAACAATTTCGAATTTCATAAAAAAATTGTTGCTGCAATGACTTTCGCTGTCGAAATGTCACTGTTTCGACATAATACAATATTTCAGCATGGTGCATAAACAAAATAAGTAGATATTGTAAATATGTACATTTTTTTTTAGTCTGTAGTTGTAATCAGTGCGTTAGACCTGGAATACAACACTTTTTAGTCAATCCTGCTAATTAAAAAGTGCCATTATTGTAAATATGTAATCTTTTTTTACAGTCTGTGATTGTATGAAAGTCTTAATACCTTAAAAGAATAATTTTGGGGGGCACTTAAAATGTTGTTACTGTCTCTTATTAAACATTCAGTGGTACTTTACTGTCCTTTGTTACATGTGCACGTGTAGTTTAATGCCCCTTGTTACATGTGCAGCTATAGTGTGATGTCCCCTGTTACACATGCAACTTTGAAGATGTATTTTCTTATGCCTCTATATGGGAGTTATCCCATAACATAGTCACTTTTTATTAGGTGAATCACAGTATAAAAATACATAACATAATTGATAATTTATGGGTTTTAAAAATATACCCTTATGTCACATTTTGGTAGCCCCTTTTTATACATACACCCAGAGCTGTGCAATGAGCTCAGAGGGGAATTGCAGAGCAGAACCACAGAGGACACCCAATATTGGTGGACATGAAGGTCACTGCAACACTCTGTTTTCTTGCCACAAGGATCTTCCAGACCCCAACAGGTGACACAGTGGCCAGTGTACAGTCCTCTGTGTCTAAGCACCTGAAACAATTCCTGAAGGCTCTGCTACAGAGGACACATACATACATCAGCTTCCCCCAGGATACACAGAGCAGCAAGTTGTGAAACAGGGATTCCTCTGTATTGCATGGTTCCCCCATGTACTGGATGTGATTGATTGCATGCATATTGCCATAAATGCACCACCATTTGATGAGGATGTGTATGCTAACAGGAAGGGTAAACCACTCTATGAATATGCTGGTGGTGTGTGACAGCCAGTGCAGAATCCTGGATGTGGTCACCCAGTACCCTGGATCATGCCACAATGTGTACATATTCTGACACAGTGTTCTCTGTGAGGATTTTGAATGAGGAGACATCCATGGAGGATGGCTGCTAGGTAGGCACATGACACAGAAAGCATGACCAGGGGAGCATGCAGTGAGACACAAGCTGGGCATACAACCACAGCACATCATGTGTGCCAGGTGACCAGGTAAGGTGTAGGTGACACAGCACATGGTACAGCATTTACACAACGTGACAGAGATAAACTGGGCAGCACATGGGCCATGGTTTTGTGTGTGTGTGTGTGTGTGTGTGTGTGTGCGTGTGTTTGTGTGTGTGCGTGCGTGCGCATGTGTGTGTGTGTGTGTGTGTGTGTGTGTGTGTGTGTGTGTGTGGATGAACTGTACACAGCTGTGGTCAGTCACCATGGTAGTGGTGGTGGGGGTCACACCTGTGCATGCAGACCTAACAACAGTGTAATGATGACTTGACAGTGACATGGGCACATGATGACTTATGCATGATAATTTCGCAGGTGACAGTGCCTATCCACAGCAGCCATTGCTCATGGCACCATAGATACACATGGATACAGACAAGGAGATACAGTATAATGAAGCCCTTGTCAGTGTCAGTGGCTCAGCAGGTAGCACACTGGCCTCTGAGGCCGGGAAGTCAGAAGGCTGTGAGTTATATCCTTTCACCAGGCACTTGGGTTTATATCCCAATACTGACACTGTAGTGCAGCATGAGAGGGGTGCTGCACTCCTGAGGTGCTATCTTTTGGATGAGACATTAAACCGAGGTCCCATCTGCCTGTTCTGGTGGTAGTTCAGGTGGTTGTTAAAGATCCCATGGCATTTCTCGAAAAGAGTATGGGAATTTCCCTAATGCCCTGGCCAAATGTCTCCCATTCACTAAAAATACCACCAACAGCTTAATCTGGTTCAAGGTCAGTTGCCATTCATCTGTATGCCCCTTCCCCAGGTTGTGCCTGAAAATAAGCAGAATCTGCCTAGTGCACTTACTTGGTCAACAAAAACTAAAAAATAAAAATAAAAAAAAATTGACATGGTCAGTCATTGAGAGGACCTTTGGACTGTTGAAAATGTACTTTGACTGCCTGGACAGATAGGTGGTGTCCCTGCAGTACACACCAGCAATGACCTGTAAGATCTTTGTGGCATGCTTTACAATATAGCCATAGCACACAGGATTTCCATGCTGGTGGTGGATGCTAAGCTGGGGGATGATGATGAATTTGGAGAGGATGCCATGTGGACACCAGAGGTGTGCAGCTGGCTCCTGGGACATGGAGTGCTGTAGTCAGATGCCATGCCAGAGCCCACATGATCAGCAGTCCTTCATGTGGCCAGATAAGAGTGTTTACATGCCCCCACAGCTGCAGGCACTGTCATACCCTTGGAGACAAGAATCAGGTCCACATGAGCAGCTGTCTGTATGAGTGGCTGCACAGTAGAATTAATGTCATGTACATGTGGGGATCACCAGCAATGACGTGACAGGTGGACTGTCTGTGACCATTGTGCCATCCACATGTGGGCAAAGGTGCATGGCAGCCATGGTGGTGGAACATGTGGCAGTATGGTCAAAACTCACATACATACACCATTGTGAGACCTGTACCTAGGCAGAGCTGTGTAGCAGGGAATGCCATCTGGTACTACCTAAAGCCAGTGGAAGTTGTTGCTTGTTCAGTGGCCACTGTGTTTAGGTAGCCCTTAGGTGGCAGAGTAACACATCTTGGAAGACACCAAAGAAGGTCAGGGCCCAGAGCACAGCAAGAGTGTTGATGACTGGAAGGTGGCAGCATGTCCAGAAGGCCCACAGGAAGATGACAGCAGACATGCCAAAAGGACAGAATTGACTGGGTTGGTTAGGGGACCCTATAATTAAACCCTGTGAGCAGCATGATGGATATGGTTGAAGTGCTGTTTGACATGGTTGTTAGTGAAACCTCAAAGGGCGCAACAGTATGCAGATCGTGTCAACACGAACATATGTAGGGTTGGCTATGGGCAGGGGTCATCACAGCCATGTGAGAACAGGTCACAGTTCCACCCAAAAATGCAGGTGTGCCAGAGCCTACCCCAGAGCACCGGAGCCTAACACAAGTGGCTTGTACAGTGTATGGACCCACCCCCCACTGTCACTTATATGGCAACCATGTGGTAGGGCCAGATGACATGATGTCGTGAATGCAACACAGGGAGATTTACAAAGTTGGGGAGGCAGGTGCGTTTTCCCGCAAGTGTCAGGAGCACAGGTTGGTCATGGGCCCCCCACCCAACACTAGTGGCACTGACCATGTGGGAGTGTATGTAGACAGGTGTGGTACACGTGGGGTGCTGTACAGACTGGGGTGAAAGTGTGAGCCTTGAGAACACATGCATTGCCCCAAGGTGTCACCAGGACCAGCAGGTACACCAGCCATGCCTACCATGTCCCCATCATCACTGTATGGATGCAGTACATGATGTGACCACAGCATACTGTAGAAGGGGGCCACAGGTGGAACAGGTGTAATGTCACTGGTGTTGATCTGGACTGAGGTAAACTGCTGTGAAGCTCCAGGGATATTAACAAAGGCTGAGTCAGATTCCAGTGGGTTTTGGAGGCAGCTTGCATCACCGGGAAAAATGATGCAACTTGCGTCAAAATAATGTGAGTTGCAGCTGAATGTGGATGTACCCACTGATGCACATGACAGGACCAGAGCAATAGCTGTGGTGGTACTGGTAGCATCAGCACCAAAGACTTGCCACCAGGCAATGCAGTAACCTGTTATGCACCACTATCACCTGGAGATGGCTACCTCAAGTGACAGAGCATATAACTTCATGACAGAGGAGACTGTACAACGTATCAGTACAGTCCAACAGTGGACTAGGGTCCTATTGCACCCAGGCAACAAGCAGCATTCTCCCAAAGTAAGGGATAAGGTGTGGAGGGTTAGTTCCCCCAAGCTCTAGCACTTGTTGGGGTCAAACATACCTCAAGGCAAAATAAACACAGGTGGGATGATCTCCAGCTGTGGTAATCTGCCCCTCTCCAGTGCTTGAAGGACATGGTCGGGGATGCCAAAGTGGCCATGTCGGGAGGCCACCACCATACTGCAGGTATGTGGGAAAGAAACAGGACCATCACAGCATCTGTTATGTGTTCCACTGATATTGACGGTGCATACTTACAGTACCTCTTCCCCATATTTTTCTCCACAGATAGAAACATAGAAACATAGAATCTGATGGCAGATAAAGACCACTTGGTCAACCTAGTCTACCCATTTTCCTATCTAATGGACAAGCTGCAGATCCTAGTTAACCAACAGCCTACTTTCTCCTGCCCCCCACTAAAATTGCCTTATGTCTGTCCCATGCATTCTTGAATTCCCCCACAGTTTTTGACTCCACTACCTCCTCAGGAAGGCTGTTCCATGTATCCACAACCCTCTCTGTGAAAAAATACTTCCTTACATTACCTCTGAGCCGTCCCCCGTCTATCTTCAAATTGTGCCCCCTTGTTCTTGTACATCTCTTTTTCTGAAAGATGCTACCCTCTTGGACTTTGTTGATTCGCCTGAGGTACTTGAAAGTTTCTACTTAAAGCAGCACAGCAGGTGCCTAGGACACTGCACGTAGGACTGATGCCCCTGATTCCACCCAGGACAAGACAGCTGATACCAGCAGACAAGGTAAGTGTCATGAAACAGTGTAGGTACACAAAGCTGGGAGATTTGATGGCACAGGCACATGCTCAAAACCACCTATCATGGCCCAGGACATGAATGTGGTCTACAGCTCTGATGTGCCAACCCCGGCAGCACTAGTGGGCAGCATGCGATGCCCTGGTCAGCTACTCCCTCAGGCAGAGGTGGCCCCCTACATGTCACATACAGGTATGCCATGGGGGACCATGGGTCCCTCATGTGCATCCCATTCAGTGCACTACACTGCAGACATGCTGGAATGGCATGCCGCATACCAAGGGGTGGGTCAGACACATCTTCTGCCTGAACATGGGGGCCATTGCCAGCATGGACTAATGATGGCTGGGCAGCTGACCCAGTGTGGCACGGGAATGGGACAGGTCCTGTGATCCATGGTACTAATGCACACCCTGTGACAGTGTTGTGTGACTGCACAGCCATGCAGTAAGTGGTGCTGTACCCCATGATGTAGCTGTATTTGTGACTGTGGTTGCAACCCTGGACAGGCATGTCATGGCAGACAGTGTCCATAGTAGGGGATGATGGACATGTCATGTGTGGCTGCGACACCAAACAAGTATGTTGTATGGTCATGTCACATGTGTTCTGTAGCTCCACAGCATCATACCTCATGGCCATGGCACCATACAATACCTCGGCCAGGCAGGACAGTGCTCTGTATGGGTCAATGCCCCACTACTCTTTGGAAGGCTTCTGCTACACCTTTATGAGGCAGGTGGGACCCTGAGATCCATGGTGGTGGTTGTACCAGCACACTAGTCAATGTGGGCTACAAACACCATGCAGCCATCAGGGGTAGTGCATCGTATGACAGAGGGTCACTACAGATACAGGTGGGATGTATGTACCATGGTGTTATGGCACTGGCAGGACAACCACAAACCACCCAGTGGTATGTGCATAGTATGTCATGGGTATTGTCAGTAATACAAGGTGGAGGATCATGTGGGGATCACAAGGTGGGTCTCCTCCACAGGATGTACCTCAGAGCCAGTGGAACACCTGCAAATCAGCCTTTTAGATCTACAGTGCTGCCCCACTATGTGACACCACATCACACAGTGGTGATAGTAGGGGACTGTTGGGGGGATATTGGTAGACTGCTGGTGCACCTCATGACCAATGGGCCCTGCCCTATGGTGCTGTTGCACCCTGGAATGCAGCAGCGGGCATGGGCATCCACACTGTGTGTGCCCCAAAGGCTCCAAGTGTGTAACAGGGCCTGTGGTGTGTTACTCATCATGGGAGGCATTCTAGAAGGAGAAGAAGGCAGATGTGCACACAGACAAGGGCCAAGTGGCCTAACAAGGGTCCACTGGACAGTGGGCATGGTACACCCAGTGCACAGTGTGTTGTAACAAGTGTCGGCCATCATGTCTATGAGTCGGTATCTGCATGGCTGCGATGCCATACAGTGTGTGATGGCACACCAGAAGGTTGGTCATAAGTCACATGGGGTGGAAACTCTGTACCGCCCCCTAGGAGCCATGGCCAATCAGTGTACCTAAGGTACTGTGGCTGAATCTATAGGCAGCACAGGAGGTATACCTGCATCCAAAGGTGGCTAAGGAGAGACCACCAGTGCAGTCACAAAACTGAAATGCTCTTGAGCTAAAAGTTCTGTATCACAGTGCTGGAAATCAGTTTTACAAGCTCCACACAGACAAATAAAAATGTCAATAGTTATTGTACAAAATAACAAAGGTGACAAAGAGCAGTCTTCCTACCAGCCTAAAATTTTGCACATGCTCCATACACTTTTTCAAAGATTTACATACCAGGTAGATGCCTTCCTTAAATACAGACAGGTCTTAAAGTTACAGTCACAAACATAACCAAATAACTTAACCACAGACTAACTTTGTTGTTTTCTCTTTAAGACAATTATTTTCTATGTTCAGGGTGCATTTAATATTTCCATTTTTTTTTGTTTGTTTTTATATACACGTTTTTATCCTCCTCCTGGGTAGGATGGGCACTACATCTGCCCCCTGTTCACATCTGCTGCAGCTGTCTCTGCCACCTCCAAAGTTGGGGCAATATTTATTTTATTTTATTTATTGGGAACTCAGAATTACAAACCTTTTGAGCCAAGAGCTCATTCACAAAGGATCCTCGTCAACACTTAAGGAGATACATTTTGTTGCAACAGCACAATTACAGCAGACAAATTGGCATTGGGGTTGTACTACTAACACAGAGTTTACATAGGAAGGGGTAGCAAATACATTTACAGTTTACACAAGTCAAGACATGAATGAAGCAGCTGGTAGCATTGTCAATTTCCCAGTGGAGATATACAATGTGCAGCCATCTGAGAGAAGTTAACTGCAGAGAGACAAGTTGGGGTTTGGCAAGTGCAGGTAGGTGGGTGAGCTAGAGGGGTGGAGGAAGAGGTCAGGAAAATGGTCTAGAGGTATTGTGGGTGTACTGGACATAGGGCAGGTGGAGGGGAGGAGTGGAGGGGCAAAGGAAGTGAACAGTGGACCAGTCAGGAGCTAGAGTGGGTGAACTGGACACAGGGCAGGTGGAGGAGTAGGTAGTGAAGGGGGTAATGGACAAAGGACAGGTGAGGGTGGAGTTGGTGTGGGGGGGGGAGAGGGTGGAGGAAGAGTAGGTGTAAACTGACCAGAGCAAGTGAGCAGTTGAATGGTGGGCTGGGATTATGTTTGACACAGGCAGTGGACTGGAGGAGAAATGAAGTTACGGAGTTTGGATTTGAAGTGGCCTAGGTGTTGAAGGCTGGTGATTGTGTTTGAATGCTCGTTTAGTCAGGTGGGAGCCCTTGCCATGAAGTCATGCCTCTCTGGGGAAGATCTCCTGAAGGGAACAGCTAAGGCATGCCTGGAAACTCTTCTTGTGGCATGCTTACCTGGGGCAGGTCTGAATAATGCCTGCATGGAGACAGGTGCCAGTCCCAGTATGGTCTTCTTTCCTAGTAAGCAGGTCTGGAGCTTTATTCTATCCCATAGTGGGAGCCACTTTGTCCTTATGTAGAGCTTTCAGGTGTGTGTGATGCGCTCCACATCCAAGACAAATCTGCATGCTTTATTGAGAGTAAGGTGGAATTTGTGTAGGCTAGTGTCTGTGGTAGCACTATAAACCATGTTTCCATAGTCCAGGATTGGCAGTATTGTGCCATTGACAGCCTGGAGCCTGGCTTCAAGGGTGAGGCAGAAGCGGAGTCTGTAGAGGAGGGCTGTCCAACCTTTTCTGGGGTGGGAGCAACATTTGAAGTTTAAGAACAAGGGGAGAGCAGCATCACCATGTGGCACGTGCCGTTCAACGTGCGTGCACCTTATTAGTGCTATGTTTAACATTTTTCACTTATTTATACATACAGTATATAGTTTTAAACAATAAAAGCATTATTCAATAGTAATTTTGCAATCAACTTTTATTAAATATTTATAAAAACATTTTTGTTTAATTTTTTTAATAAGTATTGTAATTATATCTATTCTAATGTTAGCTCTGTCATTGTATATTATCAGCCAACTTCATTTAGTTTGTATGGAGTCCAACCCCCCATATCAAACCAGCACTCTGGAAGGGAATATGCACTTCTTCACCTCTACTTTAATATGTGCTCACAGCACCTCTCCTTTAATATGTGCTCACAGCACTGTATGACCCCCCCCTTCGCAACACACATCTAACAAGCACTCCATTTATATGTGCTGGCATTGTTATGTGCTGTTATAATGTTAGCCCCAGCATTTGAAAAAATCTATGACAATTTACTTACTGGGTGACAGCAAGTGGTTTAACACAGCCAGACAAACCAGCAGTGTAGAGTTCTGGATTTGATTATCCAGTATCTGGGATAGCAAAATCATAGCGGTAGCAACAGTGGAAGGAGAGACTCAACTAGCCCTCAGTCAGCACCAACTAATGAACCTTTTCCTCCTCAGCAAGAGTGACCACAACTACTGAGGGTATCCGTGTGGTGGAAGAAGAGATTCAACTGCTTGCAGTATGTTTTGCTCGCTGAGACAGATGGCAACAAAAATGAATGCCCTCAATCAACTCACAGCAAATTTGCACGCTGTTTAATGCTACAGTTAAGTTCTTCAGCCCACTGAATTTTAACACTTGTAGAAATGAAACTGAGAGGTAAAAAGCATTAATATACAAATCGAACCACAAGTTACAAATTGATTTACAGTTTGTGCTCTGATGATTATTCCTGTTAATTAAGCAATATACCATGACAGGGAGTGGGTATATGGGTGGATTTACCACGCCTGGTGTGGTTTGGTCACGAGGCGCAGCCGAGTGACTTAACCATACCAGAAGTGGTAAATCCACCCATGTACCCACTCCCTGGAGTGGTATATTGCTATTATACAATGTCTCAGTTTTTTTTTTTTTGAGAAAATAAAAAAAAAGTGTTTTTTTTGTATTTTAAAGTGTTTGTTTTAAATTGTTACTCCGTCAGAAAAAAATAGTCCTTTGCTGATAGGGAGACTCTTGTTAGCTTACCGGTTTAAATGACTGTGGGAGACATCATGGGTGCTCCAGAGCAGGAAAACTCGCGAAGAAGTTGTACTGCATAAAAGATGCATAATTTATCATTTTTTTTCTCTGACTCCGGTCCGTGCCTGCCACGAACTGTGTAGTAGTTCACCGCGCAACTAAACGGCGCTGTAGTCCTGCCTCCTTTGAAATCGCTGATTGGAGTTGCTTGGGTCGATCTTGTGATTTGATAGGCTGAATCAGTTGTCCTTCTAAGAGCCCACATAGCAGTGAAGTGTGATTTTAGTTACAAGTGTCGAAATGGCTAGTGAAAGAGTTAAGTCGTTTTTAACTATTGCGGTTTGCCAAGTTGCAGGCTGGATTACGAGTGGAGGCTGAGGAGATAATATGGGAGATGAGGTACATATTTAAAGCGCATTCGGTAGCTTTGGACAGGATTTTGTTATTCTTCAGGAGTTTACAGTTCGGGTTAGTGACTACGTAATCTCAACGTCAGTGCTTGACCTTGCCAGTGGTGTGTTTGCCATGATCGGAGGGATTTGCGAGGGGGTTCCTGATGCGGTTGACTGGTTGCTGGTACCTTTTCCAGTGGGTATATTGGAGGATTTATCACACTCAAAAGGTGCCAGCCAACCAATCAGAATAGAGGGATTTGTGTAGTTTGTGAAGTCCATTGTATAATTGCTACTTTTACCACCTACTGGAGCAGTCAGGGACTCACAGAGACATGCAAAACAGATAAATACAGATGCGAAATTTGGTGCCGAAATTCAATCAGATCGCAAAATGGAACAAAGGAAGTCAACAAGCACAAATAAGGCACAACAGCAGTAATTTGTTCCCGAGCCTTTGCGAGCAACATAAAATGGCTTGGCGAGCAACATGTTGCTCATGAGCCATGCATTGGACAGCCCTACTGTTGTGTCCCCAACTTCCTGTTTGCAGCCATAGTGCTATTACTTAAGTGTTCAATAGAAAGAGAGGGACTCATCGATTGTGACCCCCAGGTAACAGAAAAGTGAACCTGTTTGAGGGTAGAGTCCATATTGAGTGCTAGTTTATATGGTATAGTGCATTTCCTCTTCTGGCGACTGGAAAAGAACATTGTCTTAGTCTTTTTACTATTGAGTACTAGGATGCTGGTGTTAAACGATTCCTGTAGCAGGTCAAAGTTGCACTGTAGCTTCCTGGTCAGCGTGTCTTAGCGGAAGCCTCTAAGGAATAGCAGTGTGCCATCTGCATAGAGCAGGACTTTGGCAGTGGGGCACGTAGCTGGGAGATCATTTATGAAGAGGCTAAACAGGAGGGTGCCCAGTATGGACCCTTGCAGCTCCCCAACCATGACTTTCCTGGCCTCTGAGATGGCACTATTAATCTTTATCTTGTGTGAGTGCTCAGACAGGTAGCTACAGAACCACCCAACCATGTCTGAGAACAATCCAATGCAGGTTAACCTGTGGAGCAGCAGCTTGTGATCTACAATATCAAATGCCTTGGATAGGTCGATATAGATTGCTCCAGCTAGTTGTCCCTGGTCTATTGCCTCATGGATATAGCCTGTGATTTTAATGAGGGAAATGTTGGTACTGTGCCTCTTGTGGAACCCATGTTGTTGTGGGCTGAGGAGGTTGTATTTGTGTAGGTGAGCAGAGAGCTGGTCTGCAATGATTTTTTTCCATCACTTTGGAGAGAGGAGACAGAATGGAGATGGGCCTGTAATTGGAGACAAGTGAACAATCCCCTCCTTTTAGAACCAGAGTGAGCAGAGTAGTTTTACAGGTAGATGGGAAGGCTGAAATCCGAAGTGACATATTAAAAAGCTTAGTGATAGGTATGACCACTTCAGGGAGGGCGATTGAGATAAGTTTCATATCTATCCCATCCCCAGCCTTCCTTGTTTTACCCAGCACTCTTGCAAGGTATTTAGCAGTCTCCTTGGTGACCACCTGCTAAAAGTACAATTTTGGGCTGGCGGTAGGAAGGGGGGGGGGCTGGTGTTCACAGCTCAGTGTTTTGTCCTCGTGAGCAGTTGTTTTAGGTGGTATGACTGCACTGTAGTCAGTAAATGCCTCTGGCTATGGTAACTTCGTCAACTATGACTTTGTTACTGTGGTGGAGCATGGTTGGTGAGGACCTGTCACAAGTCCCTACGAGGTACTTGATGGTAGCCCAGAATTTTTTTGTCATCTTTCAGGCACTGGGACTGCTGATTTCTGAGGTGTGAGGCCTTGGCTTGCCATATTACCAATGTGCACCTATTTCTAGTCACTTTGTAATTTTGGCCATTCTCTGCCATCCCTGATACCCTTGCTTGGTGCCATAGTAGATCACGTTCCTGCATCAAACCAAGGACTCGGAGGGTGATCTAGTCCATGCACCTCCCTTTAATCATTTTCTTATCTGCAGCTGAGTTAAACTGATTGAGGAAGAGCTGGAGGGCTGCGTCAACAGAGGGACAGGTATCCAGGATGCTGCAGTCTGTGTTGGCCAGGTATTTCTTGAAGGTGGCCATAGAGAAATTTTTGATGACTCTAGGGGTAGTTTTGGCAGCTTCTAGAACCATTCACATAGGATAGGGGAGTGATCACTCAGCACATCTGGGAGCACCTGGACATTGATAATTCTCTCGCAGTGGGAGGTCACTACCCAGTCAATCAGGGTACTTGTTCCCATTCTGTAGTTGGTTCTTGCACAACTCTGGACCACCTGTGTTAAGTATAGTATAGTATAGTAATCAGGTCTCTGTGTGAGGAACTGGAGCTGGCTAGCCACTTAGAATTGAAGCCACCTAGCACAATAGTTTTCTTATTGTGACTTGCCTGGGTATAGAGGTTGGTGAACTCATTCAACCCCGTTTGCTGGCATCCAGGTGGAATGTATACTGACATGACAATCAGCCCTTTCTTCCCCTTGTCCATAAGGATTTTTACTGAAAGGCATTTACAGTCATTGCTGGCGCAGGAAGTTGGACTTTATGGCACTGGAGATGGTTGCGGGTGTAGATTAGGCATCCACCTCCCCTTTTCCCTATGCGATCAAGCCTATACAAGTTGTACCCAGGCAGGGAGATTGCAGTGTCAGCAGTTTTGGGCATGAATCAGGTTTCAGTCAGTCAGTGCGATAATGTCAGGCTGCAAAAGTGCCACCCAGGCTTCAAACTGAGTGAGCTTTTCCAGCTGGGGGTGAAGCTAAGGGGAGAAAGCAGAAAAAGCAAGAGGTTATATAGCTGTAAGAGAGGGAGTGTTTAGAACGGGGGGAGGAGTTATTCATCTCACAGCAGAAAATTAACAAGCTGGGGCTGTGGCACAAGTAGAAGGACAAAGAGAACAAAGGGTAATGAGTGGGGTAGAGTTAACTCACCAACTTTGCATTCAAAACAATCAGAATACTTCCCTGGAGGTGGTTCAAACATTTAAATACCTAGGACTGACCCTGGACTGCACCCTCTCATTTAACCAACACATAGATGGAGTCACAAAGTCGTCAACTGCAAAACTAGGATTACTGTGCAGACACCAAAAAGGCCTGACTTCTGAGGCACTCAAAACTGATGTAAATAGCTCAGTCCTCTCAGTGATAGACTATGGTCTAGCAGTATATGGGTCTGCCTACCAAACTGCTTTGAAACGTATAAAAACAACACTAAATAAAGCATGTTGTTTAGTCCTAGGTGTACCCCATCTCACTCACACCTGCGAGTTGTACACGCAAACAAAATGGCTCAACCTTGACAGTTGCCTCCAGTATCAAGTATGCATGCTTGCCAAGAAGTCTATGTTAGGACTTACCACCCTAGGCCTGCAAAGCCTCCTTAGCCTATCTAATTCCATCAGATGCAATAGGGGTATAAGCAACTCAGCTGTCTGCATCCCTTTCTGTAGAACCACACAAGGCCAACGGTCCTACGAATACTGGGCACCACTTTGGCTTAATGCGCTTGACCTAGGCATCACAAAAGAGGACAAAATAGGCCCCTTTAAAGATAAACTGCGAGTGGCCCTCTCCACAAACAGGATCTGTTACTGTGAGACCTGAACACCCCCACACTCTCCCCTCCTCTTTCCTGCTATCCTCATTCTAACCAGCACCCTTGCCTCTCCTCTCTTCTTGCTAACTAACACTACCATAGTAGGCTCCAGGTCCCCGCCTCAGCACTTCCCACCCAATGAATCTAGCCCTCCTTTATGACTACACTCTTTAGCACTTATGACAAAAGAACTGCTGCCCATCAAGTTCTCGCCTCCTTGCCTATAGTAGTAGTTAATTATTTCACAGACTATATCATCCTCTGCTCCCTACCTGATTCACTCTATATCCTGTAGAATCTCAAGTTGTTCACTTAACAACCCGTCAGCCTAGCCTGCTTTAAATTATGTATCTATATATTTTTTCTTATGTACTCCCTGTTATTGTAATTGTGTAACCTCTGTAACCTGATGTACTCATGCCTTTCTAGGCATGGAACCACCTAGTATCTGCTTATGTCTTGTAACCACTGTAAATAATGTAATGCCCATGTATTACTACGACTTGGAACCTCTGTACAAGGGCCTTTGGCACAAAGGTACTTCCTAGAAATAAATAAATAAAATTTCTACTTAGATAAAACAAAAGTGTTCATTTACATGCAGCAGTGTTAAATCACATAGTGGTCAGCTGTTCATCGGGTGGAATAGATGCCTTCCTGTCTCATAGAAAGGCACTGGTTTTCCATGCCGAAAATTGTCTGGGGCAATGGTGGGTGCTCTTCACGTAAGAGTTTCACCAGGCTGGTTGTGGTATCCTGTGTTACTCAGGCCTGAGTTAACAATCCATCTGGAGGCTTTACTGTAAATGAACCCTAGGCCTTTCAAGGTGGTTTAAGCATGTCTTTGCTATGCGAGGCCCCTGACCTATTGGCCTTAGCTAGGATGTATTGCATGAATGGGGACTATCTTACTAGAAATATCTGGCTGTTGTTGGCTGCAAAGTGAGTCATCCTTGTGAAGGTGGCTAGTTTCTCCACGGCCATAAGCCATTCTGTAAAGGTCAGGATTTCTGTTGTTCCCCACCTTCTCAGCATGACTCTTTTGACCTCCATTTTTGACTGCATCAGCCAGAGTTTCTGTTGGTTTCTTAGGGAAAGATCCATAGGAACTGTACCCAATATCAACAGGGCTAGTAATGAGGGGATCCTGTGCTCAAGTACCTCTGAGCAGCATTTTATAATCCTGTTCCATAGTGGGCAGATCATATGGCAGTGCCGTAGGATATGCAATAGGTCATTGCACCCATGGCCTTGCACCTACAACACTCATCAGTTTGCAACAGGCCCATAGCTTCAAGTTGGGTTGCGGTGCAGTACTGTAGGTGCTGTATCTTATTTTGGATCAATAGGCTACCTGGGTCCGCACATGCCTTCCACCCTGAGGCCCAGCTGCTGCTTCATTCCTCTTCAAGGCATTTGACACAGTCCCACACAAAAGATTAATATACAAGTTAGCCAGCCTGGGAGTGGGTCCCAAGATGACAGCCTGGGTAAAGAATTGGCTGGAGAATAGGACACAGAGAGTAATAGTAAATGGAGTCCACTCTGAAGAAAGGGGGGTTACTAGTGGGGTACCGCAGGGTTCAGTATTAGGACCCGGTCCTCTTCAATGTCTTTATAAGCGACATTGCAGAGAGACTGGAAGGAAAAGTATGTCTCTTTGCAGATGACACAAAGATCTGCAACAGAGTTGATGCACAAGGTGGGGTGGAAAGGATGAGAAGGGACTTGGCAAGGTTAGAGGAATGGTCAAATGTATGGCAGCTTAGAATCAATGCTAAGAAGTGCAAGGTAATGCACCTGGGAAACAAAACCCAGGGAAGAGTACACAATGGGGTGAGATACTAACAACAACAAAAATGGAAAGGGACCTAGGGTAGTCATATCAGATGACCCAAAGGTGGGCAAGCAATGAGAGAGGGCAGCAAGGAGGGCTGGGGGATACTGGGATGCATAGGAGAGGCATCACCAGTAGAAAACAGGAAGTTATTATCCCTCTGTACAGACAGTTGGTGAGACCCCATCTGGAGTACTGCGTGCAGTTCTGGAGACCCAATCTCCGTGGGGCGTAGACAGGATGGAGGCTGTCCAGAGGAGGGCAACTAAAATGGTGCAGGGTCTGCACCAGAAGACATATGAAGAGAGACTTAAGGAGCTTAATATGTATAGCCTCGAGGAAAGAAGGGAGAGGGGGGACATGATAGAAACTTTCAAGTACCTCAAGGGAATCAACAAAGTCCAAGAGGGTAGCATCTTTCAAAAAAAGAGGTGTGCAAGAACAAGGGGGCACAATTTGAAGATAGAGGGGGGGCGGCTCAGAGGTAATGTAAGGAAGTATTTTTTCCACAGAGAGGGTTGTGGATGCATGGAACGGCCTTCCAGAGGAGGTTGTGGAGTCAAAAACAGTGGTGGAATTCAAGCATGCATGGGACAGTCATAAGGCAATTCTAGGAGGTGGGGGTAGGAAGAAGTAGGCTGCTGGTTAACTAGGATCTGCAGCATTTCCAATAGGTAGGGAAATGGGCAGACTGGGTGGGCCAAGCGGTCCTTATCTGCCATCAAAATCTATGTTTCTATGTTTCAGTTATATGCACAACTAATATATTTTGCCATTTTAATTTGGATGCATATGAAGGGTTAGGGGTCACCTCTATCAACTGCCTCTATATCACCCCCACTAGGTCTTTGAGTTTCTTTATCAAAGTACTAATGGGTAGTTTCTTACCATTGTCTGACCCTTTGCTTTTGCAACTATGGCAATGACACAGGCCTTTAGCCCATCCTTAGTATAGATGCCTCAGTTGAAGGTATTTTCAAAAGCCCCTTTTGTACAACTTATACCTCTCTTGTAAGGAAGTGAAGGAGTCCCTTGTCAGCCCATCCTCTGACTGAACATCATCTAAACTATGGGTATGTTTCCCCCTCCATTCTTCCCAGAGAAGAGGGTGTCTGTCCATATTCCAACAAGTGTTATTCCAGAAGCTGGTGTGCCTCCCTATGCTCCAGCATGAATTAGTAAATTGTCCCACCTTGTGCCAGGCTCTGTGTTCTGTTTTCACTGCAAGCCACTTCTTAAAATGTGTTGGCGGCCTATGGCCAAGAAGTGTGGTTAGGTCACTTTCTTGTAGTGCACCCATCTCAATATCAGCAAAGGTTGGTCTGTTCAGACCATTCTTCCGGAACATTTTGCAAGTTCTGGCCACAGAAAAAGCATAAGCACAATGTTGGAAATGAGGCAGACACCAGACCACCCCCCATCCCAGGGGGCCCTTAATTTAGCCCTGCTATACATTGGGATTGCACATTCCAATAGGAAATTCCCTATCAGGGAGTTGAACTTCCAGAACTATCTAGTCAGCACCTCAATTGGGATGTGCATTAATAAGTAAGACCCTGGGAGCAATCATCATTTTAACCACGGCTGTTTTCCCTGGCATAGAGAGATACAGGTGTTTCAATCTGTTTAGCTCCTCTTGCAATTTACTATGCAAGGATGCAAAGTTTTTGTCTATTAATATATCTGCTTTTAGTGTTACATGATCTCCTAGGTATTTTATTTCCCTTTAGCTGATGCCAGGCCCGTTTTAGAAATTACTTCAGGTGTGGAATGATCATTGAGGGACAGCACCTCTGCTTTGGTCATGTTTATCCTTTTTTTTTTATTTAGTTGTTTAACCAGGTATAGCACACTAAGCTAAAAGCTTTTTTTACAGGAGGGACCTGGGAGCACAAGGAGGTTAAGTGACTTGCTCAGGGTCACACAGTATGCAAGTGGAAGCTGTGGGATTCAAACCCAGGTCAGATCTGCTAGATGTCACCACATTTGCAGTTCAGAGCCTTAGACCTCTGCGCTATACTGCCTCCCTTAGCACAGCTATTTCAGCAAAAGTGTTCAGGAGTTTCAGGATATATGGGGCACTCTCCTGCACACCCTTTGTCAGTATAAGGCAATCATCTGCATACAGCAAGGCATGATGTGCACAACCCCACCATCTCTATGCCCTGAATATGAGGGTGTTTGTTTCCTTAAGGTACTTGATAAGGCCTCAATTGCCATCACAAACAGCATGGGGGAAAGAGGGGACCATGCCTATTTCCTCTATTAAAATTAAATGGCTCCAATAGGGTGCTGTTGGTGAGGATCCCAGCTGTGGAGCCTTTATAGATTATTTGAATCCAGCCTCTAAATCCTTCACCAAAGCCATACTGTTGAAGGATAGCATGCAAAAATTCCCACTCAAGGGAATCAAATGACTTCTCAAAGTATACCAAGATGGCTGCTGCTGGTATAGCAAGAGTGGCTTGGCCCATGCCCTACATCTGAGTGATTAGTACTCTAAGATGGTCTGCACTCACCATCCCCTTTATAAATCAAAGTTGTGATGGATGGACCAGTGATGGGAGTACCTTTCCAGGTGAGATGCTAAAATCTTTGCCAGTACTTTAGTATCCAAGTTAATGAGGGATATCGGCCTATAGCTCTCTGGCAGTATGGAGTCCTTACCCTCTTTAGGAAGAATTATAATAATGGCTTCCCTCATGGTCCTTGGCAACCATTCTTTTGCTAAGACATCCTTTAACATACCCAACATAGGAGGGGTTACTGCCTCATAAACCACTTAGTAAAAGTCTGCCAGGAATCCATCACCTCCCAGGGCCTTGTGTGGGGCAATACTCTTAATAGCTGTGGACAACTCCTGGGTGCTAAAAGGGGCATCCAGAAGCAGTTTCTGAGCCTCTGAGATTTTTGGTAGCTTGAGACCTGCCAGGAAAGCTTAAAACTTCTGTTCATCCCAGCTCACATGTGAGCTATACAAAGCTTGGTAAAATTCAAGCATGACCTGATTAATTGCTTTAGGATTTATTTGTTGATTACCTTTACTGTCCCTCAACTGTGTAATGTGCCCCTCAGTCTGTTGCTTTTTAAGTCTGTAGGCCAAGAGCTTGCCTGACTCTTCACCAGAGGCCCAATATTTATGATGGGTTCTAAAAATTTCCAGTTCAGCTTTCCTGGTGGCTTATGTGTTCAGTTGTATTCTTAAGGACATTAACTCATATACCAATTCCTGTTGCTCAGTTTACTTGGATCTCTTTTGTACAGCTTCTCTATCTTCTCTAACTGCATCTCCCAGGTTGCAGCCTCTTTTTCTCTTTGTTTTCTCTTTTATGATGCAAAGCTAATTATTTTGCCTCACATAGTCACCTTGAAGACCTCCCATATGGCTTCCAGGGAAGCAGAGCCTGTTGGGTTGTCTAGGAAATAGTTTTTGGCCTCTTTGGCTAGCCACTCCCTGAATTTCTTCTCCCATAAAAGTAAAGGATCTAGCTTCCATTGCAATGACCTGTGGGTTGCTGGCTCTATAGCCAAGGACATTGTTATGGGAGCATGGCCCGATATGTATAATGGAGCAACTGTAGCATCTAGCATCTGAGGGGTGAATTTTGGAGAGGTGAACCAGTAATCTAATCTGCTAGCCACCTTTCTTGCACTTGAAAAATAAGTGTAATCCCTCTCTACTGGATGAGTTAGCCGCCAGACATCCTGAAATCTGTACAGAGTCAATAGCTCCTTAAGGGCCTGGATTGATTTCACATGAGGCTCGGGCTTCGAGTTGGACCGGTCCAGGACAAAGTCCATGGCTAGATTACAGTCCCCCACCCAACTATGATTTCCATGTCATCATCCACCATATCCAAAATGGCTTGGGATACTTGATGATAAAATTCAAGGGAATCCTCATTCGGTGCATGTAAGTTAGCTAAAAGAAGTGTTTCCTTTGGAGTCTCAATTTTAGCTAGGACCCATCTCCCTTCTGAGTCTGATTTCTGCCTCAGAATCATCTACTTCCGCTGTTTATGGTCTAGTATTTATTCTCCTCTTTTTGCCTTCCCAGGTGTACTGTGTACCTCCCATTCCACCCACTCCCTATTTAGTTTCTGAGCTTCTGTCTTTACTAGTTTAGTTTCATGTAGAAATGCTATTTTGCATTTTTAATTGTTTTAGTCTGTATGAAACTGTTTTTCCTTTTTATGGGTGAATACAAGCACATCACATTCCAAAAGGTGGCTTTTACTACCTCTAGCTTATCCATCAAAAAACCCTGTGTCCCAATTTTGCTCCTTTCTGACTGCATTATTGATTCCGAGCTTTCCTACAGTAAACTTTTTCTGGGCATGCCCCCTCTTAATCTATGTCCCCTCCCTTTCCTTATTCCAACTGATACCTTGTCTTACTCTACAGACACATTTCTGGTACTAACTCTCTCTCCGTACCTCTGTAGCCATTTTTTGTGTTATATGCTGTGACCTCTTACACCAGAGGTAGCCCTTATGCCACTAAAATATCAGTCCCTTAGTACCTGTCTGGATCCAGGGGCCCACTATTTCTATAACTGGTAGTTTTCTCCACACATAACTAATATAACATTTAATATTCATAATATGAGCATTAACACGCAAGTACAGTTCCATTCTTTCATTAGGGTTTTTTTTTTATGTCAACCCGGCTGACACAACAGGCGTAAGCCAAGGGTTCGAGATGTCCTCCTGGGGTAGGGTCAACAACAATAATTGTAGAACTCAGATGATGAAATCCATATTCAGTAGCTATAACTATTCCTAGTTAACACAAACATTTCAAACCTGGGTCCAGACCCTCAGGACCTCAGTTTCTTGTTATGAGACCCAATTGGGAGTGTTAATCCAGCCTCTTCTCTGAATCTGAGATGTATCCCTGACATCTCTCTTTTGCTGTTCACCAAGCAACACTGCCCTTCAGGTCCCAAGGGCAATGTATGCCTGTCTGATGACAACGGCCCCCTTCCCTCCTCCCCATTATTGTTGCTTCATTAAACTGCAGGATTTCATCCTGGTTATTGGTGGAGTGCTGTACAGTAGGTGTATCTCATACAGGCAAGCAGATCTTCATTAAATCTCCCCTCCTTAGTTGGTGCACAATGTGGCCCTTCCCTTTGTAGACAGTACCTGATCTTAATATTTTGCTCCACAGGAGCAGATAGACAGGAGTCACCACCCACCCCCTTTTAAACCAGCAACAGTCACTATTCATGCCATTGGGCATTGCCATCAGCGCGCGTGTGCTCTCCAAGCCACTCGAGGCAATCCCATGTGGGTTCCATATTTGGCGACTGAGTCTATGAACTGCCATATTGATTGCCCCTCTATCGAGTCAGCAGGTAGCTAGAAGACATTGAAACCATGTTTACTGATTATTTGCTCCGGTTCCTGCCAAATAGCCCTGCCTGTTTCCATCTAGGTTCCTCATACCTGTCGTTACTGTGTGGTCATATGTCCTTAACAGCTGGAGTCTTTGCCGCCATTTTGGTACAGGCACTATAGTCTTTAATGACAGCAGCCACATATTTGTACCAGTCAGCATCTGGCTGATGACAAGGCATGGGACCAGCTGGATTTGCATCGGCTGTTATGCGCCCTTAGCCCTGTGCACCTTAACCAGCCACCATGCATGTGGGGAAGGTGTTAGATGAGTTCATCCTGTAGTTTTACCAGTCTCCATATCACCTATAAACCTTGCTTCATCACAACAAGGGCTTCTGGATTGCTGTGAACCCAGTGACAGCTCCGGTAAGTCCCTTTCTGTGTAACGACTACGGCAGAAAGAAAACCTCATGTGGAGGGAAAGCTAGTAAAGTCCATTGTCCCAAACATTAATTTGTAGCCAGTTGTACCAAACTCACACACACACACACACACACACACACACATACTGCAAGCTGTGGCATCAATGATCTGTCAGCTTTACCTCCTGCAAGCCACGTTGCAATTCTTCTGCTGCTGGCTTGCCCAAGTGTCTGCCCACTCTTGGCACAATGGCTCTCAGTATGGTAAAGTTTCTATTGTGGTGCAGTCTTGCTCTGGGCATTGTCCAGCTTCTTTGAGAGATCCAGCACTGTTGAAAGTAATTCTCCCAAGGGAGAAAAGCATTTAGCAGTTTTTACAGGCATGTCATTTGATGAGCTGTTACTCACATCCGTCAGGTTTTGGAGCTGTTGTCTCCTTCTATATCTGTTCCTGCAAGGCAGGGATTTCTTTTTGGTTGGGGCTTTAACATTGGGATTTTTGTTCACTTTTTCTGCCCTTCCCCTCAGTGCTTTTTGCCATTTCTCCTCTTTCTCAGCACCATGTATACCACCATTTGGTGCTGCCTGCTCAGCCTCCTTAGTGTACTCTATTGTTTGCCATGTGGTGCCTCGTGGTGAGCATGGGTGCTGACATGGCACCCTCAGTGTCAACTGAGTGCTCTACAAAAATCTCTCAACTTCCTCAGGGGTATTGAACATCAGAAATTCCCTCTTGTAGTGTACTCCCAGCATCACTGGGTACCTTAGGGAAGCAGGTATGTTTAAGTGATATAGTTTGTGTTTAACTCCAGTGTAAGCCCTTCATTTCATTGACAAATCAGGGGAATTAGTCCTGAAATAGTTGCACTGAGTACCCCTGCCAGTTTATTTCCTTCCTTCCTTTCCCTTGCTGCTGTCAGGTACAATTCTTTGGTGGGCTACCTTAGGACTTTACACAAAATTGGATGGCGTCAATTCCCTGGTTTGGCATGGGGGCTAGGATCCAGTGAGCCCTCTCCAGTTCAGAGGGGGTTCATTACTTTACTGGAGCATGTTAGGAAGTATATGTCTCAAAAATGCAACCATGTCTCTCCCCTCCATACCTTCAGGAATTCCAATAATTCAAACATTCTTCTGACGGGCACAGTTCTCCGTGTCATCCACCTTAGCTAACAAGAATTGGATTTGCCCATGGTGTTCTCTGAGCTGCTCTTCATGTTGCTGAATCTGGATGGCTTGTTGTTGGACTGCTGCTTTGGTGCCAGCCACTCTCATTGCCAAACCTTGCAGATCTAAATTAGTTTTTGTTTTAGTTATTTTTAATTTGGCAATGTCCTGCAATACTTTACTTAGCATGAAGGTTATTTTCTCCAACTCATTGGTTTGTTGGAGGGGGGGCACCGTTCTCCGTCATGCTCCACTACTACACGCCTCCTATGCCACCGGTTCAGTGCACCTCTTTGGTGGCCAGTCAATCCATCAGATTCTCAATGCTAGCAGGTCCCGTTTGGAGGGAACCATGCAATCTTGTCAGGCAGTTTTCAACACAGTGTATTTCAGTGAACTGAAGCCCGATTTCAACCAAATTTGGTTTGCTGTGGAGCCCTTTTTTTCAGGTTGATAATTTTGCATTCTATAATTTCCCAGATGCTGATGTTCTTGGCAGATGGTCATAAAAGTGGTGCTCCGGTCTTTCCACTGAAAATTAACTAGCCACCATTTTGGATGCCAGTCACACCCCCTACCCCCAAAACTGAAACACTTTCAAGGTAAGAGTTCTGCATCATGGTACTGGAAGTACCAAAATTCAGTTTTACAAACTCCACACAGGTAGTTAACAATAACATTGTCAATATTTATTGTACAAAATAACAAAGGCAACAAAGAGCAGTCATCCTACCAGCTTAACGTTTTGTGCATGCTCCGTGTGCTTTTTCAAAGGCTAACGTCCCAGGTAGGATGCCTTCCATAAATACAGATAGGTCTTAGGGTGACAGTGACAAACATAAAATACACTTGCCATGAGCCTCCATAAGGGTGACAACTCTGTACCACCCCCTAGGAGCTAAGGCTTGTCAGTGTACCTAAGGTGCTGTGGCTGCATCTATAGGCAGTCCATGAAGTATAATCAGTGCATGTAGGGGGTCCATGTGTGTACTGCATTGTCATGCATGGGTTCCTGCATGTCCTTCAGCACCCACCAGGACATACTGCTTCCCAGTAGCACACCAAACAGTGCACCATAGATACCACAAAGGTATGTATCACACTGGGGCACAGGAGTGCAGCCAGAAGGTTGGGAAGGCACCATGGACCTGCGCAGTCCCATATGTGGCATGGTGTCATTACTCAGATGATGTACACAGACTGGTACTGGTGTTACCTTGGTCTTCAGAGCCATGCACAGTTAACTAGTGTTACAGGCACTGCTCATGGCAATGTACTCACAGTGTGTGGGCCACAGTGTCGTTGGCATGGTGTAATGGCCCAGCCTGTGTACAGCACTAACATGTGCATCGAGCATGACATTTCATGGAATGATAATGGGGAAGGGGAAATTGTTTAACCAGAAAAGGCACACTAAGCCAGAGCTTGTTTCCAGGTGAGACCTGAGAGCACAAGGAAGTTAAATGACTTGCTCAGGGTAACACAGTATGCAAGTGGGGGCTGATCTGATTCAAATCCAGGTCTCGAGGTTTGCAGCTCATGTCCTTAACCACTACTGTCACAGTGTCCTTAACCACTATGCTATATTACCTCTTCAAAAGGTTTCAAGCATGTAGAAACTGTGTGCAGCTGGAATGACCCCGGTGAGCCATACAGTGGACAACACAGGGCATTGCAGACCACACTGCTGGTAGTTAGCAGTGGGGCCTGGTGGGACACCCCACAGCACAGGGCGACAGATGATGCAGCCATGGCGGATTACCCTGGTTTGGAGGGTGTAGGGGCACCCATTGGCCCACCAACTACATGCTCACATTACCTCCACTGTTGTGGCACTGTGTCACAGCACACATGTTACCAATTGTAGCCACACATCCATGCAAAATGGTCCATGCCACCTTGAATGTCTGCATGTACCACTGGTATGCCACCCACCTCAACTATGAATACATGTGGCCATAGCCTGTGCCATACATGTGTGGTGCACCTGCAATGTGCAGGCCCACCAGACACATGGTAGAGGCCCCCCTTACCCAACCACAGACAGACAGGCATTGCCACTGCAGGCCACTGTGGTGGCATCCAGTGGCAGGTGGGCCGTGTACGCATAGCCACAGTCACAACATATACCACCATGTGGGCTGGCACTTCCCCCATACCAGACCGCCAAGCTGAAGTGTGTAGCAGCATGCATGTTACATGGCTATCCCCAGCTGTACACATGTGAGCCAGAACATGCAGCACTGGGCAGCAACACATCCCAAAAAACCCCATGTACCATGGGATCCAGCCGATGGCCATAGGGATGCCATCACCACCACCCCATGGTATACACAGTGCATATGACTGTAGGATCATAACACATGTCAGCAGCTGTCCTGACTGGGTTGTGGCATCGTGACCCAAGGGGAATCCACTGCCCCTCACAAAAAACATAGAATATATATGGGGCATGTAGCCTCACCCTGGGGGCAATAGTGGTGCTGCCACCCTCCAGTGGCTACTCACAACTCCCATACGTGTGGCAGACAGACACGTGTCTGGCCCCTCTCCCCCTCCACATGCCATCTGGGAAGACACAGCTTACATCCAGCTCCCACAATGCCTTTCCACTAGTATGATGATCAGCACCCTGTAGTCAACTCTGCTACATTGCCCATCAGACACCTCAGTTGAGCCACCTCTGACCTGGCCACATTGGCCTCTAGTTGTGTGCCTCCATGGAAGCAGCGCAGGTGCAGATACAGACATATGCGGTGTGTGTCCTGTCCACTACCCTCAGTGGCGTTGTGTTGCCAGCAGACCCCATTGCCTACAGCCCACACAACTACCCATCCCACCTCATAGTCTACCTCCACCCCAGCATTCATGGGAGCTCCTGGCCCTCACACTCTGTGTGGGCAGCAGCAGACAACTGTGGGCCAATGCTGTATGGCTCTGTGGGAATGGTACAATCACCATGCCATCGAACATCCCTGTGGTGTGTATAACGTGTCATGATACACCATCCTGAGCACCCCCCGTGCCACATCTATCTAGCAGAGTCAACCTGCAGAAGTTGTCCTACCAACCAGTACTGACACACTTCCCCCTCTGTCCTTACAGGTGCTGATCAGTGTCCTGCATATTGGTGCCAGCAGGAGACGCCATGGGTCTTTGCCCTGGAGAGGGCGATGCAATGATTGAAATGTCAGGAGGCAAAGGTCTATGCTGAGAGGACCAGACACTGGCTGGAGTAGCAGAGCACCACAAATGGGGAAACTGAAAGCAAAGAGGACCACCTAACTCATGGGGCCAACCCTGCAATGGAACTAACCATGGACCCAGAGCCAGTGGTCCATTAGGAAGAGGTGCCTGCAGCTGCTGATGTTGACAACGCCATGGCCATTGTGCCTCTGGAGAATGCCCCTAGTACTGTTGCTGATGCTCAAGCACTGGCAGTGTCCGAGGATACAACACCTGACCCCTGCCTGCCAGAGAATGGAAATGGGCATGCGGCACAGGACATAGCTGCACCAGCTGGGGTGGTCGAGCGGGAAGAACAGGTGCACCACAGCCACAGGTTGGAGGACTTTGTTCAGAGTGTACAGAACAGCCTGCAAACTGTCATGGCAGATGTTGAGAGGCTGCAGTGCTCCCTTCAGGCTCTCTTTGATGAAGTGCAATGCTTTGAGACACACTAGGACTGTCACCAAGGTGCCACCCCTGTACCGTAGGCACATGCCCCACTACTTGGGTGTTGTTGAGTATATAGTTTTGTTCTGAATCTTTCACTCATTTTTTCCACTGTTACTGCTGTCTTTATTGTTCTTCAAATCACTTTATATCATTTTCGACATTCTTGTTTATTTTTCTTCTACTGTTGTTGCTCTTCTTGTTGCTGGTTTGTTGATTCAGTGCACACTCTGTTATCTGTGTACTTCTTTCACTGTGGTAGCATGGTAGCTGGGGGGGGGCACAACACACAGGGCCATGTGTGCAGGTGATGTGTTATGTGGGCTGGGTGTGGGTCCACATCACAAGGGTGGCTGCACGATGCACATTACATGGTTGACAAACACACATCTCAGGAACACACATGTGGTCAGGTATTGCCTCTCTCTCCCATGGCATGTGGCAGCCACAGCCACTGTGGTACAGCATGTCATGACAGTTTTGCATATGTACCACCTGCCTACACCTTTGAGTGCCCTACAGTTCCTTGATGTCTAGTCATTGCCCTGTTATGTGACAGTGGCATGGTCCCTCTCCCATGACTATCAGATGTGGAACACCTGGGACAGCCATACATCCCTGCACTGCTATCTATGCATCCTCCCAGGCATGGGAGACCTGTGCTCTGCAGCATTGTGTACACACTGGTCAGCGCAGACACCCCTGGCATACTGCTGTGTCATAGGTGCATGGTCTTATACCTAACCCTCTCATTTACATGTTCCTCTTGGGATACTGCATGCACCTGGGCATATTCTGTGCTGTACTTTGTTGTGCTCCCCCTTGGGGTGGCAACCTCATGCATGGCACTACTGATGTGCATGGTGCATGTCCATGGGAGTCTTCTGCACCCTGATAGCTGTCCACAGGGTGCCTCACAGTCAAGTATACTGGTCATGCCACATTCTCATAGCCAAGTTCAACCCATGTGGTGTACATACCCCTTGTGGGAGGCTCCCTTAATGTGTGTGGGTGGATCACACACGTATGCGAATCAAGACAAACATACACAGTTCTCAAAATTAACTTTATTTTGGTATACACAGCTGGTAGGAGTGATACAAGCATAAAGTAGCCATGCAGATGGTTCCTGTCAAACATAAACTGCTGTTGTCATTGTGTACTGTATGTGCCCTTTGTGTAACCTCTCAATGCACCTGCTGTGTGTCCCCCACACCTTCTCCTGTGTGTGTGTCAATGGTTCCCCACCACCACAATATCTGGTCCCTGTATTCCATCTTACATCCATGCAGTGTGCCTCTGTCATGTGCCTGTAATGGTCCTGGTTTCACTGGACATGCAGTGTGCCTGGGCCATTATTCCCAGGTGAACACATCCAGCGCATCATTTAGTTTATGGGACACCCTTCCCTACCCACTGTGCCTCTGAAACTGTCCAGCCTGTGTCTGTGAGGTAGGTGGGTGGTAGATGGCAATGGATGGCATGCTGCTGCCTATGTCTCCATCCGGTCCTCCTGGCCAGTGTGCAGTTGTTCATAAGGACCTCCTTCTGGCTGGCACTGTGTCAAGAAGTGTACTACCAGTTGCCATCATCTGCATCACAGTATCTTTTGACTTCCTCTCCCTTTTCCTTGGTGGTGCCTCTGTGGCACTGTCTCATCCTGCAGCACGTGTGTACTTGGGAGGGGTGACCCTGGTGTCTGTGGTGCTCCTGCAGACAATGCTGTGGGACTGTGAATAACTGGCAGCCTGGGATGTTGTTTCCTAGGGTGCTGTAGTGTGCTGGGCACTGCATGCCTGCTGTGTCACTGCCTTCTGGGACACATTATGTGGGGCTGCCTCTGCACTGTACTGCCTCCTACTGACTGACTGACTGTAGGTAGGGTGCTATACAAGGACTGCTATGGTGGAAACTTAGCTAATCTTAACAAGGCTTTTAAATGTTATTAATTTAGAATGAGCAAAGATGAAGTTAACTCTAGCAATGTTACAAATACATGATCACTGCACTACTCATTGGTGGCTGGGAATGCAGGGCTATCAGGTTTATTTCCCAAGCCTTTTCTTTTTAGTTGAGTAACATAGCCTAATGGCTAAAATGTTACTTGACTTGCAGCCCATGTCACTTGACTTCCTTCAAAGTATTTGTGGAATCTTGTTTTATCATGTCATTTATATTTGTTGTCTATATCTGTCAATTATTTGTGATACGTGTGGATCATGTTCATAACATGCAATATGTACATAAGAGGTCAATAAAATATGATTTCTTTTTCTTAAAAAAGTGCCCTTTCTAGTAGGTATATAAATTATTTGGTTCAGGTCCAAGGAGGAGAAATGTGCTGCAAGCTTGTCTCACTTGGGTCTGTACTGAACACCACTGAAATCATCCAGTGATACTAATTTAATTCCTTGAGCAAGATTGGCTAAAACCTGAGCCAGTCTATCAAACAGTAACAAACTGTTTCTTTGGTGGAGAGCAAAGCACTCCTATATTTATTTTTTGTGCAACTGCAAGATAATGAAAACACATTCAACTTCTTTGATGTTGCCTGAATACATTAATGCTACATAGCTCAAATCACATTTCATAACCTATAAATCATTACTTCTCCTCCCTTTTTTGGTCTATCAAACCTAAACTGGGCATAATCCTCCAAATGAACGCCACTCTCTACATTTCTCTTGGAGAACGAAGTCTTCGTCAGGCCAATTATACCACTTTTTTCCTGATTGACCCATAGCTTGAAAAGATCATTTTTAGTAGCTAGACTCATGGCATTCTCGTGAGCTAACCTCATTTTATGATTTGTGGGCCCTGGGTCCTGAATTAGCTTGACATCTCCACTTGTGATCAAGAGTAATATTACTGGAACTAATTCTTTTTTAAGTTTTGAGGATTAAGCTTCTTGCAAGTTGATCAGTCCTGGAAATATTCTTGATCATATGACTTGGTTTTATAAATCTAAAAACATGTTTCTTCAATTTGTTTGTCATTAAGAGACCACTGTAAACCTGTTTACATCATGTTATTTCTAGTTGAAATCCCTCACTTTATGATTGCTTATCTTCTCTAAAATTCATTAATGTTGCCGGTTGTTTTATCGCTTTCATTTCATTGTAGAAATAAAATGTATGCAAATGGTGTAATTATACCCAACATTGATTTGTTTCAAAGCCTTAATCTACTCCTGTAGTATATTTCTAGAACATTAGGTGCCCCACCAAACAGTGCAGACATTGATGATGCAGTAGTGTCCTCTTCTCCCACTGCGTATTGAGTGTCTAGACTGTGTTGGCAGTGTCCCGACTTCAGGAAAGGTGCAATATGAGTTGATCAAGGACTATAATTAAATGGGTATTTGTATGGTACCACCAGTATGGTGGACAGTCTGTGTTTCACTTTTAAAAAGGAAAAAAATGAATCAGAAGCAAATTGCCATCTACATTAGCAACTTCCACAGAATGTGAGCAATAATAAAATATATATTTTAAAAGAGGTTCAATTTGAGGCCTAAAGGGGTTGGCAGTGTCCATTTAAAGAAAATTGAGTCATAATTGAATTCCATAAGCTCATAGTTTTGCAGTGCTTAACTAATTTCCAATTTCAATCTTGATCATAAGTTTTGCTCCAAAGTTCAAAATTGTGGCAGCAGAGCAAATAAAAATTTGAGAACACGTTTAATTACTGAAGAAAAATCAACTCAGAGCACTTAAATTAAAGCAAATTAGTATCATGTTTAAATCACAAAAAACATCTTAATTCAGGGCAAAAAAATTATCTTTCAGTCTAACAGTTTCTACAGAATTAAATCCTTCCTGTAGCCAACTCAGTTAAGAAGGGGGATAAAACCTTTTATAGGTACATCAGGGAGCGAAGGAAGACCAAGGAGGGATAGTGAGGCTTAATAAAGGGAGGGAGGGTGGGCAGAGGGTGACTGTGAAATGGCAGAGATACTAAACAAATATTTTGCTCAGTATTTACAAAGGAAGAGGGAAGGTACCTAAAACAAACAGTAGAAACACTCTGGATACAGAAGTTGATACCAGCCATTTACAGAACAAAGAGTTGGAAAGAACTCTTAAAACTGAAGGTGGACAAAGCAATGGGGCCTGATGGGATTCATCCCAGAATTCTAAAGAACTAAGGATAGAACTAGTGACATCACTGACTACCCTCTTTAACAATTCATGGGAGGATGGGGTGGTACCCGAGGACTGGAGGAGGCAGATGTGATTCCCTTCACAAAGTGGGAGCAAGGCAGAAGCAGGAAACTACAGACCTGTTAGTTTAACCTCAGTGGTAGGGAAAATGATGGAATCACTTCTGAAGGAAAGAATTGTCGCGTATCTAGAGGCCAGAGGGGCAGAGGACCCAAGGCAGCATGCATTCACAGCAGGAAGGTCATGCCAGACAAATCTGATAGATTTCTTTGACTGGGTGACCAAAGTAGTAGATCAGGGAGGGGCTGTGGTGATGGCCTACCTAGACTTTAGCAAGGCATTTGACGCAGTCCCACACAAAAGATTAATATACAAGTTAGCCAGCCTGGGAGTGGGTCCCAAGATGACAGCCTGGGTAAAGAATTGGCTGGAGAATAGGACACAGAGAGTAATAGAAAATGGAGTCCACTCTGCAGAAAGGGGGGTTACTAGTGGGGTACTGTAGGGTTCAGTATTAGGACCGGTCCTCTTCAATGTCTTTATAAGCAACATTGCAGAGGGACTGGAAGGAAAAGTATGTCTCTTTGCAGATGACACAAAGATCTGCAGCAGAGTTGATGCACAGGGTGGGGTGGAAAGGATGAGAAGGGACTTGGCAAGGTTAGAGGAATGGTCAAATGTATGGCAGCTTATATTCAATGCTAAGAAGTGCAAGGTAATGCACCTGGGAAACAAAAACCCAGGGGAAGAGTACACAATGGGGGGTGAGATACCTGTACTAACAACAACAAAAATGGAATGGGACTTGGGGATAGTCATATCAGATGACCTAAATGTGGGCAAGCAATGTGAGAGGGCAGCAAGGAGGGCTGGGGGGATACTGGGATGCATAGGGAGGGGCATCACCAGTAGAAAACAGGAAGTTATTATCCCTCTGTACAGACAGCTGGTGAGACCCCATCTGGAGTACTGCGTGCAGTTCTGGAGACCCAATCTCCACAAAGACATAGACAGGATGGAAGCTGTCCAGAGGAGGGCAACTAAAATGGTTCAGGGTCTGCACCAGAAGACATATGAGGAGAGACTTAAGGAGCTTAATGTGTATAGCCTCTAGGAAAGGAGGGAGGGGGGGACATGATAGAAACTTTCAAGTACCTCAAGGGAATCAACAAAGTCCAAGTGGGTAGCATCTTTCAAAAAAAGAGGTGTGCAAGAACAAGGGGGCACAATTTGAAGTTGGGGCGGCTCAGAGGTAATTTAAGGAAGTATTTTTTCACAAAGAGGGTTATGGATGCATGGAACTGCCTTCTGGAGGAGGTTGTTGAGTCAAAAACAGTGGTGGAATTCAAGCATGCATGGGACAGTCATAAGGCAATTCTGGGGGGGGTAGGAAGAAGTAGGCTGCTGGTTAACTAGGATCTGCAGCTTATCTCTTAGGTAGGGAAATGGGCAGACTTGGTGGGCCAAGCGGTCCTTATCTGCCATCAAATTCTATGTTTCTATGTTTCTGTACTAGCCCATGAAGTCAAATAATTAAAGAGCTATCTTTATAATACAGCAAAGCATTGCCGTAATCTTAAAACCTATAAGGATAAAAGAAAAAAAAAACGTCAAACCTTTCCTAAACCTACCTTCTGGTCTCCAGCTAGATCCTACTGCTACTCCAACAGGAGCCACTGATGGGGGCAGCTGCCCTTTGGGAAGCCACTCTGTGAGTAAAAACTGGAGTGTCTCCACTTTTAATTTGTAGAAAGCTCACCATGCACTGATGTCACTAGCCTGCCTCTATCATCTTGTAGCCCCTTCACTTTGGACACTGGTGGATCCCTCAGGTAGTGAAGCAGGCAATGGGAGTCATAGGGTGTGCTCAGCTGGTAGACAGTTCAGGGAGCAAAGTAGTTATTTTTTATTTTTTTTTGTTAATCCTTTTCTCCCTGGCCACAGTCTGCCTTACCTTATTCTCATCCTTGCATCCTCTTAGGTTTTACGGCCACTGTCCTGAGGACCCCTCCACTTCTATTTGGGCCCCACAGCTTCTACTCACATGACTTTCCCCACATGGCGGGGTGGTGGAGAGCCCCACATGCCACATGCCCTCCACCTGACAGCCATCATGCCACCACGACCATTGCCTTTTCCCTGTTCTAGTTCCCCTTGACATGTGTGGCATGCAATGACACCAAGTGACAGGATCGTGCATGCTACTGCATGCACTCCTTCCCAGCGTCTGCGTTAGCATGTCCTCTAAGACTGCTAGTGCCACTGCATCACCCCCAGCCATTGCTAGAGGCCACCAGTGCACAGACAACAGCACTCCCCCCTTCCCCAGAGAAGGACAGTAGTCCAACAGATGCTCAATCCTTCTCCTTCCCTGCCAACCCCAGATGACCCAGGCTCATTCTTGAACTTGGGTCACCGGCATGGCCCGAGGTGTGTCATCCAATGCCTCAACCCTCAGTGCTACCAGGCCAGCCACAAAGCAGTTCTTTAATGCTGGTGGTATAGAGGCTGAAGGAACAGAAGCTATGACACTCCATTTCAACTAAATTATAGCGGGGTTTAAAGACTCCTTACAGACCAAGATTGTGTAAACCTTGTTTCAGAGCTCTCCTAGAGGTTGCAAAGAAATTATAGGGGTCTCAACTGCAAACCATAAATCACACCTATTATGCTAATGGAATTATTTCTCTTAACAACTACTATTTGTGCACCCTTTAGATAGCTAGATCTACTGTATACTGTAAGTGGCAAAGTGTTTCATTTAAAGTTGTTGTCATATGCAGTCTTCTCAAATGTTGTTGATTTGCTGGTGCTACTGTGCATTAGTTTTACAAGTCTCAGTTTCTTTGTCAGCTTCAGATCATACCCACCCATGGCCTTCTGGGCAACCTCTCAGCTTCAACATCATCTTCTCTGTCCTGTCACCCCTTGCCCATATCTAGCACAACTCTGTTGGGGCCCTCAGGTCAAACTCTGTCTCTCTCTCTCTCTCAGGAAACCAGTTGATGTTGGTAAGAGTCAGAACATGGAGTCTGAGAGTGTTCTATGTGAAAACGACAATCGAAGTAGGGCGATCGCCTGTTTGGGAAAGGGTACATCGCTGAAAAAGAATTACAGTGATGTACACTCACAGCGACAATGAAACAAGTGACCGGTTTTCCATGTTATGCCTCCCACACTCCCTGCACACCCCTACTTAAGGATTCTCAACTCCAGAGGGGTGCACATCTTTGAGTGTAAAACTTAAAAAAAAAATCCTGATCTGATTTAAAAAGCGATTGTGCTCCAGACCCAAACCCAGAACCATCCCAACCCCAGCTTGCCACCTACCCACCATGCCACATGGCCAGCTTGGCAGCAGACCACCACATTACACCCCACATACCCTCTCTCCTCTTCTGCCCATTGCATGGTGTGGTCCCCTCCCTGCATGCATGACTATATAGCAACAACCTGTTGCTGTAGTCACCTACCTCTGTATCTGGTCACTACCCTGCCAGATAGCCCAGAACACAGGCACTGTGATTGAGTCACCCTGTTTGTAAGTGTTCAGTTGCAGTCACCATGTTCACTGGAAACCAACTGAGAGTACCTGCTGTCAGTCTGAATATGCTGATGTTTTCTTCCTCTATCCCTCCCCCCAACTAGAACACTGATTCCCTTGCACCAGGCATGAGCACACAAAGCAGGCCACTATGGGGACAATCAGCATGCTCCCTCTTGGCCAGCATCATCTGCTGCTTGGCAATTCTGGTCATCCAGACTGGAGTAGAGCAGTGTAGCTGGAAAGAGGATGTGAGTACCGCCTGGGTTGTTCAGTTCTCCTCTGTATGCCTGACAGCACTCTAACATTCCAGGCTTATCTCCCAACCTGGGTCACTGTCATTGTGATTGGTAATGCTGCCACTATGCAAACAGGCTACAGAGAAAGAGAGAGAAACAAGAGATGGGCCAGATGGGAGTGGGATGAAAGGTCGCCTTGACACCTTGACCACAGGATAGTTAGAGCCAGAAAAAACCTAGATTAAAAATATATTTTTTAAGAAAGTCAGCAAAACTGTGATTGTTTCTTGAATTATCTTAACTAGTTTGAAGCATACTGATTACAAGTAGAGAAGCAAAAGTTATCTTGCTTGATTTTATTTTTTCAGCAGCTTGTTTATGGCAACTAAAGATGACTGTCTTATTTACAACAAGTGGAAGAAATGATCATGATAAAAAAAAAACAAAAAAAAAACCCTGATGTAAGTGATGCACCAGAAGAGATGGGCAATAGAAATGTAATTTTACCTGAAACAGTTTTGTTCTGAGGATATTCTGAACTTATGTAGAAGCATAATAGATTCTGAACTGAATACAGGTATGTCAAAAACATGTGTTCCTCATGTGTTTTTCTACTCTTTAATTGTGCTGTAACAAGCCAATAAGCATTTTCTACAGAATATTGAGCTGACAACAGAAGATCTTGTGCATAGGGTTAGAGTACATAAGGATATGAACTTCATGATTTTATGTTTGAATTGGTCAGCCTTGCACATCCATCTCCTGCTAGATGGCTACAGCTTTGATCATGGAATACAATGTTCCTTTTCTGATGGTACCTTGTAGAGTGTGGAGACATTCTGATTTATTTAAAAGTTTTGGCCAGGAAAGTATACATACACTTTGCAATAAATATAAAAAAATACAATATTTAGCATACAATTCAGTTGCGTTTGTTAAACAAGACAAAGTGTAAGAAACATAATATTTTCTGGCTCAGTTGGGCTGTGATATGGATAGAACTCCCGTAAGAGAGACCCTAGCTTAAGCCTTGGGCCAGTCTTCCTCATCCTGGGTGTTGAACCCTAGGGTGTGCTGCAGTGGAATTGCTTTCAAGCTGTGGAGAAGGAGAGTCCTGTCCTACCACCAGCACACCTCCTGTTGGACAGAGTGGAGCCTAGTTGTCATTGGTGACCGCACACAATCGGCCTTCCCCAGATGTTGACCTCAGTGAGTGAGTATGCATCACAGCATTGGTGAAGAGGGTGAGACAAAATGGGAAAATAGCTCAAGCAAGCAGTGCAGGATGACAGTGCCCAATTGTCACACTTACCAGCTCAGAACATTAATGTTTGAGCACCCCTCCTTTGTGCTCACTGGTCCTGCTAAAACAAAGCCCTGCTGTGGCACATCTGTAAAGGTGTTTTGAATGTGACCTAGAGATGGTATCAGAAAAGTTTACCATAGCTTTATGTCTTATGCTTGAGTGAGACTGGCATGGCGAAGAGTGTGAGCTGCTACACTGGCATATAAAGTAGGGGAAGAATGTGGATTAAAAATAATAGTATGTATAAATATACAAAATGTACCAACAAGAGGCTTGTTACCAGTTTCACACACAATTTCCTGAAAATGTGCATCACTGCATATGCTGTACATGTATATTATACTAGTGTGGTTGTACCAGTATAGTTGGGGTTGAATAAGATGTTTAATATTAAACCCCAATTTTTGCACATTACTGACATTGGTGGCATTCAACAAAATAGCCCAACATTTGGTATTCACCGTCAGGCTGGCAGGGTTTCAAAATGTGAAAAGTTTCACCCCAGCATCTTACATGGTTTTCTAGATATAGAACATCAATTTTTAATGATGTAGATTTTTTCCATACTTCATACACTTTTTTTTTTTTAGCTCTCACATACAGCTTAGATGGTATAGCATTTTTTTATTTGGGTTAAACCAGCTTATGCCAAGGTACTGCATTTCAAAGGTTTCATGAAACAATATTAATCAGTTCCAGAGTTATAAGGATTTAAATGCTTTTTTTCTCAACATGACCAGTAGGGTTTTGAATAATCCTCTGATACGAACCAAAACTTTTTGGCTCACATAAGCATATTTTGATTTACATCACTTATCTGATACAAACTGAGAACAGGTCTCACAAACTGAAAACAGTTTTATCAGTTTGTGACAGCCTTCATCTTGTTTTTGTTTTTTTTTTTTTTACTAAAAAAACATGGAAAATACCTAAAAATCATGTTTAAAAAAACACCTGAGCCTAGCTAATAAACAGGACCTATTTAGCTAGACGCTATTGTTATTTTTTTTTTTTTTAATTATGCTCAGAAATACCTTTTCTGGGCACCCCACAATTCTGAGTGCCCTGCTTTAGTGAGAGGAGTCATTCAACCATGTTCTCTATATGAGAACTGTGGGACATTACTGGCATCTGCAGCTGCAGATTGAGATGTGCTGCTAGCTTGAGTGCCAGCAGTGAGCTGAGGGTCTGTGGGCTTAAAGATCAATGACAGTGCTGTTTTGGTTTGTTCATATTACTTAGTCTATTGTAGGTATATCAAGTCTAATAAAACAAAAATTCCTTTATAACAAGCGTATGTATTTCTTATTGATATTTCAAAATGCTGTTCCTGCCTGCTGAGTTTAGACTGCTTTATAGCTGCAGGTTCCATGACTTGCTATCCATTTCTTTGTCAGTGCTTTAATTTCTTTATTCAGATTCATTTTCCCTGTGATGTTCTTTGTAAACTAACATTATTGTCCCTATATTAATTATGTCTGTTTTAGAAGTACTGGTGAGATGTGAAAGTTTTATTGAGAAGTAGGTAATAGATGTTGGGCTGCTATGGTAAAGGAAAAAAATAGGAGTATGTGACCAATTTATGAGGACAAAGGGTTTGAAGGTGGTTTGTATATGAATAAATTCAAGGTGGCCATCACAAATCTCTAAAATGGCATCTCAGCTCATAGTTGTCATATAAAGCTGTATTTGGTGTCTAAAGGGGGATTTTGAGGATCAAGGAATTCATTTCTGATAATAAAAATGTTCTTTCTCAAAGCCAAATTTCTATATATTTATGTTTTATCTTTTTGCAGATGTGTCCAAATGACATTCTGTGATTGGTGATTGGAAAGATGTTGACACCCTTGATAAAACCAGCACAATAGTTGAGAGGAAAGAAGAGCAGTCAAGTTGAGAAGATTAAAGAACTTTGTATATTATGTGATAAAGAGTGTGATGAAGACAAAAGTGACTATCCAATTGATTCATGGTACAGACTGAAGAGTCTAGCACTGGAATGGAGGGGGTTGGATAAATATGGATGTGTTTTTGAGAAAGTAAACTGGGATGATGGTCCAACTGACATGTTTTTTCACAAATTGTGTAAGAGTGGATTCACAAGTAAAAGGAAGTGTCAGCAAGCCAAAGCTAGAAAAGAATAACAGTAGATGCAAGAAATCATTGCATCCTGATCTGAGCATGACAGTTCCCCTGAAAGTGCTCCAGGCTCTTTTGCTAGACTTTCACAGGGTGGTCCTCTGCAAGACAAAGATCTCTGTATCTGGCACACAATGCCAGAAGACAAAAAACATCCTGGCCAAGACAAGTGGTGTCTTATCTAACAAATCAATGCATGGCACAAGTTCAAGGCTCACACAGTGTACCTAGAAGATTCTACAATGCGTGACCATATTTTAGCTGTAATTGATTATACAACATATTCTTTTGCAGCTGTGATTTCATATCATAGCTCCTATTGGAAAATAATATGTCTCTCCAATATACCACCAGGACAAAAACATTAATTCAGATCTCCACTTACAGCAGGTTTGTCTTGTAGAAGTTTGAGAAATGTTCTTCAAACATGTATGGACAGTTGTATTGGATATGAATGAGCAAGGAACATTACAAGGACTACTGATGGACTACAATAACCTGCTAAGGAATTTCAGTGATGATACAAGTACAACAAAATCAAGCACAATTAAATGGATTCTTCAAAAGGAGTTTGCAAAGAGGATCAGATTTCATGGCTGTTTCCACAGAAACAAGAGTACCATAGCGTATGACACATCTGCAGGTAGAAGTTATGTGAAAGCAGCAATCTACTCAAGGAGCATGAGCCACAAACAATTATTGACTACCATTGCCAGGTGCTTGACAGATAAGTTTTTGCGTGATACAGGCTTCAGCTGGCCACCACATATTGATGAGCTTGAGAACACTGAAGAACCTAATCCCGAGTAACAAACATTTCTCACCTGGCTAAAGAACCCTGCTGCTAGTGACTTCAGTGATGCTTGCCAGGATCCAGAGATTGCAGCCTTGTCATCACTGTTATTTCATTCATCACGGGAAAACACACTTCCTTAAAGGTCAAGTTATTAATGACGGTTCATGACCTGACTAGAAGTCATCAGATTATAGACATGATTAAGAAATTATCACGGGGAATAAGCTACCTGGATGTTCTTAATCTGTATGCTACATGGGTCAAGTTTGAGCTTGAGAAGAATGACAGCTGTCCCAAAGAACCTACCAACAATTTTCCTGGAACTGCGATTCTAGACAATGACAACTTTCAGGACAACACATTGACTGGAGCAGATATAGCTCACTGCACAAATGTGATATTTGTTCATCCAGAGGATGTTGCTACTAAAGTCACTACTGAGAATTGGCCTAAACTGGCCATGGGAAAGCCTCTTGAGATGAAAATTATCAGTGCAGAGCAACACATAGTTCAACCTTACAAGACAATCAAATGTGCCCTATCATCAGTTTGAGCTGAAGTTGATGTTTCACCACAAAGAACTCAATACCAAAAGATTCAAGAAATGGCCCATTCTTTGGCTTGTCTTGATAGCAATGGGAAAGAGGTTCCAGCAGAAAGCCAGGAGCATTTTCTGGATTTCAAGCCAATATTCAGAAGTTGGCTACAAAGAGCAAGGCATACTACTACCTCACTTTGCCCAAGCCACCCCACAGTCAGTAGTTCATGAGGTGATGTGTTGCATATTCGCTGTAATGAAAACTAAATCATTGCCTTTCATTCGACTGGTTGGAGACCAGCCAGTCAGTGCTCTGATTGTTCAGTTGAAAAATGAGAATCCTACACTGTTTGAACTCATCTTTCCATTCCTAGGTGCATTCCATGTGCAGTGTTCTTTCATATCAGCAATCAACAAGTGATTCAAAGGATCTGGTTTATCTGACATTCTTGTTGCAGCTAGGGTGATTACAGAGGATTCAGTTGACAAAGCACTGCATAGAAAACATTATAAGAGAAGAATCAGATGTCTTCAACTGATGCAAGAAAAGTATTGGCTTGTAGAATAATTCAAAAAGGACAGAGAAGCATCAGATGTCTTCAACTGATGAATGAGGTATCGGCTTGCTGAATAGTTTGAAAATGACTTAGTGATGGTTTACACTTGTCTCCAGAGCTACAAGAAAAGCTGAAAAAACTAAGACACCCCTCCACAAACACACAAGAATATCTTAAGATGATCTGTGATGAACTGGAGGCTGATCAACGGTTATCTTAATTTACTGTGAAAGCATTCAAAATGGTTGAAAATTCTGATAGTTCAATGGCAAAGTATTGGCTCAGTTTCTTGTACATGACTGAAATGCTGATGATAATATCCATGCATTAAGAACTCAGGATTGGGAGGCATTCAAGGAATCACTCAGATTGATGTTGCCATGGCTACAAGTATATGACAATGGCAAGAATGGAAGATGGCTTGTTGAGATCTGGCAAGAGATTTGCTGTCTGCCTGAGGAGAAAGTCAAGTACTGTACATGCATGATGGTTTATTTGCACAATCAATCACAGGAAACCTCTACCCTTGCTTTCCACTGGATCTATGGATAGGAACAACAATGAAAAAGGGCTCAAAGATGACAGCTGGTTGGATGAGAATTTTGAAGAATGAGAATATGCTGCTAACTCACACTCAAAATGCAAACTTTATAAATAAAGTTAGAGTTTCTCTGCATACCATCACAAACATGAAGACTACTCATCAATGCCACAGTGAGAATTTGACCACCAGAATCAGAGAAGCTGAACAGGTAGTACAGGATCTCGATAGTTGCATCACAGAATTTGACTGTGATCCTTTTGACCTTACAAAGCCTACTCTGAGGACTCTCCAATCTGGAATGAATTCATCAGAAAAACTTGTCCAGGACTTTGAAAAAGCACATGAGGATGGTGAATTACTAGTCAACAAATTTTATAAAGAGTGGATATTTTCAACTAAGAAATCATTTGATGCAACAGTTCACAGAAACTCAAGGTATAACTTCAGTAGACAATCTATTATCAGCGATGCAACAAAAACCATTGAAATGAAGACTAATTTAATGGAAAATAATGCCATGGCAGAAGTAATGTCTCTTGCTCAAAAGTGCAAGTAGAACATTGACCAGTCACCAATAATGGAGGTAACCTGTGAAGTGGGTGCATGAGAAAGGGCACTGTCCATTACAGTGACTCCTTCCTGGCACAATCCACTCATGGCATTGTAAAGGTAGGGTGACTGGATGAAGGGGTGGGTGAACTAGGCAACAAGATGTCACTATATGTACACACACGGGGGGGGTGGGAGTGAGCACAGTGAGCATGGGCTGGGAGGGGGTGGAGAGGCTGTAGGGGGTGGCACCATGGTTGCTGGTCGAGCTGCATCATGGCATTGAGGATTGGCTAGTGGCTGGGGTGGTTGCAGTACTGGGTTCGGGTCCTGGCGTGGTGTGATGTTTTATTGCACCCAGCCCAAACCTTTTTTTTTACTGCTTTAACCCCCCCTCAACATGCACCCCCTGGAGTTGAGAATCCTTCAGTAAGAGGGTGTGGGGGGTGAAGTTGCCCCCACAGAAAGCAGTAAAAATCTGTCCTGGCGCCATTGTTCTGGTGCGCTAGGGTTATCAGAGTGCCAAAAATGTGTTTGGCACTCTGACTGAGAGATAACAGTGATCACCTTTAGGTGTTCACCGTTATCACATAGACCCAGTAATGGAACATTGTGTGACAGAGGAATGTCTCTCAATATTCAATCCTAATGCAACTATGGTCAAAGTGCAAACATCTAAGATAGTTGAAAAGCTGAACCTGGTTCCACTACACCCCATCAGTAGTTACATTGCCCTGGTAGACAAGGGATTCATTTGGAGGCTTGCTACTCCTTCTGCAGAGGATAGAGGAAAGCACTATGAGACTGACTTTACATGGGTAGATTATGCACATAAGGTGTTTGCACTTGTCCTGACTCAACATCCCAAAGCTTCCAAAGATCATCTTTGTGAATGATCCATATGACTTGTAGATGAGGATCAAAGACAGTGAGCATGAACATAAGACAACATACACATCATACACAGGAGGGATGCAGAATATATATATATCAAGAGAGGAGATAAGCTGGCTGCTTCAAATGAGTGCCACATGTTCAAAAACCCAGGCAACAAAATACATATCCAGCAATTCCTGTAGGGTAAATTCAGGGTGTCTGCAGATCAACATCTAGCCATCCGATTCCTATAGCCTTGGAGGAGCAACTGTTGGGATATGCACTCTGAGGATGAACATGTGAAATTAAAGAGATCCAGTGTCACCACATGGTAGCAGACACAATACTTTTGTATATATACTGACAACAGGAAGAATGGAGTAAAGGACGATGTCATACTTGATGCAGAAGACACTGAAATAGTAGTCCTAGCTGCATATGTATCACATCAGGTTTAGAGATGCAGTGAAGTAAAATTCCACCAGCGACGTGGCCGCAAACTTCGTGTTTCCATTCTGCTACCCATAGTACTCATTATAAAGCCCCACTTTGCCACTTAACGTTGTAATTATGACTTTGTCTGGTTTACTCCACCCTAATTTGCTTTACGGTGGAGTGAGAAGTTTATTGGCAGCCCACACACATCACATGGCTCACACTAGTGTAAGTCACATGCTTCAGCCAGGCAGTCAGGAAGTGACTCATGCTTGGAAGAGAGTTTCACTTTTGGCTTGCATTTGGAGAAAGAGGTTGGGAGAACTTGGAGAGTGAGAGAGAAGAAAAGTTGCTTAAAAAAACACTTTAAATAACTTTAATTTTTTTTGCTTTAGGTACTTTTGTTTATTTGTTGTTTGGATTTGTGTTTGTGCAGTATTTCTGTTTAGTATTTGTTTTATTAATTTTTTATGTGTATTTGTGCGTGTGTGTTGTTTGTTGTGGAGATTGTTAGTGATCCCACAATGGAGGGGGGTTAATCGATGTGGCGGAGATCGGGTAGGTGTGCACATGTGTGGTGGCCATCTTCATCTGGAGCGGAGCACCATCTTGTGGGCCCCCCCAAAGCAAGAGTTACTGGAGTTGGTGCTGCAATGGAACCAGCCACCTCCTGTTGCACCACCGACCAGTGCTCTCCCAGTGCCAGCAGCACCTATAACCCCTGTGCCAGTGGCTGAGCAGCAGGAAGTGAGGGAGAAGGAGTATCTAAAGCAGCAAATGCAGCAGCAGGTTTCTGCACCCCCGGCTCCAACTGTAGAGCTTCAGCCCCTGGCTCCCACACCATGTGGCCCCCCGCTTGTGCCTGGTCCTCCCCACACCTCCTTAGTGTGGGCTTTTTGTACTGCACTGCAATGAGACAGCAGTGTAGTAAGGTGCAATTGTGCAGTGTGGGAAGTGTCGTGGCCCGAGGAGTCACCTTGGCACAGGGGTCTGCGCTGTACAATCACCACAGCCTTGAGCGGCAGGCTAAGGTTGCTGAACAGGCCAGCAATACACCTAATGGCCCTGCTGGGGAAGAGGGGGCAGAACGGCATCCATCTGCACATGGTGTGAAACAGGGAGGGCCATGGCAGAACTTGCTGCTCCACCACCACCACCAACACAACCACATCCTGCAGCACATCCTGCTGTGGATGGCAACCCTCTTGAACTGCCTGCCACACAGGCTGAATTGGGCCTGCTGTGGAGCGAAATGGATGCTGCAAATCACCGGCTCAACAATGTTGAGCAGCATTTACATGCATAGAGGAGCACACACTTCAAATCATGGGGATGCTTCAACTGCTGCTGTCCCACCATAACATTGACTATTAGTTTTTTAGTTTGTCCTGGCTTGCACCCACCACCACCACCCTCTGTGTAAAAAAATGTTTCCCAATCTTGCCCCTGATCCTTCCGCCTTCTATCTTGAAATTGTGGTCCCTTTTCATGCACATCTTTTATTCTGGATGCATCTACCCTGTTGTTGAGTCCATTTCTGTACTTAATATTTTTTATCCTGCCCCTCCTTCCTTGTGTTTGTAAGTAATATCACTTAATGTATCTTTGCCTGTCTTCATTCTGGTACATACCCTTCAGCATATTAGTTACCCTCCTTTGTACAGCCCTTTTCTGACTTAATTTTGATGTGATGGCTCCCAATACATCACAGTATACCCTGTCCCTCATCCCTCCCTAGTTCATTCAGGCACCTGTCTTGCATACCTTTAGGTAATCTAACACAGGTTTTACTATCCATTTTTCTTGTTGTTTGTCTCCCCCCCATTTTATGTGCATAAAAATGTTAAGTGTGTGTTCCATTTTTGTTTTGCATAACCTTGTTTAGCTCCCAGAAATGGTGATAACAATGCCCAAAAACAGGTGAAATAAAATTAAGGAAAAAAGAGTTGTCCTTGCCCTCATTATATTCCAACTTAACAAAATCAGAAAGCCATAACTCCACACAAATAAATGCCAATAAAATATTTTCACTGCTAATGCAAATGTATTTATGGCAAAACAAGGCACATAGTAAATTAATGACCCTTGCATTTTGGCAGTTAGACCTTCATTAGTGTGCCCCCTAATGAAGGCCTAAGCACTGAAGCGCAGTGGGCATTTGTGTGTGCCTTGTTTTGCCATCAATAAAGTTGCAGCACCATTGAACAGTTTTTTCTTGGCATGTATTCATATAGAGTGGTGGCTTTGTGGGTTTGCCTTGCACTTTTCGAGCCAGCTACTGTGTACCAGCAGCCCTTCAAATAGTGCAGCATGTTTCTGGGTTCTGTTATATTCCTACTTTCATCATCAAAATTATTTACCCTGAAATATTTTTGGTACCTTAGTAATGTTTCCTTTCTGTCTTGGAGGGTTAGATTGTTGAAAAGCAGGTTTGAGCAGTGGAATAACAATGTGCTAAACAGCATGTGTGCAGTGCACTGTCATGTGAACTGACTGTCCAGCTCCCTGAAAACATATATGATGATGACTCGTTCCACTGTTGATTGTATAAAGAATAAAGATAAGAATATATAATGTATATTTTATTTGTTCCATTATCAACAGCGGATAAAGTAATATAATATGTTTTCAGAGGGCTCAGTGGGCAGTATGCACCCCACAGTGCACACATGCTGTTTAGCAGATCATTGCTCTACTCACTCCTGCTTTTCAACAAACCCAACAGAAATGAAATATTGCTGAGGCACCCAAAATATTTCAGGGTAAACCTACATTATTAAGTAGGAATATAACAGATCCAGTCCAGTAGCATGCTGTCCTAACACTGGAGCTGGGCTGTGGTAGAGAGAAGCTAGCTGTAAAACTGCCACTGCCAGACTAAACCAGAAAGCCAGCATTCAAAATGAATAAATGCAAAGAAACAATTTTCACAGTCAGCTAGTGCTAATGTATTGATGGCAAAACAAAGCACAGACATGACCATTGCATTTTGGTGGTTAGGCCTTCTTTTGGTGGCCCCGTAATGAAGGGCTAAGCATTGATGCACAGGGGTCATTTTTGTGTGTCTTGTTTTTCCATCAAGAAATTTACAGTAGCAGTGAACATTTTATGTTTGCATTTATTCGACAGGAGTGCTGGCTTTCTGGTTTGTCATTGTTATCAATGGACTTCGCATTTCTCATTATGATGCAAAGTACTCTGCTTTGTATTGTGGATTACTTCATGGATTCTGCATTGCTCCATGAATTGCTTCATGGAGCAAATTTTGGCCACTTCGCCCACCTTTAACCAGGTTGACTGTGTTCTTGGCTTGAAGAGGAAGAAGGACATATCTGACTGCAAGGCACTGCGTTAAAAAGAAGTTGCTCAAGTCATTGTACCTCTTCATATACACACAGGAGCAGATGCAGTGTCAGGGTTCCTTGGGCATTTAAAGAAGTCATTATTTCAATGTGCACTGCAATCTGAAGCAGCACATAGGTTGTTGTCAGGTTTTGAAAATAGTCTCCTAGTTACACCAATTATTCTGGACTACATGGTGAAGTCCACTATCAGGTGTGTCTATCGAGATAGTATCAGCAAGGATCTAACTTATGCTCGGGCATCAAAGTGGGACAACATGAAGAAAAAGTCAACCTAGAGAATACCTCCTGACATTGATTCACATGATTTGAAGGTGAAGTGAGTTAACTACCAGGTTTACATCCTACTCAGCTATGACAAGCCTGATGATCCACCATCACCACTGGACCATGGCTGGACTCTGATTGAAAGGAAATGTCAACCTCTCCACTACACAAAGACACCTCTACCAAAGAGCCTCAGGGATATTGTAGCACAAGAGAACATCTCAGGAGCTGAAAAAGATGATGCAGAATCTGGTGCAGAATCTCATTCAGAATCTGATACAGATTATGATTCTGATAATGACTCTGAGAATAACATGGAAGAAGAAAATGAATAGGAGATTTTGGGCATGCTCAAATGAAGGCAGCACTTCAAACATTAATTGTAGAATGTTATGACAGCAATAAGGCTTCAAACATTATGGATGTTAGATAATTGTGCAATCTGACTAATACCAAACTAGAACTTTTCAATTAAAAATTTTACTAACTGTGCAAAACCAGATTTTGTAAAAGTTGACTATTTTTCTCACACTGAAAAATTATGTACATTATATACTTACATTTAGAAACACACATTCCAAGTTTTGTGGGTGAGGGAACTTGGAATTAGCAGCCATTATTGTGGAAATTTGAGAATGTTGTCATGGTGTCTTTGGCTTCAAGAAAGAACATTTTTCTTATAAGAAATGAATTATTTGACCCTCTAAACCCCCATTTAGACACTGAATACAGCTTTATACAACAACTATGAGCTGAGATATGCCATTTTAGAGATTTTTGGTGGAAGTCTTAAATTTGGCTACCTAGAGGCAATTGTAACAATTTTTGAGAGGGTCCCCCAAGCCCATCTTTTTTAGCACCATTTATTCATATAAAAAACACCTTCATACTTTTGTCCCCATAAATTGGTCACAGATTCCTGTTATTTTTCCTTTACTAATGGTGCTGTAATGCAACATCCCCGGACGCACCAAGGGAGGTCAACAGTGAAAATGCCGACCTCCCACACAGTGACAGCACAATACCGATGCAGGTATTGTGCCGCCTATACTACAAGTGTTTTCTGTGGGGGGCTGTACCCCCCACAACCCCCATGCAGGGGGCTCTGCCCCCCTCACCTCTCGAACTTTAGGACTATCAACTCCAGGTCAGAGTTGGTCCGGGGAAGGGGCAGAACACTGGGGGAAAGTGAAACAAAGGACCATTACAATGATTGTCACCATAATGGTCTTTTTTTGTATTTCGCCATCGGGGTGTCAACCTGAAGGGGTGCACCGAACACCCCCCCCCCCAGACAGGGAATGAAAGGTGCAGGGTTGTACGCATGGGCCTGGGTACCATACAGTGTAGGCAACTATCCTCTTGGCATATGGCCCTGGACCTCTGCACCTCTGGGTGTCAGAGGGCCCTGTGTAGTGGCTGACAGGTGCACTCTTTGTCTTGTGTATCTGTATCTGCAGTCACAAGAAAGTGCAAGGACCACAAGGCCCTGCACTTCCACAGCCCAGCAGACAGCCACATGAATTCTTCACATCTTTCACTTAACTGAAGTGCAGGGCCCCCAAGGGCCCTGCACTTCTGTAGGCATATGAAGTCTTCCCTTGGCACAGGGCATCAAGTCCCAAAGGGAGCTGCATGAATGAGGATGTGATTCTACTATCTCAAAGAGAAAGCAAATTATTTGCAAAAAAATGTTGTTAACGCACCAGTTAGGGTAACTTAATGCCTCAAAAATAGGGAAATACAGTGTTATGGTTTCCAGCTTAACTTCCCACCCCCACCACCCAAGTAGCAAAAGAAAAAAAAATTAGGGTTTTGGGTCTCTGGAGTATTGGCAAATAAGTGGTGGGGTGTTCCTTTTGGGTTCTCAGCCCTAATGCCCACCCCTTTTCCTGAACAAGCAATGTCACACTTGATCTCCTTTCTTTTGGCTTCTGAGCCTGCTCAGTTGGGTTTTTGAGATAACCCTCTGATACAACCTAAGAATTCTTCTAGCATAATCATTTTTAGGTTGTGACTGATTGTGTTTTCTGAGAAACAAGAAAAAGCATTTTAGATCATTACATCAAAATAAAAGTGAAAATACATAAAAATTAATAATTTGAAAAACAAATACATGAATCTTTCTGTGAGCTACAAAACTTGATTCTGGTGCTTGCTTGTAACAAAATAGGCCAGAAATACCTGTTTTGGACTTTGTTAAGTACTTTGACTGTCAGTTTTCTGAGACGGCCAACTCTTGTGTCCTAACCTGTAAATTCTTGGGTTGCACATGTAAGTGCGATCAGAGATGCAGCAAAGTTTTACTATGCACACATAGTTAACTCAAAATGCCCGTTTTCAAATTCACATAGTACTATGCAACTTTCCCATTAAAAGATCAAAATTTCCCTATAACTGACTTCACATTGTGCATTTTGAGTTAGCTTTGAGTTACAGTTTGAGAAGGTGAAGTTGGTAAGAAACAGCCCACAGTTCACTTGTCTGACTGTCTGCAGGTCACATGATGCAGGCAGGCAGTTAATTCGGCAGGAAGTCAGTGAACTAGTTTTGATTTCTCTTGGAGAAGGATCTCGATAGTCAGTGTGTGTATTTACTGTGTGCTTTTTTGCTCCAGTAGTGAACTAACTTGATCTATTCAGTGATTTTTGTGCTTAAAAGTTTTTGGATTCTTTTGTTTAAGTTTTGCAGCCACTTTGAGTTGATTTGAAACCTTATTTTAGTTTAAACCAATATTTTATTAGTTACTTAGTTTTAGTTACTGTAGTTTGAGTACTAGTACTTTTACTAGTAGTTTTTTTTATTTTAGTTTTGATTGACGTTTAATTTTTGTTAATATGGAGAGAGGTGGCAAAAGTGGTGTGCAGCGGGGGCCCTGAATGCGTGATGGCCTGGGCCGACCATTTTGCCTCAACCGAAGTACTGTTTCTATCTTGAATGCTCCATCACATTCACAGCCCAATGCTGCAAGTGGCCATGTGGTGTCTGAAGCAGCAGCAGCTGCTACTTCTTCGGTGATGATTGTTGCAGACACTGCCAACCCTGCAGCACTGGTGGCTACCAGTGATGAGGACCCTAAGCGGCAGCAGCATCTGGAACCACAGTGGCAACAGCAGGAACCACAGCAGCAGCAGCAGGAACTACAGCAGCAGCAGCAGGAGCTTGTTGCCCCCCCACCAAGTGCAGCACAGCAGGTGACAGTATCTGGTGCCCCCCCCACTATCTGTGCCTGGTCCTCCCCGCAGCTCGCCCATTTGGGAATTTTTCCTCTCCCTTCCCAGTGACCCAACAGTGGTTAAATGCAAGCTCTGAGAAGTTCTTGTATGTAATGGTCACAAGGGCAGACACATGGGTACAGGTGGGCAGAGAACCCACCTTTTACTGCACTACCATGCTGAGTGGAATGCAAAGCTACAGGAGCTACTAGTAACTTATTCAGTGGAAGATGTTGAAGATGGAGTGCATCCTTCTGCAAGACATTGACAATGAATGGACAGGGCAGCAGAGCCAGTGGCGGCTTCCGCAGCTGCCCATGAGAGCTACCCATCCCAAATGCCTGCCACACAGGCTGACCTGGCTGTGCTCTGGAGTAAGGTGGGAACCATACAGAATGTTGTGGAGGGTGCATGCCAGCAGCTGAAGTGTATAGAGGGTCTGAATGCTGAAATAATCAGCATGTTATGAACACTTACTGATGGTCAGCCCCAGCCCTCACAGGCCCAGTAAAAAAATTTTATTTAACCAAATCAACCCCCAAAAAATTCTGTCCTCCTCTTTTTCTTTTTTCTTAATCAATATTTTTTTCATACAGACTAATTATGTAATTTATGTTTAATTAATGTTTTCTTCCTGATGTTAATTTTGCTAATCCTGTATTTCTTGATGCTCATAATGCTAAATTCCCACCTCCCTCAAATGTCCCACCCCTTCACCCCATTAGGCTTTCTGCAATAGACATTTTTTTCTTACTACTCACTTTAATTTATTTAATAAGTCATTTGGTCTCCAACTTTGTGGACACTGCATGCTTTCATTTTGTTTCATTTTAAACTGTGGTGCCTAAACACCCTCTTCAATACACTTTTATTGCAGCAGGCATTGTGGCACCACAGTTTCACCTGTAATGAAAGCAGGCAGCATCCGCCATTTTGCAGACCCAACAGCGTCCACCATTTTGCTGACTCTATGACGTTTAAAAAAGGAAAAAAGTAAGAACTCTGAGAAAGTGCCTTTCTACTGCGGAAACCATAATGGTGGTATGATAGATTTGTGAGAGGTGTGATTCAGGTTAGAATTATGCATTTTTTTCTCACATTTGGTTAAAGCAGCAGTGCAGTAATCCACTGACAATTTAGACCCATACTTTTGTATTATAGTTTCAATTTGCTCTTACTTGCTTATTGTATGATACCTTTCTTCACACCATTTATTTTATTCTGCATTTCTCCACTGTTTTTTACATCTGAAATAATAAAAGTAGTGTTCATTTTAATGTTACTGTGTCCTTGTTTTCGACAGTATTCCCAGTTGTTTTTTAAAAGCTACAGTTCCATACGGTCATGGAGCACTGTCTGCTAGTTATGATTTCATTTTAGACACAACACAAATTATTTTAAGTAGTTGATATCCAAAAGCATGTGAGAAGACTGATGAAAACATGGTTCACGTGCATGGTGGCAGAGTAAAATGAGCACTGCAATTATTAGTTTAGATCTGAAAACAAGGAGTACAGCATACTTAATTAGTGGAAATAAGGGTATTGTTCCTTTGTATAAGCAATTTATTAGATAAGGACCAATGTAACATACAATAAAAAAGCATAGGTCAAAATTGCAACAGTTTTCTTGCACTGCTGCTTATTTTCATGCTGTAGTATTTTTGGTTACTGTTTAGTGTGTTACATTTTTGTAGTATACATACACACAACAACAATCACAATACCATTAAATCATCTACCAAGCCCCCCCCCCAAATGTCCTATCTTGTGAATGTCCAGCTGTTTTAATTTCCCAATGAAGAACAAGGCCATAAATGTATCACAGTGTCCCAAATGAGAGCACTGCCTGGTGACACCTGTTGCTGCTGTTGTCCCACTGTTTTAATTTCATGAAAAGTCCGGATAAAGAATAAGGCCAGAAATGTGTCACAGTGTCCAAAGTGAGAGTATTGCCTGGTGACGCCTGTTGTTGCTGCTGTTGTTCCACTGTTTTAATTGCATGAAATTCCAGATGAAGAGACTAAGGCCAGAAATGTGTTACACTAACCCAAGTGAGAGCACTGCCTGCATTGACACCTGGGCATCACTGATAAATGCTGCCCTTTGTATGTGCCTTCATACTACAGTGGTGAGTTATTGTTCTTCCCACTGTCATGTTTTTTCTTAGACACAACCATTTAATTTGTATTGAAGCTTGTTGTGTGTTGTAATCAGTCCATCATGTTGTTCCTTTTCAGTAAATCATCCTAAATAGATATGGAATGTTTCCACTTCACCATGGTGGGCATGATGATCACATCCACATGCCAGACATATGTTACCAATCAGACACCTAATGTGGTACTATAACATTTAATTTGTATTTGGGGGTTAATGCTGTGGCTGACTGAATTATAATAATTTCGATTACCTTTTTTATTCTCGGGCCATAGGCACACTTGTGTTCTGCTTGTTTTGGATTGTTGATAACTTTGACTGTATGGAAACTGTTAAGCCATGAAATGTAAGTATTTTTCTTTTTTTGGGGGGGGCAGGGTTGTGAGAATTATTTGCAAACAAGTTTCATTAATGTTTTTGTCTTCTTTCCAGGACTTCAGCATAACCAAACTCTTGTCTATCTTCCAACTGGAAGATGCCACCAACACAGTCCACAGCACCTCGATGTTACCTGAAAACAGATGAAGAAGATGTTATTAGATGTTCATTGCACTACCACATTTAATTCCCAGTGTGACTGTTCCTGTCTTCTGTTATAACCAGCTTTAAATACCAAGCTATTAGTAAACCCCTTTAAAAAATGAACATGTTTAGTGAGTGACATGCACTGGCCCACTGTCTTACATTGCATCACATGTTTCATGACCAGAATAACATGTTGTACAACCCTCACTTACTAAAGTATGCCTGTCCCATCTCTGATGAAAAAATACATTATCTGGGCTGTATGTCACCACCTTTGAATGCTTTACACCTGCCGAAACAAATTAAAAAGGAAAGAGAAACACATTTAGGTGGTGTGAGTACTATAGTCCTGCAAGTTTACGCTGCCTGTAACCTGTGAAAACAAAATGAAAATCAGTTGCCTTTATTTGGTGACAGTGGCATCTATAAAAAGTTAAATGAAGAATTCACACAACAGTTCAAGTGAAAACTATAATACATGACATTAGTACGTACTTACTGTAAATTAATGATAAGAAGGGTGGCTGTGACTGGCTGAGGGTTCATAGATTGGGGGCAGGTACAATGTCTCTCTCTCTCTCTCTCTGAATCTTAAGAAGCAGGGTGGCTGTGGCTGGCTGATGGTTCATAGACTGGGCTCAGGTACAATAGCTCTCTCTCCCTCAAAAAGCAGGGTGGCTGTGGCTGGTTGAGGTTCATAGATTTTGCACAGGTACAATGTATCTCTGTCTCTCACAAGAAGCAGGGTGGTTGGCTGGGATATGTTACTGTTTTTCAGTGTCAGGAGGATATCTGCCATTCAGTCAACAGAATTTAAGTGGCTACAAGTTGACATTTGTGTTTAGAGGACTGCAGGTAATAATGACTGCACATATTCTGTGAACTGTACTTGCAAAATCAAGAAAGGGGAAGTCAAAATATAACATTTCATTATTTGTCAGTTGTCATATGACAGTCAGTGCCCCTGTTCTAAGTAGCAGGAAGGAATACGTGAATGCAAATTTTATAATTATGCCCTCCCACCAACATCCTCCTCATCATCATTAAGGAGGAATATCCAAAAAAGTTTCCTGCACTCCCATACAGCTTACAAATAATGTCTTGTCAATCAAAATAAGTGAAAGAAATAGTGCTTTAATAGCAAATCTTTTAGTACGGAGACCATGCCAATGCCACAAGCCCCAGCACTTCGGGTAAAGACCCTTCATCAGGGGGCATGGATGTAAAGGGAGCACATGATTACTCAAATCCATCACCAATCATAAAACAACTAGTAGTGAATGTTAACTTCATTTAAACATCAAAGGATCCAGACAATTATTTTTGAGTAAAAATCACTACATCACAACATCAATTACTTCACTAAAACACATATCAATATTAAACTTTCTTTCCTATACATTATTTGTAATCTTTTAATATCTAATTTAACAAAGTTAACTGCATGTTGGGTTGACAGGTAGAAAAATCAAAGGAGTCTTTGATTCTGCAATCATGCATATAAAACCTGAGATCAGCAGTTCCAAACCAGACTCATAGGTTCAAGAAAAGATAGAAGAGAGGCAAGATATACTTATCTATTCAAAAAAAGGGAAAGAAAAAAAAATATGAATAAGAAACATGATCAATTAATCATTTTGACTATTGTCTTTGTCAAAGCATTCATGTTATAAACTTAATTCCGTTCAATATTGTGCTTTATATAAATGGGATACAAAAGAGGTATAAGAAAAGGAAGGGGGTATAAAGAATATTTTCATGGGGGAGAAATGAGGGTATGGAAGGGGGAAGGGGAAGCGGGGAAGGGGGAAGGGAAAAATGGAATAGATGAGGGGAAAGGAAGAAGACAAGAAATGGATGGGGAAAGAAAAAAGAAACAAAGAAAAAAGACTGTATAAAAGTTCAAGTAGTTTTCATTCAGTAGCTAAACCAATATATCAATGTTCAATTTTTAATCAATTTCTAATCAATAAAGTAAGGTTTCAAGTGCCATTGTTCGTTCAGTCCCAGTGATTTAACCCCTTTAAGGGTGTAGGTCCAAAAACTCTTTTTCTTGTCCAATATGTTCATCCTATTACCTCCTTTCCTTTGCATTTTAATGTGTTCAATACCCATGAAACATAAAGCTTCTAGTTTGGACTGTTGAAAAGTGTACAGCAACAGGTGTATCTTCTCTACCATTTTCAATGGCCCTAATGTGCTCTTCAGTTCTTTGTTTCAACTGTCTTGTAGTTTGACCCGCATATACAGTATCTTTTTACAACTATGTTATAGCACATAGATTACAAAAGATGTATCACAGGTAATACATTGTTCAATTCTTACTGTAGTCCTTGTCATAAAGGAGGAAGCAGCCCTTGCAATCATAAATTCTGGAGTTGTTCCCACTTGGAAATCCTTTTTCCATGAATGCATCATCAAATTCAATGGTACACCATTTGATGCAGCCACCAGGATGGTCTGCTTCACCCATATCATCAGCACAACCATCATCGTGACTAGGTACAAACATAGACCTGGTTGTCCTACTTGGTAAGTGACCTTCATTAATTTTGATAAATGTCAGCATGCTGACATTTGTAGGTGATAGGTTAGTAGGACGGTCATGAACTATGGCCAGAGTAGAACTAAATACCCTCTCCACACATACACTGGGGGGTGAGCAGGTCAGGTACTTCAGTGCTACTGATGTCAGTGCTGGCCATTTATTCACCTTGCCACTTCAGTACACCAAAGGATCATCCAATATTGTCAGATGCCTGTTTTCTGTCAAATAGGCCTCAACCATGGTCTGTGATGCACGCATTCTTGATGACTCATCCACCTGTTCACAGGATTCATCTAGGTCACAAATTCGTACTTGGGACAAGGCACCCCAAAGTGGATTAATGATCTGCTGTGTAGCTGACACCACCCCTTGCCCCTCAGCCACCTTACTGGATGTACTCGGTCTACAGTGACCTTCAACTTTGTTATGTTGTGGTTTGCAGAACTTTTCACATGACGTCTGTGCCCCATGAACCAATCGTACCAGCTGTCCAGTCAGATTTTGATCCTGATCATGCCCTTCCTCCAGTATGGATGCAATGCCACATTTATAACATGGGTCCAGCATTGTGGCTATTCCAAATTCTGGAGATTGCTGAATAGTGGCGATGTGTCGATTGCTGTTTAATATTGTAATCATGTGTTTCAGTAATGCACAGCTTGACCTATCTACAACCACATCAAGGCTAGGCTGCAGATTCAACAAAGTGTTCCATAAGCACCCAGAGAAGTAGAATGGCTTGACTAATGGATTCAGTGTCACCACTAACTGCCTGTGTGGCATGTTCAAATGGCCTTAAAATTATTATTACTGAGTCCATGAGTCACCATTGTTCAGGTGTCATAGACATTGAGGACCCTGAACTATCGCAGCTAGTGTGCATAATTAGGTACTCTGAGACTGCTTTGTACTGCTCGTACAACTGCTCTGCCATGTAAATTGTTGAGTTCCATCTCGTGACAACATCATGCTTGAGGCAGTGCTGAGGGAGGCTGTTTTGAATCTGCAGCTGCCTAAGTTGGTCACGGGCCTTTCCAGAGTTTGTGAAGTGCACACAGATGTGGCGTGCAACAGTCAGCATTTGCTTTATTTACGGGTACTACGGAAACCACAAGATTTAAACAGTGGGCCATGCAGAGAACCCTCACAAAGCCACCATTGCTGATACATTTAGCAATGTTTGATCCAGTATCCCTTGCTATGAAGCCAGCTTTAAGGGACAGGAGGAGCAGCCACTCATCAATTTCTGTCAGTAGCAAGTCTAGCATGTTTTTGCCTGTATGTGACCCTGCTACACTACACATTGCAAGCATGGCATGCTGTTTAATGTCATGAAAATTGCTACTACCACAGTCTGACTTATTACACTGCTTTCCCATCCCACCATCATAGACAACCCCAGGTAGCTCTGCCCAATGTGCAGTAATACACAAATAGGAACTAACCGCCATTTTGCCACTTGTTGACATATCCATGCTTAAGTGACCATAAGGTGATGTGGAACGTTAAAGGGGATGACTTATGGACTCTGTCACCATCTGCTATAACTAAGGGACAGCACAGGTGGAAAAGTATGTCCTGGATGGGATTTTCCATTTAGGACATGCGCATGCCACAAAGTGCTGGAATCCCACATTCTCCACAAAGGAGAATGGCAAAAGGTCAGTTGCCAGCATTTCTGCTATGGCAGCATTGAGTTCACGTGCAACCACATGATTTGGTGGATATTTACTGTTCCACACAAAAAGGCTGTGCAATGTGGGTTGCATTGTTTGGTGTTTTGCACGTGTAGTGCCAAATGACTCTCCTCTGTGAACTGACATGGATGGGGTACCTTTGATGTGTGATGGTAGGTGCACAGGTGACATGCCAATAAATGCTGTTATTTTCTCTGTTTTAAGTACAGGGGTTGATGTAGTAGAATTACTACATGGACCACCACTGCTACTCTGACCACTACTTGAACATTCAAAATCATCCTTCTCCTCTTGCCTGTAGTAATTCTCCAGTGTTATTTCACCACTTTTGCCGACATGGCTAGTTACACTGAAGGAAGGGGATACCATGCTTACTTAGGTGGATGAGGGTGAACGCCCCACTATGGCATTAGTTCCCATCTGGTGCCAAGTCCACAGTGTCATGTGCCTACTCCTGAGATGCCTATGCTGGTTCCCAGTGCCCAGATGGCTACTGTTTTTACCATGCTTCACATGCACTTGACAAAGCTGTCAGATTGCCACTGTTTCATCACTACCATCTTGTATGAACAAATCCCAAACTAGGAATTTTGTTGCCTTACTCCTCACATGTCGCTGCTGGTGCTACATATGGAACTGCAGTTTTGGTGGCAATGAAATGGGGGGGTGTACTTCATGATTTTGGATGTTGCGCACACTTGGACTTTGACTGAACATCACAGTCTATGACTATTACTTCTTGGTCATCAACAGACACAGCTACATCAGAACTTTGAAGAGAGGGTGATTGACTAACAGAATGTTTACAAACAGCCATCTTCACTTTCTTTTTGTCCAGTTCCCAAATGTGGTCACTAGCATCATCATCATAATCATCATCCACAAATTCACTTTGGATGCTGTCCTGTGGAGATATCCTACCACAGCCTCAATATTATTTTTTCGTTAACATCTGAATGTTTGGATGGCCTAACCTCAAGATCAGTGGAAACATGAGACTGTGAGTAATCATCATGTTCAACAACTGTGGGAAGTGGGACATCAACCACACTCAAGACTGTGGACTCAACAACATTTTTCCCACCTGGTAACCTTGCCCGGGTTGAACTTGTAGAAGAAGAAGAAGAATCAGCATTTATATAGTGCTTTTCATACACCCAAAGTGCTTTACAAGCAATGCTAGACTGGTAGTGAAGTGACTGAATGTGTGGTGGCGGCCATATCGCACATCATCACCCACACACAGCCTGGATAATTGCATGAACCGGTTTATGGGAAGGGAAATGTTGGCCAGGACACCAGGAATGTTCCCTGCTCTTTGTGAAGAGTGCCCTGGGTTCTTTTAATTCCACCTGGACACCAACCAGGAGAACACCAGGATGGGCAGAAGGGACCTCGGTTTAATGTCTCATCCAAAGGACGGCACACCCCTGCAGTACAGCACCCCAAAATACTGCACTCAGATGGCAGCGATTTTTAGGTGCAAGTCCATTCCCAGTGTGGGATGAGAACCCACAACCTTCTGGTCCAGAGGCAGATGTGCTACCAACTGAGCCACGCTGACACAATACTCATGCTACTATCAACCATGCCATCACTAACTTTACTACCAGCAGGGACAACAGCATCTCCAACCAGCACTGAAGTGACTGATTTCTCTGTGAAAAACAGAGTTGGAGAAATCCCTTTACTTGCAGCAACTATTACCTTTTCCCTTCTACTGCATACTAACATGGCCACAGCAATGACCACTCTTAACACTGCTAGACTTGCTAGCCACTGATGAATCTGCTTCATTATCACAACAACTTCCATTGATAATAGTCTTCTTGACAGCAGCGCCACAGTCAGAAACAGCTTTGCCAGACCATCTCTTCATGGGCATTTTTTAAGATTACACAGAAAATTAACAGCAACTTTATATTTCTGCAGTTTTTGGTGGATGGGTAGCAAAACACTAAAGAGATACAGCTACACAGGCACAACACAAGACCTTAATCAGTCTTCAAAAATCCAAAAGTCCAAAAACAATACCGTGTTTTGTGGGGAGGGGTGGGTACAGCAGTAGCTACACAGAAGTAGGGGGAAATATTGCAGACATGCTGAGAAATTCAGAGTACTGCTATTGCGCTGCCACAATAAAATGCATATGAATTGACAGCATGCACACAGATTAAAGGTCAGGTATAGAAACTGTAACTGTTCAGTAAACTACAACACAGACAGTCTTTTAAACCGACTGAAAAAATGCCCCACAATCAGAAAAAAACTTAACTGAAGTTGTACTGTGTATACCTGAACACACAAATACTAAAACACTAGCCAACAACAGTAGGAAAGACTTCCTTTCTCACTGTGGTCTGTGAATCTCCCTTCTATGCCACACATCTGTCCCTCCCCAAAGCATTTTTCTACAGTGTCTGTCAGTGCAGAGACTGACTGTACTAAGTTAACATTCAATATTCACACAAAATCAATACATGCTTAATGATATAAACACACAAGGGTTTACTACAATCAATGTACTAAATTTTGACACAACATTTTGTTGCAAAAATGCTTTTTAAAGGTTTTTAGGTGGTTTGATTCTCAGAGCTCCGAGAGCAAACTGTCTTCAGCTTTCCACTATACACACTACACTGAACTGAGGCTGTGCAAGACAATATAGAGCCCATGTGACCTTACATTCCATGAATCACTGCAAAATTTGCCTTAAAGAGCCCCCAAAAGGTGAAGTAATGTGAAGTCCATAGAGGACAATGGGAACTTCAAGTTACTATGAGATACGAAGTTATTCACTTTGCTTTGCAGAGTATTTCATGAATTTTGGGTTATACACAAAATACTACACAGAGTGAAGTTTATGGACCTCACCCACCTCTAAGTGGGATCCAAGAGTTTTTTATGCACACCAAAAATGGAATTCTTGAGTCGCACTTAAATGTGCAATTCAAGAATCCAATTTTTGGTGTGCTCAAAAATTCTTCTGTTAAAAGCCGGCCCAGTGGTGCTCAGGGTTGAGGCGCTGGAAGCCACACCTCACACCACACTGGTGACCCGGGTTTGGGAACGACCTCGGGCTGCCAGGGGTTGGCCAGGGGGAGACAGGATCAAGCATCCGACGACAGCTTGTCTTCTCCGGGGGAGGGAGGGTTTCACAGCCCAGTGAGCGGTGACTTCTGGCAGAGTCTGGGGATGCAATGGCAAGCTGGGGTCCCAAGGGTGTGATTGGTTGAGGGTTTAGGTCAGCAACCAATCCACCTCAGGGACTAGGGGAGGGACGCTGCCAATGTCAGATCTTGTGCCTTGACGTAAGGGCCCGCAGCATCCCACAGAAATGCAGAAACACCCCAAATAGAGCCGGGAAGATGGAGTGCTGAGCCAAGGTCTCGATGTGCTGGTGCCTGCCTGTGACCTTGGACCTGACACATGCAAGATTTGGGGGTCTGTCCCTACCCTGACCCCACCTGGGGGGTATCTGAGGCAGGATGGAGGGACCGAGTTCAACAGGTAAGGCAATAGCAGAGACCAGCTTAATTAGTGACTCCTGATGGAGCGGCTTCAGTGGTGATGGCAGGTGGGATAAATCGTAATTTCAAAAAAAAAAAAATTCTTCTGTTGCCCTTAAAAGTGCAATTCAAGAATTTCAGTTTTGGTACACACGCAAAATTTGCAAGCTTCTCACTTACTTTGTTTACTCCTAACTTGGCCACTTTACAACATTTTTGTCTGAGGATTTTAAATATATACTATTTACATTATCCTACCTCATGAGCAAGGATGGTGTGAATTTGCAAATATGGGTCGAAATCTCCCTTTGGGTTGGATTGAACACATTCTAGTGATCATGTTCAAAAGAATCTGGGGGTCAAAATGTAAAAAAAAAAAAGTTATTAAGAAATGTTGTGTGCAAGACCAGCCTTTGGCCCAGTAGATAATTCATTGTGAGTCCAACCTAGTGAGCTAAGAAGGCCCTGCCCCTCTATAACCAGGAGGACTCATGGCTCTGTGCATCTGCATCTATAGTCACCCAATGCCCCTGTGCTTCTGTAGTGTCTAGACAGCCCCACAAATTCTTTGTAGCAATTCTTTGCAGCTATAGCTGAATGGAACTGCAGGCCCCAAGGGTCCTGCACTTTCAAAACTAGATAGACTCTTTCTTTGGTATAGGACCTAGAGTGCACTATGTGTCTGCATCTGTAGCCATATGGCAGCACTTCAGCAGCTAAATGGACTTCATGTTCAATTTTGAATGCATGCTTCGTGTAAACTGTTAGACATGAAAGGGTGTTGGTTGAACTCATTTTACCACATGCCAAGGGGCATATTAAGGCATGAAGCCACAGACCAAGTGTCCTCAGCCTCTGGAAGTGTGGTGTAACTAGTGCAGCTAACACCTGAAAGTGTCTAGTTGCACTTACAAAAAGTTCAGATAGGTAAATAAAAAAAAATCTAAAAAGTTTAAAAAGACACAAAAATATAATTAAACTACTGCAAATAATGTAAAATATTCCCTTTAAACAAGCTGGTGTTCGATTGCAGTTTTAAAAGATTGCTAACATTTTTATTCTGAATCATTATATAGAAAGATAAGGTACCCTAAAATGTTCAAAGCTCAGTACTATTTTTATTGACTTTTCTTCAGCTTTTGATGAATTAAACAGAAATAGTCTATGGGAAAGATGAAAATTTTTGAAATTGTACATTATACTCTTAATACCAATTGTTCAACTTTATGAGAATAAATATGAAATCACAAATACCCACATAATGCAGAGCATCATGGTATAAATGCCCGTTGAGGTAACCATTGCCTCAGTGTTGCACAGAGAGGTTCTTTGTCTTTTAAATTGTTTTTTGTTTTAATTGGGTTCACCACAACATAACCCAGATAGACCATCTTAGGGTAGCTGGTTCATTCCACTGGGGTGTCAAACAGACGAGGCATACTGATGAGTCCTGGTAGGACGAAACATGTGTCAATGTCTTCTGTTGGCACCCTTTGCAAACTGTGTGAGAGGCCTTTCGATACCATACATTTCTGCTTAAAGTTGAACCAGCATAATATTCTGTGGTGATCTGCACATGCAAACCATGATGCTCTGCATTGTGGGGGCATGTGTGAGTTTGTATTTCTTTAAAACTTGGCTTCCCGGCCAAATGCCCTTTGGTGTAACCATTGCTTCAGTGCTTGCACACAGAGGTTCTTTGTCTTTTACATATATATATATATATATATATATATATATATATATATGCAAATCACCATGATGTAGGCTGGTTCTGCTTTAAGCAGGAATGCATGGTGCCAAAGGGCATCTCATACAAACTACAAATGATAAGAACAAAAGACACAGGCACATGTTTCATTCTACAAAGCACTCATCAGTGTGCCTCTAGGCATGGTACAATGAAAGTCAGGGCTGGTGCAAGCCAGCTGAGGTAGGATCCCCCCTACTCCGTGCTTGGGTGCACCACCAGTTCATCTCACCTGTCCCATCAACAGTGTTGGGTAAGTTAATTTTTCTATTGCTTACTATTACTTTTGAAAACTTGTTTCAGAAAGCTCTGTACTGTCACTAGTAGGGATGGAGAAGTACTGGAACATGTAATACACATTACAGTTACATTTACTTATGACTTTTTATACAAAAGAAATATGTAACTGTAAGTGATTACATTTATTTGAAAGTAACTAGTAACTAACCTATTACTTTCAAAAAAATGTAATCTGTTTTAGTTATTTATTATTTTTGTATTGTTTTTATAGTAAAATAAATAAGTAACTATAATTGTAAGGTTATTACTTTTTCTAGTACTTCTTCATCCTTGCTAGTGACTGCATAGAGCTTCCTGGAACAAGTTTCCAAACGTAATAGAAAGTAATAGAAAAAGTAACTTACCCAACACTGCCCATCAAGGAAGAGGAGCATGAGCATTCCTGGTGGGAACTGACATATGGTGAACTATGCTTGGGTAGGGCAAATCCAAAAGAAACTCTGGTGGAGCTCAGTGGAGGGTAGCAGCTGTCATGACATGAAAATCGGTCAGCTGACTTGGGTGTAGGGGTGAAAGACTAATTGAATCATCTAGTAGCTGGTTCACTCTGCAGTTAGGATAACTGGCACTCAATATGCAGTTTTATCTGGTAACGGGAATGATTAATGGTCATGGGGCCAAAGCAATTTTAACCTATTTTCAGACATTAAACGGGTAAATTTTATTTTCATTTATTCTTTTGTTAACAGGGTAAGGCCTACTATGCGCAACTGCCTGTTTGCAGGGTGACCCAGGATCTTTGTGCTGGTTGAGTGACTTGCGAAGAGTAACACAGTATGCAAGTGGAGGCTGCAGGAATCAAATCCAAGCTGTTACTCTAACCTCTAGGCTATATGCCAATATAACAAGCCCAACTTGTTTGCAGTGGGTAAGGATCCCAACTTGTTGGCTTAGAGCCAAGTGTGAAATACGAATGCTGAGTGTGCCACTTTTGGAAGCAGAACTGGAGTTGCAGGATGAACCAAACATTGGGTTAAGGTTCCTGATGCTGACACTCATCAGACTCCAGAAATGGTGTTGCTTGATATAGACAGCAGGACAGTGGCCATGGAACTCAGAATCTGCTAAGGAGTGTGTAACAACTCCCCTGCCAAATCAAGTAGCCCTAAAAATGGATGGTGTTGTAGTGTTAGGGCCCATACCCAGCTGTTGCTGGTACAGGGAGCCACAGGGGCTATGCCACAAAGAGTAGGAAGGATGCTGCAGTGGCACTGACACACAGGGCAAGGGCCTAGGTGGAGCCACCACAAGTGCGGATGTTGGTCATAGTAGAAAATATTCAAATGAGAGTTTTGAAGGCCGAAGTGGAGAAGGGTTCCATGTAAACAGCAATTGAACTTGGGTCATTTAGTCCTAAGAGATATGTGAAAGCCATTCTGAAGTGACTGGCAATAGCCTCCATAGCACTCAATTTATTGAAAGCGAGTCAGGTTCAGATTTCTGAATTTGAATTCACAGAGACCAGCTCCTCATAGTGCAGTAATGCAAATGATCCTGGACAAGGCAGTGGAAGCCCCTGGGAGATTTATCTTTTCTTTGTAAAGGGCAAGATGCCCTGGAATGGGTTTGTTCAAGAGATGGGACTTAACTCTGGAAACCATGGCAGTTCTGGCAGTGTCAGGTGAGCACTTTCAGGCCCTTGAAAATCTGAGGGAGATGGTGTAAGTCTCGTGCCAAGCCATACCCATATCTGCAGCAGGTGTCAAAGATGAACATCTTCTGGTATGTTATAATAATGTAGGTAAAGGAAATCAGCAAGGCAGATCTGTGCCTTTGAGATAAGCATTGGCTCTAAGGGCTGGGTTGGTCAGGCTTGGGCATGAAGCAGGACTGGAGATGTGCTGCGACTGGATAAGGCATTGCCCCTGGATGGTGGTGACTTTGGATATGAGCCAGGCCATTCCTGTTGATCACATGGCTGTGCTAGTGTCAGTCTTGACTGGCATCCCACATCGCACTGCAGCTAGCAGCTGACTTAGAACTGGTGCTGACCAGGGCAGTATGACTGCTTAATTAAAGCAAAGCATTATTAAAAGGCACATAATGGGTGCTGATGTGATGAGATTTCTGTCCAGTGGTATGAATGCCAAAGTAAAGCAATTCAATCCTAGAACTTCATTTTATATAACAGCCAAAATTAAAGCTCTAAATGAGTAGCTCAGAAAATGGTGCTACAGACAAAATATTTCTTGCCTTACCCATTGGGAGGAATTCCACAATAACTATTCACTCTTCTGCTGGGATGGTCTCCATCTGAGCAGAAGAGGTAGTCTGTTTTTGGGATGCCAAATTACAACATTTATACATAATCATTTAAACTAATATCGCAGGGGGAGACACTGTCTAAATCATAGTCTCTTAAACCGAACATCCAGCAGCCTTCTAACTATTTGAATATTTTATCATTGAATGCTCGATCTCTTTCCATAAGTAAAATGGCTGAACTGGAAACTAGAATTCATTCTCATAACTTGGCACTTATTACTATAACAGAAACTTGGGGTAATTCAGATAAACAATGGATTTCCAATATCCCAGATTTTAAGCACTATTTCAAAAATAGAACTGATAACAAAAAAAGGGGTGGGGTGAGTATTTACGTTAAAAACACCATTCCCTTCTATGAATCCTCCTTTAAAATATATACTGAGAGTGTTTGGGTGTATATACATCCCATAGGACTCCCGCAGATTCTGGTTGGCAATTGTTATCACCCTCTACCTGTGGATATTTCCTACACTAAACAACTTACAACTGAATTTTCCCATCTTGCCAATAATGGTACAGTTCTTATTCTGGGTGATTTCAATTTTCCATCAATCAACTGGGATACCTTAACTGGATCTAACCATCATGATACACTGTTCCTCTCAACAATAATTGATCTTGGTCTCTTTCAGACAGTCAAGGAGCCAACCCATGGTGAAAATCTACTTGACTTAGTAATAACTAATATGGATACATCTATTTCTAATCTAAGTATCACTGAACCCCTAGGCAATAGTGACCATATGTCAATTTTATTTTCATTTCCCCCAAAAAGTCATATCTTAAAAAATAATTGTAAATTAAGACAATATGATAAAGCAGACTTTCAACAAATTAATAGCCATCTTGGGACTATTCCATGGGACAAAATCCTTCTTCCCCTTAACATCGAAGACTCTTGGACAACCATTAAGCAGATATTACATGATTTAGAATATTGTTATATACCTGAGAAAAGGAAATACAACAATAAAGGAAAAATCCCAGCGTAGTACAATCATTCTATTTAAAAGCTGAGGGTTACCAAGCAGAAATTATTTTCACAGTTAAAAGCATGTTCAATAGCTCAGAAAGGTGAAATTCTTGATAAATACAGGGCAGCAGTTGAGGAGTTAAAAAGCAAATTGTCCTAGCCAAATGGAATCTTGAATTCTGTATTGCCCATACCAAGGACTCTCACAAATCTCTCTTCTCATACCTAAACGGTAAAAAGGGGAATACAAGAATAGCAGGCCCATTGACTAAAGATAATGTTACCATTACCTCTGATATTGAAACAGCCAATGAATTTTATAAATATTTTAGCTCTGTATTTGAACAGGACAGCATTAGTATATCCACAATAAATTTATCTAATCCTTCCAGTCATTCTTTTTCACTCCATGATATTAAGGGACTATTAGGTACTTTGAAAAAAAAAAACAAGTCCAGGACCAGACAACATTAATCCCACATTCATATTAGGAACAATCGACAACATTGCCCTCCCACTTATTATTATTTTCAATAAATCTCTTAAAGAATCCAAAATTCCATCTGATTCATCAACAGCAATAGTTACACCCATGTTTAAACAAGGATCTCACTCTAAAACAGAAAATTATAGACCAATTAGCTTAACTTCAATACCCTGTAAATTAATGGAGAAAAAAATTAAACAATTAATAGAAGCTGAAATAAAATCATTGAACATCATAGATTCCACACAGCATGGGTTTAAATCAGGTTTCTCCTGTATAACCAATTTGATCTCCTTTTATAACATCATAAGTAAAACTCTTGATTCTAATATTCCAGTTGATGTCATTTTATTAGATTATAGCAAGCCATTTGACAAAGTTTCGCATAACTTATTAGTGACCAAACTAATCAAATTTGGATTCTCAGCACAAATAGTTTCATAGGTTTATAACTGGCTTAATGGTAGAACACAGAGAGTAAGGGTAAATAATGAATTTTCAGATCCAGTTAATATAACTAGTGGTGTCCCTCAGGGTTCCATTTTAGGGCCAACACTTTTTAATATCTTTATTGGTGATATGATAATCCCATCAAAAATCACTATTGTTAAATTTGCAGATGACACTAAATTGGAGGGTTGTGTTGATAACGTAACAAACAAAAATCAGTTAAAAACAGATCTGTCCACCCTTGAACACTGGGCAGTAACAAATACAATGTTTTTCAATGCATCCAAATGTGCAGTATTGCACTTAGGTAGGAATAATCCCGAACAGATTTACCTAATAAATAATATTAGAAGCAAAGTTTCTAGAGCAGAAAAAGATTTGGAAATATTAATAAATAACTAATTATCATTTTAGGAACATCGTAACAAAATAGCAAATCAAACCAATGCTATTCTTCGTATAATTAATTCCACCTTCATTACTAAATCTGAAGAATGTATCATGACCTTGTATAGATCTCATGTTAGACCTTATACAGACTACTGCTCACCCCTCTGGAGTCCATATTTAATTTCTGATATAAAAAGTATAGAGCAGATTCAATGTAGGGCAACAAAATTATTCCCTCACTTTGCTCCTTTAGACTATGAAGAAAGGCTGAGACACATACAGAATTATATTCGCTTAAAGTAAGAAGACTAAGAGGCGACCTTCTTCAACTCTTTAAAATAATTCAAAGTCCAAGCTTAATGGTTCAGTGTGGAATATCATTTACCTCTAGAAAATTTGTGGCTAGATACCACAATAAACAACTTGTAATAGAGAGATCACAAACTAATAAAAGATTATCCTTCTTTACTGTTCGATCTCCCAGAGTATGGGATTCCTCACCTCAAGATATTATAGACTGTACTCAAATAAATACTTTTAAAAATAAGCTAGATAAATGGTTGCTGAAATAATGAAAATATAGGGGTAATAATAGAGTCAAATCAAAAACATGTTCCACATGTGTGGAGGACAATACCAATGGGCTATAGCCCCCTTTTGTCCATTTAACCAAGTAACCCAGTAAATCAAGCACAGGCAAATGGCAGGAGTACCTATAACTCTCATAAGGTAGCTAGATGCATCATCATCTAATTATCCAATGAAATCACAGCCAAGGGAATGGGCTTGGCAGAATCAATGGTGAAAGAAGACCCTGTTGAGCTTGACTCTAGTCTGGCACTGTAAACAGACATGAGAGGTGTAGAATAAGTAGAATGCTTTGATGGCCAGTGAAAGAACATTATTCTTATCAATCAATCAATCAATCAATCAAATCTTTATTTATTCAGGCGAACATCATTGAGCAAGGCTCATTTACAAGATGGACCTGATAAGGTCAAGGTTCAATAGTTGATACACAGCAAATACATCATACGCTTTATAAGACAGTTACACATACAGAGAAAAATAATGTTTATAACACAATGATGTACAGTGAATTCACATGTTAAAACTCGGTTAAAGGAAGGTTAAGCTAGTATCTACAGTATGTACAGTACATACATATCCCAATGGGGGCCATGACAGACACACAACATAATGAATACTAGGATGGTGAAGGTATTATTGGGTGCCATAAGCTGGGGGTGTCTGACTGGAAGGAATATGCCATATATGATTGGAAGCCAGATTTGTAGGAAGACTATTCTATCTCTAGCGTAGCAACTGCATTTCTCTGTGAAGAAGGCTGTACAATGCTGTTTAAAGGATGCAAATGGAATGATAATGGACAGTTTTAGGGATTTTTGTAGGGTGTTCCATGCTATAGCTAGAGAATAGCTGATTGCTGCCCTCCCTAGTCTGGTGCTGACTTTGGGCAATTTGAGCAGGATGATAGTGTTGCTTCTTAGGGCATAGGAGCTAGGAGTGGTCTGGTTGAAGCAGTCCAGGATATAGTTTGGAAGTTTTTTTGATAAAGCTCTGTAAATCCATAGAGCTGCATTTCTGCTCCTTCTGATATGAAGGGAAACCCATCCAACTGCATCATAAAGAGAGCAATGGTGGATATTATATGGCAGATCTTTAATGAACCTTATTGCTCTATGATATAAGGTATCCAACTTGTGAAGGTAGGAGATGGGGCAGTGACTATGCAGGAAGTCTGCAAAGTCAATAACTGATAGAAAGATGGCCTGGACTAACCTCATCTTTGAGTCTCTGTTAAGGAAGGGTTTTAATCTATAGAGGAGGCCAAGCCTTTGGCGAAGCTTTTTTAACAGTTCTTCTAGATGATGAGTGAAGTCGAGTCTGTTGTCAATCCACACACCTAGGTATTTGAAGTTTTCAACATACTCCAGATTTTCTCCAAGTATAGTGCATAGTTGGGGGAGAGTGATTGAAGAGGATGTGCTGGTGGAGTTTTGAGTTGTGAACATCATTGCTTTAGTTTTCTTTGCATTTAGCAGAAGCTTTTTCTCGAGTAGCTGATGTAACAAGGAGAATTCTGTTTGTAGGATTTCATGAGCAACTGTAGGCGAAGGGTTGCTGACATACAGAACAGTGTCATCAGCAAAGAGGTGTACTGAGGACTTGGTAAGGGTTGAATCAATGTTATTTATATAAATGGCAAAAAGGATAGGACCCAGAATTATAATTTACTAGATGGATCTTGTGGTCCCCTTTTACCATCACTTTCTACGTTTCTATGTGAGGCATGGAGGTGAGCCCCACTGGGGTCATCGCTTCTGGCTCCAAGCCCCTGCACGTCTGGGTATGACCCACTCTGTGCACATTTTCAGGTGTGGAGTTTGAATGGGGCTGTACACCTGTCAAAGAGTAGCACACATGTCCTAAGGTGAACTCAGGAAAGTCAGAAATCTCCTGTGGAGCAGAAGGGTAAAAGCTCACTTGATCTTAATTTTCAGTATGAATACAGACCATGAAAGTGGGGCCTCATGATCCTCATGATCCTTCTGGCTTTTTGCATTATAAGCAGGAGTGTCAGTATTGCAACAGGGGTAACTAGCTTATGAGGACCAAGCATCACAAATTTTGATCCTTCCATGTCAGTTGTTCCTCTCATTGTGAAGGAGAATTCGCCATGCATTGGCTTCTTCACTCACTAATAGGGAACTGAGCTGGGATTTAGACCATTGTGAGGCAGGATAGTTTTACCCTACTGATGATGCTCTGTTGCAATGGTAATCCTGCTCAGTATGAGAGGAAATGCAGATTCAGACATTTGGTGTATGTGCTTGGCTAAAGAACCAATGATGCAAAGCTACCATCTGTTATATTATGACTGAATACCTCTAAGTCACAATCCCAACTAAATGTAATGATACCATAGCACTGTAGCTCTCTCATTGGCCCAGTATAGCAGGCCTCAAGGCTGGTGTGGAGAGCCTTTTCATTACTGGTTGGAGCATAGGTGGAAGGGGGATGCGTTTATCCAGCAGTACACCACATGTCCATGGAAATCCGGGTGCTAAATCATTCAAGATGACCTGATTCTAGGTCAGAGTTTCATATGTTGTGGAGCCTCAAAAAGCTGTGATCTATTAAAATTCAGCCCTTTGAGTGAGCTTTTGTCACACTCAACCCACTGACGAGTCAGAGAGCCATTTTGGGAAGGCTTGGGATGCTGGTGGTATGGCAGACAAGTTTGCCAGTGCAGGAGGGATGCTGCTCCAGTCACCCTCCTTCCCCATAGCCCATGACCAGATGTTCCTGTCGGACATTTCCATGCAAGGAGCCACATGCCAAGGCCAAAAAGGGCAGATGGCAGCTTCCTCCTCTGGCATGACCAGATGGACCAAATTCCTGCTGCCCAGGATTTCTCCAAATAATTGTGTTTAGGCTTAATAGTCACCAGGCTGGTGTTCCTCAGAGGTGCAGCCAGGCTGTGGAATGAGTTGCCAGGCATGGTTTTAACAGAGGGGAGGGTTCCTCTCCTGGGCTGGGAGGTAAGAGGTCAGCTCAACACAGTGGAGTGAGTGACATTGGGGTCTTATGTTACATTGTTAGTGAATGCCCTGAGCTGGAGGGTTCTTCCCCGGTCTCATGAGCAGAGGTGAGGGGAGCAGTCCAAGCTACCCCAAATGTAAGCATTCGAACCTTGGTCAGACTGGTGACCATGACAGGGTATCAAGGGAAGAAGGGGAAGCATTCCTGATAATCTGAGGCACCTAGCCCCCGGGGGAGCCTTATGGCTGGCTGCTGACTGTATATGACACTGCAAATTTGGGCCTTCCAACCCCCGAGGAAGCCCTTCAGCAGGCTGCTGCCCATTTCTAACCTGGGTCCCACCCAGGGAAGGAGGGAGCTGTCCCAACCTAGCACCTTGGTGAAGGAAGGGATAGCAACCCTGTGAGTTTGGGCCTCCCAGCCCCTGGGGAACCCCACAAATGCCTGTTGACTGTCTGAATCCAGGTCCAGCCAAGGAGGAAGCCCTCTTACACAGCACCTCAGGGCAGTGCAGGAAAGCAACCTTGCCAGTTTGAGCCTCACACCCCCTTGGGAAGCCCTGCAACAGGCTGTCTACTTTCTTGAACCCACATCTGAGACACAGAGGAAGCATTCTTTACTCAGCAGCTCAGGGTAGTGCAGGGAAGCAACCATGTGAGTTTGAGCCTCCCAGACCATGAATAAGCTCCGCAACTGGCTGTTGACGTTTGTGAATTTTAATCCAGCCTGGGGAGGAAGCCATCTTTACCCAGCAACTTGGAATGGTGCAGGGAGGCAACCCTGTGGGTTTGGGTATCCCATTCTCAAACCTATGTCAAGACCAGGGAGGAAGCTGTCTTTTTTTCAGCACCTGGAGGGAGGAAGGGGAAACAAACCTTTGAGTTTGGGTCTCCCAGCCCCTGGGAAGCCCTGCAGCTGCTGTTGACTCTCTTGAACCCAGGTCCTGCCAGTGGAGGAAGCTGTCTTTACCCAGCACCTCAGTGCAGTGTGGGGAAGCAACCCTCTGAGTTTGGGCTTCCCAGACTTGGGGAAGCCCTGAAGCAGGCCTATGATTGTCTCAAACTCAGGTCTGGCCCAGAGAAAAAGTTATCCCTACAGAACACCTCAGGGGAGGAAGGGGAAGCAACCCTGTGAATTTGGGCTTCCCAGCCCCTAGGTTAAGCACTGCAACTGGCTGCCAATCATCTTGAATCTGGGTCTGGCCTGGGGAGTGAGCCATCTATACCCAGCACCTCAGGGCAGTGTGGGAAAGCAACCCTGCAAGTTTGGGACTCGCATCCACTTGAGAAGCCCTGCAACTGACTGTTCACTCTCTTGAACCCACGTCTGAGATACGGAGGAAGCCTTCTTTACCCAGCAATTTGGGTCAGTGCAGGGAAACAACTCTGGGATTTTGGGCTTCTCAGTCTCTGAAGAAGCCCTGCAACTGGCTGTTGACTCTCTTGAACCTGAATCCAGCCTCAGGAGGACGCCATCTCTACCCAGCACCTGAGAGGGGTGCAAAGAAGCAAATCTGTGGATTTTAGCCTTCCATCCCCTGGGGAAGCCCTGCAGCAAGATGTTGACTGTCTCAAACCTATCAAGAACAGGAAGGAAGCTGTCTTTTCCAGGCACCTTGAGGAAGGGTCTCCAGGTCCCTTGGGAAGCCCTGCAGCGCAGTTGACTCTCTCAAACCCAGGTCCAGCTTGTGGAGGAAGCTGTCTTTACCCAGCACCTCAGGGCAGGGCAGGAAAGCACCCTGTGAGTTTGGGTCTCCCAGCCCCTAGTGGAAGCCCTGCAACTGGCTGCTAATTATCTTGAGCCTGGGTCTGACCTGGGGAGGGAACTGTCTTTACTCAGCACCTAGGGGGAAGTGTGGGAAGCAACACAGAAACATAGAAAATGATGGCAGAAGGAGACCAAAGGTCCATAAAGTCTGCCAATGATTTATCAAGACCTACTATGTGTTCTGGGACCTAGCCCCCCCATCCCATTACTCTATCCACTGTGCCTAAGTGAACCCTTGCTCTGTTCCACCTCCTCTTGAAAGTTGCTACAGTCTTTACACACACCACCTCAGCAGGTAGTGTATTACATGGCTGTATGACTCTATCAGTGAAGTGGTGGTTCCTTAATTCCCTTTTGAAGCTCCCTCCTCATAGCTCCCATTCTTGCCCTCTAGTGGTTGAGCCAGCAAACCTATTAAATAGCTCTGAGTATTGCATCTTATTATTGCCTTTCAGGAATTTGAATATCTCAATCATGTCCTCTCTCTCCGTTATAGTCTCAAAAGAGAACATATTCAGATCCTTTAGACGTTCATCATATGAGAGCCCTTGGAGGCATTGAGTCATGTTGTTCACCCTTCTCTGCATGGCCTCCAATCTATACCTGTCCTTCTTAAAATGAGGACTCCAGAACTAGACACAGTACTCCAGGTGAGGCCTCACCAGGGACCTGTATATTGAGAGAATCACCTCTTTGTCCTTGCTGTCAAACCCACGTCCTATACACCCTAGCATTTTATTTGCTTTACTGTAAGCTATGTTGCATTGGCTTGACTGATTTATGGTGTCACATATAATGACCACAAGGTCCCTTTTTCTTGTGTGGTACTGAGCTTGACCTCATTAAGCCAATATTCTGTCATTTAGTTCCCTTTCCCCAGATGCATTAACTTACATTTTTTCATGTTGAGCTTCAGTTGCCAAACATTTAACCAACTTTCTAATCTCTGCAGGTCTTTCTTCAGGTTCTTCACCACCTCTGCAATGTGAACTCTACCTCCTAGAATAGTGTCCATGAAGAGGGCAAGCTTGCCTTGAATGCCTTTGGCAATGTCACTAATGAACTCATTAAAAATGACCAGACCCAAGACTGAGCCTTGAGGCACACCACTAGTGACCTCGACCCCACCCTGCTAACTACTGTACCACTCTCTGTCTTCTGTCCTTTAACCAAATACCCACTCACCCAACTATACTGTAGGCAATGCCTAGGTCTTCCAACTTCCTTTGCAGGCATTTATGAGGCACCAAATCAAAGGCCTTTCTAAAATCGAAATAGAGTAGATCCACTGGGTGGCCCCAATCCATTTCCATAGTCACACAGTCAAAGAATGTAATGAGGTTCACTTGGTATGACCCACCTGTCATGAACCCATGCTGTTTGTCATTCTGGAGACAGTTCTTTTCCAGGTATTCTACTTTGTCCTGTTTGACTAAGATTTCCATTAATTTTCTGACAACAGACGTGAGGCTCACCAGTCTGTAGTTGTCAGCCTCCATCTTACTTTCCCTTGTGGAGAGGTACCACATCTGCTCCTCTTCAGTCCCTTGTCACTATTCCCAACTGTAGTGAGCAGATAAACAAGTATGCCAACTGGTTCGCCATTTCTTTGGCAAGCTCCCTGAGCACCCTCAGGTGCAGTCCATCGTGCCCCAGAGCTTTGTCCATCCTTAGGTGCACAAGAGCCTCTCTGACCCTGTCAATATTGAATGTTGGTGTATCCATTCTCAGGATCTCCCTATCAGCAGTCTTGATGCCACTTTCTGGAATTGGTCCATCATGTTTCTTTGCGAATACCAAACAGATGTTGCTTAGAACAGCGGCCTTTTGTCCATTGTCTTCAATACATCTGTCACCATCTAAGAGCTTTATTATCACCCCCCTTCTCCTCTTCTCTTGAATGTAACAAAAGAAGTTTTTATGCCCAGATTGGATCCCTTCTGCATTCCCATGTTCTGCTGCCACTTTTTCTAGTCTCATTGCTTTATAGCTTCCCTGTTTTTCTGATTGTAATCGTCCCATTCGCTATCCCTCTGTCTCCTGTTATATGTGTAGAAAACTTCCCTTTTGCTTCTTATTGCTTTCTTGACCTGATTGGTGAACCAGATAGGACTTTTGCACTTATTTCTTTTCATCACTGACCTAATGCAAAGTTTCATCACTTCTAAGATGGCTTGTTTAACCGGCAGCCAGATGTAACCTCCAGTCTTTCGTGGATCCTGGACAGTTTTCCCTTGACTAGATGTTTCATCCTTTTGAAGTTAGCTCCTCTAAAGCTCAGAACCTCTGTCTGGGATTGAGATTTTACATCCTCTAGGGATAACTCAAACCAGATGGAGTTGCGGTCTCTATTAGCCAGTGGCTCCCCAATAGTGGTGGGCGAAGTGGGCTAAATTCACTCCGCGAAGTGATTGGCGAGATGCTTGAAAATCCACAAAGTGCTCTTCAATGCAAGTGGAGTACTTGGCGTTATAATGGGAACAAGAAGTCCATTGAAAACAATGACTTCACATTACTCAACCTTCCCTGAACCACTTCTCCACCAATTTTAAGGTGAAGTAACACTGAAATCAATGTGCTTTGCATCACTTCGCCTTGTTATTGAGTTCCAAAGCAAAGTTGCAGTGCTTCATGGAATTGCAGTCCACATGGGCTCTAGATTGTTCTGCACAGCCTCAGTTCCGTGTAGTGTGTGTGTAGTGGAAGATGGAGACAGTTTCCTCTCAGAGCTCTTCCATTCAAATCCTCTAAAAGCTGTTAAAAAAGCCTTTTTACTCCATTTGTTTTGCTAAAAATTTAGTACATTGATTGTAGAAAACCCTCCCGTGCTCATATCATCAAGCGTTCATTGTTTGTGTGTGAATTTTGAATGTTAGTTTAGAACAGTCAGTCTGTGTACGGTGAAGTGTGCTTTGGGGAGGGGCGTATCTGTGGTGTAGGTACATTAACTGGGAGAAAAAGGCAGTCTTTCTTTTTTGGTTATATTTTTCTTGTATAACTGTGTTGTGGTGCAGCAGTGTATAATTTCAGTTTGTTTAAAACATTTGATTATATTACTAAAGGTTTTCAATTTGCTACGCATTACTTGTAGTGTGTGTGTGAGTGTATGTGCGATGCATGCATGCCATTAAATCAGATACCATTTATTGTGCCACAGAGTAATTGCAACAGTGTGAACCTGCTATCCACTGCACCTACATGAATTTTTTGTAGTGCTTGAGGTATCTTTACTGGAAGTAGTGGCCTGTTACTGCTGTACACTAACCCCCCAACTGGCAAAAGGTATTATTTTCCAAATTTGGATTTCTGATGGTGAGCACTGGTTAGGTGGTGTTGTTGGGCCTTTGTGTCTGCATCTCTTTAGTGCACAGTGCAATCTTAATCTGTCTGTGCATCTGCATCTCTTTAGGGCCCAATCTCCATCTGTTACTTAAGTCATAGTTGTTTCTTTGGTTTCCCTTCGGAGTACTGGTGTGGTGCACATGAGTCATGATCATGTCACAAATCACAAAATTAATGTTTTGTAATAATATCTCTCCAGTCTTCACCACTGTACCCATTGATATGAGTTTTCAAGTTGGTGAGTTTTGTGAACAGCCAGGTCATCAGGGAAGTACAGCCGTAGGCATTCTCGTTCCCAGTACACTCATCAGCTCCAAGTCCGAGAAAATTAAATTCATGTTTAATGGTCACAAATGCAGTCATGATTCACGATCACATTATGAATCATAAAATTAAGTTTTTTACTAGTTACTTGCATCATGTAAGCCTGTTTTTTAGTGCATCTCCAGATTTCACCACTGTACTCATTGATATAAGTCTTCAAATTGGGGAGTTTTGTGATACAGGTCATTGTCATCAGGGAACTACAGCCATAAGCAATCATGTTCCTGTGCAGCATGTGAGTTACACTACTGTAAGCCATGTGATGTATGGGAGCCCAGGGGCTGCCAATATTGTTGTCACTCCCCCTTACTTCAAGTTAAGGCGGTATGACAATGAGAAGTCACAATCACAATAACAAGGCGAAGTGGGCATTTCATGCTGGCCACTCTGAGTAGCGGAGTGACAATGCAAAGTGCCCACTTCATGGGCACTTCACCAGTGGAATTTAAATTCACTGTATCTCTAAGATGGGAGACTTTGCATGTCTTGTTACACTCTCATGGTACTTTGTCAGCACTGGAGAATTTTCTGGACACAAGACAGTAGCATTTTGGGGATGAACATTAATTCTGGTGACTTTGTCTGACCAGTGCCCAGATGACTGAGTGTGTCATTAATTCTGGGAGACTCTGCATTTCTTGTTACGCTCTCATTTCACTTCATCAGCACTGGGGAATTTTCTGGAGACAAGACGACAGTAGCATTTTGAAGATGCACACTAATTCTAGTGACTATATGTGTGGGGGGCTGCCAATATTGTTGTCACTCTGCCTTACTTTGAGTTAAGGTGGAATGACAATGCAAAGTAATAATAACAAGGCAAATTGGGCACCTCATGCTGGCCACTCCGCAAAATGGAATGACAATGTAAAGTGCCCAATTTTGCGTTCACTTTGTCGGCAAAATTTAAATTCGCTGCATCTCTACTCCTCAATCCTAACAACACCAACTACCACTGAGGTGGTAAGGACCACATCGAGGATGACATCCAGCCTAGTTGGAGTGTTAACCAGTTGGGTGAGTAGACAGTCTTATAAGACTTCTACCACAGTTTGACTTCTAGAGGATCTTTCCATTGGGATACCCCAGTCAACTTCAGGCATATTCAGATCATGAACTATCACTGTATCCCCTTTGTGTGACATATCCCTGATCTCTTCCAAAACTGCCTATTCCCTTTCTTCTACTTGATCTGGTGGTCTGTATACCACCGCAACAAAGATCTTCTTTCCAGATGTGGAGCTGAGTTACACTTACAAGGATTCTACACTTTCCTTTTTGCTAACATTGAGTGGTGCGTCTCTCTTCTCATCTCAAACATATAGTGTTACCTCTCCCCCAGCTCCCTTCATATCCTGTCTATCGAGTGTATAGGCCAGGACCAAGAGGTCCCAATTGTTGTTCTCCACACCCATGTCTCTGTTATAGCCACTTGGTCTAGTTGGGTTTTTGCCATTATTGCCTGCATGTCATTTATTTTATTTCACAGGCTTCTTACATTGAAGAACACCCCTTCCAAGTATAAGTAGAATCACTTCTCTTCGCTTCTTTTGGTTTCAACACCTTATTTTTGGTTTCTTGATCCCCTTTATGACACCCTCAAGACCTTTTACATCCCCAATGTTTGCTCGCAGATTGTGGGATAGTGTCCCATGCTTGTGTGGAAGTGTTGGCTAAGTCCCCATCTTCCATACTGTGACCAATAGGATCCATAGCCACAAACCTCCCTCATCTAGTTTAAACATCAAACATATACATCAAATTTCTGTCCATGCACTCTCATCCCTTCCTTGGCTAGGTGAAGTCAGACAAACCTAAAGAACTTCCTCTCCCAGAAGTCCCCCTAGGCCCCAATGAAGTGATAACCTTTTTACAGATACCATTCTTGCAATCACTCATTGAATTATTCAGTCTCCTTGTTCCTGATCCTGTTAGTATATTCTCCTATACCCCACTTTGAAGTACCACAGAAAAAGCCAGGGAGGTCAAACGAGCAGCCAACCATTCATTCAGTTTAACTCTGCAAGTGAGGGCTTCTCAGACCCTGGGGATGCCCAGCAAATAGCTGCTGACATCTCAAAGCCAGGTCCAGTCTGGAGAGGAAGCCACCCCTACCCACCACCATTGGGAAGAAAGGGGAAACAGTTCTGTGAGTTTGGGCCTCACAGCCCTTGGGAAAGATCTGCAGCAAGATGCTGATCATCTCAAAACTGGGTCTGACCTGAGGTGGGAGCCATCATTACCCAGCACCTTGGTGCAGTGCAGAGAAACAACCCTGCATGTTTGGGCCCCCATCCCCTGGAGAAGCCATGCAACTGGCTGTTGACCATCTCAAACTGGGTCTGGCCTAAGGAGAGAGCCGTCACTACCCAGCACCTCAGGGCAGTGGGGTGAAGCAAGCCTGCAAGTTTGGGCCTCCCAGACCCTGAGGAAGCCAGACAACTGGCTGTTGACTATCTCAAATGCAGTTCCAGCCTGCCCAACACCTCAAGGGAAGCAGGTCCCTGCTATACCCTGTGCATATGCAACAAAGGCCAGGTCAGCCCAGTGGCTTGGTCCACCAATGCTCGGGAAAGGACCAGATGGCCAATCCCTACAGAATGGAAGTTCGGTATGAAGTTAGATTTGCTCTGCCCAGTCTGAGGAGATTTACAGGAGGTTGTCATGAGGGTGCCTCCACCTCCCACTGAAGCAGTGAGGGAATTCTGGGGAGGAAACCTGGAGGCAGATTCCAGGATCAGGTGGCCAAACTCTGCTGTCTGGCAGTCTGGAGGAGGTCATATATGCCTGGCTGAGGTTGAGCAGAGCTCTAGGAGGTCAACTTGAGGGTGCTTCCACCTCCTGCTGAAGGTGTGAAGGGGACTGTGGGGAATGAACCTGTAGGCAGGTGCAATAAGATTTTTTGGAGTGTGATTTTAAGTTGGGAAGGCCAGACCAGATCAATGAGTGGGGTCTCAGCCTGGTGAACTCAGAACAGGGGTCAGTCTGAACCTGGGACTGACTGCCCTGTGGTCAGGGTTTTACCCAGAAAACAAGCACTTGAATCCAGATTGCTTCAACTGCCAGGCCCCCTGTGGAGATCTCTCCATCCAGGGGCATCTGGGAAGCATGTGCCAACATTTCTGTGAGTTTGGAGCTCCTAGCCCCATGGAAAGGGTTTCAAGCAGAGGGGGATATGCCAGCAGTCCTACACAGTCTGAGTGCACTGAATCCTGGGTAGGCTTGGTACATTGGACCTCTGAGAGAAGACCAAATGGCCAAACCCTGCCTACAGAAGTCTGGCATGAGGTCAGATTTGACCTGCCCAGGCCTAGCAGAGTTCCAGTGAATCAGTCTCGGTGTGCCCCTACCTCCTGCTGAAGGTGTAAAGGAGAGTTTAGGGACAGAACCTTGAGTCATGTTAAAGGACCAGATTTCCCAACTCTGCTCTTTGGTAGTGTGCATGGGATCATAGTTGACTTACCTAGGCCAAGTGGAGTTCCAGGAGGTTGGCCTCAAGGAAGCCCTACCTCCTACTGAGTTGGTGAGGGAGACTATCAGGAAGGAACCTGTAGACAGGTTCCTACAGAATAACTGGAGTCAATGATGAGTTGTGAGACCACCGGCCAGGTGAGGCAGTGACTGAAGTGTCTCTACCCAGGGCAGCAGGGGATGTGTTTGGGGTCAATCAGGGATCCCCTTCCCAGCCCTGGGTGGAAGCCAGAAGCTGGTAATGGAAGCAAGCCCTGGCCATACCGAGCCTGTCTGCCTGCCTTCACTGGAGCATGGGGTGGCAGGTGAGGACTAGGCCTCCTAGTCTTGAGAGCAGAAGCCTGAACCCTGGCTATGGAAGTCTGGCATGAGGATGGATTTTCCCTGCAAAGGGCCAAGCAGAGTTCCAGGGAGTCAGCTTCAGAGTGTCCCTACTTCCTGCAGAAGAGGTTAAGGGGACCTTTGGGAGGGCACCTATAGTCAGGCTCGAGGAGATTTTGGCCAACTCATTTTTTTGGGCAAAATCCATAGACTAAGTCCATTCAGAGGTGGTCAGGGACTCTCAGAGCACTCTGGATCTGGGGACAAGGCACCTTTAATGGGATTTTTCCTCTGGAGAACAAGACTAGCTTACAAAACCCTGCCTATTGAAGTCCAGCATGGGATCGAGCAGAGTTCCAAGGGATTGGCCTCAGGGTGCCCCTAACTCCCACTGAAGGGGTGAAGGGGACTTTAGGGAGGGCACTTGTAGGCAGGCTTGAGGTGATTTTGGCCAATTTGCCTTTTGTGCAAAACCCAGAGACTATATCCAGTCAGAGACTGTCAGTGACTCAAAACAGCACTCTGGATCTGCAGATGAGGCACCTTCCCTGGACTTGTCCCCCTGATGCTAAGACTAAATGTCTGAAACCTCCCTATGGATGTCCAGCATGGGGTTAGGTTTGCTCTGTCCAGGCTGTGCATAGTTCCATCGAGTTGGCCTCAGGGTGCCCCTGCCTACTGTTAAGGGGTGAAAGGGATTTTTGGGAGAGCACCCGTAGGCAGGTTCATGCAGATTTTGGCCAACTCATGCTTTTTGTGCAGAGACTAAATCCAGTCAGAGGTCATCAGGGACTCCAGAGGGCACTCTGGATTCAGGGATGAGGCACCTTCCCTGGGCTTATCCTCTGCAGAAATGAGACCAGATGGCCAAACCCTGACTATGGAAGTCTAGCATGGGGTGGATTTGCCCTGCCCAGGCTGAGTAGAGTTTCACGGGGTTGGTCTTTCAGTGCCCCTACCTGCCACCAAAGGGGTGAAGGTGACTTTGGGGAGGGAATATGTTGGCAGGTTTGAGAAGATTTAAGCAAACTGATTTGTTGTGCAAAATCCAGAGATTATATCTGGTCAGTGGTCATCAGGGACTCCAAACGGCACTGAGGACCCAGGGATGAGGCAAATTTGCTGGGCTTGTCCTCCAGAAACTGAGACCACACAGCTGAACTCTGGCCTATGAAAGTCCAACATGGGGACAAATTTGCCATGACTGGGATGAGCAGAGTTCCATGAGGTCATCTGCAGGTTGCTCCTACCTCCCGTTGAAGGGGTAAAAGTGAAATTTGGGAGGGAAGCCTTAGGCAGGTTCTGGGACCAGATAGCATATGGAAGTCTGCATGAGATCAGATTTGCCCCACCAAGCAGGGCAGAGTTCCAGAAAGTTGGCCTCAAGGTGCCCCTACTTCTCCTGAATGGGTGAAGGGGACACTGGGTAGGGCACCCATATGCAGGTGTGAGGAGATTTTAGTCAGCATGTTTTTTGTGCAAAATACAGAGACTAAGTCCAGTCAGAAGTGGTCAGGGACTCTAACAGGCACTCTGGGTCCAGGGATAAAGACCTTCCTGTGCTTGTTCTCCTGGGGTAGTATCCAGTGATTGGAGACTTGGTTTGGAGTTGGCACTTTGTGACAAAATTGCAAGTTACATAGCATCAGAAGCAGATATTTCCCAAAATGTATTTCCGTTCAAATATGCTATATGTATCCAAAAAAAACACCAAGCTGTATCAATCAATCAATCAATCAAAATCTTTATTTATCCAGGCAGGCACCATTGAGCAAGGCTCATTTGCAAGGTGGACCTGGTCATGAATACATCACAGTACAGTACAGAAGCAGGTATACAAAAAGCAATAATATACAAGGAAGAAAAAGTATATACAGTGTACACAGAACAGTACAAGGTTGAAATAAAAAAAAATAAAAAAAACAGCATTATTTTACAATTGAAGAAGTCAGAAGATGTACAATCAACCATAGGCATACAGGGGTTATAAGCAGAGATCTTTTGAGTGAGGCAGCCGGCAACTACACATATAGGGGAAAGAGGCCATGTATGGGGTGACAGGTAAGAGAGGTAAAGAAGAGGAGGGATATATTACCGATGACTGTTGGAAAAATTGGGCTAAAACCACTGAAAGTGATGATAGCTGTCGTGTACTTGTTTATTTTGATAATGATGGAGGAGGGGTAGATAATTGGGAAACTACTATGGATGGGGAGAGACTTTAGCCAGGCTGCAACGGACAGGAAAGGGTGGGTGCAGTAGGAAGAGTTAATAGGGAAAGAGTGAGAGCCAGGGGTAAAAACATGGCGAGTGTCAGGATGGAAAGGGGGAGTTGCGGAATTATTGGGCTAGCAATGAGGAAAACATTTGCAAGGTGCTTTCATGTAGTGATCATAGAGTGCCTTGAAGATATTCAGGCTAACAGGGCAGCTCAGCTTCAAGTTCCTTTGTAAAACATTCCAAAATGTGGGTAAAGAGAAGCTTAGAGCAGCTTTGCTGAAACAAATTTTGACCCTTGGAACTTGGAGGGCGATTAGGGAATAGCTTCTTAGAGTGTAGGTGCCTAACACACTCCAGAAATACAATCTGAGGCATATGAAGGGAGCTTGTTGGTCACCACTCTGAAGGCCCATAATGTGGCATTTCTATTCCTTCTATAGTGAAGGGAAGTCCAGCCTAACGATGAGTACAGGGAGCAGTGGTGTGTGGAAAGTGGAAGGCCAGTAATGAACCTGATAGCTCTGTGGTAGACGGTGTCCAACTTAGCCAGTGCAGTGGCTGTAGAGCAGGTCTGCGTAATCTATTAAAGATAGGAAGGTAGCTTGAACCAGTTGAATCTTGGCCTCCTTTGTGAGCAGGTGGTTAATTCTGTAGAATAGTCCTAATCTTTGCCTTAGTTCCTTCTGTAATTCTTCGAGATAGTCAGCGAAGGAAAGTTTATGATTGAGCCAAACTCCTAGATTTTGAATTTAGCTACATGCTCTAGTGTTTCTCCAAGGACAGTGGTAATTTGTGGGATAGCTCCCCCCCCAGCTGGAATTTCCACATGCAAGGAGGGGGAGAAGAACATGGCTTTTTCCTTTTTCACATTGAGTAAAAGCTTTTTGTTTATGAACTGATATTGCTAAAGGTTAAATTCAGCTTGGAGGTCTTCACAGGCTGCTTCTGGCATGGGACGACTCAAGTACAGTACAGTGTTGTCCGTGAATAAGTGGATGTTGGCTTTTTTGATAGGGTCACTGATGTTGTTAATGTAGACTGCAAAGAGGAGGGGACCAGGGATAGAGCCCTGGGGCATGCCCCCTCACCATAGGTTTTAATAGAGAAAGATCACCTTCAGCTTTAACCCGCTGTTTCCATTCTCCAAGGTAGTCTGCAAACCAGCACATAGATTTATGGTCCAGACCTAAGGTGCTTAGGGAGGAAAGAAGCAGGCAGTGATCGACTGTGTCGAATGCCTTACTAAGATCCAAGAAAATGGCACAGACATGCTTCTTCTTGTCAAGGTCTAAGAGCCAGTCATTGGTCGCCTTAGCTAGGGCTGTTATGGTGCTGTGCTTTGCTCTGTATCCAGACTGAACCGGGTTTAATAGGCTTCTGGATTCTAAGTATACCCCTAGCTGGCCACACACTATTTTTTCTAGTAATTTAGACAGGATGGGGAGGAGGGAGATCGGTCTGCTAATTATTTAGATTGCAGGGGTCACCTGCTTTTAATAGAGGGATGACATGGGCTATTTTCCATTGAGGGGGGAGGCTACCCTGGAAGAGTGACATGTTGAATAGGTGGGTGATTGGCACCGCAAGCACATGGTAGGCATATTTCAGATAGTATGGCTCTATGAAGTTGGAGCCTGCTCCCTTACTGGTGTCCAGTTGCAGCAGTAGGTCTTCCACCTCTTTTAGAGAGACAGGCAGGAGGGAGAAGGCCTCCTCAGTAGAGGGAGACTTGTGGGTTGGTGGGCCCTGAGCTGTGCGGAGGTCATTGGCAGGAGAAGTATCAAATGGTAGCCCTACCATTGCAAAATGGTTATTGAGGGCTTCCAATATCTCTGATTGGTTAGAGATAACGCTGCCACTGGACTTAATTTTTGCTGGAATGGAATTACCAGGTGCATGTCCAGACCTGTCTTTTAAAAAGATCAATATTATTTTCATTATCCAATTAGGGCCAAGGCATTTCTCTTGTCTAGTTTTCCTTTTTTTCTGCATCCTAGGGCTACGTCTAGCAACTTTACTATGACAGTTCTTTTTAAGCTGTCTAGAGTGTAAGGTATTAATTTGACAGGAGTAAGGTCTAGTACGAATCACATGAAAAATCATGCCATTGTAACATGTAAATTTTTAAAACATTCCAATAACTGATTTTAATTCTTCTGTGATTACCTGGTCTTTCAATAAAAAGATTACTTACTTATTATTCCCATCCCACATGATTTTCCCCTGGCAATCATCTGTCTTTCTATGCATTTTATACATGATTTGAAAATCTTACTGTCTGAGTCTATCCCTGCTTATGATACTTACCACAAATGATTCCTTTAGCTTAGGTTTGACGCGAGCTTCTCATATTTGTTTAATGAAAATATGAAAAGTAGAGTTTTTAGAATGTTTCAACATGTTAATAGATTGTAAAATGAAAACAATTTTTAAATACCTTCAGTTACCATATTATTGGAATGGTGGTCCTGACAATACCCACTGCTGTCACCTGAGAGAAGAGAAACTCCACATATGAACCATGGAAACCTTTGTTGTGGCTGCCTGGTGGCAGGGCACATTATAGAGATGAGGTACTTGACTCTGGGGAGGGAAGACACAGACAATGTTCTATTTAGGTCCCCCTCCCTCTGCTGGCCAGCTATGGAAAGGCATTGACAGCATCAGTTAAACTTCTTGCAACAATTTGTGGCCTATCACAATTTTTAATTGTGTGTGTGTGTGTGTGCATGTGTGTGTACCAGAAGAAGGACATGCAGGAGTCATTCAGCAGCAGCATACTTTAGTGAAGAGCAACTTAAACATTGTGAGAGGCTACAAACTGTAATTATAGGGGTGCAGTAGTATTGCTATAGTTGGGGTGGCTGGTGAGTTCCATGCCAAACTTGATTTTTTGTTTGTTGCTTGCAGAATGGTGTTTACACAGATTTACATGGATCTTTCAGGATCGGTTGTCTGTGACAAAATCTACAATCCCTGAAAGTGTCATGTAAATCAGTTCAGTAATTTTAGAGATATTGAAATTTGAAGAAAATGCAGTTTTTCCTTTGACTTCAATGGTGTTTCATTTCTGAATGTTTTCTCTTATCTAGATAATAAAAATTGTGAAATTTTGTATGGTTATAGAGGTTGACGGGAAAGGATTTCCTAGAGGGGTTTGATGCTTGTGGTTTTTGTATTTTTTAAGCTATTTATATTTGAAAAATGTTATTTTTACTGTTCCCCATCTGCTCAAAATCGGGCTCTAAGATGATGTACCATATGCGTAAAAAGAAAGTGAAAGGAGTTGGGCTGTAGGTAAAGTACTGCATGTGCAGAACACTGAATGGGGATCAGGAAAGTGAAAAGATGATGTGCAACATTGATTTGGAATTGGTAATGGGATAATCTACAAGTAATACTCTGTAGCTTCAAAACACAATACAGCAGAAACTCAAACAATAGCTTCTCTACTTGCCCCATGACATACTTAGCTGGCACCTCCTATCCTGCTTCCACTGTAACCACAGTTCCTAATTTAGAAACAATACCATTTACCTACAAAACTGAATATAGTACTTAATGAAAGTCAAGTGGTGTCTCCGATTCCATCTCATGTTCACTGTTATATCATGTCTGTTCAGTGTGTTACTGGTAGATATTTAATCATACAGAGTCAGCTTTCTTAGGATCCCTGTTAAAATGTGTGAAATGAATGGTTCTGATAGGAAGCAGTTTGTTTCTTTTGGTTGCTACTCATTATCCCTGGTCCATAGGTTTTGTAAATCTTTGGCAGGTAAGTCATATACCATTAATTGTAAATGAGCTAGTTTGACCTTAAGTACTATCAAGATATTTTTCCCTGACTACTTTGTGAACTTCAGTGTAGCATATTGTCATACTTTCATATTGTTAAATTTATTCACCATCCACTTGCAATTTGAATCATGGGGATCTGTCAGCACAAATTTCAGGCAGCAGAGTTTGTGTGTCTCACTTTGTTCTGTGCTCCTCCGTAGGTGTCATTAGTAAATATGAAATGAAATGAACAAACACTACACTCTCAGAATGGCATCCATAAGTGTATAATGCAGCAGCGCATGAAGAGAAGAAAGAGAAAATAAAAAAAAGAACATTTTGCTGTCACACAGTGTCCCTATACGCCACATGGCTGAGAGTCAGGATCTCAAAGGGGGAAACCGCTACTATACGGGAAACTTACTTTAAATCATGGCTCCACTCTCATTCTTCATGACATCCTTAGCTTACAGCTCCTGTCATGCTCACTCTCTGCAGGTGCCATGGCAACCACTCCCACCTCCTATAATAGTGACTCCATCCCACCACCATTCCATTACCACTACCAGCTGATCTCTCCCAGCCGATGTAAAAATGTAAAAATCATTAACACTAAAAAATACATAGAACTTGTCTCCCAGTTGAGCAGCAGAACATACCTGCCCCCTTCATCTCCCTCATGGAACAATGTCCCCCTTTCAGTCTGGCAGCTGTACCTCTCAGCTTCCATGCATCTTCTATATTTTTATCTCTATGCGGGGGGTTCTAGCAAACAGAAGTTGGGCTCAGGTGTGTGTGGAAATTGAGGGTACAGCTATGTGCTACCGATAAAAAAAAACATTGTGAATGTTTCTCCTCCCAACCCCTCAAGTCAAACACAAATAGAAAGAAAAAACAAAAATAAAATCCACACCCCAGACACACTTCCACTTTTGAAAGGAATAATTTTAAAACAGACCACAATAAGAGACAATAGCCTTCAGTATGAGTTTAGTAAGAGACAATAACCTTGAGTATCAAATTTCAACTTACACATTACCAAAAAAAATGTTTCTCTTATAAACTTATAACATCCTTTTTCAGCAACTGTTTTCTGCTTTTCACAAGTACAACTACCTACTGACTTGTTCTATTAAAAAAATGTTACTTGCAGCCATTTGCTGCTTCTAGCTATAACCACAAATAGCAAATCAGTTCAATTAAAATGAAACATGTTTAAACAAGTTTTGCTCTTCCTTGTTATGAAGCAAATGTTTAAAACAAATGTTTTCTGCAATTACAAAATGTTTTCTGTCAAATAAAAAATAATTACCTTTTAAGCTATCTGTCATCAGAAAATGTATTCTGTCCAAAGTAAATATTTAAAACAAATGTTTGCTGTCATTACAAAATGTTTTCTGCGTTTAAAAAAATAACTATTTTTTATGTTTTTGTCATTAGAAAATTAGTTCAGTTATTTGAAAAAGAATGACTTTTCACAGCATAAAAATAATTACCTAAAGCAGCATAAAATTTTTTTTTTAACATTTGTCAAACCTATTTTGACCAATTCCTCAAGCTTTTAAACTACAAAACCATAGCATAATTGTAATAATTAACTCCAGGGTGTGGGATTTGTTGGGATTTAGCCAATTCTGGTGTGGATTTGGTCGCGAGGCAGCACACTAGGCATGGGTAAATCCCTCAACAACCCACAACCTGTCATGGGTTACTGCTTATATATTCCACCCCATTGAGCAGTTTTAAAGTTCATGTGCAAAGTTTACTCTGTGAGCTAACTCAGCTGTGTTAAGCAGTAAAACAGGTATTTTACATTTGTATGCAGTTAGCCATTGTTTGTCTGTTGAAATAAAGCTTTATTCTCCCAAAGTACATCGGCTCCGTGGTGGTCCAGTTTTTAATTTTACATTCCCCCCACCGAGCCATCAATGCGCATAGCACAATTTCACTATTTGGTGATTGATAAGTCATTCACTTTGATGGCATGCCATTCCCACATCATCATTCTTGCTAGTAGTGCTGGCAGGATGTGATACAAGTTCAGCTTAGTGTGGAATAAAAAGATTTTCATGTCTTGTATTGTAAATATTCTTGTTTTAAACTCTCCTAAATACATTATTGTAACATGGGCATAAATGAGTGTGTGTGTCCTTTCTATAGGCACTTGAAATGAGCTCAGATCACATCTTTTTGATGCGTTTTTCATTGAAGCAGTTGTATGTTTCTAACCTTAGTGTGCTTTCAGTTTCTTTAAAGATGTCGTTTTTGAAGGATTTTTACATGGTTCATACCTTTTTCCACCCAACCAGCTGGGCTCTCTGTCACAGTTTTGTTCCATGTGGAATTTATTAGGGGAAACAACTGCTGTTGTAGGTATATAGCTGTTTCTGAGTGAAGCAAGATGTGATCAGGTCTATACTTGGATGTGTTTGCTGGTATTAGTCATCACAGTTTGTCAGGATTCTGGGTTTGTCTAGGTGCGAAAGAATGCAGTGCATCTAATAAATTACAGTATCCCTAAACCAATATATATTTCACTCATCTTTTTTTTAACCTTAGAACAGAAAATTGGAATTGTGATGTTTTTCTCATACAATTTGCTTGCAATACTGTAAGCCCTTTCTTGCTTTCTTCAACTGATCAAATATTTCCTTGCATAATTTTTATGGCTGTGGACAGAGCTTACAGCCATCCTAATTTTGCTTGAAAAAAGGTGTTTCTGTGGAACACATCTTTTAGGAGTTTTCAGTGTATCCTTCCATCAACTGCAAAATAGTGAGCTCCCTCTGATTTTTGCTGTTGGCTGCTCTGCTTTCAAGGGGGGTGCTACTGTGCATCCCAATGTCTTAAGATATAAACCCCAAAACAATCTTTTGAAGCTGCTGTCATTTAACACTTGCAGGGCTGCAGAATGAGCATCTGTCCTGCTCAAGTCAAATAGATTCATTCTAGTTTTTTCAGCAGCCTAGGGGTTAACTCATTATCTATTTACTTTGACTGAATACTGCCCCAGTAGCACATGGCTGATTAGGCACATGTGTTATGTGGGAGATAGGACAATATAAGAAGTATACCCTGACTCCCCCCTGAATCCCAGCCTTGATGCTGGGAGTCATCATGTAGGAATTTCTACCATCTACTATGCTCAATACACCCACATGGCTAAGTTATGTAGTTTTAAAATAAATTAGAATTACAAAACCAGTCATACAGGGGGTATAATGACTTGAATATTTTTTTTGTTGTTGTTTCTTTTTTATTGTTTTCTATTACTGGTCCAAAATAAGTATCCATTTATAAGTGTATTAGCCCTGTTTGATTAATGAATGCTCTGCTATGCCATGCAGCTTCAAATGTCAGTACTAAAACAATGTTATCAATGCGTGTCCATTTACCTGTTGCAGCAAGATTAAACTGATTCCATGCTAAGGAGGCACATTCTGTAATTGAAAACTGTCTATTTTGCTTCACTCTGGGATCCATTTTAACTGGAATTTTGGGCACAAAAATAGGGTTTAAGTATCCTTTAAATTATGTTCTGTTATTCCCTCTGCATACATTTGCTGTCAGTTTACATAATGTATCTCCTTGGAACCAGTTTAACCTTGCTGAAACAGTGAAATGGACATACATTCTACAGCAAAATGTATTCAACTCAGATTTAAAAAAAAAAATGTGTGCATAGATTCTGTTTTGCAACAGCAGCCATGAACCTGATGAAAGTAGCCATGATCTAACACAAGTGCTCCTGGGTCATCACATGTAAGTGGCTCTGGTGGGATTTGAAACAGGTGATTCTCAAGGCAAGTACCAACTTTGTGAATAAAAGACTGCAGAATACTGTTTTCTGTTGTGCCATAAATCTGATGTACCATATTTTACTCTCATGTTTTCTATGACACATTTCAGATCACCATACAAGGGTAGGTTGAGGGACCTCAACATGTACTCACTGGAGGAGAGAAGGGAGAGGGGTGATATGATCAAAACCTTCAAGTACTTAAAGGGCATCAACAGGGTTAGAACAGAGGGCATGTTCCATTAAGGGAGAAGGAATTACTAGGGTGCACAGGCTGAAGTTGGTGGGGGGTAGTTTCAGGAAACAGGTGAAGAGACATTACTTCACAGAGAGGGTGGTATGTGGTGGACCACACTTCATGAGAAGGTGAAAAACAGAGAGCTTCAAAAGGGGATGGAACAGGGTCAAGGGCAAGATACTAGTCAGTGGGAAGTTGAGGGGGGAAGAGAAGAAAGCAACAGTTGGGGGTCAGCAGCAGGAGTCTAACCTGTGTGCTGCACAACTGAGCAGACGTGATAGACCAATTGGCCTGTATCAGTTGGCATTCTAGTATGTTTACATGTTTGCATCACTACATTTTCTTACTTCAGATCTGAGGTTTGGACTTGTTACTATTATTGCTAAAGATGCTATTAGTTAAAACAGTGATTAAAGAGGTGCTGACACCATCTGGCCAAAAGTGTTACATTGCAGAATTAGAATAAGCATATTCACAGTAAATCTCATACCAAAAAGTAGATTTCTATGTTACTTCATTTTAAAATTATTAGCCATTTTGTAACCCTGATTTCACTGCCTGTTCGCAGAAAGCCTGTTCCACTGAAGAGCTGCTGCTGATGTAATCTGGGGACCTTGCAGTTTATGTTTTCATGTCAGCAAGCTTATAGGACCTGTTTCTCTAAAGCTGTAAAGATCATATGCAATGGTTTTCATAAATAAAACAGGCAGCATGAGTTAGTAAACATTGCTTTAAAAACTTTGTGTTTCAGGATTTGTAACAAAACTGATAATATTTTGTCTGGATGCCTTTTTATTGAGGTCCTTTTGCTGAATGCTGGATCATAGCACACTGTGAAGTTTACAACTGAATAAGTTTCTGATGAAAGGCTGAGCTCATTCATACCTATCAGTCAATTGAGGCAACTTCTAAGTATGTCAATTTAAAACAATTATCCCATCTTCTTCTTAATGGGGGTGGGGCAGACTCATCTATGTTCTACTCTAAATTACAATGATCATTTTGCCAAAGTAACACTTCCATCCCTAGTAGGAATTAAACCATATTGTAACACGGCTCTCAGTCGGGGTCTGGAAACGAGAGGGGCGATAGGTGGAATTGTGACAGCTGACTGAAACCGAGCGGGTATTAAGCCAGGCATAACGCCCGCTCGGTCAGTACCAGCTGTGGCCATGGAGGCACCCGAGGGTAGCAGCCCACTGGGTCAGTACCCAGAGTGGCCAGGAGGCAGAGGGTGCAGCACTGAGCAGCCAAGAAACAGCCCGGAGATGCGATCGTAAGCGCGCGGGAGAGCAGCAGCAGAGAGGGACAGTGGTACGAGCTGGTAGCAACACCTGGTAGAGGACAGCAGTGATTGAGCCCTGAAATTCCCGGACTGCAGGGAGGCACTGAATGGTAGCCAGCACCGTGTCGGAGCACCGCAATCCTGCAGGACTGAACAGGTAAAGCCTGTGTTCTCTGCCTGTAAGCGAATAACAGGAGGTACCTGCTTGCTGTCCATTGTGTGTAAAGGGGAGCCGCTGGAGCATACAGCTCGCCGCAGGTGAGTGCTGACCCGATCCTGGGTGCAGGAGGTGATGCTGGTAACATAGGCTTGTCATCGCCGTGACGAGCCTATGTTACAAGCGCATAAATCACCTTCAGCCTCGGGCTCTACCGGTGATTAATGCCTGCTGGGGGGCGCCCTCGGGCTGTGCCCTCATGCACGAACCCCCCCAGCAGGCATTAATCCACCGGTAGAGCCCTCAGCTGGCGGTGATTAATGCTTACTAAGGCCCCTATTAAAACATATTGTAAAGCAGACAATGACAAACAGCAGTAAAATTAGTAGTACTCTGACTGGCTTCAGCAGTCTGGAGCCATGCTGACTTAGTATCCAGCAATCCTGGTGAATGGACCACACAAAAACAGCATTAAATAATACAATTGTATCAACTTTGTTACAAAACCTGGAACATACATAGAATTTATAGGAATGTTTACTGACTGGTGCTGTCTGTTTTACTTGTGAAAACCATTGCACATGATCTTTACAACTTTGGAGAAATGGGTCTTATAAGCTTGCTGACAGTCATTACTAGACTTTGAGCTCCCTACATGACATCATCAGTAGCTCTATACTGACACCTGCTTTTATTGCACAGGTAGTGCAATCAAAGTTATAAAATGACTAATAACTTTAAAACCAAGTAACATAAAAATCTAGTTTTTAGTATGAGATTTACTGGGAGTATGCTTATTTGGAATCTGCAATGTAGCACTTTTGGCATCACTGGCTCTAAGTCTTTTTTATTATGACATGTTTGTACAAGGGGTAAGTGTGGTCATGTCAGAAATTAAAACTATAGACTGGATTACATTTGAATATACAGCACAGAGCAAGATGAATTATACTAAAATGCTTAGTAACTGCAGTGTACAATCAGAGATTATGTCTTCATCACAGTTAGACTGCTGGAAACCATGCAAAGATAATAAAAAAACAAGCATTTGTCAGTGCTGAAGGTTTCCTTGCATGGTGTATGTGGAATGGCATTCAGCAGTGCTCATGATGCTCATTACTTGGAGCTTCTTCAAGCTCACCACAACCATATTGTCTCTGGCTAGTTCTTGTTCATGTAGAGCTTACAGTTAAAATGTGTACTCTACTCGATGTGGTTTATGGTGTCAGCATTTGATTACAGACTGATTTTGTCAGGGATGGTTTTGCACACAGAAGTACTGTACAGTAGAGGCAACTATTCTGGTTCAAGAATTATGAGATTACAGTCTTCTAAAAAGGAGGACTAGTTAGCAGACATGGCTTTGATGCCCAAAAAAATGTTTTTTTTTTGTATTGATGATGGGCAGATATAAAACCATAAACACAAAAAGTGGCAGAAGTAGGGAGAAAAGATATTTCTTCTTGGATAACAAAACCCACGTACATGAATGCAAAGGCAAGACTGCACTGTGGCTAATATCACAGGGTCTACAACAATATATAGATTTACAATACAGACTTGCCTTCATTCACACTATACTGTATGGAAGGAATTTATGGCTTACTACACCTACATCTCTGGAGTATTCTAATCAAGAAAACAAAAAGCAGAAAAATTGAGCCAGGATTCCACTGTCTCAAAAAGAAAGGAAACTCTTTGCAAAAAAAAATGGTTAGGGCACCACTTACAGTGGCTTAATGCCAAAAAAGTCAGGAAATAGGGTGTTATGGTTTCCAACCTAACTCTCCACCCCACCCTGCAGGAAGCAACAGGAAAAACCTTGAAATAATCTCTCTGCATCTTTGCAATCAGATGTGGTGCACCTTTGGGTTGTCAACCATAACGCTTTATCCCGCTCTCATAACTGTATCCTTCTCAACTTATTTACTGATGGAATGGGCTGAGCATTAGGGCTGACAACCCCAAGGCACACCCAATGCCTGATTTGTGAAGACGCAACAGAGGTGGAACCATAATGTTTTTCCTGTTGCTGCCTGCAGGGTGGGTGTGTGGAGGTAGGGTTGGAAACCCTAATGCTCGATTTCTTGATTTCTTTGGCATTAAGTCACCCTAACTAGTGCATTAACATAGTTTTTCTTACAAAGAATAAGACATATAGACTAAGGATTAAGAAAAAACTACTGGAGCCAAAGCAAGTGCTGTGATTTTTCTAATGGACAGAGACCTGATGCCCATGATAATATGCATACATTATGCTCTGAATAATTTCCTCAATCCTTAATGTGGTAAACACACATAATGTGTGTGACCATGTCAACCCAGAAGAAGGGGTCTGTGGGCACCCTGAAACATTGGTTCCCCATGTAATGTCTGAGTTTTTATTACCATACCATTAACAAAATAAATCATTTTACTTTGCAAAAAATCTGGTAAGGTTGCCAATTATTTAACTATTCTAGGAGTTTATGTAGTAACCATTATTGGAACTGACCACTCCCTCACAAGACTTTTTTGATTTTGGGCTGGAACATTCAAAATCAGAAAAAGTAAGAGAAAATATTACAAAAACTGCAAAACCTCTTTATTTAGTCACATTTTCCTACAATTAAAGAAAATCCTGATTTATTTGATTAAATATAGTAAGACAGATTCTGTCTTCTCTTGTGATGATTATGATTGATATAGTACTGTACCAAATCCCAGGTTACCTTGTCCCTAACCAGATGTTTGTAAGCCTGTGATCAAGGAACCAGAGAGGTGGAAATTTATTTCTAGGAACTTCTAAATAGATGTGATGAGCAAATGAGTTTCTTTCATATGTTTTAACACAACACCAGTCCACAAACTCTAGGTTTCATTCACATGCACTGTTAAATGTTAGTGCACTAAAAAGATGGTTTTTCTTTAAACCTTGTACAAACACATTTAAGCAGAGAGGAGTCCACAGGTATCAAGATAATTACATTTCCTTAATTTTACTAAACATGATAAATTACCTGCAGACCCTTTTATAAAGATGAAATCTTCATAATAAGTGAATTAATCAAGCAGTAGCTTGCCACCACACATGCATTTATAACAGAAATGATTCAAAGTCTAATTTTATGGGGAAATTAATGAAAACAGGCTTTCATTCTTCTGCACTGATTGAAAAATTCAGCAACCAGCTGCCCTCTTGTCAGTAAAACATAAAGAAGCTGAAAACAAAGAGAAATAAAAAACACCTTTTTGTTGGCACTTCTGGGGGTAAAAGCAGCTCCCATTTACATTGGCCATCTGTTTGTTATTTAATATGGGAGAATTACATGCTGTAATGAGTTTGTTTCTGCATCACTCAGTGCAATGGAACACCAGCTCATGCTCATACTGTGCAGCCTTTTAAAAGCTAATTATTTAAGTGGACACAATAGTCAATGACAAATAGAGATGTACAAACTCAGCCATCTGTATAGTGAATATGTAATCATTGTGAAATCATATTATTTTACATGCTTGAAGACTGCTTAATAGTTATGGTGGTAGTCAGAATATTTAGAGGAACTAATCAACCACACAATGACAACAACACAATGAATTTCCCAGCCAATGTGGACAATGTCATATGTAGTCATGCTTTTATACTTTTAGAGGCTGTAGAAATGGATGGAAGAATAAATAAACATAGTTCTGATAATGAAGTTGCACATCTGTCTCAATTCTATGTAAACGTGGGAAGGGGGTTCTTAATGTGTGAGTAGAAAAGGTAGCATACAAACAAAATAAAATTGTCTAATTGTATAGTACATTTACCCCCAAAGTGCCAGAAAGCAACTCCAAATCAAATGTAAATGTGCAGATTCTTAAGTGGGGTTAATCAAACCACTATCAAATGGCATTTATTTTGCATTCATAGTAACGGTACTCTTCTTGTAGTTTTTTGCCTTTCCATCACTGTCAATAATAAGAACATTGTGTGTCATGTAACTACTGAAGATAAGTGTCAAAAGCGCAAAGAAATAACCAATGGATAGAGGTGTGTAAAAAAAAAAAAAAACTTCTACTGAAGAAATTTATGCGAAAGTCGGAATTTCACTTTCTGCAAAAGTGTAGAAATCATCTTTGCAGCTTTTGTGAAATTCCAAATTAGAACTGTGGAATTTTTTTGCATGTACTGTGGATTTTTAAATTAAATTGCATAACAAAAGTTTAGCAAACCAAATTGCCCAGTTTATCTGGAAAGACAGAATAATTTGTGGATAATGTGCAACTTATCTGCTGCCACACTCACTACGGCAGAATTCTGACTCCACACTTCAAAGATTAGTCCACATGTCATGGCACATAGTGGACTGATTCATGAACACCCATGGTCTTATAACCATGTTGATGTTTTCTGTACTTTAAGTAGTTATGTAATATGCATTTCTACAGTAAAATAATTCCCCACTTTTTACAATTTATAACTATATAAACCATGGAATGTTTTCTAAACTATGGTTGAAATAAATCCTCATATTGGTAGGCAGAAGCTACTCTGTTCCGTGGATTGAGAGAATATATATATATATATATATATATATATATATATATAGAGAGAGAGAGAGAGAGAGAGAGAGAGAGAGAGAGAAAGAGAGACTAGTCTGGGAGATATTAGAACAGTCAGTGAATCAATAGTTAGTACAGAAGCTGTAGAAGTTTTTGGAGAGCCCAAAGATTAGTTTATTCAGGACAGGGCTGTGTCTCTGACTCTGAGAGTACCACTGGGGGAGATATACTGTGTGTTTATTTTTTATTTTTTTAATTTTCCTGTGCTGTAAATTTATTTTCTACTAGTGCAATGGCATCAACAGCAGGATTTTGGCAGGAGCCACGAGGATGAGGCAGACCAGTTGTATGTTGGGAACCAGCAGGGCAGCAAGAAAAGGGTCTACTGCAGGGGGTGTGTCAGTAGCTAGAGGGTCAAGATCTGGTGGTGCCAGCAGAGCATGTGCATCAGAACACAGGGCAGCAGGCCACCACCTCCTGCAGCAGCACAGGGAGAAAGCTGGAAGTCCCATTCTCCCATAAGGAGGTGGCCTTCCTAGTAAAAGTGGTCAGCAGACATGCTCCAAACATTTTGGTCCACAGAGGCTCCCTTTAAAGCAGTGACATAAATTGTGGGCCACTATAAAGGCCACCCTGGATGCAGATTCATCTGGAGGAGCATCAAACAAATCAGACATAAGTGGGATGATATGCAGAGGAGGGACCGCGAAGTTCAGAAGGTGCTGGATGACATTGTCTCCATTGGTGATCATGTACCAAAGAAGAGACACAGAAGGAGGCTGGATCTTCTGCTGGCAAAAGGATGTAGGTGGAGGCCAGCAGCACCAGTGAGTACATTAACCTTATCCTTCCCTTCAAAGTTATTTTCATCAATCAGTGTTGGAATTACACTTAATGATCTTTGTGACTATGACTATGAGGTAAGGTGGCCCATAAAGGTATAGCTGTGAAATACATCCCCCTCTTCCCATTATAACTCAAGACTGAATGGTAGTGATGCATCAGCTTGAGCTACCAGGGCATACTGCAGAGCTAGGTGGGGTTCAGTCCTGGCAAGTCCCCCTGTAATTCCAGCACTGATTGTCATAAATAATTCAAAAAAATTAACATGTACCCTGATACTCTGCATGTAATGTTGTCATCCTGTGTTTAGAAATTCCATTTACATACTGTAAACAAAACGTAAGAATAAATAACTCTGTGTTTTATTGACATACCTACCTGTGATGGCATGCATGATGGACAGCACCTGACTATAACCCCTCTGTGAAGGTGATGATGTGTGTGTCACATCATGGAAGTACTGTGTCTGTAACAGTGTCATCCAATTGCATGGGCATACCGCTACACCACCATATTCGATGTATGGATCCACAAGGGCAGTTGCATGGACTGAGAGTATATGGCATGATGCATCCACTTTGGTTTGTTTCCCAACTGGTTGTTGTTTTCCAACCTCAATAGTCTTAATATTTGTTTCATCTGCAATCATGTGTGTGGCAACTTTCTCCATCGTGTTTATCTGTAACTTGCTATGTGTGGCATGCCTACCATCTACCATTACATTCTCATCCAGATTTTTCAGTGTAAGTGGGCAGTGCTCAGGATTTCCTACTGCTCCTGACATTACCTCTCATGGCAGTCCCTGTAGCAGGGGAGGGAGCAATGCAGTGATTGTAAAAGGAAACTGAAGATGAATCTAAGAGCATCAGCAGTCAGTTAATATGTTCAATGAACTTTTGTCAACCTTTACACCCAGTAAAGAGACCCATGACATGAAAGTCTTGTGTCAACAGCAAAATGTTTGTATTAAGAAAAAATTAATAACAATGCACAAAGAGCTCATAACAAAACAGAAAATAAAACCATTAGAGAACAACAACAAACTGACAATATAACTATTTACAAATGTTTACAGCAGCACAACCCACTACTTATGGCCAGCAGCCAGCCAATGCTGTGGCTTCCTTCTGATGGTAGCAATGCAGTCATCCACTGCATATGTGTGCTGTACTGTGTGTGTCCTAGTGATTACTAATCCTCACCCTGAACAGTCATGTCACTCCATGGCAGTTTCCAACAGCACTTCTTATCTGAATAGCAGATGTGCATTTTTCTTTGCTGCAAATGGACCCCTTAGTGTGTATCCTCCTGACCTCCCTTCATGGGATTATCTGTGGTGTTCTGTGGTTAAGTATTATGGCACTTGACTTGGCTTTATTATCCACAGGAAGGAATGTGTTTGATTACTGCTGCTGTAATGTTATGTGTTCCAGCTTCCAACACTGATTTGAACTACTCCTGTCCATTTGCAGCAGGTGCCGCAGGAACCACAGCTGCTGCTGATGCCATCGGCAATCCCACCACCAGTGTTGGAGGAACAGAAGGACTGAGCACAACCACAAGAAGTGGGAGCCTGTGTCTGGTAAGTTATTTATATATTTAACAAATTGAATGTAGTGATGAAATTGGGGAGGTGGTCTTAGGCAAGTAGCACAATCTATTACTTTCTCGGAGGTGCCAGCTGTCCATGACAAGGGGATGACAGGAGGCTCCAACCAGGGACTTTAACTTATGGTTGAGAAATGGTGTGATGAAGAGGGATTCAGATTTATTGGGGACATGGGCTCTACCTGGAGGCACCAAGAGCTGTACAGGGGTGACGGCCTGCATCTCTGCAGAAGGGAAATTGAGATCCCCAGTGAACAGTTTAAATGCTACATTAGTAAGCATTGAAACTAGCTGAGGTGGGAGGCAGAATAAAGCAGGTTGAGATAGTCTGTCCCCCCCACATGTGTACAGAGTCAGCAGTGGGAATACCAAGTGTGAGAAGACCCAAAAGGAACAAATGCAAACTGTTAACCAAGTAGAAGAGGGATGGGGAAAGAGGAAAGAAAATAGTGGAAGTAAAGGGGATGGCATAAGAGCATGATGAGGGAGGTGGCAGTAAAATATGGAGAGCCATGGCTGCAAATGCTTGAACTCTGGGCAACAGGATAGCAGACCTTGAGGCCAGCAAGGCATCAGGAGACTTGGACGTAATAGCAATTACAGAGACCTAGTGCAATGAAAACCAGAACTAGGATGTAGCCATATCAGGGTACATTCTATTCAGGAAGGACAGGGCAGGAAAAAAAGGAGGGGGTGTGGCTCTTTATGTGAGGAAGAACATAAAGGCCACAGAAATGCAGGGAGTCAGAGAAAAGCAGAGCTACTGTGGGTCACCCTGGAGACAGTGAGTGGAGCCACTATTGGAATAGGGGTGATCTACAGACCTCTGGCATAGGGGTAGGAGGATGATAAGAATATGACATAAGAAATACAAGGGATGGCTAACAATGGTGAGGTATTGCTAATGGGGGACTTTACTCTACTCACTGTGGATTGGAGCCTCCCTGCTGCAGCAATATTTAGAATTATGGAAATCCTAGACTCCCAGTCACTTTCTTGGAATATTGGTGAATCATTGCTTGTGATGAGCATGACTGTATCCATGTCATTAAACTTCATCAATGCAATGCAGTAGGCACTGGCAGTGTTATTTATTTATTTGCCATCACTCCCTCAGTGGACTTCTTGTTTTGTCATGTGCAGAATATTGAACAGTGAAAGGCTAGTGGGTTGAGGGTGTGATGTGGGCTGATCATGGCCTACCGAGTTATTACACAGTGCTCAAAGTGTGACAATGAAATAGAAGGGCCATCTTCACAGTTTGGCAGGTGGATATCTGGAAGTAGTAAGCAGAAGTTGCTGTCAGGGTGAGGGGGTTAGCCACCTCTGGGTGTAGCCAGACAAGACTTTAACAGTGATAGGAAGCCAAGTTTGTACCATTATTTCATAAAGGATTTCTGTATTAGGCAGCCGGGTAAGTAAGATGGCCATTGTGCACTATGGTAATTTACAAATGTGACCTGTGAGCACTAGGAGGTTGAGTATGTTGCTGAATGCAGTGCACACAGTTTGCAAGTGTAGGCTTTGAGAATCAGACCCTGGTCTGCCTGATGTACATGCACATGCACATGCAGCTTGCTGAATCACTGTAACCAAGTACACCTCCTACCATATTGTTGTTGTTCAATGTCAGTCTTGCATTTTGTTAAAATGTTGGACCTGACAATTTGTTGATAAAAACATAATTGTCATGGTCAATGTATGTTGCACTATCCTAATCATAGTGCATTATTTCACCTTGAAGCTGCCTGTGCTTAGTGCCTACTGCTGTTTCTTTTGCTGTGTCAAACACATGCCACAACCTGTCAAACACCACCATGTGTCATACTGTAAACATCACTATGCCCAATGTCCAGTTAAGGAGTCCTTTAGAAGAAATACATACACATGCTGTACATGTTGCAGTGTATGATGTTCAGTATCCTAAATGAGTAGTGGGTCCACTCAGTCTCGCATAATATTGCATGAGGCTCAGATTGATCCACTAAACAAACATGTAGTCACCACAGGCATGGAAAGGAATGTTTGTGCTCTGTGTGGGCAAAATACACTGGACAGATAAATTCCCACTGCAGAAAGTTATAAACATGGTGGTAAAACTTTCGGAACTGCATTGGTGAAGGGGGTGACATAACACAAGGTACATGAATGTAAGTGTGGGTCCTTTCCATGGATGGTACACCCTAGAGAGACAGTGGTTGAGGTGTTAATGAGAATACAACATAGCAGAACATGTGGGTGCTGAAATATTGGTTAAACCTTAGCTTTCACATACTCATGGGTTTCATACTTCATATTTCCCATCCTATGTGGGATGTGGTGGAGGATGGCACATGTACAGTAGGGACCAAGGAGACTAGGCAAGGGCAGAGAACTGTAATGTAAACCATCAGCAGATGGTCAGGGTACAGTAAGGCTACACAGGACAGAGCACTGTACTACAATTACTGATGATGTCATTAATTTGACACTTGTTGAGTTCATTGTTTTCAAACTGCATATTTCTGTCCGTACCACAGACAGCACTGACACACTGCTACAAGTTCCAGGTCCACAGCTCCAGAAGATAACCAGCACATGGTCAATGACCCATTTAAAAAAGAAATATCAGAAAAATGGAGAGGCTTGCATCAAGGGAGAAGGACCAGTCAAGCCCCTCAGACAAGGAGACAGTGCTAGGACCAGTTCAACATGCGTCAGCCAAACAAGCCACCCCACCACCACAGGCACCCACCATTCAGGAGAACTTGATATATGCCATGCGCACAGACATTAGAAAACTTAAAAAGAAGGTGTCAGCAATGGAGGGTACCATGACCACAGTGGATGCCAACGTGTTCCGCTTGTTGCAGCTGTTTAAGAAACATGCCTCCAGGTGGAGGCCACAGGAGTAACCAGCTGCTGGCCATGCGTGTGTGGTACTCCTATGCACGTACTATGCCATGAAGATTTCAGACATTTGTAGATCGTTATTATTTTGTCAGTTTGTTATTCTTCTCTAAATAGTTTTTTTTCTGTTTTGTTTACAGTTCTTTGTGCTTTCTTCAAACATTTGTAAATAGTTTATATTGTCAATTTGCTGTTGTTGTTCTCTAAATAGCTTCGTATTCCTGTTTTGTATACAGTTATTTGTGCTTTGCTCTTAATCTTTTCTTAAAATAAACATTTTCCTGCTGACACAAGACATTTGTGTCATGGGTCTCTACTGGGTGTGAAGATGAACAAAAGATCAATGAACACATTGTCTGGATGTTGATGTTCTTTGATTCACCTTCAGCTTTCTTTTACAATCACTCTTTACAACTTTACATTACTAGTGGTGCAGGCACATAACATGACCCACTTGAAAGGATGTTGATTTTGACAGCAGGAGTAATGTGATAACCAGCAAGACTGTAGTGAGTGAGTCAGAGAGGCACCCTTGTGGGGGGAGGGAAATGGAGGCACCTTGGTGTGGCAGTACAGGTGGACAGGAGGTGACTGATGTGGACCAACAGGATGTGTTTTAGAAGTAAATTGAAAGTGCATTGCATGGAGTGCACAACAACCTGCATGATATTGAAGTGCATAAGAGAGGTAGGGATCAACAGCAGCACACGTGGCATTTCCTATTGCTGTCCTATGGAGATTAATTGAAAGGAGAAGTGATGTTCCACTGTCACTAAATTGTTATATTACTTATCGGTGTTTGTGACTGTTTAGATTATTGCTTTACTGTGATGTGTTGCATTCAAATCATATGCAAATAACATCACATTCTGCTACATGACGTGTGATGGATGAGTCATGACTAACAGGCCATCAGGCCTATAATATTACAAATTCCTATAGGTGAAACTTCATGCTGTTTGATCCATCAGAAATAAAGACACACACACACACACACACATCCATATATATACATTATATATCTACTGTATATACTGCATATATATATACACACATATATATATATATATATATATATATATATATATACACAGTATATGTATACACATTGTCAATGAATTTTTTTCAGGGTTGCTGTCCAGCAGTTCAAAAATGGGTCTCTGGTTCATGGTAACAGCAACACCACATGATTACATGATCACAGAAGCAGGAACAGACTCGAGGCAAGGCATGGAACATTAGCAGCAGCAGCAGGAGTACATTGAACTCTCATGGTTTGGTTCTTCGGCCATGCAGCACTGACACCACATGGACATGGACTGAGAGGAACAGGACACTGGGGATGGCCTTCAGCCAAATCATCATCCACTTGGACAAAAGTAGACCAGCCCTGCACAGACAGGACATAACAGGAACTGTTTTAGTAACATGACAGAAACATGAGGACACACACACACAAACACAGACCCTTCCATTGTCATTAATGTCATGATGATGTTGTGATATACTGGTAGATAGATATAGTACAGGATGAGAGTTTCCTCCTTAGAAGTGGTTAGCAGTTATTTTACTGTATACCTTTTCCCTGTTTACACAATTGCAATGAAAACTAACAGTAACTATCCAATTGTATTATATAAAATAAATGAAGGGTAAGTGTTTCATACAAGGACATAAACCCATTCAGGGGGCTAACCAGATCTTACAACCACCCACCCATCAACATTGTGGCTTAATGATCCGGTTAGCTCCATCAAAAGGTTTATTACCTTCTAGGTCACACACCTTGTAACCCCAAGAATAGCCTATCCCTCCAATGACAAAGTCAGAATTTAACTTAATTTTGTAGAATATAAAAGGGGCACAAAACAAAAGAAAAATGCCACCAAATCCTTTGTCACATGAGGCAAATTCACCCTAGTGTGGTGCTAATGCAGGAGACATGTACCATCAAAAGCACACAGTGGGGGCAGATAACAAAAACCGGGGTATGGTCATCTTAATCAACTGCAAAACACCATTCACTTTGAGGGAACAGACCACAGTCCCAAATGGGCGATATATAATCCTAATAGGTACACTAGAAAGAATAGAGGCAGTACTGACATCAGTATATGGCCCCAATAAAGAAGAACCACAAATTTTGCTAAATTCAAATCTCTTCCCCTGATTTTAGCAGAGGACTGGAATTCAGCCATGGATCCCAATCTAGACAGATCTCATCAACGCAGGTGTGGCCTTTCACAGAATGGGTGGGCCCTTGGGAAACTATAAGATTCTCTTGGGTGCTTAGAGCCCTGGAGGATGAGTTCATGACTCATGGTCCAGATGAGATTATTTTATAACATCCCCTGAGATTCTCACAAACACAAGAAACTGTGATATTCTGGCCAAGGTAGTGTCGGATCACACACACCAGTCCTCCTCACTTTTAAACTACTGGCACCCTCATATACAGGTAGAATTTGGCAGATAAATAACACCTTACTAAAAGATCCCACCACCCTAGGAAAAATTAAAGTATGCACAGAAAGTTTTGTTACGGAAAGTACTGATTCAGTAATTAAATATGTCCATATCTGGGGAGCCTACAAATGTGTGTGGGGGGGGAGGACTAATCAGGCTGGCTTCTACCAAAAAAAGAAAAAGAGAAGAGGAATCAAATAGTCTACTCCAGGAAATCAGAGTGTTGGAAAGAACACTTTCCCATTCTTCACTGGAACAGGACTGGCTCCAACTGCAGGCCCTCCGAGCCAGATACAATGAAAACCTGAGGGAAAACAGAGGTCTCCATACTATGGGCTAGAACATGTTATATTGACCAATGGGAAAAAGCTGGGAAACTATTAGCACGTTGACTAAAACAAGAATCATTCAAACACTTTCAGGGAATCTGACACGCACCTACAGCCGACCTGATAACTAATTCCCGAGATATAGCAGGGGAATTTGCTAAATATTACCAAAACCTCAATATGGAGGAATCACCAGAGCTGGACAAGCTCATCCAAGAGTTTTTGGAAGCAGAAAATCTCCCTAAACTAACACCTGAACAAGCAGACTAGGAACCCAAATATCAATGCAGGAAATAAGCCAAGCCATATCAGAGCTAACACTAGATAAAACCCAAGGTCCGGATGGACTCTCAACAAACTTCTATAAGGTGTTGGTATCTCTCATAGCAGACCCCTTACTTTGAATTTTCAACAAGGCATGCAACAACCACCTATTAGACCCAACCATACAAATAGCTACCATCAGTTTACTGTGCAAACCAGGTAAGAAACAAGAAAGTATGTCAAGCTAATGATCGATATCCATCCTTAACATAGGTACTAAAATCCTAGCAAAAATTCTGGCCACCAGAGTGAGAAAGGAATGAAACAACCTAATCATAGTGGAGCAGGAAGGCTTCATGCAGGGCTGCCTTCCATCCGACCCTGCCCACAAAATCGCCAATCTGATGGCAGCTGCCAGAGATGCCGCACACCCAACCGTCCTAATGTCGCTCGATGATGAAAAAGCATTCAACAGAATATCATGGAAATTTCTGTTAAGAAACATGACCCAATCTGACTCCCCCACTACATTTGTGGACTGGATTAAATTCCTATATTCCCAACCCATGGCATCCATTAGATGCAATGGAGTTAATTTATACCTATTCCGCATATTTCGGAAGATGTGCCAAGGTTGCCCCCTATTTTCTTACCTGTTTAACATATACCTGGAACTCCTAACAAGAAGAACAATAAAAGAAGACAAAATAGAAGGTCTACTAATAGGTAAAGAATGATAAAAATATCAATATATGCAGACAACATCCTCTTTCACTTAGAAGACCCAATCCAGTCTATTCCAGAAGCATTAAACATACTACAGGATTTCAGATACCTATCAGGATATAAGCTCAACCTGGAAAAAACCAATATCATGCAGCTCAACAATAGAATTAATCAGAAAGATGACACACAATGGGGTGGTACATGGTCCCCCAGTGCCACTAAATACCTAGGGATATCGCTAATGACTAGCAAAAGACAATTATTCTCCCAAAACTTAGATTTCTCCTTACTCAAATGAGACATGACCTGAACAGATCAACGGCCTATCACTAATGCTCTGGGCAAGAATAAATGTATAAAAATGAATATTCAGACAGATTACTATATCCAATATGAATGTTGGATCTCTGTATCCGAATACAGTGGTTCACTAAACTCAGAACCCTGATTACAGCCTTTCTACAGAACAGTAAGAAACTCCACAGGGCCTTTAACAAACCGTCACCCCACTAAATACAAGGGGGTCTTCAGCTCCCAGATATTTACCTATGATACTTAGCAATGCATGCAGGGAAATTCCTTAGGTGAAAGACCAGTGATCCATCCATCACGGCTCCCCTCTATGAACCACAATGGTACGAAATAGAAATTGACTTAATGCCATTGGGCTCAGATCAACACTGGAGCAATATTATACATATCTCAAGCCTAACTTCCGCTCACCTTGAGACACACACACCATTAGGCACTTCTCAATTGATTTCCAAACAACTGCACAGAATCTTAAAAACAAAACCCCACCTGACCCCAGACCAAATGGTGTTCAGTAACCCTAACTTCAGAATATAAAACAAACCAGTCTTGGCAAACCACCTTAACCTCCCCTTAAACATGAGACTGGATCAGTTTATCCAGAATGATACCTTCATAACATTCCATTACTTCACCACATTACTCCCTAATATCAACCCATTCCCTTTCACCTTCCTACAACTGTGGCACACAATCATATAGACCCTATGGCCAAAACCCTGGCAACTACAGAATCCCAACCCCTGGGAGGAACTTTTCCCCCTTGCAACACAGCACCACTCCACCTCTCTACTTTACAAAAGCCTGTTCTCCCTCCACTGCTCCAAAGGACAAGAACAGGTGATCTTACTGGACAGCAAACTACCCAGAGCTAGACAATAGTAATACCAGATCCACCATGTGAAGGAATTTATACAAATTCTTGAGCTTTGATGGGCTGTGGCTTATGCAATATAAAATAGCTCATAACCTTTACTACATGCCATCCAAACTACACATAATGGGGCACCTAACAACTCTTACATGTACAAGATGTAAACTAGACCAGGAGTCACTCAAACACGTACTCTGGGATGGCCCCAAAGCTACAATCTTCTGGGTAGCCATAAAATCACATAGGGACCCCTTTTGGGGCTGGAGTCCCACTTCACACCACAGATCTGCTTGTTGGGCCACGATTTCAACCAGGTCTTCTGCAACAAGAAATGCCATGTAACCCTGATAGTGACCATAGCACAGAAAATCATTCTAAAGCTCTGGATGGATAAATTGGAGCCATCCTACCAAGAATGGTACAATGCCATGTTAGAAGCCTTGAATCGAAAAAATGATCTGCTCCATGACTAATCGATCTCAACATTTCCAATGGAGATGGCGTACCCTCGAGACTCCCCTTGTTGTCAAAAAGGAACCTGCTCCCCCTTAAGTAAAAGGGGGTCCTCATAGTCAGAATAACCCAGTAACCTAGGAGCAACACGTGTTACAGCTTTTGATAATCTAAAATGAGATAATCTCCCAAATTGTATACAGGAGCTCTTTGTTGTAACCATTGCTGCTTTGAACATATAGAGTTGTACTTACAGTATAGTATCAAGGTTTGTATCTCTGAGTAATCAATAAAAAATGTACTATTTCAAAAAAAGGTCTGTATTACCTTCTATACCACACTTCATTTATCATATATGTAATGTATGTCAGCAGAAGTATGGATAAATCTCTGTTCCCTTTATAGAGATCATGAAAGGGTTATAAACAGATGGCTGCTGAAGCATGAAGCATCAAGATATGGGAGGTAATCAATCGCCTAAAGTGCTGGAAGCATCCGGGTACTGAACTAATGAAACACAGCTACAGTCAATGCAGATTAGGGGCAGTGTCTAAAACCCACTTAGACAGACAGAGGCCTGCCTGGCAAAAGCTGGAAACAAAGTTCTGGCTGCAGGCAGACTTCTTCGGAGGCCTGGAGTCTGTAAGAGTAGTCAGACTCAGATGGTCTGATACAATACTATCCGGAGGCTGTGAACCAAAGCAGCTTGTAAGCAGATGCAGTGACTGTTGATTTTGTTTAGTTTGACACTTGACAGGAGCTGGAATTTGTTAATGTTTCCTACAGGGGCTGCAACACCACTCAGTAGGACACAAAAGTGCTGTGTAGAAACTGCACTGTCATTGCACCTCACTGACCTCAGACTGTATATATTGCCCCTTTGGACACACCTACAAGCTCACCCCAGAGTGGACGTCTGGTCATTGCACCATAATTGAGCTAAACAAATCAATGCTTTCAAAAGGTTAACAGTAAACTATGACTGAACATAAAAGATTACTTACCTAGCACTTTTTGCAAAGGACACACAATGAAGTCACAGGTCTGGCAGAGTACATAAGGGCAGCATGAGCAGCAGCAGCATCCATCGAGCATTACAGAGGCAGACCTGAAAGCAAGAAAATCATACAGAGAGTTTCACAAACACAAGGGAAACATGGCATTGGTTAGCAGGGGTGGACCGCCTGATAGGCTGGCCCACCAAGCCTGAACATCCTCCTACCTAATTTGCCACCAATTACTACCTAATCCAACACCTGCACAACTGGTCTGTGCCTGTGGCAGATACTACACAACCCCCCCCACCTGCTTTGATGTCACTGTGAATGTTTTTGTTTTGTACACTTTATTTATTCACCCTTATCACATTGGACTCTCTCCAGCTGGGACATTGGGCTGTTCTGGCTGTTCCCATCCACCGGAAGCTCTGGTGCTCTCTCTGGTGTCTGCCCCCCATGCCACATCTCCAGAACCCTCCCCAGATCTGAATCCCCGGAAGCAAGGCCCACCAACTCCTACCAGTGCTCTATCTAAGTGTCTGGTGGAGACAGATGCAGGAAAACCAGGAAAGCACATAGGCCCAGCATTGGATGGGGTGCCAGCACCATTAGAGCCGCCTTTGCCTACCAATGGTTAGGTTTTTTTCCTTTGTTCTGTTTACCCCGGAGCTCAGTTGTGAAACTGCCTCTGGGCACAGAGTGCTGACATCTGCCATAGCTGTGCCCCACTTGCATGAGTGCCACAATCCTGGTGCACCTCTGACCACCGCCTGAGGCCGCTCTTGTGTGGTGCATCCCCCAAAGCCCTTCCTGGGAAGAGACAGCAGTCCTCCAGATGCTAGATCTCTTCCTTCCCATGCCAACCGCCAGCAGCCTGAGTCCATTTCCGAACCCGGGTCACCAGTGTGGCACAAGGTTTGGTGACCAGTGCCTCAACCCTCAGCGCTACCAGGCCAGCCATCACTGTGAATGTTGACCTATTCCATTCACATATAATGACCTGTCTGAGAAAAAAAATGCAAGTTCTAACAGACATTGGTACTTACCTGGGCACTTGTGATAGACATACCATGGAGCCACAGGGTTTTGGAATACATGGAGATCTTAGCAGCTGGAGGTAGCAGCAGCATCCTTATAGACTTACACAATCAGGCCTGAAAAAAAAAATCACACAGAGAGTTGCAACAACACAAGGGAAACATGGCATGGGTTAGCCGAGGTGGACAGCCTGTGAGTGTGGGCCACAAAGTCTGAACATTGTCTCACTTTACTTAATCTAGTACCTCCACAAGTGGTCTGCACCTGCATCAGCCAACAATGCACACCACCACCCCCATCCTCAGCCCCCCCTCCCTGCCTAGGTGTCATTGTGACTGCTGACCTATCCCATTCACATATAATGACCTTTCTGAAAAAAGAAAAATTACAAAGTGTAACAAAGTGTAACAAACATTAGTACTTATCTGGACACTTTTGATGGACACACCTTGAAGTCACATGGATGGTGGTCTACGGGAGGATCTCAGCAGCAGGAGGAACAGCATCAGCAACCATAAAGCCTTACGCAGCAAGATCTAAAAGCAAGAAATTCGTAAAGTGAATAAATGAGTTCAAGAAATGGACAAAGGCACGTGGAATCAGTAGAACTTCATGGTAACCTGAACATGCAGCAAAAACATTGCAAGATTTGATACAGTCATTTGTGAGTGTTGTGATCCCGACCTGAACATGAGCTAATAACCAGGCTACCTTTCAACATTACTGAACCTGATGAATGGATATCGAAATACAGACAAGAAGAACCAGAGATATACTGTGTAAAACATTACAGGTGGCAACACTACCCATGCTGGAGGGGAGGACTACTATTGGCATCTAAAAACACCTTCAGTTAAGCAATGCTGCATGACAACTCACATGTCTGTCTGAAACTGCTACCATGCTTCCACCAAAACGTATGCTCATGAAGTTAATAGCACCCCTACTTCAAGAGTATGATCGCACAATCAGTGACCCTGCCACTGCCAGCTATTCGTGGTAAGACGAGGAGCTGTGGCACTGCTCAAAAAATCACCTCAGGTCGCAACTCAAGAAAATACAATTAACTGCAAAGATATCTTTTACTTACCTTCTTCTTGAGATGTCCAAGCTGAGATTCATGCACAGAGGAAGATGACTTCATCACAGCAGTAGTAGGAGATGGAATCCAAGGTAGGGACCTGGTGAAGGATCATAACAAAAACAATTCCTTTTGTAAACAGTAGACACCTATCAGTTATATGGCCCTTCCAGGTGTATCCATAGGTCTACAAGAAACTGCAGCAACACATATTAGGTGCTGTACTTAGTGTTAAAATTAAGCAATAATGCATGACAGGGTGTGTGTTGTCCTGGAATAACATCACGCCTGGAGTGATTAGGCACGAGGCCGCAGGCCGAGTGCGACTAATCACCCAAGAAGGGACGTTATCCCAGCACAACACACACCCTGTTGTGCATTATTGCTATTATACAATGGCTCATTTATAATAATAATAAAAAAAAGATTGAAAAAGCATTTCTTTTGCAGATTTTTAGTTGATTTATCAATGTGGAGGTTTATGAAGTAAAAAAAAAGTTCCCTTTTGGCCAGTGGGTGGAGCTGCTGTTAAATGAGTGGGTCTGTGTTTTTATTTGACTATTCCCTACACCTTCTCTTCTGTTTGTGCTGCAAGTCTGGTCCCCCATGCCCCATTAAACTTTTCTTTTCTGTTATTTTTCACTTCTTTTCTTCCTCAAAGTCAAAGACTTTTATTTAACCAGTCCCGCTGCCTGTCTTGTGACCCTGTGTCTTGTGCGAATGAAAATCACAAATGACAAACAAGGGAGGAGCGGAGGGACAGTTATAGTTTTCTGAAACATGTCGGGAAAGTGTTCAGTTGCTTCTCTGCAGGAAATACTCATTTTTATGTGGTCTGGCAGCAAAAAATAAATGTATGATTTCAAACTAGCAAGTGGAAGCTGAGTTGCGGCTTGTGAGGTGACAGAGTGCACGTGCGCGTCTCTCTGAAGCCTCTCATACCAGAGTTTTATACTTTTTTACAGCCCTCTGTGCAGTTGTTGTTTGGGGAGAGCTGCAGTTTTATGTGGAACTGAGCGGCATCAGTGAGCCATGCAACCAGCTGTTACCGTCTCCGCAGGCGAAAAAAAGCAGACTCGCTGGCGGGGATAAGTGAAGCAGGCTGCTGTGCAGTGATTCCGGTACCGGTTCATTCGGTCATTTGTGTACTGGGACTAGAGCCGTGATGTTGTGCTGGGATAACATCACGGCTCCAGTCCCAGACGGACCAATAAGAGTCCAAGATTATTTTATGCCATTCTATAATTTACCTTATGCCACACATATTCCAAAGGGTCACTTGATGATGCTAACGTTGATGATGACTTTTTTAGCCATAAAGTATAATTATAATGCCATCTGCACATACAAAGAACAGCAGTTCAGCAAATGACCATGCAGATTTCCTGAATACAGGTCTACTGTAGCCCACCCAATAGTGACCAGGCATGCATGACTGCACAAATGGGGTGCAAGGCACGGTGGGCAGGGTAATGCTAGGTCACCATCACACTGCACTGAGTGTGGCATGATGCTGAATGTGCATTTCTGAAGCAAGTGAAAAATTCTCAGCATGGAAAGGCACACCAGGCTGGCCGTGACTTATGTCCATGGGGGAGACAGGGACTGGAGGAAGCAGGAAGACACATTTGCTGTCATCCCCAGGCAGTCATGGATTACAGAGGAAGGGGAGGGGGAGAGATGGAGGGAGGAGGAGAGTAGGTCAGAGAAGGAATGGAGGGGTAAGAAGGGTAGGTGACTAAGCACTCCAGCCCCAGCAGCAGACAGATGCTGATGACCTGGGGAATGGATAGCACATGTCAATAACCTAATCAGCATTGCATGGTGCATCATATTAACAAGTTACACAAGTCAGTAGGACTCATCACTCAGTACACAAAAACAAAAATTATTTTTACTAACCTGTGTGGCGGAAGAAGGAGATGTGATGTGTCGAAGTCAGAATAACATCACAGTCAGAGTACAGTAGAAGTAAATAACCTGGTACGGTGTTGCACTTCATCAAAATAAATAGGCTACAGCAGAGCAGTATGACTGGCATGTCTTCTCTTCCATTAATGTTGCAAAAATAAGTAATACACTCATCACAGTACTCAGGTCATGATATGCAGTGTCCTGATATGATCACATTTTGTGAGGCCACATTGTCAGACTTTTCTGTTTCATGTTGTAGCTCCTGTTATTGTTCTTCTGTAAAAGCTGTATGTACATTTCATTTGATTTTGCAGTCCAAGAATTTGTAACAACTATTACTAGCAGTTCTCCATGTTACTGCCACTGTTAGTTATGCTGTGCATACAGAAATGTTGTACTGAGGTTGCTTCAGTCAAAAGCACAGCAACAGTTGCGTAAGTCAACGCACATAGCCCCTGTGCCAGTGATACTGCTGTTCTGAAATTTTGGAGGGTGACGTGATCTTGACATACTCTCCTTGTTGTTGATGCCTTTATGCTTGTTGCTTGCTGGCACATTTATCACTCTGAATGAGACAATGTCAAGACATTATTTATGTGTACAGTGCAAGTCACAGCCCATGTACTCAGTGCTGAGTAATGTATGAAATGTAGGAAGGGAGGTGAAGGTGATACTGCCCAATGTGACCGGTTGGTGACTTTGTGAGCACTGGGTATTGTTTGACATGGTGGATTGATCATCATTCTTGTAACAGGCCACAGGTGATAACCACATACTGTAGGTCACTGCTTTTATTCTGAACAGAAGCTATTGTGGTCAGAACATCATCCCTATGTGGTGGTATGACAGCCTTTGAGCAGCAGGTGACTGATGCTCATTTATGTGGGGGAGGCAACCCAACAATGTACATCATGTGGAGGTCACAATAGCTGATGTTTTTTGACACAACATGGTGCCGTCCCGACAGAGACAAGGTAAGGGGTGTGAAACAAAATCAGACCACCTGTTTATGGAGGGATTTCTTGTGTCATTTGGGGTGGGAAGTGTCACCACTGCCCACACATCGTACAACTGAGGATCGGACTCATAACACATGCAGTTTTTGTGTGTAAGCCAACAGAAGCATAGGAGAAGGCTAATGGTCAAGTAGCACTGGGTGATGCAATGTAATGTGGGGGTATTCTTTTTCTATTTTTTGGAGGGTGTCCTGAACAGTGGGCAAGTGGGGATTCGGAAATGCACAGTAATGCAAATAGTCAATGCATCTGGTTTCTTAAAGAGAAAGCTAGTTGTAGGAAAGATTAACAATATCGCGGACACATGACGGTACACATTAACTGTTTTTCTGTTGTTTTTTTTTTGTCTGTTTCAGTTTTTGGGAGGTGGAGCCTATTTTGGGATGTGGGGCCTACACAGCTGCTAACTGGCAACTGTAACATTACAGGACAGGTAACAATGTCTGCAGCAATTTTGGGAGGTTCATTAATGTTTTCTTTTGGGGAAGGGGCCTAAACAGCAGCCAACTGGGACACTTAAAGTTAATAGTACAGGACAGTAACAATCTCTGCACACATTTTTTTTAAGTTTTCTTATTGGAATGGGGGCCTAAACAGCAGCCAGCTGGGACACTCAGCAAAGTTAACTATACATGACAGGAACAATTTCAGCACAATTGTTTTTTTTAAGTTTCCTTTTGGGAAGGGTGGCCTAAACAGCAGCCAAATGGAACACTTAACAAGCTATCAGGACAGGAACAATGTCCACAGCAATTTTTTTTTGTTTTTTTTAATGTTCTGATTTAGGAAGGGGGGCCTAAACAGTGGTGAACTGGGACACTTAACAAAGGTAACCGTACAGGACAGGATTAATATCCACACAAATTTTGGGGTTTTGTTTAAAGTTATATTTTGGGAAGGGGGTGCTAAACAGTGGCTAACTGGGACACTTAAAGATAACAATACTACAGTGTTTGAACTAAACAATGCTGTTGATGTCAGTGTAAATATTCAGAATTAATCTGGATGTAATCATTTGCCTGTCACCAACTTTTTCTCTAACACAGCAGTTGATGACTTATGTCATGCACACTGCTTCCTGCTGCCTTGCGTCTTTGTTCTGTTAATGTCACTGCAGACACAAACAATTATCATGGTACCTAGCAAAACAATTTGTGTGCACACCTGACAATGACAGTAGTGCAAAACATGTTCTATCTCCTACTCAGGATAACTCAAACCCCTTCTCTGTGTCTTCATCATCAGTTGGCACTGGCACACTATCCTCTTCCTCTGACGATTCTGGATGGATATCACTTTCTTCAGCAGGATCATGGTATCCTTTAGTTGATGACAGACTGTACTGCTTGGGGAGGAAATGTGAGTTCATTTTTTATAAAAGTGAGGTACTCAACATTCCTGTCAGACAGGTGACTTTGCAGGTCACTCACAATGACACCTGCATCACTGAATATACTTTCAGAGTTTACATTGGCACAGGGTCAGGTTAGGTACTCAATGGTGATATCTGCAACCACAGGCCAGATTTCAAGTTTACTTCACTAATACTCCAGGAGCTTGTCATCTATGCTTAGCTCCTGTGGGTCATCAAGGTATGACTTCCCCATATGGCATGCAGACAGCTGCACTTGTGTGTTGCCCTCGGGGGGGGGGGGCACGTAGAAACACCAATGTCCTTCAGCATGACTCAAAGAAGGTTTGTGCCACTACTACATGACAATGAGGGTGCAGGAGCAGACACTGTAGAGGAGGAGGAGGAGGAGTAGGAGGAGGAGGAGGATGTAGATACTGTCTGAGGGGCTATTGTTGTTGCTCATTCAGGTTTGTCTACAGCTAATGATTTTTTGACCCTTTTCTCTGAGTAACTCATCCAATTTTCAACTTTGCCATGCAGGATCACAACATAGTGATCCAGATCAGCCTTCCCACCTGCAAGAAGTGACATCATGCCATGTTTGAATCTGGCAGGGTTGCTAGGATGTATGCCTCAGATGTATTAATATGAATCACCCTGGAATCACCATCACACAGCTACATAATTCGGTCAGTCAGCTCTACTCCAGCAGGGTCTGTTGCCACCTGAAATTAGTCCCTGACATTGACCAGTGCCTGGCGTAGTACATGCAGAAGTGGTGTAATCTGGCTCATGCATGCATTTTCCGAGCTAACAATCTGTGTAGCCTGCTCAATATATGGAGGATTTGCATGACATTATCCATCAACATCCACTGGGATGGACTTGGCAACATGGCTGACTGTGCTTCATGATCACACATCTGCATCACACTCATTGATTGGCCTATATTGCTCAAATAGTCTCTCAAACATGTAGAGCGTTGAGTTCCAGTGTGTCGCTACATCAGGTTTTAGGTGGTGTTCGGGTACTGTATTAGCCATCTGTAGAATTCTGAGCTCTGATCTTGTCAGTGTAGAGTGACTCAAATGGCTGCAGATTTTGTCACTGACACTCAACATGCTACTGGCTGCTTTGTGTTCCAGACAGGCCTTCACAGTCAGGTTCAGGACATGTACAAAGCATGGCACAAGATAAAAACAGCCATCACTGATTGCTTTAATGGCATTCTGTACATCGTCACTTGCAATGAAGCCAGCCTAAAATCCATGTGGCTTTAGCCACTGCATAATGGCCTCATTGATTGGGGGGGGGGGTATTCTTTCAGATGTATGTGACCCATGCATGCTGTCCGTACTCAATGTGGCATGCTGACGAGGACCACCACTAGTACTGTCATCACTATTTTGGAGGCAAATGGATGATAGGCATGGGTGCAAGGTATACACCATAGGGAAATAGGCCCAGTGTGCAGTAATGCACATATAACTAATACCTGATGATGGGCCGCTAGTCCAGATGTATTTGGTGAGGTGGATGCTGGCTGCTGCAGAGTGGGACACTGCATTTGACGCAATATAAGCAAGGTCATTATAAGGTATTGGAACAGCCTTAGTTCAGAAATAGATGCGACTGGGCACTTTGTAATTAGGTACAGCTTTTTCCATGAGTTCTAGAAACACAGGAAAAAAGAGGCAAGAGGTCTGTTGCCAGCATCACTGCAAAAGTAGTGTTTAGCTTTTTTGTCACAGGGTGTTTAAGGTGGTATTTTGTGTGCTTTGTTAAGACAGATTTAATATCTGTTTAAGCCTCAGAATGTGCATCACTGTAGATGGGGTTGTGGCTTTGCTAGCTATACTCTTGCTGCTTTGGCAGGCTTGTCCACCAGCAGGAACATAATGGAAAAAGTTCCAGATACATGAAGGGGATGGGTCAGCTTGACTACTACGGCAAGTTGTATCTGCTTGCCTAGGGGTGGAACACAGTAAAGGGTCAAATGATGCTTCATCAACACTAGGATGGAACCGTCTCTTTCAGACTGTGATGGAATGTCAGAAGTGGGCATTGCTACCATAAGATTCTGCTATACCAGTGAATCAGGTGCTTAGTTTGCATATGGCTATGCATACCAGTTGTCCCATACTGTGTTCCTGGCTTACCCTCCTAATTTTGGACCTGCATATATTGCACACAGCCACACTGTCATCAACCTCATTTTCTGTGAAGGACTCCCACATAAGTGACTTTCTGCCGACATGCCAGATTCTCGTGAGTGGACCGGATGGAGCAAGGGATGTAGGGGTGGGCAAAATGGTTGTTGCTGCTGCTGCTGCTGCTTATCCCCATGTACCTTTTTTCAGCTTGAGGTCCCTTTCCCCTGTCATCACGTTGTTGCTTGTGGAGTGACATAAAAGGGACTGATTTTCCTTTACCCATGACACTTTGGGATGCTGTTTAGGGAAGGGGTGGCTGCCAATTAAGATCTAGTACTGGGTCATCATCGCCTACCTCATCACTATCATTCTCACTGATTTTTGACATTTCTGGCTCTGACAGTAAGGGCTGACTATCTGCCACCTTCTCTTCCTCAGTAACCTTCTCTTTTACATCAACAGCAGCAGGATCTTTGGACTGCAGATGTTCTTTTTCCTCAGCCTCTATGTGAAGCACATTATGCTCAAGCTCCTTCTCCTCTGATAGGAAAGTTAATTGTCCTGGACCACTCTTAATGTCATCCTTTCTGATACTGCCTGCTACTGGACGCACACTGTCATCGCTGCTAGTCCCTAGCAGCTCATGAGTCACCTCCTGAGACTCCTGTCACTTTGACTGTTCATCCTTCTCCTCCTAAAACTCATGGGACTCGCACAGTAGTGCAGCAACATCCATGGCAGTCTTTCTAACCATTTTTCCATGCTGAGCAAGAGCTGCTATGATGGTGGCATTGCTATGTTACAATCCAAAGAAACTGGAAGCTTTCATGCTAAATGAAGCTGACACTGGTGTAGCATGTGGCACTGTGCTGCCACTGCATTGCCACTGGAAGCTGCAGTGCCACTGACTGTGCTGCTTCTACTAGCACCTTCCCCAGAACCCTCTGAACCTCCTTATGACACCCTTCTGACAGATCCCCTACCAAAAGCACTTTTTTCCTACTTGCTAAGCATTTTCCCTTTCCAGACATGGTGTGATGTATGTGTTTCTTCACTCAGTTGTTAAATACCAAGTATTCAAAACAAAATAACAAACACAGTACTACTGCAGAAAGCAGAACAAAGACTATCAGACAATAATGATATAGACACAGAAAAATCAACAAAACTGCTGCAGTGTCTGTGCCTCAGCACTACAAGTATAGATAATAGCAATTTATTTCTTGTACTGAACAAGAAAAATGCAGATTGTCAGTCAAAAAGCCTGTTCTTTGGGTCTGAACAGAGTTCTTCCCTCTTCAGAAATTGCTTCAGAAGTGAGTAGCTACACAGTAAGAAATGTGTGCTGTCACCTACCTTCCTCAGCACCCCATGTGACTACAGAAATTCAAACCACGTGACTAGAGCTAAAAAAGTTATTTGAGCTTTCCGCAGAATTACTGTACTAAACTGTGGAATTCGCCATCTACTGCAGTATACAAAAGAACACAATCATAGAATCATAGAAGCTTGATGGCAGAAAAGGACACTACCGGCCCATCTAGTCTGCCTTTTTTTTCTCCTACACCTCCCCCTCCCTGCCAGACCCCACCCTCTCCTGATACTCAGCCCCATATGAGTGTCCCATGCCTTCTTGAATTCTTCCACCGATTTAGCCCCCATCACTCCATGTGGTAGTCTGTTCCAGGGCTCCACCACCCTCTCCATGAAGAAACGCCCTCTCACATTGCCTTTGTATCTTTTTCCTTGCAGTCTGAGGCTATGACCTCTAGTTCTTACCCCTCTTTCCTCTTAAGTAAACCCTCTTCTCCCACTTTATTGAGCCTGTTTACATATTTAAAGGTTTCAATCATGTCTCCCTTTTTCCTCCTTATCTCCAACGTGTACAGATCCAGATCCTTATACCTCTGCTCATATGTCTTTCCCTACATACCTTGCACCATTTTGGTTGCCCTTCTCTGAACCCTCTCTAATGCATCTATATGCTTGCAGAGATGTGGCCTCCAGAACGTAACCCACCATGGCTTTGTAAAGGGGCATTATTACCTCCCTCCTTCTGCTAGTAATGCCCCTGCCTATGCATGCCAACATTCCATTGGCCTTTAACACTGCCCTGCTAGACTGGATACCTACCTTAAGGTTTAAGGAGATTATGATCCCCATATCCCTCTCCTGTTCTGTTACTTTGATTTCCTCCCCACCTAGGGTGTACTCTGATCTTCTGTTCATATCCTTGAAGTGCATCACAGCGCACTTCTTTTCATTAAATTTCAGCTGCCATGTCCCAGACCATTTTTCAAGCACCTTTACATCCTCCCTCATGTCCCCCCCCTCCCCCGGGTGACCATCCTATTGTATATTTTTGTGTTATTAGCAAATAGGCACACCCTCCCCCTCAAACCCTCTGTGATATCACTGATGTAGATGTTCAAGAGAAGCAGACTCAAAACTGACCCCTGTAGCACTCTACTCTTCACCCTCGGCTTCCTGGCATGCACCCCGTTTAGCACCACCCTCTGAGTTCTTCCTGCCAGCCAGGCCTCCACCCAGCTTGTTATTTTCCTTCCAAACCCCATGCTTTCCATCTTGCTCACCAGCCTCCCATGGGGGCAGTGTTGAAGGCCTTACTGAAGTTCAGATAGGCCACGTTCACCATCCCCATGATCAACCACCTGAGTCACCCAATCAAAGAACTGAATTAGGTTTCTCTGGCAAGACTTCACCTTTCCAAAGCCATGCTGTCTGGTGTCCTGCAAGCCACTCTCCTCCAGGTAATCCACCACCGTCTCCTTGATTAATGCCTCCATTACCTTCCCCACCACAGACGTGAGGCTGATGGATCGGTAGTTCCCCTTCATCTCCTTACTACTTACCTTGTGTAAAGGCACCACATCTGCCCTCTTCCAGCTGTCTGCCACTCTCCCCGTATCCAGGGACAAGCTGAAGAGCCTTGTCAAGGGTGCAGAATTCAGGAGAAGGAAATGCAAAATAAGGCCATGAAAGGTTAAAAAAAATTAAACAATTAAAAAAACAAGCAAAATGTTTACTGCTGACACTACAAGTAAGGTATTCTACAGGTTGGGTGGTTAGATTTACTATGTGAGCTTCAAATTTAGAATAACACATGAAGAGAAAACAAATATCTCTATGTTGTTGGTGGAAAAAAAAATTCTCAGGATGATGTTGCAAACTGCAGATTAATACATGATCAGACAACACAAATGGCAAGAAACTTTAATTCCGCACTTTGTGAAAAAAATTCCACTGTTAGTGAATAATGAGGCTTGCCTGTTAAAAAGGCAGGCCCTGTTGTCCACTAGGCTCCAGCCAATGGGGTGTTTTCCTGTGGTAAGCAAGGAGGGAGGGGAGATGAGGTCATGGAGGGGAGGGACTAGAAAGAGAAAGAGGAAGAAGGGGATTGGATGAGAGATGGGTCCAAGGGAGAGGGGCTACAAGGGTAAAAAGCAGCTGCAACGGGCCCTGACCTAACTTTTTGCTGCAATTTAAACATTCTCTAGGCAGCACGTCCAATTTGGCAAACAGTTTTTGATATTTGGTTTATACAGCAGCATTTCCATTCATAGGCTAACTGTAAGATAGTCGACATGGTACTGCACTGGTTTTATAAAATATATGTGTATATATATATATATATATATATATATATACAGTATATAGGAGATACATGATGGGCAGGCATATGATATGGATAATATTCACTCTCCTGCAGAGTGAGATCTGGATATCTCACACGTGAGACATCCAGAACTCATGATGCAGGTGTGAGAATATTTTCCATAGCACACAATCTGCTCATCATGTGTGCTATTTATACAATGGGGGGTTAGAGCTTCAGAAAAATAGTTAATTTTTTTTTGGTTTGCTCTTTTATTTTAGTGTTTGGTAACTGGGTAAGTTTTTAGTGGTGATTTGGGGGCACTGGGCAGTTAAGTAACTTGTTCAGAGTCACACAGTGTGGAAATGGAAATTGTGAGTGTCAAAACTAGGTCTCGTGTGCTGGATGTATCAAGGTTGCTTAAAGCTCATTACTCTAACCTCTCGGCTATCCTGAGAGCACTGTTTGTGGTGGTTCTCAGTGTGTGTGAGTGTTTCTGAATGGGCTGGGAGTGTGAGACAAACTATGGGAAACAGGTGAATGTGTTTGACAATGCTAATTGAGTTAGTTTCAGCTTGCAGTGAGAAACAGAAACTATGTGTTGCAGCACTGTGATTTAGAATGCAGTCTTTCTTGAGTTTGTGAGTAATAATGGGCTGTGAGTTGTTGAAACACTATGGGAAACAGGTGAATGTCATTTGCAATGTTAATAGCTACTTGCAAGTCGCAGTGAGAAACAGATTTGTGAAAGAGTTCCATTTAGAATGCAGGCTGTGGTTAGTGAGTGATGACATCAGCACAGTATGCATAAATGCCATTTTTTTTAAACCAGAAGAGACATACTAAGCTGAAAGGTTGTTTACAGATGCAACCTGGAAGAACAGAGAAGTTAAGTGACTTACTCAGAGTCACACAGTATGCAAGTGGGGGCTGTGGGATTCAAAAACAGGTCTCCCGGTTTGCAGCTCAGAGCCTTAAACCACTGCGCTATACTGCCTCCTCATTTATCACACTCTAGCGATGTCATCAGCATTTATCAAACTCTAGTGGAAATAGCTACATTTATCAAACTCATTTATCACTCACCCCTATTGTATAAACATATATATGTAATAGATAAACCACTCTGAGGTGTGCAGTCGCGCTCTGATGTACGCACGGTCATGTGATGTGTTTTACACAATCAGAACACTGGATTTGGATTTGGAGGATTTGCTCATTTTATAAATATATTTATAAAATGAGTAGAGAAATTGCATGGGATATATTGGATAGTTACCATTACATGACCATGCGTATATCAGAGAGTGACCGCACACCTGCACTTTTACCCCCCTCCAAAACAATTTTGACATTCACACCAAGACCTGCATATATCAGAGCGTAACTGCACACCTCAGAGTGGTTTATCTATTACATATATAAAGGACCGAGTTAATATGCATTGAGTTTTGAGTTAATTATAGGTTTTCTGCACGAGTTAAATCCGGAAACCTGCTAAGCTGCAGACGATGAGCAGGGACTGAAGGGGAGGAGCAGAAGAGAAGATAAAGTATTGTTTATGGGTTATTCCAAGGTGAGCTGCTGGAGGCAGGTATGGAAGTCATGCGACAAGGTATCAGGCCTGTTTACTGTGGTAGGACACTTAGCGTTCATGGTTCATTATAATAGTTGGTTGAGTACTGATTTGCTACCAGAAACAAGACAAAGGCAACTCAGTTAGCAACTTCAACCGCTGCAGCGAGAAGTACATTGGTCTGGTGGGGGGTGAACTGCTTTGCTTACTGGAGGGGAGGCCTCCTTAAGAGTAGGGCTGTATTGCAGTTTTTGTGGATTGCCAGGCTTGAAAGCAGATCTGAGGTGGTAAGGCACACAGGCAGATAAAATGGGAGCCGCATCTGGCAAGAAAGTAAGGTGGGGTATTCTTGCCCCCCCCCAAAAAAAAAAAAACAGAGGGCAGCTCAGCTATGAGCCAGGCATGCCATCAAAGGCTGCATCTCATCAAATCTGGTCAAATCTTGTTAGCATCTGAGTGCAGCACGGTGAGCGGTGAGTTAGCCTGAATGAGTGGGATAGATGATTTGGGCCTTTAGGCATGGAGCAAGGATGTGGACCTGGAGTGGTGTCCATTTCATGAGAAGGGAGAGCAGCCACATGCTGGGATGGGGGAGATTGGGTGGATACAAGCCACGTGGCATGACAGATGGAAAATGAGTGTGTATGGGGATGCAGCACATAGGAGGCGGTTGGCCGGGCCTCATTAGAAAGGATGGTACAGCGAAAAGGAAACAATGTTCAAAAAAAAAAAAGTTTTACAGTCAAGCATGGTTGTGTAAGGTTTGTTTGTGCCCCTTTGAGTTTTACAGATCGGGGATGGGGGGAGGGTGTCGAATAAGCAAGGCCAGGGTAGTGCACGCCACGATCGGGGCCTAGCCACGTGGTCATCAGAGAGGCCATGGCTTTCCAGTAGCATTGTTTGGTTTGAGATGTGAAGGTTGATGTGTCACCAGTCTGTCTGGAGGGTTTAATTTATGTTGGGTTTCAAAACAAAAAAAAAATTATAATACTTTTTTTTTTGGTTCTTGTGTATATGGAGGGTGTTGCTTTCATGTGTAGGGACATGGAAGGTCAGTGGGTAATGAGTTTTAGGAGTGAGGAAAAATGGCAAAAATGGGAAGGCTCGCAGGCACGCTGAGGATGACTACAGGATCAGGGGTACTGTTTTCGGGATGGATTAAAAGTTTCTAACTTTAGGGAGAGGGCAGTCGGGCACCTCCAACAGTGTCATATGATAGGCAATGGGGGGGTCACTTGGCAACCAAGCCTGGCAGGAGGTGGGGACCCAAGGACAAAGTGTGCTGCCAGTGGAAGATGCTTTGGGGAGGACAGTGTCTGGGTATACGAGGTCTCCAGGCATGCTTGTGGGAATATAAAAAATAAATAAATAAATAATACATGTTTAAAAAAAAAAAAATTAAGGTGAGTTTGTGACGTAGAACTGTGGAATTTGTTTTGCAGCCAGCAGAAACTAATACCAGCATTCAGCATGGCCCCAAGGAAGAATAAGATGACTAAGGAGTATGCATGCCAGGCCATAGTGGACCTGGCGGACAAAGCCTATAAACGATGGGAGCTGGCAGAAGGCCCTGAGGACAGGAGAAGGGAAAAGTGGAAGGCAGGGATGGGGAAGAAAGACAAAGGCAATAAAAAGACTCCGGGGGGCCCAGTAGGTCCAGCACCAGATGGATCTGGGGTGCCCATACCACTGGTGCCAGAGCCTGCCCCTTTGCCTTCACCACCAACTCTGATACACAAGCCAGCCCCCTGGCCTGTGCCTGCCTAAGTGCTGCCTCAGACGGACAACCTGGTGGCTCCCAGTTTGCCGCCAGGTCCCTCAGTGCCACCAACACCACTGGACAACAGTTTACCAGCAGGCCCTTTCCCCCTAGTGCCAGCTCCAGGGCCGGAGCCTACCCCAAAAACAGGTAATGATGCCACCAGCCTGGATGGCAGTATTAAGGAGTATGTGGAGCAAATGTTGGGGACCCATGGGGAGAGTTGGGGTGGGGTAATTTGAAAAGGTTTTAGCAGAGATCAATAAGGGAAAGCAAGAAGGGGAAAAGAGTGACCAGGGAACAGTGAATTCAGAAGGGCAAGGGTACAAGGGAGATAGGGTCCTCCAGCATGCGCATAAGGGAGCACGTGCCATTAGTCATGAAGGAAAAAATTTGGAAGGGGAGTACGTTGACCTCTTTGCCTTGGTAAGTAAGGAGGCAGTCACAAAGTACGATGAGAAAGAAAGCATTGCTAAGAAAGACATGGCGGCACCAGTGGTCCTGTTGGGAAAAGGGGAGGAGGAAAAAAGGAGTAAGGGGAATACATGGGATTCATGGATGGTGGGCTTACGATCTATACTGCGATAGCCATTGAAAAAATGGAGTTGGCAATTCCCTTGCTCACCTACTCCTTGATAATTAGAAAGACAAGAGCAAGGGGGAGGGAACAACTGGCTTCAATATGATGAGCAATTCCAACAGCGGATGGTTACATTTGGGGATGTGAGATGGGACACAAGGCAGTCTGACTTGTGGCTGGATTGCCTGACTGGTGGTGCGAACAGCGAAGGAGAAGGGGATGAAAAACAGAGCCTAGTACAGAAGTGCTGCTTGGGTTATAATAGAGCATTTTGCTTGTGGCCCCAGTGCCATTTTAGGCATGCTTGTTTGAAATGTGGGGGCAACCACCCAACCTCAAAATGTAAGACCAACTGATTCAACTCCACCAAAGGGGGAACATCCACCCAACAAATCAATCAACCTTTTCGGGGTGGTGTGAGGGAGTTCAGTGGGCAACAGTGGGGGAGGGGTAACAGGGGAAGAGGTTTTGGGGATGGCGGGGATATAACCAATAGCCATCAATGCAAAAGGTCAGCGGATACCTGGATGGGACAGTTTCAACTGGCATTAACCCCAATAAAGCAAGAAGTACTGGAGGAATGTGTAAAGGACTACCCCAACAAGGGGGCAGCCAGAACACTGGCAGACAGGTTTAAAGATGGGTTTAGACTACAATTTAATTAGCCTAGGACAAGCATGACAGCGAAGAATTTAGGGTTAATACAAGGGAAGGAGGAGTTGTTTGAGCAGAAACTCAAGAAGTAGTCAGTAGTGTGGAGAGCAGAAGGGCCTTTTAAGGAGCCCCCTTAGAGAACCTGATGGTCTCTCCATTGGGGTTGGTACCAAAAAAACAGCCGAGTGAATTCTGCAAGATACACCACTTATCCTCTCCTGAAGGGGAATCTGTAATGACTACAGTATATCATGGAGGATGACAGTAAGGTCACCTATGCCACACTGGAGGAGGCAGTACAACTTATAAGAGCCTCCCACGGAACATGGCTAGCAAAGACAGTCATCGAGGCTGCATTCAGGCTGCTTCCATTTCACCCATTGGTTGGGATCTGCTGGGGCTCAAAGTAGGGGACGACTACTATTTTGACAAGGCCATGCCGATGAGCTGCTCCATTGTTTGTTCTACTTTGGAACTTTTCAGCAGTTGGCTCCAATGGACATTTCAGATGAGACATGGATACACTGGGGTGATTCACTATCTGGCTGATTTTCTGCTAATTGTGAGGGGAAGGGTTGAGATGGAGCTCATGCTAGCATGCTGTCAAGGAATGTGCCAAGAGCTAGGAGTACCACTAGCTGCCAACAAGACAGAAGGGCCCAGCCAATGCTTCAAGTTTCTGGGCATTGAAATCAATGCAGAAAAATAAATATTTAGATTTTTGGAAAAACAGGTAGAGAAGCTGAGGCAGCTGCTGCAGACCACGGGGAGGAGACACCGAGTTCAGTTGAAACAGGTACAACAGCTTCTGGGACACATAAATTTTGCCTGCAGGGCTATACAGTAGCTCCATGTCGAGCTTTTACCAGGCTACTAGCCAGGGTGAGAACGGCAGCTAAGAAGCCCCACCACTGGGTGGACATAGCAAAGGACACCCGAGCTGATCTAGAGGTATGGGACAGTTTTTAAGGGAATTTAATGGGGCAACATTTTGGCAGGACGACTGGGTATTCAACCCTGACCTGGAGCTATACACTGATGTGGCAGGAGGTTTAGGTATGGGGGCCTACTTTAGGGGAAAATGGTTCTTGGAGACGTGTCTGGCAGAATGGAGGTCAGCAGGCCTCATCAAGGACATCACCCTGCTGGAAATTTTACCAATTTGGGTCAGTACTATAATCTGGGTGGAGGAGTTGAGAAATCAAAAAGTCACATTCTGGTGTGACAACAGGGTGGTGGTAGAGGTTTTGAACAAGAGGGGAGCCATGTCTGTGACAGTCATGTGGGTGCTAAGCCAGCTAGTGTTGCAGAGCCTCAAGTTTAACATGTCATTTAGGGCTAGGCACATCGAGAGGTCACAGAATGACATTGCTGACAGTCTCTCCCATCTGCCGCTAGACAGATTCTGAGCCATCGCCCCAAGGGCAGAGGCACAGAGGACACTGGTACTAGCGTTCATATGAGAGATTGGTTGGAGGGAGCTGAGTTACTGTTCTGTAACCCCTGGGACCCTAGAATGCTAAGAGCTTATGAGGGAGTCATGGAGAGTCATTCAGGCCTTCAGAGATGGACACCACATGGAGGCAAGTGAGGCAATGACAGAGGAACAAGTGGGGAGGTTTGTGATACATGTTTGGCAGAAGGGAGTGGCCCATGACATGATAGGGGTGCACCTGGCTGCCATCATCTTAGTGTGTAGCATGAAAAGATGGGGGGACCCAACAAAGAACATGCTGATCCACAGAATGATGCAAGGGTGGCTTAGAACAAAGGAGCGGTTGAGGGACACTAAGAGACCTATATCTGAGGAAACACTGGGGGGCCTAGTGTGGACAATGATTAGGGTGAGCAGGTCTGGGGATGAAGCCTGCCTATTCTCTACCATATACATGGTAATGTGACATGGGGCTCTCAGTGTCAGTGAGGTAGTAGGGTGCAGCAATGGTGACATGTCGAGGGGACTATGATGGGAACACTTGACTTGGGGGGGGGAAGTGTATCTGCCAACAACAAGGTCAAAAACAGACCAGAAGGGCTGGAGTCTTAAGGTAGTACTAAAACAGCATCTGGAACAGATCGGTGCAGCGGTTGGATTTCTGCTTGTGACGCCGGCAACCCGGGTTTGGGAATGGACTCGGGTCACTGGAGGGCCAGCCGGGGGAGAAGGAAGGAGCATCCGCAGACAGTTCATCTTCTCTGGGGAGGATGATGGGGATGTGAACCAGGCACCTGTGGGCCCCTGGCAGAAGTCAGGAGCACAACAGGATGTCAGGGTTCTGATCACTGGGGGAGTGATGGACGTCGGCGTTCACCTTGATGTCAGTGGCACATCAATCTCCGGGGAGAAACCCAGGAAATAGCTCCAAGGCTAAGCCAGATGAGGGTCTCCAGCCCCCTGCTGCTGTCAACCCTCACGACCAACCCACCTCAGTGACACCAAGAGCTGATTGCCTAGTGCACTGTATGGCCCCAACGGTGCCTTCCCTCTTAGAGGAGGGGGACTCACCTGACAAAGGGATATGCTGGGCTACCTCTCGGGTGTCACAATGTGAGGTAAGGGTCAGAGTTGGGGGAGACAGGCAGACAGAAGGACCAAAGGAGGCTTGAAGGAGAGGCTGGCTAGGGGGAGCAGAGGAGCAAAAAAAAAAGAAAACAGCATCAGGAGCAAACCATTTGCCCGGTCTGGACCCTGTGGGTTTACACCGTGGGGCACGGAAAAAGGACAGGTTTATTATTCAAGCATGGGGATGGAAAAGCAGTAACAAGTACACAGGTGGCACTGTTAAAGAAAGGCATATAATTTTTAAGGGACAGTCCTAAGAGATATTCCTCAAATACATTCCAGATTGGGGCTGTTTCAGAGGCCGCGACAAAAGGCAGATCTCGGTAGGAATTGAAGGAGCTTGGGCACTGGTCATCTGATTGTTATAAGAGATATGTAAGACCTTTGCTGGATTGAAATGCTCACCTTTTTCTCTATTTCCTTTCCCCACACAGGTATTAAGTAGCAGGTTTAAAAAAAAACGGCAAGAAGAAAGGTCGGGGTGGGGGGAAGAGTTGAAAACATTCTCATGATTTTCTTATCATTAACAGGATACAAAAGAAGTTTAGAGGTCAGGATATGCTGGCACTCATTTATTTATTGGGTGAAGAGGAGAGCATCACAGAGGCTGGTGGGGACGATAACTGTATCAGGACCCCAGGTAATGCAAATTTACATGGAGAGGTGTCTGAGGAATGAAGTGGGCACAGCTACTGCCAACAATATGGGAGATGAAGGAGACACAGCTGGAGCCTGATATGTTGATTGTCCACCTGGGAGGGAATGACCTGGGTTTCAGACCCTGGTTGGACATTTTCTTTGATATGAAACACGACATTAACAAGATTAAGAGCTGATGGTCAGGGGTAACCCTCTTCTGGTCAGATATGGTGCCCAGGAGGGTGTGGAGACACACATTGAGCCAGAGGGTGATTGACAAGGCCAGTTGGTAATTTTTTTTTTTATTGATCGACTTATTCAAGTCATTACAATTAAAATACATGATTAAAATTCAATCAAATAAACATTTTTATAATTTCCATGTTAAAACATCCATCATATAACATTAGTCCTCAATTTTACATTCTTCTTAGTAATATCCACATTTTTAAATATTTTTTAAATATTGACATATTGGACAAATTATAAACAGCTTAACCTACCTCTTAAGTTAAAACATTCCTCACATGCATTTTTTTTCTGCTCAATTATTTTTAAAAAGGAGGCCACAGCGAGTAAAATTTTCAAGTTATAGATTTTAACAAGAAATTCAACATAATTTCTGGATTTAACTCAAGTTTTCTCAAAATATCCCCCAAAATTGTCCTTCTATCTTTCTCATATAGAGGGCATATTATTAATAAATGTCTAAGTGTATCTTTATCTGTTCCACATTTACATAGTATAGCCCCCATTATTTTCTCTTTACTATATAAATTTGATTTCCAATTTGTTGTAATACTCTCGAATCTTGCTCGGGTTAATAATTTCCAAACTCAGGATTGATCTTAGCTCTCAAGTAAAATTCTAATTCATGTGACCTCTTATTTTAACCATCCATTCATTCACTTTATATTGTTTACACAGTGCCAAATCCAATTGGGTATAATAATCTCTAACCCTATCTTTAATTTTAATTTAATTATATCTGTTGGACAAATCATACTTTCCGTAATAGTCTCTAGCAGCCCCATTGGTTTTAATATTTTCTCTACTATTTCCATACTTGGAAATAACCTATAATATTTACTATACTCCATTGCCTCCACCACACATAATCTAGGAAACTTTTGATTACACATATTATACACCTTTAACCAATAGGTCATTTGTCTTATTTTTATTTCACATCCCAATTGGTATTGGCCCAGTTCTGCCCTAACCATTGCAGATGGTGTCCCAATAGGAAGACCCAACAGTTTTTTTATAAAATTTATTCAAAATACATTCAAATTTGGAAAAATCACCAAATCCCCAAATTTCTGCCCCATAAAGTATTTGAGCTTTAACTTTTGCATATAAAACCCTCAAGTTTCCTTTTATTGACTGCCCTCCATGTTTATATGCAAATCTATTCATTACTGCCATAAATCTATTTACTTTACTACAAGTTTCTTTTATATGCTTATTCCATAATCCATCCTGAGTGAAAACTATTCCTAAATAACAAAGTTCTTTTACCACTTCCAATCCATATTCATCTATTTTATATTGATATTCTTTTTTATTCCCTCTGAAGACCAGTACTTTTATTTTCTCATAATTTAATAATAAATCTGCCTTCTTACATTCTCCAACAAATGTAATTAACATCCTATTTAGGCCTATGAAGCTTGTCGATAATAAAGCTACATCATCTGCAAATGCCAAATAAGCACAATGCTTCTTCCCTATTCTAGTCAAATGAAAGTCTGGATCATATAATTTACTTAATATTGTTTGAAAACATAAATTAAATAACAATGGTGAAAGAGTACATCCTTGCTTTACCCCAATGTTAGTTTGAAACCATTGTGTCAATTGTCCCTTTGTTGACTATCTTACACTTGTATAATTGTCCTGATATAATCGCTCAATCATTGTCACCATATCCCTATCCACTCCTAGTCCTTTTAATCTTTCCCACATCATACTATGATTCACTTGATCAAATGATGTTTTTAGATCAATAAATATACAATATAGCTTTTGTTTTTTATTCCTAGTATACTTGTAAATTAAATGTACCAATGTCCAACATTGGTCTAATGTAGATTGACCATTTCTAAAGCCTGCTTGCGCTGTATCAATAATATTGTTTTTTTCAACCCATGTTGTGAATTTATTTTTTTTATATTTTAGTAAATATCTTCTCTGTACTATCTATTAAACTCATTGGTTGATAACATTCTGGACTTTTTTCCTTCTTTTTTAAATATTGGAACAATTATATTTAATTTCCTACTAGTTGGTATTATTCCTTTATCCCAAATCTTGTTAAATAATATCGTCAAATAAGGAACCCAAAATCGAGCTGTATGAAAATTAACATCAAAAGGTATCCCATCCGGGCCTGGGGCTTTATGTTTTTTGAAAGAATCTAAAACCTTCCATACATCCTCTTCCATAAATGGTTTATTGTTAATCAATTTTGATTTTAATGTCAATCCATTCTTACCATATTGTTCTTCTATATTTTGTTTCTTTTTATTTGTTGTATAAAATAAACCTTTATAATATTGTACCCATACATCCGGCTCAATTAATGTAGTTATCCTATTGTCATAATTTAATGTACCATTACTGGCTATATTCCAGAACTTCTTAGAGTCATTTGATACTACAGCTTCCTCTAATTCTGTCCATAATTTAAGTTGGTATTTTCCTTTATTTATTTTCAAAATCCTTTTATACTGTTTTCTTAATTTGTTAATCTGTTCTTGTTTTCTAACAAACTACCTTTTAAAACTCTCATTACCCCATTAAATTTCCTCTTTGCATCCCTACATTCTTTATTAAACCATGCCTGTCCTTTCATTACTATTATATTTTGTTGCCTGGAGATGATCTGCCTAACATCAACTATAATGATATTATATTCCAGTAATGTTTCTATATCATTTTTATCATCAATATAATTATTTATTTCATCCAATATACCTCCATCATACATTAACTGGATAAGTTTCCCTCCTTCTGTAATATCCCACCCTATAACATTCTTTCTTATCAATTTCAACACTTCAGGTCCCACTTGATCAACAACAAATTTTGTCTGATCCTTTTCCAACATTAGTTCTATGGAGGCATGATGGCTCTCCAAAGTTGTTTTTATCCTCATCGCAACACACTTTGATAGCAAATTTAGATTAACTCAAACATAATCTATTGTTGATGACCCACAACCCCCTTGATATGTATAATTACTCAGAATATCACCTTTAATTTTCCCATTTAATAAAAGGAAGTTTCTATCACATAACTTCCTAGAGACAAGAATTCCCTTATTATTTACTGTGTAATCCATCACTTCCCTTTTAGCCATTAGATTATTCTTCTCCAAATGAGAACAACAAGACACAATTTCTTCTGGTATTCCTTGTAAGGTGCCCAATCTTACATTAAAATCTCCTATTAATATTATTTTGCTATTAGGATATTCAAATGTCAATCTATCTAATTCCCTTGATAATTTTTTCAACCAATCCTTATCACCATAGGAACTATTTAATGGAGGTGCATAGATATTTATTAATATTAAATCATCTTCTCCTTCCTCCTGTATATATACTATTAATATGCTCTTACTTTCAATCTGTATATCCTTTGTTTTCACTTTATTATTTAATTTACAGAAAGTTTGAAGACCCCCTGCATTCTTCCACGCCTTTTCAACTTTTCAGCTTTTTTCCAATATGTCATATATCCATCTAAATAAGCCTCATTTATCATCCATGTTTCCTGGATACATACATACGCAAATGTTTTAAAATATTTTACTAAATCTGGGTCTCCTAATCTTTCCTGTAATCCTGAGGCCAGGTGAAGAGTGAATCAGATGGTGGGGGCATGGTTTCTCAGTATAGGGGTAAAGGTCATCAGGAGGAGCATAGAGGAGAGGGTTGAATAATTTTATAGGGGAGATGGGGTGCATTTGTCTGGCGCAGGCAACTATATGTTTAATACAAAGATTGAGGATTATATAGTGGCATGGTGGAATGAGAGAGCCCAAGGAAGAGGGGGGAAGACCTGCCTTCCATCATGAGCTGGAGGCAGATCTATTAGGAAGGAAATAGAGAATGGAATGGGGGGGAGCAGGGAGGACAGGCGGACCAGAAGGCCACAAGGACTGAATGGAGAAGGGCATCTAGTGTACACTAGTGCCTTGAAAAGAAAAGAAGAAATAAAAACAGTCCCCCAGGTGTAAATATGGGGGGGAAGAAGAAAAAGGATAATAAATAAGAGTGGGGCAAAAAGTGCAGTAATGTATAGATGAAAATAAAATGGATACAGGGAATCATTTGAAATGAAAAATTATAATAAAATGATTCAAATGTTGTGGAAATAAAAATGATGGTGATGATGTTGAATATGAGAGATGCTGGATATAAACAGAGATTTGTTAATAAACTGTTTGCCATATCTGGGCACCCACAATAGGTTTCTGTGTATATTATTGGATGGAGTATAAGGGGACAATGAGGCTTGCCTGTTAAAAGGGCAGGCCTTGTTGTCCACTGGGTCCCAGCCAGTGGGGGTGTTTTCCGGTGGCAAGAAAGTGGAGACGGGGAAGTCTGACCTCAGATGAGGTCACGGAGGAAGGGCTTGAAAAGAGACAGAGAAGGAAGAGACTGATGAAAGGTAGGTCCAAGGGAGCTGCTACATGGGTAAAGAACAGCTGCAAAGGGCTTGACCACACTTTCTGCTGCAATTTTAAAATTCTCCCACCCACCCAAAAACACTGAAAGTAAGAAATAAAAAAGCCAACCTACATGGATGGTTGGAAAAGGGGTATTGTATAATATATATAAAGAGCATTGGGTATGCTGTGGTATACAGGCATGACTGAAGGTGGATGGTCAATATGAAGGAAATAGAGAATTGAATTGGGAGATGGTGAGAAGGGAAGGGGCACGCTGACCATAAGGCCGCAAGGACTGAATGAGGAAGGGCATATTTATTTATTTATTTATGTCTTTGTTTAGCGAGAAAGTACACTGATCCAGAGGACCATTTTCAGTCATGACTCAGGCCACAGGGTGGCAAGCAATACAGAGAAACACAGCAGCACATTTAGGGAAATTCAATTTATATTGTAAATTCACACCTCTGGCACGAGGTGGTGTGGAAAAAAAATAAATAACGTTATAGTGCAATGGAGGCAGGGGAAGGTAATGGCCAGACACACAGAGTGTGAAAAGTGAGCCATACATATCAATAGAAATAACATGAGATACAGGAGCCATGTTACATGGTGCAGGAGAACAAATGTAGCATTATAAATATGACATGAGACCAGTTTAGTACACTCATCAGTAAAGTTGTTCGGGTTCATATAGTCAGATTCTCAAATCAGTTTCAAGGATTAGAGGTAAGGAGGGTTATAGACAACTACAGAGATGAGGGAGGAGATAACAGGAGGGCAGGGGAAGTGGAATGGAGACATGGGCATTAGGGTGCCATGGAGTTACTTACTGGGAGCAGTGACAGTCAGCAGCTGCTAGAAACCAGGTTTTCATGGTCTGTTTGAAGGCAAGGTGTGTGGAGGATGAGTGGGTGAACTCTGAGAGCTTGTTCCATATGGGGGTGCAGAGATGGAGAAAGCTCTACTTCCCATTGCCGTGGAGACGTGGGGTGCCTCCAATGTGGGGACTGAGGATGCCCTAAGTGTCCTAGGAGCCATTCTGTCTGTCAACAGGAGAGAGTAAGGGGATAGGTGTCAGTATCTTAGTGCATTGTCCGCTAGGCAGCCCATAGCATAGTCAAAGTGATCTTGCACAGGGAACCAGCCCAGGGATTGGTAAAGAGTGCAGTGGTGGGTCCGGTGGGGAGCTTGAAGGACAAAATGACAGCTAGAGTTATAGGTAGTGTTTTGTCTTGATTTCAAGGTGGGGGATACGAGGGACTAGATGGCGGAGCACTAGTCAAGTATAGGCAGTAGTTTGGCCTGTGCAATGGCAAGGCATGCTTCAGCCAATAGAACGTATTTGAGTCTGTGGGCAGCGCCAAGTTTTGGGTGAATTCTCTGCACAGTGTTGTTAACATGCTCAGTGAAAGAGAGGGAGGGGTCAAGAGTGACACCTAGGTATTTAAAAGATGAGACATTTTCAAGAGCGGGACCTGCTGGGGAGTGTACAGGGAAGGAGGAGTCAGATTTGGCAGCTTTGGTGAGGAAAGGTTTGGAACCAAAAAGCATGGACTTAGTCTTCCTTTCATTGACTAGCAGCCTTTTGGCAAGAAACCATTTATGAACAGAGCCATAGTTATGTGTGAGGATGGAGGACATGGGATGGATGGATTTATTACTGTGGTAGAGAACCAGATCATCTGCATAAAGGAGTGCTTGACAGCTGAGGCCATCCCTCGGGAGTGCATTAATGAAAACAGAGAAAAGCAGGGGTCCAAGTATGGAACCTCTTGGGACTCCAGTGCATACAGGGAAGGCAGCAGAGGAGGCATTGTTGATGATGACAGACTGAGACCGATTGGAGAGATAGCTGCAGAACCAGGATGCAGTTCTTCTGGAGCAGCCGAAGAGAGACAGGGTTGAGTGGAGGAGGAGGTGATGGTCGAAAATGTCAAAAGCTTTTGATAGGTCTATGAAGACAGCTCCTGTGGCTTTGCCTTGGTCCATATTTCTCAGCACATGATCTGAGAAAAGGGCAAAAGCAGAGGAGGTACTGTGGTGCTTGCAGAAATCATGCTGGAGAGAACATAAGAGGTTATACATTTCAAGATGCTCTGAGAACTGGAGGTGCACAACTTTTTCAAGCAGTTTGCACAGGTGAGAGAGTAGGGAGATAGGCCTATAATTATCAGGGGTCACCACTTTTGAAGATGGGCACAGCATTTGCATGTTTCCAAGAGTCGGGAACCATAAAAGTGTACACTAGTACTCTGAAAGAAAAGAAGAAATGAGAACTTTCCCCTAGGTGTACATATTGGTGGAAGAAGAAAAGGGATTATAAATAAGAGTGGGGCAAAAAGTGCAATAATGTATAGACGAAAATAAAGTGGCTACAGGTAATGTTTTGAAATGAAAAGTTGAGATAAAATGACTCAAATGTTGTGGAAATAAAAATGATGGTGATGATGTTGAATATGAGAGGTATGTTAGATATAAATGAGGACTTGTTAATGAACTGTTTGCCATATCTGGGCACCCACAACAGGTTTCTGTATATATTATTGGATGGGATATCAGGGGACAAATGATACAGTACAAGGCAAAAATGCCCAGTAACTTTTCGGAAGTTAGGAATTTCGCCACAGGAGAAAGGGTGGAAAATACTGCAAAAGTTTCACAATTTTGCAGAAATTCTGCAAAAGTGGAATTTGCAACTTTCACCCACCTGTATGGAAAATACAAGGGTAATGACTGATGAACATAAAACCATCATGCTTCCCACTACACACAGTGAGTATAATTGTTTATTCCCTGTTCCTCCAGATACACAATTGCCTTATATAAATGCGTGGATGGTTTTAGCTGACACTATCCTCAAAGAAGATTTATTTCTCAGATTCTGCACTCTTTCTGTGAAATTATATATTCTGAATCTGCTATGTATAGTACATCGTAGTACTTTTAATTGCACATTTTTGTCCATTAGTTCTCAGCTGGGATGAAACACAGAAAGCTGATGATGGACAAAAAGATTGGAAAAGTCCACCTAGTCAATCCTAAGTTTCCTTACTTGGAGATGCTCTAGTCTTTACCCTACATTCCAGTCACACATTCTTCTCGCCACTTCATGTCTGATATCTCCTTTACATGTGATCCACGTCCTCTTGAATCCTGATTCCCACTTATTTCTTTGCCTCTACAACTTTTTCAGGAGGTTTGTCCCACCCTCTACCACCCTTTCCTTTAAGACATTGATCTTAGTGCATTTTTGTAACTTTCCACCCTCCAGCTTGAGTCCATACCACCTGGTGTCTTCATTTGAACATATTTGTTTTGTCTACTGGTGTGAGCCCTTTTATAGTGTATAGCAGAGAATTGTTCTATATAGAAATCCATCCTTTTGAAAATGCTGTTGAACCACAGTTTAAAGGTCATGGAATGTGACTGTACACTTCTGTGGTAGAACAGCATTCTAGAACCTTTAGAGACTGCACTAGTCAGTTTCATTGTGAAAGAGAAAAAACACAATGCATACCTTTCACATAATGCTATATGCTATTAAAAACACAGGATGAGCAACTTTATGCGTAACCAGTGTATTCTACCACCCTGGGGTTCTGATTCCCAGGGACCTCCCGAACTTTGCTTTCAAGGTCAGAAGGAACCAGAACCCCTCTCTGTGGCACAACCCAAGCTATTTTAATATGGTAGTAATCTATTCAAAAAAATCCTGTTATACTACTGCCCCAATGTTGATAATAATGTCGATGTTGACTGCTACTATCATTCAAGCCCATAATACTATTGTTTGGAACTCTGAATGATAGTATAATCAAAGAAACTGAACAGCACAAGTGCACCACTATCCCTGGTTGCTAAGCTCCCAATTTCAGTTCATAGAAGTGTGACGTCGTTTTTCACAGCATGCCTCATACTGGCCATTTTCTGTCTGTGGGCAGGCAGAACAATTCAGAAAACATGGCTGCCATCTCTCACTCACCAAAAGTAGTTCACCCCCTCCACTATTTTGTCCATATTTTTTTTTCCTGCAGTTTAAAATATTATCACATTGAACCTGCCTTCACTCAGCCTGAAAACATCTCAAAGGTAAGACTTGTAGCAAACTTAATGACCAGCACCACTCTCAGTTCACCAGAAGTTTGTGGGGTAGAGGAGGAGACAGAGCAAATGACTGCTCACTGCGGCTGTCAACCAGTCTTGCAGCATGCATGAAAGAACAAAAAAAATTAAGAGCTGCAGAATTTTTAAAAATGGATCCATATACAGTGATCTCTTGCTATAAAGAGTACTTCTATAACAAACTGTCTCTTGTAGTGAATACCTTTGATGGCTCCCATTTTTCATTATGTAGGCATATTAACACATCACTATAGTGAACACCTAACTATAGCAAACACCTCAGCTGGCTCCAGAGGTGTTCACTATGGAAAGGGAGCACTTTATTACAAAAAATAGTAAATAGATGAGGGTGTCTCACTCTGGAGTAATACACCCTCACCTAGTTATTATTCTGTATGTAAATCCATATCCATAGCTATTGTCCAAATTATACAGATCACATACAAACTGACTGTATAACCTAGAGGTTAGAGTAATGAGCTGTGATTTATCTTGGTACATTCAATATATCTTGGTTTGATTCCCACAGCTGCCACTTGCATATAGTATGAACCTAAGAAAGTTATTTAACCTCCCAGTATTCCTACGGTACAACACAGACTTAGGTGTCAGAAGGAATTTTTACTTTTTTCCCAAATTGATTTCCCATAATTTTTGCCTCTTCTGAATGGTCTTGAGTTTTACTGCTGTTTCAGTCATTATAAAAGAGGATACCATGGGAGTCTCACAAGAAGGAATAGTACAAGTGGCAAATTAGAACTCTGTTTCTGTTCTGGATAGGTCCCCAGATCATCCTGAAATGAGGTACATACAGCCAGGAGCCAGTTTGGGCAGACTGGGGCTGTATTAATTAGGGTCATCCCATGAGTAAAACATTCACCATACAGGAGTGGTGACTAAAACAAAGTCAAATGCTCCCCCTTTCTTGGAGGCCAGTTCCTTCCAAGATATTGCTTGAGATACCCGGACCATCTGAAGGGTCTCTCTTTGGGTGAAGGGACTAATGGAGTCCTAAGGTGGCATTGGTGAGACTCCCAAGCTATTTGCATTTGTACAGAATATTTATTAAACACATGACTGTGACAATGTTCTACCAAGTTATTGTGTATTGTGTTTGTCCAGGGAAAAGGCAACGGGTCATACAAGGCAATGGCAGCAACATTCTACACTGAATAAAAGTAAAATTTTCTGGCACCTTATGCAATATTCCCTGTACATTATCTATCTATCTATCTATCTATCTATCTATCTATCTATCTATCTATCTATCTATCTATCTATCTATCTATCTATCTATTTATCTGTCTGTCTGTCTGTCTGTCTATCTATTTATTATAGGGGCATGGTCATGCCTCTATAATTAGAGTTAAATTTGCACTTTAATAACTTCACAACTGTTTGATAGATTTGCTTGAAATTTTGCATGCCCCATTAGGGACCAAAGATCTGATTTGTTACATTCCTTTCTGATCAGATGTGCAAGTGCGGAGATATAGAGTGCCAAATGATGTGTAAATTACCTTTTTTTTGTCAAATTCTTTGTCACTGTGCCACACAACTACTTTATTGAATTTTGGCATGAATATTTTAGGACATATAGGTCTTGGGTCAAAGTGATGCCTTTTGAAGGTTTGGTGAAAAAAATATGAATCTGTTTCAAAGTTAATACATTTTAAAGTTTCCCATTATTTCCTATGGGAATAGTTAGATGTGAGGCTCTAAACAAAATTCTTGACTGCAAATGGGTAATCCTGAGAATGCAAATTGGAAATCCTTTTTTCATGTTGCCACCATCTTGTTTTCACTTAGGAGCAGGAACAAAGTCAAATTACTTAAAAAATACACGGGTTACTAAAAGAACAATAGTTGTATTTACCAAATCGGGAATCATGGAGTTAGTTTTTCAGTAAATTTATGACAAATGTGTTTTTTTTACTTTTGGAAATTCTTTTTCACAAATCATGGGAAAGCTATGCTGTGAAACAAGATCCTTTTCCACAATTTCTGAAAAAGGATTTTGTTTTACCGCAAATTGTGCCAAAGGAATCTCGAAAAAGGATCCTTTGTCGCTATTTGCGGAAAAGCATTTCCATGGTAGTATAGTGGTCCCTCCCCCTTCCCTGATTTCCAGTGGCTTTCCACATACAAAGAATACATTTCTGTGGTAGTCTAGTGGTCCCTCTACCCTCCTCTGATGCCCAAATGTGTCCCTGTATACAATAAAAGTTTTCCCTGGTACAGTAGTCTAGTGGCCCCTTCCCCTCCAGTATGTCTGATTGCCATCTCCCTTTAAAAATATATATTTCCTGGTTGTCTAGTGGCCCCATCCCCCCTCCCTGATGTGTGATCACCATCCCTGTATAATATAAAAATATCCCTGGTAGTCTAGTGGTCCGTCCCTGATGCACGTTCACTGTCCCTGTATAATAATAAATGTCCCTGGTAGTCTAGTGGTCCCTACCCCTCCCCTGATGTCAGATCACTTTCCCATATAAAACATATATATACCTGATAGTCTGCTGGTCCATTCCACCTCCCCCTATGTCTAATCACTGTCCCCCTATGAAAATATATATTTTCTGGGAGTTTAGTTGTCCCTCCCCTCCCTCCACGAGGTGCGATCACCATCCCCGTATAATAAAAAAATGTCCCTGGTGGTATAGTGGTCCCTCACGGTTCCCAGTCGCTGTCCTGTGAAAACCCACTGCAATCCCTGGTGGTCTAGTGTATCCCTCAGCCCCCCCACCATGTCAGGTAATCACCCAGCACCCCACTCCCCCCCATCCTGAGTGCTGGTCTGTGACCAGCAGAGAACTCCTCTTACCTCCATGGCTGGCCGCTAACTGAGCTAGGAATGAACGCATACTGTCTAGCATGCATTCATTCTTAGCTCAGTCAGCAGCCAGCAATGGAGGTATGAGAAGGGCTGTATTGGTCACCAACCAGGACTCAGAATGCCAGGAGGGGGATGGTGGGGGGTGATCACATGACTGGGTGGGGGTACACTGGGTTACTAGAGACCTGAGTAGGTTTTCATGGGACTGGAATCGGGGACCAGGAGGGAGCACAAGACTACCAGGAAAATCTTTTGAATATGGGGATGGTGATTGAACATCGGGGGAAGAGGTATGCACCACTAGACTACTAGGAACATTATTTATTATCTGGGCATAGGTGGTGTTGACCCTTCCCCTTGGACTGGGAAGTTTTCAAATTGTTGTTGCATGACATGGAAAACATGATGTGATAAGATACAACGTGCTACAGGGGAGTCTTCTGCTAGCCAGGAACAGAACAGAGCCATGTCATCCAAGAAAAAAAAAAACAGATCCAAAAGTTTGAGACTGTACTCAGACCTTCTCACACAAAAATGCAGGTCAGGTCCCAGTAATAATGCAAGACCCCTTGCAAAGGGAAAGGGAAGATTGTTTAACCAGAAGTAGTACACTAAGCCAAAGTTTGTTTCCAGATGCGACCTAGGAGCACAAGGAAGTTAAGTGACTTGCTCAAGATCACACAGTATGCACCTAGGCGGCTGTGGAACTCAAACCCAGGTTTCCAGATCTGCAGCTCAGAGCCTTAACCCACTGCACTATACTGCCTCCTTAAAGAACAACTCAGAGTGAGTCGAAGCACTAGGGCAGATGTAAGCACCTTTTGTCTGTGGACCTTAAGGTCTGTTCTTTAAATTAATAAATATCTTTATGCATTATTACTGGGACTGGACGTGCATTTTTGTGTGAGAAGGTCTGAGTGCAATTTCAAACTTTTGGCTCTGTTTGTCTGCATGGGCTGGCTGCCCTTCAGTTAACTGCACTGCACAGTCATCGATTGCAGCACCATGTCTGCTCCATCCAAGAAGAAGAAACCAAGGAGGAAAGTGGCAGCCAAAAGCCAGGAGGGGGAGGTTGGCAGGATCCCGCTGGCAGGGGAGAGCTCACAGGGCGATGAGGATGGTGCTACATTCCAGTCTCATCTGTGTCTGATGTTCACTGACTGCTCAGAAAAAGGTAATAAATATCCTTTCTTTTCATGCAGGATGCTGGGGCTAAAGATTAATCTTCATGCAACTCACCTTGCATTTTTGCTTTGAAAACTACTAAACTTGTTGGCAGTGAAGAGGGTACCCCCATGCCAGTATATGGGCACGGTGATCTCACATGGGGGGTGGGGGGGGGACCACAACACTACCAGGAAATATGGTAGGTGATTACCTGACAGGATAGGAGGTGGGAGACCACTAGGCCACCACAAATTGTGATGGGTTTTCATGGATAGGGATCCAGGGTCGGAAGGGACCACTAGACTACCAGGGATTTTTTTTTTATATGTGGACAGTGATTGGAGATTGGGGGAGAGGGGCGGGACTACTATACTATCAGGGACATTTTTAATTATGTGTCAATGCGATGGCACATCTGGGGATGAGGAGGAGGAGGGACCACTAGACTGCCAGGAAATACATATTTTTTTATACTGGGACAGTGATTGCACATTTGGGGGAGGGACCACTAGACTACCCAGGTTATATAGTTTTTTATAGGGGGATGGCAATGTAAATTAAATTAATGGGACGGGGAGCTACTTCAGGGAGGGGGAGGAACCACTAGGCTACAATGGAATACTGGTATTTTCAGACAGGATAGGCTAACTAAAAGAGGCAGTGGCTGTGCTATATATGTAAAAGACTCATTGGTGGATCATGCCCTGCTCTTGCCTAAAAATGGGAACAGTACGTAAGCACTCAAAGTATTGCTTGGTGTTCATAACAAAGCCCTCACTGTGACTTTGGTCTATATTTCACTAAGCAGAGTGTAACAGGTTTAAACTCAGTAATGGACTGCATACGCAACCTAAGTCATAACTCAGAAATTATAACATTGGGAGACTTTACTATCAACTGGCTCTCACCTGAAGCAAGCACCTACAAGGATGCTGTCTCTGCTGTCCATCTCACCCAACTAGTTGAGTCCTCAACCAAAACAAACTGCAGAACTGGGAAAAGTACTTTACTGGACTGGGTACTCTCTAACCACTCGAACACATCTCAAATACTACTGTACTCCAGAATGTGATTAGTGACCATATGCCTATCATGTGTAACTTGTCAAATAAATTTATTAAGCTCCCAGTCAAAACAATCACAAGCAGGATCCTAATCTGTGGACACCTAGAACTACTAAAATCTCATGTCAGCAAGACTGGTCACAAATCAATTCTGCTGCTGACATTGATTACTTGATTACTTTATTAATCACTTCAGCACTGCCTGTGACATTCACGCCCCTGTAAAAAAGGGAAAGTCAGCGGTGCCTATAACCCTTGAATTACATCGTGGCTTATTGATCTCATGAAATCTAGAGATCACCTGTGGCAACGAGCATGGGCCATGGTCAAACAAGTGTATATTCAGGAATATAAAAATGCCAGGCATGATTGCACCTGAGCCATCCGCATTGAAAAAAATCGGTACTTTAGGGATACACTCACTAACTCCTGGAATGATGGCAGGAAGTTCTGGAACAATGTTAAGGACATCACTGGGAAGGACCCCAAAGCAGCGCCTTCCTTGGTCAATATCAATGGTGCCCCTACACTAGATCCAAGAACTATTGCTGACTCTTTTAACAATGACTTTACAGACCTTAGTAGTGTTCTCCATCCCGATTTCTTTGAAGCTTCCACAAATAATGCTAACAATACAATTCTGGAGAAGCCTCAGATTCACCCACCTTTCTACTTCAAAACTGTTACTGAAACTGAAGCTAGAAAGTATTTCCTATTAGTGCTTGGGAAATCCAGATTTAGTTTAGATAGACTAGATCTTAAAATAGTCAAACTAACCCTGGATAAAATTTTGTCGCCACTTACTAAAATAATTAACTTATCAGTTATGTTGTCACAGTTCCCACATAAGTGAAAATCTGATTTGGTGACCCGAGTACATAAAAGTGGAGATAGGCCCCCCTCTCTCCAAAGCCCTTGAATGAATAGTGGCAGATCAACTGATTGAGTATCTGGAAAACTATCAGATACGGAGCCCCCAACAACACAGGTTCAGAAAAGGGCATAGTACCACCACAGCAGTTCTTGAATTCATGGGCTTCATCCATAACTCACTCGATCAAGGCTGTCTTGTTGGAATGACCTTTATAGACCTTACCAAAGCCTTTGATATGGTAAATCATACCTTACTGATTGACCAACTATCCAGTACAGGGGTTTCAAAGGAAACCATGGATTGGTTTAAAGTTATCTATTTAACTGTTCACAACAGGTGAAGATCGGTAATGTCCTGTCCGACAGACAAGCTGTTTGCTCAGGAGTCCCACAAGGGTCCATTCTAGATCCCCTACTGTTCAACATTTTCCTAAACTGGCTCCCTAGCTCCTGCCAGGACCAGATCCTGCTTTATGTGTTCAATGCTGTCATCTACCCAAGTAATTTGGACACAAAGCTTCTCAAGAATCAATTATAACACAGCTTCGCTAACATGGAGGAAGGGTTCAGTGAGCCCAAGCTTATTTTAAATTACAAAAAAAAAAAAAAAAATGCTTTTCAGTAGCTCCCATAACAAGCATAAATCCTACCCACTATCAATCAGAAACAATGCAGGCACCCCCTTAAGCTGATACAGCAATTCAAATCTTAGGGATCACCATAGACAGCATGTTATTTTATGCTCACCATATAGATAATGTTGCCAAAGCAGTCAACATACGTCTCGGGCTGCTGCACAGGTACAAGCAAAGTTTGACCACCAAAGCTCTAAACCTTGCAATTCACAGCTCTGTCATCTCCATCATAGATTATGGGTTGATTTTTTATGGCTCTGCCACTGATACATCCCTTTGATGGATCTCCACAGTGCTTAACAGGGCCTGCAGGCTCCTCAAAGGAGCAGCACAACTTAGACATACTTGTGAGGTATATGTTCGGGCAAACTGGCTTCAGTTAAAAGGTAGAATCACTTACCACACCTGTTTGCTTGCAAAAAAGTGATCCTTGGACTCATGCCACCAGGCATTCAGAAGATTCTAAGCCCATACTGCAACCCCAATCGAACAAGAGGTTCAGACAACCAGATCTTCCAAATCCCCTGCTGCTGCTGCATCACCCAACGACAAAGGTCATTTGCCTATAGAGCCCCCCTCTGGCATAACTCACTGCACAGTGACGTCTCCTCAGTAGCCACGCTGGGCACTTTTAAACATAAACCCCAACAACACCTAGCAGCTAACACCAGTTGTGACTGTCCCCATTAAATTGTTCAGGCCACTGTCCTAACATCTCTGTCTAACACTTAAATTACTGACCCTCTCTGCAAGCTCTTATTCACCACCAATATCTCCTTCCATCCACCCCCCTTTTTGTTCTTTCCATCTTCCCTCACCCCCTTAGTTCTTCCACCCCATCTCCTTCCCCTCACCCTCTTTATCTCCCCCTCTATCCCCACACCCCCATGTCCTACCTTACTTCCTCCATTTAATTGTTCTGTCCTGGACATGGCCTCTTTGGCTGATTTTACCATTATGTATTGTTACTGGGTGTCTGCCTAATTGTTTATGAATACTTCCCAGCATACATTGTACAATGTCATTTAATTGATTATTGTTGTTTACCTGCTCTATGTTTTTTGTCTCATGTATGTAACTATGTTAATACTACTGATGTGGAACCTATGTAAAAAGAGCTTCTAGCTCATATGTGTTTTAATTCAAGAACTTTATAAATAAATAAAAATAAATAAACATTGTACCATGCAGTACAATTGTATTAGCAAAAAATAAGATCCTGTTTCCCGAAAAAGCATCCTTTATCCTGCTTTCCCATTGACTACAAGGGGATTAGCATGCTGTCGACACTGTAAGTTCTCCCCAGCCAGTGTAGACACAGGGGCCCCAACTCCCACTGTTTTGAAAAATGGTTTTCTGAATTTGCAGGGTGCCCAGTCCTCCTGTCAGCAATGTAAGCCTGCCATGGTACACTGGGGAGCCCACTTCCAGTGTCCTGAAACATTTCTTTAACTATATTTGCTGACAGGGAGGTGCCCAATCTCCCTGTCAGCAATGCAAGCCCCCACAATTGTGGGACACTGGGGAGCCTACTCCCAGTGTCCCCAGATATTAATTACACCCCCAGCAGTGGGGAACACTGGGGAGCCCACCCCCAGTGTCCCCAAAGATTGACAAAAATAAGCCTGCAGAAAAGAAAACTGCCCCCGTCTTTTTTTATTTCTGGAAAAAGAAAATGGTACCTCATCGTCTCCCCTCCCCAATGCCGACCCTCCCACTGAGCAACCCCCCCCCTTTGCCCTTTACTTACCACCAGAGATCATCTTCTGTCATCTTCTTTGGAATGGGACATGTCTGCACTCTTCAAGTCAAACCACAAACTGAAGAATCAAGGCAAGTGCTATGTAATGACTGTCAGTGGTGTTTTGAACTTATGTTGATATCTTGGAAATTTTTCAGTATTTTTTCACCACATTTTTCAAATTGGGATTTTTGGGATCCCCACTTCATGAACACTGTCACTATCATTTCATTAAATAAGGCATGTAGGCTTACTCTCTGTGTGGGTCATTTCACTCAGACTTGCACACTGTATGAGCAAACAAATTGGCTCACCCTTGGAAACAAAATAAAGTTCCAGACGTGCCTCCTTGGTAAGGTTGTCCTGTTGGGATGTTCACCACCTTGCATTTCAGGTATGTTATCCCCAACAGAAAACAAGTACAGCACCAGAGGCAACACAGTACAAATCACATTAAACTGTTTCACCAATTAGTCGGTTTAGCATTGCTTTTTACAGTTGGCAATGCACTGGCAACTCATATTGCATTGTTTTTCAATGCTTAACCAGCTCAAGAGCAATATTTGTAAACTGTTTTTGCAGCTCAGTTGGAATGTATCTATAGTCCAGTCACAATGCAATGTAAAACTAAGTTTTAACTCTTAGGAAACTATTTGTACAGGGCTTTGTGTTGGATCCAGCAACACTTATGCAACTCATTCAGAAATGCTGAAACAACTCATATGAGGAACAGTTTAATGTGACTTGTATTGTATCTCAGAGTCCTATTTTGGAGAACAGCACTTGGACAGTGTTCATTTTCCTATAGAGCCCCCTGAAGTCCCTGATGCCTCACCCAATTCTACAAATCTGCTGGCATTCAAATCTGAATTGAAACAATTCCTAGTTAGCAAGAGTATTTGTGAGTGTCAATAAATATCCTGTTGCCTTGTGCTGACTTTCAAGACCCCCTTTTGCGGTGCCACTCTCCCAACACCATGTGTCAGTCTCATCCATGGACTTTAAGAAACAATTGAACCCTGAAGGACCACCCAGCTCCTTCCTTCTCCTCTCCTCCATTCTGACTGCACCCCTACTACCTACCCCCCAGACTACACCACTAGTCACTTCCTCACATCCCCCCTCCCCCACTGCCTCATACTTTCCCCTAATCCTCAGGATGCTAACTACCTGGGTCATTGTTGAATATGCACCTTGCTGCCCCTGCTTACAAGCCCTCCTAGCTGTGGGCACTCTGTCCACACTGATCATCCATTCTTCATTATGACTAGGCAGGTCACTTGGCTGTTACCTGTTACGCCTATCACCCTGTTGATTAGTACATGTTAATTTTCTGACTGTTGGTATAAGTTTAGTTCTATTGTTTGTACAAAGTGTGATGTACCTTGCTTGTTTCATATGTTTGTAATGTCTGTAATGTGTTTCTTGTCATGGAACCTTTGTAAATGAGCTTTTGCTCAAAGGTATTTTCTGAACAATAAACAATACAATACAAAAAAAAGTAATTATTGAACACATAAGGTGATTTCACAGTCACTGTGCAAAATCACCTTTCAGGACTGACAAATGAAATGACAGTGCCAGTGTTCATGAGGCGGGGTCCCAAAAAGCCCATGCTGAAAATTTGCTGCAAAAATACCAAAAACACACTCAAGTTATGCGTGGTTGTTGAACTTTTTCTACGAATGCTCATAAGTTCATCAGTTTTTAAAATTTACATTCCAAATTTTCTACATTGCCATTTTTTCATACCACCTCGTAAGCAGTATAGTTGTCATTTTTCACACCCTGCCCAAAACATGTTTTCACACCTGTGGCATGGATTGTCACATTTACAGCAAGAAATCACTGTTTGGGACTGATTAACAACATTACAGTGCTAGTGTCCATAAGAAGAGGTCCCAAAAAGGCCATGTTGAAAATTTGGTGAAAAAATTTCCTAAAAATATCTGAGTTACATGTGTCCGTCGAATTTTTGTGTTGTGATGTTTATTGGTGAGTGGACTGAATAACTGGTGTTTCACTGATGTTATTGGTTGTGGGTGTTATACATTGTGTGTGCATCATTTCTGATTGGTCTGTTTCTGGCTCTGGGTGAGGTTTTCATCAGGAAAAACAGACAGCGTTTTCTGCTTCAGTGTGGCTTACTCTGAGTATTATTTGAATTTCTGCTTTTTTGGGGGGAGTGTTGAAATAACTTTTATTTATTTTCTATTTACTATGTAATATGACCCCACTAGGAGTGGGAGAGAATTAAATGGGCCGTATGGCCTACTTTGTCTTATACTACCAAATAATATCAAGTAATTTTCATTATGTGCAGAAGTGCTTGGTGAAATGGGTGCTTGTGAACATTTTTGGGTGTTGTCCAGTTAACATCACCATCCGTTTATGGGATTTTCATATTAGTCAGTATCACAGGATAACTAACATCAGGATACAAGATTGCCAAAGGCACCAGTTTCAGTGGCTTGGTGCTGTGTATTCCAGTGTTACTCACAGATATTGATAACTGAAAAATCACTGAAGATAATCAGACTCACCGTCTGATGGTAGTACCGGTATACATTTCCTAGGTGTTTTTATGTTGGCGCATGTGCAACCAACAACTTGCAGCAGTGGGGATTTGGGGGCGGGGTGACTGTTGGGCGAATGCAGGGCATGGACTAGTAGGTGCATCCCTCATTCCCCAATCAGTCTGCATGCCGACGCCACACCATGCATACTAAGCTGGCGAGCACATCTAAGGAAAGGTCTGCTGCAATCTAAGCACAGCTCATCACACATAGCGGACCCTTCCTATGTGCTCACCAGCTAGTAGCATGGTGGCACAGTGGCCACTACACTGCCAACAGCACCAACTTCTGGTTCCCAATCCCCCGATCAGCATGCCCTGCCCTGTGAATTATGTGCCGATGGAGGAGCCCACTCCCCATTGGCAGAATGTGCCCCCCACCTCGTTGTTTGCTGATGGGGGTGTCCAATCCCCCTTGGCATCATGTCCCCTACTTCTTCTGTGTTGATGGGGGTGCCCAATCCACCATCAGCTACTATGCCCCCCCAAACAAATGAAACGACCTGTAAAAAAGAAAACCGCCCATGTTTTTTTTTCCCTTCAGTACCTGTAAACTGAAAACGGTCCCTCGTTGTCTCTCTACCCACCACCCGCACCCACCCACTGTGCACCCTACCTCCCCGCATACCCCCAACCGCATACTTACCTCCGGAGTCTGGCGCGACGAACTTCGCTGGACCTGGAACACGTCTGCATTCTTCAAAGCTGACCGCAAACTGAGGAAATGCCAGTAAACTGTATAATGGACTAAATAGGGTTTTTTCAACTTTGCTCCAAATCTTGGGAATTTTGGGGAATTTTTGCACCAAATTTTCAACATGGGTTTTTGGGACCCTTCATCATGAATTCTGTCACAGCTTTGTGGTACATCGGTCCCAAAGGTGATTTACGCAGTCACTGCATAAATCCCTTTTGGGACCAATTAAGACAAGAACAGTGGCAGTGTTCATGAGGTGGGCTCTCAAAAAGCCTATGTTGCAAATTTGGTGGAAAAAATCCAAACACTGGCTGTTTTACGAGTGTGTTGTGCAGTTGCTACGCAAGCTCGTAACTTCACAAATTCGCAATATTTTCATGACAGATTTTCAACATTGTCATTTTTCTGCACCTCCTTGTGAACAGTACAGCTGTCATTTTTCACATTCTGGCTGAAATGTGTTTCCGCACTTCCGACGCACAATACTGCGGTCACTGTGGGAAATCAGTGTTCGGGCCAGATTGCAAAAATGACAGTGACACTGTTCATGAGCAGAGGTCCTACAATGCCTATGTTGAAAATCTGGTGACAATACTCCATAAAATGATTGTGTTATGAGCGTACGTTGCGCAGTTTGCACTCACGCTCATAACTTTGTGCATTTGTAATATTTTCACTCTGGATTTTCACCATTGGCATTTTTCCACACCTCTTGATGAACAGTAAAGCTGTCATTTTACATATCCTGTCTAAAATGGGTTTTTGGACCTCCGGTGAAGAATAGTGTGATCGCTGTGCAAAATCACTTGTTGAGACAGTCTGAGGACACGACAGTGACACTGTACATGAGCAGAGGTGCTAAAATGCCTATGTTGAGAATTTGGTGCCAAAACTCCATAAAATGCCTGTGTTACAAGTGTGTGTTGCGCACCTCCCATGTACCCTTGTAACTTCACATATTTGCAATACTTACATGCCACATTTTTACAACTGCCATTTTTTTACACCTCCTTATGAACAGTACAGCTGTCATTTTTCACATCCTGCCAAACATGTGTTTCCACAATGCACTACCAAAGGCAATGCCAGCCCGACATTAGACATTGACAAATGCCTTGTTTCTTATTGTCATCCTGTGGGATGAAAGAGAAAAAAGAAGATTTTAGATTGTGTGCATACTTGATAAAGAAAAATAAGCTGAAGTGTAATATTTGGGATATCCTTACCTTGAATTATATGGAAGGTGATGTTGGCAGAAGAAGCTGTTGATTTGTGAATGCAGGTGGACATTCCATCTGGGAAACTGTGGCTGAATGCATGTGGATGCTTTTCGGATGGCTTCTCAGAAGATGTGGAAGGGATTGGTTCTGTATTGTTAGTTGGTATATTTGAAATATTTTTCTGCTTTTTTTCATTCAAGTGGGAGTATTCATTTAGAGACTGAACTTCTTGTGTCTAGAAATTTGAATGATTTCTGTAGGTGGAATGTTTGAGTTGGCTAGCTTCTAGATTAAATGCTTGCGAATGGAATGGTTAGTCAAGTGTTTCTCTGTCTCTGTGTTACAGTTTGAATCATTGGTTTTACAATCTTGTTGATGCTATTCCTTCCTAAGGCTAGTTTTTAAACCAGAATGTAGGATATTGCTGCTTGTGAGGGTTGCTCACTGCTAGAAAAAAAGGGGGGGCATGCTCATGATTTACTTTTTCTGGCCGTTTGTTTCAGTACACTATGTAGTTGGTAACTGGGCATTTCTTCCTATTAGCTATTTCATAAGCATGATGTTTTAACACTCTAATGTCCTTCCTGTGTGCATCTTTTTTTGGCCCTCTCTAATATATTCTAAATACCGGACTCCCTGGTCACCTTTGCCAAGTCTGACATCTCCCCATTTCATATCAATTTTATATTTTTTAGCTGATACTTCTTGAATATCCTGTGTCTCTGGTACAGTAATCATTTCTTCAGTCAATTCAGGGTCCAGCTAAGAGTCAAGATTGATTTCAAACTAGCTGCAGCTTAGAAATATTTAATTTTGTATATTCATTGGTTCCTTATGTCTCTTCAGTGAAAGACAAATGACTCTGTAAATGTTATATACTACCCCATTACCGGCCTCCTTCCTTCTTCCTAGGCCCACTGTTAATCCCTACCACAGTACCAGCCTTCCCCCTCCTTCCTCCTCCCCCACTATCCATTTACACCCCTCCCCTCTCCCCTTCTCTGCACCCCTGACTACAACCGACGTTAAGACCTTAATTTGTCTGTCTCCTTCTGCCACCTGTCCCCTCTTGTATATAACCCTTACATAGCACTCCTAGCAAAAACAACTTAGCAGCTGAGCAGACATCACATCATCCTCCTTCCCAAACCTCCAGAAAATCCCCTGAAATCTTACACTTTAAATCCTAATACCCATAAATTCTTTCTTCTACCAATCAAGCGAGCTGGCTACTCCATAATATATGTAAATATGTAAAAATTGGTGTTAATTGCTTATTGACTCATCCTTTTCCTGTATTGTATTTTACCAATGTTCTACTACCCCTGAAATTAGTGTATAGTCTGAATATGATGTCTCCTCAAAGTGTATGTATATTGAATTATACTATATTCTTATGTAAACTGAACCTTGACCTTACCAGGTACATCTTGCAAATGAGCTGTGCTCAATGATGCTTGCCTGGATAAATAAAGATTTGATTGATTGATTGATTGGTTGACTCTCTGAAGTGATTTCTCTGCGGTTGGCAAGGCAAGGCAAGGCAACATTTATTTAAAAGACGCCCAATCCCAAAGGCTCTGGGTACCATACAAATTGTTTATAAACAGCATTTAAAAACAGAACACAACATCACAAAATTTTTATACTAAAAAATAAAAGAATAAATAACTCCAATAAAATCTCAGACTCTACTACAGTTTATAATTTATATAACAAAAGCTTGGGAAAAAGGAGTGTCTTTAAGCGAGCCTTGAAAATAACCACAGTGGGTGCTTTCCTGACCTGAGCTGGCAATGAGTTCCACAGAACGGGAGTCGCAACACTAAAGGCTCTATCACCAGCTGATATAAGCCTCATTCTGGGAATGGTCAGGAAGCCCCCACTAGAAGATCGGAGAGGGCGGGTAGAGAGGGCAGGTGTCAGAAGGTCCAAATGATAACCAGGACCCTGCCCATGTAGGGCCTTATAGGTGAGAAAACCCACCTTAAAGAGGATTCTCCACCTGACTGGCAGCTAGTGCAATTTGCACAACACCAGTGTAATATGGCAACATTTTTGCTGCCCAGTCAGTAACCGGGCAGCTGTGTTTTGCACCAGCTGCAGTCTGTGGAGAGATCCCCCTGTAACCCCGAGGTAGAGCGCATTGCAGTAGTCGAGCCTAGATGTGACTAAGGCATGTATCAAGGTAGGGAGGTCCAGATGTGGAACAAGGGGCTTAATCCTGGCAATATTTCTGAGTTGGAAAAAACAGGTATGAACTGTGGAGGATATCTCAGCCTCCATGGTCAAGTTCCTGTCCAGAATCACTCCAAGATTTCTCACCCAAGAGGAGGCCTTCAATGACACAGCTCCAAGAACAAGTCCAGTTTCTGAGTCAGAGCCCATCCTATCATGAACTCTGTTCGACTCCACTACCAATACCTCCATCTTGTCAGGGTTCAGTCACAACCAGCTGGAGGCCATCCAGTTGTTGATCTCAGCCAGACAGATATTTAGCACATCCACTGTGTTGGATGTTCCTGGGGCAAAAGAAAAATGTAGCTGAGTATCATCGGCATAACAATGAAAACCCAGACCACACTTCCTAATGATCCCTCCCAAGGGCAGCATGTACACTGCGAACAGCATTGGGGCCAGTATCGATCCTTGAGGGACTCCACAAAATAGGAGACTGGGTGTAGATGAAGAATTCCCCATCATAACCCGTTGCCTTTTGTTGGTAAAAAAGGACTCAAAACAGTGGATGACAGTACCGGTGAGTCCACATAAGTCCCTAAGGCGGACGAGCAGCACACAATGGTCCACAGTGTCAAACACTGAAGAGAGATCAAGGAGAACAAGAATTGTCCTGTCCCCCCGATCTCTTGCCCTGAGGAGATCATTCTGCACCTGAACAAGAGTAGTTTCTGTACTATGTCTAGCCTGAAATGCCGACTGAAAGGGTTCATACAACTCGTGAGTCATGAGGTGCTCTTCCAACTGAAGCACTACCACCTTCTGCACCACCTTCACCAGAAATGGAAGGTTGGATATAGGACGGTAATTTGCCTTGGCCTCTGGGTCCAAAGATGATTTCTTTAGGAGGGGTCTCACCAGAGCTTCCTTCAAGGCATTTGGAAAGACACCCTCAGATAGGGAGCACCAGACAATCAAGGTAAACACCGGGCCAACAGAGTCAACACATCTCATTAAGAAACGCATTGGCACCTGGTCCAGTTCACAAAAGGTATGCTTCAACTTGACTGCCACCTCGATGACCTCACTAACCTCCACTGGTCTAAACTCCCCCCAACTAGGCGGATTGCACTCAGAACACATAAGGTGACCACTGTCAGCTATAACATTACTGGCTGAAGAAGCCATCTGCCAGATCATGGACACCCTGTCTGAGGAAAACCAAGCAAACTCTTCACACTCTGTATTAGAAAAAACCCTCCTGGGCTGCAGACAAGCAGGATGGAGAAGTCTGCCTACAGCCTGGAAGAGTAAAGCTGGTCAGTTTTCCCCAGCAGCAATCTCCCTGGACAGGAACGCTGCCTTCTTACGGTTGATTGCCTCCTGGTACGCACTATAATGCATGTGAAGGACCAGTTTGTCCCCCTTCAGGCAGGACCTCCTCCAGCAGTGCTCTAACCTCCGACCCATCCTCTTCATCTCCCTGAGATCCCTGTCAAACCATGGGGACCTCAGGTATGAAATTCTGGGTCGTACACAGACAGGTGCTAGGGAGTTGATGGTGTCAGATAACACCCTATTATAGGTGTCAACCCCAGCACCAACACCTCCAACGTATGCAGCATCCACACTAGACAATTTAGCTGCCACCAAAAAACCCTCAGGGGTCAAACCCCGTAAAGGGCAACAGCTAATCATCTCAGCAGGGGAAGGGCTTTTGGCGGGAGCCCCAAGCATGAACTGCACCATGCAATGATTGGACCAAAGTACTCGATCAATCCTGAGATCACTGATCTCAAGCCCTAGTGAGAACACCAGGTCCAACATGTGGCTGCCTGATGAGTTGCTGCAGTAACAGATTGCATCAGTCCTAAGGAGGACATGATCTGTAAAAAATCATAACTACATCTTTGATTCCCATCGTCGACCCAAACATTGAAATCCCCCAGAAAAACACATCTGGGGGATCCCAGTGTTTCGTCGGTGATGAATTCAGAGATCTCCTGCAGGAAATTCCCCATCGGCCCAGAAGGGCGATAGATGAGGAAGATCCTGCAGCCCACACCAGATCCTCCACGAATAGCCACACATTCAAATGAGCCTGAAGTTCCCACTGGGTGCACGGTGAAGGTCAGGCTGGATCTAAAACAGATAGCTACACCGCCACCCCTGCATTCCATTCTGGGGCAGTGCACCATGGTATACCCAAGAGGGACTGTGGCCTCTAAAACAGGGCCCGCATTGTCTCCCACCGAGGTCTCCGTGATGCAAGACAGATCGACTGAAGAAATCAAGGCAGCAATAATTACCATCTTATTTCTAATCGATCTGGCATTGAAAAGCACTGCCATAAGGGGATTGGAGGGTGACGCAGCCCCTCGGGTTACCTGACAACTCGATCTGGTGGACACCCTGGAGATGGGTACCAACCACGTCTGGCCTCTCCTAGGTGCCCGTAGTAGCCCAGGGCACCTTCTGGACCCAACAACCTCTATCCTACCATCACCCGAAATACATGGGTCACCCCACTATCCACAATCAGCATGACTCCTTCCAATCCCCACTTCCCAACAGCATCTAGCAGTAGTGTCTGACACTGGGAGGGGGATAAAAGGACGCATATCATGTAGCAGTGAGCTCCCATAAGTAATCCTGACCCCCTTTAAATCCTCCCATATAGCCCCTACACATCCTAAAATACAAAATACAATAATTAACTGTCAAAATTAATCAAACACAGTTAGACAATACCTAAAAAGTCTGCCTAGCCTACTCAGATAGCAAAACTAATACAATTAGTTAACACTAAAAAGCAGGACGAACTGCTTCACAGCAGTGCTCACCAGCTAGGCCATTCCCACATCAGTAATAAATTTAAACAGCAAGATATAAAATATTAATCTCTTACACTATTAAAAGGCACACAGGGAAATAACCTGCCCTCTTTTCCATCTTTATCAGCTGGAAAATTTTCAGTACCGAGTGGTGCTCGTGCCACTCACACGCTCGTGCTACGCTCACGCTTGAGAGCAGCGCAGCAATTTAACAAACACACAGTCCCTGCCCCTCCAGCACACAGGTATCGGCTCCTCCCCTCACAACTCCAAACAAATGAAATACGGCAGGACCCACTGCACAGTCTCTCACATCGTGCAGGTCCTGACCAGTCAGGAGGTTGTTGTCATTTTTGAGGAGAAAATCTTTAATGGTGGTCACAGCTACAAACGCTTTCTTGTTTCTCTTTTTTTCAGATTTCAGAGGACATCTGATGGGTTCAGGATGTCAGCGGGTTCTGGCTTTACATGGGCTTTTCCTGTGAACGCTTTGAACAGCATCTGAAGGCACAGATGAGATACATATTCACTTAAATAGTTTGGAAAGTAGAACCAGGGCACAGCACATGAATTGTGAGGCTTTGTAGTAACAAAATGAGTGTGATGACATTGCTAGATGACATCAGCAGTATATGTATTATGGGTTGAGATATCAACTCACCCCTATTACTGTATATGAATGTGTATATATATTGTAGTGGCACAGCAGTGCCACTATAGTTAGGGTTGAGAAGTCATTTGTATGTTAAACTCAAAATGTTGCACTTTAATAACTTCACAACTGTTTAAACGATTTGGATGAAAGTTTGCAAGTGTTCTCAGGGATCATAGTTCTCTAGATGTGGTAAGTTTCGTTTTGATCAGATGTGTAAGTGTGGAGATACATGGGGTAAAAAATGTGAAATGTACCATTTTTATTAAAATTTGTTTTCACGCTGCTGTGCAAAAACAGTGCAGAATTTAAGTCTGAATTTTTTAGAGTAAAAATGTCTTGAGTCATAGATGTGCCTTTTGAAGGTTTGGTGAAAAAAACATTAATCTGTTCCAAAGTTATTAAATTTTAAAGTTTCCCCATTATTTCCTATAGGAATTTCAGTTTCCAGTCAGATGTTGCACTTGACAAAGAGTAGTTTGTCACAAATGGGCAACCCTTTGTCATAAATGGAGACTCCTCTGTCACAAATGGGCAATCCTTTTTCACAAATTGGAAATCTTTTGTCATGCTGCTGCCATCTTGTTTTTTTTCTTAGCAAGGCCAAAAAATTTAAAAAACAGAAAACAATGATGTTTTCTGAAGTTACCAACCCATGGGTTATGCTAATTGGAACTCGTTCTATCAGATTTTGCTGTTAGTTTTTGTATAAATCACCTGGAAATGTGTTTTACTTTTTATATGCCAAAATTCCTTTTTCTCAAATTGCAAAAAAGAAATGCGAAAAATTATTCTGGTTCACAATTTACAAAAAAAGGATTTTTCTTCTAACACAAATTGAGAAAAATGAACCGTGGAAGAGGATTCTTTTTCACAATTTGTGAAAAAAATTAGCACCCAGGAGATCCCTCCCCTGATGTCTGATCGCTGACCCCATATGAAACTATATATTTCCCTGGTAGTCTAGTGGTCCCTCTCCCTCCCTTGATGTCTGATCACCATTCTTGTATAAAAATATAGATTTCTCTGGTTGTTCAATCATCCCCCTCCTCTGATGTCCAATCAAGTCAAATCTTTATTTCACCAGGTGAAACACCATTGAGTAAAAACTTATTTACAAAATGGATCTGGTCAGCCATACAGCTGATCATAACAGTCAAAGGCTATACAATTGTCAGATTAAGGACATATTAACATTACACACCAGAAAGCATTCCTAATACAGGATGAGAATAAAAACAATATACATATAGGTACAATAACAGAATGATATAATGCGGACTATTTCCAGAGTTTGAATATACCTTTGACAGGCGTACCCTAAGTGAATTTCAGGACAACATAATACAGTAAGGTTGCAAACTAATAACAGTCTATAGACTGCTTAGAAAAGCAGAGGAGATAACTGTGAGTTAAAGGTGTTAAGAAGTGTAGAGACCTGAGGGAGGGTGTAGTAAGAAAGGGTAGAGAAATGTATGAGTAGGAAAGAGATGGGAGATATGGTTTAGCATATTATCTAGGGGGAGGCAGAAGGAGACTAGGTGTACCAGTCAAACGGTTTGATGACTAAAGGGAGACAGTCAATTGAAGTAGAAATTGCAAGATTCTCGGAAGTGTTTTCTTAACAGTGTTTTGAAGGTTACCATTTTGACAAGGGAAGTAAGCTCCAGAGATTTTTGTAAGGAGTTCCAAAGAGTTGGCAGAGCATGACTAAAAGCTGAGGCTCCAAAGTGAGTTCTGTGTCTGGGGATGTCGAGTGAAAGATAAGAATGGCTGGTGAGAGAATAACTTCCAGTGGTATTGGCTAGAAAATTGGGAATGTATCATGGCAGCTTGCCAATTAATGTTCTACAGGTTCAGATTGCTGCATTTGTGATCCTCCTGGTTTTTAAGGACTGCCAACCTAGTATAGTGTTTAGGGAGCAATGGTGGGTCCTTACTGGAGTGCCGGTAATGAACCTTAAAGCCCTATTGTACAGGATGTCAAGCTTAGCCAATGCAGTACTAGAACCATGACTGTACAGTAGGATGGTAAAATCCAACAGGGGAAGGAATGTAGATTGCACAAGTCTTTGCCTTGCTTGCAGGGTCAGGAGGTGTCTAATTCTGAAGAACAGTCCTACATGTTGCTTCAGCTTTTTGCTCAGTTCCTCTATATGAACCAAGTAGGAGAGTTTGTGGTCTATCCAAAAACCTAGGTATTTGAATTTGTCCACTATTTCAGCAGGCTCCCCCAAGAGGAGCTGCTGGCTTCCCAGTGAGCAAGGCCTGGCCCCATTTTGTTGGAGGGAAACATTGCTTTTGTTTTCTTAGCATTTGGCAAGAGTTTAAGACTCAGGAGGTGGTGCTGAAGTAAGATGAATTCTTGTTGCAGTGTACTGTATGCCAACTTGGGGTGGGTTTTGCCACATAGATAACCATATCATCAGCAAATAAGTGAGGACTTGCTTGATTGATATCTTCATTAATGCTATTGATATATATCACACAAAGCAGATGTCCTAATATTGAGCCTTAAGGAATGCCTCTAAGGAGTGTTTTCAGTGGTGACAGGTCCTCTTGGGCCTTTACTTGCTGTTGTCTTTCTGTAAGGTAACACAAAAACCAGTTGTAGGCCGTGATATCAGGCCAATATCTTGCAATATGGACAGCAGTAGGTTATGGTCTACTGTGTCAAAGGCCTTACATAGGTCAAGAAATAAGGCACTCACAGAGAGTTTGGAATCAAGGGTCAAATGCCAGTCATTTGTTATCTTTGCTATTGCGGATATCGTGCTGTGATTTTTTATGAACCTGAATTGAATTGACTTAACTAGCTGTTGGAAGTCTAGGTAGTTTCTGATCTGTATGTCTACTAATTTCTCCAGGAATTTGGATAGGAAAGGTAATAGAGATATAGGCCTGAAATTGTTTAGGTCACTAGGGTCACCAGACTTATAGAGGGGACTATGTGAGCTATTTTCCGTACTGAAGGAATTTCACCACGTGCAAAGCACATGTTGAAAAGGTTTACTGTTGGTGCAGTCAATGTATGGTATCCTAGTTTTAGAAAGTAGGGCTCTAACTTGTCAGCTCCTGCACTTTTCTTGGTGTCAATGCTGAGGAGCAAGTCTTTTACATGTTTGTAGGTGACAGGGCTGAAGGTAAATTTTGACTCATGAGCTGGAGCCTTTGTAGTGGGGTAAACTTGAGTTGGGGTGAGGGTGTCATGTGATGCAGACTTTGAGGTAGACTAACTATTTAGCACTCTGTGTCAATGGTACAAATAACTACTTTAAAAAGCAGAACTTCGTACTGATCCCTTGCTCCAGCTGCTTACCAAAGCTTCTAACAAAGGCAAGACAATGCAGAAAGCCTCCCAAGCTGACATAGCGCAGATGGATTTCAACAATTCGTCCATGATGGAGGAGCTGGGTGAGGATCCACTGCCTTTCATGGATGCTAAGAGGCCCCGGCGGGATAACTCACCAATGCAACCCCCAGGTTCCAGCCAGGACACTTCGGCAACCACACACATAGTCCTGGAGCTTACTACCATTAAAACAGCAGTCTTTACAATACTCGAAGATCTTAAGGAATTGAAACCTGTGATGAAAGAAATAGCCCGAAGAGTAGATGATGCAGAATTTAGAATATCCTTAATAGAGGACAAACAGACAAAGATGGAGCCAGCCATTACTGTCCTAAACCGTAGATTGGGGAAACAGGAAGACAAGCTAGATGACCTAGAAAGTCGCAATAGGAGAAACAATCTGGTGCTACTTGATTTACCAGAGGGCCAGGAGGGCCCAAACACTATAGAATTTTTACAAAAATTTTATAAAAAGGTGGTGGGACAGGGCCCCAATGGTCCAGCATACATTATAGGAAGGGGACACAGAGCGCTCCGGGCCAAACCTTCCCCATCCGAAACTCCAAGACCAATAATTTTTAAATTACTCAATTACCTGTACAGAGATCACATCCTTCATAAAGTTCGCCACCTAGATGCCATGCAATGGGAGGGGAAAACACTGAGAGTGGTCCCAGACCTTACCTACAAAGTCCGCCAAGCACAGCAAGCTTACCGACCTATCCTTTCAAAACTGTGGGTAGCACAAATTAAGCACAGACTATTACATCCAGCCAAACTAGAAATATATTTGCAGAGCGGTACAGTCAAATATGAATCTGCTGAACTGGCCCAGAGGGATCTCACTAAGCAGCTCCCTGATCTGTTTAAAACCTGAAAGTGGTTGTTTGTTTGCTACTAGACAAATTAACTGCTGGCATGACCTGGCAGACTACGAATGACTAATAGGCTTTCTTTCAAGTTTACAGTTTGGCAACGAGTCAGAACTATCAACGTTGTGGAAGTGACTGACCTAGTTCTCCTAACTTCTATGGTTATGCCCGTAGATGTTTCATTTCTGCAGCTATTATCTCTGATTCCTGGGGACATAAGATGTTGCCACCAATTTTTGAGTTCTACTGATTCCAGCTCTTTTGTGTGCTTTTGAACTGTTTCTTGCTTATTAACGTTAAATTCTATTATAAATCAGTGTAACTGCCCAGGGGGCCCTATCCCAAGGGCTACTACTCCTGCCTGCTCTGACTGTAACAGGGTGAGGGGCCTAGATCCGTTGGCGGGTGCCTCCACCTAGAGGTCGGGGTTAGAACAGTCGAGGTTGACCTGGTCACAGCCCTCTGGGTTGCTTCAGCCCCCCTTTCTTCCCACTAGTGGCCCACACAGTTAAATTACAGTGTCCTTACTATATACACTTACTCCCCAGCTCGAACCACTCAGCTCACTCCGGGGACCGCCTGAAAAGTAAGGTGCAGTTACACAATATTCACTGAGCAGCAATTCACCATTAATACACAAACTAGCTAGTGTACCTTTGCAAAACAAGCAATCTGATTTATTTAAGGGGAGATAACAAGGACCGAGGGGAATCAAGTTGATTGGCTTACCACCACAATATATGAGTATCTACCTAGGGCTCTGTGCACAGGCCTAACCTATAAGTTACTGTCTATGGGTACCCAAGCCCTAAAAGCTAGTTCCTCGATGCAGCTGGTTGGGGCCGTGACACAAATGAGCATTTAACTCCTATGAAGACTAAATAGAGCCATCTGGCTCAGTCAGTGTAGCCAGCAAAGTAACCAGATGGTCTTGCCCTTACTAGGAACATTTGACAGGGAGCTACCCTGATTTAGTACTCATGACTCCAGAAAGAAACACACTCTAGCACCACTAGCAGGACCGAGCCTGTACTCCAAGCACTTCTCCACACATTTATATGCACTGCAGAGGGGTACCATACCAGGCAGCTGCTGTCCTTCTCGATACCTACCCACCATACACTGGGCCCAACTGACGCAGCTTCACTGTTCCTGACAGACCGAGTGCGATTCAAGCAGATTCTCCAGTCTTCTACAGGGTGAGGCTGGTTGGTAGCCACGCTCTTGCATGGCCTCCTCTGACCACTTCCTAGTGGATTTAGTCTGGCTTCACTGGCGTTTACCAACTCCCGATGCTTGCCTTACACGCACTTCCCACGCAACCAGTCAAATGGCACTGGAGCCCCCAAGCTCCTTACTTGCTCACAGCCACAATGCCTCTGCCCTGACACAGTATGGGGCAAGCCACTCAGTTCAGGTGCCACATGTTCCCATTGGTAGGCTGCCAAAAACAGCCACTAAGTTCGCCCCTCATTGGCACAAAAAAGGTGTCATGGTCCAGAACTTCACTTCCCAGAACCTCCAGCTGTATTCCCATTGGTCAGCAGGCTCCATTGCGAGTCCAAATCCTGGTTGGTCGCCAGTTACTCCATTTTAGGTACACCCCCAACTCTATTGGACCCTTCAGACAATCCTGGTCCAAAATGGGGGAACACAGCACACAAAGTCCAGCTGCAAGAAAGGCAGGTTAAACAAATTACATTCCCACAAACACATCTAAGGCAGGAGGCAACAATTACACTGTCTGGAAAGTGCTCACTCTGCCTCTTTGGCGATGACTGAAACCAGAGCAATTAGTCAGCGGCTCGAGTGGGACTCAAGCAGGAGAACACATAGCCCCCCTCGTAAGTAATAAATATGTCTGCAAGCAGACAGCTCTTAAAGAGACAGTGCGCGGAGACTCTACAAGCACTCACAGGGCCATTTAAATGACTTTAAGTGCCGAACACTGACCACCAGAGGGACGGTTAGACAGCTCCTAGATGGCTGTTAGAAACCCTCAATTGTAGGAGGGGTTACATCAGTAAGCAGCGCCATCTAGTGGGTGAGTGCCGAAATGACATCCTCGGCTTTCTAGTCTTTCCTATGCGGATACGCGCATCTTCAAGGAGCTTCATGAATAATGTATTCTGTCCAGATAGTTAAGATCGAGCAGCAACCATTAAGGATAAGTACTGGAACTGTTTTGGCAATACTATCTCTACAAAGATAGACACCTTTAGTTCGGAGTTAATTTTTTTGTTTAAGATTTTAAAACTGTTGCAAGCTTAGACTATACGGCTGAAGATGTGCAGAGCTGGCTGACTGGGGACAACATAGAACTACTTTTTTCTTTTGCCAGAAGATTTTGTACATGGTCCTCGATTCCTGAGTGCTAGCAGATTAGAAAATATTTTTTGCAGTACAGGTGAGCCTTCTACTGCATCCAGTTCTGGAGACCCTATCTCTACAAGGACATAGACAAGATGGAGGCAGTTCAGAGGAGGGCAACTAAAATAGTGCAGGGTCTGCAAGAGAAGCCATACGAGGAGAGACTAAAGGAGCTTAATATGTATACCCTTGAGGAAAGGAGGGAGCGGGGGGACATGATAGAAACGTTTAAATACCTCAGTGGAAACAACAAAGTCCACGAGGGTAGCATCTTTCAGAAAAAGAGATGTGCAAGAACAAGGGGACACAATTTGAAGGTAGAGGGGGACGGCTCAGGGGCAATGTGAGGAAGTATTTTTTCACAGAGAGGGTGGTGGACGCATGGATCAGCCTTCCTGAGGAGGTTGTGGGGTCTAAAGCTGTGGGAGAATTCAAGAATGCATGGCACAGACATAAGGCAATTTTTGTGGGGGGTAGGAAGAAATAGGCTATTGGTTAAATAGGATCTGCAGCTTATCCTCTAGGTAGGGAAATGGGCAGACTAGGTGGGCCAAGCAGTCCTTATCTGCCGTCAAAGTCTATGTTTCTATGTTTCTAGATCTGGCTGATAAAGTGGCATTATTAACTTATTTTCTTTTTCCTTTTTATGTAAAAGAGCTATTAATCATTCTTATTTGGAAAATGTTAAAGAATGCAGGATTTACTGCATAATACACCAGACAAAACAAAAAGAATCTTGTATACTATTGCACTAAGCTCAGTTCAACTAGCCCTAAATCATGGGCTCATGCTTAGAGTATGGCGATATTCCCCACCTTAATTACAAATTATAGTAACTGACTTTATAGATAAGTAATGGTTTAATTAGATTAGTGTTTGTCCTCGCAGAGCTGCACTGCAGGCTCACATAATTGAAAAAGTTTCTGCTTTGGATGTTCTTCAATATTCTTACCCTATAGTAGTTACTTTAGGCAGTGTTACCTTGGGTGTAATGCTAATTAATACTAACAGAAAGTTCTGTGATTCTTGTACACTTCCTATTACTTAATTACCATTGTCATGGAGCCCACAAGGTCTGCATATGGACCAGTGGGTAAGGAGAGGGTTTCAGGCCTGGAGACTGGTGGAAGTATTTAATTTAATTTGGGATCTTGTATTATTGTTTAGTTGGGAATTTTTTGTGATTAGGGGTGGAGATGGTAGTGGGAGGGTAGGGTATTTAGAGGGGTATAAGGCATCACCATTAAGGACAAAGTGAAAAATAAAAGAATAACCTATTATACCTATGGCTCTAGGTATTAAGTGTATTACCTGGAATATCAAAGAAGGCAGAGATAACAAGAAAAAATATATGGTTCTGAGACATATGAACCAATTCTGCACACAGATAGTGTTCCTACAAGAAATCCATCTCCTTGAGTCACAGGTCTCACTACTCAAGGAGTTATGGGTTGGTCAAGTTTTTGGGGCAGGGAAGAGCACCAGGAAAGGTGGGGTAGCCATTTTAATGGCAACATCTCTACCTTTTAGATGTGAAGAGGAGATTAAGGACCGTGAGGGAAGATTTTTGATTCTCAGAGGAATAATGGGTATTATAGAAATAGTGGTTAGTACTGTTTATGGCCTGAATGTTGATTCCCCATCCTTTTTTATCAAGTCATCAGTGACCCTGGCACCGTTCTCTTATTTACCCTGTTTGTTAGGAGGAGATTTTAATTTAGTTTTTGCTAACAATATAGATAGATCATATAAGACATTGGCGGGGTTATCACCTGCTCAAAGAGCCCTTACTAACTTAGTAGACACCTTAGGTTTGGTAGATGTTTGGAGGATGCTAAATCCGAAAACCATAGACTACACTTTTTATTCTACATCACATAAGGTTTTTTCCAGGTTGGATTACTTTCTCCTCAGTAAACCGCTACTGGCAAACGTGCTTGGCTATACAATACATTCTAGAGTGGTCTCCAACCACTCTCCTGTCCAAATCACATTAGACCTCCCCCACATAAATATCTGTCCATGTACTTGGTCACTGAATAATCTAATACTGAAAGAGACAACCTTAGTAGACCACTTCAGGAGTTATATGCAACAAACCATACAGATGAACTGGACTACTATTCCAGCCTTAGATATCCTTTGGGCAGGATTGAAAGCTACATGGAGGGGAGAATTAATTCAGTTAGCAACCCTTAAAAAAGAACAGCCCAAACCCAGGCAGACACCTGGCTTAGAAAAATTCACTCCATAGAGCAATCTCTTTCCCCTTCCTTACCAGAGGAGGAGCGCCTCAATCTAACAAAGCTTCGTAGCCAATATTCTAACTACTTATTGGATAAAGTAGATAAATTTACTTCCCGGCTGAAAGCTACCTACCTGGGCCAAGACAATAAAGCTGGTAAATGTTTAGCACTACAGCTAAAGCAGCAGAGTTCCTCTAGGTGGGTCTCTGCTCTGACGCATCCTGAGTCAGAACAAGTCAGTAGTAACCCAAAAGACATATTGGAGATATTCTGACAATATTACCAAGCTCTTTACTCCCCTACATCTCAAGAGGCACTAGAGGATTCCCAAATGACCCCATTTTTACAGAAAATCAATCTGTCTACAATCCAGTTAGACTTCCAAGTTCAGTTAGCCAACCCTATTAGAGCAGGAGGTAAGCCAGTCTATAACATCTCTACCCTTAGACAAGTCTCCTGGACTGGACGGTTATATGGCACTGTTTTATAAAACATACTCTTCACTACTAACCCCACTGCAAACTGTCCTATTTAATTACTGGACAGCATCCCTGGTGAAGAAGAAATCACTTTTTGAGGCCCAAATCATCTTAATTCCCAAACCGGGGGAAAGACGCAATGTAACCAGAAAATTATTGTCCGATCTCACTTATAAAGAATTATATTAAAATATATGCAAAAATCTTGGCAAACCAGTTAGCTGCTGTATGGCACAGTTTAATAGGACCTGAACAAGCTGGATTTGTTGCAGGATGAAATACTAGAAACCACTTTAGGCAGCTTTTCTACTTAATCTCTGCATCTGGGGATCCAGAGAAAGAAGCTGCTCTGGTATCCCTAGATGCAGAGAAAGCTGTCAACAGAGTGTCATGGCCGTATTTATTTCTGGTCTTAAAAAAGTATGGTCTCCCGGTAGACTTTATCCAGAAAGTACAGGTACTATACCAATTTCCTTCAGCTAGGATATCATGCAATAATGAATTGTCTGAATTATTTTGGCTAGTTAGAGGAACGAGGCAAGGATGCCCCTTATCCCCTTACATCTTTAACCTTTATATAGAACCCTTGATACGTAGGCTAAACATGGCTGAAGGGGTAAGAGGAATCTTGATAGCCAACCAGCAATTTAAGATCTCTGCTTTTGCAGACAACATATTATTGCATATAGAAAGCTGGCACCCCTCCCAGATGGAAGCCCTTGATATCATTGGTCAATTTAGTTCCTTCTCTAGTTATAGGCTAAATAAGAACAAAACAATGGTCTATACCCTCTCACCACTTCATACTCAAATAGAAGTCAAGGAAATGGGGCTAAAGTGGGAATCTAATGCTCTAAACGATTTAGGTATTAAGATAACTCGTGATCTCTCAAAGCTAAAAGTCCTTAATTTGGATCCCTTAATCAAGACCCTGACAGAGGACCTACACCAATGACAAAATATGCCCTTCTCTTTGTGGGGGAGAGCAAATGTTTTCAAGATGATGGTCCTTCCCTGTCTGCTATATCTTCTATCTATGCTCAATTTGCCACTTCTAAAAAAACGGTTTACAGGGCTGCATTCCCTATGTTCCCAAGTCTTATGGTTGGGGAAGCTTCCAAGAAGGGCATATACAAAGCTGACAAAATCTAAAATGGTGGGAGGACTGCAACTTCTGGATTTTTACTTATACTACCTATCGCTCCATACCTCTAAATTTTTTAAAAGATCGCACACTAGTTCAAACTTGGAATTTCTAGCAGATTGTCAGAAAATAGAGCAGACATTACTTTGGAAATACTAGATTTCTTCAGCAGCCTTACCCTATCTCACTCACACTCGTCTCCCTAATGAACTCAAAGAAACACCACTGTGCTGGGATTTGCAGGCACATAAGCAACTTTGCAGCAAGTTTGGATTAAACCAACTCTGAGATCTTATGCAGCCATTAATTGGTAATCCAAATATTATTATAGCCGGTAAACCAATTGTAAACTCTTTCTGTTCATTACTGCCAGGCAAAATTCTCCATGACCTAGTCTCAGACTCAGTACTCCTGCCTCCAGCTAAACTTCAAACTACTTTTAACCTGCCCTCAAAAGAAATCTTTAAACTAATCCAAATAAGATCTTCGGTTGCCAAGCATCTTGGCCCTGCCTCATGGCTTTCTTAGGCAGGGATGTGGTTTCATCATTAGCCTTACAACCCAAACCGCTCTCAGGCAATATAAGGAATTAATTCTTCAACTTCAAAAAACTGTTCTTCCTGCAGCCTTCTACTGGAAATCTGAATTGAAGATAGATAAACCTCAACAATTTTGGCAGCGGATTTGGAAAAATGTGACATACTATCTTAAACAGGACAGATTACGTCTCCTCCAGTATAATACCTTACACAATCTATATTGTACTTCAGTTAAACTATTTAGAATGGGCAAAATTGTGTCACCAAGTTGTGATACATGTGGAGCTGCACTTGGTTCATTATTTCGCAAGTTATGGACCTGCTCCAGTGCTAAAGGCCTATGGCAAATTGTCAAAACCAAATTGCAGGGTATTCTCCCCCTTGCGACATATTTTGCACCTTAAGTATGTCTGCTGGGGGACTATTCTCAAATTCCTGTATCCCATCATAGGTATTACATGGCCTTAGTGGCATCAGTTACCAAACTAATAATCTTGCGTCACTGGAAAGATCTCTGGTGCCCTTCTTTTCCAGAATGTTATCAAGAAATGCTAACATCCATAGCAGCAGAAAGAGCAGTAGCATGAGCTACAGGAGCCTGGGTAAAATTGCAAAAATGTTGGTCTTTATTCTATACCAAGCTCCAAAAAGTGTGAACTTCTACAATCCTCCCTTACACTATGACATACAGACTTTATGACCTTCCCCAGGTGGAACTAAGGCGATTTAATTGTGATAATCTATTTAGGTCCTTGATTTTACTTAGATTAAACATCTGGGTATCCTATGATGTGGTGATGCGTGGGACAGGAGGGGGTAGGGAGGGAGGCATTAGAGTTAGGAAGAGAGGGGAAGGGGTATTATTAATTTTATTATTTGTTTTGTTGTATATTGTCTTAACTGTATTATTTAATTGTTTAGTCATAATATTTATTTTCTCCTTTTTTGATCTATTATCTTGTAAGGACATGGCAATGTAAGGTTAACTACTTGATGAAACAACAACTGTATATATATTGGTCATTTTTTTTGTTTGTTTTTTGTTTTGGTTTCCTGAAAAACAATAAAGTGTATTAAATTGGAAAAAAAACTTGAGTTGGGGTTTTGATCCTGTTGACAGAATTTACAAGCAGCAGATGTATCTAACGCAAGGCTGGCCATGGTGAAGTAGTGGTTTAGTAAGTCAAGTATGCCCTGCCTATCAGAGGTACAAGTGCCACCAGAGCTAATCTTGGAAGGAAGCGCATTGCTCGAACGATAGCCTTCTTCTTCCCTTAGTGTTTCCAGAAATTGGCATAGTTGTTGGTGGCTAAGGCTAGCTGCCATTGATAGAAGCTGACTTTGGCCACTCTTATTAGTTTAGTACATTGAGTTCTTGATTTCTTGAAGGCAACTCAGTCCGCTGGGGCCTTAGTTTTTTGAACCTTTTTCCAAAGAACATCTCTATTGTGCATGGCAGACTTTAGGTCAGCAGAGAACCAGAAGCAGGATCTTTTCTTAGTTCAGGCTTTTACCAAAGGTGCATGTTTGTCTATGACATTTAATATTAGTTTTTGGAACAGCATATAGGCTGCGTCCACTGTGGATGCAATATAGAAGTCCTGCCACCTAGCTGGCCTGGTGGCACAGAGGGCTGAGGCACTGGACACCACACCTTGTGCCACACCAGCAACCTGGATTCAGGAATGATCTCAGGTCATTGGGGTGCTGGAGTGGGGGGGGTGGAGCAGTATCAAGCATTCTGATTGGCAGATCTTCTCTCCCGAGGGTGGTGGGGGTGGGTTGGTGCCCCCTGTAGTTCTGCTTCCACCTGGTGGAGGCCTGGTGGGTACCATAGGTGAAGAAGGAGAGGCAAAAATTTAACAAGAGGGGGAAGGGGATGAGCTGGCACCAAAGGGTGCATGCATGTCTCCACATGCTCACACAGCCATATACTGGGGCCTTGGGGGGGAAGGGGAGAAAAACCTGCAAATATACCTATGTGTCCCTGTCACCAAGTTGGCAGGAAGAGGTGACAGGGACCAAAATAGTTAAATAAAAAAAAAGTAGTCCTGCCATCTGATGTTGTTTAGATCTGCTGGGACGCTAATAGGGTTAAAGTACCAATGGTTTCTTTTTAGTGTATATGTAGAGCAAGAGAGAAGTTTGGGAAGAGACCTTACATATGCTATAGTGCTATAGTCACTGATGTCAATAAAGAATGCACCAGCATGACTGAAAAGATATGGTTTGTTTACCAGAATTATATAAGGAGGGTATTATTTTCTGGGTTTTTTATGGTTAGGGCAGGCACACTCTGTTACAAGCTGAGCAAACCCAAGTTCCTCACACAGATCCTTTAATGGTTTGGAGGAGTTGGAATGCCAGTCTAGATTTACGTCTCAAATGATGATTGTTTCACCAGGATGTGAGCCAGCAAATTTGCGTAGGTAAGTGAGTAGCTCGAGGCCACCTGACAGTGGACGGTAACATCTGACGATGTTGATGGATTCAGAGGATGGGAGTAGGAGCCTTATGCAGACACAGTCAGATTCTTTTGGGATGGAGAAACAGTCAATGAGGGTGACAGAGAACTTGTTCTTCACATAAATTGCTGCTCCCCCCTCCTCTACTTGGTCTATCAACACAGTATATGTTATAATTAAGCAAGTTAATTTTATGGTTAGGAGTAAAGCTCTTCAGCCAGATTTCTGAAACAACTAGCATGTCTGGTTCTATGTGAGAGACTGCATGCACTTATGTGTAAAAAGGTTAGGCCTTTTGCGTGTTGGAGACCAGAGGGAGCTGAGATGGGTAATGGGGGACCAGGGTTTAGCTCGACATTACCTGAGCATAGAAGAAGCAGAAGAAGCAGTTTCTTTAGGGTAGCTATCAGAAAATTTGGAGACGCAGCTTGCTCCATTTGAAGTCAGTGATTGGTACAGAGGTGGCAAGGCAATCAGAGAATTTATAAGACACTACTGTGGAATAAATAACCACCCGTACTGATAAGATAAGTGGGGTAGGACCCATAAGGAGGATATTGCTACTTGTGAGTAGAAATTTTTCCACGCAGTAACGGGTACCAGGGTGGTTTTTGTCACCCAAGGGTGAGACAAGAAATATGACTAGAGAGTTCAAGTCTGAGGCGTAGTATGGTGGTTTTGGGTAATTCCAGTCCAACGTATAAGAGAATGGGGCAAATGGTAGATACTGACCAGTCCCTGCATCTGTCACTACAGGGACAATTTAGGTCCACAGTACAACTTATAAATTCAAGGCAGGGAAAAATTGCTGACCTGTTTATAGTTAGGAGAGGATATAAAACATTAGGGAAGGGCCCAGTGGCACTGAGGGTTGAGGTTCTGGACACCACACCTCACTCCATGCCGGCAACCCGGGTTCGGGAGTGGACTCAGGTTGCTGGTGGGCTGGCTGGGGGGAGTTAGGCTTGAGTGTCCCACGACAGCTCGCCTACTCCGGACACTTGTCTGACTCCGGGCGGAGGCTCTGAGTACTGCAAGCCCCCAATGTTAAGGGGAAGGGCTGCTGACATACAGCGTGATGTTGGCACTCTGCGCCTTGACATCAGGGGTCCTACGCTGTAGGGGGTGGGAGGAAAAGTGAAAAAAATGCCTGCCATCGCCGGGAAGATGGAGCCTCCGGAGACATGACCTCGATGTGCCTTCGCCTGCCCGATGGCCCCCGGACCTATGAAAGTTGATTGTTGGGGTAAGGGGGCTCTGCCCCATCCCCGCTCGGGTGGTAAACCGTAGCTCTATGGGGTTCCTGTGGGGTCATACTGGCAGGGTGAAAGGCAGAGGGATGTCTACCTTGAGGCTTCTGAAGGGTCGGGGATGGCAGGCAGGAAGGAGAAAAAAAAAAAAAACATTAGGGAAAATCCCTATGTGTATGGTACAGGCAAATAATGTCCGAAACATCATAGAGATTTTGGTACTTAGTAGGATGGGGGAAGAGACCGAGAAAAACAAGAGGAAATGTCAGAAGGATTGCATTGTAGATACCTCAAATACTTTGCTATATCTTCCTCTCCTTGCAGTTTGCCACTGCACTGCAAATTGCAGCAAAAAACTATTGGCAGAGAGACACTATTACTAGCAAAGACAGGGTTCTATGTTAAATGGACTAGTACTTTAACAAGGTTCTGTGAGTAGCAGCCAATAGTAGAATACGCATAGGGGAGAGAGGAGCCCAAGTGTATTTAATAGAGATCGGGGCCAGGGCAGGTCGGTGGGTGGGACAAATTTTAAAAGCAGCACTGAGCGGTCTGAATAAAAGATGCAAACAGCATAGAGAAAAGCCGTAGCAAGCTTGAAGTCCCAGTCAACCAATACAATGGCGAGTTGCTTGAGCTCCGACCAGTCGAGGGCCAAGTACTGGGACCTGTAGCCAATAGAGGAGCGAGCTACAGTCCCGACTACAGCAAGAGTCATACCTGATCTTGGGGCTTCCCAACTTTTGTCACTGCAACCCCTGATGCATTAACAAATTTTTGGGCAAAGTGTATATCTATCTATACATATATATGTGTGTGTATATATATATATATATATATATATATACTTCACTGACCCTACCTGCATAGCTAACCACCTAAACACCACCTTTACCGACCTTAGCTCTGTCTTCCCCGGTAATTTCTTTGCCCCTCCCCCTGTCCTCCAATGCCACAGTTTCCATCTATGTAGGGTATCCACCCAGGAAGCCAGACCACTCCTAAGTAAAGCATTAAAAGGCAATAGTCTCTGCAGCAATTCCCTGGACCCCAGTATTCTCCGGCTGGTGCTGGATGAAGTCCTTGCCCCACTCACCAGCCTACTCAACTGATCTCTCTGCCTGGGGTAATTCCCCACTGCATGGAAAACAGTCATAGTCACACCCATCCATAAAGGGGGCGACAGGTCCTCCGCCGGGAACTACTGACCTATCTCCATCCTTCCTCCCCTCTCCAAAACCCTGGAAAAAATGGTGTCTATTCAAATTACAGAATATCTTACTAAACATAACGTCCTATGCCCAGAGCAGCACAGCTTCTGTGCTGGTCACAATACCGGCACTGCACTAGTTGAGTTCCAATTTCCTACACTCCTCCTGGGCTAGCTCACTAGCTGGTGCAGTGTGTTGACCTCTCAAAGGCCTTCAACACTGTCTCCCACACCCTTCTGCTGAATGCCCTAAGCCACACTGGTTTCTCCGCTAGCCCTCTCGCCTGGTGCTCAAGCTATCTATCCGCTCACTCCCAATGTGTAAAAATCAATGGAACATTCTCTGAAACTCATCCCATCCACTCGGGGTACCTCAGGGTTCCATCCTGGGACCCCTACTCTTCTCTATCTATCTAAACACCCTGCCTAATACCTGCTCTGACAATATTCTTATGTATGCAGACGATTCCGTCATTTTGCCACCCATAATCCCATCTCCCTCAGGACACTCTACAACAATCCTACGATGATGCCGAGGCCTGGTTTAAAGAGCACAGACTCGTCATTAATCTCAAAAAAGCCAAAACAATGTTTTTTGCCCACCCCCAAAACAAAGCCTGCAGCTTCCCACTCCATATCCTCCCTAGTACCAAACAACCGCTTGAACAAGTTTGCTCCTACAAATACCTTGGGGTCACCTTCGACTCAGCCCTCACCTACCACACCCACATTGATGCCCTTGCATCCACCACTAACACACGGCTTGACATCCTCTACCGCCATAAAAATTGCCTCCCACCTGACGCTCTCCGACTGGCAGTTACATCTTCAGTACTGTCCCTTGTTGACTATGGCCTGCTAGTCTATGGTGCGGCTGACACTACCGCCCTCAACAAAATTTGGATCACCCTAAAGAAGGTCTGCAGACTGATTACTGGTGCCCCCAGGCTCACATGTACCTGTCATCTCTATGATGAAGCAAAATTGCTAAACCTTGATGAACGGCTACGCTATCAAACCTGCCTCCTCACAAAGAAAACTCTACTCAGGCTATCCTCCCTGGGATGACAGCCTCCATCCGCCACACCCAGCCCTCTATTGCAGCCTGAACCTCGAGCAAGACCAGTCTACTGGTCCCCAGATCCTGGACCACCCACGGGCAGAGGTCCTTCTGATACAGAGATCCATCCTGGCTTAACTCTCTCCCTGCTCCTATCTCCAAAGCCCCCACAATCTCCACCTTCAAAACTGCCCTTCGGAGCCAACTGTTTAGCACTCGTAGCTGCGCCTGTCTGTGAATGTCGCCTTGATCTCTCCACACTTGACAACGCCCCATAGGCAGCACTCAAACTCACCCTCCCCCTACTTTCTCCCCCATAGCCTATTGCCTCTGTTATTACCAGCATGTTCTCAGCTGTATCATTGTAATGTCTAAAAATTGTTTAAAATGTATGCAACCACTCTATGTAACCCTAAGTATGTGATAATTATGATGTAACCAAAATTTATTTCTGTTTGTCCTCAATATGACGTGGTACCTTTGGAAATGAGCCTCTGGCTCAAAGCTTGTAAACCGATGTACAAATAAATAAATATCTATCTATCTATCTATCTATATATATATATATATATATATATATATATATAACAAAGAACCTCTGTGCGCAAACACTGAGGCAAGGGTTACCCCAAAGGGTATTTGGCTGGGAAGCCAAGTTTCAAGAATATACAAAATCACACATGCCCCCACAATGCAAAGCATTATAGGCTCTATATGCAAATCACCACAGAATGTTATGCTGGTCCAACTTTAAGCAGAATTGCATGGTGCCAAAAGGCCTCTCACACAGTTTGCAAAGGGTGCTAACAGAAGACATAGACACGTGTTTCATCCTACCAGGACTCATCAGTATGTCTCATCTGTTTGACACCCCAGTGGAATGGACCAGCTACCCTTAAGGCAGTGTGCCTTAGATATATTGTGGTGAACCCATTAAAATAAAAAAACTGTTTAAAAGACAAAGAACCTCTGTGCACAAACACTGAGGCAAGGGTTACCCCAAAGGACATTTGGCTGGGAAGCCAAGTTTCAAGAAAATACAAAATCACACATGCCCCCACAATGCAAAGCATTATAGGCTATATATGCAAATCACCACAAAATGTTATGCTGGTCCAACTTTAAGCAGAATTGCATGGTGCCAAAAGGCCTCTCACACAGTTTGCAAATGGTGCTAACAGAAGACATAGACACGTGTTTCGTCCTACCAGGACTCATCAGTATGCCTCATCTGTTTGACACCCCAGTGGAATGGACCAGCTACCCTTAAGGCAGTGTGCCTTAGATATATTGTGGTGAACCCATTAAAATAAAAAGCTATTTAAAAGACAAAGAACCTCTGTGCACACACACTGAGGCAAGGGTTACCCCAAAGGGCATTTGGCTGGGAAGCCAAGTTTCAAGAAAATACAAAATCACACATGCCCCCACCATGCAATTCTGCTTAAAGTTGGACCAGCATAACATTCTGTGGTGATTTGCATATACAGCCTATAATGCCCTTTGGGGTAACCTTGCCTCAGTGTTTGTGCACAGTGGTTCTTTGTCTTTTAAATAGTTTTTTATTTTAATGGGTTCACCACAATATATCTAAGACAAATGATAAATAGGAAAAAAAGTCAAGACACACTAAACATTGTCATATCTCCTTTATATTTTTGTATTTCTTGAGTAATTGTAAGTACAACTTGATACAAATTGGTGTATAGTGGTGTGTTTTATTTCATTTCAATTCATGTCATCTCAAAGCAAAATTTCAACATTTTTCAACATTTTAGCATTTTTATGTGTCCACATCCATCTCTCAATACCTCAAGCCCCCACCACCGCCTCCTGCCCTAATGTCACTTCAACAGTACTAATTGTATGATGAACCACACCTCCCTAGATACTGCATGTCCATGTAATGCACTGTACACATCACTGGCATAAGGTAATGCTTAGTGAGGGTGAAGAAGAGAGTGATGGGAGGCATGGTGCCCCCAGCACCTGCCCCCAGGTAGGGGACTGGGGGGTATTGTGCACCACCTATCCTGACTAGGGGTTTTGCACCATGTCCCCAGTCCTCTGCCCCCCTCAGGAAGCGGACTGGAAGAGGCACAGTTTAAATCACATGTCCCCAGCCAGGTGATATGCACCACATCCCCAGTTCTCTACACACAAGGTAGGGGACTAGTGGGGATATAGTGCAAACCACTGGTCCCAATCCACCAGTGGTATGCACTATGTCCCCACAGGTGCCTGCCCCTCAGTGTTACCTAGGCTAGTGTCCCTGCCAGTACATGCCCCAAGAACATTAAAGCACAGTGACTTGCCAAAGTGTGTCCTCACAATCCTCATGAAGGAGATCTCTAATCTGACCTAGGGCATATGGCAGTGCTAACTTGGTTGACCCTTTTTCATCAGCCTGGTCAGTTTTGTGGATTTGCTTGCCCTTGTCTCTCCCTTTTTGTCTGTATCTGTATGTTCCATCTCCAGTACTATGCCTTCCCACTTACTTGCTTCACTTCCTTTGCATGAGATAATGTGAAAAGGGCTGGGGACAGGTGGTTGCTGGAGTTAGGGTACTGATGGTGACTATGGTGCAAACCACCTGTCCCTGTCAAGGTGGTATGCACCATGTCCTTCCAGTCCCCTGGTCCCCGCAGACAGGGACTTGGGGGGGCATAGTGCAAACCACTGGTCTCCATCCTTCAGTGGTAGGCACCATGATACCAGTCCTCTACCCCTCCAGGAGTGCAGTACCACAGGCTTGTGGCTCTCACCCCCCCAGTCTTCTGCAGAACACCTAAGTTAAATAAGAATTTAAGTAACACACATTGAAATAAAACATGATTAAGACACCCATACACTGGCATGAGGTAATGTATCACCCACCTTCTGCCTAGTCCAATGCATATGGCATGTACACTCACTTGCATTTGGTACTGGCGAGGGGCAGGGAGCTGATGGACTAGTTCCCCCGGTCTCCTACCCCCCACCAGGCAGGGTACTGGTGGGGGAATGAGGTAATGTATCATACCCCTTCTATCTGGCCTAATGTGTGTGGCAGGGCCACAAATTTGCATGAGGTAATGGTGGGAGGGCAAGGTTGTATTGGACATAGTGCCCTCAGCCTCCTAACCACCAAACAGGGGACTGGTAATGGCATAGAGCAAATGACTGGTCCTCATGTACCAATGGTATGCACAATTTTCACCCAGTCCTCTGTCGCCCTAGGCAGGTGACTTGAGGGGGTATAGTGCAAACCACCTGTTCCTCTCCAGGTGATATGCATCATGTCCCCCCAGTCATCTGCCCTCCAAGAGACAGAGGATTGGTGGGGGTACAGCACAAGCCACTGATCCCCATTCATCAGTAGTATGCATCATGATCCTCCTAGTCCCTTGCACCCTCCCGGCATTACCTCAGCTACTGCATTTTCCCAACCAGTCTTCAGCAACACAATTCACTGCAAATTACCTTCTCCCAAAATTCATCTAATATCACATTTATACTGCCTGATCTACACCATTTTAAGAGGTGCAGATGAGTTGCATTGGAGCAGGTCAGGCAGAGTAAACAGCAAGGGGAGCACTGCAGATATCTCTGCTGTGGTGCAGAACCTTCCCTGTTTTGGTGGGTTCATGTGCTGTTGCAGGCATGTTTCCCTTGAGTGAAAACATGCCACTCCACCTGAAATGCACAGCTCCATGAAATATCACCCCATGCAATGCTGCCCCCCACCAAAACTACCTTACCCGAGCTCTCAATTTCTGATACTCAGTTAATGGTGTAAAGAATGTGCAGTTTTCTGGACTTGGTAACACATTATGTGTTTTTTATTATCACCAAAGTACATTTTATAGATTCTGTTTCTCATAGTCTCCCGGTTATATCATTTTTCTTTCCATAGTAAATTAATTTCTAGAAACTCAGCGACTGTAAATATAGTAAGCATGTGTACTTTGAACCACCAATGTTATCTCAGTAAAGAAATATGCAAACTTGTCTGCATGCTTTAATGGTTAATACATGGTGCTAGTTTTTGTTTTAAACAAACTGTTGTCAAAACTGATTTTGGAGAAGGAACTTGCTATTTTATAATAATAATAATAATATAATAATAATAAAATTTATTTAATTCAGCACCTTTCAAGTTTTCAAGGCACTGTACAGTTCATAAAACCAGGCAACAAATAAAATAAAACAGAACAGCAGTTTCAACAAATAAAACCAATTACAATATGGGTGGAAAGGCCTTATTCCATAAAAAGGACTTTAAGGTATTTAAGGGATTTTGAGGTATTGTAGGCAGCTGGGTCAGGAGAGTGACTGTATTGTTGAAAATATAGCCCTCTTCTCTCACCCCAGGTTGCAGACTGATGGAAAACATGGAGCAAACCACCTGTTCCTGGCCAGGGGGTGTGTACCATATCCATCCAGTCTTCTGCCCACCAGGCAGGGGATGGGGGTCATATTGCAAACCACTGGTCCCAATCCACCAGGGGTAAGCATCATGTCCACCCAGTCCCTTGCCCAACCCCAACATTACCACAGGCTAGCTAGTGGATTTTCCACCCCAGCCCACCACATAATGTCTACACACAGTACTCATCATGGTTCCAGAGATGTTGCTGCTTCAAAAGCTGCATCCACCATAATAAAAATGTCATAGGTCGCTGGTTATGTTGCCCAATTCCCTTCATCCAATTGCTCTTTCAGCAGTAGTGGCTTGTATACATGTACATCCTCAACCCCATTCACCCACCCACGTGCTTCATTCCATTTACATTGACATACAGTGATTTCTGGGGGAGGTTGGGGGCAGGTGGCTGGGAGGCATGGTGCATCCCACCCCCCATCCCCCACCCAGGATAGGGGACTGATGGGGAGCATGGTGCCAACCACCTGTTCCCAGCAAGGTGGTATGCACAATGTCCCAGCAGTCCTCTGCCCCCCAAGCATAGAACTGGTGATGTACAGTGCTGACAACTGGTCCCCATCCACCAGCAGCATGCACTCTGTCCCCCCAGTCCCTTGCCCCCCCATCTTTACCTCAGGCATGTAGAATTAACAATATACAGTGTTTACATGTTATTTCATAACTGGTACTGGCTTGTATACATGTACCACCTCTAGACCCTCCCAATGAAGGAGCAGTCTTGACACCTGAACTGAGGATGCTTGTCCGCAACCAATCCACCAACATGCTTCACTTCACTTACAAGAGATAATGCCATGGGTTTCAGGCATAGGGCTGGAAGACATTGTGCCCCAGACCACTTCTTCCCCACCCCAGGTAAGGGATTGATGGGGTACCACACTCCAGATTGCTGGCTGTGGGCTGCAGCTTTTGATTTTGTTACAAGTGATCAGCAGACAATAGGGTGGAAGTCCAGAGGACAAAGGACCGTAAGACCATGAGCAGGGGACATATTTTTATTTGCTATCTTGTTGTTGCAGCTTTGCTAAATTACTGTCCCAAATTGTCAATTATGTTTCATAACAGGGAGCCATGTAACGTGGTTTGGTCACATTGTCTGTTACTGTACTGACTGCATTGAGCATTTGGGTGTTTGGGTTGCAACAGGGAGTATTTATGTTTTATTTTATTTGAGCACATCGATATAAATGTTACAGGTTTTTACTAATCGAGGGCAAATTGTTTTAGGTTGACGGTGCAAAAATAGGAGGTAGCTCTCTCGGATGTGAGTGGAGCTTGGAGCTAATCATGAGAGCTTTATGGAAGGAGCACCTGATTCAAATCTTGAAGTGAGATTATAAGCCAAGTAAGCCACGCAGCAGTGGTATAAAGCTCCATCGGAGAAAGAGGACTGAATGGCTGATTTACACATGGCAGCAGTCTCTTGCTATTGATTTTGAAGCAGAGTTTCTTGGGTAAAAGAACGAAGGAGTGCCAGAGGGAGAAAGTGCACAGCAGACCAAATCTAATTGTCCTGGGTAAAGGGCAGAGACGCATACACCCACCCACTCTCCCTCCCCATCCCACCCACCCTGGCCTCATTGACCTTTATAGGTAGGGGAGCCTCAGGGCATGTTACCACTTCCTGTCTACAATCAGAAAAGTCATAGACAGGGTCATTTTAAGCAATAGTAAAAAACACATACTACAAAAAAAGTGATATAGAATGCATCAAATATAGACAAGCTAGATAAATAAGAGTCAGTAAACAGGAACATAAGGGAGAGGAAGAGTGGTTTAGTAGAGAATCAAAGAAGATTAGTGGACCACAGTAAATCAGTGTAAACAGGACGAGAAATATCAGAAGTGCAAGAAATGGGTTCAGAAAAGGGTTAAGTTCATTAGAGGAAGAATAGGAAATGATGGGTGTGGTGCAGTGCAGTGGTTGAGGAACAGCAGTGTTCAGGAGGACCTTCTGAACATTGTGGTGCTGTCTCATAGGCAGGTACCTCTTTGGGCTGAGGGTGGTGGTCAACAGTCTCTGGGACAAGCTGGCTAGGATGCAGGATGCTTGTGTTCCTACCCAGAGGCCACCTAGTCAGCTTCCACTTCCTCAAAGGTTGCCTTGAAGAAGGAGTGGATGGACTACGGTGGGCTCAGGAAGGATGAGGGGGAGTCACAGGCACATTCCTTACTCGGTGAAACTACAAAATTCATACACCATCCTAGCAGAGTGGGAAATTCCCACAAAGCCTTCCAATCTAGTCACCAAGTAAGATGAGCAGGTCTTCTGGGATGGAGACCCAAGGGGTGCAGCAGGAGACCCCAGAGAAGAGGAAACAAATCCTGTTTGGAGACTCCATTGTGTGAGAAATACAGTTGGAGCTAGGAAGTGGGGGGAATAGGGAGGTGAAGTGCCTACCCAGAGGCACAGCTCAACGGGAGGGGAGGAGGATCCTTCGGATCACCAGGGTAGTGGCATGGAGGGAAGATCTAGAGTAGCTGTTTTCCCAGTCACATGAAGCAGACCAGGGCATCAGAGGACTGTGGCAGAATGGGGCAGTGGTTGATTGAGGCAGATCGGGGTAGCCTTCCTGGCCACATGGACCAGGCCAGGGCACCAGAGGACTGTGGCAGATTGGGGGATCTTTCCCAGCTGCACAGAGCAGGCCAGGGTGCAGCCAGCAAGGTGGAGGACCAGGGGGATTTTCATGGTGGCCAATCCAGCTGCAGAGAGCTGGGTGGAAGTGCGTCAATCAGGTGCAGAGGAAGGCAGTCAATTGGAAGCTGCAGCAGGAGATATGTAAGCCTGAGCAGGCTTTAAAAAGCTACTCAGCCATATCCCCACAGGAGCTGTTTTCCCAGCAATACAGAGAGGGCCAGGGCACCGGAGGACTGTGGCAGATTGGGGAAGTCTTCCCAGCCACACAGAGAGGGCCAGGGTGCGGTCAGCAAGGCAGAGGACCAGGGAGATTTTCTCTCACCTCCCCACCCTGGCTCTGAGCTCTATTAAATGCTCAGGGAGGGTGGAGCAAGAATGTCAGGAAGGATCCCATTGGTGGACAGCAAACAAGAAGGAAGGAGCTGTGCACTTTACCCCCCAAAAATGGATGGAGTAGGACTTGGAGGGGGAATAAGCATCTGGTCTTAAGCTCATTGCTGGAAAGGGGGGGTGATCTGGGTGGTAGCTGGGCACCCTTTCCAGCCTCTGGGTAAGGAATTTACTAATTGTCTTGTAAGGAAATTTTTGTGGCTTGCAGCATATGCATAATCTTTAACACGCTTGAAAATAACATTCTTAGTTTGGCAGATAACCCAGCTGGCATTGGGGGGGGCTAGATGCTCTGGTATTGCAAGGTCAGTTAGGGATAGGGCAGCCGCAGCTGTCTTGGAGGGAAATGGGGCAGGCACCACAGATCATGAGGGCTGAGATCATTGAAAGGGTAGTGGGGTGTGCAGGTTGTGGGGCGGCCATGGTACTAGCCATGGCCTGGAGGATGGGGGCTTGTATGGTATGCCAGTGGTTGGCACATCTCAAGGAGGAGGTTAGGAGGCTAAGTTGGATGTTGGGTAGGGAAAAGGAGTAAATGAAATGGGCTCTCGGGGGGGGTGAGTTGAGGAGAGGGCAGTCGGGGAATTATGGTAGAAGAGAGGTAAGGTCAGGGGAAGCATCCAGTAGGGGTGGAAGCAGACAGGAGAAGGTTGGCATGAGCTCATGGAACCGTGCTACCTCAGAGGGGGAGGATGGAGTGGGCCCTAGTGGAAGGAAGGAAGGGTGCACTGGGGGAAGTAGGATGGGGTGCCCTGAATGGGATAGGGATCAGGGGGTCTGGCATGAGGTTAGGAGAAAAAAGGTCAGGGGAACCAGGAAGGAACTTAGAAGGATAGAGCAGGGTTATGGTCAAAGGGGGAAGGAGCCAGCACGTGGAGGCGAGGTATTTAGCATTGAGAATAATAACAGAGTCACACCCCTGGCATGGACAAAGGAAGGGGAGGGGGAGTTACCTGGAATCAAGGGCACTTCCGAAGAGGTAGATGAGTGTGGGATGGCAACAGGCTCAACAGAGGCAGATGGGAGTGGGATGGCAACAGGCTCAGCAGATGGGGGAGAAGGTGGAGGAACTACTCCACAGCATAGAGTCTCTGGGAGGGAAGGATATGAGAGAACTGGTAGGAGGGAGGTGAGGGATGGAAGACAGAATGCTGTGGGAATAGACGTGGATGGCAAGAAGGGGGAGAGCTTTGATTGAGGAGAATCTGGGAGCAGTGGAGGTGGAGGAGTTACTAGAGGACACAGGTGTTTTGTGAGGGTTTGAGGTATTGCAGAGAGGCAGGAGAAGAGGGGGTAATATGGAGAAAGGGGAGGTGGGGCCAATAGGAACCCTGGAACCATCTGGGGGCAGGGGGAAGACTGCTAGTGGTTGAGGAGGAAGGGTCCGTGAGGGACAAGAGGTGGGGCGAGTGGGGGACCATTGTCCCTGGGGGGATGAGAGGATGGACTCGGGTACAGTAGGGGCAGGGAGGTGTGGAAGGTGGTTGGGGCTGTGAGGAGAAAGAGCTGGGGGGCAGGGGGGCCTTTCCTTCTGGGGAAAATACGGGGATGGGCCTACATGCCATTGCAGGAATAGAAGTGGCCAGGGGAGACAGGTCGGAGAGGAATAAGTTCTGGAGAGGCAGGGACAGGACAGAAACTGGCATAATGGGGATGAAAGGGGACTTTAAAAAAAACAAGCTAGGAAGGGGGAAGGGGGGGCAACCGGGGTTGAAAGTAGGCCTAGAGAAAAGGAGGTGGTAAGAGTGCTACTCTTGGGTGATTCCACGATTGGGGGATCAAGTGGGGGGGGAATGGATACCTCGTGTGGTGTCAAGACCAGGAATATACCTGGCTTGATGGTGCACAAGGCCAAGCACCTGATCTTTACTCTGGCAAAGGAGTGTGGTGTGACCCCTGGCATCTTAGTGCACCCAGGAACAAACGATATAATGGGGAACAGTGAACTGAAGATACAGGCTAGGTTCAGAGAGCTAGTCAGGGTCTGTCAGGAAGTGGGGTGCTCGGTCTCCTTCTTGGAGATCCTACTGATGCCTAGGGCCAGTGTGGAGAATAAGCAGAAAATAAGGAGGGTGAATGCATGGCTCAGGGAATGGTGCAAGGGCAGGTGGTATGGGTGGGTGGGAGACTAGGATGGAATATGGGAGGACAAGGAACTGTAGTCTAGGAAAAGGTTTCACCTTAGCTCAGAGTGGAAAGAGATCCTGAAGCTTAAACTGGCAGGGTTCATCCATTCCAGGTGAGGTTTAAACTTGTGAAGGGGGAGGGTGGGGGCTCCCTGGCATGCCAAGCCAGGAGGGACCAGGCTCTCTCTCACAAGATTGGGGGAAGGGGCACAGATTAGGTACACTCAATAGTGCAGGAGGCCCTCGGGGCAGGGGAAGGGGGGGTAGGAGGGCACGTTGGAGAATGGTCCTGATTAATGCCAGGAGCATGGGGAACAAGATGCTAGAGCTACAGGTGCTGTTGTTGGAGGGTGGGGTGGATGTGGTTGCTGTCACTGAGACCTGGGCCACTTCCAAACATGACTGGGACCTAAACCTACCAGGATTCACCACATGCAGAAGGGACAGGGTGGAGGTAAAGGGGGGTAGCATTTATCATCAAGGAGAGATTAGGGATAATCAAGGTTGAGGTGGTGGGGGATCAGGTGGAGTCTTTATGGGTCACCCTATAGGCACTGGGCAGAGAGCGGGTGAAGATGGGGATTGTATATAGACCACCTGAGCAGGGGGAGGAACAGAAGAGAGCCTGGCGGTGAACCTTAGGGACCAGTGTGGGAGGGGGAGGGCAGAACAGTGGTGTTAGGGGATCTGAATATACAAGGAGCAGACTGGGGGACTAAGGCCCCATCCACACTACACCGCATAAATGCTGAAATGGTTCCAAACCGTTACAGACTGTAACTGTTACAGTGTGTCCACACTGCCGGCAAACAGTCTCGATAACGGTTTGGAACCATTACAGACTGTCCACATTGTGGGTGACCTGCAACCATTACAGTCGGCACCCTATCCCACAATGTTGTTCAAGTTTCACTGGAGGAATGTTGGAGCTACACGCTTACCTGTCCACACTGTGGCTGGTAATGTTACAGGGACAGAACCATTTTCATAACCGTTGTTGAAACCACCTCGCCAGAGTAGTTGCTGCTGATAGTTCATAACCCTTCTGTAACGTTACAGGTGAAATGCAAACAATAACAGTAATGATTTGGGCCCTCTGTAATGTTACAGAGGCATAGTGTGGGCAGAGCCTAAGACATCCTCACAGGACAAGGAACAGTGCCTGCTGGACATCTTCCAGGATACGTTTCTTGCCCAGCTGGTGACTGATCCAATACGATGGGATCATGTCCTGGATGTGGTCCTGGCAGATGGTGAGCTTATCAGGGACCTAGTGGTTGGGGACCCACTGGCTGGAAGTGATCACACCACGGTCTGGTTTTTCATTGACCTTGTGGGGGGTAGATCACATAAAAATGTATGTGGTAGATTTTAGACGGGCAGACTTCGGGGGGATAGTGAGGATCCTCGGGGGCCACCTGGATGAGATCAGGCCAGGTATGAGCACTGAGGCCCTGTGGTAAATTATAAAAAAAGGGATCCTGGAGGACACTAAGACCTGCATGAAGGACGGGTACAGGTGGGGCAGAGCTAAGAACCCAAGCTGGTGGACAACGGAGGTCCAGGAGGAGGTGAGGGAGAAAAGGTGGCCTATAGCTGATACAAACATTCTCGCGGGGATAGATCCAAGGGAAGGTATGATAAGACAGCCAAAAGGGTCACCAGGGTGGAGAGGTCAGCCAAAGCCAGGGTGGAACTGAGATTAGCACAGGAGATTAGAAGGGGTGGTTCTTTAGGTATATCAGGGAAAGGAGAAAAGGGAATGGGCAGATTAGTAGACTTCGGTTGGGGAGTGGGTGGGTGGAGGAGGCAGGGGAGCAGGCGGAGGTATTAAATTATTTTTTTGCCTCAGTCTTTCACCAGGGAGGATGGGGGGTGGCAGTGCAAGGGGAGGTGGTAGGGGGACAAGCAGATGCAGTAGGGGCAATGGATGAGGAAATCCCCATGGGAAGATGTGGGAAGCACTCAAGGCCCTAAGAGCGGACAAGGCATCAGTCCCAGATGGGATCCATCCCAGGGTGCTTAAGGAGCTGGCTGATACCTTGGCTGCACCTCTGGTGGGCCTCTGTAACTCCTCCCTTCAGATGGGGAGGGTGCAACAAGACTGGAGGTTGGCCTATATTGTGCCTATCCACAAGGGAGGCTTGAGAGAGGAGCTGGCTAATTACAGGCCGATAAGCCTGACTTTGGTAGTGGGCGAAGTGATGGAGGACATCTTGAAACAGAGGCTGGAGGGGTTTCTGAAGGCACGGGGCCACCAAGATGATTGCCACCTGGTTTTGTTAGGGGCAGATTGTGTCAGACCTACCTGGTGGAGTTCTAGAGAACTGATGAGAGAGCTGGATCCAGGGCAGGCCAGTGGATGTCCTCTTTCTAGACTTCAGCAGGCTGTTTGACTCAGCACCGCAGTCCGAGTTGCTAGTGAAGCTGGGGGATATGGGGGTGGGGGGGACAGTTGGTAAGATGGATAGGAAACTGGCTAGCAGGGAATGTACAAAAGGTAATGGTAGGGGGAGGTCTCATCTCCCAGGAGAGTCATTAGCGGGGTCCCACAGGGCTTGGTGCTGGGCCCACTCCTGTTTAATACCTATATCTCAGACATCAGAAGAAATATCAGGAGTGGGATGGGCCTATTTGCCAACAACTCAAAACTGTGGTTGGTCATGGAAGAGGAGAAGGGGAAGTTGGCTCTCCAGGAGGACCTGGAGACCCTGGAGAGGTGGTCCTGCACCTGGAAACTAAAGTTTAACACTGGTAAATGCAGGGTGCTCTACCTGGGGGTCAAAAAACCCTGTGCATGTACACACCTTTGGGGGGAGACACTACAAGCTTCTGGGGGGGAGGACCTTGCGGTGTTGGTGGATGCCAAAATTAACAACTTGGAGCAGTGTAGAAGGGCTGTGGCCCAATCTAATAAAATGCTGGGGCGCATTACCAGGGGGATAACCACAATGTGGCGAGAGGTGCTCCTTCTGCTGTATAATTGCCTGGTTAGGCTGCACCTTGAATACTGTGTACAGTTTTGGCATCCTTACTTAAAAAAGGGATATTGCTCTTCTGGTGAGGGTCCAGAGGAGGGCAACCATGATGATACAGGGTCTGGGGGAAAGGCCCTATGAGGAGCGGCTAGATGAGCTCACCCTGTACTCACTGGAGGAGAGGAGAAACAGAGGGGATGTGATAGAGGTCTTCAGGTACCCAAAGGCAATAAATAAGGTCAACCTTGAGGGGGTGTTGCAGCTGAGGGAGGAAGGGGCCACCAGGGAGCACTCAATGAGGCTGGATAGTGGAAGACTAAGGGGGGGAGACAAGGAGGCACTACTCCACGGAGAGAGATGTGGAGCCCTGGAATGCACTGCCTGCAAACTGGTGGCTGTTGGAACTCTGGGGGTGCTCAAAAGAGGCCAGGATAGGTAGAAGGTGAGGGTGCTGCCCACAGCCTCACCAGAGGGTGGGACCTTGTGGGGAGGTTGGGCTAAAACAGTGCCATGTGAGGGCACTGGTCCACGAGCAGACTTGATAGACTATTGGGCCTAATCTGCTGGCTTTTTGGTATGTTAATATGTCATTGTTGACATGGGAACAAATGACCTAGCTGAGGAAGTGGTGGACATAGGAGAAGTACAGAAGGACTTTAGAGACTTGGAAGGGGCCTTGGGTAAGTAGCACGCTCCATACCTTTCTTGGAGGTTCTGCCTGTCTATGGCAAAGGGGAGGATAGGGATATCTGCACCAAGGAATCCAACAAATGGCTAAAAGGTTTGTGCCGATAGGAGGGATTCAGCTTCATTGGGGACTAGGGCCCCACTTGGATCAAGGACTGTACTAGCCAGACAGCCTGCATCTGTCCAGTGGAGGCACCAAGATCCTTGGTGAGAAGTTTAAATGTTCCCTCAGTAAGCATCTAAAATAGTCAACGGGACAACAAAAGCAAGCAGAAAATATCATATTGCCCCCCCCCCCACAGGATTAGGCAGCCATGAAAGAGGACACTAGGGACAGAAAATCACTAATTAAACTGAAATCATACAAAGGCAGAAAGCAGGAGGGGAGAAAAAGCGGGTCAAATAACAGAAAGGGAACAGAAATAAGACAAGGAAGTAAACAGGGAGAGTATCGAACATGGAGAGCATTGTATATAAATGCACAAAGTCTGGGATGCAAAATCCCAGACCTGGTGGAACTGAGGATAGAAGTAGACCTGTACATAGCGGCTGTTACAGAAACATGGTACACAATAAACCATTAATGGGATACAGCCATACCAGGCTATGCACTTTTCAGGAAGGACAGGGAAGGAAGAAAGGGAGAAGGGGTGGCTATGTATGTGAGGGAAGGAAACAAAACAACAGAGGTTAAGGCAGTGCAGGAGGGAAAAGAGGCAGAGTGGGTCACCCTATCAACAGATAATGGTACCACCATTTGCACTGGAGTGATTTACAGGCCTCCAGCACAGGAAGAGGAGCAGACAAAACACTGGTGGAAGCCATTAACAAAATGGCAGCCAAAGGTGAGCTACTGCTGCTAGGAGATTTCAGTTTGCCACATGTAGATTGGAGCACCCAGACTGCAAGTACTACCAAAAACAGGAACATCCTGACTGCACTGCAGGGAGCATGCCTTAGATATCTTGTGGCTGAACTCACCAGGGAGGGGGCTGTAGTGGTCCTGGTACTCACAAATGGGGACAGGGTGAATTATGTTAAAGTAGGCAGGCACATGGGAGCCAGCGACCATAAAATGATATGGTTTAATGTAACAGTGGTGGAAGAGGCAAACCATACAAAGACAAAGGTCCTGAAATTTAGACATGCCGACTTTGTCAAAATGGGGGAATATATTAAGAGATCTCTGGCAAAAGAAGATAAAGGGGGTAATGTAGAGAAGCAGTGGACTATTCTCAAGAGGGCCATAACAGAAGCAAGAGACCTCTGCATTAAACTGATAAGAAAGATTGAGAGAAAGAAACGGCCACTTTGGTTCTCAAGAAAATTGGCCAAGAAAGTAACAAAAAAGCAAAGGGTTTTCAAGAAATGCAAGAAAAATGCAAAGGGGGGAAGACAGGTAGCAGTATCTACAGAAACAGAGGGAAGCAGGGAAAGCAGTATGGAGAGCAAAGACACAAACAGAGGAAAAATTAGCCCAGGATATTAAGAAGGGTGACAAGACCTTCTACAGATACATTAGTGAGAGAAGAAAGGCTAGGAGTGGAATTGTCAGATTAAGAAAAGAAGGGGGAGGGTGTGAAGAGTAGGATAAAAAAAGCATCAGTACTAAACAAATACTTCTGTTCAGTTTTCACCAAAGAAGAGGAAGGCAAAGGTCCAAAACTCAGCAGTAAGGGCAACTATGGAAGGGAGGTGGACATTGGTCCATTCAAGTGCAGAGAGTGCTAGAGGAAGTCAGGAAACTGAAAATAGACAAATCTACGGTACTAGATGGATTTCACCCCAGAATTCTAAAAGATCTCAGACTCAGAAAGGTGCTGAATGCCCACTAACCACCCTATTCAACAAATCATTAGAGGCAAGGGAGGTTCTGGAGGAGTGGAGGAGGGCAAATGTGGTTCCTCTTCACAGAAGTGGGAGCAAAGAAGAGATGGACAACTACAGACCAGTCAACCTGACCTCAGTGATAGGTAAATTAATGGAGTCTACTAAAACAGAGGACTGGGTTATTCCTTGAATCTAGTGGAGCTCAGGATCCAAGACAGCATGAATTCACAACAGGAAAGTCTTGTCAAACAAATTTAATAGATTTCTTTGACTGGGTTACCAGAGAAGTAAATCAGGAAGGAGCGGTGGATGTGGCCTACTTAGATTTCAGTACGGCCTTTGACACCATCCCACATAGGAGATTGGTAAAAAAGCTAAACAACTTCTTGGTGGGCTCCAGGGTGGTAAACCTGGTCAAAAATTGGTTGAGTGGCTGGAAGCAGAGGGTGATTGTAAATGGTGTTCAATCAGAAGAGTGGCAGGTAACCAGTGATGTGCCACAGGGGTCAGTACTGGGGCCAGTATGCTTCAATATCTCAAAAGCGAGATTGCAATAAGGCTGAAGGGAAGATATGCTTATTTTCAGATGACACTAAGATCTGCAACAGGGTTGACACTCCGGGGGGGGGGTAGAGAAAATGAGAAAGGACCTAAGCATGTTTGAGGAGTGGTCAAGACTGTGGCAGCTTAGATTCACTGCAAAGAAGTGCAGAATCATGCACTTGAGTCACAGAAATCCTGGGGAGGAGTACAGGATGGGAGGGTAGGTATACCAGCCACCAAGCAAGAACGTAACATGGGGGTAATTATATCTGATTACCTTAAGTTATCCAAATAATGTGAGGAGGCTGTGGGAGAGACAGTGGGATGCCGGGGTGCATAGGGAGAGGTATCACCAGCAGAAAAATGGAAGTGGTGATGCCACTATACAAATTGCTGATGAGACCTCAGCTGGAGTATTATATACAGTTCTGGAGACCTCATCTTTGGAAAGACATAGACAAAGTGGCAGCAGTCCAGAGGAGGACTACCAAGATGATGTAGGGTCTGTATGAGAAGACCCATGAAGAAAGGAGGAGGAAACTTAATATGTACTCCCTGGAAGAAAGGAACCAGAGGAAGGATATGACTGACACATTCAAGTACCTCAGGAGTATAAACAAGGTACAAGAGGGTTTCATCTTTCAAAAAAGGAGATGTACAAAAAAAAGGGGCATGATATGATGCTGGGGTGCAGGCTATAAGGGAAACACAAGGAAGTACTTTTTCACAGAATGGTGGATGCTTGGAACAGCCTCCCAAAGGAGGTGGTGGGTGTAAAATGGTGAAGGAATTCAAGCCTGCTTGGATAGGCATAAGGGTACCCTGGCAATTGGGAAAAAAAGTGTAAGACACAGATAAACTAGGGTCCATGGTTATTGCAATGGATAGGCAAAATGGGCAGACTGGGTGGGCCACAAGGTCCTTATCTGATATTAACTTCTGTGTATCTATGTATTTACATAGTGCATACCACCTGCACCCAGCCAGGCAGTATGCACCATGCTTCCCAATTCTCTGCCCCCACTATGCAGAGGACGGGAAGGGGCATATTTCAATCCACTGGTCCCCATCCACTTGTAGCATGCAGCATGCAGCATGCCCCGCAGTCCCTTTTATTATGGCTGTGGGTGTAGCCCGGCAGACCTTTTGAATTCAGAAAAGGGCTGATACAATTTTTACTACCAAATCACATGACAGTGTTAAAAATGGATTCCTCCCCTAAAGCCTCGTTACTGCACTGCCTGTGTGTGTATAGGAAGCTGTAGAGCACTATTTTTCCTCTGGCTTGAGGAATTAATTAAGCCCACAGAAAGTTAACTTATTAACTTCTGGCAGTCATTCTGTGTCAGATTACCAATGGATAGTACAGATATCACAGAAAGCTATTGGAAGTAGAATGGGTTAAACACTTCCTGGAGCTTTCTGCATAACAAATAGAATAATAGATAGGTTCAGGTGTACTACAGGGCAGTAATTCCATTGAGAGATTCTGGGGACACAAGAAACCTCGAGAGTGAAGCTCGAGAGGTTTCTTGTGTCCTCAGAACCTTGAGATGGAATTTCTGCCTTGAACACCAGAAACTATTTGTTATTTTTTGTAATATATGGATGCGAGGAATTTTCAACTTCTTACTTGTTTCGGCTGTACGGCGCTGCAGTCTGCAGAGTTAGACTCCAAATCTTGTTCCTTGCTCCTCACTCGTACCCCCACTCCCATTTCCATCCCCACTTCCTTCTCTCAGAAATAAATAAAAAAAAAACACAGTTTAGACTGTAGTCACGTCGGTGATCCTAACGATACTATTATGAGGACCGGAAGTATAGTGTTACTGGGCCAGACATATAGTATTACGAGGACCGGAAGTATGCTATTACGGAACTAACTAGGATATTGCAAGGACTGTTTTATATGCTTTTTGGGGGGATTATTTTAACAATCCATATATTACAAATAAGCTCTGCTGGGCCTTCAGCCCCTATAAACACCGCATTAAGCCATTTCACACCTCTATCATAAGAGCAGTCATTCTGCTACTTTGCAGGACATTCCATAGCAAATTGTCCAAGTGATGCCTTTTTCCAAATAATACACCAACTTCATTTTCCCAGGTCAGAAAGTTCTGGGCTACTGTTTATATTCTACTGAATGTTCTTAACCTGCAGTTTCTGACTATAGATGTTTACAACTGAATGATAGTAACCACATTTGCTTCACTTGCAAATAGGTAGGCATGTGTGTGTCTAATTTTTATTTGACTTCGGTTTCACATAGACGCTGATGAGTTCATAACATGTTGTATTGTGACTAAATGAACTGATAAATGGGGGCTTTGGTTTCTTTTACACATTCATTTTTCCTGACCATAGATACACTAAAACAAAAATTTCTCAACAAAATGTTTAAAAATAAGGAGTTTAGCAGTCATTTAGTTGATGTGGTGTCAAGAGCTGCTCCCTGGAAAATTACATGGTTGGGGAGGGGCTTCCACAAGCAGAATGGGACATCATGGATGGGGGAGCACATGGCAGCAGAAGAAGCATAATGGCATTAAAAGCTCAATGGTATGGATGTAGAGGCACGAATATTTGAGTATGACTTTGGTAGAGGACTAAGTGTGACTTGGGGGTGAAGGATCATCAGGAACTGAGCGAGTCTTGGTATTTTTAGCATAATGGTTTTCTGAAACTTCAACCTTCAATGGGTTAGTCTCTACATCCATCTGCACAGTATGTCACTAAGTCACATGCAGTGGGGTATGGGTAAATACCAGATCACCAGACCCGGACCACAGCTGTAAAATCTGGACTAGGCACATCTTGTGCAAATATTGCTGATCCACTCACTCCAGATGATCTGGTCTGGCTTTTATCTATCTGGTCTGCTCCTGACAGTTTGATGTTCAACCATGCCAAGGAAGGGTTGAAAAACAGACTTCCAGGAGTGGACCAGATATGTAAAAGTCAGACTGAACAGTGCAGCCAGAGTGACCGGACCAGCAGTATTTGTACAAGTTGCACCCAGTGTGGCCAGTTTGAATTTTTACAGAATTGCTGTGGTTCAGGTCTATCATTCCAGTTTTAATCAATTAATCTTTATTTTATTCTGAAAGGTATGTGAGCAAAAATGCCCATTTACACAAACATCCAGTTAAGCATAAAAAGAGAACAGAACACCAGATCAAACAATTACATACTGTAGTAAAATACAGTATAAACAGGTCTGCCATAAACAGGTCTAATACAGAGATCTTGAGTGATATGCTGAAGAAAGGAGATGCAAATAAATATCAGTGACAAATTTATAGCATGGGATGTAGCTGGAGGTACAGTTCAAGAACATAAACATTTAGGTAATGCTTCTAAAAGGAGCGCAAGTCCTGTGGCACCCAGATCCTGCATGTGGACTAGCAGTCCTGCTGCATGATCTGCCTAGTCCCCAAAACACCAAGTCAAGGACTGTGCACCCTGCCAATCCTTCAAACAGGCCACACGGATAAGGCACCAGAAAAAGCTCAAAGCCCACATGCTGGAGAAGTGCTTAGCTTTGATGGAAAAGAAGCTCTAGAATTTGTGGGAAAAATCTTCTCCAATGCCAGAACCCAAAAAGAAGAAAAAGGACAAGGAGAGGCACCAAGACTGGGATAGGTCTCCATCCACTTGATTGCAACCATCGGGCATCACTGACACCGGAGGAGCTCCACTTCAGTAAGTACCCCTACTGCCAGGTCTTCTACCACTCAGACCATGGCCTCCCTGCCTGCTTAACTCATGGTGCAGTCGGGGCTCTTCTTGGACAATGGAACCCCTTTTGTGCTCCTTAGACTTACATCTTCTTCAGGGTCTATCACAAGTAGCCAGGCTGATAAGTCACTCCACAGCCCCACTGAGGAGCGCACGGTCACAGACAGTAACCTGGACTCCAGCTCTGCTATTGTCTGCATGGCCCAGGCCCATAAATCAGACGTTAGCTCTTCTGATGTCTGCACTGCCATGGCTGATAAGTCACTTCCCGGTTCCTCTGTGGACTGCACAGCTGAGGCTCTCCCATTGGGGTTACAGGAGACCCCTGTCATTGAGTCGAGCCAGCTGCTGGACATGCAACAGTCTTTAAAGGGTTCCTCGCTCCCACTGACCCAACCAAGCCCTCCGGGCTTGCCTGAAGATCAAGAGCCAGAGGTAGGCATTAATCTGGAGGTTTTCCCTCCTTTGCTGGGTCATTCTCTTCCTGGTTTACCCACTGGGCCTATTGTTAATCCATCCGGGGGCCTTCCATCGGGACCTCCTCAACTCAAGTCCCCTTGGACAACCAGGTTCCACTATCTTGGACTCCGTCCCCAGACAACGATGGGTCTTCCATCGGGCTCTACTCACACCCCAACATCAAGTGACCCTTTGACAGGTGTCCTTTCACCAGGTTAGGGTATGTCTGGCACTCCAGCCATTCCTCAAATGCTGGACAGCTTTCTGTCAGGCCCCCAGGTGCTGAATCTTTCTGATGCAAGACATTCCTGTGCTTGATCCAGTGCCAGCCCATTCGAATGTCCCTACAGGGCCAATGCCTGGTCCTGCCGGACCTCCTGCTGTGCCTTCTGCACCACCTCCTGCTGGGCCTTCAGCTCTGCCTCTGGCTGCACCAATGGTCAATGTTCCATGCTATCCGCCCCCACAATACCCAATGTACTCTTCACCGAGGCATCCAACACCTGATCATCAACCCCATTATGTACTGGGGTGCCAGATGCCGGGCTATGTCTAATCAAGGGTATGCTCCTTCTGGCTTTCCCTACTCCTATCAGGCTCAAGGATACCTTCAATATCAGAAGCAGGGCTATTCATTATACCAGCCTCCTCCTCCTCCTCAGCCTCTGCCTCCCACAGCAGCCTCAGGCTGATATCCAGGCAGTGTTTCAGACCCTGATTCAGGAGGCCAGGACTCAACTAGCCTTGGAACTTGACTGTCGGAAACCAGTGGCAACCTCTACTTCCACTCCTTTCCGACCTCTAGATCAGCCTCTCCTGTGGATTCCCACCTTTATGGAGAATGCTTCATTAGGTACCAGGTCAGGGATAAAACCAGGGACACGTATCTAAAAAGGGTTCAGACCCCCAGCAGACACTCTTTGGACTCTGACTCTGACTCATCCTCCAGCTCAGGTATGCATACACCTATAGAGCCTCAGCCTAATGAGTCCCCATAGTCCCCTCTGGAGGACCCTTCCTTTGCAGAACTTCTCATAACTATAATAATAATAATAAAATTTATTTGATTAAGTGCCTTTCAAATTTCAAAGCGCTGTACTATATTCATAAAAACAAAACACATATACAAATACATAAAATATAAGATCATGATAAAACAGGAAATGCCTTCCCCCATAAAAAAGTCTTAAGTGCATGCTTAAAACTCGCCACCGTCCTGCACTCCCAGAGCTGATGGGGCAGAGAATTCCAGAGGGTAGGTGCTGCAAACCCAAAGGCATGTGCACCAGATGACTTTAAGTTAACCCTCGGAATCTCCAGCAACCCCTCTTCAACTGAGCGGAGCTGTCACAAGAGGGTGTAAGGAACAAGGAGCTCTTTCAAGTAATCGGGACCCAATCTGTGTAGGGCTTTGTAAGTCAATAGACCTACTTTAAAGGTGATCCGCCACTGTATTGGCAGCCAGTGTGGAGCGTGCAGCACTGGGGTAATATGAGATCTTCTAGATGCCCCAGTCAACAAACATGCTGCCTCGTTCTGCACTAGCTGTAAGTGGCAGATATAAACCCCAGAAAGCCCTAGATAAAGGGAGTTGCAATAATCAAGGTGTGATGTCACAAAGGCATGGACCAAAACAGGCAGGTCACCGGATGGAACAAGGTGCCTAATCCTGGCAATGTTCCTAAGATGGAAAAAGGCCAGCTTGACGACTGCCGATTCCTGATGTCGAAGAGTCAGACCATCATCAAGCACCACTCCCAGGTTACACACCCATTCAGAGGTGAGAATTTGGGCCTCCCCCAGGACTAAACTGGAAGGGAGACCAGTCCTCAGTCCCTCTACCCTATGACCCGGATCCACAACCAAAACCTCAGTCTTTCCTGGGTTCAACTTTAGACTGCTGGAATTCATCCAGTCTTGGATTTCTGTGAGGCAGCTATTCAGTACCGAGATAGCACCAATCTGGTCAGGCACAAAAGCCAGGTAGAGCTGGGTATCATCATCATAGCAATGAAACTTCAGCTCATAACATCTTACAATGTCTCCGAGGGGTAGCATATATACTGCGAATAACGTGGGGGACAGCACCGAACCCTGAGGTACCCCACAAGGCAGAGAGAAAGCCCTGGATGAAAACAGACTTGAGACCACTCTCTGCATTCTTCCAGCGAGGAAGGATGAAAACCATCTGAGGACTGTGCCCGACAGCCCACAGATGAACCTCAAGCGTTTGAGAAGAACCCCATTATCCACAGTATCAAAATCTGATGCTAGATTCAGGAGAACCAAGATAGAATGGTGTCTCTTGTCTCTTGCCATCAGTAGATCATTGAGCATACTGCGAATAACGTGGGGGACAGCACCAAACCCTGAGGTACCCCACAAGGCAGAGAGAAAGCCCTGGATGAAAACAGACCCGAGACCACTCTCTGCATTCTTCCAGCAAGGAAGGATGAAAACCATCTGAGGACTGTGCCCGACAGCCCACAGATGAACCTCAGGCATTTGAGAAGAACCCCATTATCCACAGTATCAAAAGCTGATGCTAGATCCAGGAGAACCAAGATAGAATGGTGTCTCTGGTCTCTCGCCATCAGTAGATCATTGAGCACCCAAACCAGAGCAGTCTCAGTACTATGCCTCTTATGAAAACTGGATTGGAGAGGTTCATATAAATTATGGATGGTTAAATGGTTATCCATTTGAGCAGCCACAACTTTTTAAATAACCTTCCCCACAAAAGGGGGGTTAGAGATAGGCTTGTAGTTTGCTAGGTTCGCCGGGTCTAAAGAAGCTTTTTTCAGAAGGGGGATCACCACCCCCTCCTTCAGGGAGCTAGGGAACTGACCCATGTCTACAGAGCACCAGACAATCTGAGCTAAGACCAGGCTAATGATCTCACTACAACCCACAATCAGGGAAGTAGAGCCTGGATCTAAACTACAGCATGTGGGATGCATCTCTTGGACAATCCTCATAATGTATACAAAATCCAGCAGGTCAAAGGTACTCCAGGAAACTCAGGGCTCTGTGACAAAGCACTGATCAACAGCAACCCCCTTAGAGTGAAGTTGGTGGCACTCCCTCCTGATGTTGTCGACCTTATTCATGAAGAAGCGAGCGATCTTATCACAATCAGTTTGTGTAACAACTCGACGGAGCTGCCGACAGGCTGGGTTGCCCAGCCTATCAATAGTTCTGAAGAGTTGAGCCTGTCGATTCTGTGTGACAGAAATTTCCCTGGATAGGAATTCTGCCTTCTTATGGGAAATTTCTATTTGGTAGCGTTTATAATGCTCTAGCAAAATACGGTGGTCGGCAACAGCGGCAGTCTTCCTCCAATGACGCTCTAACCTACGCTCCAATTTCCACAACTCTCTCAGAGCCACTTCAAACCATGGGGCTCCAGGATGATGTGGAAAGGGGCTAACTCAGATAGTAGCAATCTGATCAAGGGTTGAAGATATGGCCCCATTGTAGGCCACTACCAACTGCTCAGGATCAGTGCAAGACTCGTCCAACAACGAGCGGTCAAAAACCGCCATCAGGTCTTCAGGGACCACATCCCGCAAAGGACGGTACCTGACCAACTCTACAGGGGCCAACCTATCCAGGGGGCCTCAAAATTGAGCCCAACTGAGTAATGATGAGACCAACCAACTGGTTCCACCACTAAATCGGAGGCCTCAGTCACCAGGAGGAAGACCAGGTCAAAGAGAGTGACTTCCTTTGTGCGTAGCTGAGGAAACAACCTGTGTGAAGCCCAGAGATGTCATCACCTGGAGGAAATGTTGGCCAAAAAGCGAGGATTCGACTTCAACCAAGGCACTGAAGTCACCCAGAACCATCAGTCAGGGTTACTCCAAAGCCATGTCGGCAGCGAAGTCTGCTATTTCCTGCAGGAATAGCTTCTCATCACCTGGTGGACGGTAGATGAGGGCGATCCTACACCCAACACCAGCAACCACGGTACACTCAAATGACCTGGCCTCCTCAACTGGTACACTAGTTAGGCCCAATTCAGTCTTGAAACAGACCACAACCCCCCCAACCCGCAGTCCAATCTCAGGTGATGTACAACCGAGTACCCGGTGGGAACAGCGGCCTCTAAAAAAAGGGCCGCATTCCAATACAACCAGGTCTCGATAATGCAAACCAGATCTGCCCTAGCAACAAAGTCTGCAATAAGACCAGTCTTGTTGCAGAAAGATCTGGCATTGCATAACAGCGCCCGAGTTGGACTAGGTTGGCAAGCTGTCCCAACTACTTGTCCTCCCAAACTGGAGGTGCCCTTGGGTATGGGAACCAGAATGGAATCACCACTTTCCAGGTACCATTTTGCCCCAGGGTGTCTTCTGGGCCTAACCACCCCATGGGATAGCCCCACTCACTCCGTTGTCCGCAACCCCCCACCCACCCCAACTCCCCCCATGACGAGCAATCCCTAATGCCCAACAGTGTTGCTAGGTAAAAGCAGGCAGGGGGGGAGAGGAGAAAGGGTGGAAGGCATGGAGAGCGAGGCCGAATAGCACAGGACAGGAGGGGAAAGCAGGCATATTTCAATTAACACTATTAAAATAATGGGAAAGCACAAAACTCAAATTTCCCAGATCACAAGGCGATACTATAAACAGAACTAAAACCCCAAAAACATAAATAACTTAAATATCAATCCTTACCAAATAAATCAAATAGACTACCCCCTACCACTATAAGATAGCCTTCAAACCCTGAAAGAAAAATAAAACTAAAAAATACAATAACACAATTCCCTCTCACTGGATAAAATAACACATCAAAATATAAAATACTCCCTCTCCCACAGCCCTCTCACAGCCAAGGAGGGAGAAAAATAATAAAACAACCCCCTCTCACAGGATATGCAAAACTAACAATAACAATACAAAGTGCCTGTGGCTGGACTATCCAGGAACAGGATCCAAAGCAGAAAAGGCTTGCAGAGCATCAAGACATGACTGACACAGCTTCTATGCCCATACTGCCTTGGACAGGCCCCATGAAGACCTGATGTCCACTATCTGGCAACAGCCTTCCTCCATTCTGGCTCTTTCAAAAATGCCAGACAGGATGTGCCACCCCCTCAGATGGGGTCACACACCTTACTGGCCATCCTAATGCAAACTCGGTTGTTATCACTGCTGCCCACAACCAGTCCTCTAAACCTAAACATTTAAGCATGTCTCCTCCTGATAAGAAGTCTAAGCAGCTGGACAATTCTTGTTGCAAGATCCATTCCTCCTCCACTTGCACCCTCAGGTCCCTTAATTATATGGCTCATATGGTTTCTTAACAGAAATATTCCCTAGCCTCACTTGAGTCAAAGCTGGAAGCTATCCAGGATCAGGAGGTTAAGGCCAAGATTACCAAGACAGTGAGAATGGCTAAAATCTCCTGTTATCATGCCCTCTGGGCCACTTATGACACAATAGACTCAGTTGCTTGCACCACACCCACTGCTGTCTGCATTATTTGACATTTGTGGCTCAGGGTTGCTAGCCTGGCAAAAGATGACCAGTCCTCCATCCTGGATGCTCCTTTCAGGGGATCCATGTTATTTGGAGGTGACGCCAAGGATATTATCACTGAATTGCTGGACCATGACAAATCCATCCATGATGTCTGCTTCATGTACCAAGGGGGTTACAAAGGCAAACAGTCTTTTTGTTGGCAACAGATATGCCAGAAAAAAGAGGACCCTGCCAATAGCCAGGCCAAATGCTGGCATCCAGCATCAGGAACCCCTACTCTCCCTGCCAAGTCCCAGAGACCCCCCCAGAGGAGCTTCTGGGTCCCTTCCCTTGGCTCCCTGACTCATGGGGGACACCCCCGTTCCTCTAGGGGAACCTGCTGGGGGGGATTTGCCCTCCACCTTCTTGGATCACAGGACATAACCACATACTCTTGGGTCCTTCAGGTAATAGCAAGAGGTCACACCATTGAATTCCCAGACAGGCTTCTGGACAACCCCCCCCCCAGGCCTCTCCCATTATCCACCAAGGCACCTGTCTTTGATAGGGGATGAGATACAAGCTCTTCTGCAAAAGTTAGCCATAGAGCCTGTGGCTCCAACACAGCTAGGAAGAGGGCACTACTTCCATTCCTTCCTAGTGCCCAAAATGATGGGTGACTTAAGACCCATCTTGGACCTCAGCATGCTCAACCTCTACGTCAAGTACTAGAGGTTCTGCATGCTCACCATCCAGGGACTTCAACCCCTGCTCCACAAGGGCCATTGGCTTTGAGTGCTGGACATGCAGGATGCTTACCTGCACATCCATGTCTTCCAGGCTCACTGCCACCTCCTTCAGTTTGCCTTCCAGGGGGAACATTACCAGTTCAAGGCTATCCCTTTTGGCCTATCCTTGGCACTGTGGGTTTTTGCCAAGTACCTAGCAGTGGGGGCTGCAGCCCTATTCTGCAGAGGGATCTAATTGTGCCTGTATCTGGATGACTGGCTTCTGTCAGCCCCATCACAGAGCAGTCTGAGGGAGTCCCACTCCTTCACCCTGGACCTCTTTTTCACACTTGGAATTACAGTCAACTATCCCAAGTCCCACCTCTCCCCACCCACTACTTACAATCCATTTGGAGTGGTGCTGGATATGGTGCAGGGAATGGCCTTCCTCGCATCAGACAGAGTGGAGACTCTGCAGGAACATGCCAGATTAGTGGCCAACTCATGATGGTCCACAGCCAGATTGATCCTCCATCTTCTCAGGTTGATAGGATCTGCAATCTCTATAGTTCTTCTAGACAGACTGCATATGAGGGTGACCCAATGGACTCTTCATGTCCAATGGGATCCATGGCTGGACAACCTTGATCACAGGGTCCTCTTGTCCAGGTACTTGAAGAAGGATCTTCTTTGGTGGCAGGAGTTGTCCAATCTCTCCACAGGGGTTCCCCTTTCAACTCCCTGCTTCTACCATGACCTGTACAATAGATGCTTTGTGTCAAGGCTGGGGAGCCCACCTAGGAGACCATCAGACCCAGGGAACATGGTCTCACCTGGAAGTGTCCTTACTCATCAATGTGTTAGAAATGAGAGCAGTGCTGTATGCCTTCCAGCCACTTCTATGTCCATAGACACTCCTGGTTTAGATTGACAATATGTCTGTGGTCTGGTACCTGAACAAACAGGGATGCACTTGCTCATACCATCTATGCCAGGAGGAGATGCAAGTGTGATACTGGGCAGTCCAGCATGACCTCTGCCTGACTGCTGTCCATGTGCTGGGCATCAGTAACATTCTGGGAGACAGTCTCAGCTACACCACTGTCAGGGCTCATGAGTGGGAGCTAAATCAAGAGGTGGTCAAAAGCTTATTTGACCTGTGGGGTCAGCCAGAGACAGACCTCTTTGTCTCCCCATCCAAGACAAAGCTACCCAATTTTTGCTCACTCATTCCCAGGCAAGGTGTTTTCTGGTGAGACGTGCTGTCTCTTTGCTGGACAGGGAGGTTCTTGTATGCTTTTCCTCCCATGCCAGTGCTTCAGAGGGTTCTCTTGAAGCAATAGGCAGAAGGAGCTCACATGATTCTAATAGCCCCTCTTTGGCCTCATCAGATTTGTTTCCCTCTGCTTCAACAGCTATCAATGGAGCCCCCGGTACCTCTACCTCTCTGCCATGATCTTCTGACTCAGGAGCAGGGCAGACTGGTGCATCAGGGCCTCAAATCCCTCCACCTGCAAGCATGGCACCTGTAGACATATGTGGAATAACTCCCTTTGTTATTGTTTTACAAAAATTGTCAACTGTGCAGACGCATTTGCAAAAAATAAATTATAATAGTGAGACTTTTTGAAATGTTATTGACTTACCATACTCAAGCTTGTCTATCCACTTACTCAGTTTCCTACTTGTTTCTGTCCTCTTACTAACTAATTCCTGTTGCTTCATATCAAGGGGTTGTTGACTTTCATATTGTGTGTGCCTGGGGTGGAGCAGCAATAAAAGATAAACTATGCAATACCCTCAATAACACACCTACCCCAGTTTACTTTTACCTAGCGCCCATTTTTAGGCCTTGTACAGTAAGATCTTCCTTCAAGAGAAGAACTTGTAATGAAATGTGTAAGATTTACATTGACATTTGCGTATATGCACTTTCATATTATACTAATTGTGTGTGTGTGTGTGTGTGTGTGTGTGTGTGTGTGTGTGTGTACTGTATAGCAATGTCTAAAAAATGTATTAAACACATCAAATGTCTTCCTAAACATGTCTCAACATTGTGTTTATCTTCTACCTTGTCACAACACACAGTTGTCTCAGCAGTGTTTGCAATTAAGGTACAGTACCTTTATGTATATGATGGCCCAGTTCTGTTGAGTTGATTGCTATAACAGTGCATAGAATAAAATGTGAAACATACAGGTAACTGTAATACAGACGGTGGCATTATTTTTATATCTGCCCTTTCTCAATGAACCATACTTTGATTCAGTTAGTGTATGCAACAGCAATTCAAGTTTATGTTTAAGCCCATGAAACACCCTTATCTACTTAATGCATTTACAGCCATAGTGGCTCTGCCAGATCTTGTTTTATTTAGTTTTTATTTACCAGGTGGGTGCACTAGACAAACCTTTGGTAGATGATAACATAGATGTCTGTCACAACAGTACACAAGATAGAGGGGGATCTACAGATTTGTAGTCAAGAGCATAGCAAATTAATTGCCACTCACCCAGTTTTCTAGTCTTAATACAATATTTTTTTTTTATCTTTAGAATATACACTGTTTTCAGGGTGCCCTGTACACCAACAGACCTCCAATTAGTCTTGCAATCAGCAGAAAAGATCAGACAAAATGCCTTTTTCTTTCATGTTTTTATTGCAAAATATAATAGAATGGTGGGAAGGGACAGAGACAGACTCCTGAGTGCAAGACTAATTGGAGGTCTATTGGAGTTTCTTGAGTTAGCAAGCCCTGTCTTGCAGCATACCACCACAGGTATTTGTGGTCAGTTTTGTTTGGAACTGTCCTATACACCACCAACATTTCAGGAGTGAACTCCCTTCCTCAGGGTGGAAGTGAATTGCCCTAAATAAGACTGTTCAATACATTTCACTCATATAATAAATTTACCTGAAACATTTAAAAGGCAAGACAACTGATGAAACTCTCACAGTGCTACAAAATATATTCACATACATAATTACTGTGTTCAACACCTTGTGGAATTTACTTGTTTCTTTAAACTGTATTACTATTAAAATGCAACAGTAAAACATTATTTAGTTTCACAGCAATTCTAAAACCTGACTCTATTTACAGTTACATAGAAACACAGAAACATATAAATTATCAGCAGATAAGGACCACCAGGCCCATCCAGTCTACCCAAAAGCCCTACACTAGTTTGTAATTACCTTTCTTGTGCTGTTTTTTTTTTTATAAACAATTGTTCTCATCTAAATCCTAGCTCTTTTCTATGTACATCATTGTAGTTAAATCTCTTTTTTCATTCAAAAATGTTAGTCACATATTACAATATTCTAAAATTAATGGTATGGTGTAACTATTTACTCAGTCTCTTAAATCAATGTTTGTGCACGCTGGCTAAAAATAAAGAACAAATGGGTTACGTATTAAGTCAGCACACTTTTCTTAAGTGGTACCATGCATATATTTAAAATTTCAAAAACAAGTGAATGGGATTATTACAACAGCCTTATATAGAAAGGCTACAGATCGTAATACTGTTTTGCTAGCTAGCATATCATCCAGAATGTGCCAGAAAGCCAGTTCTTAAGGACAGAATGCAATTACAGTCAGCAAGAAGTGTATGAAAAAGAATCTGGTGTTATGGAACAGCATTTTAAAGAGAGGGGATATGCTTGCTCTATTATTTTGGCAGCTAAAGAAAACAGTGATAAAATCAGTAGGGAAACATTAATGCCTTGGGCTGTGCATGCAGAGGATGCCAGCTCCACACGTGATTGTATAAACTTTGTGAGTACATACAGTGTGCATTCTTTGAAAGAGCAAGATATAATATAGGAACTGACATGTTCTGGTGCAGACCCACGGCTGAGATAAACAGCTTGAGTGTCACCTATGATGGCATACAGAACAGCAAAAAATTTCAAAGGAAATGTTGGCCCATTCTATACAGCCTGTACCACGTCCAAGGAATTGGTTACCTCCCCTCCCTAAAGGCTGTAAATGTATGGACATTGTAAATACTGCCCCTATGTGAATGAATGCACTATGTTCAGGAACCCATATAATAATGAGAATTTGGAAATAATGCAGTTTATAAATTGTGTACTTGTCAGTTTGCACATGTGGTTCCTATTATGTGGGAAGGACAAAAAGGAAATGGAAAGAAAGAATAGGAGAGCACATTAGAGCCATAAAAAATGTTAATTTTAAATTATGTGTGGGCTACCCATATGAGCACAGTGGAAATCAAAGTAGAACATGAAACCAAGTTTCTTGGACTTGAGCAAGTTTGCTTAGGACCTAGAGGAGGTGACAGAGAGCTAGCTAGCCTTAAGTGAAAAGTAATTGTATTGAATCTGTAAGTTGGCAACATGGGCTAATGTTGGTGGACTTAATGAACAAATTGAGTTGGAGCCCTTCTTCAAAGATAGAACTTAAATGTGTTGTGGCAATACAACATTATTAATGTTGGTATATAGTCTCTTTTTAGGGAAATGTACACCTTAGTGAAGATGTTAGCTTGACCTCCTATGTGTTACTATTATATTGCTGATTAATTCAAATGTTTCCTCTTGTTAGCAGGGCTATTGGTTGGATCTATCATGATTTAGGGCCTTCTGGGCCCTTTACATTTAGTCTTGCATTGCAACATATTCTTTCTGTGATTCAGTATCAACCTTTTCCCCTATATTTGTATTTATTTATTTTATTTTAGTCTTTGATAACTGGGTAAGGCCCACTAGGCATAAGTGCCTGTTTTCAGGGGTGATCTGGGAGCACTGGGGGCTTAAGTGACATGCTCACAGTCACACAGTATACAAGTGAAGGTTGTGGGAATCAAACCAAGGTCTGCTAGATGTACCAATAACATTCACAACTCATTACTCTAGGCTATATTGCCAGCCCCGGATATTTCAAATAAAATGAGAGTATAAATATTTTATGGAATGAATAAGCTTAGTTTGCGCTGTTTTAAATTTTGTGTCCTTTCTAATTTTGCATAAGGGTATTTATAGAAGTGCATATGGTGATGGTTTTGATAAACTGTAATGTCACTTTACATTTTTAATTGGTGCACTCGACGCCTGCTATAAAAAGGGCTTTGTTCCTATTGAATATTACCTTTGAAAAAGCATGTGAATGTGAAATATCAGTGGGATTTTTCTCTCACTCTGTTGTGGTGCTGTGTCCTTTTGTGTCTGCAATAAATATCTGGGAAGTTTTGAGCTTAACCTGAGATTGGACTCCCTTAATTTAAGAATTGGATTGCTGAGTGCCATGACTTTTTCTTGCCTCATTGACTTTTTTGTCACTGATTATCCATCCCCCTGGTGCAGCTCTTATGTTCCACAGCTGGTACCATACATATTAGTGCCTGCAAGATAAAGTGCAGATTTTGTTTCAGACATACCATTTTTCATAGCACTGTTGCTTGACTCCCCCTTTTCTCTTCATGTAGTGAGAGTGCCAGGAATATGCAGCTTGGGACTTAAATACCATCCCAGCCTCCCAGCACCCTTGTCATAGGTCACTTCGTATGATGTCATGATGCTAATTCAGATGATGTCATGATACCATTGCATCTGATGCCATAGCATTGCCGTTGCATAATTCTAATAGCACGGTTCTTATTATTTACTTTCAAAGGTACTGCAGGTATTTTATATTGTATATTTAGCTGTTAGACTTCTTTTTTTTTTTGCTTTATTTCTCTGTTCTCCCCGTCCTCTTGGTCAGCCACTCCTTCAGACCGCATAAGACCTCCCCAGTGCACCAAATGCCTCGTCCCCATTCTCACTTTCTCCAAGTACTGTGGCCTCAGTTGACTAAATGTGTCCCTTTGTGGGGGGGGTGCCATAAGGTGGGGTACTGCTAGGGGAGATTTTGCCCGGAGGCATTCCTTCAACAACAAGCATGCACAATGACGGACTGGCTCAGACACTTCCTGGCTGTGTGGTGAGTGGGGGGGGAATGGCTGCCATCATCCAGTCTGCAAAGTGGGCATTTTTCCTTTTCTTCCCAAACCCACCCTACTCCCACATATATTGGTCCAGCTGTGGCAGCATCCTGTGGAGCAAGGAAGTTCAGCAGCATGTTGAGGCTACACACCAACAAGAATCCTGACTGTAAATTACCACCTGGAGTTGCCTAACAGTAAGCTGGTACTGACACCCCCCCCCAGGAGGGAAGCATCCATAAGATTCTCTAAACTCCATCACTGCTAGTGTCTACTCCTGATGACTTGGCTCAGTGCACAAATCCGGGTCACCAGAGTGCTGAGGGAATATCCATCACTTGGTGCCATGAAGCTGGCATAATAGGTCAGACTTCTGATATATTTGCACTGTTTATAAAGAATCATGTTAGCGTTTGTAGTGACATCAGCTCCAGCTGAAATATACATCTTATACAATGTCCTGCTAAAAGGATTCCCTTAATACTTTTCTTACATTTTCTACATGGGTGGAATCACTATACTAGCTGCATGAGTAGAATCACTATAGGAGCCTGACTTACTATATTTCCCTGAAAGCTGTTTAAAGGACCTAGTTGCACGTGAACTTCAATAAAATAAAAATAAAAATTAAGTCAAAATGGGATCCAGGATAAAAGTCTTACAGTTTCTCCTGTGTTAAGTTTAAAAATAGAGTATACCCTGATCCCATGTAGAAATAAGAACTGTGCCAATACTCTTGGTTGGGGTAATGAGGCAGATCACAGTGCCTGCAATTAAGACTCACCTGTTACGAATAACGTAACTAGTTACTTGAGTGTGAGACTCTGTTGTGGCAAGCAAAGGTAAACACAGATCCATACCTTTCATTGCAAAGAAAGACACGCATTTGTCAATGCCGAATGTTTCCTTGCATGGTTTATGTGGCAGGGGTGTATTGTGTTAGTTGAACTTCTAGTGGGAGGAAAGCCTGCCTGAACTATGTTTTGTCAAACCATCATATTTTGGACAGCATTTGAATATAGAAGCTTGGGTAATAAGAAGGCTATGCTGAAAATATGGGGTGCAAATACTGAAGATTTCCACAGTTACGAGCATGCATACCAAAATTGCAATGAATGGGCATAACTTTGTCATTTTTTCATATTTTGACACCAAATGTTGAACATAGTCTTTTTATCACCCCACTTCATGAATTCCATAGGTGAAACATTTTCAAATCTGAGGGAAAATTGCATTCCATGCCACAGATGAAAAAACTATAGCAGTATAGTACAGTGGTCTAAGGCTCTGAATTGCAAATCTGGTGATATCCAGTAGACCAGACCAGGGTTTGAATCCCACAGCTTCCCCTTGCATACTGTGTGACTCTGAACAAGTTTGTTCCCAGGTTGCTCCTCTAAAAAAGCTTTCAGCTTAGTGTACTATACCTGGTTAAACAACAACAAAAAAAAAAAGCTTGTTTTGAGCAGGATGTGAAAAATGACAGCTGTATTGTTCATGAAGTCATGTGATAAAATGGCTCAATCAATCTTTATTTGTAAAAGGCACCTTTCCAAAACCAAGGCACCTGTACATTGCATGATAAAACAAAAAATAATTAAAACAATATTAAAATAGACTTGACAACAGCATTCAAATGGAGTTTGCCCTTTAAGGGGCAGACCAGGTTGTCCTGGTGCACCCCTTCCCTTTTCATCAGGATGGTGTTCTCAGAAGGGGAGGGGGAAGGAAGGGGAGAGCCCCAGGGATAGAACAATGTACAGGTAGCAGGAAGAGGTGGGGCAAGTGGAGGTACATAAGGGACAACACAGGAGTGGCTCAGCCACTTTTGCTGGAGTTTCGAATTTTCTGAATGGCAGCACATCAGATTGGCATCAGAACACAGGTTGGGTGGATTTGGTCAGGTAAACAGTAATAGATTTTCCAAAAACTTTAATTGTATGAATGATTAAGACAAGGATATCTCAGGCAGTGCAATGTTGTAGGTCTTTTGAACAGATGTTAGAAATAACCCATCTTGTTTAAAAAAAAAAAGAGCTGACCTTGTAGTGCAGGGTAGTTTCTCTGACCACAAAGTAAAAGTTCTGTGTGGTTTCGATCTTGTGGGTTCAGTATATAAAAAAAAAGAAAGAAAGGAAGGAAATAAATGAATGGGTAGGAACCTCAGATTGTGTGTACTGTTATGCCTGCCTTTTTAGGGAAAGTTGTGGTAATGGATAAGTGCATTGCTAGGGGCAAGAGTAGTGCCTGAGTGATGTAAATAGATTTGTGGCTATTTATAATGCTGGAAAGAGGTCAGGGGAGGCGCGAGAGCACCACACAGTGGACATGGCATTTTCAGTTGGCTGGGGCAGACACCCGAGTTTCCAAGTCATTAGTGGCTATTGGGGGAAAAGCGAGAGCACCACATGGGCTTTGTTTTGACTCGTTGGCAGGGCAGAATGCCCGTTTTTGTTGGGAGAAGGTCTGGGGGCCAGAGGAAGGAAGCAGGTAGCGTGGGGAGTGAAGCAGGTGAAAAGCCATCGGTGGGGGTGAGAGTGCCATGTGGTTTGAGCATTTTATTTCGAATAACAGGGCAGTCACCTGCCTGGTCAGAGGAAGGAGCAGCAGTGAGCAGATGAGAAGGAGAAGCCTGAAGGGCTGGAGATTTGGAGCATGAAGCCCGCGTTGGCTGTGAGAGCACTGCTGGGGGTGATCTTATGCGTGGGAGCCTGCATATGCCGCATTGGCTATGAGAGCACTGCTGGGGGGGTCTTATGCATGGGAGCCTGCATACAAAGTGCCATGAGGGGTAGCAGGCATTGAGGCCCTGCAGGGCGCAGGGTGAAAGGGAATAGCGGCTGAGCCTGCAATTTTCTGGGTGGCACGGGACGCCAACGGGGGGTCGGGAGCAACACATGGGACTGCAGAGAACATCTGGAGGGGTCACAGGGACCTAAGGGGGTGAGTCAGAGCAATGCAGCCTTGCCGGTCACACACCGGTGACTGCATGTGTTAACTGGAGGACTGGACAGGGGGCTGAGCGGGGGGGACAGCACAGGGTTCATGCCCTATGGCCCAGTAGGGCTGGCAGAACAAAAAAGGGGCCCCCACCTTTGGTTTAAGGGCCAGAAGGACAGGCCAAGAAAGCAGGGGGAAGGCGATTGTCATAGCGGACAGGTGGCGTGGCCACGCTGGGGAAGCACGGCAGAAGGGAAGCACGGCAGAAGGATGCTTAAAAGGGGTTTAAAAAAATAATAATAAAGAGGAAAAGATAAGCCATTAGCGGCCACACGGCGTGACATCACATGCCAGGGGGGGAGAGGGGGAACAGACCAAGATGGAGCAGGGGCTCGAGTCGGATGGGCAGGAGGGCCTAGAGACAAGAGGCCTAGCGATCCAGAGGAGGGGAAACCTGGAGACCTGGGAAATGAAAAGGGGGCTTGACAGGGGGCTTAGCAAGGGACAAGGGGGAGCGACCAGTGGACCAGAAAAACTGGGTCTGGACATGCAGCAGGTGCAGAGCACCATTTCGGGCTAAGGAAAGAAAAAAAAAGAGGTAGGAGCAGGTGCATCTCAGTTGGAGGCTGCCTATGGGTGGAGGTGGGCCTGGCCTCTCAGGTTACAGACCCCGGATTGCTGTTTAAACCAGTTTCTTTTCTTTTCCAGTGTTTTCACAGGTGACAGAGCAGAGAGCATGACACCCAAGAAGAGCAAGCCTTCGAAGGAAGACGCCTACAAGGCGATAGTGGAGCTGGCTGAAAAGGCCAATAGGATGTGGGAATTGATGGAAGGGGAGGAACCAGGGAGGTCTGGGGAGAAAAGGAAAGTTGGGAAGGGTAAAGGGTGCAGAGAGAAGTGGCCAGCGGGGAAGCCTCGCAGCCCAACCAGAGCGCAACCACAGATGGTGGGGTACCCAAGGTGGCTAATCCAGTACCTCTGCACCCAGGAGACCCGGCCCTGTCAGTACCTCCACAGGGACAGGTGGTGGTTCTCCCAGTGGAGTCCAGTCTGGACCCCCAGCATACAATGGTTCCTCCGCAGCCGCTAGTAGGCCTACCAACCCTTCACCCAGAGGAGAACGTGCTGGGGCACCAGGATGCTAGTAGGCAGCAAGGAATGGACAAGGTCACAGGTAATGCACCCGGCTCCGTTGGTGACAGCATCAAGGAGTACATAGGTCAGATCATTTTGGCACTTGGTTCGAGGGGCTTGAGCCAGATGGAGAATGTGCCAGCCAAGATTAGGGCAGGAGAAGAGGTGGTGAAGGAGAAGGAAGGTGGAGTTGAAAAGGAGGGAAAAGGAACAAGGGAGATAGGAGATTGGAGCTCCAGGGATGAGAGTGGGTGAACACGTACTGCTGACCACAAAAGAGAAAATATGGAAAGGAGAGTATGTGGATATTTTTGCTTTAGTAAGCCAGGATGCAGCAGCGAAATATGAAGAAACAGAGAACATAAGGAAAAGTGAAATGGCAGCGGCAGTGGTTTTGCTAGGCAAGAAAGAGGAGGACAAATTCACAAAAGGGAAGACTTGGGAGGGGTGGTTCATAGGTTTCGCCACATTCTCAGCCATAGTGTTGGAAAGAAGGCCTGAACTGGGCATCCTGCTCATTACATACTCCCTGATAATAAGGAGAACAAAAGCAAAAGGGGGTATGGGCTGGATATATTATGATGAATTCTTCTGGCAAAGGATGGCCACATATAGGGATGTACGATGGGACACGAAACAGATTTATGGACAGATTACGTAACCAATCAGTCCACGCTGGAGGGAGAGTTTGGGAAAAAAGGTACCATGCTACAAAGATGTTGCTGGGCCTACAATAGGGCTTTTTGCTCATGGACACAATGCCGTTTTCAGCATGCCTGTTCAAAATGTGGGGGATCACATCTGACAATCAGATGCAGGATGACAAGGGTCCAAGGAATGCAAGGAACTGGGGGGCTTGAGTCTGGTCAACAGTTCTTTCAGGAAGGGCAGGGGTATAAAGGCCAGACATGGAATAGAGGGGGGAGGGGGAAGGGGCATGCAAATAGAGGGAGTCAAAATCATTGACCAGCAAGGCCGGGCATCAGCCTGAGGGGGAGAGCTGGTGGGGAAAAAGAAACAAGGACAGGTGAACAATTTAGGGCAGTTAGAACCCCTATCAGGATAGAGGCATGGATGGAATGGTTGGACAGATACCCAGATAAGAAAATGGCGGAAATGATTAAAGAAGGTTTTCACACAGGTTTTTCTCTACAGTATGAAGGACCAAGGCAGGCCAGAGAGGCAAACAATCTGGGCTCAGTGAGAGGGAGGGAAGACATGTTACAATGGAAGATAGAGAAGGAGAAGGCAGCAGGGAGAACAGCTGGACCATATGATAATCCCCCCGTTAGAGAACATGAGGATTTCCCCATTAGGTTTGGTTCCCAAAAAAACAAGAAGGGAAATTTAGGGTGCTTCATCACCTATCCTTTCCCGAAAGTGAGTCAGTCAACAATTTTATTGGTGAGGAATATAGTAAAGTGACATATTCCACCCTGGAAGATGCAGTCCGGATTATCTGGGCAACTGCAGATGCATGGATGGCTAAGACAGACATAGAGTCATCCTTCAGACTACTTCTGGTTAGAAGAGAGGATTGGGACCTGTTGAAGTTTAAAATTGGGGGACAGTACTATTTCGATAAGGCCATGCCAATGGGTTGCTCTATAGCATGCGCCACATTTGAAGCCTTTAGCACATGTTTGCAGTGGATATTCCAAGAAAGGACTTGTTATAAGGCAGTGATTCACTATTTGGATGATTTCCTTTTCATAGGCAGCAGAAAGAGGGAAATGGAAAGAATGTTAGCCAGTTTCCAACAGATGTGTCAGGAACTAGGGGGTCCCACTAGCACTGGAAAAAACAGAAGGGCCTAGTAGGGTGTTAGAGTTTCTGGGCATTGAGATAGATGATCCAAGGGAAATATTTCAGTTACCAGACAAAAAAGTGGAAAAATTGAGGGAATTGATTAAGATACATACCAGTAGAAGGAGGGTACAGCTGAAGCAGGTACAACAGGTATTGGGACATCTGAACTTCGTGTGTAGGACAATTGGGCCAGGGAGAGCTTTCACAAAGAGGCTAGCAAGGGTCACAGCTGGAGTGGCCAGGCCACACCATTGGGTGGACATAACAAAGGGAGTCAAGGAGGATTTCAAAGTATGGGAGGAATTCCTTAGGGAATATAACGGCTGCTCTTTCTGGCAAGAGGAATGGGTGTATAACACAGACCTCGATCTTTACACAGACGAGGATGGAAGCCTGGGCACGGGAGGCTATCTGAGGAGCAGATGGTTTGCAGAGCCCTGGCCTTCAGATTGGGTGAGGGACGGTGAGGTGCGGGACATAACCTTGTTAGAGATCCTGCCCATCTGGGCTTGCACCCTAGTTTGGGGAGAAGAATTACAGGATCAAAAGGTAACATTCTGGTGCGACAATAGAGCAGTGGTAGAGGTCTTGAACAATAGGGGAACCAGGTCAGAAACAATCATGCAAGTTTTGTGACTCTTGGTACTAAGGGCATTGCAGTTGAACATGTCATTTAGAGCGAAACACATAGAAGGGGTACACTACACCCTGGCTGACAGCCTTTCCCGGCTGCTGCTGGATCATTTCCGGAGGCTGGCACCAACAGCGGAGGAGCAAAAAATTCCCATACCAATGAACATATGGGACGTTGGCAGGAGGGAGCAGAAATGTTGTTCCGCAGTTCATGGGCACCACGGACTCTGAGGGCCTATGATGGGACCTGGCGAGTGTTTCAAACATTCAGGGCAGCTCATCACATGGAGGTAAGTAGGCCACTCACAGAGGAGTAGTTGGGGTAGTTCACTGTGGAGCAGTGGCAGAAGGGGACAGCCCATGCCACAATGGGGGTCTACTTGGCAGGGATTAGTGTGTTCTGCAGTCTGAAAAGGTGGCAGGACCCAATGAAGTCAATGTTCATTAGAAGAATGATACAAGGATGGGGTAGGTTAAAACAAGGGATGGTGGATAATAGGAGGCCAATAGGGGAGCAGTGGCTGATGAAACTGAAGGGAGTGTTGCCAGCAATATGCAGATCAAAGGCTGAGGCCCTGTTATTCCACACAGTTTATGTGGTAATGTTTGCCGGGGCCATGAGAGTGAGCGAAGTGGGGGCCAGGGCAGGCAAGACAGGAAAGGGGGACTGGAATGGGAAGATATAAGTTGGGGGATCAAGGAAATACAGGTCATGATTAAGAGGTCGAAGATGGATCAAAAGGGTCAAGGTTGCATAGTAACTCTAAAGAAACATGTAGAGGGCACAGTGTGCCCAGTGCAGGCTTTGAGGGCTTTCACTGCAGAGCGTGAAAATAGGACAGGAACATTATTCCTGCATGGGGACTGAAGCAGAGTCACGAGTTATCAAATCACTGCATTAGTCAAGAGGGGCATGCAATTCCTGGGGGAGGACCCAGTGAATTATTCCTCCCACTCTTTATGGATATGGGCTGCCTCACAGTGGGCAGCAGCAAGGGAGAAGGTGAATAATATTCTGGAGAAAGGGCGCTGGCGGCTGGTCAGTTATAAAAGATACATCTGAACACTGCAATGTGGAGACTAATGTCTCGCTTAAGTTTGTAACAGATGGGGAACCACGGGGGGGGACAAGGGAGTGATGATATGATGATGGAAACTAAGATCATAAATAAAATATCTATTCTGTTTAAACCCTAAAGGAAGAGGGAGGATCATGGAAGCCTGGATCTGCAGCCACTCCTATATTTATTGGGCAGAAAGGAGAGCTGAGAAAAAGGCTGGGGGAAAGCAGCTTTACCAGGAGGTGAAACAATGTAAATTGGTATGGCGCGTCATCCATGGGATGAGATGGGCGCAGCTGCTCCCCACCTTGAAAGAGCTGAAGGAGCGGCATCCCACCCCAGACTTAATTATTATTCACCTAGGGGGTAATGACCTTGGGGGCAAACCATGGGTAGAAACATATATGCAGATAAAAAGGGACTTAGAGATAAAACAGCAGTGGTGGCCTAAGGTATGCCTGGCCTGGTCGGATATGATACCCAGAAGAGTTTGGAGATTGCAGCACAGCCATAGAGCTGTGGATAGGGCCAGGAGAAAGATGAACAGAAGGGTAGGGACACTAGTGAAAAAAATGGGAGGACAAGTACTATTGCGGGGGGGTGGAAGAGTGGGTAGAAGATTTCTATAGGTCAGACAGTGTACACTTGTCAGATCTGGCCATAGATATGTTAAATACAGAAATGATGGGATTTATAGAAGCATGGAGGAGACATACAGGAAATATATTAAAAAAAAGAGGGGGAAGAGAGGGCTCGGAGGGGTCTCTCCGATGCAAAAAGGCGATAGGTCCCTAAGTAAGAGGAAAGCCAGTCATCCAATGCAAGCTGGAGACTGGCTAGTGGGAAAGGGGGAATAAAAAGGAATAAGATGAAAAGAGGAAGAAGCAGAAGGAGAAAAGCGGTCTTGGTTTTCACCGTTACCTAACAGAAAAGGAGAAGAAGAAGGCACCCAGGTTCTCACCTGGGGGAGAAGAGGAAGAAAGAGGGATGATCAGAGATGGATATATGGTGGAAAATAAATGAAATTGTGAGAGATATAATAATAATAAAAGATGATAAAGGGAACATGGAATTATGATATATAAATAAATTAATTGCCAAATCTGAGCACAACAACAAACAATGGTCTCTGTCTTTTTGTGACTGAAAAGGGGAATCCGGGACAATGGGTTTGCCCTTTAAGGGCAGACCAGGTTGTCCTATTTGCCCTTTCCTTTCATCAGGATGGTGTGCTAAGAAGGGAGGGAAGGAAGGGAGGGCCCAGGGATAGAACAATGGACAGGTAGCAGGAAGGGGTGGGGCAAGTGGAGGTACATAAGGGACAACACGGGAGTGGCTCAGCCACTTTTGCTGGAGTTTTGATTCCTCCCACCCACCCTACAAAACAAAGGCAAGAGGAAAAAGACAGTCAAAGAAAAAGGACTGTATAGTAGGACTGTAAGGATGGACGAGGGATGAGGCTGGTTGGATGGTTATGGAACTTCCAAAGGTGGATGGCAGGTAATAATATGTTTATTGGACTGCCAAAAGTGGATGACAGGGGAGAATATGGTTATTGGACTGCCAAATGTGGATGGCAGGAAAAAAGGGGGAAAATGGGGGGGGGAGGAGGCGACGGGGAAAGAAAAAGGAATAAGACAAAAAGAGGAAGAAGCGGAAGGAGAAAAGCGGTCTTGGTCTTCACCGTTACCTAACAGAAAAGGAGAAGAAGAAGAAGAAGAAGGCACCCAGGTTCTCACCTGGGGGGAGAAAAGAGGAAGAAAGAGGGATGATCAGAGATGGATATATGGTGAAAAATAAATTAAATTGTGAGAGATATAATAATAATAAAAGATGATAAATGGATCATGGAATTATGAAATATAAATTAATTAATTGCAAAATCTGAGCACAACAACAAACAATGGTCTCTGTCTTTTTGTGAGGGAAAAGGGAGGAGTCCAGGACGAACTCACTATATGCTAGGCTAAAAATATAAGTTTTTAAAGCCTCCTTAAAGCTTTGGGCAGTCGAGCAATCTCGCTATATTGAACATTTGGAGTGAAAATATTGAAAATGGTCAAAGGTACACACATGCATAGAAAATGTTAAATAACATGTTACTCAGCCATTTTTTGGAGTTTATTCACCAAATTTTCAACATGGCCTTTTTGGGACCCCACCTTATGAAGAGTGCCACTGTTGTTTCATTTATTGATCCTGAAAAGTGATTTCACACAGTGACCCTGCCATTCTGCACCACAGGTGAGAAAACACATTTTGGGTAGGACATGAAAAATGACAGACATGGTGTTCATGTGGAAGTGTGAAAAAATGGGAATGTTGAAAATCTGGAGTGAAAATATAAGAAATTTGTAAAGTTCCGATCATGCATAGAAACTGCATGATGCATGCTCGTAACGTAGTAATTTTTGTGATTTTTTTTGCAACAAATCTTCAATACAGGCTTTTTGGAACCACTCCACATGAACACTGGCATAGTCATTTCATTAATCAGTCCCAAAAGGTGATTTCATGCAGTGATGGCAAAATCACCTCTTGGGACTGAGTAACAAAATGACAGTGTTAGTGTTCATGAAGTGGTGTCCCAAGAAGCTCATGTTGAAAATATGGGGTCAAAATTCCTAAAAATGGCTATGATATCAACATAAGTTGAAAACCCCATTGACAACCAATATACTGTACAGTGCTTACCTTGATTTCTCAGTTAGCAGTTCAGCTTTGAAGAGTGCAGGCATGTCCCAACTCAGAGAAGATCACAGCGGCTGACCTCAGGAAGTACTTATGGGGTAAGGGGTTGTGTGGGAGGTCGGTGTACAGAGGGTGGAGCAATGGGGGCCCTTTTCTTTTTTACAGGTTTAAAAAAATAGACATTGGGAGACAGTTTACTTATTTTTACAGGATATGAAAAATGTGTATTTTGGGATACTGGGACTGGGCTCCCCAGTGTCCTGGGGGGTTAGATAATGGGCACCCCGATGTCACCACAGGGATGGGGAATGGAGGTTCCGGGTGGATAGCACATAGAGAGAGGGAGCAGGAGTGCTTAATTTTGATAATGGGAAAGGGAATGAAGGGTGCAGGGTGGACAGCATAGAGAGGGATGGAGCGGGAAAGAATGCAGCTGGTGATAAGGCAGAGGATGTGCAGGGGCACCGCCACTATTGAAGCACTGCAGTATGCGAATTGTGGAGAAGAGCAGGGGACAGAGCTGTCAGCTTATCAGCCAGTATTATGCAAATAAAAGGAGTGAAGCGCTCTCATTGGAGTGCTTCATTTCTTTCCACTAAAGAACGGCTTTCAGCTGTGTCACAGTATGGTTGTGTGCTCATTGGTCTTTCAGGGACAAGCCCACTGTAGATTGTTCTGCATTTGACTCGTCCCTGACACACCTCTCAAATGTTGTTCTACCACAAGATGTTTCTTGTACTCATACAAGGAAACATAAAAATGAGGACAATAAATTCCTCTGAGACTGACAGGGAGAAAATGCTCTATTATAAGAGAGAAAAGAATTTTTAAATTATTGGTAGGCAATTGATAATTTAATTTAAACCATATGTTTTGTCAGTTGCTCTGAATAAGTGAATGTGATAAGCCTCCCTGATGAGTAATTTCCTCTCCAAGTTCCATCCTTTCCTTTCTAGGGTCACTAACGCTATTCTGAGCAACCTTAAGTTTAGAATCATGTGACTTTTCTCTTTGAAATGTCTTGCCACAGGGGATGGTCTATCTATAGTAATGATGTCACTTTTACATTCTCCCACCTGATTCTTAGAAATCTGCTGGTTATATATCGAGTCACAGGGGCATTTCAGACCATAAATGACCCCTACCATTTGGCATATGATAAAGTCATCAATCTTTATTATTCCTGCTGTAGTCACATTGGCTGCTGTCTCTGTGCGATCTCTGTTTTAAAAGAGGATAGATCGTCCACATAGATTATTCCCTTTTATATCTATGTTTGATAAAATGCTTCCTTCTACCGATATTGGGACTGAATGTATGGACCACTCTGTCCTTTAAATTCTTTGCCCTTTTCTCTATTACTAGAGGTCCTTCGTTAAATACATCCCTACCATCCCTAGTGCTCTATAAAATGATGTTCCACTGTTTAAATACAATTTTCTTAAATAACCAAAACTGTCAGAAAACACAGCAGAAAAAACAATGCAGTTTCCAGTTTCCTTCTGTTCAAAGTTCTGTTTCTCTTGTAATAACTGTTTTCTTCTCTCTGTGCCATCCACTCTTTCCCTTACTGTTCTCATGACTTCATGCTTGTACTTTCTCAATATAAACCCTTGTTCCATCTGATTAGCTGCTGCAGTGTAATCCTCTTGTCTTGTGCTATTACATTTTGCCTTTAACATCTGTCCAAATAGAATGCTTTCCAGCAATTTTCTCAGATGAAATAATTTTGCATATTAGAGGGCATACCTATCAGTATCTTATCAGTAAAGTCTTGCACATAGGCTTTTGTTCAGCTTTAATATTTCCACATCCAAGAAGTGTATTTTCTCATGCAATCAATTCATAGTAAATGCCATATATGGGATACTGGTGTTTAGATATTCATGAAATCTTACCAATTCATGTTCAGTGCCATTCCATATAATCAGATCATCAGCAACACCATTTTTCCATTTTTTTTAATCTGATGTGCAAATGGATTGATAGAATCTGGGTATATGGATTTACACTCAAAGCTGTCCATAACCAGATTGATGTATGAGTGCACTATGGCACAGCTCACAGCTGTCCCCTTGTGTTGCCAATAAAAGTCATTTTTAAAACCAAAATACTTTTTTTTTTCCTAGGACTAGTCTCTTCATACCATTAAAATGCTAATTTGAGGGATCGGTTTCCTGTCTTTCTCTTTCAAGTATTTCCCTCAATGACTCCAGGCCCTCGTCACTGGTTATTGAGTTATAAAAAATGTCTCACATCCTACATTACTAGAAGGCACTTCTCCACATCCAATTGTTCCTCAATAAAGGCCTCTAACAACTGAATAATATTCCTGGGTATTTTGCAAATGCATTAGTGATATTCACCAGTGGTTTGATATAGTAATCTATGTATGTAGACAGGTGTTCCAGTACAAAGCCTATGCCTTCAACTATGGGGATCTGCAAGACTTAAATATATTTCCATAACACATCCATGCAGCCTCCAGTTAACACTTTCCCTTTTCTGTTTGCATCTACATTTGCACATTTCTTCTTTGTTGACATCATATCACACACACACACACACACACACACACACTTAACTTCACTTGTTATGCTGGGGGGGTTGGGGGCAGGGGGATGGAGGGCATAGTATCCCCAGTCTCTTGCCTCCCACCCTGGGTAGGAAACTGATGGAGAACACATCTTCAGTCAGATGATATGAACCATGTCCCTCCAATCCTCTCTCAACCCCCCCCCCCCCACACACACAGGGGACTGACTGGGGCATAGTGCTAACCACAGGTCCCCATCCATCAGCAATATGCACCATGTCCTCCTAGTCTGTTGCATGAATGAGATTACACAGGCTAGCTAGTCAATCCCCCCCCCAACAATAGTAAGATAACATTTTAAATAACAAAACATTAAATAAAACATGACTGAAAACATGATGAAGTAACATAACTAAGTAATCAGTTTTGAGTCCAAAATGACCAAATATTTCTTATGGTTCCAACAACATTGTTGCTTTCAAAGCTACATCTGCCACAATAACAATGTCATAGGAGGCTGCTGATGCTGCCCACTCTCCCGTAACCAGCTGCACTCTAGATGGTGGCTCATCAGTATGTATCTGCTCCGGTCCCAGACACCACAGTAGCCTTTTTGTCACCTGTGCTACAAATAGCTGCTGGAGAATGTACAGAATAAATTATTCAAACATGAAAAAAAAAGTACACCAAGATACAGTAATAATGATGTTTAATCAAACATTTTGACATCAATCACACACATAACATTTTCATGAAACAAAAACAAATAAGTTCAAAAACAATAAAGCCAATTTATGCTGTATTTCATTTAATAGTCTTGAAGTACTGTACAACTGCAAAGTGCTTTTTAGTTATCTACCCCTCACTTTCAGACCAATGAAATATGAAACCAGGTAACACAGGAAAGAAAAAACATACACATAAAAGTTACAGACACTTGCTCACATATTTATAAAACAATTTCAAAACTCTTAAACTAACCTGCAAAGTACTTTTTAATCATCTTTGCTTTACTTTCAGACTGATGGCTTGCAGGACTGGTATGAAATCAAATTTTCACAGAACAAAAAGAACTGGCTGTAACTCACAAACACTTCTCGCATATTTGTAAAACATATTATTTCTAAAAATATCACAAGGACCCCACTATGTGTAATATGAGTCAGCACTACATAATAAAGGACCAACAGGCCTCAAAACAGTTCAAAACCACTATTGCTGTGTATTACATGTTTAAAAGGCTCACACACATCTAGGACATGATTTTCCAACAAGACTGAAGCTTTTTTAACAACATATTATCCAACAAAACTTCATGCTACACTTAGCCCAGTACAGAGCCAGCATTAGCATCCACAATTTGGTAGCAATTCCATAGTGCAATGTAACTGAAAACTGAAAATAATGAACCGGTGGCCCACACACCCATTGATCGTGCCTTTCACAACTCTAGGAGGTCTCATATGCAGTTCTGTATCAACGCAAGTGTCATCATCTGAGTGTATAATGTGTCTCTCCTGTGCATTTAACAAGTGGTCTCTTAAAAAGACATACCTCATTTAAAATTGCCTAAGTGGTTTAACATGCAGCCAACACAACAAATGTGCATAAAACTGCAAGCTTAAAAATGCAGTAACCACAAAAGTTCAAAATGCATGAACATACAAATAAAGTGCAAAACAGAATCATGTTACTTATTAAGATACATAAATACATGTTACAGATATAAAACAAAATAATGCCAGCAGAGCCATCAAGTCATGCTGGAATTCTAAGTATTTGGCAGCATAGCTATCAAGTCATACTGCACAGGGAGTTCTTCAAGTCATGTTGAAATCCTAAGAACATGGCAGCAGAGCAGGCAAGTCATACTGCTTTCACAGGCAACTGTGCAAGGGAATTTCATCATTTGGATCCATTAGTGCCATTGTGTTCGATATAGAGATCCAAAAATCATCCCTTTGCAATAATTTGCAAGTCAATTTGCATCACCACACTCCAAGTTCAATTTTCCCTATACCAATGAACCTGAGAGATGCTGCTGAACCATGTCCTGCCTCAGCGTAGTGCCTTGCCGTAGCATATTCAAAGTTCTGATTCTGTATAGCAGCTTTGTATTCTCCCACATACGAACATACGAAATTTGCCAGCAGATAAAGGCCTAGAGGTCTATCAAGTCTGCTCGAATGTGCAGCTAGCACCCCTTATTCTGCAGCTGCCCCTCTCTTCCACCCTTCCCCTTCATTAACCCTCCCCCTTGTCCTGTCCCATCCTCATTTGAAGCAGTCCACTGTTCTACTGCATACCACTTCAGCAGGTAACGCATTCCACCCAGCCACCACCCTCTCTGTAAAAAGTGTCTCCTCATCTCCCTCCTGAACCTTCCTCACTCCAGTCTCATATCATGGCCCTAGGTGTCCCTTCCTCCCTTACTTTGAACATCCCCTCTGTACCCATCTTGTTTATTCCTTTCATGTATTTAAAGGTTTCAATCATGTCACCCCTGTCTCTCCTCTCCTCCAGTGAGTACATGTTCAACTCCTTCAACCTCCTCTCGTATGATAAGCCCCCCAGCCCCTTGATCATCTTTGTCGCTCTGCACAGTTGTCCTAAGCAATCTCTTTGTATGTCCTACATAGCTCATACCACAGGGGCATATTAAAAATAATGCAATGGCAATAAAAATCCTGTAATCTGATTGGCTATCTACATATGTGAACAGTGAGGTTATCTGAGCACAATCTCACTGTATTGATGCATTGTTTGGAGCTGCATGATTTCCATTTGCATTGTTTGCATCTTCTCTTAAGAAACAAAGATATATTTACTAAAAACATTGTATAATAGAAATAATGCACTCCAGGGTGTGGGTTGAGCTGGGATAACCTCACTTCTGGAATGCTGGATGCACTTGGCCTGTGGCCTTGTGCCCTATCACCCAGACATGAGGTTATCTCAGCATGACTCACATGCTGTTGTGCATTATTGCTTAATTATATCAGACCTGTGGAGCTGCATTTTGTAAATTCCCATATTACAAATTTTTCCCCTCAGCACGGGTGGGTAAATGAGCATCTATTTACAGTGTTCAAACAATAGGCACAGTATCTGCAGCAAAAATTACCAAGAGTAGATTTTGGCAGCCAGTTTCTCTGATTTGGGATTGGGGTAGAGCCACATGCACCAGTCTGTTTTTAAGATTCCTCCCTCCAAGGTAGGTGATTCTTGGTGTTTCTTTGGATAAGACATCTAGTCTAGGGTCTGATTGAAGTAAAGGCCAATGTTTTTTGATTACCTGTCAGATATTTGGTGATAGGGGGTTGTACTGAGTCACAAACGTAGTTGCGTCCTCATTCTCCCTTTTGTCTCTGCCCTGTAATAGTATTTCCCAATATAGGCTCTTTGCATTTGTTTATGCATCTAAAATAAGGGGTGCTTCATATCCTCTTTCCAACAATCTTTTAGTTAGATTCCTGTCTGCCTGTTGAAAACTGTTATCTGTTGAACAGATTCTTCTTGCTCTAATAAACTGTTCCATTGGAATGTTCCTAACCACAGCAGATGGATGGCAGCTATCCATCCTAAGTAGCATGTTGCGTGGCAATGGTTTCCTATGCAGGCTTGTTTCTAGCTTTGCATCTTTTTAAAAAATGAATATGTCAAAAAAAATGCAGTTTTTTGTATATCATCCTGATATGTGAATTTTAAATGAGAACCTGTGGAGCTGATGCATTGAGTGAAAGTATGCAACATGTCATAATCTCCTTTCCAGATGAGGAGACTATCAAACAATGATCAATGTATCATCTCCATGACTTTGTTTGTTTGGTGCCTATACCCCCTGTAACTCAAACCCCAGCTTCCCTTGGCCCCGCTCACCACCTGGACTTACCTCAGGCTTGCAGTCCTCATAGGCTTATCCCCCATGGTGGGGCTGCTGACTAGGCATACCCCCAATGAAGACAGAGATCAAGGTCCTCACCAGGCCCCTCTACTGCCAGTGTTCCTCCCTGGCTTACCTGCCAGGTCAGGGCTGCAGGGTTGGGATATTTCTAAAGGTGGACTAAACTTGGTCACCAAATGAGTGTTGCGGTGGGTGTAGAAGGACCTGGAAGTGGTGTGTTATTGGTCGGGTCCATCATTTTGCATGCTTTAGTTCACCAGGAGGCGTGGTACGCAATGACGTAAGGCACCAAAGTGCTGTTGTCTGGCATGCCTAAACTCAACAGCTCAACTCCAGTCACTGGTCCCCCAGGCCTTTGCCAGGGATCAATCAAGCACCGATCACTAACCAACCCTCCTCCTCCTGAAGGAAAAGTGCAGTCCATGGGATGCTTACTCTTCCTCCACCTGGCCAGCCCTCTGAGTCCTCAGGGCTGTTTCAGAACCAGGGGGGTTGACATCATAGGAAGAAGTCCTTTCACTGCCCCACAGCCATCTCTCATCTCCATAATTTAATACACTGAGAAAGGACTATCTATCAGACTGGAAAAAGGTATTGAATAAATGCAGCCATAATCTTCTGCTGTTTACTATAAAGAAAGCAAATAATGAAGCAGAGAAAGCAACTGCTGATGTTGAGGCCCTTGAACTGAATTTAAAAGAAAAATGTCTAGCAACTGAGTTTAATACTCTAAAGTCAAGGACTGAAACAAACATGTCTAAGTACCAATCGGATCTAGTGGCATACAAACAAAAGAAACACATCAGATATGAAGGTAATTATAAGGCAGGAACCATGTACACATGCATGGCACTAGAAGGCAGTTTAAAGCAAATGTTAGAAGAAATGTAAATTTTTGGATCAAGGGGCAAGATATTTCATCTGGGCCTGATAATGACTATGGGGAAGATTCAAGTAGAGATCATAGCCAGTCTGGAAATAGATGTTTTTTTAGAGAAGGATCTAGAGGAATTAGATCCAGGCCCCCTAGAGAGAGAGAATGAGAGCAGGGGGTTGGAAAGAGAAAACGTGAGAAGATCCAGAGGTGGGAGAGGGAGACTGTGCAAGAGAGGGAGGTAGGATTGGAACAGGTGAGGAGAACATCAAGAATGAAGAACCCCAACTGGCGTTCATAAATCTGACCAGAAATTGACCATATAGCCTCTCAGATTCGGATACTGAGTACGGAGTTAACTTTTCCACCAACAAATCGTGTTAACCAGTTCCAAGTTGAGGTGGATTTGTTTAAATTTTTCTGAAGGTTACAATTAATGGCATTTTTTAACTAATAACAGCCAAGACACAATAACAAATCCTCAAGAGACTCCCTTAAGCCCCAAAGTTACTATTTTTAGGAAACCCTCCTCTTTTTGTCCTCCCCCCAGGTAAATCTACCCTCTTTACATTCTGTAATCTTGTTGGTGTACAGAAATATTAGCATGTTTTATTGAGTGTCTCAATTTGAACAACTCAATAAAACTGCTCAGAAAAAGAAAGAGTATAAGAAAACAACAACACGTATATTTAGAGCAAGTATAGAATTGACCTGCACTTGCTCAAACAGGACATGTTGAATTGTTTGGCCAAGCCTGCCAAGCTGGTTCTTTGGCGTAGTGGCTTGAGTGGAGCTCAAGGTTCCAGGTTCAGGTCCTTATGTGGGAGGAATTTATTTCTTCCTTTGGGTTTTCTATTTTTTCAAAATCTGTCTCCCCTGGAGTTAACAATCCTTTAGTTGGAGGGCACCGGGGGGCACAGCCTCCTGCATAAAAAAGGTTTGTTTTTCCATCTGGTTATGAGATTTTTTTGTGACAGTCAAACTTATGTTGCTGGCTGTTTTGACTTCAGGAGGTTTTTCAGTCGTACTTATTGATTGGTGAATTACAAAAGTTGCCCTTATCATATAAAACCAATCTCATTACTAAAGATGTAAAAAAATCCTAATACAAAAAGATAAAAACATTAACTATATGCAAAATATATCTTTGTCAGAAAGACAGGCAATGAAGGTTCTAAGTGAAATAAACAAGATAGTTATAAAACCAACAGATACAGAGGATCAGTGGTCATTTGGGGTTGAACAGAATATGTAGCAGAATTTACCAGACAATTATCTGATTGGGCATTTTACAGTAAGTAATCTTATGACCCTACTGAGGAAATAGAAGAGAGGACTAAATAAGTGCTTGAGAGAAGTCTTCAAATGAACTGGATAACCAGAAATGAGGCAGAGTTCAGGACTGTTAAATACTCCCAAAAAAACAGTGCTCTTTTTACTCCCTAAAATCCATAAAGGAACAACCCCTTTGCCAGGATGCCCCATAGTATCTGCAATTGACTCTATTACTGAGCCCATGTCAAAATTTGTGGACATTTTCATAAAGGACCAGTTCCTAAAATACAGTTGTATATGAAGGACAAAACAATGCATTAAAAGCATTAAAGGATATATATGTAACAACAGAGGATTGGCTTGTTACGATAGACATTGAAAGTTTGTACTCTAATATCCCCAATGAGAGGGTTTGGAGGCTTTGGAAAAAGCACTGAGAGATCAAAAGAAGTGGTGCCCCTCACCCCATATATTTTTGAGTTGGCTTGGTTTGTCTCAGAGGCAAACTATTTTATATCTGAAAACAGTTTCTGTGTCCAGCATAAGCATACAGTGATGGGCACTACATTCACCCCAAATCTGGAAAATCTATATATGGGGACATGGGAAGACCAATAATTTATAATGTCAACCATAACCCTTTTTGAGCGTGTATTAAATTATGAGGATTATACATTGTTGATTGTCTCCTTATCTGGAAAGGAGATACAACATGCTGCAGAATTTCACTCAATACATCAACTCCACAAGTTCTCATTTAAAATTGACATATCAGGCTGATATACAATAAAAACTGCATTTTTTGACATATTCATTTTTAGAGAAGATGCAAAGCTAGAAACACGCTTGTATAGGAAACCATTGTCATGCAACACACTGCTTAAGAGGGATAGCTACCATTTGTTTTCTGTGGTTAGGAACATTCCAAAGGGACAGTTTACTAAAGCAAGACAAATCTGTTCAACAAATAACAGTTTTCAACAGGCAAGAAGGCATCTAACTAAAAGATTGTTGGAAAGAGTTTATGAAGAACCCCTTGTTTTGGATGTGTTAATAAATGCAAGGACCCTAGATTGAGAAATACTACTACAGGGTAGAGACAATAACGAGAATCAGGATGTAACTATGTTTATACTTAGTAGGACCCCTTAACTCCAAAAATCAGACAGGTAATCAAAAAAAAATGATCTTTACTTCATTCAGATGCTTATCCAAACTAACTCCAAGAATCACCTATTGCAGGGGGAGGAATCTTAAAGACAGACTCATGCATGTGGCTTTACCCCCATCCTAAATCAGAGAATCTTGCTGCCAAAAACTCTTCTTGGGAATTTTCACTGCAGACACTGGCCTGGATATTCAAAGGGTTCGCGTGCGCAACTTGGCTTTACCATTCTGCGATATTCAGAAGGGGCCAGTTAAGCCCCGAAACATGCTGAGCAACAGCGCAATGGAAATGAAGGATGTGCAGCTTGAAGGCTGAGTCCATGCATAAAGTCATAATCGATGTTGAACACTGCGCAATGCGCGGGTAGCTCAACCGGAGGATGCACAGTACCGGATGTGAGCCAAAATAAAAAGGCTCAAGGGAGCAGCGCAAGAACCCTAGCAGGCCGCAAACTGGGGGAGAGAGACAGAGAGACAGAGAGAGAGAGAGAGAGAGACAGGAGCAGGAAAGGCAGAGAGGGACAGTGGGTCCTGGAGGACAGAGAGGCCAGTGGGGGGTGCCCGGTGCAGTGGAAGCAGCAGTGGGGGCAGTGGGGGTAACACAGGAACAGCAGCTGGGGGTGGCAGAAGCCAGGGAGATGGACAGTGTCAGCTTCTACATGGAAGCTGTAATGAGGGGGGTGAGACAGCATGCTGCAGGAGGACGTGGCCGCAGAGGAGCCCGTCGGCGGTATGCCCCCGACAGGCGGTATCGTGCCCGCATCAGCTTCGAGCTGTACACAGACGTCGAGATTGTGGGCCGGTACCGCCTGAACAGGGCAATACTGAGATGGCTCAGTGAGCTGTGCAGTGATGTCATGCTCTGTCCGTGGAGACCAAGGTGACAGCCTGCATGTGCCTGCTCGCCACGGGCACCTTCCAGAGGCCGACAGGGGACACCACAGGCATTACACAGTCGGCCACATCACGCATCCTCACCCAATTCCTCAGCGCACTGCTGCCTCATGCTGCGGAGTACATCCATTTCCCCAGCACCGCGGCAGGGCGTACAGCAAACATGCAGGAGTTCCACAGGGTAGAACATATGCCTGGCGTGCTAGGGGCCATAGACTGCACCCATGTGGCCATTCGCACGCCACCTGGCCCCGATGGCCAAGCTTATCGGAACCGAAAGGGCTTTTCAAGTGTCAACTGCCAGGTGGTGTGTGATGCCACTGGGCGCATCATCAATGTCTGTGCCACACACCCTGGCGGAGCACATGATGCCTTCATATGGCACCAATCTGCACTGTGCCATCGATTCGAGAGTAGGAACATCCCCACGGGTCATCTAGTGGGTGAGTACACATGTATGGAATGCAAACTCTGTGCAAGGGTGGAATGACACAGGTGCCATGGTAGTGGCACACAAGGATATGGGCAATATGGACCTGACCTGACACTGATCTCCACTACTCTCCACACAGGTGACTGTGGATACCCTCCATCCCTGGCTGCTCACCATACAGCGCCCCGACCCCAGCGCAGCATGGTTTCAATGAGGCACATGCCGCAACATGGAACATCATAGAGTGGGTGTTTGGGATGCTCAAGGCACGCTTCCGATGCCTGGACACCTCCAGCGGAGCCCTACAGTACAGCCCCCAAAAGGCCTGTGGGATATTCCTGGCCTGTTGCATCCTGCACAACATGGCCAAAGACCATGGGATAGCCGTACAGGTCCAAGAGGGGGACAGCGATGGGGACGCCAGTGGCGCCGGTGATGTGGGTGATGAGCCACCCCCCCTAGGACGGAGGGACCCCCGACTGACATGGCAGGCCCAGCTGCACCGGGACACCATTGCAGAAGAGCACTACGCACAACACAGGTAAGTCAAGGGGACATGTGCAGGTAACACTGTCCATGCGCAAACCACAGGCACACAGAGGAACACACCGTGCATGAAGGTCAGGGGAGTTGAAGGGTCCAGGCATACCAACACACCATCAGAGAGGTGAGCACTCATATGGACACACACACACACCAGGCAGCATACAGGGCAGCAGCGAGCACTGCGGAAATGACATCGCCAACACACAGCACCACCAACCACCCCACCACCTGGACTGTCCCATCACGTGTGTCAGGACCTGGGCAACCTGCACCTTGGTGTACAGTGCAATGCAGGCATCATCATCCACATGCACCTGTGGACAGCAGTTGGGAGAGTGTGCAGGTGGTCCGTGTGTCAGCTTGGTGAGCAGAGTACCCAGCAGTGCACTGCCCACCATGACACACATTGCACACAGGGCAGCACCAGACAGGGCCTGCATTGGGAGACAGCTCAGTCAGGGAGCACTGTCCCACTTCCACCACGGATGCATGGGCGGCCCCGCTGTGGCCTAGCAGCACTGGCAGGCTGAGCAGGGGCCACATCGGGTGGCGCTAGTGCACCACCAGGGTCCCAGTCTTGTGACCGTGACCTTGCCCACACAGGGGTCTGCATCCCGCCAAACAAACTTGCACCAGGGATGCCCTGCAGAGCACCGGCATCGACAGGCCTGGTGTCGCACGACTCCGGGAACAGGGAGTGGAGAGCGCACTGTGGGGGGTGTGGTACAGGGGCACCTGACAGTGTGGCCGTCCGCACGACAGAGACCACTGCCTGGGTCAGCCTGTCAATGGCAGCGGTCACATCCGTCTGCATAAGGACCAGCTCGGCTCGGTCCCGAGCACACTCCCTGCCATGCCACTCCACGGACACAGACAGTGCCTCCACGGACCTTGCAACCCGCCCCTGCAGCTGGACCGACTCCTGCAGCAGGCAGGTGTGCGTCCAATGGGTACTGTGCCCCAATAGCATCGTGACCCCCAGGGTGTGGACGGTCCTGGTGCACAGCACCCCTTGAGGGTTGGCGCTGTCGCCAGGACCAGGTATGGCGTACCCATGGGCGGTGGACAAGTGCCACTGCTTGACGCTGTCCCCAGGCTCAGTGTGCAACTGTGCTGCCGCCTCCAACTGCTAAGCCCCAGGTCCACCTGTTCAACCCTGTGCTATCAACAGTGCCAGACACCTGCTCAGCCACCGATGCTGCCCCACGGTGCTGACAGGCACAGCCTGTGACTGTGCCAGCATGCTGGTACACAGGTGTGGAGCAGGATGGCCCAGAGGCATGTGCTGGCCTGCCATGTGTCGTCGTGGGACACACACCTAACACTGGCCATTGCAGGCCTGCTATCATCAATAGTGCCGGTCGTGCCACTGCCATGGGCACAGCAGCACTGGCATACCTGCATGCCAGACTGCTGTGACACAGGCTGTGCACCCCCTGCACCCGTATCACTACCGCCGGAGTTGTTGGGCCAGCCTGCATGCCGCTGCAGTGCCTGCAGGCTGCTGGTGGAGAGTGGATGGTCCCTCCTCCAGGTCAGCAGGTCTGCCTCACTGTCAGCACCCACCACCACCGTCTCCTGCAGATGAACAGGATCTGAAACAAGAGAGTACATGTGAGTGCATGTGAACAACAGCCCCCACAACATCACCATGTCATACCATGCAGTGAAGGGCTTCCACCTGTCTGGAATCCTCCGCCTGGAACACCAGCAATGGCACTTTCGGCTGCATGGCGCGACCAGTGTCTCCTCAGTGAGGTCAGCTGCAACACCACTGGTGGTCCCCCACCAGTGGCAGCCAGTGCCACCCTGAAGGCTGCCACCTTCTCCTTCAGCCTCCTACGGTCAGTCCCCATCTTTTTCAGGCATTCCAGCATGGAGCGCTGGTGGCTTCTGTACAGGTTGATGGCCAGAGCTACCCCCTTCCATGCAGCTGCACGCTGCTGAGGGGTGCCCCTCCGCCCACTCAAAAGTGGCTCATCCTCCAGGTAGGCCTGGAAGAGGGTCTCAGTCTCTGCTGTGGTGAAGTTCGGCCTCCTCCTACGCCCGCCGTCCACAGCCTCAGCCTGGTTCCCGTCAGTCATGGTGATCTGTATGGGTGGAAGTGGACACCTGTCACTGTGCAGTCCACAGCATTTCCCCATGAGCATAGCTGCCGGCCGGGGGGCAGAAGCCCCCCTTTCCTCTCTCCGCATGGCAGATACTGATGGAAAGGGCCCTCTGCCCTTTCTAAGTGCCCTCATCATGCTCAGCCCCTCAATCTATATCATCCTCCAGCACCCCTGCCCATCCAGGCATTGGCCTGAGCATCACACAGCATGTAACTCACCTCTCACCTGCAACAACCAAATCTGGCGCCACAACCCAGTGTCACATATTTATAGCGCAACACATGCAAATGAGGTGTGGCGCAACTTTAATGACATGCTAATTAGCCACTGCACCTTTGAATGGCTGATCGACTGATTTGCATATGTCGGCTGAATATCGCGTGTTGCGCTTAGCGCCATCTGGAAGGTCGACTGAGCCGATGGCGCATGTTTGTGGCTGTGTGCTACACTGCGTGCGCGTGCCCAGACATGTTAGCGTCGTCCTATCGTGCTGCAGACCTGCTGAGCGAGAAGCGATTCCGCCATGGCCACCATTGTGCCAGTGGCGCTACAGCACTGGGAATCATATGGCGCTGTGGCACTTCAGGCGCGAGTAGTCCACTGTGGCACTGATGCTCTGCTAGCAGTCGCGCAGGATGCCTATACATCCTATGGCACTGTCGTAGCCTTGCGTCATTACCGTGACCTTGTGTATGCCCTCTGACCCCTGGCACTGTTGACATGCCATGTGTATGCGTCCTGTTGCGCTGTCTGGTGACAGCGCCATTATAAAGTAATGACTGTTCGAACAGCGCGATTGGAACCTGTGCTGGTCTGTTATAACCGCTCACGTGGGGTTACAGCGCGGCGGGGAGCACTATATTGCCTGCTGTAAAGTTGGTGCCATGGCTAGGAGGAGGGTGGTGTCCTGGAGCCCGCTTGAAGTGGCCAACCTGGTGGCCCTAGTGGAGCCCCACTGTGAGGCACTGTATGGTGAGGCCCCCCTCACCATGCCTAGGACCCATGTGTGGCAGCAAGTGGCCACTGACCTGGCGGGGTCACTGGCCGGGGCCGGTCTGCTGAGCAGTGCCGGCACCTGTACAGTGACCTCCGCCGGAGGGAGCCGGACCTGCTGACGTGGCTGCGTTCACGTGTCAGGCGGGGCCTGGTGCCTAGGCCACGTGAGTGTACCATCTATGCACCTATATTCTCTGTAGGGGTGTGTGTGTGCTTGGGTGGCTGTGCATGGGTGTGTCACTGTGTGCAGCTGTGCGATGGATGGTTATGGCTGTGTGGCAGGCACTCTCACTGGGGCAGGGGCACTCTGCTTTTGAGTCACACTGATGTTTGTCTCACCATATGTCTCCCACAGGCCGGATTGTGAGCACACCCGACCGCTGTGATGTGGGCCATGCCAGGGCCCCGGTGCCACGGGATGTCATGCCACAGCAGCAGCAGCAGCAGCAGCAGCAGCAGCAGCGGCAGACCTAGCTGCTGGAGGAGTGTGAGTATCATTACGTCATGGATGCTATTGCATGCTGGGGGCAGACCACCAACCATGCTGGACACAACCAAAGGGAGGTCATAGTTCCACTATACAAAACACTAGTGAGTCCCCACACGGGTACAGTGTACAGTTCGGAGACCATACCTGCGTGATGGACATGGACTGGGTGGAGAGGGTTCACAGGAGGCGACATGGATGGTGCATGGATTGCATCACAAGTCCTATGCAGACAGGTTGATGGAACTGAACATGTACTCCTGGAGGGAGGAGGTGTGGGTATATGATGGGGACATACAAGTATTGTACAGGGGAACAGAGTGCAGAAAACAATATTTGTAAGCGTAAAGGATGTTCCAGGACTAGAGGGCATGGAATGCAGTTGGAGGGACTCGTTTAGAGGTAACATGAGAAGGTATTTCTTCTAGAATGGGTGGTGGACAAGTGGAACACCCTGCAGAGGATGTGGTGGGGGCTGACTTGGTTACAGGATTTATGTATGCGTGGGTTAGCCATGAAGGAATTCTGGAGGTCAGGGGTGAGGGGGAACGGACTTATAGGACAACAGAGTGAACATACAAGGCCAAATGGCCAGACTGGGTGTCCCATAGGCCCTTATCAGCCGACACTGTCTATGTATCCATGTATGTAGGCATGACACAGGTGACCTGCATCACAGTGCAGCATCACGACACGTCTGTGTATGCATCACAGGTGGTCCAGGCATGCACTGGGCACATAGCTGTGTAACTGGCATCGCACCATGTTGCCACATCATTGACAGCCTAGTTTGTACTGTGATTGACGTGGGCAGTGTGTGTGGGCGGTGGTGCGCATAGCTGGTGCCGCCTGTTTGTGATGGCCATGTGCATGTTCACTGTGGGTGGGTGCATGCCATCACAGGTGCAGGACATTGGGTTATATGGGTTGCAGGTTGGGTGGTGTTCAGGGTTGTGGTCAGTCTCAGCCATTGACTGTGTTCCCATTTTCCTAGGCCTCGGGTGCTGAGACACATGCAGCAGGATCTGCGGCGCCTGACCAGGTCGGACTTGACAACTGGGAGCTCCTGCAGGCCATGCTGCGCCAGGGTGAACGGCAGGAAGCGGCACAGAAGGGACGCCAGCAGGGGAAGACCAGGAGCCAGCTGGGCCGTAGCCCACATTCCGTTCCACTTCTCCATCCCTTTCACCCTGCCTTCCCTCTCCAAGTTTTTATTCCTCCCCTTGAACACCCCTGCCTTTTACCCCCCCCACCTTGTACATAGTTTCAGCTGTTTGTTTATCTGTTGTTTTGAAATATACATTTCTATTTTGATACAACTGCTGTGTTGGTGTCTGCTTTGCAACTGGCTATGGGTGCTCCATTGCAGGAGGTGTACATGCCATCTGGGCTGCTATGGTCCTGGGTATATATGTGTGTGTGTGTGTGTGTGTGTGTCCATGGGGAGGTATCACCAGCATAGCATTGCCTTTCTGTTGCTCTTGCCATCTGCTGCCACCCACTGCTGGGTGCACAGGGTGGAGTCTGCTAGTATGCTTCTCTGCAGCATGGGGTTGGCGTGTGTACAGGGGGTGCATGGTGTTTCCTGCAGTGCCTGTCACTGCACATGAGCGGTGTCTTGGGGGCACGGTGCACGCTGTGTTGTGCGTACGGGGGGGACTGATGTGCACTGTAGTTGTCAACCCCCTGTGTGTGGCACTCTCTGCCTGCCAGTGGTTGTGCTGGGGTGTCATGGCTCTGCTATGCTTTAGTTGGCTTGTCCCCATGGGCACGTGGATCATCCGTCCCAACCCCAGTGATGCTGTGCTTGGGGTGTGCCAGTGTGGTGTGGGTTCTGCAGTGAGTTCCTGTGCCCATGTGTGGCATGGCTGGTGGTGGGCCCCAGCCTGCCTCCCTGGATGTGCAGTTCCATTGCTCTGGGGGGGGGGCTGTGCTTGCACTATGGCAGCTCTGCAATGCTCAGCTGAGCTTCCATGGTTGCGCCATAGTTCAGCATTTTGGCTCAGCTTCTCCCTCCTGGTTGTGCGATGGCGCAGTATGTGCGATATTGAGACGTTGGTTGCTTGTGCAATTTGCTTTGCTCCATGTTTGAATATCGCACCTGTTGCGCATTTGCGCAACTGGTTTGCGCTTGCGCCTACTGTTGCACCAGTTTTCAGCGCAGTTTGAATATCCAGGCCACTGTGTCTATTGCTTGAACACTGAAAATACTTGCTCATTTACCCACCCGCACTTATGGCAACAATTTGCAATACAGGAATTTATAAATTGCAGCTTAGCAAGTGTGCTATGCATGTTAACATGTCCTTGTGGTATGCGTTACGTAGGACATACAAAGAGAGCACTTAAGACAAGGATGGGAAAACACAAAGCTGCTATAAGGAATTGGAACTTTGAATATGCTATGGCAAGGCACTACGCTGAGGCAGGACACGGTTCAGCAGCATCTCTCAGGTTCATTGGTATAGGGAAAATTGAAACTAGAGTGAGGGGATGCAAATTGGCTTGTAAATTATTGCAAAGGGAAGATTTTTCGATCTCTACATTGAACACAATGATACCAATGGGTCCAAATGATAAAATTCCCCTGCACAGTTATTTGTGAAAACAAATGACTTATCTGTTCTGCTGCCATGAACTTAGGATTTCAGCATGACTTGAAGAGCTCCCTGCACAGTATGACCTCTTAGCTATGCTGCCAAATACTTAGACTGTCAGCATGACTTGATGGCTTTGCTGACATTATTTTGTTCTATGTCTGTAACATGTATTTATGTGCCTTAATAAGTAACATATGATTCTGCTTTGCACTTGTTGCACTTTATTTCTATGTTCATGGACTTTCATTGTTATTAAAGGAGTAATGCACAACAGGGTGTGTGTCATGCTGGGATAACACCACGCCTGGGGTGGTTGGGAATAAGGCCGCAGGCCAAGTGCATCCAACATCCCAGGTGTGGGGTTATCCCAGTATGACACACACCCTGAAGTGCATTATTCATATTATGCAATGGCTTGTTGTTATATGCAGAATAAAAAAAGATAATTTTAAAGATGTTTTTGTTGGTGTGGAAAAATATTTTTGTTTCCTAATAGAGAGGATGAAAACAAGTGGCTCTAGTGGCAAACAATCATCAACAGGTTCACAGTGCTGAGACTAGACCCATGGTGTTATGCTGAGATAACACCATGGGTCCAGTTGCAGACTGACCAATCACAGTCCAAGATTCTTTCTTGCCATTGTATAATGCATGTTTAAGCTTGCAGTTTTATGCACTTATGCGCATTTTTTGTCTTTGTTGCATGTTAAACCACTTTGTCAATTTTAACTGGAGTATGTCTCTTTAAGAGACCACTTTTTAAATGCATTGGAAAGACACATTATACGCTTTGATGATGATGATGCTTCCATCAATACGTAAGTGTGTATGAGACCACCTAGAGTTGTGAATGGCATGATCGATCAGGTGTTGGTCACCAGTTTTTTATTTTCAATTTTTGGTTACATTGAGCTATGGAATTGTTACCAAACTGTGGATGCAAATGCCAGCTTTGTACTTGGCATATGTAGCATGAAGCTTTGTAGGAAAACAGGTGTCTGAAAATGCTTGAATCTTGGTGGAAAATATTGTCCTAGATGTGAGTGAGCTTTTTCTTGTGATACACAGCAATAACATTTTTGTACTGTTTTGAGACCTGTTTGTCCTTTATTATGTGGTGCTGACCCATATTCTGTATAGCGCGATGCACGTGCTAATTTTACATAATAAACTCTCCAGGGAATTGTGCACGCATTATTAATTGAAGGTGTGTGAGCCACCAATTTGTGTTCCTATTTTATTTTGAAACTCTTAAACTGGCCCTGCAACATGTTTTTTGGTCATCTACGCTTTACTTTTAGACTGAATGTGGGCAAGACTTGCACGAAACTGGAGTTTTTCAGAACAAAAAGAATGAGATGTAACTTACAAACACTTACATATTTATAGGTTCATAGGTGTGTTACAAGTCATGAGGTCTATGTGGACCTATCGCGACTCGCCACTAAATTATTGGAAATACCTACATATGTTTGGACCCATATACTTGTCTAAAGCTTTTTTAAAACTATCCATTGATTGACAGGAAATCACATACTCAGGAAAGGAGTTCCATACTGACACCACCCTGTTGGTAAACCATTGTGCTCTTTTGGGTGTCTTTTCCAGTTCTCCCCTCAATTGCAGTGAATGTGTTCTTGTTGGTCTTTTGCAACTGTTTTTGGTCAAGCATATGCTTTCCATAAATGATGAATCATTGAAGACTCTATAAACCTGACACAAATCCCCTCTGAGGCTTCTGTAGTGCATAGAGTACAGGCCCAAATCACTGAGCTTGTGCTCATAGGAGGTATCTTTCACTGACTAAATTTTCTTAGTAACCTTCCTCGGGACACCTTCTATCAATTTTTCCCTGTTATGCTCTGGGGTGCACAGAAAGCAGAGCAATACTCCAGGTGAGGTCTGACCAAAGCAGTGTACAGGGGAACCATCACTTTACAGCTTCTAATTTCAATATTCTTAAGTATGCAACCACGTATTCTGTTACACTTTTGTTTCCTAGTGTGTGTCATAAAGGAAAAATCATTTGTGATACATATTCCTAAGTCAGTTTCATATGTTGTCTCCACCAGTACAGTATTGTTTAAGGTATTTATAAATATTTTTTTCTTGTAAAGTCTTAAACTAAACCTGCTAAGTTTATGGTATGCAGGAACAGTATGAAACCAGACTTCTGGAACAAAAAGCAACCAGAGAAAAGTTACAAACACGTGTTCACATACTGTATCTATTAAACACATGGGCCCAGATATTCAAACTGCTCCCAAAATGTGCGCAACAGCAGGAGCAAGCACAAATCAATTGTGTATATGCGCAACAGACGCGATATTCAAACATGGAGCAGAACAAATTGCGCAAGCAGCCAACGTCTGAATATCGCGCAAACTGTGCCATAGCGCAAACAGGAAGGAGAAGCTGAGCAGAAAGGTTGCACTATAGCGTAACCAGGGCAGCCCAGCTGAGCAGTCCAGAGGTGCCATAGCGCAAACAGAGCCCCCCCCCCCACAGAGCAATGGAACTGCACATCCAGGGAGGCAGGCTGGGGCCCCGCAGCCATGCCACACATGGGCACAGGAACTCACTGCAGAACCAACAAGACACCTGCACACCTCAAGCACAGCATCACTGGGGTGGTACGGATGATCCACTGGCCCTGGGGACAAGCCAACAAAGCACAGCAGGGCCATGATGCTCAGCACAACCACTGGCAGGCTGAGACTGCCACACAGGGGATGACAACCACAGTGCACATCAGCCCCGTCTGCACTGGCACACCCTGCACCTTGACCCCAAGACACCAGCCATGTGCAGTGACTGGCACTGCAGGAAACACCATGCATCCCGCCTGGCACACTTCAACCCTGTGTAGCAGAGAAGCATACAAGCCAGACCCACCCTGTGCACCCAGCAGTGGGCGGAAGCAGATGGCAAGACCAACAGAAAGACACTGCCACACTGGAGACACCTCCCCATGCACACACACACACACACACACACCCAGGACCATACCACCCCAGATGGCATGCACACCACTGCAACTGAGCAACCATAGCCAGCTGCAAATCAGAGACCACCACAGTATTCATAACAAAATATATATATTCGTAGAAACAATAAAATACAACAACAAGAACAAGAACAACTATATACAGTTATGTACAAGACAAGGGGGGGGTGGGGTACAAGGTAGGGGTTGGTAAGGGGTAGGGGTGAACAACTGGGAGAGAGAAGGCAGGGTGGGAGGGATTGTTGAAGTGGGAAGAAGAAGCACAATCATGGCCTGGCAGGCTGGTCTACCGCTGCCTGCCGCCGTCGCTGTCCCCTCCGCTGTCTCCGGATCCCATGGTGGTATATGTCATTCAGGATCCCATGTGTTGCTATGGAGACACGTGTGATCCGATGAAGGGCATGTTCCATCCTTCTTAGGATGCTGAGACCTAGGAAAAGGGAACACAGTCAATGGCTGTGACTGTTCAAAACCCTGAACACCACCCATCCTGCAAGGCATAAAGCCTAGTGCCCCGCACCTGTGATAGTATGCACCCACCCACAGTGACCATGCACATGACACGCCCAACCAGGCAGCACCAGCTATGTGCACCACTGCACACACACACACACACTGGCCATGTACATCACAGCACAAACAAGGCTGTCAAGTGACGTGGCAACATGGTGCGATGCCAGTCCCACAGCCATGTGCCCAGTGCATGCATGGACCACCAGTGACGCATACACAGACGTGCTATGACACTGGACAGTGATGAATGTCGCCTGTGTCATGCATGGTTGTGTTGTGTATGGCTGGTGGTCATGCCCTCCCCCCCAGCATGCAATAGCATCCATGAAGTAATGATACTCACACTCCTCAAGCAGCTGTGGCTGCTGCTGCTGCTGCTGGGGCGCACCACCTACAGCACCACCACCTGGCACCGGGGACCTGGCACGGCCCTCCTCACCCCGTGTCTGCATCCTCTCCACCTGTCCTGTGGGAGACAAATGTTGAGAAAAACATCAGCGTGACTCCAAAGCAGACTGCCCCCTGCCCCAGTGAGAGTGCCTGCCCACACAGCCAGACCCATGCATCTCACACCTGCACACACTGACACAGCCAACCATGGCAGAGCCATCACCTATGCACAGCCACCAAAACACACTCACACCCCTACAGAGAATACAGGTGCATAGATGGTACACCCACCTGGCCTAGGCACCACGCCCCTCCTGGCATGTGACTGTAGCCGCTCAAGAAGCTGAGGATCCCTCCTGCGGAGGTCACTGTACCGGTGCCAGCACTGCTCAGCTGACCGGCACCACCCAGTGACCCCCACCAGGTCACTGGCCACTTGCTGCCAGACCTGGGTCCTAGCAATGGTGAGGGGCACCTCACCATACAGTGCCCCATAGTGGGGCTCCACCAGAGCCACCAAGTTGGCCACTTCACGGGCTCCATTGCACTGCCCTTCCGCGTGCCATGCTACCAACTTTACAGCAGGCAATATGGCGCCCTGCACATCAACACGTGGAGATGTTGCTAATAGACCACCATAGGATCAATTGTGCTGTTCAAACAGCGCCGTCCAGTTCACATAAGCGCTGTCACCAGACAGCGCAATAGGGCCATTACATGGCGGCGAACAGCGCCAGGGGCAAAGGTCGGACACCAGGTCATGGGCAATGACGCAAGGCCACGCACAGTGCCATCTGATGTATATGCATCCTGCGCGACCGACCACCTGTGTACCAGTGCCACAGTGGACTATTGCACAGTAGTGCCATAGCGCCATATAGTGCCCAGTGCTGTAGCGCCACTGGCACAATGGTGGCCATGGCCTGAATTGCCAATCGCGCACAGCACGTCAGCAGCACGGCAGATGCCTGCGTAAACTATCTGGGCATGCGCAATGCAGTGTACCACACAGTCACAGATCTGCGCCATTGACTCAGCCGACTCAACCGTATTGCGCAAAGCGCAACTGCGCGATATTCATCCGACACACGCAAATCATCTGATCCGCCATTCAAAGGCTCAGTGGCGCGATTTGCATCTCATTATAGTTGCTCCACTCCTAATTTGCATGCATTGCGCTATAAATGTGTGACATTGGGCTGCGCTGGCCAGATTCGGGTACTGCAGGTGAGAGGTGAGTTGCATGCTGTGTGATGTTCTGGACAATGGTCATGGGAAAATGCTGTAGACTGCACAGTGACAGGTGTCCACTTCCCCCCCCATACAGATCGCCATGACCGAGCAGAGACAAGGTGAGGGTGAGGGTGAGGATGGTGGGCGTAGCAGGAGGCCCAACTTTACCCCAGCAGAGACAGAGGCCCTCTTCCAGGCCTACCTGGAGGAGGAGCCACTACTGAGTGGACGGCGGGGCACCCCTCAGTCCCATGCGGCTGCATGGGAAGGGGTAGCTCAGGCCGTGAACCTGCACGGAAGCCACCAGTGCTCCATGCAGGAATGCAAGAAGAAGATGGGGACAGACCGCAGGAGGTTGAAGGAGAAGGTGGCAGCCTTCAGGGCGGCACATGCTGGCACTGGCGGGGGCCAGTCAGCAGTGTTGGAGCTGACCCCGGCTGAGGAGAGACTGGCTGCATCAATGCAGGGGAGCACTATTGAGGGCGTACCAGGAGGTGGATTCCGGACAGGTGGAAGCCCATCACTGCACGGTATGACATGGTGGTGGTGTTGGGGGGGGGAAGGTTGTTCACATGCACTCACATGTACTCTCTTTCTGTTACACATCCTGTTCATCTTCAGGAGATGGTGGTGGTGGGTCCAGGCAGTGATGATGACCTGCTGGACATGGAGGAGGGTCCATCCACCTCTGTCTCCAGCCAGCATGCACTGCAGCAGCATGCATGCTGGGCTGCCAACTCTGGTGTCGGTGATTCGGGTGTGGGGGGGTGCACAGCCTGTGTCTCAGTAGTCTGGCATACAAGCATGCCAGCACGCTGTGACTGTGGCTGTAGCATGTACCTGCACCATTGATGATGCAAGGACTGCAATGGGCAGTGATATGTGTGTGTCCCATGACAGACACACAGCAGGCCAGCACGTGCCCCTGGGCCTTTCTGGTTCCAACTTGAGTACCAGCATGTTGACACAGTCCCAGGCTGTGCCTGTCAGCACCGGTGGGGCAGAACCGGTGGCTGTGCAGGTGTCTGGCACTGTTGCGGCCACAGCATTGGAACGAGTGGACCCTGGGGCACAGCGGTTGGAGGGGCAGCAGCAGCAGTCACCCACCAGGTCTGGGGGTACAGTGTCAAGCGGTGGCACATGTCCGCCACCCTTTGATCCACCAATTCCTGGTCCTGGTGAACAGCGCCCACCCTCAAGGGGGTGTTGTGCATCAGGACCTTCCAAACCCTGGGGGACAGGATGCCATTGGGGCACAGTACCCATTGGATGAGCACACCTGCCTGCTGCAGGAATCAGTACAGCAGCAGAGGCAGGTTGCAATGTCCGTGGAGGCACTGTCTGTGGCTGTGGAGCAGCACAGCAGGGAGTGTGCTCTGGACCGTGCAGAGTTGGTTCGTATGCGGACGAATGTGACCGCCGCCATTGACAGGCTGACCCAGGCAGTGGTCTCTGTTGTGGACGCATTGGGCACACAATCAGGTGCCCCCGTACCACACACCCCACACAGTTCACTCTCCACTCCCCGTTCCCGGCATCGTGCGACACCAGGCCTGTCGACACCGGGTTCTGCTGTGGGCATCCCGAGCACCCCTGGTGCAGGTTTGTTCGGCATGCTGCAGACCCCTGTGAGGGCAAGGTCACGTTTGCACAGTGGGACCCCTGGTGGTCCAACAGTGCCACCACATGTGGCCTCTGCTCAGCCTGCCAGGGCTGTTGCATCATGGCGGGGCCACCCACATATCTGTGGTGGCCGTGGGACAGTGCTACATGACTGACCTGTCTCCCAGTGTGGGCCCTGTCTGGTGCTGCCCTATGTGCAATGTGTGTCATGGTGGGCAGTGCACTGCTGGGTGCTCTGCTCAACACGCCGACACACAGACCACCTGCACACCCTCCCAACTGCTGTCCACAGGTGCGTGTGCATGATGATGCCTGAATTGTACTGTACACCAAGGTGCAAAGGTGCCCAGCATCTGACACATTGTACTTGGACAGTACAGGTGGTGGGGGTGGTCGGTGGTTCTGTGTATTAGCAATGTCAGTTCTGCTGTGCTGTGCATCTGCCCATGTACGCTCTGTGCCTGGTGTGTGTGTGTCCATATGAGTGTTCACCCCTCCCTGATGGTATGCTTGTATGCCTGGACCCTTCCACTCCCCTGGCCGTCATGCACCCCGGTGTGTTACCCTCTGTGCCTGTGGTTTGCACATGGACAGTGTTGGTTGCACATGTCCCCTTGACTTACCTGTGTTCTGCATAGTGCTCCTCTGTGATGGTGTCCCAGTGCAGCTGGGCCTGCCGGATCAGTCGGGGGTCCCGCCGTCCTGGGGGCTGCTCATCACCATCAACACTGGTGCCACTGGCATCCCCATCGCTGTCCCCCTCTTCAACCTGTAGGGCTATCCCACAGTCTTTGGCCATGTTATGCAGGATGCAACAGGCCAGGAATATCCCACAGGCCTTTTGGGGGCTGTACTGTAAGGCACCGCCGGAGGTGTCTAGGCATCGGAAGCGTGCCTTGAGCATCCCAAACACCCACTCTATGATGTTGCGTGTGGAAGCATGTGCCTCATTATAGCGTTGCTGCAATGGGGTCATGGGGCGCCAGTACGGTGTGAGCAGCCAGGGACGGAGTGGGTATCTGCTGTCACCTGTGTGGAGATAGTGGAGATCAGTATCATGTTCAGGTCCATATTGCCCATATCCCTGTGTGCCACTACCATGGCACCTGTGACATTCCCACCCTTGCCCCGAGTTTGCATTCCATACATGCGTACTCACCCACTAGATGGCCTGTGGGGATGTCCCCACTCTCAAATTGATGGCACAGTGCAGACTGATATCATATGAAGGCATCATGTGCTCCACCAGGGTGTGTGGCACAGACATTGATTATGCGCCCAGTGGCATCACACACCACCTGGCAGTTGACACTGGAAGCCCTTTCTGTTCCTATATGCAGCCCCATCGGGGCCAGGTGGTGCGGAATGGCCACATGGGTGCAGTCCTTGGCCCCCTAGCATGCCAGGCATACGTGTTACCCTGTGGAACTCCTGCATGTTTGTTGTACGCTCTGCCGCGGTGCTGGGGAAATGGATGTACTCCGTAGCATGTGGCAGCAGTGTGCTGAGGAATTGGGTGAGGATGCGTGACGTGGCCAACTGTGTGATGCCTGTGATGTCCCCTGTCTGCCTCTGGAAGGTGCCCGTGGTGAGCAGGCACATGCAGGCTGTCACCTTGGTCTCCACTGACAGAGCGTGACTCCGTTGTGAGGGTGCCTGCATCACATCACTGCACAGCTCACAGAGCCGCCTCAGTATTGCCCTGTTCAGGCGGTACTGGCCCACGATCTCTACATCTGTGTACAGCTCATAGCTGATGCGGGCACGGTACTGCCTGTTGGGGGAGTACTGCCGACGGGCACTTCCACGACCTCGTCCCCCTGCAGCTTGCATTCTCACCCCCTCATTACAGCTTCCATGTGGAAGCTGGCACTGTCCATCTCCCTGGCTTCTGACCCCACCCGGCTGGTGTTGCTGTGTTACCCCCGCTGTCCTCACTGCTACTTCCATTGCACCAGGCACCCCCCGCTGGCCTCTACAGCCTATGGCCCACGCTTGCCTGCCTTAGCCTGTCACTGTCTGTCTGTCTGTCTCTCCCTCTCTCTCTCTCTCTCTACCCCACTTGGCATCCTTGTAGCATTCTTGCGCAGCTTCCTTGAGCCTTTTTATTTTGGATCATTTCCACTAGTGCGCAATTTCTGGCTGTTCCGCTGTTGTGCATTGAGCAAGTCTTTGAATATCGCATTGCGCTCTTTATGCATGGATCCACCCACCCCTTCGGTTGCGCATGCCTTCATTTGTATTGCGTTGTTGCTCAGCATGATTTCGGTGGCGCAACTGCCTCCTGCTGAATATCGCAAAATGGCGCAATTTTGGACTTGCGCATGACGCAACCCTTTTGAATATCCCACCCATTATTTCTAAACTCTAGAATTAATCCTTTGAAGGGCTCTTTGTTCATCTACGCTTCACTTTTAGACCAATGACATGCAGGACTGGTATGAAACCAGAGTTTTCCGTGAAAGAAAAATAATATACAGTATAATGTAGCTTGCAATAACAAGGTGTTGCATCAGCATGTGGTCAGAAAGCAAAACAAAACGATTATATTAAATGCATGCTGAAAATAGAAATTAAAGTTACAAATCAACATTTCAACCTTAGGACTTCTTCAGGAAATATCAAAAAGAGAAAAAAACAAGTTAGTGTAGAGGGGAGGTAAAATATGGGATATATATGTGGAGAAAGAAAAAAGGGGAAGGTTGTGAGAGAAGTGATAAATGGCAAGTTTAAGAGAGAATCTGTGACACAAAAAGATGATGATGGGAAAGATAAGGCATAATAGGAGTGAATGAGCTATGGAAGTCCCCAGGTGCCTAGCTATATGTCAGAACATGGCACCACAATGATGTGGAATACAAACAATTAATGTAACTTACATACACTGTATCAAATATATAATTTGCACTTTATCACATTATTATAAAATACTAATCTTACCTTTATTGTTCTCAACATAAACAATGACTCCCCAAATTTGTATAAGTAGTATACAGGGATCAGCTCCAAGTCTCTAAGAAGGTGTACCAACCCTGCAGTCTGCAGCCCATTCCATGCCCGCTGCAGTCTCTCCTTCAGTTCCACAGCCACTAGCTCAGATTCTACAAGACATCCCATGAATGGCTAGAAGATAAAGGAAAAATTGAGTACATATTCAGAAAGACAAAATGCATGCAGATTACTACCCCTGGAGCCTTTCATTAGTGTTGCAAACATCACCCACATCTTCAGGCACCGTGACATATCAATATGTGCCCTCACAGATAGCTCCAACCCAGCCAAGGGTGTATGGTAGTGCCTTCAGGTTGATGCCGTATGCTGTGGGCTAGTCAGAGTCCCAAGCCTGGTTGATGCTGTAAGCCTTGTCAGGCCCTTCTTCTTCCTTACTGTCTGCATCTTCACACTCCTTTTCTGATGCCATGCTGCTAAATGTATGACCTTAGAGACAACATCAAGATAGGGGGTGCTGGTACTGTATGTGAGAAGTGATCCAAAAGATGCTCTCTGTTTTTAAAGGCCCCTGACACCACTTAGACAAAAACAGTTTACAGTTTAAAAGCAATGGATTTACTCAATGCTCTTAGCGTGACATTGCACTTCACCTGTAATCCCAGGTCAATTTTTATATGTTTATCAATACATTACAATATTTAGTCAGTAGCAAAATTGATCTGTTTTTAATGTTTAAGTAATGTGTGTCTATGGGAAGAATTTCCTTGTATGTTTGCAGTTTTCTGTAGATATGTGTATCGTTACCTACCTTTCCTGACTGCTGTTCAAGACAGGGCTTTGCATACCTTCCCCACATAGCTTCTTAACACACCTGTTCCTCTTCTGTAGAATTTGAAACCAACCTGGAATTCTTTTGACATCCCAACCCCCACAGCCATGTTTAGCAAACCTAAAATCACACCTCTGGATGCTGCCTAGCTATATGTCAGAACACGGCACCACAATGATGTGGACTTCAAACAACGAAGATGAAACACGTCTGAATTACAAAATTTCGTTTTATTTAATTAATGTGGCTTCCCCACATTGATTGAAGATGGCCACCACGTTGGGCCAGCCGTCGTGAGCAGCGGCTCTATAGCACTAGATCTGATTTCTTTTATTGTTTCTTTACTGTTTATATGATTATTTTACTGTAAAGTTGTTTTTAGTAGCATTTTTAGTTTGATAGTTATTTCAGTGGCAGCTTAGACAGAGCTGTAAAGTGAGTTAGTTAAGTAGGTATTGCGTTTTTGGGAGTCAGTTTAGGATGCCTGGTTATGCATTTGCATGCACTTGTAGAACAGAGTTGCTAAGCTTTTTTTGTAAATAAACCTCTGTTCTTTTCTAGTGGCTTAAGCATAATAAAATGCTAGAGCTGGCTTTTTATCATATAATTAGCCCTTCCTGCTGGCGGTGTTCCTGATTTTTGGAACTATGAGGGATTTATGGGCCTTGGGATGCTGTAGTGGAGATGGCTTGATAGGTGGAGAGATCCAGAGATGCCAATAGGAGGAGCTGCCAAAGGGGGATTTCCCCAGCTGGGATATCAGTCGAGGAGTTTTGGCAGCTGGACTTTAGTGGGAACATCATCAGTGTTTTCTTCAGTGGTGGACTGTTGTGCTTGCCGGCAGTCCCTGAAGAAAGTGAACTTTCTGGAGGCTGGTTGGATATTGAGGGGGGTCTACGCTGACCTGTCCTGGTGATGGCCACTGAGTGCTGGGTCTGTAGCAAGAGTTGCCAGTTTCTGGTCTGCTGGAGAGAAGACAGTTTGTTGATGGCAGTCCTAGGATTTCTCGGGAGGTCTACTGGTGAGCTGACCTCAGGCTTAGGGCCATAGCTGCGGGTTTAGATGAGTGGTGGCTGCCTTCTGGGGTGAGCATTAGGGGTTCCCCTCTCTGGTTTTTGAATCCAGCACTCTTGCCTGCTACAGTATGGTATCCATGTTGGCTGCAGAGGCAGCTATCATTGGATAAGGGCCATTAAATGCAGTGGGCTGTTACTGCAAAAATTCTAGCCTGAAGAGATGACTGAGAGACAAATTATTGGAGAAGAATATCAGAGGCTCAGGGTGAAACCCTTTGAAAGAATTCATATCAATCTACTGCTGGTAAAACTTATCGGGCTAATATAATCTCATACATTTTCAGGAAGTGAGAGTGCCTATAAAGTTTTTCTATTTCAAGTAAATTCTGCCTGCTTACTGTTAGGGACAAACTGAGAGCTGGACTGTGGCTTGAGCTTTTATTCAGTTTATTGCCCTGAAGAGGTGGGAGAGCGGAAGGACTTGACATAAATCATGTAAGAGAATTAAGTGACTCTTTGATTCATAAACATAGGCATTCTGCCATAAGACTTTTATTTAATTCCTATATATAGTTATTGTTTGTAAATAATTTTGAGTTTGTGCGAGAGAGGGCAGAAATCATTACTGGTGTTGTTGGGATTTGTAGGATTATTGTTGGGGTTGTGTGGTGTATGACTGTGTGTGATTGAGTGTCTGGTATTGTTATTTATTGGGTTTGGGTGCGGATTGTGTGTTTGATTTGCAAGTGATTTGGAAATTGTTAGTGTGAGTGTGTGAATTTGATGGTTTGGCTTCATCTGCTCTTACAGTGTTAGAGAAAATGTTTGGAAAGTTTAAAAATAGTCAAGCAGTATTCCCTCAGTAGGCTCAGGGAACTGCAACCTTTTGAATATCCTCCTTCTTTACCATTGGAGAGCTATGTAAGGTGTCAAGTTTTAGGGATAGTAAGGAGGTGAAGGAGAAGGGGAGAGAATTGTGCCTGGTGGGGGAAGGGAAAGGGGAAGGCAGATCGAGGTAGAGGGGACCAGGAGATGCCCTGGGGTGAAATGGAGCCAGGAAAGAGGTATATCTTGTCTTGTCCCCATACCCAAGGGCTCCACAGTAGGTGGGCAAGAGCTGAGGTCTTCCTCATCAACCCAACCTACTTGGGCAGTGTTATGTAATGCCAGATCTATTAAGAACAAGACAACTATTATAGCTGATCTTGTTGGAACAGCAGATCTGGCATGCATTACTGAGACCTGGCTGGATGAAAATGCAGGCCCTGTATTGGCATCTGCTGTTCCAGCCAGGTTCTCGGTGATACACTGCCCGAGGCTAGATCATAGGGGCAGGGGTGTAGCCATTATATTTAAGATGGAACTAGGCCTTTTGGATGTGCCAGTGGGGCCCACCAGATCCTTTTAGTGTATCCTAGAAGAGGGTGTGATTTGCTGGATACTCCTCATCCACCATCCACCTGGTGATGATGGAGAATTCCTGAAGGAGATAGCAGACTTTATCATCAACATGGTACTGGAGTCCCCCAGATAGTTAATTAGTGGGGACTTCAATACCTGGGCGATGATGAACTCTTGCTTTTTGGTCAAACTCTCCTCCAGCTAATGACAATGCTGGGCCTCACATAGGTGGTTACCTCCGCTACCAATATACAGGGTCACTCGTTGGATCTGGTGTTCCTCCTGGGGATGGAGATCATGGATTTGGGGGTGGAACCAGTCAGTTGATCTGATTATCACACCATAAGGTTCAGGTTTGGGGCTCAACCCAATGGGCCTGCCCCTACAGAGAAGGTTCAGTACTACCCTTTAAGGGTCTTACATCTTTCGGATGAGACATTAAAATGAGGTTCCATCTGCCTGGATTGGTGGTAGTTCAGGTGGATGTTAAAAGATCCCATGGCACTTATCAAAAAGAGTAGGGGAATTTTATTGAAATAATAAACATAGCATACAACACAGTAAAATAGTATATACAAGTTATGTTACATCATCTCAATAAGGAAGAAAACATACATTCTCTCTTTTACCCTTATACCAAAATTCACTTATATTTCATAAAATGTGTGAAACGTCTCTACCATTTCTTGATTTTATTTAAGCTAAAGATTTGTGTTTCCCGTGAATAGATATTTGAAAGTTCATTAATTACTAAAATGCTATAACATTCGTAAGACATTTTATGTTGATAAAGTACCCATTGGCATCTTGCCTGCCATAAATAATATCTCACACAACCAAATAATAAATGTAAGGTACCAATATGATATTGGAAAAAGATAGAAGGGTAAACCCCTAACACAAGTATTTCATATGAAATAGTAGAAAACCATTTAAAGTGCCATAGTTTTGCCAAGTATGCCTATAAGCCTTCTGCATAAGAAAAGTGTAGAAAAAATGCTCCATAGTTTCTTCAGAATTTATGCAATCTAAATAAGGACAATTTCTTTCTTCCTTAGCTTTATATTTTGCATTCCCCCGAACATTAAGACGTCCATGCATTATAAGCCACTGAGTTTCCCATTCACAAGGAGGCAACCTTTTATTGTTCAGCTGGGTTTAGGGCTGATGGGCAATTCTTAAAGCAAGGAACTTGTGGGTAAATATTTCCCATAATCAACTTATACATGGTCTTAGTAGTGTTATTCAAAACCATCTCTTTAGTAACTTGCCATCTGTACAATTTCTGCACTGCATATTTAAAATATAAGGGAATGTGTATATGGGGATTCATTTTCAGAGCTATATTGTGCCAAACTGCAAGGTATCTGCTTAAGGCCCCTTTAACCCACATTTTTTCAAGGCTCTCTGCTTGACCTAAAACACATTTGATAGTGTTCATGATAAAAAGGGTATGCAGAAAAACTATTGGATCTATCATCCCAAGTCCTCCAGAGTTTGTATCCAAATATGTGTAGTGCCTTTTAACTGGGTTTAATCAATTCCCCCATAACATCTGGAAAAAAATGCTATACATTTTAGTTTCATGCTGAGGTGGTAAAGGGAAAATCATCGCAATGTATTGAAAACAGAGTATAATGAATTGTTTTATAATGTGAATGTGTTTGAGTTTTGAGAATTTCCAATGTCGCCACCTATTCACTTTCTTTTCAGCTTTCTCTAATACTAAGTCCCAATTCTCTATTGGCAGGTTTTGAGGCCCAAAAAGAATTCTTAATATTTTCAAAAGGTTTTGAGATATGTAAATATTATCTTGCAATATCTCTACTGGGCCAGCAGCCCCAATAAATAGCCCTTTAGTTTTCTGCAGATTCAATTTGGCATTGGAAACTTCAGAAAAGGATGCAAAAGCCTCTAAAAACTTATGAATTTGTACTTGATCTGAAAAAAATAAATTCAGATCATCAGTATAGGCAAGTAAATGTATTTGACAGTGAAGCCCTTCCCACCAATACCCGTCCACCGTGGAGAATGTACTAAGCACTGCAAAAGGGGATCTAATGAAAAAATGTATAAGGGGGACGCAGGGGGCAGCCTTGATGAACCCCAGTTTTTAACAGAAAACTCCTAGCAGTAAGGCCTTTCAAAAAAGTGGAGACCACATTAAACTTGTAAAGTAGCTTAATAAGATTAATGAACTGCATAGGAATCCCATAACTTTCTAAAACTAAAAAGAGATAAGGCAAATGCACTCTATCAAAGGCTTTCTCGAAGTCTGCCATAATAATACACCCAGATTTACCCACCAAAGATAAGTATTCAATAACATCTCTTGTGATCAACAAAGCTGATTGTATTCTTTTATCAGGTATACCACAAAATTGATATGGAGAAACAATCAGCTTGGCATACCGTTTTAGCCTGTTGTTTAAGATATTAGAAAATATTTTGTAGTCAGTGTTTAGAAGAGTTATGGGTCGCCAATTCTTAATGTTACTCCTGTCACCTGATTTAAACAGATGTATCAATAGCTCTTCTGTAAAAGCAGAAAACATTAAATTAGTGGCCAAGAAGTATTGAAATAAAATGTTTAGGCATTCACTAAGTTCTGTCCAAAAGGTTTTGTACAGCTGATTAGGGAGACCATATATCCCTGGTGAAATACTGGGTTTAAGTTTTTGAATAAACTCCTCTATTTCTGCACTAGAAATGGGCCCTAAAAGCTCCAAGGCCTCCTTAGGTGCTGATGGTAAGTCTCTCAAATTTAAATAGGAATGTATTGGGTTCCTCTAAAATGGGTGAGCTGGATTCAAGGGACTGATAGTGCTGTCTGATTATGTCCCTTAATTGATCAGATGTCTCTGCTCTAGATCCATCAAAGTATAGCATAAAATGTATATTGGAAGATTCTTTTTATGGTTTTATAAGCCTCAAATGGATCTCCTATGGGGGATGCTTTTGTACCATTAGAGAAGATTGCCTGCAGCGTTTTCACCCTATCATATTGATAAGATTTCGGCTTAGCCTTAAGAACACTGATTTGTTCAGAATAATCATATTTAGAAGCATATAGAATTGAAATAAGTCTTTGTAATTGCTGTCTTAAAGATAAATATTTTAAAAAATTACCATCTTTTGTTACTACGCCATACTTTTTAAACCATTTACGAAGATCTGTTTTAGTCTCCTCCCACCATGCTCCTATATCCGTATATAAAAAAACCACTGACAACCGAGCATGTAATATGAACTTAATACTGGCTATAACATGGGGGAATTTAAAGTAGAAGTGTTTAATTTCTACCTCACCTGTCTACTACAGGTCGGCCTTACTGGTTGAAAAGAACAGAGTAGTAATAAATGATCAGAGAATTCTATAGGCCTCATTTGAAAGGAAGAAACCTGTACTAACTGTGAAACAAACATGTGGTCTATTAAAGAATGCAGTTTACCTTTTTTAAAGGAAAATATGGGACCCTGAGAAAGATGAGAGATACAATTAACCAAACCAGCCGTTTTGCTGATAGATTCTAAGGCATGAGAATCGCAATACATTTTGTTCCCCGTTGAGGTTTACTAGTGAGACTGCAGTTAAAATCCCCTTCCCAAAATACTGTAAGCGAAGTGACCAAATAAGGTTGTACTGCCTTCATAAAAGTCATGCTGTCAGCTTTAGACTGTGGGTTATAAATGTTAATAAACCTATAACCAGTATCATGCCATTTCCGATCTAAAAACAGAACCCTGCCTAGAATAAGGTCAATTAAAGTATGAAGTGAAAAATTATATGAGTTAAATAAAATGCCTATGCCATCAGCACAATCTGTTCCAAAAGACCAGTAAGAAGGTCCCCAGGGCCAATCTGTCTTTAACATAGATAGTTGTTCTATAGAGAACATCCAGGTTTCCTGTAGAAAACTTCCTGAAATTTTATTATCATGAATATATTGGAAAAGTGCATGTCTTTTACTAGTATTCAATAAACTATGTGTGTTTAAAGATCCCCAAGAAAACAACATTTAGAAGTCTATAAGGTGCAATATTCCCTTATTTTTTCAATTTTTTTCTTTTTCTTCTCTTTATAATTATCCGCAGACTGTGAGACAGTAGATAGTAAAGATTTTTGAGAATCTGAATCCCCAAGATCCATTTCTGTCTCTCCCCATGGGGTAAACAAAGCTGCATAGGAGTTGCTGGATTCTACCTGGATGGGGCAGGGGAGGGGGGACTTCGGCTGCATGTGTCTAGATGACCTATGACAAGGTAATGGGGATGCAGTGTTAGAGATTTTTAAGTCACTCCCAGTGACCTCCTGATCTGTATAACAAACATGGGCCAAATCCAGAATGTTAGTAGTAGCTGTAATGGATTTAACTTCCTCTGAAGGATTAGATACTGAAACTGAAGTTTCCACCAAAAAAAAAACAGAGGAAGGAGGCCGAGGAGGGGAAACTACTAGAGAAACAAGTTGTCCTACTTCAATGGGGGGAAAGGAGGGGGGTGGGCAAATGGAAAGCCTGCTGCATCCTGAGCTTGCTGTATCAGAAGGTCAGAACTGATGCAGCAAGCCTTATTCTTTGAGGCCCAAGAACAATCCCTGAAGCTATGACCATATTCTTCGCATAGATCACATCTGGTGTGATTAGCACACTGCATGGTAATATGGCCCATTTCCCCACAGTTGTCACACCGAGGTTGGTCACAAACACTTGAGAAGTGAGTCCTAGAGCCACACTTATAGCAAGCTCTAGGTTGCCCCCCATAAAAACAGACCCCTCTATCCCTACCTAACAGAAAATAATTAGGTATGTGCTCAATTCCTGTATCTGATTGCCTCAGTTTAATTTTATATTTCCACCTCCCAGTCCAAAATTGCTCAGATTCTAGTATAGGTTCTGGAGAGCTCAAAACTTCACATTTCTGTGACAAAGAGAAAGTTATATCTTCCACATGGATCCCCTCATTCCGAAACATTATAGTTACAAACTTTATTAAATGTTTTGTAAGGGGAATGACCAGGAATGGGGTCCATATGGGAGAGAACTTTACCTGGCCATATCTTTCCCAGAAACGATCCAAAGCATATGATGTCCTAAAACTGACATCGAAATTATCTTCACCAGATATATTGATAAAAGCAAAGACTTCTTTTGGTGAGAAATGTAAAGAGTCTTTTAGTAGAGTTTTGCCAACATAGTGCCTGTCAGGCATATCTTCTAAACCCCCTTTATAGCGTATGCGTACAGCATTTCTTCGTGGGGCAACTTCTTGTTTTGCATTAGAAAATAGTTCAGACATCAAAGGCTTCTATTCCTGTGGTTTAGTGGTTTTAGGCTGTGGTAAAGCAGAGGGTGGGGATCAGAATCTCCTGTAAGCACAGTACCCTGTAATTCTTGAATTTCTGAGGGTAAAGAAGAAGGTTTAGGGTTAGAGTCATTAGTCTGAGTCCCCTTGAAAGAAGCACCTGCTCCTAACATTACATTAACACCCAGTTTCCAAACAGGGGGATTTTGTGTAAGACTCAAGTCAATATTCCATGCAGGGTCAGGCAACCAAATGCCTGCGGGTGCTTGTTTCCATCCAGCCCCTACCAGGGCCTTCCCTGGCGACCAGGGTCCTTCCATTTGTTTAGGAGCAGTATTCTCTGACCCCCCCAATTGCAAGGGTTTGGATTTATCTAAAGAAATAGAGTCCTTGGTTTGTTGCTGTTTAACATGAGCCATGGGAAAAACAAACTCCGTTATCCCTGTTTGAGATGCTGTTTGTGTTTGGTAAACAACTGCGGGAGAGCAAGCAGGTAGGCCAATCACTGGTGTTTTAAACACAAATCCTGCTGACTTAATAAGCGGAATGCCTGATTTTAGTATAAAGTCAGTAATTTTAGAAGAAGAAGGAACCTCTTACTGAGATGGAATATCAACAGTTACAGAACAAATACTCGTATTGTTGTGCAATGGCTCAGGCTTTTGGCACTTGTTAACTCTAATGATATCACTGCCAGCCTGGTTCTTAACAAAGTTAATCTCAGAGGAAAACATTTTGTCAGAAGATTGTGCGGACTCACCGTGCCCCACAGGGCCTGCTGTTGTCTTCTCCTCAGCTGGCAAGCTGACAGGATTAGCGCTACTGATGACGGGGAGCGCTTCCTCATTCTGTGGATTCCCCGCTAGCACAGCGGCTTGCAATTTACTAATCTCCTGCTGCTTGGTTGATGCTCCAAAGTTTGCACTGACTGCAACTTTCCCCCAGATAGGTCCCATGGGGTTCTCTCGATTACTTTCTCCATGTCCTCCGTAGAGATAGGAGCTTTGTGAAATTCCTCATCTGAATCAATTTCAACATTACATAGCATATTAGCCTCTGGCTTTACAACAGTGGGAGATGAGGCAAGCGCTCCCACTGTGCAGATGTCCTCTCCCTCCAGCATCTTACTCCAAGTGGCCATCAGGCAGACAGCCTGTCCCAATACTGGTCAAGAGTAGGGGAATTTCCCCGGTGTCCTGGCCAAATTTTCTTCATTCACTAAAAATACCACCAACAGCTTAACCTGGTTCAAGGTCAGTTGGCCTTCATCTGTATCCCCCTTCCCCAGGTCATGCCTGAAAATAGGCAGGATTTCTCTAGTGCACTTACCTAGTCAACAAAAACTAAATTAAATAAATAAATACATCAAGGAGGGTTTCTCCAGAAGGTCTATCAATGGTGTTGGACCTATCAGGATTGTCAGGTGAATTCATGAGTCCAGCAGATCTTGTATTGGCCTATAATAAGGTGGTGTGAGATGCCCTGGAGATGATTGCTCCTGTTCTGTTCGACCATTAACTCTTCGCCCAAGGACCCCTTGGTTTAAAGGTACTTTGAAGGAGTTGAGGCAACTTGGTCAAAGGATGGAGAGAACATGGCAAAGGTCTGGCCTGGATATTGACAGGATGAGATTGATGGAACATTATAAGGGCTATCAATCAGAAATCACCTGTAAGAAAGCAGAATTCCTGTCCAGGGAGATCTCTGCTGTGCAGAATTGACCGGCTCAGCTCTTCTGGACTGCTGACAGACCGTGCAATCCAATCTGTCTCCAACCCAGAGACGTCTTTTCTCAGGTTAAATGTGAGGAGTTCATTCAGCTCTTCACAGATAAGGTTGCCAGCATCAGGTCCGGCATTGGCCCTGCTCCCCCTATGAGGGACTGTGGAGTTCGGTGGGAGGTGGTGAGCATTCAGTCTGTCTGGATGGACTTCAGCCGTACGGAATTCATAGACATTGTAAAGATCATCCAGACTTTGTGTCTAACCAGTTATAGTTTGGATCCTGGCCCTACACCCCTATTAGTGGGTTGTGTAGATGTTATCTGCCTGATCCTAGCTAAAATTGTCTGGCATTCCTTGGAGATTGGTGTCTTTCCTGATCCACTTAAGGAGGCAGTCGGATGACCATTCCTAAAAATTCCCTCCTTGGATCCAGACTGCCCAGCCAGCTACCGGCCTGTCTCTAACCTGCATTTTGTGGGTAAGGTTATTGAGAAGGTGGTTTTGTTGCAACTGGATGATCACCTTCTGTCCCACAATGTCTATGATGCTCTCCAGTCTGGATTTAGGAAGAGACACAGCACCGAGACTGCACTTGTCCAGATATTGAATGACCTCCTAATATCGAGAGATCGAAAGGCTCATACCATCTTGGTCTTTCTTAATCTGTCAGCAGCGTTTGACACTGTGGACCATGGTATGCCTTTGGAGTGCTTGCAGCTTCTTTGTGGGCTGTCGGTTTCAGTCCTCCAGTGGTTTAGATCCTTTCTTGTGGACAGGTTTCAGAGGGTGGTCACTGGAATTTATTCCTCTGACACCCTTCCTCTGTCCTGTGGGATGCCGCAGGGCTCCATATTGGCACCCATGTTGTTTGCAGTGTATATGCTGCCATTAGGAGATATCATCAGGCAATACAGTATGAGTTTTCACTGCTATTCAGATGATATTCAACTATATATGTCCTTTCTACCTGGGCAGGTTGATGCAGTCTCTGTGCTAAGCAACTGTCTTGCCAAGATCAAGGATTGGATGAGCACTAGCTGGCTGAGACTGAATCTGTACAAGTCTGAAGTGTTGGTAGTGAACCCGGGTCATCCTGGGGAGGGTTTGGGGGCTGGGAAGGTATCAGGCTTATGGCTTGATGGCATTCAGCTCACTACCTCAGAATGGTTGCATAACCTGGGCATTATTTTTGATGATGGCTTGACCCTGAAATCTCAGGTGACGGCAGTTGTTAAATCCTCATTCTACCATCTGAGGAATATTGCACCTGGTTCCTCCAGATGACCTGCCAACATTGGTCCAAGCCATCACCACCACCTACATTGACTACTGCAGTGCCCTCTACCTAGGTCTTCATGGGGTTGATATCCGCCGCTTTCAGCTAATGAAGTACGCTGCTGCCATGCTTTTGACTGGTACATCTAGGGACAGTCATATTATGCCTGTGCTGTGCAGACCTCAATAGCTGCCTGTTCAGTGATAGATCACCTCTAAGGTTGGCTTGCTAAATGTTAAAGCCTACACGAACATGATCCCAGCTACCTGCAAGATCTTCTGACTCCCTGCTTCTCCCTCCGTCCTCTCTGATCTACTGATGAGGGATTTCTAGAGATTCCCAGGGTTCATTTAAAAACATCTGGTACCCATGCTTTTTCTTTTGCAGCCCCTATCCTGTGGAATTTTTTACCTCATCCTTTAAGAGAATGCCAGACCGTTGAAGGATTTAAAACCGAGTTGAAAACATATCTTTTTAATTTAGCCTTTCCAGATGAATTTTAACTTATGGATGTATTTATTGTTCAGTGTAAATTTTATATTTGTATGTTGTATTTTAATTGTGAATTGCCTTGGTTCTGGAAAGACACTATATAAATAAAGATTTACTTTACTTAATGTTCACATAGAAAATGTACTGTGCTCTGTATTACACAATGGCAAGAAAGAATGCTGGGCTCTGATTGGTTATTATGGAGGCTGGACTCATGATGTTGTCCCAGCATAACATCTAAATCTAATCCCAGCATACATATGACCGCATCACACATGCCAGCATGTAAAATAAATCACTACCCAGTAGCTGCACTGCCCTGTCTACTCACGGTGCCAACAGTCATCCATCAGGCAGAGGGTTAGTTGTTACCTCACTAGTTATGCAGTCCACACACATCCCCAACAAGTTTACAACTGAATCACAATTTTAAAAAAAGGTTCAGGGAAAACGAAGTGAAGCCCTGAATCCACCACTTCTCAGTTCCCCAGCACAATTCTGCAAGCGACTCCAGAGTTCAAAAGTGCCACGCTCACTCCTCAAACAACAGCCGCATTTGGATGAATAAGAAGGAAAAGAATCCCCCTACAAAAAAATACATATAAATTTAATTTTCCCCTATACTTTGTACTGTTTTATTCATTCAAAGTAATTCAGCTAAAGAAACGGCCACTCTGTGTGAGTGGCTTCACTGTCCCTGCCTGCAGCTCGCACTCGCTCCTCAACCCTCACCAATTTCTCCAGCAAACTGCATGTAGTAGCTGTTAACAAAACATGTAAAATCAGTTTACTTTAATTAAAAATACATACCAACTCACGCAGTGAATTGATTCGATACATGGCATCATACCAATGTAATGGAACACCAGAAGTCTCCACCTAGCTACTTTTCACTCACGGAACAGTTTTGGCACGTTGCTGTCTCACTTTAAAGAAAAATAATAAATAAAAAAGATACACACATCTTCACCTGGTCCCAGGGCAGGCAGCAGGACTGAGTGTATTAAACTCAAATAGAGTAAACAGGTTACCAAACAGAAGTGTGTGTGTGCATGTGCGTGCGCATTGGGGAGGAGGGTGGCTGAGAGCAAGGTGACTGTTACAAACCAAAAATGCAGCAGCTCCACCAACTGGGCAAAACAATATAGCAGCACTATTTTTCTAGTTTGTATACCTACCCAGTTAAAAACTGACTTAAAAAAAATTACCAAAATTGTTATTGTTTTAATCTTTTTTATTATTATTATTATTATTATTATTATTATTATTATTATTATAAAGGAGTCATTATTTAATAGGAATAATGCACTCCAGGGTTTGTGCTGTGCTGGAATAACGACACATCTTGGGTGTTGGACGCACTCAGCCTGCAGCCTCATGACCAGCCACACAAGGCATGAAGTTTTCCCAGCATGACACATACTGTGTCATGCATTATTCCTTTAGTCATTATCTTTACACTGCTGTGGTGCAACCATTGACATGAGCTTATGCAGGTGATCAATATATTGTCATAGGCTACTGCATGACAAAAGGGAATAACTGCCATTGCAGTTGCTTTTTTGCCTGCAGCAACTCGTCTGCAGAAGGCTGCAGTATTGCATTGCATCCTGACAAGCTCCACTGTAGAGCAGCTTGTACATGTTAAGTTATTGATCCTTAAAAAATGGTGTGCCTTAACATCAAAGTACCAAGATACCAAACTGAAGCTGAGTCCCTTCAGACCAACTTTGCTTTGGTCTAATGTATTTATTGTCAACGCTTCCACTGAACTCAAATTCAGCATCAATGTACTTTTTCAGTACAGCAAAGCAGAGATTCAGTAACTGTACTATGGTGTTGAAGAGTAGGAGGGAAGTCAAAATGATTGTGAACCACCCTCCATACTGTAAACTGGATGGTCCTTTGATGTGACGTTTTTTCTTGCTTCATTTGTTTATTATCTTTCAGAAGTGGGGGTTACCAAAAAGAGAAATGGTGATTTTATGTAATGGGATTTAACTACTGTATTTTAGCAACAATTTGTGTTTTTATTAAGTTTTTCAGTCCCTGTCACCTCCTCCCATCAACTGGCGATAGGGACACATATGTATTTTTTTACGGATTTTCTCCCCTGACCCCCCCCAAGGCCCCAGCACATGACTGTGTAAGCATGTGGAGGCAAACGTCACACCCCATGATGCCAGCTCCGCCCCTTCCACCTCTCGATACTTTGCCACTCCCTCTCCACCTACACTACCAATGGACCTCCATCCAATTGGAGATGAACTACGAGGGGGGGCACCAACCCACCCTCACCACCTTCAGGAGAGGAGAGCTGCCCACCAGCATGCTCAATCCTGTTCCACCCTCCCCCCATGCCAGCACCCCAAAATAATTCCAAATGCCTGCTATACACAGCATATAAAAAGTTTTTCCTTTTTCAGGTTTTAAAATTCCTGGCCCTTAGTTGTTTTGTGGCTTCCTGAATTGCTGATATTTCTTTTGAGTTCTAAATCTAGCTTTTGCATAATGTCACTGCCTGTATGTATCATGAAAAATGGCATCAGATCTCTTATACATCTATTGTAATATTATGACCAAGAAAAGCTGCACTTGTCTAATACCTCATGGATCAGATAATCAGATAACTTGCTGAGTTTAAAGTGTTTAATCTTTCATCCTATTCCAGATCCTCTAGCCTTCTCACCACTTGTGTAGTCTTCCTTTTGAATTATTTCTGACTTTGACCTTTCACTGAAAGTTAGTCCAGGCCAGAAATGCCAATAGGAATCTATTATACTGTAGGTCTGATGTAAGTATTATATAATGGTAACAGTACTTTTTTTGATTTGTTGACAAACTGATGTCTAGGAGGCAGTATAGTGCAATGGTCTAAGGCTCTATGCTACAAATCTGGTGACATCCAGCAGACCAGACCTGGGTTTGAATCCCACAGCTTCCACTTGTATACTGTGTGACTGTGAGCAAGTCACTTAACCTCCTTGTGCTCCCAGGTCACTCCGGTTTAAAAAAAAAAAAAAAACTTTCAGCTTAGTGTGCTATACCTGGTTAAACAACTAAATAAAAAAAAAAACAAAATACATATAGATGGTAACTAGCACTATTTGACAGTGATTTTTAATTTTAAGATCTGATGTGATGTGGATTTCAAAATCCTTTTCTGAGTCAGATTTTGTTAAGGCAGTACCATGTAAAGCATAATAATAAGACTTCTTGTTCTTCCCAAGGTGCATGGCAGCATGCTTTGGATAATTAAAGGACATTCCCATGTTTGACTAAGTTCCCAGGATATCCAATTCACTTGTTAATCCCACGTGGTCTTCAAAGGAATCAACCACACCACAAATTTGTGTGTCATCTGCAAATTTATTATCTGCACCTAGATCCAAATGTAATATGAAAATGCCAAATAAAGCTCTTCCCAGTATAGAGTACTGTGGGATCCCACTTTGCACCTATCCATTTTTGATAAAAAATGTATTTAGTCTTACCCTTTGTAATCCATCTAGTAACAAATTTTCTGTCTATTGTAAAAGTAGTTTATTGATAAGTTTGTCACGTGGTACCAGATTGAAAGCTTTACTGAAATCAAGGAAAATTATATCTGCTAAAAATACATTGTCTAAAGCTTTGCTGATTGGTTAAAAAAAAGCTGAATATGTTAGTCATGCACAACTTACCCATTGCAAAACCATGGTGGGTGCTAGCCATATTTTTTTTCACATTCTATACTCAGCAGGGACTCAATTCTAAATTCCATGGCCCAGATATTCAAACTGCGTCAGGCTGTGGTGCAAGCTTAGGCGCAGCTCAACTTGGCTGCGCAGGGGTGTGGCCGGGGTGATATTCAAAGGAGCTGCACCATGGCCCAGCTGCTTTGAATATCGCACCCTGGCCAACCCCACTGTACATGGTGCAGTGGCACTGCACCAGCACAAGTGGCCTGAGTGGAGCATGGAGATGCGCTAGTGCAAGTGCCATTGGGCCAGTCACAGCACCTGTGATATTCAAAAGGTGACATGCAAATGGAGCCATAATTTATGCAAAGTGCGCATGGTGCCATTTGCATGTCATTATAAGCTCCATTTGCATCTAATAACGTAGTGTGCAATCCCCGACAACTTGCTCCTGGTGCCCTGCGAAGCAGCAGCCATTGGGGACTGATGCCACCTGCAGCCCGGTCATGGGCATTTGTTAAAAAATGAAGTCCCTGTCCAATATCCCTGGTGGTGCAGTGGACCGCTATGTGCCCAATCGCAGGCATCCGCTATAATAAACCCCCCGTCCAGTATCCCTGGTGGTCCAGTGGACTGAATGCTGCCTGATCACGAGCATCTGTTTAAATGAACCCCCCCCTTCAATATCCCTGGTGGTCCAGTGGACCAAATGCTGCCCGATCACGGGCATCTGTTGAAATGAAAACCCCACCCATCCAATATCCCTGGTAGTCCAGTGGACGAATGCTGCCTGATCACGGGCATCTGTTTCTGAAAATGTCCTATTACCCTGGTGGTCTAGGGTACCCCCTACCCACCTCCCACTGAGTCCCTGCCCGCTCCCTCCCGGTCAGCTGGTGGGTGGCAGCACCCACCCGCCCGCCCCCGCTGACTGACACCTCGGTGGGCTGCCGCCCATGGTTCTGGCGTGAGCCAATGGCGTTCAACCATACTACACATTCAGATATGTGAATGAATCATTCACATATCTGGAAATAATCTCGTAAGATCTGCATGCCCATTGGCTCAGCTGTGAACCAATGGGCGTGCAGCTAACGGTGTCGGTCGATGGCGGCGGCGGTAATGCTACCGCTCACCGGCTGACCAGGAGGGGAGTGGGACAGGGACCCAGTGGGTGGTAGGGAGAGGGTACCCTAGACCACCAGTGTAACAGGACATTTTCTGAGAAACAGATGCCCGCGGGCAGCATTCAGTCCACTGGACCACCAGGGATATTGGACGGGGGGGTTCATTTCAACAGATGCTCAAGATCAGGCAGCATTCGGTCCACTGGACCACCAGGGATATTGGACAGGGACTTTATTTTTAAACATATGCCCGTGATCAGGCATGGGAGGGCGCCGCCAGGTGCAGCCAGAACTCGGGTGGCCACCCACAGGTGACAGCTGCCGTGTTGCGCCCTGCAATGCAGCAGCTCACCTGTTGGTGGCCATCAGTTGTTCCTTATTTTTTTGGCTTAACTTTGTGCTGGCACAAGTAGAGTTGCGCATGCATGGCTCTACGCATCACGCTGAATATTGGGCTGTGCAGGTATGCATGAGATGTCCCCCTTTGCCTACATACATTACTGGTCGCTCTGGCACATCGGTTTGTGTGGTGCAATTTTCCCTTTGAATATCGCACGGGTGTATCAGGGTTGCGATGAAAACGAGCCGGCGCCTACGCGCTACCCTTTTAAATATCTGGGCCCATGTGTATACCCAAGACAGATGTTATACTAATAGGTCTATAATTAGAAACTTTATTTTTCAACTCCTTTTTATTTATTGGAACCACCACTGCTGTTCTCAAATCAGATGGTAATTGGCCTGTTTTCAGTGATTTATTAAAAAAAGGTAAGTGATGGTGTGATCTGTTCTGCTACATACTTTAATAGTCTAGGAGATAGTCCGTCTTGTGTTGCTGATTGTGCTGATTGTGTTTATTGAAGATACTGTACAATAGACCCGTCCTTCTGTCCTCTGTCACTGCTCCCCAGTATTTTATCTTTAGAATCACTACTATTTCTTGGTTTGAAAGTGGAACAGAAATGTATATTGGTGTCTACCCAGTTGTACCTGTCTTGTGTCCCAGGTGACCTCTCTGCCTCATTATACTAAGCCAGTGCTTGACTGAGATAAATTACTGGATGTCTACAGACTGGTTATGTCTCAGCCACAGCAAGACAGAGGTTATGGTGATCGAGCCTTGTCGTGGAGGTGTTTCCTCTGACAGAAAGTTGCTCGCCCCAGTTGTGGCTGGGCAGCCCCTGATAGTGGTGAGTGTGGTTAGAGATCTTGACATTTCACTAGATGACCGAATGACCCTTGAATAATAGGGGTAATTGGTTGTTGTCAATAGTATCAGGGTGGCTCAGTTGGTAGCACATCCACCTCTGGACCAGAAGGTTGTGGGTTCTTGTCCCACACCAGGATTGGACTTGCACCTAAGAAATTGCTGGCATCTGAGTGCAGTATTGGGGGGTGCTATACTGCTGGGGTGTGCTGTCCTTCAGATGAGATGTTAAACCGAGGTCCCTTCTACCCATCCTGGTGGGTGTCCAGGTGGAAGTAAAAGAACCCAGGGCACTCTTCGCAAAGAGCAGGGAACATTCCTGGTGTCCTGGCCAACATTCCCCTTCCTATAAACTGGTTCATGTAATTATCCAGGCTGTGTGTGGATGATGATGTGAGATATGGCCGCCACTACACATTCAGTCACTTCACTACCAGTCTAGCATTGTTTGTAAAGCGCTTTGGGATACTGTGTATCAAAAATGCTATATAAATGCTGATTCTTCTTCTTCTTGTTCAATCCGGTTTCTTCTGTCTCTGGAATATCACCAGGATCCAACCATTCTTGATGCCTGATGATCTGGCTATGGTCATACATACTTACGTCACCAACAGGCTTGATTATTGTAATGATCTATACCTAGGGTTATTTATAGGATTGGTGAGTCAACTGCAGTTAGTGCAGAATGCTGCTGCCAGGATGTTGACTGGTGCCTCTTTGAGGGATCATGTCACTTCTGTTCTGTGCACTCTATGCTGGCTGCCAGTGTGTTCGTGCATCACCTTCAAGATTTGTTTGACATACAAGGCTCTATGTGATTTTGGGACCTGACTACCTTAAAGAACTCCTGGTGCTGTTTCTGTCCTCTTCACTCTGCCGAGGCTGACTTGCTTGTGATACCTCCCTCTCATCTCAAGAGATCGGCTGATAGAGCCTTTTCTTCTGCTGCACTAGTGTTGTGGAACTCTATGCCACCTCATATACATGCAGCCAGCTCTGTGGAGGCATTTAAAGCCTCCCTTAAAAACATTCTTTTTGGAAAAGTTTTTCGTTTTATTTAAATCCTTATTTTTAATTCTTGGGGATACTGTTTTTATTGCATTGTTCTTATTGTGAAGCACTCTTAGCCTTTGGATAGGGTGCTATATAAATAAAATTTGCCTTGTCCATATATTTTTTGAAATTAGTTTGCCATCTCCACTTAATTTACTATATTAATGTTATTTATTACAAGTGGTCTAATGTTGTTCTTATCCTTTTTTGAATAATATATGTATAGTCATAAAAAACTTGTGGATTCTGCATATCTTCATCTAACTTTATTTCAAGTTTTATTTTTGCCACTCTGACAGCTGCTTTATGAGTCACTACTGTTTTCTTGAACCTGGTTTTATTTTTTGGACTAGAGTTATTGTTTATGATCTTATACAAACATGCTTCCTGAAGATTAAATTTTTTAATTTTAGAAAACCATGGAGGTACTGTGCCTTTTTTGTTGCATACTAGTTATTCTGCACTTTTGTTTTCAGTTTGGCAGAACTGAACTTTTGTGCCACATGAGATCACTTTAATCTTTGGCCAAATGTGTAAAAATAACACTTTGCCCTTTCTAGGTGGCCACTGCTAGTTCTATGGCCACCCCATCCAACCTCTAGCACTTTCCAGCCTCCTCCCAATACATTGCTATAAAAAAAGGAATTCAGCACCTGAAACTGTGCCACAAGATGGCTGAGTTTTTTTTTTGTGTGTGTGTGTGCAAAATTTTTTAGTAGGCACTTTGCCAGGTGAAGACTTTCTATAGTGGCACTTCACCAGCAAAAGTGTACCACTTTGTGTAGTTCTTGACAGTCAGGACTATGCATAGTGGTACCTCTGCCCATAAATTTTCACTGTGTTTATTTTTTGTTTAAAACAAAACACCCACGAGCAGCATATACTAACATACTAACATACTATTTGCCAGCAGATTAGGCCTTACGGTCTATCGAGTCTGCTCGAATCTTAGATCCTTAGTTGGGTGCCGAGGCCCTCCCATCCCTTGTGCTCCAGAAACCCTTATCATCCATCCCCACCCCCCTGGGACAGGCCATCATCTGATACATCCACTTTCTGTGTCTGTCCCACCCTCTCTTGAAGCCCTCCACTGTGGATCTCTGAACCAGGTCACCAGGCAGTGCATTCCAAGGGTCCACCACCCTCTCAGTGAAAAACCTCCTCCTCTTTTCCCCCCTCACCCTTCCACCTTCCAACTTCAAACCATGCCCTCTGGTGATACCTCCCTGCTTTAGTCTAAAGATCCCTCCATGTTCACCCTATTTATTCCCTTGAGGTGCTTGAGAGCCTCAATCATGTCCCCCTCTCTCCTCTCCTCCAATGAAAACAGGCAGAGCTCCTCAAGTCTGTCCTCATACGTCAAATCCCCTAGCCCTTATATCATCTTAGTTGCCCTCCTTTGTACCCTCTCCAGGATCTGTATGTCCCTCTTTAAGTGTGGTCTCCAGTACTGTACACAGTACTCAAGATGTGGTCTAACCAGTCCATTGTACAGTGGCAGAATCACTTCCTTGCTCCTGGAGGTGATCCCTCTTACGATGCATCCCAACATCCTGTTTGCCTTGCTAGCCGCTCTCCTGCATTGCTCAGAGTTATTCATACATGCATCCACCATAACCCCGGTCTTTTCCTATTGAGGCCTCCAGCGCCTCCCTCCCAGGGTGTACCTGTGTTTGGGGTTTCTCCGACCAAGATGCAACACCTTGCACTTGGTGATATTGAAATTTAATTTCCATGTGTGAGCCCAGCTTTCCAGGGTGTCCAGATCCCCTTGCAGGGCCAACCTCCCCTCTTCTCCCTCAACTACTGCTGCCATCTTGGAGTCATCCACGAAGAGACTCATTTCACACCCTATACCCTCCCTGATGTCCGATATGTATGCATTAAACAGGATTGGACCCAGGACTGAGCCCTGCGGTACCACACTACCAACCTTTCTAGGGTTCGTGAGCTCCCCACAGACCACTACTCTCTAGGTGTGTCCAGCTAGCCAGTTTTCAATCCATCTGACCATCAAAGGGCCTACTCCTAACCCCATCAGTTTCTCCACCAGACCATTGTGGGGACAGAGTCAACGCCTTACTGAAGTCCAAGAATAATACATCCACAGGCTTTCCCTGTCCAGTTCAGTGTTATCCATTCGTAGAAACTCCACAAGGTTGGTTTGACATAAATCTACAAGCACAAACCCATGTTGCCGACTATCCAGACCTCCCACCTCCTCCAAGTACACCCCAATCGTTCCTTTAGTATACTCTCCATTAATTTTCCCACCACGAGGTCAAACTGATAGGTCTATAGTTACCTGGTACTTCCTCGACCCCCTTTGTAGTTGGCACCACATAGCCTCCAGCCAATCCTAGTACCCTCCCTGTCTCCAAGTGACCTGTTGAAGAGCTCCGCCAGAAGTACAGCCAGTATGTGCGCCAATTCCCATAGTACTTTGGGATGAATGCCATCTGGCCCTGGAGATTTGTCTTTCTTTAGGGCCGTGAGGCTAACCACACCCTTGGGGCGATAGCATCATCCGTCCCTCCACCTTACTGGCCTTTTATCCTTATCCAGATGTGAGCACCCCTGGGTACCTCTCCTCCTCTTGCTCCATTTCTGTTGCTCCTGATCCCACTTACTGCCGCTTCTATCCTTAGGTGCCCTGCTTTGTAGATATCCCATCCCCCCCTAGTGAACACAGAGGCAAGTACTAAGTTAAATACCTCTACCTGATCCCTGCCTCTTCCACCCACCCTCCTTCTGATCTCAATCTGCTGAGATGGCCCTTAGTTTTCTCCACTCCCCAATGTACTGGAAGACCCTTTTCCTCCATGTATCCCTGTGCCAGCCGCTGCTCTTTACTGGACTTTGCTCCCCTCACCATCTGGTGACTTTTCTAGATGCAAGATGGTACATTTCCTTATCCCTATCCCCTCTTGTTGTTTTATATTTTTTGGAGGCCACCTTCTTTTCTCTGACTGCTACCTGTACCTCACTGGACTACCAGTATGGTTTATGTGACCTTGTTCCCTTATGTTTCAACTTAGCGCAGATCCTGACTGCCTCATGAAGTCCCCGGTTTATGACCTCCCATCTCCTTTCCACACTTGTCATTGATGTAATCCCCTTCAAGTGATCCTTGAGAATATTTCCCATGCCCACAAAGTCTGCCCCCCTGAAGTCCACTGCCAGTGTCCTAGATATCACCCCCCCTCCCCCCATGTTTATTTGAAACCAGACAGTATTGTGGTCGCTCCCAGTCAGGGGGTCCTATACAACCATGTCCCTTACCAGATCCCCATCTGCCAGAACCACGCTCAGGACATGCCCCTCCTTGTGGGCTCCATCACATGCTGTGTTAAGAACACATCCTGAAGCCATCCAGCAGCCTCTGCTCCTTGGCCACCTTTAGAGGACATGGTTCCCCAGTTTGTATCTGGCATATTAACGTCCCCCATCAACACCACTCCTTCTCCTTTTGGTCCACATTGGGCAATGATGTTGTCCAGCAAACCATCCTCTAGAACATCACTCATCCCGGGGGGCCTATATACTACACCCAGCTTGACCTTATCTCCTGCTGGGGATCATAAGGTGTCCCATAAGGCCTCCACGTTTCCCTCTGCGTCTTCTACCCTAGCAATTTCTATGTCATCTCTAATGAATATAGCCACTCCACCTCCTCTGCCCTCCTTTCTATCCTTCCTAAGCATAGTGTACCCCTGTATATGTTTAGGTCCCAGTCATAGTTTTGTTATTGCGCTCTGTGACGCCACCACATCCACCCTCCACCGAACAGCATGGCCTGGAACTCTGGCACCATTCTCCTAAGCTCCTGGCATTTACCCAACACCCCTCTCATCCCCGATCCTTTGTCGAACTCCACCCAGATTCCTTATACTTCTCCATCCTCCTCTGTTTCCTCCTGGAAACATCCACCCTCAGTCTGTTTCTCCCCTCCCTTGGGCTAGAAGGCCACACCCCTCATCTGGAGGAGAGGCTTCTGGTCAGCCCTCCTTATCCCTTCCCCCTCACAAGTTTAAACCCCACCTTTCTTGAATGTAGTCAGCCATCGCTTGTTTGAAGGCTTCCTTCCTAATGGGGCAAGATGAAGCCTGTCCTTGGCATATAGTCCCTTATCCTCCCAAACTCCATTCCAGTTCTCTAACACCCCCAACCCACTCTCTTCACCCTACTTCCTGACCTAGTCATTAACCTCTGTGAGCTTCATTTTTTTCTCCACTGAGGCCTTTGGTACTGGCAATATCTCCAAAAAGGAAATGCTGCATCCATTATCCCGACAGACTCTGGCAAGTTCTTGGAACCGTGCTTGGATTTCCAAAATGCTATTTCCCTCTAGATAGTTAGTTCCCAAATGCACCAGGAAATCCGGTTTCCCTCCACATTCCCTAACCATTTCATACACCATGAACTTTGCTCCGTGCACTGTCAGCCCAGAGATACTCACTACCTTCACTTGGCTATGGCATCCACCCCCTGTTCCTCCCACTGGATACCCCTAATCATTGAGTCTCCCAATAACAGAAACTTAACACCGCCATCATCCTTATGGTTACCTCCACTATGCCCTCTCAGCCCCCCTTTCCCCCCTTTATTCTAAGATCTCAGATTCCATGGGAGTCTTTCTGCCCTTATTAGAGACCCCTTGTCACCTTCTCCTTCTGTCTCTTCCTCGTTATTTTTCCCACATAACTCAAACCCCTCTGAATAGGTGTCCCTTTAACCCTCTCTTATCCGAACCATTTATCCTGGCCCTGATGGTTTTGCCTTCCCCCACACCACCATCCTCCCCCCTTGTAATAGTACCCCTGCCTCCAGAGGCTCTCTGTGGGTCCCCTTTAGCTAGGGCCCCATCCTTGGTACTGACCCCCCTGCTGAAGGGGGGGGCTCCTCTCCCACCTCCTTGTCTCCCAGTTTCTCTCCATTCATGCTCTCCTCCCTCATGTCTGCAATATGTTGCAACTCCCCCATTTGCTTAACATTTATGTTTCCCCTTCTCCCTCTGGGACTATTTCTATCCTTTCCATTGCCGGTCTGTGATGCCCTATGGGTATCCAACTCCCTCTCCCCGGCCTCTGTATAAGTTTCCTCATTTCCACCAACCCCTTCCTCCCCTCTAGGTTGTAGTAGCTCAAATTTATTGTGACACTCTATGTCAGCCTCCATCAAAGTAACCAGGTTTCCCCTGACTGCACCTCTAAACTGCCCCTCTTCTTCCGCTCTTGCTCTGTTCACCTTAGGGCTCCTTCCCACAGTCTGCTGTTTAGGCTTCCGCACAACCCCTCCTGACTCTTCCCTCCACTCTCTTTGTGTTCAGAATGTTCACCCAGACACTTTCCCTTAAGCGCCAACATCCCTATCTAATTGTCCTCTGTCCCCACACCCCTCCTGCTTGCTGTAACATAACGTCCTGTAATTTCAGAGCATTGCCCCAGCCTCCCTCAGCCCCACCCTTCTGCTGCCCTATATCCACACACCTTATCCTTGGACCTCCCCAGCTCCCAGCTTACTCCTCAACCAATATACCTCACTCCTGATACAAGATAGCTGTCTACAGAGTGGGCAGCCTCACCTTCCAGGCCCAGTTGAGAATTATTGCCATCCCACAGCCTGTGTAGCCTACAACCCTTCTGAAGATGCCTGCCATGGTGGAATATGGCCACCCTGTTTATCCCCTCTGTTTATAATGGTACACCCCTTTTCTCAGTCCCTTTCCCTGGAACAGTTTCTCTATACTGACTGCAGTTATTTACAAACCCAATTTCAACCCCACAATAAAAGTTCCCAAGTCTCACAAACACATACAGTCCAGTGTGTTTCAGTCCCACTAACAGTGTGTGTATGGAGACATCAGGTACCGTGTGATGTCACAGGCCCACCAGCTCCTGTTGCTTTGAATTTCAGTCCCAAACAGAAATACTCAGCCCTTCAATCCCAACCTCCAGTGGCTTTTCAGTATTTAAGAAAGCCTACAAAACAGGAGTGGGTGGGAGGCTCTACCAAACACCAGGCAAACAACACATTTAAATTTAACTCTAATTATCCCTGCCAAACAACTGTTCCCAAGCCTCCAAAGTTACAATATCACAGCCCAAGTAACAGTTCTAACTCAAGGTAATAATTTTTAACACATAGAACTAATTTCACTTACAAAACTATTCAAATATTTCAGTTAAAACAGAATATAACCCCAGACCTCTGTCCTTACCAGCCTGCTGCTTAAGGTCCCAAGTGAACAATGAAGCCAAGGTAATTCCTGTTGTACACAAGGTAATTCCTGCTAATGTCTCTCCCCAACACCAGGCAAACAACAACACATTTAAATTTCACTTAATTATCCCTGCCAAACAACTGTTCCCAAGCTCAAAGTTACAATATCACATCCCAAGTAACAGTTCTAACTCAAGGTAATAATTTTTAACACATAGAACTAATTTCACTTACAAAACTATTCAAATATTTCAGTTAAAACAGAATATAACCCCAGACCTCTGTCCTTACCAGCCTGCTGCTTATGTTCCCAAGTGAACAATGAAAGCCAAGGTAATTCCTGTTAAAGACAAGGTAATTCCTGCTAATGTCCCCTTCCCCTAACACCAGGCAAGCAACACATTTAATTTCACTCTAATTATCCCTGCCAAACAACTGTTCCCAAGCCTCCAAAGTTACAATATCACAGCCCAAGTAACAGTTCTAACTCAAGGTAATAATTTTTAACACATTGAACTAATTTCACTTACAAAACTATTCAAATATTTCAGTTACAACAGAATATAACCCCAGACCTCTGTCCTTACCAGCCTGCTGCTTATGTTCCCAAGTGAACAAATATGTCTACCTATCCATATGTTTGCCTATCCCATGCAGTCAACTAAATCATGATGTCATACCAGCACCCAACCCTCATAGCACCCCCATCCTTGTAGTACCCACAACACTGCTGCCCCTGTGTACCAGCCAACTTTCGTTTTTTTTTAATTTAAAGTTTATTGAAATGTTCACATTAAACAATGGACAGGGTCAAAATATCCATAGCATAAAACTTATGACCATACAAATTAACTGACCCGTCCCCTCGACACCCCCACTCCAACCCCCCTCACAGTCCCAAAGGCATGACAGTCCATGACATCTGAGAAATTAGGAGTTAAGTATTAAAAATTAGATGGTATATAACGTATGGAGTGAGGCCCAAATCCTTTCATATTTGGACTTGTTGTTATTAATACTCGAAATAGTCTTCTCCACGCGAAGATTAAATAATAACTCGTTTAGCCATTCAGAATAAGAGATGACTTCAGAGCTCCTCCAATACTTGAGCACTAGTTTCTTTTTTTTTTGGCAGGGCCTCCTGTCACTATATCGGCCCTGGTCATGGCCCCTGGAAGCCTCAGCCACCATCTATGGCTGCTGGGGTCCCCCAGTCACCCCCAGTTTGCCCCCTGGAGGGCAGGGCCATGGCCACATTCTTCCATGGCCACGGGACCAATATCTAGCCGGGGGAACCACAGCAATGGTGGCCACTCGAGGTCTTCCGGGAGGGCTTCATTGAGACGGTGGCCCTCGCCCGCCTATTTTCCTTGACTTTTCCCCAAGGAGGCAGGGATGTGCAATGATGCCAGTGTCCACCCCGCCTCCCAGAGATTGAGCATCGGCAGCATGAGATCTCCCAGCCTCCACCAGGAGTCCTCAGCGCTCCGAATGCTTCCCTCACCCTTCCCCCGGAGAAGGAGAGCAGTCCATAGGATGCTCCATCCTTCTCCCCCTGGCTGGCCCTCCGATGACCCGGGTCCATTCCCGAACCCGGGTCACCGGCGTCACAAGCGGAAAACCCACCGCTGTGCCAACAGGCCAGCTTGAGCACTAGTTTCTTAACGGACATCGAGATCAAAGCAATATGAAACTTATGCTTATTAAGAGAAATCTGTGAGTAATCCCTGGAGATGCAAATCTCTGGGATAAACAGGTCTCTCAGCCCAAGGAGTGGGTCAGTTTTGTCCCTTATATTCTCCCAAAGGGGTGATATCTTAGGACAATCCCAGAAAATGTGAAGTAGGGAACCTTCTGTCTGAGTACATCTAGTGCAAACATCAGAGGAAGATATTCCCCATTTAGCCAGTTTCTGAGGATAATAGTAGAGATTATGAAGAATGCAAAACTGCATTAACCGTAACCTATCTTGTGTTACAAAACGATGGCAGTTGTTCAATATAGTCTTCCAGTCCCTACCCCAGTGTGGGAAAAGAGCAGACCAGAATTCTGTTGGGCCAAACGGCACTGGAAAATGCCAATCGTACAAAATATTGTACAATTTGGAGATACTTCAGGGAGAGTTAACCAATGGGACTAGTTCAGTAAGAAAGGTGAAATTATAAGATAAGGGGATGTCCTCCACAAATTTTTTAATGAGGAGATGTTTGAGCTGAAGTACCTTAAAATAGTCACTTTCCTTAAGCCTGAATTTCACCACAATATCCTCAGCTGATAACCAAATACCATCCTCCTTAAGAAATTAATGGACCCTACCATCACCTAGACTAGGTAACCATTTGGGGGGTAACACTTTATTACCTATTTTAAAGGCAGGGGATTTCCAAATCAACTGCTCCACATCTAGCCAGTTTTTATACTTTAGGAATCTACACAACTGTGAGTGAATCCTCATGGAAACTCCAATTGTGGTGCCTTTTAACTCTTTGGGTATAGAAGCGGTATTGAGAAATAATAATGCGGAAGGGGCTATTTTAGCTGAGCAGATCATTTCCCTCTCTATTTTAAGCTATGCAAGCAAATATTCTGTGGGATTAGATACCATCCATCTTAGGTATTTGGCCGCGCTACAGGCCCAATAGTACATACACATGTATGGAAGTCGTAAGCCACCCTTGGACTTGGGCTCCACAAGCTTGTAAAAAGCTAATCTAGGCTTCTTTTTAAACCAGATGAAGTCACTAATCAAACTTTGGGCCTTTTTAAGCCAGCTGCTTGGCAGACAAATGTCAAGTAGCCGAAGGGCGTATAAGAGATGCGGGAGAACATTCATCTTAACCAGACTGACTCTTCCCCAAAAAGAAATGGGTAGTGCAGACCATCTAGCCAAGTCTAGAGCCACTGTGGACAGTAGGGCTTCCAAGTTGTATTTAAAGGTACTCTGCAGGTCTCTAGTTAACACAATGCCCAGATACTGTAACGAGTCTTTAGACCAGGCTAGACCGAGGGCGGTAATATCATTCTTAAAAACTTTGTGATTTAAGGGAAACACAATCAACTTCCCTACATTTAATTTGTAATTGGATAGTTTACTAAATTGCCCAATTATATCCAACATGGCAGGAATAGAAGTCTCTAGATAAGAGAGGTATAAAAGCAGGTCATCTGCATATGCAGCGACTTTAAGCTCATTGTCGAGAATGGTAATCCCCTGGACCTTCGAGCATGAAATTAGTTTATGGATTAAGGGCTCCAGGTAGATATTAAAAAGTAGAGGAGAAAGGGGACAACCCTGCCTGGTTCCGGAATGCAGAGTGAAGGTCCTGGAGAACACCCCATTCCCAGAGATCTTAGCCATCGGATGTTGATATAAGGCTTTTATCCAAGATTGAAATTGTTGAGGGAATCCAAAAGAGTTTAGCGTTTGAAGTAAAAAACTCCAATTGACTCTGTCAAAAGCCTTCTTGGCGTCCAGGGAGACCAGTGCCACTGGAAAGGAGGCATCCCTGGACACTGAGAAGACATGCAAGAGAGTGTGGAGATGGTCTGCAGAGAATCTGCCTTTCATAAATCCCACTTGATGTGAGCCAATTAAATCGGGAAGAGCCAAACTGAGACTATCTGCTAAAATCTTTGTTAGAATTTTTATGTCTTAGTTCAACAATGATATGGGTCTTTAACTCTCAACAGATTCTCGATCTTTACCCGGTTTTGGGAGAAGCACAATGAGGGCCTCGAATAGAGAGGAGTCAACTTGCACACCTGATAATATGTAATGAAAGAGAGAAAGAAGATGAGGGGTAATTTGCTCCTTAAAACACTTATAAAAGTTTGCCGAAAAACCATCTAGTCCTGGTGATTTATCTAAAGGTAAGCCCTTTATCACCTCCATGATTTCCGACTCCGTAATGGGGGCTACTAACATCCTACCCTGGGACTCCGAGAGACAGGGCAACTGGGCCTCCACCAGGTAGGAGGAAAGGTAATGCTGAGGGGGTTAGCATTTCGCCATATAGGTGTTCAAAATAACTGACGAACTCTGAAACAATCTCCTGGGGATTAGATTTGAGAGTTCCGTCCATTTTGGAGCAGATCGGTGGCATAAACCGAGCAGACTCCAGTTGCTTAATTCTCTGGGCTAGTAACTTACCCGTTTTTTCCCCATGATCTATGTATGAGGCTTTAGTACATAAAATAGAAAACTCTGCTTTCTTGTTGAGCATATTTATACAGGAGTCCCTCAATTTTACCAGCTCTTGTTTAGAGTCGTCAGAAGGGTTTGATTGTAGGATAATTTCTAAAGCTCTTATCTGGGTTAACACCTCCCTCAGCCTGGCCTCCCAGCCCCTCTTCCTTGTCGTGGCCATCCCAATTAGGATGGCCTGGAGGTATGCTTTGAAGGCACACCATAATACATCTGGCCTAGTGTCCTGTGTAGCATTCAACTCGAAAAATTGTGTGATATGCTCCTTAATTTGGTTTCTGCACTTGGGATCCTTGAGCAGTTGGCCATTCAGTTTCCACCTGGTTTGCTGCTTAGGCAGGGAAGTGAGGGCCAATTTTCAGAGCACCAGTGAGTGGTCGGAAGGCAGACCTGAGTGAATAGTAGAGCTTGTCACCCCTGGTAACAGGGCTTGAGAGACCAAAAGGTAGTCAATACAGGAAAAAGACCTGTGAGCAGGGGACACAAAAGTGTATTCTCTGTTCGCAGGATGTAAAACCCTCCAAATGTCACAAAGTCCCAGTCTGTCTATTAACTCATGTAATGCACGCTGTGCCGGGGAGAAAGAAACTGGAAGTGAGCTAATGCAGTCTTTACCTGCATCTACCACTAGGTTCCAGTTCCCCCTAAAATTATGATGGAAGGTAACAGAGAAAGAACATTATTAAGTAGTCTCGCAAAAAATAAGGGGTCATCTTTGTTAGGGCCGTAAATGCTTCCTAATACAAAATCTACTGAATACAAAGTGCCCTTAACATGAATAAATCTGCCATGGGGGTCCTTAATTTCCTGGATAACCTGAAAAGGAATGCTTCTGTTAATAAGAATTAAGACCCCACAGCTGTTTGAGGTTCCTTGGGCTGAGAAGACCTGACCAATCTGCATCCGTCTCATCTGAATGGCTCCCGAGTCAAGCAAATGCAATTCCAGGATAAAAACAACATTAGCACAAAAAATGTCTAAGTGCTTCAGTATCTTATATTGCTTAGTTTTTTTACGGGCCCCTTTAACATTCCAAGTTGAGAAACAAAGCTCCTTAGCCATTGTGCATATACGATAGATAATTGCAGTACCAAAAGTCATGGACTACCTTAAAGACAGACCTCAACCAACCTAAAACAGACTGTATCCCACCAAATAATACCTCCCCCCAAAACCTTTCCTCTTCCCCCTACTGAGAACATCCACCAAACTATCCAACAGAAACACAGACCACAAACACCCTACCCTTTGGTCCCCCCCTGCCATCCCAACCCGCCCAAATCTCCTATGCATTGCTAAGCAGCACTCCTCCTAAAACAGCCACTCCAATCCTCCCACCCACCCCGTCCAGAATCTCATCATAGTAACCATCCATAACAAAATTAAAGAATAAAGCAAGTTCAAAACATTTGTGAGGCCCACAAACATCAGAACTACATGTGAGAACCTCTTTTAAAGCCAAAGGAATACAATTAGCAGGTCTCGAAAACTTGCCCTAATCCTGCTACTACAGAAATGGTTATCACTCCTAATATAGAATAACATGAGACAAAAATATTTTCCCATCCAACGCCGAGTAATATTAATGTGCAAAATGAGGTAAAATCGCTACCCCCAGATTCAAGCAAAAATGGGTCTCCTCCCTACTATCCAGCAGAGAAGGGAGTGAGAATGAGAGTGGAGAAAGGGCAATCTACCAAAGTAAGCTAAGCTCAAACTCGGGAAGCTCTCCCTAAAAAAAAAAAAAAAAGAAGAAGGGAGATTAGAAACCTTCAAATGAGCTAAGCGCCGGTTCCGCTCCAAAACAATAACTGCACCACTGAACCCGACCTATATCTCTCTTGCCATCAAATCTGCCTTAGCACTTCTTCACTACTGCTAGGAGTGGAAGCAATCCAGAGAAATAATCCCCTCTAGTGGCCGCCACTGAGAACTGCGCGGCGACCATCCTCCCCGAAAATGATCCCTGTATCCCTTTGTAAAGCTGCAGTAGGCAAAGAGAACATGAGAGGACTCCTACCTCACCAATATCTCCTAAAATTCTCTGAGTTGAACCAAAACTCCCATGAGCCTATCACCTGAACTCCCATCATAAGGGCTATTAAACTGAGAAAGAAGTCCCTTACCCCAATCATAAAGAAAAGGGAAGGGACAGGATTGATCCCGCTCAATTGGGAAACAGGGTACGAACACTGCCCTACCCTGAAACTTTGTTTCAGCAATCCGGATCTCCATAATGGGCGGTTCAGCAGAAAAATGCCCCCTTAGAGCCTAAAGACCTTCACGGTTCCCCAAAAGTAGCCCATGAGCGCAAACGGGCATTGTCCTGTCATAACTGTAGCCAGGAATGTCCCCACTGTTCACCAAACCTTCCCCGGAGAGATCTAAAGTGTATCTAGTTAACCGAGAAGTTTAAAGGTACAGCAACTTTTCAGTTTTTAAACCCCAACTAGAGAAATAACCAGAAATAGATGAATGTAAACCAGAAAATAAAACACTGCACATTTCCATGTGTTCTGTTACATCTTAAACTTCCTAAATTATCCCTTCTAATAGCCCCTGTGATAAATAAGAGCCTTTAAAGAGATCAAGCATAGCATTTTTAAGTCCATCCATTTCAGAGTCCGAGTCTTCATAAGAGTGCCACTGTCTGGATATCTGGACCTGCAGCTTTGAGGGGTATCACATTCTGAATTGGAGACCAGCTGCCAACAGCTTTTTAACCAACGAGTGAAAGGCAGCTCTACGTTGCCTAACAGATAGTGGCAGATCCTGGGTAACTCTGATTCTCACTCCTTCCCACTGCAGTTCTTGTATGGCCTTTAGTTTGAGAAAGAAATGCTGCTTCTCTAAAAAGTTGAGAAAATGAAAAATTAACGGTCAGGGAGAGGCCCCCCTCGGAGGCATAGAACGCAACACTCTATGAGCCCTCTCTATAATATAGTGGGGGCCATAGGGCGAAGGTCCTATAAGTTTCTCAATGAACTTTTGCACAAACAAGACCACATCATTCCCTTCTTCCATCTCAGGTAATCCAATAATGACCACATTGTTCCTGTGGCTACGACCTTCGAGGTCTTCCAGCTTTTGCTCCATCCTGTTAATTTTTTGCCGGAGCGTGGCCACCTCAGGATTCTGCTTATCCACCTTCCTCTCTAAAGAAGTGAGTCGAATCTCGACATCTGAGGTTCTCAATTCTATGTCCTCGATAGCCTGGGAGAGGGTTTTGAATTCAGAAGTGAGGTTTCTTAACTCTTCCTTGAATGGCCAAAATTCATCCAGAAATCCAGCGAGGGTTAATGGCTCCTGGTCTGAGCTTGGAGGTGCCATTGCCTGCGTTAAGCCTGTGGTTCCAGCCCGCGGTTTCTTAGGGGCCTTCTCTGGGGTAACCAGGGATGTATGTTTAGGTGGAGGCTTCTTCATCTTGGCTTCCATTCTGCATCAAACACATGGATTGCATACTCGAGAACTTCCCCCACCAGATAATAGCAAGAATCAGGCTCACGATGTTGAAAAACTCAATAAAAGTACAAAAATTTAACGGCAGTGGGCAGGAGAGAATGGGAAAGCATCTTCTCAGGCCTGCTGCATCACATGATCCCCCGTACCAGCCAACTTTCAATAATTATCATTTGAAAATAACCCTTCCTCAACCCCCAGTCTTTGGAGACAGTAAATGATTTTGATTTCCTATCCAAACCCCACCCTGTCCAGTGTCCTTCAAATAAATGTAACACTTCCCCTCCCCCACAACCCACTGCCTCCCTGCCATATTCCTCCTCCCTTATCACCCAAAATATATTATTTTGTTAATGTTGTAATCTACATGTAAAAAAGAAATCCATCCCCCACAGTGGTGGCCAGCTTCTCTCATCACTGGCACTGTTTCAAAATGAATGAATTATTGATGTAGTAGTAGTAACAGCTGACCGATCACTGTGATCAGTCAATCATCATTTAATTCATTGTGAATGAGTACCTGAGAGGCTGGTCACTGCTGTGAGGGCCAGTTTTCTTCTTTTTATAGGTAGAATAAAACATTAAGCAGCCCACTGGCGCAGAGGCATGGTGGCCGTCTGTGGCGCTGATGATCCGGGGTTCGGGAACGGATCCAGGTGTCGGAGGGTCAGCCGGGGGAGCAAGATTGAGCAACCATAGGACTGCTCTCCTGTTCTGGGGGAAGAGGGGGTCAGGTGCTCGGCGCAACGTGGATCTCCAGCAGAAGCCGGAGGTACCACAAGCACTCTGGTGCCTGCTGAAAGGGGGGTGGGGCAGACGCTGGCCATCATTGCATGTCCCCACCCCCGGGGAAAAAAAAAACAACAGAAAAATTCCTGGGCTCCCTGCTAATGAGCCGGCTCCAGTATGCTGACCCTCTGGCCACCTAAATTCTGCTACGGCGGCCCCATTCGGGAGGGTTAGTCCCGAGCATGTGAGGTCGGTGGCTGGGGCAGGGCGAACCCCGCTCATGGGGTTAGGGGAAGCCAGGGACAAAAAGAGAAAATAAAAAAAAAATTATTATAAAAAAAAAAGAATAAAACATTAAGAAGACAATAGTTTTTGGGTGATGGGGAGAGGATAGTGACTAGGTGCCAGGGGGTATGTGAGGGGGCTAAACTTCTTTGAAGGGCACTGAGGTGGGTAGTATATGTGGGTGGGAAATTGAAATTATTGTCTGTCTCCAGAGACTTGGTGTGGGGAGAAATAAACATAGAAACATAGCACATATTGGCAGGAAAAGACCATTGGTCCATCCAGTCTTCCTGTTTTACCCTATCCTGCCCTAGGATTTATTCTCTAGTCAGAGTTATTGCCCTCACCTCCCCCCCCTTGCCCTGCTGCTTCATCGTGTATAAAAATTAAACTTGTTGCTCTGTCCCAGCTGTGTTAGGAACCATTGATAATTCTTGTACCCACCACCTCTGCAGGTAACCTATTCCATAGCTCAACCACTCTTTTGTAAAATAAAACTTTCTCAAGTCCTTCCTGCATCCCCCCACAAGCTTCCACCGATGTCCCCATGTTCTTGATTCATCATTCCTGGTGAATATTTTCTCACAGGCTACCTTGTTCATTCCATTCAGAAACTTAAAGGTCTCTATCGTATTGACCATCTCCTTCTAGTCTCTAGAGAGTACATGTTTACAGCCTTAAGCATATCCTCGTCAGATATGTGCTGCTGCCCTAAATCATTTTGATTACCCTGTGTGGCACCATCTCTAGCCTCTGTTTGCCTTTTCTTGGTGAGGACTCCAGAACTGGGCACAGTATTCCAGATGTGTCTGTAGAGGGGTACTATAACCAGGGCCCCGATTTTTCTGCAGCACACCGGAGCAAAGTTCTGCAGCAGGGTTCTCATTTGCCACAGAACTTCTGCGGCACTCAACACCAATTTCTGCAGCAATTCTGCAGCACATTTTTAACCTTAATTTTTTTCCTTTTTTTGGTTTTTTTTGCCATATCTGACACAATGCACGCTCGTAACACAGTCATTTTTTTGAATTTTTTCACCAAATTTTCAACATAGCCATTTCAAGACCTCTGCTCATGAACAGTATCACTGTGATTTTATTAATCTGTCCGGAACATTGATTTCGCGTAACCGACTCCGCCATTCTACGCTACAAGGTGTAAACACATTTTGGGTGAGATGTGAAAATGACAGCTGTACTACTCATAAGACAGTGTGTGGTGAAATGGCAGTATGTGAAACTCTGGACTGAAAATATTGAAATTTACATGAACTTAAAATATAAGTAGGAACTTCTGCGCAACTTGCCTTTCGTTAAACAGTCATTGTTAAATTTGGCTCCAAATTTTTCAACATGGGGTTTAGGCCCCTTCTCATGAATGATGTCACTGTCATGGTGGTATTCAGTCCGAAGGGTGATTTCGCAATCACTCGGCTAAATCACCTTCGAAGCCTGAATAACGCCAAGGATAGTGACATCATTCATGAGAACGGGGTCCTAAAACCCCATGCTGAAAATTTGGTGCAAAATTCTCAAAATGCCTGAGATATGCAATAAAGTTGAACCCTCCTATCTAGCCCATTATACAGCTTACCGGCATTTCCTCAGTTAAGTCGCCTTTGAAAATTTGAGACGTGTTCCGGTCCACGAAGATCGTCGTTTGGAGTCTGGAGGTAAGTATGGGGTGGGGTGGTGTGGGGAGGCTGGGTGCACAGTGGGTGAGTGCGGGATGTGGGAGGGGCTCAGGAGACACGCCGTGGGACAGTTTTTTGTTTACAGGAAAAAAAAAAAAGAGCGTCGGCGGGACACGCTTGCCATACTGGGGTGGGCTCCCCAGCATGGCACAATGACTTTGAGGGGGTGTTCAGCCTGACGGGGATTGGGCACCCGTCGGCTTAAAAACAAACAATTGGCACGTTTGCCACGCTGGGGTGGGCTCCTCAGCGTGTACAATATGACTTATGGGGTGTTCAGCTGACGGGGATTGGGCACCTCCATCGGCAAAAATAAAAATTAGCACGTTTGCCATGCTGGGGTGGGCTCCCAGCGTGGCATATAAGCATTTGGAGGGGGGGACAGTGAAGCCGACGGGGGATTGGGCACCCCCGTCGGCAAATGAAGCGGACGTTTGTTCCACGGGCGGCTGAATTCCGCAGGTGATGGCAAATTCCGCGGATATTTCCGCGGTTTGCCGCATCCGAGGAATCGAGGAAAACTCGGGGCCCTGACTATAACCACTTCAATCCTGCTGTCAAACCCCATCCCAATATACTCAAACATTTTGGTTGGTTTCTGTGGGCCTTAGTTGATTTGTATGCACACAGGAAAGGGGTCACTCAATGGAAATGGCAGTGCTTTGAGTAATGCAGGAAACCAGACCAAGAAATCCCACACTTGCAAATACCCCATGAATCAGATAAGTCTCAGATCACAAAAGTAAGTTAAAAAAGGTTATTACTTACAAATTCCAAAAAGTGGAAACAATACTGGGCCTATTGCCAGAACAGAAGCAAACTCCACACAGTAGCCACAGATAACTGCCCAACAGCATTTCATGCCCAAATAGCACTTTTTCAAGAGTCATGTGGGCACAAAACACCATTGCGTAATTATTTGTGGCCACTGTGGGGAGTTTGCTTCTGTTTTGGCAATATGCTCTGCACTAATAGCACTTTTTGGGGAATTTGCAAGTAATAAAGCTTTTTTAATTTACTTTCATTGTCTAAGTCTTACCTGATTCATGGGTGTATTTGGCAAGTATGGCATTTCCTGATCTGACTTATTACATTGGTTAGATTGCTTTAAGAAGTCATTTATTATGACTTATAATAGGCAATGTAGCGCAGTGGTTAAGAACACTGAGCTGCAAATCTAGAGAATTAAGTCTGAATCCTATAGCAACTACTTGCATATTGTGTGACCGTGAGCAAGTCACGTAACTTCTCTGTGCTCCCAGGATACACCTGGAAACAAGCCTTGGCTTAGTGCATGTTTTCTGGCCAAAAATTGTAAAATACAAAAAAATACATGAATGACTCTGCGATTCCTTTCCTTGGAGGTATTGTTCAGCTTAAATCCTCCCATCCTATATTCCATCCTGAAATTCTTGTTCCCTTTCACCTTGCACATCCACAGATACTATTGCACTATATAGTCAAAATCACTGTCTCTTGAGTATTATTCATTGAACCATCTCATTCACTGCTGCCGACAGTGGCTACCAGTAGGGTCCCAATATTATAGTCTTGCACAGTGGTGTACGTAAAGTTACCATTACACTGACATTGTTGATGGGTATCCCACCCAGTAGTCTAGTCTGTTAGGGTGTGGGTGATGGGCATGAAAAAAAAAGATGACAGAAATTGTAGAACTTGGAAATTCAGTGTAATTAATAGCATGTATTTTTTTTTCATTTTAGCACCTCAAGAAGACCTATGCCTTGCAACATCCATTGACAACTCTGTACCTGCACGTGAGAGCAATACACAAGTTGATCTTTATGGTAGGCAAGATATGTTACTGATCAAACACTATGTTTTATAAACTGGAGTGTTTCTTTGTATGCCAAGTTACAAGGTACACCAGTATATCAATTGTGCATTCACATATCATGCCTGTGTAGTACTGCATAGTCTGCAAGCCCATTGGTGCACACAGTGAACCAATAGGCATACAGACCATACTGTGTGCTGTCATTCGGCGGGCGATGGGGCAGCATGTGGGTGTGGCGCTGTTGCCCACCAGGGGGTGCTGGTTGGTGGGGGACCTCAGTGGACAGGTGGGGATGGGGGTGCCACAGGACCACAAGGTAATTACTGCTATTTCTGCCCTGGATTGGGTGATGGGGTGGGTTTCTACTGGACCACCAGTGAATGTAATTGTACTTATGCCCGCAATCGGTCATACGGGAGTGGGGGACAGCCATGGGACTGTTGCATGCCCACTGCTCAATATCGTGGATGATGCACCTAGCACAACTGCACTTGTGCTAGCATATCCCCCGCTCCATTTCTGCTTGCACCCCTGCATGATGCACTGTGAATATCCAGCCCTAGATATCCTTACCTGCTGTTTTCTTAGTATTTTAATATTCAACAGAGTATTAGGATCCTGCACCATCAATAGTCCCTTAACATAATATTAAATGAAATGTGTCACATTAGTAGAGTAGTTATGATGATATTTAAATAATTGTAAGGTAATGCATGCTGTTTAAAGACTCATTTTATGGTTTTTATTTTTATTTCCAAATAGCAATAGTTAGGTTTTACCATGTATGTCTTCTGGTTTGTAAAATAAACAGCGAAAGAGAAAACATTCAACGGACAAGTATACTGAATTACTAGAAAAGCAGTGCATACCTTTGGATTTGGAGAAGGAAAAACTTAAGCTAGAAATTAATAAACTTAACCTAGAAATAATAATTCTTAAGAGACGCATGGAAAATGAGGAGTAATGCAGTGAATTCTGATGTATTCTGAAGCTATGCAATTATTCTTGAATAGTTAACTGATACATATGTACTGAACATAATCATTCTTGTAAACATCTGTTGACATTATTTCTTATTACACACATATGTAAGAATGTACATGTGATTAATTTAGTTATAGTTTGTGTTATTTATTGAAACAGTCAGCTGCCGCCACTCGCTAAGTGGCAATAAAAATTAGCATCGGGTGCTTCAGCTCTCATTAAGCATGAGAAGAACATGGTGTCAATTTGAAACTGAAAATTCGATCGCTACAAGGATGTGGAAGGGGCTTAATATTTTCTGGTCTCTGTTACCTGATACCGGACCAGTTGCTTGGTTGTCTTACTCTATCAGCTTATACGATTTGCATAAGCCATTTTGTAAACTGCATTAACCTAATGTTTAATGTTTACTATGTTTATATATATTTTTTCTCCCAATTTAATATTTAAAAGTAAGAAAATCAGAATCAAATCTATGTCACTAGGTGTTGAGAGACATATGCTAAGTAATTTGGCTTATTGTTAAAACTTTTGATGAAATAAAACAAATGTACTGCTAACATTTATTTTAAAGACTGTTATTAAGTATTCAATGCAAAGTAAGTAAATGATTAAAAAAATGTTAAAATACTGATTACGAATACTTTATGTGTAATTTTAAATGGTAGTTGCAAATCAAATGGCAAAGGATGAAAAGGGGTATTTAATAAAATTTTTCATGATCAGTCCCCAACTTTCTGATTTTAGGAATCTGTCTCACCCAGTATGTTGGCAGTACTGGCATCTTGCAACATTTGCACAAACAATAGTGGCAGTAGCATTCACTGCTACTACTCAATGGTCCACACAGGAGCGGACTGTCATCAGTTGAGTTGGGTCATGAAATTAAAAAAAAATGACACCACTAATCAGAACAGTTGGGAAATATCTAAATATTCATCAACGGTATCAGATAAGGGAGAGGACTAGTTGTTGCAGACACTCAGTGGACATTTGTCATGACTGTTGTGTTACAGATACCTGAAATGTCAGCTGATTTGTATTATTACATCAACTCATGCTCCTTTTAAAGGATAGCAGCCCATATTGCGAGCTCCATCCGCATAAAGCTAAACCTCCTTCTTAGATGTGACCTGGATGAGCTGCAGTTTTCTATGCCACAGCTTGTTGTACTTTACATGTTAGAAATCTGTAACCAGGTAATATAAAGAGTTCAGGGGTGGGCCCACCTGTTTAAGCAGTGCACCACTTTACAGTTTCAGGTAATGGAGTGTCCCATTCTACTTCCTTACTTCTGGATTCCTGTCTTGTAAACAGTAAAATACAACAAATTGCAGTACACACCAATGTTGCTCTTGCTGGGCAGATATAAGCTGGATGGTAAGCTGTCACAGAAAGGAAGCACGTATTTTGTGCTGCTCACAATCAAAATAAAAACAGAAAGATGTATGCTCCACCATGGAGTGTAACATTCTGATTTATATCAAAGAGCAGGTAATATGGTCAAATATAAAGACTACTCCCATTACATGTTATATGTACAATCATGAATACAGCAATATGTTGTTAAAGGTAAAAACATTTTATTATACTTTAATGAATAAGAATTAGACAGCGATCTGAAAACCTTCACTTTGTCAAATAATTACACATTGTCTCCCATACACATTTTTTAATCTCTGATTTTTATTTTTAGCTTCTACCATGGACCAGCTGTCAACATTGTGTGTGGACTGTCCACCCTGAAAATAGAGAAACAGGTGAATTCAACATATACACAAATACTAGTCTTTTAAATACAGGTTATCTGCATAGGTGATGACATGATAATATATGGCAGCCATATTATTTAGACAGGATCTATGTAGATACAATTACAAACCAGTTGATATGACCTCAATTAAAGTGGAGCTGGTAGTTGGGTAGGTGTTAGAATGTAGTTTCCACAAATGTTAGGAATATGAAAACTTAGAGGGTAACTTTGGAAGCATTAAGTAAGCAATAATACCTGAGAGGGTGGGTGGTATTGTGCTATACCGGACTGCCCAGGGGTGTGCATATTTTTACACTTAGAAAATGGGAAAAATGTGGAATTTTTTAACTTAAAAAAAATCAAAAACAAAATAAACAAATGACTACAAATCTTTTCAAACTGTTTTTAATGGTAAAGTAGTCCCTCTATTGGTATAATTGCCAGAAGTACTGTATTGTTTAATATCCTTATGTGTCCGCCACCCCCCCCCCCACACACACACACACATGCATTGCTTTGTATTTGCTTATGTAACTAGCCTGGCATACGGTTGATGTTATTTTTTTTGTTTGTTTTATTAGCACTGTCCGGTGCCTCCATTATGTAACCCACTACCTGGCTGCCTGGGTTCGGGGAGAAAACCATTGCTCAGCATTTTGGCTAGGATTGACTTCTAGTCAGGGGCACCCAAGTAATCCAGACACAGGAAGCAATAACTGAAATGTCCAAACCAGGAGTGGGATTCTAGAGTGTGGCTTTTATTCACAATAACAATAGAATAATAAAGCATAGATGGACCCCATGGGGCTACACTCTCTGGTAATGCAGATATACGGAGACCAGAACATATCTTCTTACACACTGTAACCCTCAGGTTCTGAAACACAATGGGCTCCCAGCCAGAACTGGATTTCCCTGGCGTGGCACATCTGGCCAGCACTTGGACTACTTTCCATATGGCATGGATATTTATTGGTGGCTCGCTACACCACCCATGAGCACAAACTGGCTCCATAAAGGGAACACCTTCCATCTAATACCACATCTGGGTACTTTCTGTGAACACTGGCCAAGTGCCCGGGAGAAAGCTAAAGGTGCCCCAACTGAACCCATAGAGGTAAATCTGGTTGTTCCAGATGGGAGATCTCCCACCTCTTGCTCCAAATCTATACCCGCCCATTCATTTGGAATGAACACCTTTCCATTTGAACCTCTCTGGTTGCAGATTGCTATCTCAAAATGTATATCACACTTAATAATCTACAGTCTCTGGAAAATAGTGTCGTGACTTGTAATGTTCTTTAAATGACTATGTCCATCCCTGTAGACCCCCACTGATTAGAGGCATTTCAAGCCATGCACAACTAAAGTACTGTACTTGGCTGTCCTTTCCTGACCCACAGTAGCAGACACTTAAACACAACAGTCTTGGTGAAACATAGGCTCTCTGGCAGAGCTGGCTCACCCTGGTTTGCAGGTGCCCAGAGGCTTCTCACAGGAAACACAAACGTACTTCTTGGTGCCTCAGCATAAATCTTCTTAGGAAGCTTCTCTTTTTTCCTGCAGGGCCAGGCAATTGCCCCTGAAGATCTGGTCTGGTTTACCCCCATCCCTCTCAGGGATGGGGCCCTGGAACAACTGGGAGACGGCCTCAACCACTTCACAAGTGTTCTTCTGTGTCCTTCTCTGGGGTGAGAATACACACCCACTACAACTGGTAGCTCTGATCAGAGCTGAGGGCTCTGAGGGACTGCACACTGCAGTGCACCTCCTCCCTCAACTGAGTCTCCTACTAGATTGATTCAAAATCTCCCAATGTTCTAACTAACTCCCCGCTGCAACATTCCAATATGGCTTATGCTGCTGCAAAAATTCTATATGATGTCATCCCTCCATCACAACTGAGACTGAGGACAGAGTGAGACAGTGTGAAATCCATTTAACTGGTGTTTCACAAGCTGCCTTCCCTGCCTGCCACTAGATCTAAGTGGGATTCTTGTAACCCCGGGTGACAGGGGAGTTACATTTATTTTTATTAACTGCCAGAAACAGTGAAGTAGCGTGTTGTAACTGAAGGCTGAAGGAGGAGTTGTAGCGATGTAGTGCTGGCCCCACTGCTGAGTGATGAGACCAGTGGTATTCTCTTAGTTTTTTAGCCTGCAGATAGAGGTGTGCTGCTGGCTTGTGGCACAACGGAGAGTGGGTGGGTTGTATGCAGTTCCAGAAGAAAAGAGGTGTGGGGAGCCATGAAGAAAAATAAATCAAATCCAGCAACAACAAAAACAAAACACATAAATACATGTAAATTTCTGAGACTCCTCTGGTTTTGCTGTTACAAGAAGAAAAAAGGAGAATATTGGGTAGGGAGGGGGACCACTAAGGCAATGTGCAACCTCAGTTGGCCAGGAAGGCCCTTGTCTGTCATCAAATTTCAATGACTCTATGAATAACCAGGTGAATCACTTTGCATGCAATGACTCCTAAAGTAAAGATATCAACACATTCTGAATCTGGGAACTCAGTCTGCTGGACAGCGCTGTTGGGGCAAGAGGGAGTGGGATGGTTGACTGCTGCACAGCTGAGATGGGGCATGTAGAGTGGGACATGGGGGGTGGACAGGTCATAAATGATTGTAAGACATAATTAAAAGACATAGCCTCCACAAAAATTACATACACTCACCATATATTGGGAAGAGGTGTCAGTAACAGAATTGCTGTGTGAGTGGGGAGTGGTGGAAGTGGAATTGAGATGTGGAATATCACAGAAAGGAAGGAACAACTTGATAAGAAGAAGAATTACCAATCAGTTTAACTATATTTTTACACACACACACACACACACAAATATACAGGTATATATATATATTTCAATTTGGTACAAACACATGCACTTAACTGCCACAGTTAGCCCCCTTCTTCTGCACAATATTACCCTACAGGGTGGACGATATGGAGAATACTGGGCCACCCTGGAGCTATAAGACCCTCTGCCAGTGACATTGGGACTCGTCACGCCCCTGGGTGATCCAGTATTGGCCAAAACTGCTCACCTTGTGAGGAAGGTATGACAGACATTGTTTACTGTTGACAGCTGTCAAATAGCAGACTACTGAGGTATTTTTCTGTCAGGAAGCAAAATGTCTGTTATTGACCATTGACAGGTCAGGGGATTAGGGATACTGAGGCTGTCCTGCCTGGTCAAATGGAAATAGTGCCAGTTGTGAGTTTATGGCTGAATAAGGACACGGCAAAAAAACATCTGTTGGCCAATCAGAAGACAGGAATATTCATACCCATTTTATGATGTTTGAATGTTACATACTTCCCAATCCTTTATTATAACTTTTCAGGCAAGATGAACTGGCACTTTTGTTAAAATAAACATAGGATTACAGTCAAGCAGTACTCACAGTATTCTATTGTGTAAATATGTTGTTAGTGACCACAGATCGGGTATGTCTTCCTTCTTTAGAGCACACCGCTACATCACTTGGGACCTCATCATCGTCATCATATGGTGTTCCTGTAGCAGGATCTGGCAGATGAAAGTGTCTAGGATTAAAAATTTGACAGGTACTGTAAAACATATTCGGTGTACAACATGTATGTATAGAACAACAATATAGTGTATGTTAGAATGTTGTATTCACTGGAAATCTAGATTTCCCTACTTTTGTTGTACCACTGATGTGACGTCATGATGTTGTTGTACCATCTTGAGTATGTAATACCGATAGTACAACAGCATGGATTACATTTGCTGCAATGTTCATGGCTAGCCCACCGTTCTCCATCTGGTACCCAAAGTGTGTGACTGTTTATGGACCTTGAAGTGCATGCATAACTGTTTGAATGATAGAGTCTCTAAGAAAATTAACCTGATTATGCCCCTGCCTTGTTCAAGTCCCTTAAATAAATCATATCTAACTCCTTTTTCTTTTGGATTTACCCTGACTGTGGTTCCAGTTTGTGCAAGAGTACTGTACTGCTGTTATTTGCTGTGTATAACCTAGTTTTACAGAGGTTCCCCAGGGCTGAGCCAGAGGAAAGCCCTGATGGTAAGTGCAAACAGTGTGGGTACTTGTGTGGTGTATCAGGGGTATTGTAAAAGTGATTATTGTGTATTGTTCCAGTCACTAGTAAGAAAAGAGGGGGTTACAGTGTCCTGGAGAGCTGTGCCCAGGTTAGCTTGACCACTACCAATCCTAACCTCTGGGTGGAGGCACCCGTTTCAGACCTCAGGACCCTTAATCTGCTACTAGCCCAGCAGGCTGGGGTAGTTGCCCTTGGGATAGCACCACCTAAGGGTTACATATGGTTTGGGGCTGTAATGATCATGTCAGTCCACCTCCAACACAGCCTGAAGTCAATGACAGGGATCTAGCATTGAATGTGTGGGCTCAACCTAATCACCCTGACCTCATCTCACAACCGAATGGGGTTTATTTTGAGACCACCATTGAGCAGTGCATCACCTGGAGTCCTCCATGGGAAGACAGAGCAGTCCTCCAGATGCTCAATCTTGTCCCTCCCCTGTATACACCTGGTAGTTAGAATCTGTCTGCAAAACCTGGTCGCCGGCGTGGTGCCAGCTATGGCATCCAACGCCTAAATCCTCATCATCACTGAGCATATTTAAGATATCTGTACATGAGAAAACATAAACAAATCAGTGCCAAGCTGTCACCATACCACTTTTGTACATGTGCAAGCAAACAAAGGTTTACCTTACCTAGCATAATTATGCAGAACAGCAGTTGCAGCAACAATAGTACATGCGCATGCAGAAGCCATACAAATTTCCCCAAATAAACATGGAATCTACATTTCCATACTCCTATGCACCTCTCAACCAAGTTTCTAGTGTTCATATGAGCCTCATTGTATTTCTCTTGGGCAATTCCATGAGGGTTGGTATATGGCGTCAACAACCAGTTTTTCAAAGGATAGACACTATCACCAAGAAGAAAACCTTACACTGTTCCAGATACAAATAAATTGAACATCTCACAATTGTGTAAAATCCTTGAGTCATGCATACTACCCAGTCACATTGCTACAATATTTAAGATGGTGAGTGACGCATCACATATTATCTGAACATTGATAGAGTGAAATCCCTTACAATTTACATACACAGCTTCTTGTATCACTGGAGCCTGTATCCGTATGTGGGTACCATCAACAGCCCCAACAACATTGGGAAATTCTGCAACTTCAAAAAAAAACAGCCTTAATTTGTCTCAGTCGCTGATTGTCTATTGGATAGCTGCTTGTCTATTGGATAGCTGACATACTTCCTTAGTAAACTGGCTAGTGCAATTGATACCCTCTTCACAGTATGGCAGGCAGATGCTTCGTGAACACCAATGAAATCCCAACCATGGTAAGGAAACTTTCCTTGGCATAAAATCTCAGTGCTAAACACAGTTGTATTATTGCAGGAATACTGCAGCTCCTTCTGGTTGATGAATCAAGCTGTGGCCTGATTTCTTCCAGCAAAGTTAGAATATGCTCCATCCTGAACCACAGTCTGTCAAACACAGAATTATCTGAAAAATGTTCTAGTGGGCTTTGTCTGTCTAGAAAAACCCTTTCTCTCCTGATAGCTCTTTCTCTGAGATGATGGAGCACAAACATCCTTCTCACAGCCATTTTGGACATCTGCTTATGTATCCATGGAAACAAATCCCAAGTCACAAAGTTTTAGCCTACTACTAGGTAGGCTAAGATTTAAAACTCAGTCTTAACTGCAAGACTGACTTAATTACTTTGTGCAACTGACTTAAAAGTGGGAAAGTCTAAGCCTCAGTTTTAAGACCCAATATCAGACTTACATCAAGACTTAAACCTTTTGTGAAACCAGCCCCTGGTATTAATGTACTTCCTGAATTCTTCTAAAGATTGTCCATCCCCTTACCAAAAAAGTAGTACATCATCAATAAATATTTTCCAAAATGTGATGTTATTCTCAAATTTATTTCCTTGTTCTTTTGTGGTTAAGATACATTTACTCTCAAAGTCATGCAAATATGCATTTGAGTAACCTGGCGCCATGCTGCTACCCATGGCTGCCCTTTTTCTTTGGGCATAATACTGTCGATTAAAAGTAATTATTATACAAAATAATTATTGCCATATTTTGTAAAAGTTGTGCTTTAGGTCTTACTCCATGGTGGCTTTTCCTTCTTCATGTGGGATAGATGTATACAATTCCTTTACGTCTATTGTTACCAGTGTAATGTCTTTAAGGTCTAGGGTTTCATTTAGGTTTTTAATTAGTTGAAACACATGTATTGTGTCCTTGATATATCTTGGAATACCCTTGATCCGTAGCTGCAGATTTCACCATCATCCTCACAATTCCTTTTTTTACGATGGGGATTACTTCTTGCAGAAAAAGGGCACAGCTAATGGGAGCAAGTTTTCTGCCCAATGATGCAAATTTATTTATGGATAAGTGGGAGTTAGAAAATGTACGGGATGAAGTAAAAAAATATTTTTTTGGTCAAACAAGACCTTTGGAGTTGCTACAATGATGATATGATATTGATATGGAAGGACACTGAGGATGAATTATTTGAATTTGTACGCTACTTGGAACCTAGTAATCCAAACTTGAAATTCAGTATTTGTTTTAGTAAAACACAAATTTCCTTCCTGGACTTAATGATTAAAAAAAATGGGGAGAGGGGAGTGACCGTTGAGCTTTCTAGGAAGTCTACCAACCTTGATACTTTGCTTTCAGCAAGTAGTTGCCATTCAAAACATATCATACTCCATGATACCTAAAGGTCAATTCATCAGAACCAAAAGGAATTGTGGGGGTGATCATGAATATCATCTGAGAACAAATTAATTGGCCAACAGATTGTGTGAAAGGGGCTGCAGTGGTACATTAATTGATGGGGCAATGAAGACAGTTAATAAGTTACTTAGACAGGAATTGTTACAGGAGGAATTGACAAAAAGCAACATAATACCCAAATCACCTTGGTAACTACTTATAGCCCACAGTCACAATAAATAGTGGCTATTCATAAAAAAAAAAAAAAAAACACTGGCATCTGGTAGTCAAAGACTTTGGACTTAGGGTCATGAATGTTAAAAATCCTAGGGTGTTTTTTTGCAGGGGGAAAAATATTAAAGATTTAGTAGTACATTCTGTGCAGCCCCTCCCAGAAAGGCCACACACCTACTTGCCACCGTGAAGTGACAGATGTCACGAGTGTGGCAACTGTAAGAACTGTCTGATGGTAAACAGAACCAACACCTTCACTAACCCTGTAACAAAAAGAGAGGCATGGGTTAGCGGTTTTATAACCTGTGATACATACAGTATGGGATCATTTATTTGACATCATGTAAATGTGGCAGCTACTATGTAGGCAAGACAAAGAGCTTTTAATTCAAGAACTGGTGAACATGCTAGAACATTTGAGAAAGGACAGTCTACAAATGCTCTTGCCATTCACATTTGGAGAAATAGAAACAGAGGGAAGCACAGCTTCACTTTTACTGGTATTGAGAAACCCAATATGTCTAATAGAGGGGGTCACTATAATAATGTGTTACTATATAGAGAGCAATGCTGGATGTTCTTCTTCTGAGCCATGGGCAATAAAGGTTTAAATGACCAAATTAAAATTGGCCCCTTTTTAAAGAAATGAAATGTTTTTGTTGGATTGGTGGGATTAAGGCTGTGCTTGTCTTTGTTAACTTTATTTGAGTTTATGCATTCTATGTCTAACTGCTTCATGTTTTTATGTCTCTTTTCCACATATGCACTCTTCGATTGCTACAAGCCCTTGTCAATTGACTGCAAATTTAACCTTGGTAGCATTTTCTATTGCTGACTCTGTTTTAACACTGGGCATTTAAGGTAATAGTCCTCGGTGCCTCTTGACTTTTGGGTCTTGGTGACATGAGTATATTTTTAAATTGTATTTAAATATCTGTATTGGTATGTTCCTTCAATGAGACATCAATATTGAGAGCATGTGTATATATGTTTAGTTGAAAAAACTGCAATAGCTTAGCTCTGAAATGAATTGTCACAGTGTTAAGAACTTAGAAATTCATTACATAGGTACATAGAAATTGTCAGCAGATAAAAACTGCTAGGCCCATCTAGTCTACCTGTAAGCCCAATACTTTAGGAAGTCACTGACCCTAAGTGATCAATGACTTTTCATCACTCCCTCCCAACCCAATGTTCCCTTGTTCCTGTCCAAGGAATGTTCAAACACTTCCACTGTGCATGCCCCAACCACCTCTTGTGGCAGACTGTTCCAAGCATTCACAATCCTTTCTGTGTAGAAAAACTTCCTCACGTTAACTTTTAATCTATCCCCCTCCAATTTCATATCGTGTTCCCTTGTTTTGAAATCTTTTCTACATTGGAAAAGATCCCCCACCTGAACCTTGTTTATGCCCTTGTGGTACCTGAAAGTTTCTGTCATGTCCCCCCTTTTTCTCCTCTCCTCCAGTGAGTACATATTGAGGTCGTTTAGTCTCATCTCTTATGTTTTGTAATGCAGGCCATGCACCATCATTGTCGCCCTTCTCTGGATAGCTTCCACCTTGTTTATGTCTTTATGCATGTGTGGTCTCCAGTACTGCATGCAGTACTCCAGGTGAGAACTTACCAGTGTTTTATATAATGGCATCACCTCCTCCCATCTCCTGCTAGTAATGCCTCTGCCTATGCACCCCAGCATACCACTGGCCCTTCCTGAAGCCTTTGTGCACTGCTTTGATACCTTAAGATCATCAGATTTGATAACCCTAGGTCCCTTTCCGTTTTTGGAGACAGTCAGCACCCCCCCCCACCATTATGTAGCTCTCTCAAGGGTTCTCCCTACCCAGGTGCATTATCTTGCACTTTTTTGCATTGAACCTCAGTTGCCACACCATGATCATCTTTCAAGCTTCTCCAGATCCCTTCTGGATTATCCACTCTGTTGCAGATCTTGGTGTCATCTGCAAATAGGCAGATCATTCCTTACAGCCCTTCTGCAATGCCACTAATAAAGACATTGAACAGGACTGGTTTCCAGTACTGATCTCTGTGTCACTCTGCTGGTCACCTCTCTCTCCCCAGACTGGATCCCATTTACCACCACCCTCTGTCTTCTGTTCATCAGCCAGTTTCTAACCCAATGTATTACCTTATGCCCCATGTCCAGACTACTCATCTTGTTAATCACCATTTGTGTGGGATGGTATTGAGGGCTTTGCTGACATCTATATAGGCAATGTCTACTGCCCCCTCTGATTCACTTCCCTAGTCAATCAATCAAAAAAATCTATCAGATTTGTTTGACAATACCTTCCTGTTGTGAATCTGAGTTGCCACATATCCTGGGCACCATTGGATTCCAGGTGTGCCATTATCCTTTCTTTCAACAGTGTCTCCATGATCTTCCCCATCACTGAGGTGAACTTGACTGGCCTGTAGTTCCCCACTTCCTCCCTACTGCCACCTTTGTGCAGTGCAACTACATGCGTCCTTCTCCAGTCCTCTGTAACCATGCCTCTGTTGAGTGACTCTGTGAACAGGGTGGCCAGAGGTGCTGCTAGTTCCCTTCTCAGCTCCTTTAATATCCTCAGATGCATGTGGTTTGGTTACATGGCTTTATCCACCTTCAGCTTTGTAAGTTCCTCTAGAACTCTGTCTCCTGTGAATGGACTGGTGTCAACTTCTCTCCCCCCCATTGCCTGTGCTCCCAAACTGTGGTCCTTGATCCTCTTCCTCCTTAGTAAATACAGAACAGAAGTATTTGTTCAGTATTTCTGCTTTGTCTAGATCCCCCTCCTAACACTCTCCCTCCTCCCCTTAGAGCCTCACAATACCACCCCTGTTTTTTTTTTCCTATCGCTGATGTATCTGTCCCCTTTTTTCACAGTCCGTGCTAAACCCTTCTCTGTCTGTGCCTTGGTTCTCCTTACATCTTTCCCTGTTTCCCTTGAACATTCAAGGTACACCTCCCCATCCTCCTCCCATTGGGTCCTCATACTTCCTGAAACTTGTTCTTTTAGCCCTTACTTTGTCTGCTAACTCGTTAGAGAATCATAGTGGTTTCCTTCTTCTGTTCCTTTTGGCCACTATCCTAATGTATTGGTTAGTTACCTCCACTATGGCTCTTTTACTTTTTCCCACTGTTACTCCACTACCTCCATTACCTCCCCATTCTCCAGTGCTGCTCTTAAACATCTACCCATTTCACTGAAATCTGCCCTCCTGAAATATATTACTATTGCCTTTATGTGGCTTAATTGAATCCCTGTCTCCATGACAAACCATACCATGTGGTGGTCACTGGATCCCAGCTGCCCTTCCACCTGGACTCTTTCGACTCTGTTACAATTGATCCATACCAGGTCCATAATTAATTTGTCTCTGGTTGGCTCATGCACAAGCTGTCTGAGTCTGACCCCCTTCCGGATTCCAGGATGGCTGTGCTTCTGGCTGAAGCAGCTGCCTGGGTGGTCCAATCCACATCCAGCATATTGAAATCCCCCATGAGCAGGATTTCACCTTTTGCTGCCATGTCATGAATATCTTTCATTAGTACTCTGTCCATTTCCTCCCTTCCTCTGTGCTGGAGGTCTGTAGACCTCTTCAGCAAATTTTGTTCTGCCATTCCCTGGTTCAAGAGTGACCCATATCACCTCCCCCTGTGTTCCCTGTGCTTCTATAGCCTTAATGCCTTCTTGGATGTACAGAGCTACCCCCTCCATTTTTACCTTCCCTGTCCCCTCTGAACAGTGCATAGCCTGGTACATTGAAATCCCAGCTGTTATTAGCAGAGTACCATGGCTCTGTTATGCTACTATGTCAAGGTCTGCATCTGTCATTAAGGCTTCCAGGTCTGGAACCTTATTTCCCAGACTGAAGGCATTTGAGAGCATAACCTTCCATGTTTTATATCCTGCCCTCCCTCTGTTCTTGTTCTCTCTCCCTTGCCTGTTTCCCCCACCTTGGTTTTCTTGTTCATGTGCTCCTGCCCCCCCTTATTCCTCTTATACATGCTTCACCTGCCTGCTTCTCCCTGCCCCCTTCAGTTGTTCCTGTTGTCAACTTGTGTTTTTGTATGTTTCCATGGGGGAGTGTTCCTAAGCCATCTGTCCCTCCTGGTTCTCCCCCTTGGCCAGTTTAAATGCTCTTTGCTTAAACATTCCAACTTCTCACCAAGGACTGAGGTCACCTTCATGGACAGATGCAGGCCATCCTCCTGATACAAGCTCACATCTGCCCAGGTGAGGCCCCAGTCCCCTATGAAGCCAAATCCTTCCCTTCTACACCAATCCTTAAGCCAGGTGTTAAAGGTGTGGATGTGGAGTGCCCTAGCCTCTTGTATGTGCCCTTGGGGACCTAGCTGCTAGTTACAACGTTTGTACTTCTGCCTATATACCAGCTAGGCTATTGCTTATACTATGCTGCCTAACTATTCTTATGTCTTTAAGTTGCTGTGGCTTGGCCTACACTGTAATGTTAGAGCACCTGGGGCAGTTGGAAAATGTGTGTGTGGGGGGGGAGAGGTTGTTCCTTTGGTATTCAGATTCTATAAAAAAAATAATCAGGTAAAAAAAGACTTTCTTCTATAAACTACAGAAGAATTACATAAACCTGTTACAAAACACAAAAGTTACCTGACATTTGTTACCAAACACACAAACTTACTGAAGTGCAGTAGCAAAATAAATTCCCCAAAGCAGACTTTGGAAAATAACATTAACAACTAACTTTAACAACGAAACATAGTGGAAAGAGCACACAGCTATTTAAACTCAATTACATAAACCTGTTACAAAACACAGAAGTTACCTGAAATCTGTTACCAAACACAGAAACTTCCTGAAGTGTAGCAGCAAAAGAAATCCCCAAAGCAGACTGTGGAAAATAACTTTAACAACTAAAGGCAGTGGAAAGAGCACACAGCTATTTAAAATATATTACATAAACCTGTTACAAAACACAGAAGTTACCTGAAATCTGTTACCACAGAAACATAGAAACATAGAAGTTGACGGCAGATAAGGACCGCAAGGCCCATCCAGTCTGCCCATTTATTTTTCTACCTTATAAATGTGACATCGGCCTTTGCTCTGTCAGTGGCCTATCTATTCATACTCATCTGTATTGCTCCCTTATGCCTATCCCATGCCTATCTGAAGCCCTGCACTGTATTCATAGCCACCACTTCCTGAGGTAGACGGTTCCATGCATCCACCACCCTTTCTATGAAAAAGAATTTCCTCACAATCCCCCTTAATGGGCCTCCCTCTAGTCTCATGCTGTGTCCTCTTGTCCTACTATTTTTCTTATATTTAAAAATGTTAGACTCTTTCACCTTGTTGATGCCCTTAAGGTGTTTGAATGTTTCAATCATATCACCTCTCTCCCTCCCTTCCTTGTTCAAGGGTATACATATTGAGCTCTGTTAATCTGTCCTCATATGTCTTCTGATGCAGTCCCTGCACCATTCTGGTTGTCCGTCTCTGGACTGCCTCAGTTTGGTTAATGTCCTTGTGAAGGTGTTGCCTCCAGTACTGCACGCAGTACTCCAGATGGGGCCTAACCAGTGTCTTGTAAAGAGGATTATTACCTCCTCTTATGACTCTTGCGATATTCCTTACCAATACACACCCTAACACCCCTTAGCTCACCTAACAATGCTTTAGAGGTCTGTTTGATGATTTCAGGTCATCAGTGATGATGATGCCCAAGTCTTTCTTCCTTTGTGACTGCTAGCAACTCCTCCCAGCCTATAGGTGGCTTCAGGGTTTCTCTTCCCTATGTGCACGATCTTGTACTTCTTGCATTAAACTCAGTTGCCACTCTTCTGACCATTTTGCTAGTTTATCCAGATCTCTTCTCATTCTGGCCACCCCATCTGGATCATCTACTCTGTTGCAGATCTTGGTGTCATCTGCAAACAGACAAGTCTTACCCTCTAGTCCATCTGCAATGTCACTAATGAAGATATTGAAGAGGACTGGCCACAGGACTGATCCCTGAGGTACCCTACTTGTGACTTGCATCTCTTCTGATTGTATACCATTTACCACCACTCTCTATTTTCTGCCCGTCAACCAGTTTGCCACCCAGTTGATCAACTTCTGACCCACCCCGAGCCTACCCAGTTTATTTATCCATCTTCTCTGTGGAACAGTGTCAAAAGCTTTGCTGAAGTCAAGGTAGGTGACATCAACTGCTCCCCCCTTGGTCCACCACTCTGGTTACATAGTCAAAGAAATCTATGAGATTAGTTTGACAGGACCTTCCTTTTGTAAACCCATGCTGTCTTGGATCCTTTGCCCCTATGGTTTCCAGGTGTTGCACTATCATTTCCTTAAGGAGTGCCTCCATAATCTTGCCCACTACTGAGGTAAGCCAAACGCAGAAACTTCCTGAATTACATCTAATTGTAATGTCTCTTTATGGGATTTTTTATGTATAAAATGAACACTAGGGTCTATCACATTTACCTTTGAGAAAGCTCTGTTGAGCGAATGGCATCAAGTGACATAATGATCAGATGATCTCTGGTCTTGGGAGCGGGTTTCCTTACTTGGATGAACTGGGACTTGAACCTGTGGATTCTTTGGCAATCTTCACTGCATTGAATGTGTGAGTAAAGAAAACTGCATGTTTTCTATCAATAAAGCATTGAACATTAATCCACAAGACATCCATGCTTATATGGAGCTGAGTAAGTAGTATTCTGACCTTTAGCAGGTGCTGGTGTCCTCCTGAAAAGTTATATTACCCATCAGAATAAAGCTACAGACCTGTGTGCTAACCAAAAAAGCAATCTTGGATCTTACTCCCCAAGCCTTAACTAACTGTTTCCACACTGTCTTCAACTGCTACACCAACTGGAGTATGGCAAGGTCTGCCCTTGAACCTCCCTTCTCACACACTCAGATGGGTACCAGGGATGTGTTAGGGGAGGTATTTACTGCATACATCCCATGATCGGGAGTTTTGGTCCACTGGACCACCAGGGCTATGTTCGGGAGGAGAGGGGGTTGTATTTTACACTTATGCAGCCCGCGATCAGGCTTTTCGGTCCACTGGGCCACCAGGTATGTATTCGGGGGGGTTGTTTTTAAACTAATGTAGCCCGTGGTCGGGCTGGTGGGGGGGCATTTCTGCTGTTGCCCGTGATCGGGCCAGTGGGGGGTGGTGGTGGGGATTTTCACTCTTTTGCCCGCGATCGGGCTGCAGGGGGCATCGGTCCTGATGGTTGCTGCCTGGCAGGGTGCCAGGCGCAAGTCCTCGGGGATCGGCGTATCTGCATGCTAATGGCATGCAAATGGGGCCATAATCAGATGCAAATGGCCCCCCTTGCACCTTGCATGAATTATGGCCCCATTTGCATGTCACCTTGAATATGGGATTTTATGCGATGGCGTAATCGGTACTCTGCACCACCATGTTGTGGCGTTCCACTTCGACAACTTGGGTGGCGCAAGTCCACTGCGCCATGCACGGTAACTGTGGCTGGGGGTGATATTCAAAGGTTGCTCAATAGTGCAACTCCTTTGAATATCGCCCCAGCCACACCCCTGCGCAACTATTTTGCGCAGCACAGGGGCCTGCACCTAAGAATGGCGCAGTTTGAATATCCAGCCCTTAATGTGTAAATGGATGTATCCATACAGCATGATACAAGATTTCATTTAGATATTTGTGACATATTTGCAGTGCGATTGCACTGCTTATGATGTGACTGTTAGACCACACAGTAGGAAGTCTAATCTTTTGCCACAAGTTGCAGACAAAAATGATGCATAAGTCATTTCTCTTAAGTAACATGAGGAAATTTCTGCAAATGCATTAAAATGTTGAAAAATTGTTCACAAAGGTCTTGGCACATTTGCCATGAAGCAAGCTGTTCCAAAATTCTGGAATTGTGCTTGCATTATGAACTCTAACAATCCAGCCTTAAGTTTCTAGACCTGTTAGTTCAAAAGTTAGCTCTTTCTAAATATAATGATGGTGGTGAGTGGGTGGTGGTGGGAGAGCCAAAACCTACAGTTGCAGCCATTGGCATGATCAGATATTTCCTCAAATTTCTGTGATAGCTCTACAGAAATTCCTGCCTGCCTGCAGTACCACTTTAGAGATGCCATACAAAGTCTATTTAGACATATCACAGAGTATCTGGAAATATCTGATCATGTCAGTGGATATTACTGTATGTCTAGATGCACTTTTCTAGTCTGCAGAAATTTAGACATAAAAGCAAAATGACCGTAAGTCTGATTTTCAAGGCTACTTCAGGATGTAGCTAAGTCCAGTTTTGAAAATTCTGACTTACTCATGTCCACTTTGTAAAAAATCACCTATAAATGTGCCAGGGCACAATTGTCAGAGTGTAACTTGCTTCATCATTAACATCTATATCTAACATTTTATATCCAAAGTTGGATGTAAACTACCATGAAACAACTTAAAAGTATGCAGATAAGTCCAACTTTTGAAAACTGCAAGAGTAACGCTATTTGCTGTTGTATCTGTCGCAATGCTGTGAAAATACAGGCCCATGTATTTATGCATATCAGTACATTAAAAGTGTTTTGCTATGGGGTAGCTACATTGACCTGACTCTAAGCTTTCCTTAAACTTCAGGTTTATAGCCATACTGTAGCAGTTTCAACTTAATCTTTTCTAAAAATAAAGTCTAAAAATATTGTTTTAAGAATCACTAACATCTGATTCATAATAAAGAGAATTTTTTTTTTATAAAAGAAGGTAGCCAAACTAATATACTTACATCTTGTTGCCAGACTTTCAATGTTTTAAACAGATAAAAAGGAGAAGATGGAAGGTTGGATACCTTTTATTGGACCAACAAGTGTCTAGTACAAAGACAGAATTATACACAAGCTCCAATAAAAGGTATAAAAGCTTTCATCTTCTCCTGTTTTGCAAGGACCAATACGGCTGGAATCTCTTTTTACAAAACAGATAAATACAAATTAATATAATAAAATCCATGTTTGATACAGCAATGTATTCAATATGTGTGGACACAAACCCATGTGACTTTTGTTAGCTACTATGTGTATAAATGTCCCCTTCTACTGATATTTATACACATACAGCACTGTACTAGTTACATCATCACCTGGGTACACAGTAAACACATCATCACAGTCTCCACTCCAACCAGGCACTACTTGCACACTTTTGTTTCACTGCTTCTGTAGTTGAATCACAGATGATCTTACATGTTGTAGCTCTCCCTTCAAATAGAATTCTTTTTAAACATGCTCTCTTTTAAAGAACACAGTTCCTTCTATTAGAAAAAAAAAATGTACTTTTATTATTTTCTGCTCCCAGACACAGCTCCTCAGTTTCAATTAAATTTCCTCCATAATTGCCACACAGAGAAAGCATTCTAGCACTCTGATACTGATGCAAGCTCCCCTTGCACCCACAACCCTTAGAAAATCAAAACTACATAACCTCTAAAAATGAATCACTGCCCACCGTATCCTCTAACAGAAGTCTTCAACCTGGCAGCACCCCTCAAGGTAAGACTTCACCTCACTCATGAGACCATGATGCTTGCAAGACTCAGCCGACATCTTATTTCAAAAACTTTCCTAAAGATACTCACTCCACCAGCCAATGGCTATACCTAAGTGTTGGCACGTTATTCAAAGCATGTCCATTAGCAATTCTAACAGCAACCAATGTGGAAAGCCACAGAACAAAAAAGCACACAACTACAGTAAAATTTAAAAAAGGAACTTAAAATAACACATGGTCCAAATCATATCATAAGTGAAATATGCAACAGACACCTTGGGTGATAAATGTTATAATTACTATACACTCAAACTGTTTGTCCCTAGATACAGTACTTGTGGTTTACACCATTTTTAATGTTTACCCAAGGTCAAAGAGCTTCTATATAGATAAAAATGTATCATATAGGCTCCAGTGCATCCCTTAGTTATAAAAAAAGAGTGGAGATAATAGTGACAAGATAAAAGTGATATCTTGACTGATGAAAATATTAACAGCAAGATATCAAACTATATTGCTGTTACTGTTGTCAAAATGGATATCTTGAAGAATAGTACTGTCCCAATAGAATACTGAACCAATCAGAGAGTAGCTTTCACAATGCTGATGACATCACAATTGCCTAGTGCAGCACTGAATTCAGTTCAGCAGTTGAAATCAAAGTGAAAGTCAAATCTTCAAATAAACAGCAGATTTAAAAATTAAACTAGTAAATGTGCATTGTATAAATCAAACACAAAACCACAGTCAGCAAACTGTAGCACAGCCAGTAATGTAACCAGTTGAATGTTCAGACACTGATGTAGATCAGGTAGAAAAAAACAGCTTTATTCCATAAAATCCATAAATCCAAACAGCATGCAGCAGAAGGCCAAATCCAAGAGAGATGGCTATCCCCTCCCAAAATGATCAAGTCTCACAAAGTCAAATGTTTTTGTGCCAAACTCACACTTTCTCAAGACTGGTGAGATTTGGAATTACATTCCTTATAAAGGATATCATTTAAAGTAACAGGTGCTAAAAAGGCATACACAACAACAGTGAAAAAATAGAGTGCCAAAGTCCCCTAATAAAATGAGTTTCATAATGAAAAACCAATAACAAATACTGAATTTTTTTCATAATCCTAACATAATCTTTAAATCTCTACCAATGCTAAAACACTATAAATTGACTCATCATTTTAGAAAAATTTATGCAATCATCAAACTACTCTGATCATATAATATATAGCTATATATGTTTATCCATCATCAAATGATTTAATATCTAAACATGTTTAACAACCGTATCTCTGATATCATTAGGCTAAGCAAAAAAATGTTTAAAGTAGGGCAGCAAAAACATTTTTGCATATCATATAAAAAATCCAAACCTAACAAGTTTGTATATATATATATATATAGAGGTGTGTGTATATATATATATATATATATATATATATATATATATATATATGAGGTAAAAAACTCCGTTTAATGCTTTAGTTAGGGTTGTTCCACAGTGACAAAAACAAGGAAATTCAGTGTTAGGATTGAAAGCCCCCCTTTGACCCCACTGCCCACACCCCCAAACAGCATCGGAGTGCGCATTGGGGTCATCGGCCCTAACTCTCACCCCATCAGATGTGTGAATAAGCAGATGTATAGGAGAATATGGTGAGAGTTAGGACCGGCAACCCCAACGTGCACCCCGATGCCGGTTGGGGGTGTGGATGGGGGGGTCAAAGGGGGGGGCTTTCAACCCTAGCACCAAATTTCCTCACTTTTTTCGCTGTGGAACAACCTAACTAATGCATTAAACTGAGTTTTTTGCCTCTAATTTCCCTTCTTTTTGAGAATGATAATGAGAAATAGTGAATATAATGCGGCTGCAAGGGCCCTGTGCTCCTGCCACGTGATCTCTTATCACATAGTGACATGGTGCCCACAAATGCAAATGGTAATGCGCATGGTGACACAAAACAAAACAGAAAGATAAACAGCACTGTAGACACAAATGGTTAAAATAATGCAATCGCAAGCGCAAACGCAAATGAAAATGCAAAAGGTAATGCACATAGTGCCATAGACGGGAACGGTAAGTGAAACAGGTATGGAACTGCAAGCGGAAGCAGTAAGGGTAACAGCAATGTAAGCGCACAGGCTGGTTTTCCCCAAAAGCTGCATAGAGAAAGACAGTGAGTACAAAGAATGTGTGCATAATAATGGGTCTCGGAGCAGAAAATGAGGAGTTGGAATACTAAATTGCTTATATCTCAGGAACTGTACGACATAGAAAAACAAATTAAAAGTCAGATGATGTATGACTTTCCTGTCTAGTTTTGCAATTTTCCAATGAAAAGTCCGTATCTCACACCATTTCAGCGATACGGACCCTGAAAGGCACGGCGAACGCCGTAATATTAACCTATGGGAAAAAAAGAAAAGTTTGGAGTGTGATAACTTTGGCTCCCTGTAATATTTTTTCACCAAACCACTGAAAGGAACATCTGTGGGATGTTGGCTTTCTTCCCTTCAAATTTCAGCCCAAAAGACCAAACTGTTATTTTGCAGCTGGGCGGCAAAGGATTCCTGTAATGTGGCGAATGCATTATCTTGTGGGAAAAAGTGTCAACTTTACAGTGCCGTAACTTTTCCACCCTGTAACATTTTTTCACCAGAAGACTGAAAGGCACATCTGTAAAATGTTGGCTATGTCCCCTTCAAATTTCAGCCCAAAAGATCAAACCATTCTTTTGCAGCAGGGTGGCAAAGAATTGCTGTCATTTTGCCATAGCATGGAAAAGTAGTGTCGCAATTTGCGCAAGCTTTTGCAAAAATTTGCAGCACTTTCGTGAGTGCGACACTACTTTGCAAAAGTACTTTTTCCAGAAACTTGAAAAACATATTTCTAGGGTGTTTAACCTCAAAATAAAGACATACCTAGCATTCTCAGGGTCCTACTAGGTAAACACAAGAAGAATTGTGTTGCTAGAGGGATCGCAAATTCAAATGCCAAGCATTTTTCTGATCACCAACTGAAAACAAAATGGTGGATCTACGAAAGTAAAAGGGCCATTTGTGAAAGTAAAAACTGCATTTGCGAAAGTGTTGATCTTTTTGTTAACTTTTCCCATTTACTTATAATGGGAAACTGTTTTTTGAATAACTTTTGAACCGTTTAATATTTTTTCACAAAATCTTCAAAAGGCACATTGGGGACCCCAGCCGCATGTTCCCTGAAGATTTAGGACCAGTCGTGCAAACTGTGCGACCTGTAGAGATGGCTAAAGAATTGCAAAAAAGCGTAAATGTGCGTTCAGATCACGCTTAATAACTCCACAGCCGTATATCCAAACAGTACAAAAGTTGGCATTTCCCAAGATGTATGGTTCTTGATCATGTATTCCAAATTTCAGGGAAATCTGTTGAACGGTTGCAAAGTTATTAAAGTGCAAATGTTTAGGTTTAACATGTAAATGGCTCCTCAACCCTAAGTATGGTAGCACTACCGTGCTACCTAATATATGTATATATATATATATATATATATATATATATATATATCATAGCAAAAAATTCCGTTTAATGCATCAGTTAGGGTTGTTCCACAGCGATAAAAGCGAGGAAATTTGGTGTTAGGGTTGAAAACCCTAACTCCGAGTCACCCCAGCACCACACACACAGACACACACACATGCAAATATGGGGAGGACCAAGTCAACACAACCAATGACAGACATCCAGCAGCAGGTGACAGAAATAACAAACAATTGTCTAAATGTACTACGAGACATCCCACCCACTGACCAGGTACTGCATGCTCAGTGGAGATCAACAGCAAAACTGAGGCCATGTACACCAAACGTAACATCCTGATTGCAGCTGCACAACGTGCACCACACTTAGTAGTTGCATGGCCTTACCTACGATGCCCCACACCAGACCACACCACATGTGGTAGGCCACCTGAGCAATAGAGTTCAGCAAAACCAAGGAGTTGTACAGGTATAATATCTCTGATTATAACAAGGGTTAGAGAAATGCAGCTTTCTAATTGACTGTAAACATTGTAACAGCCTTGTGTTTAGTTTTTATTAACATACATGTAGAGCCTAACCATATGATGAACATGGTTTAATGTTGTTTAAAAAACAGTTTTATTATGATAGCAATAAGCCACTCCCAGGTATTATGTAAATGGTCAGTTTATCACCTTCTAGTGACATGTGGCACTCAGCTATGCCTCATTCAACATTAAACCCCTACAGGATGATTAACAGACCATTTAACATAACTGTTGGTCATGTCTTATTGCTTAATTGTCTTTATGAGTAGATACTCTCCCTCTGTTAGGCACTGCAGCAGCTTTGCAACACAGTGTCCCACCCAGTTACACCATACACTGCCTAGTTACTGGAGAATGGCTGTGAATATGAACTCATGAAGATGAACAGTGTAACTTGATCATTACAGTCATCGAAACCTTAGTGTGATTATAACTGACAGAGTCAGTGATAGAGAATAACCCCTGCTGTCCTAGTACACTTACCCCATTGTGAGTTAAATCAATACTAAAAGACATTCAGTTTATATCTACACCATACCTACTTGATTCCTGTTGTACCACAATTAACATAGTTATCACTTTGATAGCATCAGTGCCAGAAGTGTGGCAAACCAAAACACTAGGCATACAGCCTGAGTATGAAACAACTGTTAAAAAAAATTACACTGTGTCCATAAGTGGCATAGATCACTCATTGCAACAATAGTAAATATATTATTATTTGAATAAGTTAGTCATCACAGATGCAATAAGATTGTCTTTATCAGGTACAACATACTCAGTAAGTGCCTAAAGGAAAATCTATCCTATATACATTTCTGATACAGGTACGTCATTGTTGGCTCAGCAGTGCTATGATATTTAGAAGTTGCTTGGCCTGATCCATGCAATTACACTGTTTCTTACAAAGAATACTTACTGCATCTTTAGCATTGAAACACACTGAAGGTCTATGTATGTACATCAGCAGTACACCTTCATCAGTAAGAATGCAGCTGATACTGGCAGTACAAATTTCACAGCATTGAACAGGCAATGCTTTTCCATAAGTTTACATCAGCCCTCTATCTTGAGTAAACCGTTGCAGTAAATGTACTGCTATGTAAATCACATACTAAATGTAACACTACTTTTATCTTGAGCATGTTAGTGCCTTGTAGTTAATTTATGTACTTCTCTTAATTAATGTATACTCACTAGTGTTAAAACTTTCTACAACTGTCATCATGCACCTTCAGAATTTCTATTGACTAACAGCACAGTACCAGTTGTGGTGTGGTGTGGGGCATCGGTAGGTAAGGCCATGCAACTACTAAGTGTGGTACGTTGTGTGCAGCTGCAATCAGGATGTGTACGTTTGGTGTACATGGCCTCAGTTTTGCTGTTGATCTCCACAGAGCATGCAGTACCTGGTCAGGTGGGTGGGGATGTCTTGTAGTACATTTAGACAATTATTTGTTATTTCTGTCACCTGCTGCTGGATGTCTGTCATTGGTTGTGTTGACTTGGTCCTCCCCCATACTTGCAAGTGTGTGTGTGTCTGTGTGTGTGTGGTGCTGGGGGGGGTGAATTCGGAGTTAAGGTTTTCAACCCTAACACCGAATTTCCTCGCTTTTGTCACTGTGGAACAACCCTAACTGATGCATTAAACGGAGTTTTTTGCTATGAATTTCCCTTCTTTTTGAGAATGAGAAGTCAAACTAGAAAATAGAAACTTACCAGTACAACCGTGCAATCCCAGCACATCATTTACTGTATCAATACAATGGTGGTACTACTCACCCTTTGCCTGCCACAATCTCATCATATAATTTGGTGTATGTATACAATGCTGGCAGTATATGTCCACCAGTCCATACAGTATCATCATGTAATTTGTCATGTAGATGTAGTGCTGTGGGGCACAGGACCTTCAAGATATACACTATCACCACATGATTACCTGCATGGATGCAGTGCTACTACTGCATACCCTTCTGGCCTTCCACTCACATCACATGATTAGGTGTATCAATGCACTGTTCACAGAGCACATACTGTATGCACCACACTACCAGCAAATAATTACCATTATGCATATAGTAGTGGTAGTGCACAGCTTTGCCATGCTGTTAATCCACCATTTGATTTCATGTATAACATATCAATGGTAAGTCTTACAAAAAAGAACAGAACTAAGTTTACACCCACAGTAATAAAATGTGACACAAATCAATACTTGGATTGTCGAATGACCACATAATATTTTTTGTGTTGGGTATCTATCTACTTATGCATTACTATTACTGCTTGTGATTACATGCACTTAGGATTGCAATACCACATGAAAAACTATATTTGCTTGCTCTTTAACATTCTGTCATTTTGCAGTAACTGGTACTACTGTAATAAAACATAGAATCTGTTGCCATGTTTTTCTGAAACACAGTTCAAGATCTCCATATTTTTTCATGTTGAACTTCACTTGCTTAAGTTTTAAGATACTGTTCAAACAACTATGTACGTTAAGAAACCTTTCTGAAAACAAGTGATAATAAATGGTATGTATTTCACAATAAACACTTGTTGAACTGTGATGTGTGTCTCAGCTTGTACTGCACAAGAAATGTAACTGTTTATTTGACAATGATTGGTCAACAATTCTGTTGACTCTGTCCTTATGGCCTTGTAGCATTGTATAATGCCACAATGTTTGCCCAAGTGTAAATCTACTTACATACTTACTAACTCACCATCAACATAATGTGTCGTAGTCATGTATTTTTATAATAATCTTAACATGTTTGAAAACATGATAAATATTGAGCAGCGTATTCCTTAATTCTACAGCTATCTGAAGTTAAAGATTAGCATAAGGCTGTAAGTAAGTTTTCACTGAACTATAGAATATCAGCTGCAACACCCTTGTTTTAACGTCTATTAAAACAATAGTTTGTCATGATACCTGTTCCATAGATACTACCCATAAAGCAAAAATGAAACTGAACCAAGTTTTTTTGTTAAGAAAATATTGTATTTTTTTTATAAAACAAATCATGTCAAATATAAAACATTTGTAAAAAAATATCAAATCTGTCTTTCATACAAAAATAAATACTTGTACCACAAAAAAAAATACAAAACAAGTTAGATTCTTGAAAGTGTTGTAAGAACAAACGAAAAAAAATATTCATTATTCTGAAGACATAAAATTAAGCTTAATTATTATTTACAGTCTATTAAAATATTTACAAGAGAGACTGTCCAATGCGAAGAGAGGTGTAGTGCTGCTTGAGGCAGTCCAGGCTGAAAGTTGGACAGTATGTGGAGGCGCAACGAAAGTGGAAGCTGTAGCGGCATGGGCGAGGCGGAGATACCTATGAAGCTGTGGAGGCTGTCACTCTGTCTCAGCAACAGTTGCTGTTGGTGGTGCAGGTGAAGGTGTGGTACTTGTTACACTGCCACCTGCTGCTGTGTCCACAGGCTCAAGCAATAACTTAATAGTTGCCTGCTGCGCTGCGAAGAGGGACAACAATTTTTCTTGTCCCTCCCAGCGCAGCAATGTCTACTTAATGCTGTCTATTTTTTTTTCAAGCCTCTTGGGACACAGCAGCAGTGCACAGTGCATGTCTCTTCATGCTCTTGTTCTGTAAAGACACAAAAGAAAATCCATTAATATACAGTTGAAAATATTTACTTTCTCTTGGGTTTCATCTAATAATGTTATATTCTTTGCCTGCATATTTTTTAAGTAGACATACATCTCTATTGTACGAATATATATAAACTGGAAATTAATGCGATTTACTCTTGCTAGTCTATATATCATATCACTCACATAGTGATTTATAATAACTTAACTACTTCTCGCCCTTTCAGAGTAGTGCATCTCCTACATAAATATAATATATTACCTTGTCTGTCATATTATTGATTAATATAATGATTTATAACAGTGTATAACACAACAAGGAATAGAACACATGTAACTGCTTTATGCTATTAAATCTGTGCAACTACCACAATGTACACGTACTGTTTCTAGCACACAAGTTCTTAATATTACATGTGTGTTGTATACTCTGCCACTGTAATGTCAGTCAGCACCTATTAGTTAATGTTCTGTACAATAATTTCTGTCACATAGTAACAAGTTAGAATACATTTTGTGCTGTATCTATCTACAACAAACATTTAAAAAAAATTCTTCTACTGATCGTAAACATGGTATCTTGCAACTAATATTTAGGATTTAAAAATCAGACTTATCAGTTGTGTCACCAAGTCTTTCAATATGACATGACCTGTATACATATTAAGTAACACAATATGCAAAAAATCAATACAATAAAACATTTTTGGTTTTCTTCATAACATTACATATTAGAATATAAAGCAACACTAAATGTTCTACTACTTAGAATTATATACAGAGGCTCAGATATTGAAAAGAGTTGTGTATGGCGCAACAGTGTTGCACCATGCACAACTCACTGATGCACCGAGCTTCAATATTTAAAAGGGGAAAGTGCACCTGCACAAATCCCAATGCACTGGGATGCATCAGTAAGTTATGCAGGCACACAAGGGGCATCGTGTGCATGCATAAACTGTACAGCCCAATATTCAGCCGACCCATGCAAAGTCACGCAAGTGCAACCCCTACCTTCACCTGCAGAAAGTTACGGAAAAAAAAAGGCACAAGTCAAGGGCCACCCACAGGTGAGGTGTCACATTTCAAGGTGCAATACAGCAGCTACCACCTGTGGGTGGCCCCTCCACTTGTTCCTGCCACACCTGGTGGCACCCCCTCATTCCCCAATCATGGGCTTAAGTGTCCCCTCCAGTACCCGATCACATACATAATATAAAGGTCCCCCCACCTCCCCAAATAGCCCTATCATGGGCATAATATTAAAGGTGCCCCCCCACCACCCAAGTAGCCCACTTCCAGGCATATTGCAAAGATCCTCCACCTCTCGAGTAGTCCAACTGAGGGCAGCATCCTCCCCCCATGTGCAGAATACCTTGTGACCTAGTGGCCTGCCACCCTTCCCACCCATGCAGCTCCATCACCCTGCTCCCCCATCAGACGGCAGGCAGCAGCACCCCACCCACCTGCTGCCATGCCGCTCAGTGACTGGACACCTTGGTAGGGCTGCATGTCCATTGGTTCACAGCATGAGCTAATGGGCATGGAGCCCATACTGTACAATGCAGTCCAGATATGTGAATGAATATGTGAATTCATTCATTCACATATCTGGATTGCCTTTACAATATGGGCTGCATGCCCATTAGCTGATACTCTGAACAATGGGCATGCAACCCTGCTAACTGTCGGTCATCGGGCGGCAGGGTGCCACACAGGTGGGGTGCTGCCATACATCAGCTAACGGAGGGGAGCGGGGTGGTAGGGCTCCATGGGTGACAGGGGTGGGGGGCCACTAGATCACCAGGGTTTCTGGACATGGGTGAGGTGAGGATGGCACCCACAAACACGCTACTTGGCGGGCTGGGAGAACCTTTATATTATCCCCACAATCGGACTACTTTTGTGGGGAGACCTTTACAATATGCCCCCGATTGGACTACTCGGGTGGTGGGGGTACCTTTACATTATGCCCATGATTGTCCTACTGGGGCTGGGGGTAACTTTTACAGTATGCCGGAATTGGGCCACTGGGGGAGGAGAATACTGTGCTGGCCACGATCAGGCTATGGGGGAATACTATAATGGGCACAATCAGGCTGCAGGGGGGATCGGTGTCCAATGGCTGCTGCCTTGCATGGCACCACATGCAAGTTGTCAGGGATCAGTGCAGCTCCATGCTTATGGCATCCATATGGCAACATAATTAGATGCAGATAGTACCCCATGCACATTGCGTAAATTATGGCCTCATATGCCTGTCAACCTTTGAATATTGCAGCTGCTCCACATGGCAGAATGGAAGTTGCACCACCGCATCTCAATGCTCCACTCTGAGCACTTGCGCTGGTGCAGTTCCACTGCACCATGCACTATGGTGTGGCTGGGGTTCGATATTGAAAGAAGCTGTGGCATAGCGGAACTCTGTTGAATATTGCCCTGGCCACACCCCTGTGCAACTATTGTGTGGGGCGCAGTGGCTTGTGCCAGAGAATACTGTAGTTTGAATATCTGGGCCACAGTCTGTGTCTCTCAAAATCTTACCTTTGTTTTACTATAAAAAATCAATCAGCCACTATCAAACAGTACAAATTTTAAGATGCAGTTACCAGTTTGTGGTACACATCACAGACTAGATACTGATCTCTAACCCTGACATAATACTGATCATGAACAACATACTGAAACTTACTATCATTCTGCATTCACTTACTGTATGCTTACCCATATGCCACTAAAGGTTATTGCTGATGCCAGCATTTACCCACATCCTGGGATGTTCTTTGGCTATGAGGCAGAGCAAGTATCAAAATACACCAGATGTGGCTGAATGCTGGCATCACAACATCTCAGGTGGCATATAGCAATTATACAATGAACTCTTTTTGACACATGCAAAATTATGAACAACAAATTTCTTCCTCTTATCTTATCAAATGTTAGTGTGGTTACTGTTCCACTGCGAAAAATACTCCCCAATTGGTAGACCACCTGCTACGAGGATCAGCACCTTTACTTCATGATTCTCAATGACAGTGCATTTTTGCATTCCTGGTTGTGAGTGAAGAGCCATGACATGCCGAAAGGTGATGGAACTACATTGCAAGCATAATTGTGTTGTGCTGCATTTGTTGGAGTGTGCTCTTGTTATGTTTTTTGTCTGTCAACGCAAATGTGGTATTCATATTTTTTTTGTTTAGACTGATATTATTTATTTTGTGATGCGGGTGTATATGCAATTAACAAAAATATAAAGACATATTGACCAAGATGGGTTTCATACTGATTTACAGATATAGGTGGCTCAAGACGGTGTCTGGCATCTTAGTTTGTGAAGTGTTAAACCTTTGTAACTCAAGTTTGTTTGTATTTTGTATTTAGCTGCAGTACACAGCACCTTAGCAGGGTTCAATATGTAATGTTTGTTTTGCAAAATCACTGCACGGATTAATTTTACAGAAGCAGGTGTCTGTCACCTCTTCCTGTACTGTGATTGCAACTTTACAGTGGGACAAGTGTGCCACATAGCAAATGAGATAACCCTATGTATACCACATTTCTATTCCCATTCTATTTTATAATTAACTTGTTCCAAAAATGTACCTATCATAACATTGTAACTGTCTACTATTGATGTAATACTTACGTTCTTCAGTACCAGTCTCCTCCTGCTTCACCTGCACCACTGGTCTAGCTACAGCTGTCGTTGTCACTATAAAAATTATTAAAACTTTATTTAATTATCATAATTAAAATATTTCAATATCTAACAAAAGTTTAATTGTATTACATACAGGTCATATTCTGTTATACTGACATGCAACTATATGTAACAATTCTCAATGTCACAGTGTATCACATCCTAAAAGTAGTAATATTAAAACTGCATTCACCAAATGACCGCAATATTAACAGTTTGTCACACAGTAATACAAGGCGTGCACCGGTAGTACTGTGGTGAACCCAAAAAGTAAAAACAGCAATATGCAACGGTGCTGCATCATGGTCAGCACAATACAATTTGACACTTTTGCCACCCCATGTCCAACAGCAGACCAAAGATGATATACTTAACCCTGGAGGTATGCTGGACCCATATCATTCCGTAAGTGTTACTTTAATGGATAAATCATGATAGCTGTTGTCCCAGTACCTCCTTGCACGATTCAGTCAATTCAATGAGCGGTACACTGGTCAATACTAATGCCCTTTACCTACCCTTCCACTGTGACACGATCACCTCCTCCTTCCACGAGTCAGCAGTAGACACCAGCTCCCGTCTGCAAAGCAACACACCCAACAACTCATAGCATAGACTGTGTCTGTGGTCCAATAGCTGAACAATATTGCCCACTGACCATACACACTATAGTACACTACACTACGAGTTCTAATATGTTAATTAATACTTTCATTAACACATTAGGACTGTACAGTATACTATTCACCGGATGTTGCACCACACTGTGTACCAATCTATTGACAGTCATACTGTATGGTGTCAGTGTGAGGTCAACCAGTTGCATTAGAGGTAGTGAAGTCCTGACCAACACTCAGAGGCGTATAGTGGAGTGTTAGCTGTTACTGTCTCAGTCGTTAGACTGGTACTGCTATAAACCACAGTAATGTATCAGCATATTAACCACAATTGGGCTGGATGCAACCAGTACACCACTAGGGGAGCTGATAAATCCATGAAACACATTATTTGCTTTTCCCAAGGATTGAATATACAACCCATGTAATAAATATATCATTAAACGACCAGAATAGTGCAACACACACTGTGCAGTAATTTACCAAGGATATATTAAGATCAGCTGAGCAAAAATCAGCTTCAGGTACATTGATTGGGCCACCAGAGATTTAAACTGATTCATAGCCTGGTATTTGACATGTAGAAGGACGGAGGGTGTAATGGCGCACACAATAGCACCAGAGATCAGACCACTGTCACAGCCAGCAGCTACTGTGTTGCATGGTGCAATATAACACCAGACCTATGTTTAAGCACCCATTGTTCCTTTTTTTGCTTCACTCTACTCTATGTGACACAAATAGGGATTGCACCTGCATATGTTTACCACATGCCAGTCTCCATACAGAGATGTACAGAGTATGTACATGCACAATCATGTTAACTTATGTCACATACATTAATAATGTGCATGGTGCATCAGATTTTGTGTACTGCATAATACCTTTTTGAATATCACACTGGGATGCATCAGTGGGTTGCGCATGTTGCACAGAAAAATTGTACATGTATATCTCACTGTGAACATGCCATTACACAGCTACACCAGATGTGTGGCACAAAAGAACATTACAGTGATGTGCACTGTTGGTGAACACCTGCATAACTAAGTTTTAACTGTGTTTTCTGCTGTCATTACAAGTCTCCTACTCACCATACTCACTGCTCTTGTAACACACTACTACTGCGTTGCTACTCTACTGCCTGTTCTCTACTGTACCATACACAACAGTACAACAGTAGCACTTTGTCAGATCGACAGTGGTCATTATAGATCAAGATAAAACTGTTCACTCTCTGTTCCTCATAGTTAAAAGACTTTTACTAATATCATGCACAACAAGTACTCATAAGAAGTATTGAACATTATCAATACAAGTGTCTTCTTACCATCTGACTCCACAAAGATAACGCTCTCTGAGTCAGAGTCCACAGCCTCCACAGCTTCTGTCTGTGCTGGGACTACCTCGGCAACTACTGGGGGACGCCTCTGATGACCTGTGTAATTAACATAAAAAGGAGAATTAGTTACTGTGTCATTCGAATAATCAGTTGTTTAATCAAGCTTTTTATTAATTTACATATATCTGTTACCGAACATGTCCCTTGATCAAGTATTGTGCAGTTACGATACACAGACTAAATGACATCATTCCAAAATAGCACCAGGTAAAAATCTCAATTAGAACATAGAGATTGATAGACTCCAGAACAGTAAAGTAACAGAACTGTAATGTAACGTGAACAACAACACAGGGAACAATGCTTAAAAGTATGAGGACAAGTAATCAATAATACACAACAGGGTGTGTGTTGAACAGGTATTAACGCATGCCCAGGCATAGTAAGGCACGAGGCCCTGCCGAGTGCCTTCAGGCCCTGTAAGTGCAGTAATAGCTCTTCAACACACACACCCTGAGTGTTTCAATGCACTTATAAAATGGCTTTTTTTTTGTTTAATATTTGTAACCTTAAAAAATATTAGTGAAGTGAAGAAAAACTAAAATCATTGTGTTTCTTTCAGATAAAATAGTCCTTCCACCTACTAGGTAATGACATCATTGTCTTCTGACACATTGACATTTCTACTGTTATTGCCCCCAGCCCCAAAACCACAGGTCCCGATCAAGAGAACAAGTGCGGTTAAGAGAGGAAGTAACAGGTTCTCCCCAAGAGCTTGCACTGCTTGCGCAATCAAAATAAAAAAGAAATAAATGAATCAGGGATGCAGATTTCTTTTGTTGTTTTACTTAAATATACTGGTAGGGAAGCACACTTTACTATGAGACAGCACCCCCATTCTGGTCTATTTCCCATTCCGTATGGCAGCAAGCTTCAGTCTCATCAAACTAGAAGAATGCTTTATGCATGTTAAAAGATGTCACGCTGCTGCTTTACAATTTTTACTTCTAGCATAGATGAGGTTTGCAGCAGGACTGTCAGCATGACATTAGCTCCCTCGCTTAGCGAGACTAAAAACAATGACAGACATTAAACAATTGGCGTTCCACTTACACAGCTTAACATTCCATTTGGATGCATTGATTTATTTGCATGCTCTTCTTTTTTCCTATGTGTGATACCTACTTGACACCCAAGCGCAATTCTTAAACTTTGTTGGCAATTAATGTCAGAATATCCCAAGTGTTCTACTGCCACCCCCCCACTGCCCAAATGCGATTTCGACCCCCATAGCCAGGGAAATGCAATTCTTTCCGTGCTGTTGTACTACTCCCCTCACCCACCCAAGCATAATCCGTGACTCACAGCAGCCCAAAAATTACACTAATACCTAGTGTTTTTTCTCTTGCTCACCACACCTTAAAATGCACAGTCCATTCATCAATTCACATATTTTGTGCACCGCCGTCAAGCAGCTCAGTCATACTCTCGCCAACACAGCTGGCCAGTGACTACATTAGTGCTCAGTCACACACAGTCATCAGCCACCTGTGGTTGGGAGAAGAGAGCTGACCTTGTTACCAACAATGTACCTAGTATATGAACAGGAACATGTACTCCCATTCTGGCAGGGTGAGACCAGTACAACACCACATATTACTGTCATAACAACTACCGACAGTTTGACATCATGCTTAGGGTTTGCGGATCACCAAAACACCAAGAAAATTACTTAACTATGTGAGTATGCTGAAGAAAGCTGCCATTGAACAGCAGTGCAGGACACATAAGGTAGTGTTCCATGGCAACATTCTATCTTAGACTGTGTACAATGTGATGTCCAGATGCCTTCATACAAAACAATAGTAAACATGAATCTGTATCATGCACAGTGTACACACCACCAGCTGCAGTTCATCTGCAATTGTCACAACAAAACTGACATGCTACCATAAACGTATGGTAATCACCCATTTGTACCATGCATGCATGATGTCTCAATTTGCATGCACAGTACTAAATATCAAAATATTATTCTTATGAAAATATCGTCACTTTACTTACGGTGTGGAAGACGCTCCCCAGCGTTTGGCTTTCCGGCTGCCTCCCAAAGCTCATAGCCGAGGTAGTACCAGTACGTGTCTTGAGTCAGTACCTCCGCCCTCTGTTTCAGCTAATAAAAATGCTGCCGCAGCAGCTTCCACTTTCGTTTGCACTGCAGTGCAGTCTTATTCCTAACTTTAAGGATGACATAGAGATAGGTATGTATGAGCCTCCACATACTGTCCAACTTCCTGTTAGTGCTACGCATTAGTATGCATGCACTTCCACGCACCTGAACTGCCTCGAGCAGCACCACCACCTCTCTTAAACTCCACAGTCTCATTGCTCTGCAAAAAAAAAAAAATAATACTACATTACTGGCATGTTCTATGACATGTTTAACTTTTTCTTCTATTAAGTTTCACAGAACACTGTATCTTACTAATTCTGTAGTTATTATTACAAATATTTACAGGTATACACAGATACACTGTCAGTATATAACATATGCAATGATCAGTAACTCATGTTGTGCCACTTTACATTGTATGACATTTTTTTTAACAGAGATTATATTGTGGCATAGTAACACTTCTATGCACACTTGACACATCCTAATGTTCATGCCATCATACCGCTAATATCTACAAACAAAACCCATTATTGCACCACACACTGTTGAGACCCACCCCCAAAAGAAAAAACAAAACAAAAAACAAACACAGTGGAGCAGCATTATTATACAGATCAACATGGTAGCAACCAAGTGTGGCTGTCCACCCAAACCACAGCAGTACTGTATCTTGCCATCACCCTCCCTCACCAACCATGATTTACCTTTTAAAAAATATATCCATGGCGCACAACTGCACCACAACTCCTTCACATAATTCTAAGCTTGCTGTATTAAAAAACACTTGTGATGTACTGCAGCTGTAACCACACCCAATCAGGCAACCAAGTATAGTGAACATGCTCACAAGAGATAAATTCTAAAAAGTAAAACCATTATAAAATGAAAGGGAAGACTGCACTCTACTACCAGCAGTATTTTTGTTATCTAAAACAACAGCTAGTTTTCAAATTCATTACCACAAAGATATCTGGGGGGGGGTATCACTACACAACTGGTGCTGAATCACACAATACAGCAACAAGTTACTGATTAAACATGACAAGTTCATACTAATGACGCCATGATAATATGAAAATAGGTGTATTGACACCTTGCATGTATTATCAATCCATGTGCATCCCACAGTATTGTTAAATATTGTACTAACAACAAACTGTCGCTTTTCTAATAGCACTTTGCCCAGAGTTGGTCCACAGTATGCATGGTCATGTGTTACATGTGTGAGTGATGTATGCAGCAGTTCTATTTTGACCAAGATATTTTGGTTTGAAAAAGAACCTTTGATAGCACTTTGATATTTGATTAAACAGTCTGACATTCTTAGAGCACTTTGAGGATTGCATCTCGAAGGTCTCCCAGGAAATGGCAATTGCCAGCATGCGAGAAATGTACACCGTCTGGTAGGAATAGCCAATCATTACAATACTTAATTTCTGGGTGACGTATAGTATATATTCCATGCATGCATAGAAAAGCAGTTATTTGTACATTTACTTTTCTGCAAGCTCTGTCAATCAGATACATATGATGTTCTGCTTGCCAGACCCTACGCTCTGTAATATCTGAAAACATGATAATACAGGCAGGCAACATACTCATGATAGAAGCAAGGTCCAATTTTGCCTCTGTAACTAAATCTACCCAGCATTTTGAGCCCAAATCGTTGCCTCCAAGATGTATTAGTAGTATGTCAGGAGAAGAGTGAGTTCTCAAAAGTCTGTGCATGGTTGGCATAAGATGTTCCCATCTCATACCACCATGACCAAACCATCTTACATAGCGATCTGGGAGCTGCAGGTCCCTCCCCAAAATTACTATGAACATCAAACTCAGCTGCTCGTCTCACGAAACTGCTTCCAACTATCCACAAAGTCCTTTTGCAATTTTCTGCCATTCTAAGTTTCAACACTCAGAAGTATACAGAGAGCTACAAAGAAAGTCAGTGTTCACCCTGCAGTGACCAGGCACTACTGAAAATAAAACTGATATTTTCCTTCCTTATTTCAAACCAGCTTCAGTGTGCTGAGACATAACACACAAATGAAAAATAAACATTGGCTACTGCTGTGGGTTCATTAACCAATCTAAGTGATGCAGTCACTGTCACTAGACTTCTGTTCCAGCTAAAATCTGCAAACATTGAGAAGTGGGAAAAATGCATCCTTTTCATAGGCAGATTTAAACAATTACAACAGCGAAACATATCTGATTGGTTCCATTTTCTCTTAGGCCTCCACGTGCACTTCAATCTCCTCTATTTGCAGCTGTATCTGCTACAGTTAGTACTAAAATGCTATCTGACTTTAAACTCTTTCTCTAAATAATACAGCATGTTAGATAATAACAAGTTACATAATGATATTCAGCATATAAAAACATTTGATTAATAGTATTTACATGTTGTTATCATTTTTATACTAGAAAAATGATTTTAAATATAGACTGTCCTACAGTTTTAAGTACTGTTTCTCAGTGATGCCTAAGATGGCTCCTGTTGACTTCTTGTTCAGTGTTGTTCATCTCTGATTGGTTGTCTGACATGGCCTGACAAATCTCGCATTACATTAGTAGAACCAGCTGTCAGTCAAACACACTGAAATCTGATTTGATAATGAATATATTTGCCACTTCCACAGTGCTCAATTTGCGACACTTTCGAATGCACGACATTAAATTTGCGACACTGTCGCATTGTGACAGTATTTTTTTCGACACTTTCGAATGCACGAAAGTAAAATTTGCGAAACTTTCGAACTTCGACATTACTTTACACCATACTGTCGAATGCATGAAAGTACAATTTGCGACACTGTCGAATGCACGAAAGTACTGTTTGCGACACTTTCGTGCATTCGACAGTAGTTTTCCAAAAGTGTCTATTTATTGCCACAATTTCAGGATTTATGGCAAAATACCACGATTTTCAATAATAAACACATAATGTGCTGTGTAGGTGCTTCAAACTCTGTGGACTTCAAATATTGAACATTTCCAAACTTCTGAGCGTGCATAACAACTGCGCAATGCAGAGTTGTAAAACAGTTATTTCTAGTACTGTTCCCACCAAAATTTAAACAAAGCCATTTTAAGACATCTGCTCATGAACAGTGTTGCTGTGATTTTCACCATTTGTACCATATAGTCATTTCGCATATCAACTGAGCCATAACGCAGTGCATAACCAAAAAGACATTTTTGGCACGATGTGAAAAATGTCATCTGTACTACTCATAAGGTTGTGTGTTTAATAACAACATTTTTACATTCTGAACTGCAAACTATGAAAGTAGAGTAACTTACAAGTGTACATATAAAGTGCACTGTGCAAGCTCATAAAACAGTCATTTTTTGGAATTCTTACACCAAATTATCAACATACTCATTTTAAGTCATCTGCTCATGAACAGTGTCACTGTCATTTTCTTACGTGCCCCATAGAGTGATTTTGTAAACCAACTGCAGCATTGCAAGCTACATGTACGGAAACACATTTTGAGCAAGATGTACAAAATAACAGCTGCAATGCTCATAAACAGCTGTACTAAAAACACAATGTTGATAATCTCCCAGTAACAATATTAAAAATTCGCAAACATACAAGCATACATAGCAACTGCACTACACACACTCATACAACAGTAATTATGATCATGTTTTCCATCTAATATTAAACATAGTAATTTTAAGAGGTTTGGTGATGAACAGTGTCACTCTCAAGTTTGTTGTCTACCATATAGTGATTTCACATACTGACTGTGCCGTAATGCGCTACATGCTTGAAAACACATTTTGGTCAAGATGTGAAAAATGACAGCTATACTATTCATAAGTAGGTCTGTTAAAAAGAAAATGTGTAAAATGTGTACTACAAATATTGATAATGCACAAACTTATGATCATCCGTAGCAACTGCGCAATGCACATTCATAAAAAGTACTTTTAGTAATTTGTTGACCAAATTTTAAACATACTTAAGTTACAATTATCTCAATGCACACTGTTATAAGAAATTTACTGAAGCATATTCTAACACTGTTTTTTTTTTCTCTGTCTCTCATACAGGTGCCTGATACTTCTGTAAGATTGCTTACTGCCACTGTGAACCATAATAGCAAAACATGCCAACTAAATACAGACGTAGATGTGTAGGAAAACGAAAGAGGTATAATAGTACTGCACTGTTGTATAAGGGCAACAAACAAAACAGTAAGGTCACACCACAAAATGAACATGGAGAGACCTTTACTGCAACAGTGACCCCTACAGCAAGTCACTGCACACCCAAATGAAATGCTTTAACAGCAAACAAAAAAGGTATACCTTTACAAATGTTGTGTAGATCTCTCAGACGAAACACAACTATGTTGAGTGTAACCATCAGGAAACGTCCAAAACAACACCGTAAACTCACAACTGCTGAGTTGCAACTCAGAAAGAAAAAGTATTTCCGATCACTAGCAAGTAAAGCTAAGATCTAAAGACTTATCGCTGCTGTGCTGAGACACACCCGAAAAAAGAGTAAGAGTCATCTGTCTCTGATGAAGTTGCGGCTCAAAGTGCACACTTTCATCAACAGAGCACTGTTTGTGCTACAGCGCTTGTGGCGTAAGATGTGTCATGTGCTTGAACAATTCAGGAAAGTTGTATATGCCATAAAAAAAAGGCTACAACAGTATCCTTGTTTGACTGTCGACAACTTCTGTCATGTTTTCACAGGACAGTGGATGCACACACAGCACTCAGAGGAATATTTTTGGGAAGAGTCTTATCATTCCCTATAAAAAGAACACAAGTTCGCCATTGATGAGTCCGGAAACTAGTAAATGTCCTCAGTATCTCTGATGACAATGCACTGGATACTGATGGTGACTGTGATTCAACCACAGTCTTCAATAAACAGCACTGTCTGGCATGGGCATGTGATGATACCTGCAACCGTATGCAATCGTCATTTGACAAAGTAGAACAGTTAGTCAACCTATTTGTAATAACAGATCGCAAAGAGAGATATAAACTGTTTACAATTGACCATTGTGAAATCCGTTCACATACTGGACTCATGGGTCACTCACTTGCATGTCTCAATAGTGGTGTTTGTGATAGTATTTTTCACAACATGCGGATGCTAGCAGTGCATCAAACAGGCATGCGAAACTTTGTCTACAGAGTATATGAAGTGCGTCGAGCTGTACATCAGTACACCTGTTTAAATGACTTATTGCAATCAGGTGACATGCAGGGTGCCATCACATTTCTCAAAAAACTGCAACACATTACTTCTGTAACAGAAACAACAATTTTTAGTGTAACACTTCTGCAGAAAAATCTGTTTCAGTGTTAGAAAGTGACATTCTGAGACAGTACGGCAAAGAAATTGCTAAATTTGAGATAGCAAAGTCTCAAAAGTTTGACTCCGTATGTGTGTCATGCAACCATTTGTGCTACACAAAACAAACAGTCACAGTCAACCTAGAAACCTTGTCACCATACAATGACATGTGGTTCCGTCTGTCAGCATTCTTGCTGCTGAAATCTGACTTTCACTTACAAGACACCATTGTGCTATGCAAACACTGTTTTTCCAAACTGAACTCTAACACTTTGCCAGCAATGCTGAATAACATGGAAACAGATGTAATACCAAGTGAGATTTCAACATTAAATATGTTTGAACACATTCTAATTCAGACAATGAAACCATTCCAAACTATTCTACATCTGAACACAAAGACACAGAACATTCCACAGAAAGAGCTTGTTAGATCTCTAAAGGGTTCTGTTATGTATCTACCACTTCCTCTACAGGAAAATGTTCTAGCAATCTCAACAGAAAATAGTTTGATGATTCTTGTTAATGGTGTGCCAAGAAAGGCCAAGGTCATCTGGCAAGATGTTGTCAATGTGCAAAAGGTAAAGCTTGCTCTTACTTATTTAAAGAGTAACAATCCCTTTTATACAGACCTTGACATAGATCAGAAGGCCACTCTCTCTGTCCAACATGATCTATTAGAAAAAACTAAACCAATCATTGAGAAGGTCAGTGGACAGACAAGTGACAATGTGTATGAACAGTATACAATTCACCCACTACATGGCAGAGATCCATTAGGAGACAACATTGATCTCTATCAAATGAAGCAGGTGGAAGGTGAGCCTGTCAGCATTTGGGAAGCAACACTAGAAGCAAGCTGTTTCCCAAACCTATTTCCGAAAGGATGAGGTGGACTCCTAGATAAAAGAGAAGTACGTGTACAGGGTGCTGAGTACCGCACTACCTGTGTGCTCAGCAAAGATGGCAAATTTAGATGTAACATACAGTACCTGTTCCATCTCCTCTGGCAGAGTGAACTTAGCATTCTGTCTGCGTCTATAGCACATACCATTCGTCTAACAAGCCCACTAGATGGAATAACAGCTGCTCAATTTCTAGAGAAATTAAAGCAGAAAGATGAAAATGTCCAAGTGAATCTGTCTTCCATACTTTCAAGTCTTCGTGGCACCAAAGAATATTGGTATCTGAGACACTCTGAAGTGATGACAATGCTGCGGTATGGTGCAGCCACATGGTTTGTCACACTGAGTTGTGCTGAATATGCCTGGGGACGAGCTCATTGAACTGTTGAAGTGGGCAAATTCTGATGTTGATGGCATATCATCAATGACTGTCGGAGAATGTGTTCACTTGATCCTGTGTCTGTCACAAGACATTTCTAGCGGTTCCATGACATTCTGACTTTCATCTTGTCAAAGGACAATCCTCCTCTAGGTATTGGGGAACATTACTTTTGGAGGACAGAATATCAAGCACGGGGTGCCCCGGATATCCATATGTTATTCTGGATCAAGGATGCTCCACGCATTGGTGAACATGAAGCAGCAGAAGTGCTAGCATTCATCAAAAAATATATCACTTGTCACATTCCAGACAAGTATGACAGTCCTACACTATGGAAGTTGGTACAAAAGTTCCAGTGACATATTTGTGCAACGTACTGCCGCCGAGTAGTAAAGAACAAATCTAATTGGTACACACAATGTCGCTTTGGATTTCCTAGGCGAGTTTGTCAGGATGGTGCCATGAATGACCTATTCTCAGCAATGCGACACCACTTGAAGGCAAAATCAACCAAGAGGGTATACGAGTTACCAGAGATGAAAAGAGGTGTACATCAATGACTACAGCCCAACTCTTCTCCTAAGGTGGCAAGCAAAGATAGATGTTCAATTTGTGGCTGATAACTCACTAGCCCTGGTTCGGTACGTCACTTCGTACATAAGCAAACATGAACAGACTAGCTTGCAAGATCTTTGGGAAGATATTGCCAGTTCAAGCAAAAGCCTGACATCTCAGCTCTGGTCACTGGGCTTGAAGACTCTTTCATACACAGAATGTGGAGCTTACGAAGCCAGTGACCGTTTAATGGGTACACATCTGTACGGGAAGTCTGATGCTGTACGGTTTCTCAGTGTGAACTACAAAGAGAAACGTAGACGTGTACTGATTCCTCATGCCAAAATTGAGGAGCTCGCTGCCAGTACACCTTCTTCAAAATGTATCTTGAAGAATAACCTGATAGACACATACTACCCCAGTAGACACAATGACATGAACGATATGTGTCTCTTTCAGGTGGCTAAGTGGTATGACTACAAGACAGATGTAGCAGCTGACTTAACATGCCAAATTTACAAGGTCAATGGAGTAGATGGCTGTCTCATAAAGAGACACAAGCCATGGCTCATAGACCACTGTAAACTACATCTAGGCACATCAGAGAGCAGGGAACATTACTACTTTGCTCTCCTATTCCTATTTAGACCCTGGAGGAGTGAGTCTGAATTAAAGGTGACTGTGACACATTCGAAGAACACTTCAATCTCACTTATGAAACTTTTCAAACTGAATATTCACAGACATACATAAGAGACTAGAGGCTGAGAAAGAACAGCTGAGAAGGCAGAGAAACAGCCTCAGAAAGACACTCCAGTTAGTTCATGAGACAACCTTGATCCAGAAGCACAAGGTGTTCTAGGTGAGCCTCTGCCCTTAAATGCCCCAGAAGTGTTAATGTCAGAAATTGAGACAGCCATGGAACATGGCACACACTCCATGGTCAACCCAGCTGACTTGAGAAAGACTAAATCACCTACAACATGCAGTTCACTCTCAAGTAGTTGAATCTGTCCAACATGGCCTACTACATGAAACAAAACAATGTGACTGTACTGACTACAAGCCACTACTAATGTTTGTTAGCGGTTCAGCTGGCACAGGAAAGAGTTTCCTTATTGAAGCCATCACTGCTGAAGTACAGACCCTGATAGGCTCTTCAATATCTGTTGCTGTAACTGCTCCCACAGGACTAGCAGCATACAACATTGGAGGAGTTACGTTACACCGTCTCTTTATGTTGCCAGTCGAACATGGGAGAACTGGAGAGTATCGTAAACTGTCGTTTGAGGTTGCATCTCAGCTCTGTTCCATGTTCACAGAGATGAAGTTACTCATCATTGACGAAATCAGCATGGTCTCCAATGTCATACTTGCCTGTATTCATCTACGTCTACAGCAGATCTTAGCCACTGACGATGGAATTCCATTTGGTGGCAAAAGTATACTTGTGTTAGGAGACCTTTTACAGCACCTTGCACCAGTCAATGCAGAGCATATATTTACAGCTCTAACTGCCAAACAAGCTAAGAATATCCTCGGTTGCATTGCAGGCTATAACATATGGGAATTATTTACCTATGTTGAGTTGTCTGAGAACATGCGCCAAAGTGGTGATCTAGCTTTCAAATCACTTTTAGATGAAGCTCGTACAGGTTCTCTATCACCAGAACATGTTTGTATGTTAAACGATCGGAGAATCACAGTAGATACTGCATGCATAGAAACAGCATGTCATTTCTTCAGCGATATGTACTCTACTGGGACACACATAGTGTGTCTTATGCCATGACTAAAAAAATGCACTGAATTCAACAATCTAATGCTGCAGAGAGAAAACCAAGAGATTGTAACTCTGCATGCTGTTGATACAGTTGATGGCGTTATTCTTAGTCGAAAGCTAGTAGCAAAGATGACTGAAAGACTAAGTGAACTCAAGTCAGATGTTTCACGCACAGCTGGCCTAAAGCTGTTCTCACAGTTTGTAGAATACGTATCATGCTGCGGCTAATCTAGATGTAGAATGAGGCATGGTAAATGGTGCCATAGGAAACATCACTGACTTTGTCTACAATTTCCAGAAAACATATATCGAGACGCTTGTAGTTCACCTTGACAACATGGAACAGTCTGTACACATAGAAGGAACCTGCGTAAAATTCAAGGTTTTTAAGGATATCTAGTAAACAGGAAACAGTTTCCATTATGTGTTGCATATGCTGTCTCCATTCACAAATCTCAGGGATTGAGTTTGGATTCTGCAATGGTAGACATAGGTACAGACATTCTCAAGGATGGCATGAGCTACGTGGCACTTTCACGTGTACACAGCCTTTCTGGGTTGCACATTATTACTATAGCACCTCAGAAAATACCAGCTGACAAGCAATGTATTCTTGAGTACAACAGGTTACATACTGTACATCAGCCACAAATGTCTTTAATACCACTGCCTGCATATCTGTCTGTCTCACACAATTCAGTCACAGCTACAGCTATCAACAAACAGCGACAAGCTTCCAGAAGTGATTCAACTAAAAAGAGTTCAACAAAGGTCACAACTTCAAGCAAACATTCACAGGCAGCAACTCGTCAGAAATCAGTTGGTGTAGCTGCTGTACCAGTCTTTGACAACAGCACTAGAGTCAACTGCTATGCTAACTCAGCTATGCAAGTTTTTCTACACATGCCACACTTTGTGCAGGCAATATCTGCTTCACAAGACAATCCCCTATCAAACGCTTTGAAGCAGATTGTCAACATGACTTCTGACCAGTCTAACAATGTACACTCACTAACACCACTACGACAGGTGTTAGCTACATATTATGGATGTAGTACATTTGCTGCAGACACACAGCAAGACACTACTGAGTTTATGATGGCTGTCATAAACAACCTGGATGAAGACGGCACCCCAATGCGGCAGTACTTCACAGTAACATATGTAACAAAATCTGTATGTGTTTCATGTTGCCATTTACAGCGTGAAACCACAGAACACATGCTGTGGATTACTCTCTTTCTCCCTCAAACCAAAACTGTCAAATTTCGACAGCTATTCACCAGTGCTGAATGTGGGCATGCCTGTAGAAGGTGTGGAGGCAGATGCATTCAGTCCATACGTCTCAGGAGTTCATCTCGATATCTGTTGCTTATGTTACTCAGATTTGACTCCAATGGGCTCAGAGTTGATACTCCTATCACGGATTACACAGCTAATAGAATAGTCTTCAACCAATCAGTGTTTGACACTCACAGTATAATATATCACCACGGTCGATCCATGCATTCTGGCCATTACACCTGTTTACTAAGATGCAGAAGTGGATGGGTAGAGTGTGACGACTCTACAAGCAATTTTAAACAGAGACTGCCACGACACTTAAAAAATGCATATCTTCTAATATTGAAGAATTATGATGACCTTCATATTTCAGAAGAATAGGACAAAACATGTTGCATTTTTAAAATGACTACTTTGTCCCAGAAACATTCATAGGTCAGTACAGTTTTGTATAATGTACGACTCTAAATAAACCATAGCATTTCTACAAAATGCTATTCTGACAGAGACATTTCATACACTACAACATGTAAGATCTTGTGTGGATCAGTGACTACATGAAAATTGTTGTAGTGGATTCAATCGGCGCCAACAATATTCACAGTCACTAGAGAAATCATGATTACATGTCTATCAAAGATTGTACATCTAAAAACTGAGGCCTTACTGCTGTCCTCCTCTGTACATATCTTTAGTTATTCATGTAATGACTCATACATAACAACAAATTGATATCAGTTTTAAAAGTGTGACTCTTTGCAAATAAAGAGAAGTTCTCAGTTATCATCATAAATAACTGAGCAACACTTCTACCATTCACCAAACATTGCACTCTGTCACAAGTTGTGTATCAACAGTTGAATTTGTCTATTGACTCTTGACATGTAGACATCATTCGCTCACCATGCAACAGTGTAGAACTATCCCACCTTCTTGTATAATACTAATACTGTTCATATGTAAAAATAACTACCTTTATTGATAATTCAAGAAGCTGAATTACACAACTGTAAATACCAACCAATTGCAGAATATCATTTAATGACTTTTATATGTGTTTCTAATTACTTGTACATAATATAAAGATTTGTATTCACCTTTACATTGTTAATAACTACTTTAATACTTGTACTAAAAGTATTAGTCTAACATTAAAGTACAACTGAATGTTTAACATATTATTCAGCACTATACTAACTACATTTAATCAACCATACGTTTGTTAAAAAATGCATACCATGCACAGTTTTAGTATTTACAAGTTAAGAATTTACATAGAAGCTAATGTAAGAATTGATAATACGTCATTTGTTCATGTAAAAATATTCTATTTTTTCAACTTGTCACATAAGTAATTCTAACGTATGTAAAAAATATTGACAATTGTAAATCAGACACTGTTACTTATCACAACACGCTGCATACCTGTTCCTGACAATATTTATGATCGCCTCAATTGAGGAGTCGGGTGGGAATTTTCCATTTGCGCCTAGTCAGTGACATATTATTAAATAACACTAATCAAATGTCACTGAAGTAACATTTTTTAACATTGTATTACTTCAACAGTTAGCATATGGTTTTTCGCCCACCCCAGGAACATCCACATTAGCAGTCACACAATAACAACAAAACACTTCTGTATCATGTGTGTAATCACAGTGTACAACCTACTGACATTGCCTTATGTACATACCACACAAGTAATGCACTACACATAATTACGACATACAACCATTTAAAAAAAAACATTTCATTGTTTAACAAAGTCTCTTTACGTTCAATAGTAAAATTATAATGAAGCACCACAGCTTCACCTTTACTATTAGAATTCCAGGTCAAATGTAAGAAAGTACTTCCTCACATAAAGAATAGTGAGTAGTGAAACATCACTAGAAACACACAACACCTGATTAGTTTCCTATAATATCACATACTTACTCCAATTCATATTATACAGTTGTTATCATTCTTACACATTTACATATATTGCAAGCATTGATTACACACATACAAAGATTGTATTGTGATACTGCTTCTGTTAACTAAATTTCAGTCTTGATTGGCCCTTTTCTCCATCTAACAATTTGGCAATAAATTTTTTAAAACCATAACCACCTGTGTCGACTCTTTACTTAAAATAGCATTATGACATAAAATAAGTGTGTCTGACTTAAGCATACAAACCAATGTTAACTAATAGTGCTACAACTATATCTCCATCAGTTTCTTTGGTGTCAATGATGGCCAGTCAGAATCACAGCAAATGCAACGATGTGGCACATTGCATGTCACACTTTACATAATTCCTAAGAGTGTAAAAAACTCAGCAATGTACTTACTTTTCCTGTACCTATGCAGTCATTATTAGAGAACAGAAAGGGTAACACACACAGTGGCATAGACGGGAATGGTCTGCCATGTGATGTGTTGTCACATAGTAACATAGTGCCTACAAACAGAAATTTCAATGGGCATGCTGACGCAAACTAAAACAGAAAGAGAAACAGTACTGCACAAACTAATGCCTAAAAATAACAGAAACACAAGTGCAAATGAAAATGCAAATGATAACACACATGATGGCGCAGAAAGCAACAGTAAGTCAAACAGGTACAGAACCGCAACCGGAAAGGCCAACACTAACAGCAATGTAATCACACACACTGCTTTTCCCCAAAACCTGCATACAGAAAGACAGTGACTACAAAGAATGTATGCATAATAATGGCCATTGGAGCAGAAAATGAGGACTTGGAATACTAAATAAGTTATATCTCAGGAACCGTACAACATAGAAAAAAACAATGTAAAAGTCAAATGATTTTATAACAGTCCTGGCTACATGTGTAAAGCAGCAGAAGTATAGGAGAATATGGTGACAGTACCGACGACCCCAATGCACACCCCAATGCTGGTTGGGGGAGTGCGCTGCAGGGTCCAAGGGGGGTTTTCAACCCTAACACCAAATTTCCCGCACTTTTGTCACTGTGGAACAACCCTAACTAATGGCAAGGGTTATTCTCTATCACTGAGTCTGTCAGTTATAATCACACTAAGGTTTCGATGACTGTAATGATCACGTTAGACTGTTCATCTTCATGAGTTCATATTCGCAGCCATTGTCCAGTAACTAGACAGTGGATGGTGTAACTGGGTGGGACACTGTGTTGCAAAGCTCCTGCAGTGCCTAGCAGAGGAAGAGTATCTACACATGAAGGTAATTAAGCAATAAGGCATGACCAACGGTTATGTAAAATGGTCTGTTAATCACCCTCTAGGGGTTTAATGTTGAATGAGGTGTACCTGAGTGGCACATGTCGTTAGACAGTGATAAACTGACCATTTACATAATACCTGAGAGTGGCTTATTGCTATCATAATAAAACTGTTTTAAGCAACATTAAACCATGTTCATCGTATGGTTAGGCTCTACATGTATCTAAATAAAAAGTAAACATAAGGCTGTTAGAATGTTTACAGCCAATCAGAAAGCTGCATTTCTCAAACACTTGTTATAATCAGAGATATTATACCTGTACAACTCCTTGGTTTTGCTCAGCTCTATTGCTCAGGTGGCCCACCACATGTGGTGTGGTGTGGGGCATCAGTAGGTAAGGCCATGCAACTACTAAGTGTGGTACATTGTGTGCAGCTGCAATCAGGGATGTGTACGTTTGGTGTACATGGCCTCAGTTTTGCTGTTGATCTCCACTGAGCATGCAGTACCTGGTCAGGTGGGTGTGGATATCTCGTAGTACATTTAGACAATTGTTTGTTATTTCTGTCACCTGCTGCTGGATGGCTGTCATTGGTTGTGTTAACTTGGTCCTCCCCATACTTGCATATGTGCGTGTGTGTGTGTGTCTCTCTGTGTGTGTGGTGCTGGGGGGGTGAATTTGGAGTTAGGGTTTTCAACCCTAACAGCGAATTTCCTCACTTTTGTCGCTGTGGAACAACCCTAACTAATACATTAAATGGATTTTTTTGCCTCTAATTTCCCTTCTTTTTGAGAATGATAACGAGAAATAGTGAATGACGTAGCGGTGGAGCTGGGCCCCAAGCCGCGCCCGCTACACGTGTGGTGGGAGGGCTCGCCCACCACATGATGTCTTGTGGCATACTAACAGGGACAGCAACACAAACAGAAATGCTAACAGCGCTCACATGGTAACACAAGCGCGAATGAGAACAGAAAGGGTAACGCACATGGTGGCGTAGACGGGAACGGTCTGCCACGTGATGTGTTGTCACATAGTAACATGGTGCCTGCAAACAGAAATGTCAATGGGCATGGTAACGTAAAGTGAAACAGAAAGATAAACAGTACTGTAGACAGAAATGGCAAAAATGTAACAGAAACGCAAACGCAAATGAAAACGCAAAGGATAACGCACATGGTGGAGCAGACGTCAACGGTAAGTGAAACGGGTACAGAACCACAAGTGGAAAGGGCAACAGTAACAGTAATGTAAGCACACTGGCAGGTTTTCCCCAAAATCTGCATAGAGAAAGACAGTGAGTACAAATAATGTATGCATAATAATGAGTATCGGCGCAGAAAATGAGAACTTGGAATACTAAATATGTTATATCTCAGGAATCGTACGACGTAGAAAAAAAATTTAAAAGTCATATTATTTACAACTGTCCTGGCTAAATTTTCCGATGAAAAGTCCGTATCTCGCACCGTTTCCGAGATACGGGCCCTGAAAGGCGCGGTGAACGCTGTAATGTTATCCTATGGGAAAAAAAGAAAAGTTCGGAGCGCCATAACTTTGCCTCCCTGTAATGTTGTTTCACCAAACCACTGAAAGACACATCTGTGGGCTGTTGGCTGTCTTACCTCCAAATTTCAGGAAAAAAGACCAAACCATTATTTTGCAGCAGGGTGCCAAAGAAATTTCTGTAATGTGTCGGGCGCCGTAATGTTATCCTATGGGAAAAACTGTCAACTTTGGAGTACCGTAACTTTGCCACCGTGTAATATTTTTTTAAAACAACACTGAAAGGCACATCTGTGAGATGTCATCTGCGTTCCCTTCAAATTTCAGCCCCAAACTCCCAACCGTTCTTTTGCAGCGGAGTGCCAAAGAATTACTGTTATTTTGGGCATAGTGTTGCAAAGTAGTGTCGCAATTTGCGAAAGCTTTCACAAAAATTTGTGACACTTTCATGAGTGAGACACTACTTTGCGACACTACTTTTTCCAGAAATTTGAAAAACATATTTCTGGGGTGTTTTAACCCAAAATAAAGACATGGCTAGCATCCTCAGGGCCCTACCAGGTGAATACAAAAAGAATTAGGTTGCTAGAGGGTCTCAATTTTAAATGCCAAGCATTATTCTGATCACTAACTGAAAACAAGATGGCTGATTTGTGTCAGTAACAGGGTCATTTGCGACACTAAAAAGTGCATTTGCGACACTGTCAAACTTTTTGTTAACTTCTCCCATTGACTTATAATGGGAAATTGTTTTTTGAATAACTTTTGAACCGTTTAATTTTTTTCACGAAATCATTGAAAGGCACATTGGGGACCCTGGCTGCATGTTTTCTGAAGATTTTGGGCTGGTCGTGCAAACCGTACGACCTGTAGGCACGACTGTAGAATTCCAGAAAAAGCGTAATCTCGCGCACAGATCACGCTTAATAACTCCACAGCTGTATATCCGACCAGTGCGAAACTTGGCCAATCCCAAGGCCTATGGTTCTTGATCATGTATTCCAAATTTCAGACAAATCCGTCAAACGGTGGCAAAGTTATTAAGGTGCAACGTTTTGGGGTTTAACATAGAAATGGCTCCTAAACCCTAACTATGGTAGCACTACCGTGATACCATAATATATATATATATATATATATATATATATATATATATATATATATATATATATATATCACTATGTTACAAGATAAAAATACTTGAACAGTATGTCTATATGTACAAAAAGTCTTTATTTCATTATATACAGATATGTAAATATAGAATTAAACGTATGATATATGTGTATATGTTTTTATTCCTTACTGTAATGTAATTATTAATTTATTATTAATTTTAATTATCTAATAAATAAGGTGTCAATTGGAAATATTCATTTAGTCCTGGATATTCAATACTTTTTAACTTATATTGCCAGAATGTTTCTCTTTTTAGAATCGCAATGTCCAAGTTTCCACCTCTAACTGTCTGATGTACAAGTTCCACTCCTTGGAAATCAGAAATATGATCTTTCCATTTTTCTGGATGATGTACTGACAAAGCACTCACTCCATCCATTTTTTGTACACTTCTTATACGTTGATCAATCCTTTCTCTAAACTTATGTTGTGTTTTACCTACATACATTGTGGAACAAATCCTGCAGGTGGCCAAATAAATAATATTCCGTGTTGAGCATGTGATAGAAACATAGAAACATAGAATTTGATGGCAGATAAGGACCTCTTGGCCCACCCAGTCTGCCCATTTCCCTACCTAATGGATAAGCTGCAGATCCTAGTTAACCAGCAGCCTACTTCTTCCTACCCCCACACCCTAGAATTGCCTTATGACTGTCCCATGCATGCTTGAATTCCATCACTGTTTTTGACTCCACAACCTCCTCCAGAAGGTCGTTCCATTCATCCACAACCCTCTCTGTGAAAAAATACTTCCTTAAGTTACCTCTGAGCCCCCCCATCTTCAAATTGTGCCCCTTGTTCTTGCACACCTCTTTTTTGAAAGATGCTACCTCTTGGACTTTGTTGATTCCCTTGAGGTACTTGAAAGTTTCTATCATGTACCCCTCTCCTCCTTTCTCGAGGCTATACATATTAAGCTCTTTAAGTCTCTCTTCATATGTCTTCCGGTGCAGACCCTGCACCATTTTAGTTGCCCTCCTCTGGACAGCTTCCATCCTGTCTATGTCTTTGCGGGGATTGGGTCTCCAGAACTGCATGCAGTACTCCAGATGGGGTCTGACCAGCTGTCTGTGCAGAGGCATAATAACTTACTGTTTTCCTCTGGTGATGCCTCTCCCTATGCATCCCAGTATCCCCCCAGCCCTCCTTGCTGCCCTCTCACATTGCTTGCCCACCTTTAGGTCATCTGATATGACTACCCCCAGGTCCCTTTCCACTTTCGTTGTTGTTAGTATCTCACCCCCAATTGTGTACTCTTCCCCTGGGTTTTTGTTTCCCAGGTGCATTACATTGCAATTCTTAGCATTGAATCTAAGCTGCCGTACATTTGACCGTTCCTCTAACCTTGCCAAGTCCCTTCTCATCCTTTCCACCCCACCTTGTGCATCAACTCTGTTGCAGATCTTTGTGTCATCTGCAAAGAAACCTACTTTTCTTTCCAGTCCCTCTGTAGTGTCACTTATAAAGACATTGAAGAGGACCGGTCCTAATACTGAACCCTGGGGTAACCCACTAGTACACCCCCTTTCTTCAGAGTGGACTCCATTTACTATTACTCTCTGTGTCCTATTCTCCAGCCAATTCTTTACCCAGGCTGTCATCTTGGGACCCACTCCCAGGCTGGCTAACTTGTATATTAATCTTTTGTGTGGGACTGTGTCAAATGCCTTGCTAAAGTCTAGGTAGGCCATGTCCACAGCCCCTCCCTGATCTACTACTTTGATCACCCAGTCAAAGAAATCTATCAGATTCATCTGGCATGATCTTCCCGCTGTGAATCCATGCTGCCTTGAGTCCTGTGCCCCTCTGGCCTCTAGATACTCAACAATTTTTTCCTTCAGAAGTGATTCCATCATTTCCCCTATCACTGAGGTTAAACTAACAGGTCTGTAGTTTCCTGCTTCTGCCTTGCTCCCACTTTTGTGAAGGGAATCACATCTGCTCTCCTCCAGTCCTCGGTACCACCCCATCCTCCCATGATTTGTTAGGAGGGTAGTCAGTGGTGTCACTAGTTCTACCTTTAGTTCTTTTAGAATTCTGGGATGAATCCCATCAGGCCCCATTGCTTTGTCCACCTTCAGTTTTAAGAGTTCTTTCATAACTCTTTCTTCTGTAAATGGGCTGGTATCAACTTCTGTATCCAGAGTGTTTCTACTGTTTGTTTTAGGTACCTCCCCCTCTTCATTTGTAAATACTGAGCAAAAATATTTGTTTAGTATCTCTGCCTTTTCACAGTTTCCCTCTGCCCACCCTCCCTCCCTTTATTAAGCCTCACTATCCCTCCTTGGTCTTCCTTTGCTCCTGATGTACCTATAAGAGTTTTATCCCCCTTCTTAACTGAGTTGGCTATCATTTCCTCGGTTTGGGCCTTTGCTTTTCTGACTGCCTTCCCAGCTTCCTTTTGCTTTAACTGATACAGTTCTCTGTCCTGCTTCTTTTGTGATTCCTGTACTTCCTGAATGCTTTCTTTTTCTCTTGAACCTTCACTGCCACTTCCTTTGAGAACCATAGTGGTTTCTTACATCGTTTTGTTTTGTTTATTTGCTTCACACAAAGGCTCGTTACCTCTGTGATGGCAGTTTTTATTATTCCCCATTGTTCTTCCACCCCTCCTTCCTGCCCATTTGCTAGTGCATTCCTTAGGCACTCACCCATTTTGGCAAAGTCAGTCCTCCTAAAGTCTAATACTTTTGCCTTTGTATGGCTTGACTCTATTGCTGTGTTTATTGTGAACCATACTGTTTGATGGTCGCTAGTTCCCAGATGGCTACCCAATTCTACATCTGTGATCCTCTCTCCATCTCTATTTGAGAGGAACTGTTCAAATGATGCCCTCCCTTGGTCTTCCTTCACTCCCTGATGTATCTATAAAAGGTTTTATATTGTGTGATAAACCGAGGAAAAGATAGCCTACTCAGTTAAGAAGGGGGATAAAACCTTTTACAGGTACATTGTGTGATAAAACCTTTAGTTTGATACACTCACTTTGAAATGAAATCAATAAAATTAGGATCCTGTTTAAGATGCACACAGAAGGAACAATTGCCATATCTATAATTTCCATCTTTGGATGTTTTATCATATTTATCATTTCCATCCCAATATGTGCTAGTTACCAAGATTCTCATTTCTCCAAAATATTGTACGTAGTCTTGTATGAGTGATAGAATTTAGTTTCCTCTCCATTTTTAAAATGTGCCAATTTTTTTGAATTATTTCTTGTATAAGATAAGTCTGCAGTGTGAATGTAGTAACAAACAAGGGAGCTTCATTCACAATTTCATTCTGTACTTTCTTTTTGGGTTGTAATACCACTTGTTTATCCAGACCATCCACCTTCTGTTTTGCTATATCTAATGTATTTTGATCATAGCCTCTCTGTAGAAAATGGTCATTCAAAATTTTAAATTGCTGTTGATAGTCCATCTCATTTGAACAGTTCCTCTTGTATCTTAAAAATGTCCCACAGGAATATTCTTCCTAGTATGTAGTGGGTGGCAACTGTCAAACTGTAAAGTGGAATTCTTTTCCAAAGGTTTCCTGTATATACATGTGGATAAACTACCTGTTTCTGTTTATGAATGGTAATGTCCAAAAAATTGATCTCTGTTTTGTCCACTGTTACTTCAAAGGTCAAGTTTTTATTTGTGTCTTCCAAAAATTGGACCAACATTGTAAGTTTATCTCTAGTGCCGTTCCATACAAGTACAAGATTGTCTATGTATCTTTTGTAAAAGTCTATTTTATCCAAAAAGATGTTCTGTTCCTCATTATAAATGAAGTTCTCTTCCTAGGCTGCCATATATATAATTGCATAATTGGGGTCATTAGATGCCTCCATCGCTGTACCTTTTTTTTGAATGTACATATGATCCTTGAACAAGAAACAATTATAGGTTAGAATTTTTTTTACATAGAACATTTCTAAGCACATTCAATCCATCTGTGTGCTGAATATTTGTATACAGGTTTCTCACATCCATTGCAACTAAATACCAATCCAGTTTCAATTCCATGTTCTCCAAAAAAGTAAGTAGTTGCATTATATCCCGTATGTATGACCTGCAGGATTGTGAAGCCTGTTTAATATGGCTAGCCACAAATAATGCCAAAGGCTTTGTTAAGGATCCATTACTTGCTACAATAGGCCATGCTGGGGGCTTGTTACAGGTCTCATGTATTTTTGGCAAACCATATAAGACTGCTCTAGTAGGACACTTGACTTGAAGAAATTCATAAGTATTTAAATCTATAAGGCCACTCAGAAATGCTTTGTGGAGTAACATGTCAATGTCCTTCTTAAATTTTAAATTAGGATCATCTGTTAATTTTTCATAAAAAAACAATTGACTTAACTGATTTAACATCTCACTTTCATAATCCTGTCTGGACCAGATGACTGTGCATCTTCCAAATCTTTCAAACATGTTTGTTCAAAAGCCATAATCGATTAATATAGATCCTACCAAAAAATTTAAATATTTTTGATACCACAGTGGATCTATATAAATTCACACAGAAATTACACCTAAAAGCCTTTTTTAATAAAGAAAGAAATGTGGAACATCAGGATTTGGCTATGAACACAGAAAATATAACAATGAGTGGCATAATATCAATATCTGACAGTGGGAACAACTTTAAAATGAAATCTGCTTTTATGCCACCACAAAACACAGTTGTTATGGCTTTAGAAAAAACATGTTTGAAAGATTTGGAAGATGCTTAATTTCCTATGGCCCATTTCTATAATTGAACAGCGGGTTGAAAAGGAAACAATAAAATCACTAAAAGCAATAAAGAAATTATTATTAAACCAGCGGATAAAGATGGGGCCACAGTCATCTGCTACAGACAGGATTATGAAAGTGAGATGTTAAATCACTTAAGTCAATTGGTTTATTATGAAAAATTAGCAGAAGATCCTACTTTAAAATTTAAGAAGGATATTGACATGCTACTCCATGAAGCATTTCTGAGTGGCCTTATAGATTAAATATTTATGAATTTCTTCAAGTCAAGTGTCCTACTACAGCAGTATTATATGGCTTGCCATAAATACATAAGACCTGTAACAAGCCACCAGCATGGCCTATTATAGCAAGTAATGAATCCTTAACTGATCCTTCGGCGGTATTTGTGGATAGCCATATTAAACAGGCTGCATAGTCCTGCAGGTCATACATACAGGATACGATGCACCTATTTAATTTTTTGGAGAACATGGAATTGGAATTGGATTGGTATTTAGTTACGATGGATGTGAGAAGCCGATATACAAATATTCCGCACACAGATGGATTGGATGCGCTTAGAAATCTTCAATGTAAAAAAAACTGTATACTCTAATGAGGCTATAGAATTCTTGGTGGCTCTGACAGAAAATATTCTAACCTGTAATTGTTTCTTGTTCAAGGATCATATGTACAGTCAAAAAAAATGTACAGTGATGGGAGCATTTATGGCCCCCAATTATGCAATTATATATATGGCAGTCTGGGAAGAGATCTTTATTAGACGATCTTCTTCTTCTTGTATGGAAAGTCACTAGAGATGAACTTATAATGTTTGGGCGGAATTCTGGGAGAAGGTGTGTTGTACACGTTGCAGAGTTGAGGAGTGAGCTCTGAGAGCAGGACTGTGTGCAAGGTACATTTTTAACCTTGAAAAGGTACTGTATGCCACCGTTGCCTCATCCTTAGTGAGGATTGTCTGTCTTGTTCATTCATTGCTAACTTGGTTTCTGTATTTGCACGCAGTCTTTCCAGTCCATCCTGTGACACCAGTTTGTGTTTCTTCCACCTTGTGTGCTCTGCTATCTCCCTATATGAGAAAGGGGAGTTTGAGGTGGCAGAAGCCCCCCCTCAAGGGCAGTAGCGGTAATCCCTGCAGAGGGTGATTTGCACTAAGAAGAAGAAAGGACTCTATGAGTTGTATTTTGCTCCATAAGAGAATTCCTACTTGACCTTTATTAGCTCTTTTTTTATTAAATGTGCTTATTATTTTAATTTTCAGTCAATTGAGTACACATTATTTCACAATAAGATCCAGTGTGTATTCCCTAAGTGCTGTATGTTGATTTTATGCACTAAACATTCAGACTGACTTCTGAAATTACTTTCTGCTTCACTACTTAGCTAGGCAGAATATCATTGTATTTAGGGCAAATCTGTGAATAATTTGGAAACATCTCGCTGATCAAGTAAGCAAGCACAATAGTGGTATAAGCAGATGAATGGCTAATTGATCAGTGTTAAAATCACTATGTTAGGATGCCAATTCATTACTGACTGCTGTGATTAATTTGGTAAACTACATGCCGGAGGACAGTGCCTAAATGAGCAGGTGCTGATCACTGAGATATTAAGGAAGAAAATTGATTGGGACTTATTTGTGTGAACTGTGATTGAACTGTGAATGAACAGCAATGGGATCCAATTAGCTAGTAACAGCAACAACAGTTCTATATCTCAGGTATCCTAACGGGTTGGTTTCAATAGACCTGATCTTGTTTTAATGTAATTGCCCCTCAGATGTCATCAATTTACCAATTTGCTAATTTATTAGGACTATAAATTCTTAACTACGGGTGTATGAGCAGGTATTGAATTTATTCACTCACTGCTTTGCTCTACCCGTGTTCCTGCTGGTAAACACGTTGCCGATTGTCCGTGTTTTATGCTTCAAACTTAATGGCTCTTACTGATTTTTATCAATGGCTTGTTGCTTTATAATAGAGTGCATGGCTACATTTATTTGTATTTGTCTCTTGAGTTCTATACTGGCTATATTACATGCTCTCATATTATTTAAAGCCCTAAAAATATAAAAGTATAACTATCCTGAAGCTGCTGAAGCTGTTGACCGGTGTTTTGTTTCTGGTAGCTGCTTAGGAATCTTAGTATATTTGAAGCTTGCAAAAGTAAGTACAAAGGCTTAAGTATATGTTTTAAGTATACTTTTTGATATTAGGTTTTGTGGGTTATGAGTTTAGGCTGGGGGGTTCCTCTGCTTATATTTTACAGGTTTTTCCTCTTTCTTTTTATATCTTTTTTTTAGTGGTTACTCTGGATATCAACACTCTGAACACTTTGAAATCTGCAACCAGTTTGCATCTAGTCTTTTGGCAAAATAATGTTTCTGCCTACCTGTATGTTGGCTTTTATTCCTTGCTCGATTTTCCTGGTGTAAAGAGGGGGAAGAAAAGAAGTATTGGGTCTCTCCCGGGATATATGAGAATATGAGTATATGTGAACAGATTTGTAAGTTACAAGAGTGATCTGCTGTCCAAGTATGGATACAAACAGAAAAGTGTGGAACTTAAAAGAGATTACTTTTCACTGAGTGACTGCATTTCTGCAACTGCAATGCATTGTTCAACTTATTGATTTTACACCAAGTCGTCCGATAAGTTCCTTGTTTGTGACTTTTGAAACTGACGTCCCTTTTAGGGGCTTATTGTGAGACTTTTTTCTTGTTGTTTATTCAGATTTTTTTCTTTTTGCTGCATTATAACCCTTGTATATTCTTAACTGTAAAATGAAAACAAGAAGTAGTAGAATGGGTCAGGGAGTTAACATTGAGGTTGACTCACAGGAAGATTGCTTGAACTATTTGAATACCAATAAACAGATATTAAATAACAAAAAAAAAGATATAGACAGGGAAAAAGGACTAATAAACACACCATGAAGGGGACACTGGTTAGGCCCCATCTGCAGTAATGCATTCAGTACTGGAGGCCACACCTTCACAAGGACATTAACCAAACTGAGGCAGTCCAGAAAAAGGCAACCAAAATGGTGCAGGAACTACATCAGAAAACATATGAGGACAGATTAACTGAACTCAGTATGTATACCCTAGAGCAAAGGAGGGAGAGAGGTGATATGATTGAAACATTCAAACACCTTAAGGGCATTAACAAGGTGAAAGAGTCTAACATGTTTCAATATAAAAGAAATAGCAGGACAAGAGGACACAGCATGAGATTAAAGGGAGGCCAATTAAGTGGAAATATGAGGAAGTTCTTTTTCACAGAAAGTGTGGTGGATGCATGGAACATACTACCTCAGGAAGTGGTGGATATGAATACAGTTCAGAGCTTCAAACAGGCATGGAATAGGCATAAGGGAGCAATACAGATGAGTACAAATAGATAGGTTATTGACAGAGCAAAGGCCGATGGCACATTCATAAGGTAGAAAAATAAATGGGCAGACTGGATGGGCCTTGAAGTCCTTATCTGCTGTCAACTTCTATGTTTCTATGTTTCTATGAATGAGACAAAATAAAAGCCTCTGCTATTAAATAAGAAACACAAGAAAAAAAAGGAAAAGAAGAGTGGGGGATAGATAAAAATCTGACTGGTCAAACTTTGATTACATGTCATATAGGGAAGAGAGTCAGGGATAAGATACTTAAAGACACTTCTACCCCTATATTGTCTACCAATTTTTGTGGTGATAATGGATGTAGCAACAATGATTATAATAACAGTTCTAACAATGACTACAAACAGAAGGGCGGTGAGTGTACAGGCAATAATGATCTAAGTAATGATCTTTGCAGGCAGAGATCCCTTGAGAGAACTCCCAGATTAGATTTTTCAGACTCTGTCCAGATGAAAAGTTCATGTTGGTTACACAAGGGTTCATCTCATGGACTCTCTGTGTCAGAGAATTCTGTGGTGATAGTGCAACCTGGTGCTAGTCAGCAAAAATCACAAGTGGAAATATCACTTCATGATAACAGCTATCAGCTACTCCCTGATCCTAGTCCAAAAATTAACCCTTTGAGAACTGAATATGTGTGAACGTATATAGATTCTGGATGTATAAATACATCCACAGTCTTCTAAGGGTTAATGATAGTACTATTCTATCCAAAGAGAATATGGGAATAGTTCATGAACTCAAGCAAATTAGACAGGATTTACAAAGCACTATTTTGGGAATGAAAGAAATGTTAAAAGCAGAGATGGGTAATACCAGCCAAAATGACAGGATCAGTAGGAAATACCAGTCTGAGTGCCCTCAACAACATTCATATTGTCTTTTCTTTGAAATTGATCTTATTCAAGTTTTAAAGGATCCCCATATTGCTAATATTGCAATAATGGAGCAAATTATTCTAATGAAAAATGAGTTCTTGCAACTTAGAGGAGAATTAGCAGCTAACAAATCTATTCTTGAATCCCAAACAACACTGATCAATGAATAAAAAAAAAGCGTGTAGCCAAACTATAAAAGAAGAGGCATTAGAGAAAGAAAGAATTAATAATGAGAAATGACAACTACAAGAACAAAACAGTAGGGCCTTACAGGCCAAAAAGTCAAAAAAGGGAAAAGTTGGGATGTTACAAATTACTAGAGAAGCTAGCGATATGATTGAGATGGTGCCAAAAACTAAATTAACCTCACACTTAGTAGAAAAACAGTCAGCAAGTGGTGTCAATAAAAGTATTAAACAAGTAAGACTATCTAAAGTAGTTTCTAAATTGAGACAAGGTGACGCTGACTGTAAGAAGGTCAAAGAAAAATGTATTTTAAGAAAAGAGAAAATAAGCAAGATCTTGAAACCTGGAACTCTGGGTGGGGGGGTTAAACAGAACAACTGGATGAAAAGCAGGTAGTTGTGATATTAAGGTGGATAAACAAGGAAAAGGATGAGAATGAGCAAATCCTAAGTATTCTGGTTTACCTTCTTTTAAAAGAATGGCTACAACTTGATATTCATAAGGAGGATATTATTAAAGTAGTTAGAGCTAGTGACTGTCTAGGAAATGAGTTGTCATTACTGTTTTTTGAACATGAAAGGGTAGCTAATTATGTATGGTGGAATTCTGACCAGTTAAGAAACTATAACCTGACACTGGATTATCTGATATCTATATCAAAACTAACAGATAATGGTGTCTGGAATGTACAGGAACTGCTGAACAAATTGGCTACTGTTTACTCTCTCCATGATATACTTATGAATGATTGTTATCAAAATGAGACCACAGAGGTAACTTTATGTATATCTGGGATCAAAAGGCAGGGATATGAATCACAGCCTTGGCTAAAACAATTCATATCCCACCTGTTTGCAAATATTATGGGTATAGAGTTTTATAGTGATGATATAATTGATGTAAACAGAGTACATGGGGATTGGGAAGTAGGGGACCAGTTGGATCTGGTCCTTAATAATGCTGTGCAGATAGATAAAATCTTGGAGAAAATGTCTTCCTTGGATACTTTGGGGTACACATTGTGAACCTCCTTACTTTACAATATGACAGTAACAGTACTGAAAGTGACATGTGCTATAGTGTTGATGTTAAGAATAGGTATAGTTTAATGGCTGATATTAACGAATGGCAAATTCATGTAAATAGTAGCAGTGTTGGCAGTGATCAAGTTTCTTGCCCAGGTGTAGATTTTCAACCTAATGTTTCTACTATTGAAGTATATAAGGACTTTAGCAAACATATATCTATAATTTCATGGAATATTGCTGGGATAAATCATAAATACGTGGATCCTGAATTTGAAGAGTTTCTTACACAAAATGATATTTTAATGCTACAAGAGACATGGCATAGTTTAGAGACTTTGAAAAACTTAAACTTAATGTTTATGTACAGATTCATCGTCCCGGAATAAAGGTCAAGAAAAAGGGTCATTATATGGGTGGCTTAATAACCTTTATTAAGATAGTTGATTATACACAAATAGTAGAAACAGTTTCAAGAACAAATTATTTGCTTGTTATTGTAATGTTTTGGGACCAACTACTATTGCTGGGTAATATATATCTATCTCCAAAGAATACAACCCTCTCTGATATAGAGCTGAGTTCTAAAATAATGAAGGATATAAAAAAATTACAACTAACAGACAGAGTATAGAAATATTAATCATTGGTGATTTTAATATTAGGTATGCGAATAATAATGGTTCTTCTGCATTGCAAGAAATTATGATAGATCTGGGTATTCCACATAGGCAAACTTTAGATAAGAAATATATAGACAAACATCAACAAATGACAAATTTGATCAATGTGTTACAATTAGTAATATTAAATGGTCATCTACCATCTGATTGAGTGGGGAAAACAACATATACCAATTCCATGGGCACTTCAACTATTGATTATGCATTATGTTCCTTGTACGATTATGAAAATTATTTGGATTTTAAGGTATTGCAAAGAATAGAAAGTGACCATCTCCCTATTGTTCTATTTAGAAAATGTGATTATAAAATAATAAGAAAGCCTGATGAACATCTTGATATTAGAAACAAGAGATTATGTTGGGATAAAATAGCAGAGTCTATGGTCAATAATATTGTAGAATGATATAGTCAGGAAGTAGAACATCTGTTCAAAGATGAATTTGAGCCAGAGAAGATATATGATACTATTATTCAAGTTTAATACAAATATATAGCTGTGATACGTAGTGAAAAAAAATTATAACAAACAGAAATATAGATATGAAAACTAGTTCCTCAAGCACTTCAGAAATGAGAAGAAAAAATTGAATAAACAACTTAGATTTACAAAAAAAATTCCTCTAGAGAGAATATATCTGCTCTAAGACAAATTCAACAAAGATACAGAGAGTATGTTAAACAAAAAAATATAAGCATCAAATATCATTGTGGGAAACAATGCACAATGCTATTGTAAGCCAGGATGATAAAACATGCTGGTCTCTTGTTGCCTCTGGTACCAGCTCTTATGGAACCAGATTGCAATCTTATATAACTCCAGACAAATGGGCTGAATATTTCTCACAATTATATTGGAACTGTAATATGAGAGACTATGAAACTGACTTTGAGATTAATAGTGACTTTAATTGGTTCATAGTAGATGAAGTTGCTAGGGCTATTGATAGTTTTAAAAGTAATAAGTCTCTGTGCCCTGATAAACTCTCTATAGACTTTTGTAAATTTAATATCAATTGGTGGGCTAATATTCTGACAGGCTTATTCAATAAGATTGTTATGCAAGGCTATTTACCTCCAACTTGGCATGGAAGTTACATTATACCTATTTACAAGAAAGGTTCAGTTCTTGATCCTAGCAATTATAGGCCAATTGGTCTTATAGATAATTTAGCTACACTATTTGCAAAAATACTATTGAACAGAATGACTATATGGTTGGAACAAGCAAAGGCATTATGCCAACTACAGGCAGGATTCACAAAAAATAAAAATACAGTAACTCAAATTGTTATTCTAACTCATATTGGAAAAGTATGGTAGGCTTAGAGGACAACCACTATTTGTAGCATATGTGGATTTCTCCTCAGCGTTTGATTCTTTGAATAGACAAGTGCTTTGGGATAGTATGCAGAGAATAGGTATTGACATCAATTTAATTAAAATCATTAAAAGGTTATACTCGGACACTAGGTCCAAATTAAATATTCAAAGCAAGGGGATCAAACAAATAAGATTAAAACAAATGTGGGTGTACATCAGGGCTGTGTATTAGCCCCTACCCTGTTTAATGTCTATATCAATGATATTATTATAGCTATGGGTAAGGAGAAACAGCATGTTCCAAAGATTGAGACAATTAAAATTCCTATATTAGCCTATGCAGATGACTTGGCCATAATTTACACTAGTAGGCTGGGACTACAAAATGCAATTAAAGATTTGGAACAACTCTGTTATGAAAAAAACTTAACACCTAACTTACAAAAGACACAAGTGATGATATTTGGAAGCAATAGATGATATAGGAGTATTTTCTTAAATAATGAAAGGCTAAAGTATGTACGAGGATATCAATATTTAGGGGTTTGGTTCTCTAACATTCTAAAATGGAACAAGCATAGCTGTTATATACATAAAAAAGTTAAAAATACACTGCTGGCACTGAATAGGTTTGATCACGTATATGGTGGATATTCAGTCATTCCATTTTTAAAGACCCTGAATGCAAAGATTGTTGTTCAAATTCTGTATGCAGCAGAAGTTTGGGGAGTTTCTCCCCTTGTGAATTTAGAATCAACCCTCAATAATGCCTATAAAAAATACTTAAAGTTACCCAAGGATTCATCAAGTGCTTTAGTTAGAACTCAAATTGGATAGCCAAAACTGGAACATATGGTTCAAGTCCGATTTATTGGATTCTGGATTAAAACTAAAACAGACTTTAAGGACAATCTGATCCAACTATGTATGAGAGAGAAGGAAAAATTATTAAAGTATAATAAACAAACATGGTTAAAGAGAACTCTAGGGTTATTGGAAACATATGAGCTAGTTTATTTATATGACTGGGTCAGTCAAAATATTAGTTTGAACTCTAGATACACAGCCTTTGCTACTGAGAAGATTTATGAATACTCTAGACAACAGGATTTACAAGAAATTAAAATACTGAAATCTGCTCAATGGTTGGTAAACAACACAAAAGAACACAGTATCAAATAATATCTTATTCTGGTTAAAAATAAAGAACATAGGCAAATTTTGACAAGGTTCAGATTTGAAAATTTTTCTAGTAATGTATTGCTTGCTAGATATACTAAAGCACAAAATATCTCTATGAACTGTGAGTGTGCTTTACAAGAACTAGAAGATCTAGGGCATGTAGTGCTGAGGTGTCCCTGGTACAATACTCCCAGGAAAAAATTACTGGATAAATACCTAATACTATGGTGTATTCTGGACAGATACCTGCTTGACCTTTTATTCAACTCTGAGAGTGAGAAAATTCTTACTGATCTTGCACTTTATTTCATAACAATTGGCAACATAAGGGAATGGAAGAACTTACCAGAAAAAAAAAAAAAAACAATTTCGCAATTTGATCACTGTATTTCTGCTCATTAATATAAGCATAGCTATTGTGTCTTACAGGATTGTTTTCTCACACTGTATATCTCTTTCTCAGAAGAAATATTTTTAAATAATGATATTATTGTTAGGGCTTAGCCCCTTCTTTTTAGGCTTATATACTATTGTATTGTTATGTGTCCCATGGATTGTTTGCTTGTATGAGATTTCTATGTGAAATGGCTAACAGCTGATCAATAAATTATTTATTACTAACTTACAATGTTTGTCCAATTTTTGGAAGACACAAATAAAAACTTAACCTTTGAAGTAACAGCGGAAAAAACAGCGATCAATTTTTTGGACATTACCATTAGAGATGCAACAAATTTAAATTTGGCTGGTGACGTGAACGCGAAGTGGGCACCTCACATTGTCACTCTGCTTCATGGAGTGGCCAGCATGAAATGCCCACTTTGCCTTGTTATTACTTCGCATTGTCATTCCACCTTAACATGAAGTAAGGTGGAGTGACAACAATTCTGGCAGCCCCCCACACACAGTCACTAGAATTAATGTGCATCCCAAAAATGCTACTGTCCTCTTGTCTCCAGAAAATTCCCCAGTGCTGATGAAAAGAAATGCAAAGTCTCCCAGAATTAATGGCACACTCAGTCATCTGGGCAGTGGTCAGACATAGTCACTAGAATTAATGCTTATCCCCAAAACGCTACTGTCTTGTGTCCAGAAAATTCCCCAGTGCTGACCAAGTGAAATGAGATTGTAACAAGACTTGCAAAGTCTCCCATCTTAGAGATGCAACAAATTAAAATTCCACCAGTGAAGTGCCCGCGAAGTGTCTACTTTGCGTTGTCACTTTGCTACACAAAGTGGCCAGCATGAAATGCCCACTTTCCTCATTATTGTGATTGTGACTTCTCATTGTCATTCCACCTTCACCTGAAGTAAGGTAGAGTGACAACAATATTGGCAGCCCCCGGGCCCCCAGACATCACATGGCTTACAGTACTGTAACTCACATGCTGTATAAGAATGCAAATGCCTATAACTGTAGTACCCCGATGGCAATGACCTGTATCACAAATATAGATGCAGCAAATTTTAATTCTGCCAGCAAAGTGCCTGCAAAGTGGGCACTTCATGTTGTCACTCTGTGGACAATGCAGATGTCTCACTTTGCCTAGTAATTATTACTTCGTGTTATCATTCCACCTTAACTCGAAGTAAGGCAAAGTGACACCAATATTTGGCAGCCCTTCACACACACACACAGTCACCAAAATTAATGTGCATCCCCAAAATGCTCATGTCTTGTGTCCAGAAAACTCCCCAGTACTGACAAAGTGTAATGAGAGCACAAGAAATGCAAAGTCTCCCAAAATTAATAGCGCACACAGACGTCATGCATTCAATAGTCACACACCGTCACCAAAATTAATGTGCTTCCCCAAAATGCTACTGAGAGCGTAACAAGAAACGCAAAGTCTCTCAGAATTAATGGTGCACTCTGTCATGTGTGCAGTGGTCACACACAGTCACCAGAATTAATTTAATTCCCCAAAATGCTACTGTCTTGTGTCCAGAAAATTACCTAGTGCTGACAAAGGGAAATGAGAGGGTAACAAAAAATGCAAAGTCTCCCAGAATTAATGATGCACTCTGTCATGTGTGCAGTGGTCATACACAGTCACCAGAATTAATGAACATCCCAAAAATGCTACTGTCTTATGTCCATAAAATTCCCCAGTGCTGATGAGGTGAAATGACAGCGTAAGAAGAAATGCAAAGTCTCCCAGAATTAATGGTGTACTGCAAACCTACAGACAGATTAAGATTGCGCTATGCACTCAAGATGCAGATGCAAAGGCACAACAACACCTAACCAGTGCTCATAAGTCACAAATCTAAATGTGGAAAAGAATACCTTTTGGCAGTTTTGGGGGGGGGGGTAGTGCACAGCAGTAACAGACAGTCCACTACCAGTAAAGATACCACAAAGCAGTATAAAAAATTCATGCAGGTGCAGTGGATAGCAGGTTCACACTGCTGCAGTTAATCTGTGACATAATAACAGGTGTCTTATTTAATGGCATGTATCGCACACACACTTGCACACACTACAAGTAATGCGTAGCAAATTGAAAACCTTTAGTAATATAACCAAATGTTTTAAACAAACTGAAATTATACACTGCTGCATCACAACAATCAGAAAAAAAATGTCAAGAATTACTGAAAATATTACTGTGTGTACATTAACACAGTTATACAAGAAAAATATAACCAAAACAGAAAAGACTGCCTTTTTCTCCCAGTTAATCTACCTACACCACAGATACGCCTCTCCCCCAAAGCACACTTCACAGTACACAGACTGACTGTTTCAAATTAACATTCAAAATCCAATCACGAACAATAAACACTCGATAATATGAGCACAGGAGGGTTTCATATACTCGATGTAGCAAATTGTGAGCAAAAAAATAGCTCAAACACACTTTCTTAACAGTTTTTGAGGATTTGAATTGCAGAGCTCTGAAAGGAAACTGTCTCCATCTTCCACTACACACACACTACACAGAACTGAGGCTGAGCAAAACAATCTAAAGTCCATGTGACCTACAATCACATAAAGCACTGCAAAATTCTCCTTTGGAGCTCAAGAACAAGGCGGAGTGAGGAGAAGTAAGGCATAGTACATTGATTTCAATGTACTTCACCTTAAAATTGGTGGAGAAGTGGCTTGGGGAAGGCGGAATAACATGAAGTCATTGTTTTCAATGGACTTCACCTTCCCCATTATAGCGCAAATTACTCCGCTTCGCATTGCGGAGCACTTTGCGGACTCTGCATTAATCCGGGAATCACTTTGTGTAGTGAATTTCAGCCACTTCACCCACCACTAATTACCATTTAGAAAACAGATACAGGTAGTTTATCTACATGTATATACAGGAAACCTTTGGAAAAGAATTCCATTTTACAGTTTGACAGTTGCCACCTACTACATACTAGGAAGAATATTCCTGTGGGACAATTTTTAAGATACAAGAGGAACTGTTCAAATGAGATGGGACTATCAACAACAATCTAAGATTTTGAATGACCATTTTCTACACAGAAGCTATGATCAAAATACATTAGATATATCAAAACAGAAGGTGGAAGGTATGGATAGACAAGTGCTATTACAACCCAAAAGAAAGTACAGAATGAATTTGTGAATGAAGGTCCCTTGTTTGTTACTATGTTCACACCGCTAGCTTATCTTATACAAGAAATAATTAAAAAGAATTGGCACATTTTAAAAACGGAGAGGAAACTAAATTATATCACTCATACAAGGCCATGTACAATAGTTTGGAGAAATGAGAATCTTAAGGATATTTTGCTAACTAGCACGTATTGGGCTGGAAATGATAAACATGATAAAACATCCAAAGATGGAAGTTATATACTGTATGTGGCAATTGTTCCTTTTGTGTGTATCTTAAACAGGGTCCTAATTCTATGGATTCAATTTCAAAACGAGTGTATCAAACTAAAGGCTTTATCACATGTTCAGATGGAATATTATTTATTTGGCCACCTGCAGGATTTGTTCCACAATGTAAATAGGTAAAACACAACAGAAGTTTGGAGAAAGGGTTGGTCAACATATAAGAAGTGTACAAAAAATGGATGGAGTGAGTGCTTTGTCAGTACATCATCAAGAAAAAGGGAAATATCATATTTTTGATTTCCAAGGAGTGGAACTTGTACATCAGACAGTTAGAGGTGGAAACTTGGACACTGCGATTCTAAAAAGAGAAATTTTCTGGCAATATAAGTGAAAAAGTATTGAATATCCAGGACTGAATGAAAATTTCCAATTGACACCTTATTTATTGGATAATTAAAATTCATAATAAATTAATAATTGCATTACAGTGAGGAATAAAAACATATACACATATTATAAGTTTATTTCTATATTTACATATCTGTATAGAATGGAATAGAGATTTTTTTGTACATATAGACTTACTGTTCAAGTATTTTTTATCTTATATAGATAGTGATATATTTATACACACATATACTTTTTAGTTTTGGAATTTACGTATGATATACAACAAATATTTTTCTACCCTACTTTAAAATTTTTTTGCTTAGCCTAATGATATCAGAGACATGGTTGTTAAACTTTTTTTTAGACATTAGATCATTTTATGATAGATAAACATATATAGCTGTATACTATATGATCAAAGTAGTTTGATGATTGCATAAATATTGTTTTCTAAAATGATTTTTTTGCGTCAATTTATAGTGTTTAAACATTAGTAGAGATTTAAAGATTATGATAAGATTATGAAAAAAATCAATATTTGTACTGGTTTTTCATTATAAAACTCATTTTATTAGAGGACTTTGGCGCTCCATTTTTCACTATTGTTGTGTATGCCTTTTTAGCACCTGTCATTTTAAATGATATCCTTTATAAAGAATGTAATTCCAAGTCTCACCAGTCTTGAGAAAGCCCAAGTTTGACGTGAAAACATTTGACTTTGTGAGATTTGGTCATTTTGGGAGGGGGTAGCCATTTCTTGGATTTGGCCTTCTACTGCATGCTGTTTGGATTTATGGATTTTATGGAATAAAGATGCTTTTTTTCTACCTGATCTACATCAGTATCTGAACATTCATCTGGATGCCTTACTGGCTGTGCTACAGTTTGCTGACTGCGGTTTTGTGAGTGTTTAAAGTTTTTGATGGCATCTGTTATTTGGCATTGAGCCGTCTCTCCTTTCTCATTATGTTTGATAGAATTGTATAAATCAAGCACACAATGGCTAGACTCAAAATACACAGTGTATCACCAGTTGTAGAAGGGCAGGAATTTTAAAATTCACTCATGGCTCCCCCACTTCTGAGCTGTGGTCTTGTCAGCTCACACTTGAAGATAAATTGCACATTTTGAGTTAGGCAATTGCCTAGCCCCTATATAGTAAAAGTGCATTTTCAGTATATCTATAAATTCCAGATGTAGCAGCAGGAATTAGCCATTTTTGTTCAAATTCCAAGGGGTATGAGTACTTTCTGGAATCCTGTAACAACAGGAAGGCAAAATGCAGAATGGCCAGAGCCGAAGGAACTCGTTCAGCTTTTGTGGTGGTTCTGCATTCCAGCAGTTTCAGCCATTCTAAATTGTACAATTTGCATAGGTTCTGGGTTCTTAGAAATAACCATTATGTCCACATGGACTTGATAATTCAGAACCCTGGAACCCTGGGATGGTCGGACTGCCAAAACCCATGCAAAGGGCAAAATCGGGAACTGCTAAAATCCAGGAACTCATACAAACATTGCTTGTGTTATGGAATTTCTGTCCATTCTATATTTTTCCACTTGCATGGGTTCCACCATTCAGGCCTTCAAGGGTTCCAGAAATTCCCAGGTTGTGATTCCAAGCATTAATGTAAAAAAAAAATGTTCCTAGCCTTATTGTTCCCAAAAATAGATCTTTGTAAAGATAGATCTTTTGGGAAAGTTTACTTTTGAAAATATAAGGTAAAGGAGCTTAGAGTAATTTTTTATTTAAATTACAGCTTGGAGCCAGGTCCACATGGTGATATCCTGTCAATATAGTTTCCAAGTGTAAATACACATTGATATACAGCAAAACACTTGCAGTACTGTATAACCATATACACATTTTTTTTATTAATTTACAATGTGTTAGCACACTAAAATGTACAAAAGCAGGTGTCCAACTTCTCTGGATGGAGGTAGACAATACTTGAAGCATGTTTTAACAGAAAGCATGATGTACAAATAGGAACAAGCTGCCAGAAGGAGTGATACAGGCCATATCAATGAATGGCTTCAAGCAGGGAATGGAACAGTCATATGGGATTTTGTAGAAATGGAGGGGCAGAAACAAAGGGGAGATGTCCACTAGGGTCAATGCAGAGTAAGGTAGGATGGGCCGACTGGATGAGCTTGCAGGCCTTTTTCTGCCATTATTGTCTACGTACCTATATATCTATATACTGATGAAAATACAATTTATAATTTAATAAGCCTGAGATCAGCTGCCAACTTGGAATGATGAGCATTGAAAGGACTATGCAGATTCTGAACCCATGTCATCTTTTTTAATCATGCGTTTTTTTCCTCAGTACTTTCCAGACAGTCTTCAAGTCTAGGATTTTATGGTTGCACATGGCAACCTTCCAACACCATCAGCTACAACACCCCCCCCACCACCATTACTCTGGTGGAGGTTACCATGGACAGGGTCTGAGTGTGATGACCATCATTTAGAGAGTGCTGGGGCTAGTTCCCTATTTTCTCACCAACTGGTCTATCCCTCCTGGGTTTTTGCATCCCCTCTCATGGTATGATCGAATATGCAAATACAGGTTCCCCTCAGGTTGGGGAGCAACCTCCTTGACCTCAACTGGGGTCACTTTAACACAACAATTGCTGCCACTTTCCCTCCAAGCTGAGGATCACTGTCATCAGCAGCAGCACTTATCCAGTCTGGCTGCCATAATTGCTGGCTCCTGAATCTTCTCCTGAACTCAAGATACTAACATGACAGCATGTTACTCTGCTTCTGGACCATTGGTGAACACCAACCTGCTTCTTAAGAGGCAGCCAAGAGGAGGTGACTGAAGGAGAGTAGGAAGGGAGTTCAGGAGAATGGGGTCTTCAGGAGACTGTGCTGGAAGTAAAGAAGTAGCAGCAGTATACTCAGAGAATTGCATATTTAGTTCAACCTGCTTCTCACATCACTCCAACACAGACACAGCTGTTTCTGTGTTACAAACTGTGACCATGAATCTCCCCCAGACCAGTTGGTGACATTATCCAAAGCAACATTCTGACAAACACCCAGGTGAACTTTTCGGAACCTCTAAAACCTCTTAAAGATATAACATGCCCTGTGTAAACTGCCAACTATAAACTAAAATAAATGTTTTTCCATTAAAAATAAAGTCTGTCCAGAGGCTTTCTGACACATTGTGTACTATAGCTTTCCTATCTGCAAATGATTCACATTATACATTCCTTTGCTTATCAGTCATCTAGGGAGGAATCCACATTCTTTCCTTCCTTCCTTCCTTCCTTCCTGTGTTCCTGCCTACCTGCCTTCATTCCTGTTTCAGAATGCTGGACAGTTCATTAAACAGCTTGTAGAGCTACAAATAGCAGACTGGAAAATGATATGCCATTTTAAGACATAGTCAGTTGCTACTTTTCAGTTCTGAAGTATTTATACTTTTTTCCTTTTCCTCATTAGAAATGTTTTCCATGTGATAGTATTTTGTTGGCTGTGTAGAATAGCACTTTGCCTGGCAGCTGACATGTCTAATTCTATTCCTCTCAATATATTTTCAGCACTGTGACCTCACTGACAGTGACATCACAGGTGACTGACCTGGTAGATACTGAGTGGCTATTATTGAGAAACTGTGATGTCACATTCAGTGAGGTCACAATGTTGATAAAAAAATGGGTGGAACAGAGCTAAATATGTCAACTGCCAGGCAGAGTGCTGTTCCACACATCATATTTAAATATCAGGTAAAACAACTGCTACAGTAATTAACCTAAGGGAAAAGAATAAGTGCCTCAGATGTAAAAGCCAATAATTGACTGCTTTTAAAAACTATTATTAGTTTTAGGCAGTACACTTTTATTTTTTTTTGTTTTTTTTTAAGACCAGAATCTTGTTTCCAAGAGCATCCTGTTAAATAAAACAAAAATAATTATGGCAAAGCATGTATGAGATATAACATTTGTAATTATGTATTGCAACTGCTTGTATTACTTCGTGTTTTATGCTGCTGTTGTCTTTGTGTACTGGACACGATTGTAATAGAGAGCTCTTGCTCTCAATTTGCCCTCCAATAAACATTGGTTGATTGAATAACATTTGAAAATAATAAAATATAAAAATATCCAAAAAGTTAACCATAATAACTGAATTGTACCACAGAATATTGGGTGACTTTATCTTAAGGAATAACAGTCTCTATTCAGCAATGTGCATAGCACACTACGTATTGTGTAACTGCCCTGATGTGGGTCGTACACATGATTCTCATTCATGGCATGCCTAAGCAGGATGCACAGTCAGGGCAAGCAGTGTGCATAAGTATGGTGCGTGCACACCCTGGGATGCTCTGTGTGGGTCTGTGCCCTACAGCTACACATTGAATGCATGGTGAAATGTGTATGTAAAATGTAGCTTATATTGAAAAAGCACATGTTGTAGGCCTTGGCAAATTTATGCCAGGCAGATCACTGCCATAAACCCTCTGGCTATGGCACCAAGAGTCACCATTCCACAGGGACGTAGCCAACCATGCACTAGCCAGACCCTGCCCACTCACCCTGTGGTGCAAACATGCCATTGAGGTGCAGGGCTGTTAGAGCTGAACTCGTAAGAGCCAATGCTCCCCTGTGATAGTGCCATGTTCGACATCCCCAGCAGGCATGCCTGGAGAATGCAATGTAACTGCTGCAGACTCCCAGTAGTACACAGTATGCAGTGTCCCTGATGGAGGCCATGTTTCTTCAGTACCCTGTGATATGTCCTTCCATCCCATTACCTGGTGTAATCACCCCATGGTGCCGTACATAACAGTGTACTCATAACCCCCTGTCCATGTCCACTGAAAGGGTTGCCCCTATATGGAGCCATTGAAGTGACCTGGCCATGCTGTACCCACATAGTAAAGCAGATGACACAGTAGGCTGCAGATAAGTGCAATATTTGTCAGTACTCAGAAGGCACTAGCATAGCCATAACAACAGCATCAAACATAATACACATGTGAAAATATATTGTACAAAAGAGGAGTGGTCCCTAATAATATAACAAAGGGTATAGTAGAAAAAAAAGATCAGGAATGTGACTGGGGCCCCTATGTAAACAATGGGCCATATCAAAATGTCACAACAGTGAGGCCAGCCCATCAGCACAGAGGTAGCAGTACCATTCTCCACACCAGCAACCTGTGCTCAGGAATAAGCATGGGTCATTGTAGGTTGGAGAGGAAAGGAGGATCAAGCATCCCAGAAGATGCTGTCCTTTTCCTGGGAGGGAGGGTTGCCAGTTCTACTGCTATACTGCCAACTGGCTGACCTCTGGTGGCAGTGCTGATGGAGTGGTGTAGGGGAGGGGAACACAGGTTGGTGCTGCACTAATTATGGTCGCTTGCATGTATGTGCACCCATGCCACCTGTGTCCTGAGGGACAGGACCAAAAAAAGTGGAAAGTTCCTGCAAATGGCATGATGAATACTGGCTCCCCACTGGCCCCACATTGGTGATGTGGTGCTCCTCCAATCTGGAACCTGGTGCAAATTGTACAAGACCTATCCCACCACCCCCTGCAGAAAGGGTTCAATGTGTGGAGGACACAGTTGGAAGATAGGCCCATGAGAAACTGGGTGATTGGGTTGGGAGTGTCAGTACGAAGGAAGGCATGGCTGATGAAGGGAGAAGTGTCCTTGTAAGTTCTTCTTTAACCCGGATGTCACTGATGCCATTAGTGAACTGTCAATCAATGTGCACATACTGTACAGTATACAGTACATGCACATTGATAGCTCAGTCGGTGGCCAGCTGTGGTAGTGAGAGGAGGGCTGTGCTGGTCGCCAGTGTGGAAAAGGGACAAGGGGAGCAGGGTGGTGGGGCACTGACAGCCATGGTGGGGGGGGGGGCGTCCATTTAACCACTAGGGAATGGGATTTTTACAATAATATGGACAGAGAGGGGACAGAGAGGGGGGTCTGGTAGACCACCAGGGACTGTGATATATCATTTAATATGGGCAGTTCGGGGTGGGGAGCTACTAGACCACCAGGGACGGGCTTCATAGTATTAAAAGGGGCTGGTGGGTGTTTGCTAGATCACCAGGGATGGGCTTCATATTAATAAAAGAGAATCAGTGTGGGGGCCGTTAGCCACTAGGGATGTGATTAAATGCATACCAAGGGGATCAGGGCTGGTGGGGAACAACTAGCTACCAGTGACCTCCTAGAGTGGTGTACAGCTTCCCCACAGCTTGTGGTTCTCCATCCATGCGTTGTCGCTAGGGGTTCAGGTTGCCCTCTGTCTAAGTGATAAACATTCAGTATAGTTGGGACATCCTAGTAAAAGGCAATACAAATAGTCTGAGAACTAAGTTATGATGAACTCCACTGAAAAGTCAAATTTTTTGCGAAGCAAGAAACACTCTTTATTTTTATAATTCACACCAGCCATATGTGCCACCTGTTTGGCGCACAGCCACAGTTGCTGCAAGCTGAGGGACTTTGCTGCTGAGACCCTTCCTGACAGAGATACAGTCACAGGGTCCCTGGCTCACTAGCAATCAGCAGAAGCTGCCTTTGGCATGGCTGGAACAGAGTTTTGAGAAATGGGCCTTAAATGTTGCAGGAAGTGGCACTGGTAGCAAAGCAGGATGCACTCTACCCTTGCTTATAAGTAACTGTACAAATGCCCCAGCATGGCTTTAATGGGGTACTGTGCTGTCGAGAGATACAATCTTTCAGATTCTTTCAGAGATACTCTATCTCTCCACTCTTCCATTGAAGTATTCTAGCTATCTTTTGTGCTCTCTGTCTCTCTGCCCACCCTCCGATTTAGCCACTCCTTGTCCTTTGCTGATCTTAACTATGACTCTTACCATACCCTCTCTCTCTCTTCCTGGATTTCTCCAAGCCAGCATCACTGCTATGGCTGTGGCTCTGGTGTTCGTACTGGCTGGCCACAGTCACCATCTCTGACCACCTGCCCCAAAGTCTGTCCAGGTAACTGCTTCAGCTGGGTGATCGGATCCTAAGCTGCACAATTGATTGGTGCGCTTTGGCAGATGGCAGCCCTTCATTGGACACTAAAACCTTATCTCTGCTGACTGATTGGACTGACTTCTCTCCTTCTATCTAGCTCTGCTTTCAGCTGTAACTACTTTTTTTGGTGTCCATTTTCCCATTAGCAAGTTATACTGTGCTGCCATAGTACTGTATTAGTACATGGCACTCTGTCTGTGGAAAGGAGGTTGACTAGCGGGATCCTGCAGGGCTCAATTCTGGGGCCGATCATCTTCAACATATTCATCATCGACATTTCGCATGAACTGGAAGGAAAGGTGTACCTGTTTATAGATGGCACGAAAATCAGCAACAGGGTAGACACATTAGAGGGACAGAAAAGCATGGAAGCTGATCTCTGAAAACTGGAGGAGTGGTCCAAGACCTGGCAATTGAAATTCAATGCCAAAAAGTGCAAGGTCATGCACCTGGGAAAGCATAACCCAGGGAAACTGTACTCAATGGGAGGGGAGCAGCTGGTGGCTACCAGGCAGGAGCGAGACCCATGGGTGATCATATCAGATGACCTCAAGATCAGTAGACAATGTGAAAAGGCAAAACTAAAGGCTAATGGTATCCTGGGATGCATAGGGAGAGGCATCATGAGCAGAAGGCATGAAGTAATCATGCCCCTGTATCTCTCTGTGGTCAGGCCTCACCTCGAGTACTGTGTCCAATTCTGGAGGCACACCTCAAGAAGGACATAGATAGGCTGGAGACAGTACAGAGAAGAGCAACAAAGATGGTGCAGTGCTTGCATCAGAAACTGTATGAGGCAAGACTGGATGACCTCAAATTATACTCCCTAGAACAATGCAGGAATCGTGGGGACAGGATAGAAACATTCAAATACATTAAAGACAGCAACAGGGTGCACATGCAGAACCTCTTTCTGTTAAATGACTACAGCAGGACTAGAGGACACAACATCGACTTAAGGGAGGAAAGTTCAGAAGCAATAAAAGGAAATTCTTCTTCACAGAGTGTGTTGTGGAACCATGTAGTAGCCTGCTGGAGGGAGGATGGTGGGAGCCAAGACAGTGGGAGAATTCAAGCGGGCATGGGACAGACACTGTGGGGTACACAAGCAGACAGCTAAGTAGGGGGGTAGAAAGCCAAGGGCAGACTTGATGGATCTTATGGTCCCCATCTGCCAACAACTTCTATGTTTCTATGTTACTAGAGGGACACAATCTTTATCAAAAGTGATCCCTGCCTATTGTTCATATAGATACCTCTCCTTTGCTCTCTTTAAGCATCTGCAAAATAAAGACAATGAGACCTAGCACCCCTCACCTTGCTCCTCCCATCTTTTTTCTTTTTTTCTTATCCCTATTTGCAGAATTGCTGCTCTTATATAGAGATCATATTGTTACACATATCATGCCCTGCAACACAAAACTCCTTCTCTCCTCTCTCCCCCTTTCTCTACTCTTAGTACTTTCTTTAATCCCCCCAATTGGTCTCTACTCGCAAATGCCAAATAACTTAGAAACATAGAAACATAGAATTTGACGGCAGATAAGGACCGCTTGGCCCACCCAGTCTGCCCATTTCCCTACCTACTGGATAAGCTGCAGATCCTTGTTAACCAGCAGCCTACTTCTTCCTACCCCCAACCCCCAGAAATGCCTTATGACTATCCCATGCATGCTTGAATTCCACCACTAATTTTGACTCCACAACCTCCCCCGGAAGGCCGTTCCATGCATCCACAAAACTCTCTGTGAAAAAATACTTCCTTAAATTACCTCTGAGCCACCACTCCCCCATCTTCAAATTGTGCCCTCTTGTTCTTGCACACCTCTTTTTGAAAGATGCTACCCTATTGGACTTTGTTGATTCCCTTGAGGTACTTGAAAGTTTCTATCATGTCCCCCCTCTTCCTTTCCTCAAGGCTATACATATTAAGCTCCTTAGGTCTCTCTTCATATGTCTTCCGGTGCAGACCTTGCACCATTTTAGTTGCCCTCCTCTGGACAGCTTCCATCCTGTCTATGTCTTTGCGGAGATTGGGTCTCCAGAACTGCACACAGTACTCCAGATGGGATCTCACCAGCTGTCTGTATAGAGGGATAACAACTTCCTGTTTTCTACTGGTGATGCCTCTCCCTATGCATCCCAGTATCCCCCAACCCTCCTTGCTACCCTCTTACATTGCTTGCCCACCTTTAGGTCATCTGATATGACTACCCCCAGGTCCCTTTCCATTTTTGTTGTTGTTAGTATCTCACCCCCCATTGTGTACTCTTCCCCTGGGTTTTTGTTTCCCAGGTGCATTACCTTGCACTTCTTAGCATTGAATCTAAGCTGCCATACATTTGACCATTCCTCTAACCTTGCCAAGTCCCTTCTCATCCTTTCCACCCCCTCTTGTGCATCAACTCTGTTGCAGATCTTTGTGTCATCTGCAAAGAGATATACTTTTCCTTCCAGTCCCTCTGCAATGTCGCTTATAAAGACATTGAAGAGGACCGGTCCTAATACTGAACCCTGCGGCACCCCACTAGTAACCCTCCTTTCTTCTGAGTGGACTCCATTTACTATTACTCTCTGTGTCCTATTCTCCAGCCGATTCTTTACCCAGGCTGTCATCTTGGGACCCACCCCAGGCTGGCTAACTTGTATATTAATTTTGTGTGGGACTGTGTCAAATGCCTTGCTAAAGTCTAGGTAGACCATGTCCACAGCCCCTCCCTGATCTACTACTTTGGTCACCCAGTCAAAGAAATCTATCAGATTCGTCTGGCATGACCTTCCCGCTGTGAATTCATGCTGCCTAGGGTCCTGTGCCCCTCTGGCCTCTAGATACTCGACAATTCTTTCCTTCAGAAGTGATTCCATCATTTTCCCTATCACTGAGGTTAAACTAACAGGTCTGTAGTTTCCTGCTTCTGCCTTGCTCACACTTTTGCCTTCTACACCCTCCTATCTCCAATCCCCTACTTACATCCTCACTATAACTCCCTTCCCACCCTTTGAGTTATGGTCATATTCTCCCTCTATCCTTCATGCTTCATTACTAACTGTCCCACCCTTCTTTGCTGCTTTTCATCTCGTGCTCCCCTACTCTCATACCCACTACCCTGCCAGTTTCACTGGTTCCTCGACATCTAGCTCGAAATGCACCAAGCTTCACTTCCTCGTCTTAGATCTACACTTGCTGTACTGTTGAGATATCCACCCCAACCCTGGTCAATCTGCATCTTATGCCCTGAAGGCTCCATTATCTACCGCAGCCCCTTCTATTGCTCCCACTGTCCTCTCGAAGGGTTTCAAGATCCTTCATCTAAATACACGTAGTTTGTTGCAAAAAATCAACCTGCTACAAACCATGGTGGTCATGCTAAAATCTGACATACCCGGGTTCGGGAGTGGACTCGGGTGCCGGGGGTTGGCAGGGGAAGGGGAAGTATCGAGCGTCTGCAGGACTGCTCTCCTCCCCTTGGGTGGGTTAGGGATGCATGGTTGCTCTGCAGCGACACCCAGTGGAGATTGGGAGCATTGCAGAAGGAGCATTTCAGGGGAAACACCAGAAAATGGAAATACCACTCTGGAGACTGGCTGGATGATGGCTGCCTGCCTAAGGACACCTCCGAAGACTCCCGGAGGCCACACAAAGTCTCAGCAGCGTCCGGGACAGAAAGAAATAGTGTGCCAGTTTCCTCCCAACGGTGCCTTCCCCCTCAAAGGAGAGGGACCCACCTGGTACAGGGTTACGCTGGGCTATACCGAGGTCAGCTGCAAATATGAGGTAAGGTGGCTTGCGTGGAGATAGTAGGAGGAATTTCTGAGGGGTCATGGCGGCTCGAAGGAGAGGCAGCTCCTGAGCATGACTGGGCAAAAATAGATAATAAAAAAAATCTGACATAATGATCATCATGGAAACTTGGATAAAGAGCGAGATCCTGGATTTCTCTGTCACCATTCCTGGCTACTTCCTCCTGAGACAAGACTGAGCATGTAGAGGTGGTGGCACACCATGTACATTCTTACCTCCATCCAATGTTCTATTATTTATTCATCAATTAGCCCAGCATCCCTCAATTCACTGGCTATTTATTTAAATCTGCCCTTCACCCTCCCCATCTTTATAGCCGGCATTTACTGTTGCTCAAATGTCCAGTACCCTATTGCTCTCAACCTCATAACCTCCATCACAGCCCTCCATCACAGCCCTTTCTCGCTCTGGCGAGCTATACATCCTAGGCAACCTTAACTTAAACTGGCTGTCTCCTAAGACATCCAAAATGTGTAATAATCTTGGAGCCCTGAACTTCTCACAATTGATCTCAGAACCCACATGCCCTAACCATAAGACACAAAATCACTCCCTGATTGACTGGGATCTTACCACCCACCCAACAGAGTAATTAGCTCAGGCATCCTCCCAGATGCTCTCAGTGACCACAACTCAATATTTGTTGTCAGGAAAATACGCAGACCAAAATCTCTGCATAAAACCTTACAACTTTGCTCCTTCAAATCCCTAGACCATGAACCTCTCCTGCACAACCTATCTCTCTCTGACTGGTCTCCCTTAGTCTCCTCCCTCTTAGTTGATAAGGATCTAGCCTACTTCAAAGACATATTCCTTGTAAATTGGGAAGCCTTTGTCCCTCTCAAACATACCAGGGTTCGGGGTAACCACCTACCGTGGATTACTCCAAAACTCTTAGCCTGTCTTAGGGCCAGAGGTCATACTTGGAAGCGTCACAATTCCACCCAGCTTCCTAGTGACCTCACAAACTACCATAAGCACCAAAACGCCTGTACCAGGGCAACAAGGCTAGCCAAGTCCGATTACTTCAAAAATGATGTCCTCACTAACATAAATTCCCCTTCCACGTTTTGGAAGGTGGTTCATGCCCTTTTTTCCCCTCAGTCCTGCCCCCTTTCCCCTGTACTAAAGGCAAATGGCAATCTTGTAGCTGATTCCCATATTATAGCTGCGGAATGTAACTCCTATTATACCTCCTTCAGACTGCCCCACCAATACTCTAAATACCCTCATCCCCATCAACCCCTCAAAAGGATCTTCCCCAGATGACCTTGACCCTAAACCCTCCTGTCTCTCTCAACCCTGGCCATTGCCTACCCCCTCTTCTTAATCTTAAATCTCTCCTTTTCAACCTACAATGTCCCTACCACAGGGAAGCACACAGTGGTCCTCCCTCTATCTAAAAGTGAAGACCCTTCATCCCCTGGCAACTATCACCCCATCTCGCTGCTCCCTACCTTAGCCAAACTACAAGAACATCTAGTCCTTTCTCAACTCACCTTCTTTCTATCTGATACCTCCTTCTTCACCCCATTCCAATCTGGTTTCAGGAAAAAACACTCTACTACCACCTCCCTACTTCGGCTTACTGACTCCATCCTCTCTGGGATGGATAATGGCCAAATCACCTCAGCCATATCGGTCAACCTTACCAAGGTTTTTGACACTGTTTCCACACCCTTCTCCTTGGTTCCCTCTCATTGGCTGGTCTAACCCCTTCTGCCACTAGCTGGGTTAAGACCTACCTTACTGGCAGAACCTAATCAGTTAAGACTGCAGATGCCATATTGCCACCCCTCCTGATCTGCACTGGAGTCCCTCAGGGCTTCGTGTTTGGTCCCCTTCTATTCTCCATCTTCCTTAATGACCTGCCATCTGTGTGCTTCCCCTCCTCCACCATGCACATGTATGCTGATGATACTGTCCTGTATGCATCTGGCTCATGCCCAGCTGAGGTTATATCCAGCTTGCAACATGACTTCAACAAGGGCCAGCTCTGGTTTTCAAAACATCAATTATTTCTCAACACCATGAAGACAGTCTCCATGACCTTTGGCACAAGGCAGAGACTCTCTAGGCTTCCCTCCCTTCATTCTTTCCACACTATTGATAGGACTTTACTTGAGGACACCTCACCCTTCAGATACCTTGGGGTATGGTTAGACCAATACCTCAACTTCTCTGGACACACTGATGCCATCCATAAAAAATTGCGCCCCAAGCTCGGTGCCTTGTTCGGGAAACACAGTTGCATCCCTCCTGCGGCTAGGCTTGAGCTTGTCCAGAAGATGATCTTCCCCATTTTTGACTACTGCAACATAGTCTGTGGTGCTGCTCCTAAGTCCTCCCTTATCAGATTGGACACTCTCTTCAACTCGTTCTGCTGCTTTGCCTTTGATGCTCCCTCTCGCACCCACCACTGTGACCTCTATCGAGACGTTTCCTTACCTTCCCTTACAAATAGACACCTCTCACACTGCACTAAATTCACTGATAAGCACTGGCTGGGTGAACTCCCTTCCTACCTCTCCCCCTCATTTATAATACCCTCTCCTCCTTCCCATTTCCTCAGATCTACCAATACTCACACACTAACTGTCCCTGGCTGCTCCACTCTCTCCAGCCAGTCTGGGTACTCTCACCATTTCCCTAAAATATGGAATTCTCTACCTCCCAAAATCCAACATTCCTCCTCCATCTATTCCATCAACACTGCCCTCTCCAACTATCTTGCACCTAATTGTTTCTGTTACAACCTGCCTTAATTTCCTTCATCTTACTCCTTACAGTTCATCCCACTTCAGAATTTACCCAATGCCTCTATCAACTCTACTGCCTCTACTGACTCTAGTCCCTCCTAGGTGCTAGCTCTCATACATTTCTCCCTTCCCTTACTCTCTCCCTCTTTTTCCATAGCCTTCACACTCCCCTTGCAGGGTTCTCAGCATCCTGAAGGAGTCCTATAGTGCCTAGACTTGCCACCTTTTCTTCCCCATTTACCAATCTTTGGCCTTCCAGGTCCCCTTGCAGGGTCTCCAGCATCTTGGAGTGTTCCTTGTATCAAGCCTTATCCCCTCCCAGGTGTTATTTCTCATTTCCTCCCTCTCACTATCCCTCTATAACTACAATGCCTAACTGCAGGAGGGTTTACAATTGCCTGAACTTCCCTGCTCCCTTGCAGAGTTAATCACATCCTGAAGGGTTCTCTTTTTGGGTCAGGTCTTATTTCCCCTTGTAAGTGTTAATCACACTTACTCCCCCTCTCCCTCTCTCCCTCTCTAATCTCTACTCTAGTCCCTTGTCCCCTTGCAGGGTTCCTCGCATCCTGAAGGGGTCTCTCCAGGGCACTACTATGCACTATCTGTCATCTCATCCTCTCTCTCCTTCACCCCTTATTTCATGATAGCACTTGTTCACTTATTACTATTGCACTTATTAATTGTCCTCACAAACTACATACGTATGCAGCACTATTTGTAACAACTCTCTTAATTAATTGTATGCTACAGTATGTTGATCTTTGTAACTTGAATGTAAAATGTCTCATCCCTATTGTACCGCTTCCCCCCAGGTCACACCGAGAGATGAGCAACCTATTGCTCAGAGTGCCTTCCTGGTGAAGCATTTCAATAAATAAATAGATTAGACATTAAACTGAAGTCCCATTTGCCTGCTATGATGGTTGTTCAAATGAACATTTAATATCCAGTGTCACCTCTTGAAAAGAGTAAGGAATTTTATTAGGAAAACAAACATTCATAGAAAAGTACATAATAAAGCAAAACTAACACAAATATGAAACTATTTTTGAATGACAAAACTCCAATTCTATGCAAAAAATAATGTCAAAAACCTGACAGAGTTATGGCAAGAACATTTCTCAATGGCTCCATGATTATTCAATCAAAATTGCTTGAAAATAAATAAAAGAAAAAATTAGTTTCAGTAATGCAATACCAATGTATTAAACACGTTTCCAGAAAAGAAAAAATAAATAAGAAAGCTAAAATTAAAATGCAGAACTCAAATGATTAATTGTGCATCCCTCATGTATATTCTAAGTAGAACAGATTGTATCATGCACCAGATCTCCAAAACATCTATGTGTTTTTGCTGTGCTGTCCAGTTCTGGTCAGATATCCCCATTCACAAATCCACCAACAGTTAAGCCTGGTTTTATATTGGTTCCTGTATCCCCCTCCCTGCAGACAAGTGTAAAAACAAGGAATATTTCCTAGCCCTGCTTTACTTGATCAACAGAAACAAACAGAAAAATTGCTGGTCAGTGCACATCACATCTGTAGTATGCAAGCTGCTATAGACAATTACAAAAGAATGAACAGTTGAATTCCTGGAAGAAAATGAGCTTTTGGATAGAAATCAACATGAGTTCATGAGCAGCTGGTCATGTCAAACAAACTTGATAGATTTTTTTTTCAATTCAGTTACCCAAATGGTTGCTAGATGTCAGGCTGTTGGCAACCTGTATCTGGACTTCAGTAAGGCCTTTGATTTAGTGCTGCATAGGAATTCAGTGAAGAAGTTGAGTAGCTTAGGACTAGGAGATGGTAGCCCCTTATTAGTTAGATAGTGAACTGGTTGATGGATAGGACTAAGGGAGTGGTCCTGAATGGAAAGTTTTCTGATGTCAGGAAAGTAACTAGTGAGATACCTCAGGGTGCATGACCTGGATCTGAAAATCTATAACATGCACATGTTGTAAGTCATATCAAAGTAGGGATATGGGGGAAAATTGATCTGTTTGCATGCAGATAATACCATACTCTGTGGGAGGCTGGATAGTGGGAACAGAAATGGCAATATGAAAAAAGGTGTAGAGAGCTGGAAATGTGCCTCCCAACTCCCTTTTTCCTCTCACTTCATTCCTTGTCCTTTCTTGTTGCAATTCTGTCAGTTAACCTTGCCCACAGTTCTCTTTCACACTGTAGAACTAGATATAATTGCGTAAAGTTTATATCGCGCAGACGAGTCATACGCTCACATACATTCACGCGCTTTATCCTTTCAAAAGCAGCTATTCGCGTAGTTGTTTGCTGCTTCTGTCCCCTAGTGTCATACTTTATCTGATCGGCTGCATTAACTGCTAAACTGTTAAACAATACAGGCACAGTGATGTCCTTAATAAAGTGGTTAAACTCCCCTCGTAGACCAGCAACAAAGAGAGACTTTACTGCCTTGGAAACCGGCAACTTGGATGACGATATTCTTTCTGTCACTGCCAGCATATCAAACCTGATGGCAGAATCTGTAGCGAATGAACTTGCAGTATCTTCTCCTCCTGCAAAGAAACACAGAGCACATTATGCTGCCTACACCCCTGAAGTCAGATTTGAAATTGGCAAGTATTCTTGCGAACATGGGGTAATGAATGCTGTCGATATTATGAGAGCAAGTATAAGCAGAAAATTAATGAAAGCACAGTCTGCACCTTCAAGCGTGACTACAAAGAGAAACTAGCACAGACTCCTGACCCAGAAAAATTTTCTAAAGTGCTGGCCATAAAAGCCCGTGGTCGCCCAAGTCTGCTTCTGGCAGATGTTGAAGACGAGTTAAAAAACATTGTTAAAACACTGAGATCTGCGGGTGCTGTTATTAATGGTAGACTGTTGCTGGCAATAGCGACTGGGGTAGTTAAAGCCAAATGCCTTGAACTGCTTGTTGAAAACGGTGGCAGCCTATCCTTTTGTAGACAATGGTCCTGGTTGTTTTTAAACCGCATGGGTTTCAGCAAACGAAAGGGAACCAAGGCTGCAAGAAACACACCACAAGATTTAGAAGCACTAAAAGCAAGCTACCTCAACAGAATAGCCACAGCGTCTCGTCAGGAGCTCATTCCACCTGAGCTAGTATGAAATCTAGATGAGACAGGAGTTAACTTGGTTCCATGCTCTAAATGGACGATGGACACTATTGGGGAAAAGCAGATTGAGGTTGCCGGTTTGGGCGGCAAATGCCAGATAACAGTTGTACTATGCTGCAGTCTTTCTGGCCACTACCTACCACCTCAAATAATCTATGCAGGCCACACTGAACAGAACCATCCCTCCTACAAGTTTCCCACAGGTTGGCATGTTACACACACCGATAACCATTGGGCCAACACTGAGACAACAATTCAGTACATTGAGTGTGTTATTGTACCATATGTGCACTCAATTAAAAAAAAATGCAGCTGCCAAGTGTACAAAGGACACTGTTAATTCTGGATCTTTTTAGAGGTCACACAATGAAAGAAGTGCTTGACACTTTTGAAAAGCACAATATTGTGTCAGTCTATGTCCCTGCTTTGTGCACAGACATGCTACAACCCCTGGACCTTGCCATAAATAAAATTTTTAAAGATGAGCTGAAGCAAAATTTTATGGAATGGTATGCGAATGAGGTAGCTGCCAAAGTAGCAAATTCTGATACTGACCCCAACAGAAAGATTAACATCGATCTCAGGACAAATTCCTTGAAAAATCGCCATGCTCAATAGTTGGTAAGCAGCTTTGCCAAACTGGCAGCTCGACCAGAGGACTGCTCTCGAGGATTTGAGCAAGCTGGCATCCTACAGGCGCATACAGAATGTCTAAATGGTAAGTTTGTTCACCCGCTTAGAATTGCCTGACTGTTTACCAAAGTTTTTAACCCTGTTACTGTGTCTTTCAGATGGTGATGGGGATGGAGATGGAGATGGAGACAGCGTGGCTTGAGACAGTGACCTGAAGCACTCGTATTGCTTGTACAACTGTGGCAACACTTTGAAGACTTTTTTTTTAACACTTCACATTAAATAAATGTTTTTCTCACCTGACAAACATGTTAATGGTCTCATTTGATTCATACAGTACAGTATTTTCAACTCAGTATATAATAAGTCGGTGTCCAAGGAAAACGACGTTGTGGTAACCAGGAAGTAATTGTACCGACCACGTGGTCCCCATTGACGAGTCACAGCATGCACGTAGGTGGTGGTACAGCACGGTAGAGTGTAATTCAGAATGGAAATTTTGGTGTGCTATTTTGTGGGGTTTGAAGAAGAGTCGGAGGCAAAGCATGAGTCTAAGTAGTGCTGTAATCTATTGTATGTCTGACAGTTTCCTCTCACATAACCCCATCGCTGTGTCTTCAGTAGTCTTAGTTTAACAAGCATCGTAGATTAACATTCATTGTAAAAATAATTTCACTGAACAGGACCATTCAGCGATTATAGTGAAATTATTTTTACAGCGAATCATTCTAGTTCTACAGTATCTAATCTGTATGCCTCCCTGCTCCCTTTCCTCATTTCTTCTGTTATCTTGTTGTTGTTGCATTGTGTATTAACTTTTTTCTTGATGTCAACAACAGGGTTGGTGATTTACACATACCATTTTACTATATATGCACTTCAGACTTCTGTATTGGAAAATTATTCATTACTGTGGATTTGCACATTAGTTATAACAGAGACTAGCATTTTTATTTTATTTATTTATTTTATTTATTAATCTCTTGGATTACAAGTATCTTTGAGCAGGAACTGCTCATTTACAAAGGTTGCATGTCCAAAGTTTAAAGTGATTCAGGTGATTTTAATAATTACACAATTTGTGCTATATAATGGTGGCTTGTAAACCTATATCCTCATCTTGAAAAAGCATCAGATCAATGTGAAACATTGACATTAATTTCAGTGGGAGTGGTACTCCGGTGTTTGCTATTTTTGCAAAACAAAATAGCTTTTTAAACACTCCAAGGTATTGAGGATCTGCTTGTGAGCCAAGATTGAGAAGCCAAGCTACACTGATTTCTTCTGAGTCTACAGTTTTCGTCTTTGGCTTCATCTCACAGTGTTCTGAGCCACTGTCAATCTGCTTTGTAAACTACCTGAAGAGCAACGGTCTCCAGGATAATAAACAGCATGGGTATATGGCAGAGAAGACCTGTCAGACAAAGCTGATAGTTTTATTTGATTAAGTGATGATGGATTTGGATAGGGGCCATGCCAGGGATGTGCTCTATTTTGACTTCAGCAAGACTTTTGACTCAGTGCCCCACAGATGCTTGCTTAAGCCAATGGAAAATCTGAGTGAAGCTAAGGATACTGTTAACTGGGTAGGAAATTGGCTAATTGGTAGGCAGCAGAGGGTTGTGGTCAATGGGTTCAAATCAGAAGAGAGTGAAGTCATGAGATTGGTGTTACATGGATCAGTCCTGGGCCTGGCCCTCTTAAGTATATTCATCAGTGACACTGGAGATGATATCCAAGTAAGGTTGTGTCTCTTCTCAGGTGACACCAATTTCTCTGGGAGGGTGGCTAGTGATGAGAGGATCAGGGAAATGCAGAATGACTAACAAAAAGCTAGAGGGGTGGTTTAAGGTTTGGCAGTTTAAATTCAACACCCCCCCCCAAAAAATGCAAGGTAATGCAACTTGGAAATAAGTCTTCAGGACAGAATACTGGATGGGTGGGATAAGATTTAACACTATGGCTGAGGAGCGTGATCTAGGAGTTATCATCAGTGACACTATCATGCAATCGAACCAGTGCAATTAACCCTATGGGGAGGCAAGTGGGATGCTGGGGTGCATATGGAGGGGTATAGATCACCAGAGGAAGGAGGTAATTCTACCTCATTATAAATCTTTAGTGAGGCCACACCCGGAATACTGCATCCTGTTCTGGAAGCCTCACCTCAGGATGGATAGGGATAGGCTGCAGATGGTGCAATGTAGGGTAACAAAAATGATTCAGAGCCAACAGAGCAGATCTTATGAGCAGCACCTCAAGGCATTGAACATGTACTTGATGGAGACTAGAAGGGAGAGGGGAGATATGATAGAGACTTTCAATTTCCTAGAAGGAATTAAGAAACTGAACAGTGAGGAACTATAGTATGTAGCTTGAATGCTAGATCAAGGTCACAAGGGCAAGAGTGGAAGCCAACAGGAGGGAGGTTCAGGAGGGACATGAGAAAGTATTATTTTACAGAAAGGGTAGTGGAACAGTGGAATAGTCAACCAGCCAAAGTTATGAGTGCTAAACAGCTGTTGGTTTCAATCATGGGTGAAGGGGGCAGAGTCATGGCTTGGGGACAGAGTGTAGTGGATAATAGTCAGAACAACAAAATCAGGAGGGAAAATATGGAGGAGGAATGGGAGAGCTAAGACCCTGGATGGACAGTAGGTCAAAGGGATAGGTAGGAAAGTTTGGCAGACTTGATGGATCATTGGTCTTTTATCTGATGTCACCATCTATGTTTCTATGTTACATCCATTCCTACATCCCAGTCCACAAAAATTAGCAATACAGTACTGATGCTGGTCCGGTCTGCAAGAGCAGTCCCCCCCATGGTAATGTTTGACACTACAGAAATAGTGCCAGTACCACCTCCATGCCCATCACCACCACTGCTCAACAATGATCAGGCGCCACTTTGCCACAGCCACATGGCCCATTTTTAGGTCTGCAGCTGGGCAGAGCCCTGCAGTCCTTTTACAATCCTTAAGTAAAAGGACTTGTAAATGAACAACATGATGAGTTGACAATAGTTGTCTCTGCCGTTGCATCTCTGGAACAGTCCGTGCTCCCTCAAACTTTTTTTTCACCTCATCATGACTAATTGTTAGCATTTACATGTAGGGAACAGAAAAATAAACCTCTAGCTAAAGAATAATATAGTCAGGCCCCCTACAGAACAGAGCTGTGCATTATTAGGTGAACTGAAATGACCAACAGCTCTGTTAAAAAGTCATTCTTGCTTCAAAAGCTTGCCGAGCCCCTCTGACGTCAGAGGCAAAGGCAAACATTATTTATAATTATTAGTTTATAAGAATACTTTCAGTACCCCTGTTTTGTTTAAATTCTCCAAACAAAAATCTTCCCATTTAGCAAGCAAAGAGACAGTTTGGGAACAAATCTAAAACAGAAGCGCTCTGTCTCCTAGTTCCCATTCCATTCTCTCCCTCTCTCCTCTCTCTCTCTCTCTCTCCCCCTCAGGCAGCATTCTCAAGCAAATCCAAAGCAGTCAAGCACTGGAGGGACAATAGCCATGACACAGAAACTCCAAAGAAATATGCTGGACTCCCTGATATCACTGGCAACACTGGAGTTTGACCCTACTGAAATGGATCACTGCCCCCCCCCGACTTGTCAAAACCAGAGATCAACTCTCCATCATTGCCTGAGGACTAAACAAAATATCATTCTGACCACAAAAGCTTTCCATGTCCCTCTGAGGCCAGAGAGCAAAGGAAAACATTATTTATAATTATTTGTTTATACAACCCACTCCGCTCACTTTGTCTCTGTCTCTCAACATTTTTCATACTTTTTTTTGTTCTGTGAGTGAGAGAGAGCAGCAGAGCGCAGTCTGTGACAGAGTGTTATGTCATTCCTCACACTTGGACACTGACACCAGCATCTGATAGTCGCCCCCCCACTCCAAGTGACCCCGCACCTGACAGAGCCACATACTTGCTGTTTAGAGGTGCCAGTATTTGTGGATGTGGACTCCTAATAGATAACAGAGACAGAACAGTCAGGGGGAAAAAGCATCAAAGTATAGAACTGAGAGGCTCAAGTCTATTTAAAGTCAATGAAAGAAAACATATTTGGACTTCACCTGCTGAGTAATCTGCATCTGCACTAGTTTCACAGAACTATTAAACATGTGCATTTTTGTGGCAAGAGACAGCAATCAGCTGTTCTGCCTTATCTGCACTTGCTTTCAAAGCATGAGCCAGTAGTGTCTAATGAAGAGCTGATAGCTGAGTAGACCCCCCCTCCAAAAAAAAGCAAGCCTTAAACCTCATTTCCACATCTAGTTAACTGGCAGAATCAAACAATACAGAAACACATTTTAAATCTTGTATCATTTCACTGTGGCCCATTTATTCAGAAATGTGCCAAAGCTGGGCGCAAGTCCAGTGCAGCACAAACCTGATGCACCATGGTGAAACAGGAGCAATTTTCAGAAGTTGTGCAGGCCGAACTGCACCAGCACCACCCAGCTGAATATGGCACAGTTGCGCCATGGTGCAATCAGTGGTGTGCCATGGCACAGAAAGAGATGTTCCAATGCAACTGTGGAAGCAGAGCAGCAGAGCAACAGAGGGGGCTACAGAATAGAGAACAGACCCAGGAACAGAGCCAGGGAATCACAGTGACAGGCCACAGGAGGCCTTCACCAGCAGGGCACACACAGGCACCCAGACACCAGGTTCCAGAACACAACAGTGGCACAGATAGCAGGCAACAGGAGATGCCAATGGAGGGCCACCAAAGGAGCCCCCACAGCAGTCTGCTGGCTTTGCCCCCCCCAGACCATAGCAGGCCACACCCAGAACCATGCAGCAAAGCACACACACACCACACAGGCACACATGAAGCCCACACAGTAGGTACTGAACATGCCAGGAGGCAGGAAGCATGGCAGACCACATGGGACAGGCCACACAATGCCAAGCAGGGGCCTCAACAAAGTGTGCAGCCAGTACCTGACCAATGACCATGTCCGTGTGCCACCACACACACACACCTGCCATACACCCCTGACAGCCACCCCATGGGCACCCCAAGGCACAGCCACCAACTGAGGGGAAGGACACCACTACAGTGGGACACACCACAGCACACAGCAGTGAACCACAGAAGCACAACACACACCCTACACATGCACACCACACGGACAGACACTGGTCCACTGCAGCATAGCTCCTCACGCCACCTGCAAAGCAGACACTGACACAGGCAGGTAAGTCAAAAAATATATATTAATGAACACAACAATGTACAAAAACAAGGGGCTTTGAAAGGGTAGGTAAAGTGAGGGAAGGGAACAGGAACTGTACAGTGGAAAGGGGGACTGTAGGGGGAGGTATAGCAGGGGAAACGGGGAAAGCTGGGGCCAAACTAATGGCAGCCCCACCCTGTCACCCCTTGGCATTATCACCACCTCCTCTCTGTCAACAGCAGGTGCCTCATCTAGAACAAAATCTCCATCATTGTGGAGGTGATCAGGATAATCTTCAGCTGCCCACCACCCCCACCCCTGTGCACAGGGTGTGCCCCTGCCTGACACATCCCGCACGGCTGCATCGCAACGCAAGCAGTGGCTGACAATGCCACACTGTGATATGCATGATGACAGTGTACCCCTCTGCAGTGCATGGCAGGCAGCCTAGCCAACACCACAGTATAGCACCAGGGCACACATGCAACATTGGATGACTTACCTGGCTGTGGCACAGCCCCTCACCTGACGCATGCCTGCAGCCTCTGCAGGTGCTCTGGGTACTGCCACAGGAGGTCTCCATACTGGTGGTGACATTGCTCCCCAGTTCTTGCCACCCCAGTCCTCTGCTGCAGCCTGGCAGCAATCCCCTGCCAAACAGTGACCCTGGCCTGCTGCAGGGGCACCTGCTCAAAGAGTTGGGGAGTGTGGGGCTCGACACAGGCCACCAGGTTCACCAGTTCCACCTGTGTTCAGTTTTGGGCCACACAAAACTCATCCCTATGCCATGTTAACAACTGTGATCTCAGGGACGGAAATGGTGGCAGGAGGCGCATGTGTCCACACCATATGCCCATGGCACAATGTGCAGGAGCATGTGCAGTGCATGCACATCTCGGTGCCAGAGATGCATGGTATGGATGTGGCTACACAGGGTCACATGGTCAGAGGTCTGATCCAGGGGTCAGGGGTCAGCCAGCATTGTGCACGTGTGCGATGGGGCATGGCATGTGTTTATGCTGGGGCTCCCCTTTCGGTTAATGTATGCAACACCCTCAGGGCCAGGTGGCATGTGGATGACCTTGTGGGTACAGTCAATGGCCCCAATCATGCCAGGAATACATGCAACCCTGTGGAAGTCCTGCATGGTTGCTCTACGCTCAGCCTGTGTGCTGGGGAAATGGATGAATTCCAAAGCACGTGGCAGCAGAGCATTGAGGAACTGTGTGAGGAGGCAGGATGTGGCTGACTGGGTTATGCCTGTTGTGTCCACTGTTGGTCTCTGGAAGGTGCCCGTGGTGAGCAGGCACATGATGGCTGTCACCTTCATCTCCATGGACATGGCATGGCTCCGTCTGGTGAGCGCCTGCATCTCCTCACTGCACAGCTTGCAGAACTGCCTCAGAATTGCCCTGTTCAGGTGGTACTGGCCCACAATCTCCGTGTGGCTGTAATTCTCAAAGGTGATGCGGGCACGGTACCACCTTTGTCTGGCATACCCTTGACAGGCCCTTCCTCTGCCACGTCATTTTTCCTCCTGCCCCCTCACACCCCTCATTATGGCCTCCATCATGAAGGGAACACTGTCAATGGCCCTTGCTGTCCAATGTCCTCCTGGGAGATTGACTGCTGCTTGCTGTGTGTCACCCTGATGCATGGCTTGTCAGTGTGTGTGTCTCTCTCTCTCTCTTTTCCCCTCTCTCCCTCTCCAATGCCACCTCTGTCCGTCTCCCTCTGTGTCTGCCTTGGTCTGTCTGTCTGTCTGTATCCCTCTCCCAGTCCCTCTAACTCTCACCCCTGGTGCAAGTGCTGTCTGTGTGTTGCATCCTGTATTTATAGGAGCAAGTCTGCTCAGAGAAATTTCAATTGTTCCACACTTTCACCATGGTTTCATGGTTGAATATGCCACTGCGCTGGATATTCATGGGAACACACCCTGCACTTGCTCCTGCATTCATTATAATTGCGCATTGGCACAATGGATTTTGCGCTCTGCAATGGCGCACTCTGAATATGGCTCCTTAGCACAAATTTGCACTTGCGTTGGCATAACGGAGTTGTGCCATGTGCAACTGCTCTGAATATCTGGGCCTGTGTCAAAATAGCTGCTGGTTCATTTATCACTTTGCAGAAAAGAAAGTGATATGGAGCTACAGTATTATCCTGAGAGGTTAGATAAAGTTTTGCATTCAGTGGACTTCATTTACAATATTTCTCTACTTGTAATTGTTTTATATGAGGTTTTTGAGTATATTGATGTTTATATTTAATTTGTGTGTAACCCCTGTGCCAAATTCAGGGGTTACCAGTGTGATGCCCAGTCAGTATTGGGGAGGTAAGCGTGCATGTGGGGTGCTGCCCAGGCTGCACGTGCATGTTTCTTTGAAAAGCACCAATCAGGTTGGCAATTGGAGTCAGAGTGTGAGGAGAGTTTGAGGAGGACTGGAGCACCTGTTCGAAGGTCCATAGGGGAGGCCTAGCGTCAGGGCTGGAGAGGCCCGGGGCTGGGGTGGAGAGATTGCCTCCTGTCCCAAAAGAGCAAGAGGACCCCCCACAAGCATCAGGTGAGGCAAGTCAGGAATAGAGCAGCAGAAAAGCAGAGGGTCACAAAGAGCCTGCTAGGCTCCTAAATCTGAAGGACAGAGTGGCTGCCATGGAAAGCCCATCGATGACTGAGGTGTCAGTGATGTCTCTGGTGGGGTAGGTGGCAGAGCTGCTCCTGAGCTTGAAGTGTCCACTCCAGGTAAAGTGCTGCTGATGATTTGGGACTGTTGTGTGGGAAGAGTTTGGCCCTGCCCTGTGAGAACCCTGCCAGAGGATGTTCAGGTGCAGAGCCCACTAGAGGAAAGGACTGGTAGTGCCTATGTAATTTTTACATCATACCCCCCTTCCTCGAGAGGAAAGCTTGCCTGAAGTAAAGAAATTGTGCCTCCGTTCCAACAGGCTGGGTTTCAAGAGAAAAGTAGTTTAAAGGGACAAAGAAATTGTCCGGAAAGGAATCGGAGCCCATTTGGCTCGAAATGGGAAATAGTGAAGTGCGTAGGGCCCAGGTTCAAACTCTGATCCCCTCAAGTGTGTACTGTGGCCAAGTGCCACAGAACTGTGGAAGACTGTGTTAGAAATTAAATGAGGATCCTCATGATTGTTTGCGTGTACAACTTCAGCTTTTGGAGAAAAAATAAATAATGCTTGATTGCATTGAAATCTTGCTTGGAGTGAATCATTTTGAAGCTTTGGAAAATGTATTGCTGTTATGCCTGCCTAACTGAATGTTTTAAAGCTAAGCTCTGGAGTCTGTGACCATCCATGGTGCTGGGAGGAGAGTACCATCTAGTCAACACTTAGATGGAGATTGTGCTGTCACCAAGAAGAACCCGATTCTGAAATTGTAAAGGTACTGTGTTTTGATCCCACCTCTTGTACTTACAATCGAGATGGTAACCCTCCCCTCTCCCAGAGATGGAAATTCCATCTAAAACCCCTAGATGGGGAGGGGGGTTGTTTCTGGAGATATGACCTCTATCTGGACTGAAGCTGCTGCCTTCTCTACTGAAGCCCCAAAAATGCTCGAGCAGGAGTGAGAAATGTTAAATATTTACTCTTCGTAAGAAATTTAAAGTGCCAGCTGTTGAAGTGAAGGGAGGATGGGGTTACATGTGTGTATTATTTACTTATTTAAAATTTGGTAACTGGGAAAGGCACACTGAGCTGAGGCTCATCGCCAGGTGTGACCCGAAATCTTCTGAGTCCCCCTTGAGAATGGGCAGTTGCTGTTTATGGAGTTTTGCCTAGTTTTTTGGTTTTTTACCAGGAGTAGCACACTAAGCTGAAAGCATTTTTACAGGTGTGACCTGGAAGCACAGGGAAGTTAAATGATTTACTGAAGGTCATACAGTATGCAAGTGGAAGCTGTGGGATTCAAACACAGGCTTGGTCTGCTGGATATTACCAGATTTGCAATTCAGAGCCTTAAACCACTGTGCTATACTGCCTCCTTTAACAAGGCTTTCATAAATCAAATAAATAAATAAATGATGTCCCATGCTGCTGGAATGCCCTGTCAAAAATCTGAAGAAAAAGCAGTGACTTTATGCCATCAATGCCTTGGTATCTCACTCATTACAGATCAATAGCAAGTATAGGATTTATTTCTAATAATTCCCTCTTTCTATATACACTCTAATAAAAACAGATTTTTGTTCATAAATATCTGTCTCCTGTGGTTTTTTTTACAATAAAAAACAGTTATCAATCACAATGTGTAAAGTGCATCAAACTGTCATCATGACTTTTTTCCTTGAATCAGCTCCATGCAAGGCTGTTTATGACATCAAACCTGGAGTGACATCATCTGTCAGAGCTGGTGGCAACTTCAAGAATGCATTGAAATCACCAGGGTAGTGCACATTGGTGTTGCTTTTTCTGAGTTCTGCAATACAGAGTCTGATTTCAGGAAATATGTTGTTTTACTATTTTAATTGTCTTGATTCAATGCTGGGAGTCCTAGATAAATCAGTTAATTGGCTAAATGTCTTACAGCTGATCAGTATTAATATTCAAACAGAGTTTCCATTTTTTGTGTGTTTGATGGATCCTTCTTATAGTCAAGGTAGTTACTTCAGCGTAAAACAAAACAGCTGATCAAATCCATTATTTCTGTGAGGATTGTGCATCTTGAAACACAGTTTTGTTTTGTTGCACTGTGCTGGAGTCTTTAAAGATTTTTATTATTATTAACATTATCATTATTATTTATCACTGTGAGTTTTTCATTTGGTCCACTTGCAGACAATTTTGAAGTAGGAGGACTTCATTTTTATCAGATGCTGATTGTAATCTGGCTGACAATGTAGAATTTGTTTTACAGACTTTGCTACAATATATCATTCCAATGCTATGTCACCCGAGAAACAACATGAAGCACCCCCAAATGAAGGTCAACATGTCTTGCTAGGTTAGAAAACATTGCGGTCATATTAAAGTCTGCATCTGGTAAAAATAATGACTATACATATCTGTTTAGTACTGCATGTACAATTTTTAATGAAATTCCTCTTCTGTGTTTCATACCTTCAAACACCCAGGATCAAGTTTATGCACACTAATTAGTGTGACACAGAGATACAGGCACAATTCATGTGTTTCCTTACTGTGCCATTGATTCAAATATTATGATACACAGCTATGTGTCCTCCAACTATGAATTTGCTGGCATGAAATGTGCAATTTATGCACTTATTACTTTTTCTTATGTAACCCCTGGACCCCTGCCTTTTTTCAAACGACAGGTGGTATGCTGTGGAAGCTGACAGCAGTACCTGGTGGGGACTGGGTTCGGGGAGGACTAGGCTACTCGGCACAGGGGACCTAGGTTTGGCTACTCTGTACAGGGGCATCCAAGTAAATCCGAACACAGGAAGCAATAACTGTAATGTCCAACACCAGGAATGGGATTCTAAAGTGTGGCTTTTATTCACATCCAAACTGAACAAACAAAGCATAGATGGACGCCCACGGGGCTACATTCCTGGTAATGCAGATAAGAGTAACAGAACACTTCTTCAACACTTCAGCTCTCAGGCTCTGAACCCATCAGGCATACAGCCCGGATTTGCATGCTGCATTGGGTACACAGCCCGACTTGTATACTATTTGGGTTTTTCCTGGCCCAGCTCCCCTGCCGGCCACTCGATCCCGGTCCATATGGCAGTGGACCACATTTTCTGTTGGTGGCTCTCCAAACCACCTTAGAGCCTTCGACTCCTTAAGGGAAATTTCCTTTCAATCCCATGTCTGGGTACTTATCTCAGCACTGGCCAAGTGCTTGAGGCAAAGTAAAAGGGCCACAGAGCAAATCCATAGAGGTGAACCTGGTTACTAAAGATGTGGGGTCTCCCACCTCCTGCTTCCACAATCCATACCCGGCCATTTATCTGGACATTAAACAACTCTTTTTGAAAGCTTGGCAATGTAGATTAAATGGTAAACGTATAGCACATTTCCTCTACATGTCTTGGCTTTCCCCTTGTGCTGGACTTGAATATACTTTTACTTTGGCTAAGCCTATTCCTTTAGGCCCCCCACTAATTCAGCTGTCCAGTCCCCACTTTAACACAGTTCAGGTGAAACATAAGCCCTTTGACAAGAGCAGAACTCACCCTTTGGTTGCAGGCGCCCCACAGGCAAATCTTGACAGCTTCTTGTGCCACAACACATTTCAGAAAAATAAGGCAGCTTTTTCCCTAGCCGGAACCAGGAGGTTGCCCCTGGAATAACAGGCAAACCTTCCACCCCCATCCCCTCAGGAATGGAGCACAGAGACCAGTATCAGTGGTCTCCACCACTTCAAGAACAGCTTACTGTGTTCCTCTTTAGGCGGAAACACACACCTTTCCTTAAAAGTAGCTCTATATCAGAGCTTAGGCTCCAAGAGCCTGTGCACAGACTGCTGTGCTCCTCTCTTGAAGACTGCTCACTCACAACTGCTGCTGCTCACTCTTCAAAAACTCCCAACATTCTAACCAAACTCCCATCTGCAGATTCCAATGTGGCTCATGCAGCTGCAATAGTTCTATGGTGATGTCATCCCCCAGTCTCTGCTGAGATTGAGAACAGAGCGAGACAGTGTGAAATCCATTTAACTGGAGTTTCACAAGCTGCCTTCCTTGCCTACCACTAGGTCTTACTGGGATTCTAGTAACCCTGGGTAACAGGGGGGTTACACTTATTTTAAAATAACCCACCGTATTTTTCATTTGTAATTTATTACTTTTCCTTTCACTTCTTCATACCCAACCCCCGCTCATCCACAGACTGAAAGAAACTGGACTGAATGAAAACTCAATGTGATAAAAGAAAAAGAAAGATTGCAGCACAATGCAACAAAACTATAACTGAAGATCTTCACTCCTCACAGAAATATGGATCCGATCAGCTGTTTTGTTTTATGTTGACAGTAAGTAGCATGGCTAGAAGTGACATCCATCACACACAAAAACATGGATACTCTGTTTGAATCTTGATAGCTATCAGCTGTAAGACACTGAACTGATAAGTTGATTTTACCAAGACTCCCAACCTTGAATTATTATAATTAAAAAAGTAAAATAAGTTACTCCCTGAAGTTGAACACTGCATTGAATGACTTCAAAAAAAATAACATCTATACAATTCAACTCTAGTGTGTTCTTGAGGCAATCGCAAGCCCTGGCAGGTGTTGTCACTCCACGTCCAATGTCATAAGCAGCCTAGCACTGAGCTGACTCAGGGAAAATTTATGCCTACACTTTGATACACTTAAAACATTGTGATTCATAACTATACTTTTTATTGTTAAAAATAAAACAAAGGAGTCTTCTATATTTATGAATAATAATATATAACCTCAACAGAACATGAGCCCCTAGTTCTAATTCTAGCTTTGAGCTGACACCGTTTTTGAAGAAAAAGTATCATCTTAAAATGGGTCTGACATCTGTTGTTTTTATCATTTAAAAAGCACTATTATGTATTTTTCCATGGAAACTGTGACTATGTACTTCAACTAGTGCTCCAACACAGCCCACATGGACTTGGTGGAGTGACCATCAAATTGTTACATTGACTGATGATACTGAACATTTACCAGAGTTAATATCATAAATGCAAGAAAGAACTGAGTATAGATGACTTTTATCTGTTCTCTCTTGTTACACTTACAATATGCTGTTTCTAGAGTTACAATTGATGAAGTCCATCATATTTGAGAGTTCTTAAAAGAAAGTTGGCATACATTCAAAATTTATTCATTAGCTTTGTTTGCATATTTCATATTAATTAAGAATGATCTATATTAATACAGCAATGAGTTATGCTTTTGAGATGGATGTGTATATATTTGTATATTATAACCTTTAAAACCTATAAAAGTATCAAATTTTGGTTCTCAAGTGTGAGGCATCTTGGCTATATAGCCTCAACAGAACATGAGCCCCTAGTTCTAAGTTTAGCTTTGAGCCGACACTCTTTTTGAAGAACAGGTATAGCCTTAAAATGGGTCTAACATCTTTTGTTTTTATCTCTTAAAAAAGCACTATTATGTATTTGTCTCTGGAAACTGTGACTAAGTATAGTGAAGCCCACCAGGATGAAGCACAGTGTCACAGTTTTCTGTATGACTAAAAGGACTCTCATTGAAATTGCATTGTTTCCTGCAGAAACTCTCTTGCAACATGCTGTACAATTAGGTTTAATCCTGGTGAGCTTCACTGTACTTCAGCTGGTGCTCCAACACAGCCCACATTGATTCTGTGATGTGACCATCAAATTGTTACAGGGACTGATGATTTTAAAAATGTACCTAAGTTAATATAAGATAAATTCTAGAACAAACAGAGTATAGATGGCAATTATTTGTTCTCTCTTGATGCACATACATATACAGTTTCCAGAGTTATAATTGATGAAGTTCATAATATCTGAAAGTTGCTAAGGGAATGTCAGCATCTATTTGAAAATGTATTCATTAACTTTGTTTGCATGTTTCATATTAATTGAGTGATCTATATTAATACAGCAATGAGCTATTCTTTAGAGAGGGATGTGTATATATATATCTATAAATTGTTTCAAGTCACCTTTCGCAATTTTTTTTTGTTTTCCCTGGATTTAATTGTAATTGTCTGCGGAGCAGTCAGTGCTTGTTCCTTAAATCGCTCTTGAAAGTAATTAGTTGGAATGATGTCTATCATGATGTTATTATAAATGGCTCTGTTGAAATACACTGATTGCTGCCATGTCCACATTTTAACAAGAAGAATACATCTCAAAATGCAGATGCAGTCTGAACTCTCAGCATAGTGTTGAACCCTTTAATGATGCCTGAGAAGACTGACAGACAAGATATGGATATTGTTCTCCTCCACTACATAAGCAAACAATAATCCATTCAACAATCATTTTCAAAATGACAATGCTGTCAATTTAGTTACAAATTACTGATGTCCTGCTGCTGTACAAAACACTGAAACCAGTTGGCATTGCCCCTACCTGAAACTGAATTCTCTCTCTCTCTCTCTCTCTCTTTCTGGTTCACTGTGTTAAATACAGCATTGTTTCTTTATTTTGGGGTAATTTTTCATAACAACATACTGAAAGTATTGTATATCCACAGTACACTGCCAGAATACTAAATCCTGATCACATGTTTAGAGAGAGATGGAGTGTGTGTGTGTATGTGTGTGTGTGTGTGTATGTGTGTGTGAGAATGTGAGCTTGTGAATGAGTCAGACTCACTTTTTTTTAGGGCAGTAAGCATAGCACTGCAGGCCTCTTGCTAACAAACAATGACTTGGCACATTCCTTCCCACCAAACATCATGTTGGACATACATCACAGTCAATGTCACGTCCATGGAGCACTCTGCTCATTGTCTCCAGTCACATTGCACTATTTTTCACTCTAAAAATCCACGGCATCCTGATCACGACACTGGGGGATTGGACACCACAGTGTCACTCTTATGTTTTTGGGGGAGGGGGTGCTGAGAGGGAGGGCTGGGTAGGGGTGTGTGTATAATTTAAAAGAAAAAAAACAGTGGTAGAACACGACACACTCTGCTGTGTCCAAGATGGCCACTACACTCTACTGCATAGGCACTAGTAGTCTTGCATGTGCAGTACAGTATAGTGGCCATCTTGGACTTGGCAGAATGTGCCTTGTTCCACTGGGACAGCTGATTTTTATTTTGAGTTTTGATTTGTGGACTGGGGTTATGAAGAAAGTTCACTGAGACAAACACAGGTAGATACAGAGAACACACCCAGAAGGAATTATCTAGTCCCATCAGATGGAAGACAGAAAGGAATAGATAATAGGATTGTATTATCCATGAAATATAGCCATCTACATAACCAAATAAAAAGTATTATTAATAAACACTGGTACATTATTCAAGCAGGAGATGGTTACAATCAGAGGTGTATTAACCCCCCTTTAATAGCGTCAAAAAGGAACCCCACTTTATGGGGTAGATTAGTACCCACGAGACATCATAAGAAGGAAATTGTACAGAATAAACAACTTTTACTGGGACCACTGAAAAATGGATCTTAGCCTTGTGGAAGGAGTTACCAGTGTGGAAATACAAGTGAAAAAAACAGAATTTGAGCACCCATGGACAAAGAAATCTTTCATCATTAAACAACATATTACGTGTATGACAGATCATGTCATTTACTTATTGAAATGTCCCTGTGACATGCTATATGTTGGAAAAACTTTGAGAGAGCTCAAAACACAGATCAGTGAGCACAAAAGTGACATCAGAATACATGATGCCCATTCACTGGGTGCGAGACATTTTAACCAAGCAGGATACTCAGCAACATCCCTTCGGTTTTGAGAACTAGAACAAGTGGTTGAACCTATAAATGCAGGATAAACATGGGATGATCATTTATTACAAAGAAAGGTGTTCTGGATTTTTTCTTTGGACATTACAAATAGATGTTTTGGACTTAATGAAGAATGTAATTGGAGAGTATGTCATTGAGTCCAGACCACATGTGTACTTTTGTATTTTTTGTATATTGTCTAGATTTAGATATACTGTTATGAAATAAGTACAGAAGTCTTAACTTCTTCTAAAAGATAAAATCTGATTATTTATTTAGTTTTTGTTGACCGGATAAGTGCACTAGACAAATTCTGCCTATTTTTAGGCACAACCCGGGGAATGGAGATACAGATGAATGGCAACTGACTTTGTACCAGATTAAGCTGTTGGTGGTATTTTAGTGAATGAGGGGGAAGTTTGGCCAAGGCACCATGGAAATTCCCCTGCTCTGCTACAGGGGGGATCTGCTGACCTGCTGCAAAGATGGCCACTCAGTATCAGACGTCAGAGGAGGAAGACGTCTGTAAGGTGGGAGTGCTGGCCTCCTCTTCTGCCAAATTGAAGTCAGAGACTGTTCCGAGTAATAACACTGATTTGGATTCAGAAGAAGAATATCATGAAGCATGTATAAATATGGAGGATTTGAACATTCATAACAATGATGTTGACCTCCAAAAGAATAAAGACAAGAGCGTACCTGATCAAGAAGAAGCAAAACCTGTCAGGATTATTGCAAGTAAAACTGAGCCTGCACTAAGCCTGCACAACACAGCTGGCTCTCCTGTCAACTACTCGAATGAACCTGTCAACAAGGCTGATGACATATCCACTTCAAAGTCCCCAGCGGGGCATGATGAGTCTCTTCAAGTTAATTTTACAAAGGAATTTCCCTCAAAACCTGTAAATGTCATCGCACAGACTGGCAGCAAATTTGTTAATGCTAACAAGTGGCAAAAGCCTGACATTAATCAGGGGAAGGGACAAAATGTTACTACTACAATGGAACATAATGATTTATGCAGAGAAAGTGTAGCGCCTCATTCAGCTGTTGCAGATCCTTTTACCATCGAGTCAAGTGCACCGCTGAGTAAAACGGCTGGCTTTGTATTCAAAACGCCGGCTGTAAATTTGCTGATTTCACCTCCCATAATTATTTACTAGTCAAAAGCAACTAACAAGACAGGTGTTACTGACTTTACTTTTAATAAAGGGAATACAAATTATCCTAAAGCAACTATAGAAAACAATATGGATGGAAAAATATCTATTAGGATATCAGATCCACAAACAAAGGTAGCTAACCTGCCTTTTTGGCCCTGGTCGACAGAAACAGCTCTAGCAGGAGCAGAATGGAAGTAGGCACCATCAGGGATTTGGATTCCCGACCCTACTTGGGACACAGATTAAATTTATCTCGAAACCCTTCCACATGGAAACCTGGAGTTAATTTTAACGTCAATAAAGAGAACTTAAATAAGGATGATAAACCTGAGGAATTAAGGCCTGAAAATGGCTTCACTACATCACCCCTCGAACAGCAGATTGCTATGAACATGGCTTCTACAACAATAAATGACTCAAAACCACAGGAGAATTCCAACAACTCAGAGCCTCCAAAACAGAACCCCTTAATGTCAGAACTTTTTTCAAAAGTGAGACAAGATGCAGCTCCCAGAAGAAATGTGGTCCACATTCTTTACAAAGGGGGCTTGGAACAAAGGCCAGACAGATATCATGTGGTGGAAACTTTACTGAAAGATTCCCAACACTTTACACCTAAAGATGTGTTTGCATTTTTTAATACATAGGGAGAGGACAATTTTGATGTCAGTTTTAGAACATCTTATGCACTTGATCTCTTTTGGGAAAGGTATGGACAGGTGAAAATTTATCCTACATGGACCCCCTTTCAGGTTATTCCCCTGATAAAACCATTGATAAAAATGTGACTATAATATTTAGAAATGAGGGGGTTCATGTAGAAGATATCACTTTTTGGTTATCACAGAAATGCGAAGTTGTGAGTGCTGCTGGACCGATTTTGGACTCAGAACAATTTTGGACGAGGGGATGGAAATATAAAGTTAAACTGCAACAAACAGAGCCAGGAATTGATCACATCCCTAATTCCTTTTTGTTGGGTAGGGATAGAGGGGTATGTTTTTATAGGGGACAACCCAGGGCTTGTTATAAATGTGGCTCGAGGACCCATCTGTCTAGTGTATATGATCAGCATAGATGCAATAATTGTGGTGAAAGCAGGCATGTTACAATGCAATGTGCAAACCACACAAAATGTGATCTACATGAGGAATATGGACACTCTTTAATGTATGTCCCTGGGCCACAAAAAATAAGGCCTCCTATATCAGTCCCGACCTTTTGATACAACAAGCTCAGGATGCTGTGCCCCCCCCACCAGAGAAGGGAAAGGTACCCAATCAGACTACTTCTCCCTCTAGCCCTCCCCCCCCTGTTCATGAGGAACTTGAGGCTCCGGTCTCTGAAACAAACGTTTTGGAGGTAGCTAAATCTCAGATGAAGCCTTTAGACCTTCTAGGTCTAGCGCCTGTCTGTTATGAAGATCCGATTAATTCAGATAAGGACTTGGCTAGTACTGCCCCCCTTCACCATTGCCTCACAGGAGATCACCTGCAAACAAAATCACCCCCCCCTTCTAGCTCAGTAGAAACTAATAATTCTTATGCTGCCTTATTTACCCTGTGGGGAGATTCAGAAATGGATCTTGGGGATACAGACTCCCAAATATATAACCACTCCACTGTTTCATTAACAGTAGATGGTTACACAGGAAAAAAAAAAAGAAAAAAATGAAAAAAATAGATAAGGGCACCACAAAAAGAGACTAATAATGCAGAGAAAATGGGGTTCACTTAAAACACACAGTTTATTAAATACTACCAAAAGACAGGCTTTATTTCAATACATTCACGATGAAAAAAATTTCAGTTTGTTTTTTACAAGAGACATGGATGTACTTGATTTAACAACTCTTAACATTTAAAAGGGACTGGCCCTGGGGTCCTTCATATTGGTCATTTGGAGCAGACAGTGTGGATGGGATTGGTATTTTGTTTAACTGTTTTGATTTCACACTTCTTACATTAGTTGATCTCATCCCAGGCAGGATATTGATTTTGGATGGAAAATGGAATAGTTTGTGTAGTAGATTTATTAATATCTATAATCCTCAGTCTAAAACTGATACAGTTTCTTATATGAAAGCTGTACAACCATACTTGGTAACATCTGCTAGGGTTTTTTGTGGAGGTGATTTTAACTACAGCCTGACTAATTCGCCTCAACATTCTAAGAAAATATATTGTGACTCACATGCATTAGAATCTATAATTAGAACAGCTGATTTAGTTAATTGTAATGCACATCTCACACAAGGGCCAGGTTTCACTTATATGAGAGGGAAATCACAGACTACAATTGACTATATGTTGGTTTCCCCTTCTGTACAGATCAAATCTTTCCAGATAAGACCCATAGAATTTTCGGACCATTTATTTTTGCTCTGTCACTTTAAATCTCCTATCCCTGCTTATACTAAGCAAACAAGATGGAAACTGAACACCTCAATTTTACAGGCTTCTCAAAGTAAAAAGTTGTATAGTAAGCATACTACAAGCACGTTTATCAGTAGATTTGTTATACCCCAGTTTGGGAGATTGGTGGGTAGGTAGAAAATCAGATATTAGAAAATGGTTTAAGAAATATGGAGTAACTTTAAAGACTTCTAATTTTTTAAAATTTCTGACTTTAAGGTAACAGCTACAAAGGCTAATTACACTTTCTTACACTTCTGGGCAGGATTATTCAGAACTAATAAATTGCATTAAATCAAAAATGAAGCTATTTCAATATGATAGAGCAATGACCTTACAAGCTTTACTCTCTAATAGTGTAATAAAATACCCCACAGGAGACCAATTTGAGGCATGTAAAGATATAAAAGAATCTGTAACCATAGATTTTTTGCTAACTACAGAGGGTACTAGAGCAGAATCAGTAGAACAAGTCAGAGACTTGATTAGATAATATTATCATACATTGGAACCACAATTTCCTATTAGGCAGTCAGAAATGACTATTTAGCTTCTATTAACCTAGCCTCTTTACAACATGAAGCTTTAAAATTAATAGGGCATATAACTGTTACAGAAATGGATATGGTTATCCAAGCTCTAAAAATAAATATTTCACCAGGGTTAGGTGGACTCCCAAATCAGCTTTAAAAATGCTTTCAAAAAGAGTTTGCAGAATGTTTGCAGCTAATATTTCAATTTTTTATTGACACTAACTCAATATTTCCCTCCTTTACTGATGGTTTGCTTATACAACTATTTAAATCTGGGGATAGGCATAACAAAGAATTGGAGGCCTAATACCCTTTTGAATTCCGACAATAAAATCTTTACCATGCTTTTAAATAATTGATTAAACCATTATGCTAAACAAGTTATTTCACCATATCAATTCTGTGGACTTCCAGGCAGAAGAATCCAATCAACACTTATGATCATAAGAGATGTCATAGAGAATTTACTTTTAACAGGCAAGAAAGGATGCATCATTGTTGCGGATTTTGAAAAAGCCTTTGATAGATTCCATCTACCATATCTTTTTTCAGTATTAGAAAGCTATGGTATTCCAATGTAGATTCTTAGACTCATTAGACTAATTTATGGTTCCAATCTGGTTTTCCCATATTTAAAGGGTACATTAGCTAGGACCCTAGAGTTAAAAACTGGGGTCTGACAGGGATGCCCACTGAGCCCCCATTATACATTTTTTCACTAGACCCCCTATTGCACTCCCTTGTTGAGTCACCATGATGGACAGAAATCATTGGAGAGGTACCCCAGCATCAAATACATCTGCAAGCTTATGCAAATGATGTTAATTTGTATTTTACAGATCATAAACAAATTGGTGAGTTTCTGACCAAATTCAGAAGATTCTCAGTAGTCTCAAATGCTAAATTAAATTTTCAGAAAACCAGAGACTTATTTCTGGAGTCAACTGTATCATCAGATAGTTATCAGGACAACATTCTTATTACAAGGGAGCCATTGAAAATTTTAGAACTTATTTTCGGTCCTCAAAACTTTCCAGCAGAAAATTGGGAAATAGCAATTGGGAAAATAGAGAAAAAAATCACCAGATGGAAGCAGTGGAAATTTACTAAGCTTAAACGAATATTCATAATAAAACAATACATCATACCTTGCAATATGTTGCCATGATTTTTCCATTACCACCACAGTGGGAGACCAGAATTTACAGTATTTGTTTTTCAAATGCTATGGGAAAATAGGTTAAACCCAGTTAAGAGATGATACACCTATTCGGATAGGAAGATTGGAGGCCTTGGGATGATAGACCCAATTGTTTTTTTTAATACATTGTTCTTTAGGAATACCATTAAATGCAGTTTGTCACAGATAGTAGGCATTGAAAGGGTGTGTGTCGAGAGGGCTTTGGGTAGATATTTTCAGGCCTGGCATAATTTTGCTCCCAAATTGAATCCTCACATTCATATTCCCTTATGTTTTAGATCAGCCATGCAGAAATTATACAGGTGGCAGATTACTAATGATATACTACAAAACAATAAAACACAGGCTCCGTATAGATTAATTATAAACAATATTCATCCACAGGAACTGTGCTCTAAGAACTGTCTGACTGCCCAAAACCCCATAGTACTGGCACAGCTCAATAACACCAGATTCCACTCTTATTTATGGGAAACACAGTGGTTAATAAAGTACAGATGACTCAATGTCCAGGGCGATGTGAAATACACGGCAAATGAAAAAAGGAACTGCCCTTATTTAGATTGTATAATGCAGAGGAAACAATGGAACATTTTTTTCTACATTGTTCATATTCAAAATTGTTATGGGATTACTTAGCTAAGCTATGGAGATTGAAATGGTTTACTAATATCACCTATGGCATCTTAGTTTTAGGTGTTTACCCTCTTAATTTAGCGCAGTATCATAAAAGTACATTAACTATTTTCTTTAGTTGTTTGAGGTATTATCTATGGCAGGCAACGTGCCAATGGGTACTGTATCAGAGGAAAATGTCTTATGAATGCTATAGTAGATTAGTGACAGGTGAATTGCCAAAAATATATCTACAAGAAGCACAATTGCATAATTCAGATAAAATTAAGAAATGGTGGAAGGGTTTTTTTTTTATTTCATTACGTACAAATAATAGAATAATGATAAGGATAAGTTTTTTCCCCCCTCTATGTTTATTATGTTATGTTTATTTATTGTTAAGATATTTGTTGGAGTATTAATGTTATTTGAATGATGATGTGCAATTTTTACTATGAGTAAATATTTATTATATGTTTCCCTTTTATTTTTTTTTCTCTCCTTGATTACACTGAGTTGTATCTCATGTTTGTAATTTCAATAAAAAAGTCTCATACTCTTTTCGAGAAGTGCCATGGGATCTTTAACATCCACCTGAACTACCACCAGAACAGGCAGATGGGACCTTGGTTTAATGTATCATCTGAAAGACGGCACCTCAGGAGTGCAGCACCCCCTCATGCTGCACTGCAGTGTCAGTATAGGTCTATAAGTTGGTTATAAGTCTGCTATCCTCCATGTGGAACCCTTATCAAGTGGACTATCCTTGATTTTCATTAAAAATGAAAGAAAATGAAAAGATTTCAGATGTATTAAATTAAGTTAAATCTAAGTTGTATAAAATAACCAGTAAAATAGTTATTTGTGGGATCAGCACAGGTGGGGCTGAACTACTGACTTGATGAGCAGGCTGACCCTAAGAGAGCTGTAGCCTGGGCTCTTTCCTCAGTGCCAGAGAGCAGTTCATCAGCTCCAGTAGCAGCCAGCATAAGTGCAACAGCAGCACTTAAGGTGTCACAATTGTGACATCATCTGAGGCATTTAAACCACTCGGATGAAAGAGCAGACAGACCCCATTAGGTGGAGGTCTGTTTCACTTCTACATTGATGGCCCATGAAACAGGTAAGCACTGCCTCTATCTCCTGCTGAAATGTTTATGTTAATGTAATGGATTTTGAAATATGGAGCATACTTAATAAGAGAAAACACTGATAGTTTGCATGTGATGTTTATGAATATAGAGGTTAACACAGGAACCTAAAGGTCATTTTGAACAGAATGAAGTAGTAAAAAACTAGAGGACAGTACCCTGCAGATAAATGTTATTTTGAAAAGTTGTAGGGCACTTTGTCATCTTTCCCTTTCTGGAGGGCAATCTGTAATGAATTATAGGAAGTTTTGTTTGTTTATTTAAAAGGAACTGTGACTGTTTGAAAGAACATTGGAGAAAACAAAATAGAATAACTTGGAAGTTTGAAAGAGTGTTGTTTGTTTCACTACAGAGTAAGTGTTTCTGATTTAAACATGAGTGGTATTTTGATGAATGCATCAAATGTGAACCTATCTTTATAGCTTTTTGTTGTTGTTTTAATAAGGGGAAGGATATCCCAGAAGAAATGAAATATTAGAAACAGAATTGTTGACACTACACAACAGAATAGGAAGATATAAGTGTACACACAAGACTTTAATTATTTACACAATTTTTCAAGAGTACAACATAAAGAAATAACACTAAATAAAAACTGAACTATAGCAAAAACTGTAGAAGCAGTACAACTTTCTGTTCTGGACATCAGTGATTTTTTGGGAAAAATGGATTTTAAGAACTGTAAATAACATGAAGTACTGATAATTAGTATTATATATTTTGGGTGTTACAAAGTGGTTTAAATGATATGGTGTGTTTATAACATGTACTTAAACACTTTTGTATATTGTTTTACTAGATCTGAGATAACACTGTGGCCTGATGAAGTGGCTTAGGCCATGAAATGTAACCAAAGGAGGTTTATGAAAAAATAAAAGAATAACTGAAGATTTTATGTGTAGAGTTCATCTTTACCTATTCATTTTGGACTTCTTCATGGTTCCCAGGACCATAGTAAAATGTTCTAGAGACCAAACATTTGAAGTATTTGGTCCATTAATACAGAATTTGTTCACATACCCTAAGGCCACCTAAGTGAAGGCCATTAGGAAAGGTCTTAAAACTTTTCTCTTTAAAGAGGCCTTTAAGAATATTTGATGACCCCCTTACCAACCGTATGATTCTTGTACTGATGTGTTTTTATGTTTTTAGGACATGTTTTATTTAAGTTTTATGTATATGTTGTTTATTCTCATTATAATCTATGCATTTACGTGTTTGATCTGTGAAACACCCAGAGTCACTGGAGAAGGACACCATGTATGTAAAGGTACTGCTATTAATATAATTCCTAGCATGTCACACTCACTGCTTCAGCCTATGTTGCAGTCACATGATGCTTCCCTTCTGGTTGGAAGCAGAGGAGACCAGGAAAGCCCCCCTCCCAAAAGGAATGGTCCAGAGACATGGCATTGGATCATCTGGGCAAGATGCAGAAAACCAGTAAAAGTGAGAGGTAAGTCTATTAGGGTGTGATTCTTGAAGAGACAGATGAAGGGGGTGCAAGGTGTTAGGAAAGTAGCAAAAAACAATGTTCTACAGTCATAGAGTCAGACATGCCAGGTAATAGATTGTATATATGTCATACTGTGTAAAATGCAGTTTATTTTTTCTGGCTACTTTGCATCAGTTTTCACTGGGTGTTAAATTAATTAGTGAATTTATTTTTTTTTTAATTCTTTTTCCCTCTGGTCACTAACCACTGGACCCTCCCTCAGTCATCACCTCAGCTACTTCAGCCCTTACTGAGACCCTACTTATCTGGGGACCCTGGATCTTCAACCCACCGATGACACACCTGTACTGTTGCAACCATACAGGTTGCAACCCCTGAGGCAGGGCCACCTTCTGTTCCTTAGTGCTTCCTTAGCAGTATACAATGGCCTGCAGACAGTTGTGAAGATCAGAGGTAGTGCGGACCCCGGAGAGCAGGATGCAGTGGTGGGCATGGGGCTGTGGTGTGATGTCATCCATTCAGTCATCAGGGTTTTTCCTTGTACTGAGAGTGGTGCCTGCCTTCCCCCCATCAGTGAGCATGGACATGTAATGACATCCAGGGGAGGCACGCACGCTGTCATGCATGCCACACAGACATCCGCCAAGGCCCACCAACTGACTGATTTGGAGAACTGTGGGCTCAACACCTTCAGCCACTGCCAGAAGGTATACTGTTGCTGGAGCCCTCTACTTGCCCAGCTTGGAGAAGATGAGTGGTCCATCAGACACTCAAATCTTCTCCCTCTGCCTGACCCTCCTATGCCCTAGGCTTGCTCCTGAACCTGGGACATGCACTGCAAGTAGGAGCACTACCTCTGCACCAGCAGGCTGGACAATGACTTAATTATTTATAGTATTTATTTCTTTCAAAGGTTATACCATGGAAGATATAATGAACTGGTAACAGCTCATTTCTAGATGCGTCCTGAAGGGAAGTCTAGAGGGAGTAAATAATGCAAAACATGCAATGATAAATAAACTATAATAACAGAAACATAGAAACATAGACTTTGACAGCACCTAGTCTGCCTATTTTCCTGTCTACTGGATAAGCTGCAGATCCTATTTAATCAACAGCCTACTTCTTTCTACCCCCCCACAAGAATTTCCTTATGTCTGTCCCATGCATTCTTGAATTCCCTCACTGTTTTTGAATGCATGACCTCCTTAGGAAAGCCATTCCATGAGTTTACCACTCTCTCCATTAGAAAATATTTCCTCACATTGCTCCTGAGCCATCCCCCCACCTTCAAATTGTGCCCTCTTGTTCATGCAGATCCCTTTTTCTGAAAGATTCTATCCTCTTGGACTTTGTTGATTCCCTTGAGACACTTTAAAGTTTCTATCATGTCCCCCCTCTCCCTCATTTCCTCGTGGGCATACATATTAAGATCCTATAGTCTCTTCATATAGCTACTGGTGCAGACCCTGCACCATTTTAGTTGCCCTCCTCTGGACTGCCTTCATCCTGTCTATGTCCTTGTGGAGATGGGGTCTCCAGAACTGCACACAGTACTCCAGATGGGGTCTTACCAAATGTCTGTACAGAGGGATAACAACTTCCTGTTTTCTAGTGGTGATGCCTCTCCCTATACATCCCAGTACCCCCCAGCTTTCGAAACTACCTTCTAACATTGCTTGCTTATCTTTAGGTCATCTGATATGACCACCACCAGGTCCCTTTCCATTTTTGTAGTTCTTAATACCCCCCCCCAACCATTGTGTACTCTTCCCCTGGATTTTTGTTTCTCAGGTGCATTTCTTTGCATTGAATCTAAGCTGACATACGTTTGAGCATTCCTCCAACCTTGCTAAGTCCCTTCTCAATAAGGTGTGAAGGTGATAAAATACATTACAATTAAGCAGTTACAATTTTCAGGCAGGTGGACCAAAGCAACCCAAAATACAAGGTATTAGGTGCAAAGGTACAAGTGCAATATGTTTTTGGGTGTGCACACAAGACAATGAGCAGATTTCCCCAACCAGACTGCCTGAGGGTTCAAGAGTAATGAATGAACGCACAACACAGAACGGTACACATGCAATACATTTCCCAATGTGAACACATGTTAGGAGCTGATCAATGCCACACAGACTGGAGGCCTAAGGTGGACGCAAGATTGCTCTGAGCTGAGATTGGGCACCAACTTACCAGGCATGAGGGGATGGGGGAACACTACAGTCAGGGGTCAGGTACAATTGCAAGAATGGGTAGTTAAGTTATGAAGAAAAGACTTGAGGGAGGAGAGGGAAGAGGTTAAGCAGAAAGACAGGAGAAGAAAGGACCAGAGCTTGGGGAAATGATAAAAGAAGTCAGCTGGGCCTATACTTGTTTGCCTTGGGGAGAGGAAATAGAATGGGAAGCAGTGGTCAGGAGAGTGTAGGAGGAAATGGGGGAGACAGAAGGGTGGAAACAGAGGGAAGGAGAGAACTAAACCAGAATTTGGAGGTGAAGGAGGCACAGGAGGTGAGGCATCTGGTATCAAAGGAAAGGAAGTAAGAGTACAGGGAGCAGTGGTGGGTCTGGCATTGAGCAGTATGGTTAGGGCTGTTCAAGGTAAATTGGCATAATGAGTGAAGAAGAGATTCCACTCTGGACAGGGTAGACCTAGACCAGTGCTGTAGACAGTGGCACCATAGTTGAAAATAGGAAGAGTTAATCTTCAAAACTTACTGTCGGTGTGCAGGAAACTGGATACTGGCTTTGTTCCTGAAGAGTGCACCCAGTTTTCCCTGCTGGGATCTTATGGTCATGTAGAGTGTTTTCTTGGTATTGAGGGAAAGGTGATTAGATCAGAACCAGAGCTGGATGCTTTCAAAGTCCTGTTGGACTGTTTAAATCATTTTAAGAAATTGCATACATACTTCTTACTGTCTGAAGCAAATTGTAACCATTTTTAATATTTATGTTATAGTCAAGCTTGAGGAGTGGTATGGAGCATGGCAGCTGAAATTTAATGCCAAAAGGTCATGCACGTGGGAAGAGGAAACCTAAAGATGACATATAATTTGGGAGGAGTAAGACTAACTACCTCAAACCAAGAGCATGACAGAAACATTGAAACATAGACTTTGACAGTAGATAAGGACCGCCTGGCCCACCTAGTCTGCCCATTTCCCTACCTACAGGAAAAGCTGCAGATCCTAGTTAACCAACAGCCTATTTCTTCCTACCCCCACAAGAATTGCCTTATGTCTGTCCCATGCATTCTTGAATTCTCCCACAGTTTTAGACCCCACAACCTCCTCAGGAAGGCTGTTCCATGCGTCCACCACCTTCTCGGTGAAGAAAAATACTTCCTCACATTACCCTGAGCTATTTCCCCTCTATCTTTACATTGTGTCCCCTTGTTCTTGCACATTTCTTTTTCTGATTCCACTGAGGTACTTAAAAGTTTCTATCATGTCCCCCCTCTCCTCCTTTTCCTCAAGGGTATACATATTAAGCTCCTTTAATATCTCCTCATATGGCTTCTCTTGCAGACCCTGCACCATTTTATTTGCCCTCCTCTGGATTGCCTCCATCCTGTCCGTGTCCTTGCAGAGATTGGGTCTCCAGAACCAGATGCAGTACTCCCAGATGGGGTCTCACCAACTGTCTGTACAGAGGGTTAACAACTTCCTGTTTTCTGCTGATGATGCCTCTCTCTATACATCCCATTATCCCCCCAGCCCTAATACTGCTTTCTCACATTGCTTGCCAACCTTAAGGTCATCTAATATGATTACCCCCAGGTTCCTTTCCATTTTTGTTGTTGTTACTACCTCTCCCCATTGTGTAATCTTCCCCTGGGTTTTTGTTTCCCAGGTGCATTATTTTGCACTTCTTTGCATTGAATCCAAGCTGCCATACTTCTGATCATTCCTCCAACCTTGCCAAGTCCCTTCTCATCCTTTCCATGCTTCCTTGTGTATCATCCCTGCTGCAGAGCCTTTGTGTCATCTGCAAAGAGGCATACTTTTCCTTCCAGTCCATCTGCAATGTCACTTATAAAGATATTAAAATGGACTGGACCCAGTACTGAACCCTGTGGTACCCCACTAGTAACCCCCCTTTCTTCAGAGTGGACTCCATTTACAATTACCTTCTGTGTCCTGTTATCGCGCCAATGTTGTACTCAGGCTAGAGAGGTGATATGATCGAAACATTCAAACACCTTAAGGGCATTAGCAAGCTGAAAGAGTCTAACATGTTTCAGTATAAGAAAAATTGCAGGACAAGAGGACACAGCATGAAATTAGAGGGAGGCTGATTAAGGGGTAACGTGAGGAAGTTCCTTTTCACAGAAAGGGTGGTGGATGCATGGAATGGCCTACCTCAGGAAGTGGTGGATATGAATACAGTGCAGGGCTTCAAACAGGCATGGGATAGGCATAAGGGAGCAATACAGATGAGTATGAATAGATAGGCCATTGACAGAGCAAAGGCTGATGGCACATTTATAAGGTAGAAAAAGAAATGTGCAGACTAGATGGGCCTTGCGGTCCTTATCTATCGTCAACTTCTATGTTTCTATATTTCTATGTTTCTATAGCTTCCACAATGGGACCCACTCCCAGGCTGGTTCATTTGTTTATTAATCTTTTGTGCGGGACTGTGTCAAATACCTTGCTAAAGTCTAGGTAGACCATGTCCACAGCCACTCCCTGGTCTACTACTTTGGTCACCCAGTCAAACAAATCAATTAGATTCATGTGACATGACCTTCCCACTGTGAACCCATGCTGCCTTGGGTCCTGTGCCCCACTGGCCTCTAGGTACAGGTCTGTAGTTTCCTGCCTCCGTCTTGCTCCCAGTTTTGTGAAGGGGAATCACATCCACCTTCCTCCAGTCCTCAGGTACTACAACATCCTCCCATGCTTTGTTAAAAAGGGTAATCGGTGGTGTCAATAGTTCTTCCCTTAATTATTTTAGTGATGTGGGAATCATGATTTCAGAAGACTTAAAAAAATTGGAAACAATGTGAAAAGGCAGTGCTAAAGGCCTCTGGCCTACTGGGATGTATAGGAAGGGGAATCACAAGTAGGAGAAGAGAGGTATTCATGCCACTGCATAGAGCCCTGTTCAGACCACACCTGTAGTACTGTGCCAGTTTTTGAGGCTATACCTCAAAAAAGACATTGACTGTTTGTAAACTGTACAATGAAGGGCAACAAAAATGCTTCAGGGGTTGCAAGAATTGTCTTATGAGGAAACATTAAGGGAATTAACAAGTGCTCCCTGGAGCAAAGATGAGAGGGGGAGACATGATATATACCTTCAAATACATGAAGGGCATGAATAAAGTGCATACACGGGACCTCTTCCATTTAAAGGAGAACAGTAGAACTAGGGGGCATGATATGTAGCTAAAGGGAGGGAGGTTCAACACCAGTACAAGGAGATTCTTCTTCACGGAGAGAGAGGTGGATGCATGTAATAGCCTGCCCCCGGGGGTGGTGGGGGTGGGGACAGTGGGGGAATTCAAGGCAGTGTGGGACACACACAATGGAACCCACACTAGCAGGGGTGAGTAGGGGGTTAGTAATAAATCAAGGGCAGACTAGATAGACCTAACGGTCTCCTTCTGCCATCATCTTCTGTGTTTCTATGTCAGTCTATGTATGTATCTGTATTTATGTCTTGTGTTATGCTTGTAAAAGGCCCAATGTGGCCCTGTGTACTCACTTGGCTAACAACATAAAAATGAATAAGCATTTGTCAATGCAGAACATTTGCTTGCTTGGTGTGTGAAATGTGTGGGTGTCCCAAAGCAAGACCCTTTGCAACAAACCCCTAGTGTGACCCAAAGCAAGCTAACCACCCTGTCCAGGGCATTCACTGCAGCACTCAACTGCTCCTCCTCCTCCTGATGCAACAGCCCCATGACAGCCAGGTCTCTATGAGCCACTGGCCACCACCAGTCTAATTCAAATACTGCTTGCTCATCTAGCCTCTGAGTACCGACAAGGTTGCTGGAAAGGATTGTGTGCCACAGGAGTTTCCGCCCCTCTGGTTCCACCACTCCAGTGTCTTCAGCTCTCTGTCTCACTTGCTGGCAGCTGCACCTGTGCCAACTCACTCAAGATCATGCACTCTTACAGATACACACTTGGTACTGTATTTAAAAATAAATGTTCATAATGGAATGTGGAATGGAGTGTGGGGGTGTGACAGCGCACAGAGGGAGGGAGTGGGAGGGTTTTTCTTCCTACAGAGACAGGCATGAAGCATTGAGGGTGGTACCCAGTTGATTTGTGCCCCCCTTTGCAAGGGATTATCAACCCCATCCATCCCTCCACAAGCATACCTACCTAAGACTGAGTATACCATGAGATGCTGTCATGTACTTTGGATATCACAATTGTACTTATAAGTGCTTTTATATGTACTGAATATTGTATCATTAGAACCTAGAGCTAGACCCGTGCTATATGCTGTACTGTGTAACACCTTGCAGACCTTGTCAAAAAATGTTTATGAATAATATGTTTAAATTGTTCAATGAAAAGACTAACAACAAAAAATGAAAGATTAGTAAGTTACCATCCCACACTTGTTTCCTACATGAATCCGTCAATTGCACTGGACAAGTACCTCCTGCTATCTGTTGCTGTGGGACCGGTCAGGCTGCTCGCTTTATGAACTATATCAGAAAGTTTGGCCTGAATTCCTCACATCAGTTGCAGAAATGCTTTGCAGTTTGTCTGAGTGGATCCTTTGGATTTTCTCAGGTCCACAGAGTCCACATTTAAATGATAAAAAGCATCACTGAACTGGACCAACTTTTAAACAACACCCCTAACCGTGCCATGCAAATCTAAACTATTCACATCCAGAAATGTATTCTAATCTGTACCCAAGGGTGAATGTATGAATTACATTGTGAAACTTTTCTTGTTCCCATCAGACAGACTACTGCTTGTGTTTAATGAGCAGTGTTGGATGGCAGTGGTTCACCTCCAGTTCCCGAGAGGGGCCTCGTCTAGGACCTTTGTCTGCCCTCATCAAAGTTGCCAAAGGGAGGTCAGGTTCAGGATAGCAGAACAATCTAGCATTTACATTCCCACTCCAGAACTCTTCTGAAACAGGCTCAAACAGGCAGCAATCCCTAGAATGCTGGCATCTAGAACTGAGAGGCCGGGATGCTACAGAAAAGATACTTCCTGATTGCTTCACCTCTGCAAAGGGAGGCACAGCAAATTGGTGTCAGTTGTGCAGTATGGGGCTAGGGACTAGACCAGCTGATACTCAAAGCTGGCAGTGCAGCCCTGGAGCCCTGATAACATGGCACTGAACAGTCCCAGTGCCCACTGTAGTAGCCTGGCTGGGAGATTCAGGAGTCCATCACAACATAAGCAGCCAGCTTGGATCAAGGCCCAGGGGGCTCAAATAATGGTACTGTATTTAACAATAACTGTTCATAATTGAATGGAGAACGTAGGGTGGAGATATGACAGAACATGGAGGAAAGGAGTGGAGGGTTTTTCTTCCTACTGGGATGAGAAGAGAGGGTGAGGGTGGCACAGCACACAGAGGGAGGAAGCGGGAGGTTTTTTTTTCTTTATTGCAAGACAGGGAACCTGGGAACCCAGGCAGGGAAAGGAGGTGTAGGGGGTGAGACAGCATACAGAGGAAGGGAGCAGGAAGATTTTTTTTCTTCATATCGAGATGGAGAATGGAGGGTGGGGGTAGGGCAGCAAACAAAGGGAGGGTTGTTCTTCAACATACTGTTGTTCTTCAACATACTGGGATGTTTCTGGGCAGTGTCATGTAAATGGAAGCAGCCAACCACTGTTTGATAGGAGTGGCTGACTCCTTTCAAGTACACAAAGTTTCTCCCATCAAACACTGAGTGGTGTCATGACCAGCATGTCTGATCATTGGTCTGTACTATTGAGCCACTTACAAACTGAACTGCAATGGGCTCGGCAGCGACACACCTCTGAAATGCTGTTACTTGATAGAAAATGTTTCTTGTGCAAGTGTAAGTAAATGTAAAAATGAAATGGAGTCAAGCTCAGCAGCAAAACAGTCAGAAGCAAACAACACAGTGTAATCAGTGAATATTTGAATGGACACAGAGGAACAGACAGCAGGGAGGTAATTTAGAAATATGGAAGAGCATGGAGCCCAAGACGGATCATTGCAGAATGCCTGAGCAGATGGGGAGTAGGGAGGATAAGATATCTCCAATTTGGAGAGCATCTGACCTTCCCTGAAGGTAGGTGTGGAACCAGTTGGCTAAGGAGGCACAGAGCACCGCTGCCTTAATCTTGTCCAGGAGAAGGAGGTGGGACATGATGTTAAAAGCTTTGGCCGAGTAGATACAGATAGCAGAAATCAGGGTAAAATGACACATTGTGGTGGTGTACAGAAGTAACACAATTGGCAATTTTGTTAATATTAACCAGAGTTTAGCCTAGTTTGTGTTAGGATCAAGAAGATTGTCATACACATGAGCATGATCGTGTACCACGAGCTATAAGAATGCAATCTGAATGCTCCCAAACATAATCAGTGGCAGCAAAACACATTTCTTGAAAGAGCTCCTGATGCCTCTTGGAAAATATCAGAACATTTAGCATTTATACACAATTCTGCATGTTGTTCGTATATCTTATATTGTTTTCATTTCCACAATATTTATTAATGAGAGATTTTTCATGGACACGGGATTTTTATTCTTTAAATTTAATTTTCTGCAACAGCTGATTCCCTATTTGTCACAATCCTCTATTGTGACATCAGAGCCTATTGCATGGGAATAACTGTGATGTTACAAGCAGAGTATTAGGATATCTATGACTTCATGCACACATGGTCAGAGTGGTAGGTGCTGGTATTTGGGAATGCACTGAGCTCCTCATACCGTCACACACCAAAGCTGCCATACACAGAAAGATGCTTCTGCTGACAGCGGCACTGCATTTGCTTATGCAGATTATAGTTCCAGAAGTTAGTGGCTGAACAGAAACTCTGCCACAACTAACATTCAGAATCTGCAGGGGTTGCAGGGGTTGAACCAATGTATGGCATTAGGTGCATGGTGCTGTGCCATGGCCTGTGTCCTCGGCAGTTGGTACTGTCAACTATGTTGTCTTCATGCCTCATACCTTAAGGTCTGCATTTGCATACAGTTGTTTTCCAGTACATAGGTACTTGCAGCTATATGACAACTTGTTCTGGTCATGTTGTTGTGTGACAACTTGCTTTCAGCTCTGGCATGAATCGGCACCCTGCTCAATTCATTCTTGAACATTTTGCCTCCAGCATAAATATTAAAAAAATATGTCTCTGGTTGTTTTATGCTGCACATTGTTTGAATTGTTAGTGTTTGATATTCTTCCAGGTCATACCTGAAAAAAGGCAGTTTCTGGTTAGTGTACTTACTTGGTTATCAAAAATAAATTAACAAACTCTTCTGGGAACAAATTGAGCCAGGTTCTGATTCACATCAGAGCTAATAGTCCAGAATGAGGTGTTGTGCAGCGAGATATCCAGGATGACGTGACATGTCCCCAGTCCTTGCCAGTCTTCACTGGTGATCCAGTGGCTTCAACCCACTCCCCTTGTCCATTTAACACCCTTAGTATCCAGTGGTAGATTCTATCTTCTTAACCGTATCCCTTCCGTCCTTTGTTTTGACAGCACTTGACAGCACAGTTTTGTCACCTAATACTTCCTCCTGCTGTAAGGGAGCTTCCAACTCACAGGGTTCCTGTATTGTCTGAAACTGCATTCAGTAGTTTATCATAGTCAGGGGTCACAGCACCATGCAACAAGGGTGATAGCACCAGGGAACCACTGTGCATGACACCTAGACTCCATTCATACTGGCACCCTCATTAATGGGGCTCCACATGCCCCTTTCTCTAAACTAATGTATTAACCAGTGTGCTAGCACCAGGATGTACTTGCAACCCATTTGTGTATATCACAAAAGAGTGCAAGGGAGAGATGAGCCACAGAGTGGCCCTTGTGAACGCTTAGCTGCACAAACTACAGATGGTGCATGGGATCCCTACTGGTGAAATAATCAACAGGAGCAGCTAAACTCTCAGGGAAAAAAATACCCTGGTGTCATGCATATACTGTAACAGCCTTTTGGAAGTGACTAGATTTATCATGTAGCACTGGTGAATCTTGCTGTAGTTAGGCTGTGTTATGAATATGAGAATCTTTTTTAAATAGAAGTCTAAAATATACTGAGAGGTGAGTGGCTTATTATTCCACTCTAGCATAAATTCCATGCCCAGGTATAATGGAACAGCTTCCTCTGGTTTATCTGTTGTTTTCTTTCAGAGGAATTGAGGGCTTTCCTAGCCAATTGTTCCTCCAGTAAAAGCAATATTTGGACTTAATCAGTCAGTGTCAGTGGCTAATCAGATTGCACACTCATCTGTATGGTAACAAGGTTGCGGATTCTAGCCCCATATCAGGAACATGGGGTAAAATCCCAATACTGACACTGCAGTGCAGCATGAAGGGGGACTGTACTTCTGAGGTGCCATCTTTTGCATGGAAGATTAAAACTACTGCGAGTCCCATCTGCCTGTTCTAGGGGTTGTTCAAGTGGAGGTTAAAGATGCCATGGCACTTCTGAGTATAGTAGGGGAATATTCTGAGTGTCTTGGCCAAATTTACCCCATTCACTAAAATACCACCAACAGCTTAATTTGCTGCAATTTCAGTTGGTTTCCATTGGTAGTCCCAAACCCCAACCATCACCACCACCACCACCATCAACACCACAGCTGGATGAGGCAGAAATAGGCAACATTGCCTAGTCCCCCTTTTCCAGTCAATAAAAACTAAATAAACAAATACTAATTATATTCTTTATTACTAGCATAATTTACATGTACAAAGAATTGTTGTACCCTACCTCTACAATAGATTTACTGCTGCTGTTTAAATCATCTGCTGACTTCACAATCGTCTGTGTGACATCCTAACTATTTCCACAGAAAATAACTGAGATGTCACAAACTGAACATAATATGTGCAGAAGAACCTGAAAGGAAAACAATGTGTTTTCCATGTAAATTTTCTGGGTAATGAAAAACTAAGTGAGGAGAAATGTTGGTAATATATTCAATATAAGTTGAACTGTGTCTAGGTGTTACAGTTTTTTTCAAAAATAGTAAACCCACTATAAAATGATGTATTTCATTGACAAACATAATTTAAAAGTATAGGGTGTTTTATTGACAAACATATTATAGATGAAACAGCACAGAAAATAACCTTCCATCTTTTTGAATTACAAAGAGTAAACCTTTGTGCTTTATTTATCTTAAACATTGTTGTAAAGACAAAGTAGATGTATATTTTGGCTAATTTCATCCTGAATACTTGTATCTTGTCAATCATGGATACATCACATACCTGATAACACACACACACACACACACACACACACACACACACACACACACACACACACGCACACACAGAGAGAGCTGTGTCTTATAATCTATAAGGATTTGAAAACAACCTGCTGGATATTGAGGAAATACTGTATGCAATAAAGGGGAAAGTTCAGACTGTAGTAACTCTGGCCTTGCATTATTACTGGTCCAAAGCAAAGCAGATGTTAAACTATGAATAACACTATTAATCAATTACCTACAGCAGAAATGATAAATTATTTGTTTTTTTTGTGTGCTCTCTTATAGAAAGAAGAGAGGAAGAAGAGGAAGAAGAAGACTCTGCATCTATATAACAATTTACATACACTGTGTATCCCAAACACTTTATGACCAGTGAAACACTGGTACTGAAATGACTAAATGTGTAGTGACAGACATTTCAAACATCAACATCCACACACAGCCTTGGAGAATGACAAGAACCATTTATATGAGAAGGGGAATGTTGGCCAGGACACAAAGGAAAAATCCCCTACTGTTGTGAAAAGTGCCTTGGATTATTTTATTTCCTCCCAGACACCCACCAGGACAGCACCAGAGGTGGGTAGAAAAGACCTTGGTTTCACATCTCATCTAAAGGATAGCACACCCTGACAGTACAACAGCCCCCTAACACTGCACTCACATGCCAGCATTTATAGTATACACCTACTCCCAGATTGGGGCAAGAATCCATAGCCTTTCTGGCCCAGAAGCAGATATACTACCAACTGAGCCATGCTGATTCCTTGTTAGATTGACAAAATTGCATCCAAATTATTATGAAACACTTATGTCAGAAAAATTAGAAAAAAGTTGAACTTTGCATCTTATATTTATATTACTTATATGGCGTAAGTATGAATTACTCCACCATTACGTTTCAGTTTCCTGACAAGCTGTTTTTTTTATATTTTCTAACATTTAAATATTCTATTATTGTTTCATTCCCCCCTATGTATTGTTTATCAGTTATGTTTACATGGTTAATACTTAATTGGTAACATTCCAGATGCTGTAATGTTTAATGAGGGTGTCACTTATTTTTATGCCTTTTGGCAAGGATTTAGTTTTATACATAGTTTTACCAATTGTAATACTGTGTTCATTAATATTTCTTTTGTGGTTAAAAATGTCATAAAGGTACACATTTTCTATGGGTTATAACTACTACTAAAACATAAAAAATAATGCATATTACTTCAGTCCAATCAGACCTATTTTATATGGTTGTTGAAAACCTTTTTACATTCCATTGTATGTCTGGAGGGCTATATATAAAACTATTTTAAAAAAAGCAAAGTGAAGACACCTGCTGGCTTATAGCACTAATACTAAAATATCTTACAGCCTGCTGAAAGGATAATTGGAACAATATGTCATTACCAAAGTCTTTCTTTCAAGTTATAATGTACTATAATGAAAACAGTATGACAAACCTAATGAGACAGTGAAGATTTGGGTAATTGTTTGTATGGTGTATGGTAAGTTTCTCAGCCGTTATTGGCAAACATAAAATCTAATGAGATTTTATTAATTTAGAAGCAGTACATCTGCAAAACATTTCCTCTGTTGCATTCTCCTGTGATAGTCCTCCCTTCTGTGTATGCATATGTGATCCCAATAAATGAATTGTTCTGCATACCACAGTTTCTACTAAACACACAGTGATGCCTTGCCATAAAAGTAATAATATATATCATTAACTATGTTTTTATAGCATCTCAGTCTCATTTGCAGATATCTTTTGGGTATCATTGAAACAGAAAGCTATGTTTGAAGCCATTTTCTATATAAAAGCACACCAATGTGCATGTATAAGGTATTGTCATATTAATAGTATAAATGGGTAGAATAACTAAATATTCATCTATAAACCAATTAAATAATGAGAGCTGTGTTTCTGTAGACTTGCATCATGTTCATAATGCAATTGCCTACTTATAACATAACTGTTAGACCACATAAAATGTGGTCAGATTTTAAGCTGCAAGTGCCACAAGTTGCACTTTAAAAATGATGTATGTGTCAAAATAACACATGCATCCAAATCATGAGACATGCTGCACAATATTGACACATGTCAAAATAATGATACATGCATCATATTTGCACTGTAATGTGGGAAACATGTTACAAATGCATCAAAATGTTTGAAAATAGCCCATAAAAATGTCTGGCACATTTGCCATGATGCCAGCTATACCCAACAAGATCTAGCCATAGCCAATACAGCTGTGTTGAGCTGCCAAATGACCAAAGTTACACATACGCGTAGAAAATTATGAATGCCCGAGTGTAACTCAGCCATTTTTTGGGAGTTGTTTCACCAAATTTTCAACATGGCCTTTTTGGGGCCCCACCTCATGTAGAGTGCCACTGTCATTTCATTCACTTGCCCCCAAAAGTTGAGTTCACAGAGTGATCACATCATTCTGTGCCACAGGTGTGAAAACACATTTTGGGCAGGATGTGAAAAACAACAGCTGTACTGTTAATATGGAGGTGAGCAAAAATGTCAATGTTGAAAATCTGGAGTGAAAAATATTAAAAACAGGTGAAGTTAGGAGCGTGCGTACAAACTGCACAATGCACACTTGTAAGGCAGTCATTTTTTGGAATTTTTTCACCAAAATTTGCAACATGGACATTTTGGAACACCACCTCATGAACAGTGGCACTGTCATTTCGTTAATCAGTCCTGAAAGTTGATTCTGTGCAGTGACTACAAAATCACCTTTTGGGACTGAGTAATGAAATGACAGTGACAGTGTTCATGAGGTGGGGTCCCAAGAACCCCATGATGAAAGTTTGGGGCCAAAAAATGGCTGATATATCAACATAAGCTGAAAAACCCTTTACTGCCATTATACCACACTTATCTTTGATTTTTCAGTTTGTGGTTCGGCTTTGAAGGGTGCAGACATGCCCCGGTTGAGAGAAGAAGCGCCAACCTCCAGAGGTAAATGTGGGGTAAGAGGAGGTGGGTGCTCAGTGGGATGGTTGGGATGGGGGAGGGGGGACTGGGGTGACAATGAGGGATAATTTTCTTTCTTTTTTACAGATTAAAAAAACAAAGACATCTGGAGATGATTTTATTTACAAGGGGTAAAAAAGAAAATAGAATGCATAAATTTGGGCATACCAGGGTGGGCTCCCAGTGTGCCATAAGAAGTGGGGGTTGGGGACATGATGCAGACAGGGGGCTTGGGCACTCTGATGTAGGCACAGGGGAAAAAGGAAACAACATAAATTAAGGCACACTGGGGTGGTCTCCCAGTGTGCCACATGAGTTGGGGGTACATGATGCTAACATGTGGATTGTGTACCCCGATGCTGGTGTGGGCTAAAGAAAAAAACAAATTTGGGCACACTGTGGTGGGCTCCCTGTGTGCCACATGACTTGGTGGGGTACATGATGCCAACACAAGGACTGAGCACCCTGATGTCAGCATGGATACGGGGAATGGAGGGAGCGGGGAGGACAGCAGCAGTGGTAGGGAGCGGGAGGGTTTTACTTTCTGCCGGTGCTGGGAGGGAATGGAAGGAGTGGAGAGGACAGGAGCAGAGGGAGGGTGCAGGAGGAGAGCCATCCACAAGATGGTGGCAGTGACACAACTGCACGTGTGGCATTTGCACATGTGTAGTTGCAGTGAGTGGCATTCTGCCATTCACAATATGGTGGCACCAGCAGAACTGCGCATGTGTGCAAGGTGCGCATGCGCAGTTCTTTTCCTGGAATACGGAAGTAACAGCTGAAATAGTGTGGCTGTTACTCCATAGCAGCTGATCATGGTGGAGTTTTACAAGCTCCATTGGATTTTTGGAAGGATGCTTCCAAAAGTCCAATGGAAGGTGCCATGATCGGCCATTTTAATGCAACAGATCAATCCCAAAATGGCTGTAGGCTCCACTCAGAGCCATAAAAATGGGACTTGCCCTTGCATCATGATGTTTAAAAATCCAACCCAAATGTTTTTTTTTTCTTGTTATAAAATAATAGAAAAGAATTAGCTTTATTTACATTAATGCAAAATCAGTATCTTCATTCATTTTATTGTTTACTTTGTTTCCCTTTTTCTGTATACGGTATAACCTCATTTACCCGAATGTGCTGGGGAACAATACATTTGTTTGGCTAAATGGGGTTTTGAATAAGTGGTGGAACTTTACATTTAAGTCTATTAAGCTAGGTTTTGGATAACTGAGAGTTTCAGATTATTGAGTTTTGGGTAACAGGGGTTTTACTGTATTTTTTTTTTGTTCTCTTGGTGGGTACAGTGGCCTTGGGACTATTTTCAGGCACAACTGGGACTACACATACAGTGTGGCATGCAATGAAAAGCAAAGTGTTAACCCATAAAGCTTAATAAAATGCTGCTGACTTTGTTTTAGCTCTTCTTTCATTATTAACACATCACAGATTGAGTGCAGTGGTACATTTGAAGGTTACAGTTTATTGATTACAGAAAGATTCAAGTTATTTAAAAGTCAGGGAAAAATAGTTTTAACTACAGTACATGGTTGCAGACAAACGTCAGAATTTCTAAAGCCTATGTCTAGATTAAATTTCTTATTGTAGAACACTGGACATAAGTCAAATTGCCTACTGTATAAGTCCAATTTTCAAAACTCTGAGTTAGTTATGCCCAGTTTGTAAATATCGGATATCAATGTGCCTGGACGCAGTTTTCAGATAAAGAATAAAATGGTTTATCATTTACATCTATGTCTTGCATTTTTTATTCAAAACTGGTTGTAAAATTCAATAAAAACAGAAATTCTGCAGGGAAGTCAAACATTATTTATTATCACACTTCAGATAATACCATGCAGCCAATTACTGAGCTGAGCTACTGTAATGTCCAGTTATTTTGCAATAACTGGACAGCAGACAGTGCAATGGGAATAAAAAAAAAATATCTCATAGCCAATTTTATACTCCTGCGTAACGGACATCAAACTTCAACCAATCTAAGTAGCTACTCTATAATCACTCTCTCCCTCACCCTACTTCTTAGATGAAAACTAGGCATGGGCTACCCAATGGACAGCTGCACGGGTGGTTCAGGTACCTCCATTTTTTAAGCCTGGTAGGATAGCTCAGGACAAGTACTACCTACCTGGCATGTTAGTGGTATTTGCGGTTTGGTATTTAAGATGGGCAACAACATGGGCAATGGGTTGGGTTCTGTTTCAGAAGCCGAAGCAGACATCAGGAGCAAGTGGGGAGTCTGAAATTGGGATGTGGATGCATTAACTTAATAAAATCTGTACAACAGTCACCGACCTACTTTCTTGTACAGTTCACTCCGGAGTCCTGAGTCTTGACTCACACATAGCTCAGTGTGTAAAAAAAAAATAAAAATTAAAAGTGAAACTGTTCCCCTGGCTAGCGTTGCTGCTCATGTGACTGGTGACTACCGCGTTCAGCAACATGTGATGTGAGATATGCCATGCCCAGTGCAGATGTGTGGTTCAATCAGAATGCATATCTGCCAGGGTATAAAAGTGAGATCTGCTTGGTGAGCAATGCAGTTGGGTCACAGACAGTGGAGTGTATGAAACCAAATGGAGGTTTAGTGTATGGCAGCAGAGATAGCCACATGGAAGGACTAGTTTATGCCAGGATTGTAATAGTGAGCAATTAGCCCATTAACCAAGAAGGTAAAGAAAATCAAAAAGTAAGAGAAGAGGTAAATACAGTGCAGTGAAAAAAAAATTGTCTGACTCTTTCCTTGCTCATTACGGCAACCCTAGGAGGTGAGAAAGTGAAACTATGAGACTTGAGAGGGAACTGGGCATGAGGGAGCCTGTTCTGGTGGCCAGACCAGCTTGGGTTCAAATAACTTCAGCTCTGTGTCTCAGATAGAGTGTATGAAACTGAACTGAGGCTTAGTGTAGGGCAGCAGAGACAGCCACATGGAAGGATTAGGTTATGCATAGCATACAAAAAAAATATATAGTTTTGAGCACTGCAGCAAGCCATTGCATTCCCCTACATTTGTCAATTGCTGCATTTTCTGAATCAGGTTTTCCTACTCTGAAGCAGACAGTCCAATCAGCATATTGAGATAGAAAAATTGGTTTATTATTTTTATGTAAACACAAAAGGGGATTTTATATATATATATATATATGTATATATATATATTTTTTTTTGAGGGCAGAAGCAGTTTTCTGTCTTACATGATTCACTGTGCACACTGTACAGCACAGCACAGCACTCAGTCTCCCTAGGTGTCCTGAGCCCTGTCACTGTGACGTAGCTAGCTAACCTCTCCACTGCAATTATTGAAACAGCCTTACAGCTGTACTAGGCAATTATCTTAGCCAGGGCCACTGTCTGTTAGGTGCCCTGCACTAAGCCCTATCACTCATTAATGACATAGCCAGCTATACTCTCTAGCATCTCTGTAGCAGTTGATGATGGCTCCTGTAACATAGACAGCTACTATCTCCACAGTAGTTTTTGAAACAAGTAGCCTTTTATATCTATATTAGGCAATAGTTTTGGGCCACTGTTTGTTAACTGCCCTGAGCCTTGTCATTCATTACTGTGACATAGTCAGCTATACTCTCTGTGGCAGTTACTGAAATAAATAGCCTTTTATGGCTGTATTATGCAATCATCTTAGAGCCACTGTATTTTAGGTGCCCAAAGCCATGTCATTTATTACTGTGACATAGCTAAATTCTACAGCATTTAATGAAACAAATAGCCTTTCATGGCTGTACTAGGCAGTCGTCTTACGGCCTCTCTTTGTTAGGTGCTCTGAGCCCTATAATTTTTTACTGCAACATGGCTAGATTCTCCACTACAGTTAGTTAAACAACTAGCCTTTTATGGCTATATTAGGCAGTCATGTTAGGACCACTATTAGGCACCCGAACCCTGTCATTTATTACTGTGACACAGACATTCAGACTCACGACTGTTGACTATCATTCACGGTACTCTTTGTAAGCACAATTGTGGTGTCTACTACTTCCCAGTCATGTAAGTCTACTAAAAGGAAGCACAAAGTTGTTGCATGTGCAATTGTTACTGATTTGGACAACATGAAACACAGCAGTAATGAATCAGAACATAGTGACAAAATAGTACCACCATTACCGGTACTAAATGTCCTGCAAAGAAAAAGCAGGTTAGCACTGAAAGGATAGTACAGTTTTAGAAAGAACTGACTGGAGTTACTCATAAAGATATGAAGTGTTTGCCACATGTACTAGAATACTTCCAGCTGCTGAAGTAGCATGCAAGGTGTCATCCTCCACAAATTCAAGCTTAGATGCTGAGGCATCAAAATGCTGATAGAGATGGTGATAGTGGGGACTGGGAAAGGGATATCCTAGGGTATGTCCCACGTAATAATGATGAAACTTCTTCTTACTCTAATGGTGGAGATAATGCAGTTGGTAGTTTGGATGAGTAGGTAGGAGAGGAGGCTACTTTAAGGCAAGAGTTGCAAACACAGAAAAAAAATCATATGCTACAAGTAAGAAGAATATGCATAACAACAGTTTATGTCAATAAGGAGATGGCAGTGTAGTGTTTCCTCCAATTCCATTGACTGGGTAAGGAATAGGGCAGGCACCATGACACAAAGCAAAAAAGGTAAGTCTTTAGTGTAAAATTTATTCTATATTGGCCCTGCAGACAGCTCTTGAGCTGTATGCAGTCTGTGCAAAATTAATGTCAGTTGTGCAATGGGGCACAGTTTGGAACATCTATAATAATGTGACATGCAAATGCAAAACACCTAATTGAGTGGAGCAAGGCAAAAAGGGGCTGAATGGCTGGTATGTGCAGTAGTGGAGGCAGTGGTGGCAGGGACCACAATGATAATGAAATGGAAGCAGTAACTGACATTGAATCACACGATGTATCCCTGCAGCCTTCTCAAACATATATAGATTGTTTTCTGACACCATCAAGTAGTGGAAAATCCCAAAGTGGTACTCCCCATGAGAATGGCATGAAAGATATATTCACAAAAAAAATCTAAAATATCTTGTCAACTATCATTAAAAGAAAGTGTTGCAAGGGCATTAAAATCTAACTGCAAGCATCTAGCATGCCAGTACTTAAACAGAGCCATTGCAGAGTTCTTGGCAGACTGTTAACTCCCTTTTGCATTTGTTGCCCAAAATGGTTTCCTCTAGTTCATGCACCAGATTGAACTGTGGTACACTGTTCTCTGTGAAACATATAGTTTTAGAAAAAGGCTGGGGTGGGGAAGGGGAGGTCTAAGTGTGCCATGTACTACTACCACTGCAGGGAGCAGCATGTTATGGGGGCCAGGGGTGGGTATTTTCAGTATCTCTACCACCGCTGCAGAGAGTGGCATGAACTGGGGCTTGGGGCAGGGGGGTTCTGTGTCTGCCTTACCACTGCCAGGTGTGGCATTCTACGGGGGGCTTGGGGTGGGGGGTCTCAGCGTGCAATGTACTACTACCACCACTGCAGGGAGCAGCATGTTATGAGGGCCTGGGGTGGGGATCTTCTGTATCTCTGCCACCGCCATGGAGAGTGGCGTGAGCGAGGCTTGTGACGGGGGTTCTGTGTCTCCCTTACTTCTGCCAGGTGTGGCATTCTGTGGGGGCTTGGGGTGGGAGGGGGTCTCAGTGTGCCATGCACTACTACTGCTGCAGGGAGCAGCATGTTATGGGGGCCTGGGATGAGGATCTTTAGTATCTCTGCCACCGCCGCGGGGTGTGGCTACACTCAGGATGGGGGTTGGCCAGGGATGGGTGGGGGGTGTCTGCAGTTCAGCACATTCCACAGAGTGCACCCCTGCCAGTGCTATGCAAATGGGGCCATAATGGCATGCTAATGGTCCCATTGCACCATGGTTGCCTAATGGCCTCATTTGCATGTCCCTGGCTGTAAATCACATTTTTCGGTGCAAGGCATCCTGAGATGCGCTGCCCCAAAGGGTTCACAGCCTAACATTGGGGATGCACCGGCACAGCCTGGGATGCCCTGGTGCATCCAGGGTGGGGCACAACTGTGCTATTCACAGTGGGGATGCACTAGGGTCATCTCCCTGTGCCTCCTCTGTGAATCGCACAATTTGCACTCAGTGCATCTCCCCTGCGTCAGGGCAGCAGAGATGCACTGAGCGCATTTTCTTTGTGAATCCTGCACATCTTGTTTTGCATATTTTTTTTTTATCTTCTCATCCATCATTTCTTAAATGGAAACAGAAATGTTGAAACCTGTTGGGTCTTGTTAGGAAAATATGTGGTCATTTCAGCCACTCCATGAAAGCACAAAATACCTTGAATGGGATGCAGAGGTCAAACAACTTACTACTGCATAAATTATAGCAAGAAGTTCCTACCTGCTGGAATTCAACATTTTACATGTTGGAAAGGCTTTTTCAAAGAAATAAACAGTACATGACCACACCATGCAGAACCAAATAGTAAACATCATGTTAATTTCCAGTAGTTGGAATCTGGTGGAATCTTTGGTCACCTTACTGGAGGCATTTGAAGCTGCCATACGTGATGTAAGTGCAAACACTGCAACTCTGAGTCAAAGTTTTCCTAAAATACAGTTTCTTCATACAGTGCTCTATACCAAACCCCGGTATAAGAAAATCTTGGCTGTTATGAATGGTATAGGTGGCTCCTGACTACAATCAGTTGTTCTTGGGATTTACATTGCATTACCACTTGCCTGCCTTGTGCCTTTAATTATTATTGGTCAGTGATAACTCTTTGAAAATTTAAATTTGAATTCAGCATAAAAGAGGTCCTCTTGTGTCAGTTACACAAACTTATTTAAAATTATGGCAAATGAAATTAAAATATACTAATGTACTGCACTGCACCGAAACTATTACCACTTGACTTCTGGATTGTTCTGGCCATGGATCATGCCCTTCACATCTCTCCAGAAAACAATGTTACAAGGAAAATAATTAAAAAGAACAAACTACCTAAACTAACTACTGTACAACAAATAATGTACAAGCAGTACACCATACTGCCTGTATCTGAGCTGCAATCTGAGTCACAGTCAGGAGAGCAAGCAGGCTGGTGGGAGAACTAAACAGTAATCACGGTCTTCGCATCTCTATACAAATGTAAGTAAGAAGAAACCACAGAATACAAATAAAATAATAGCCTACCTAAACTAACTTCTCTACAGCAAATAAAATAACAGCAATATACAGTACTGTATTGAGTAATAGTCAGTTTGCCCCACCTACACCATTAACTGATGTACAGGAGTCAAAATCTCACAAACCATTGGAGTGTACCTCTGGAGCAGACAATGGCCTATCCATAAATTCTTCACAATCACCATTGTCATCAGCAAGGGAAAGAACATCTAGAGTTACATCTCAGCATCCTACGTTCAGGGTCAGAAAGGCAAATCAATTCCAAATCATCTACAACAATACTGACTACTATCCTGTAAAGGATTTATCTGGTTCATCTGCCAAACTGTTAGTCATCACATGCAGCAGAATCATCCAGCAGTATTTTGCAGACCATACTATGATTGGTCTCGAGGAAGAGAACAATATGGCAACATCTAGCAAATCTTGCAATTATGAACCTCAGTTGTCCACCGTCAAGCATATATTCAGAACGCATATTTAGTGCAGCTGCAGGAATAGTCACTGACCAAAGAACACTTCTAAGTCCTCCAAATGTGGAATGACTTAAATTTCTCAAAATGAATGCTAACTAGCCAGCCCACTGGTGCAGTGGTAGTGTTACCACTTATGACACCGACGACCCAGGTTCAGAAGCATGCCCAGGTTTCGGAGGGCTGGCTGGAGGGAGGAGGAGAATAGAGCATCCACAGGACTGCTCTCCTCCACAGGAGGGGAGGATGGATAACAACCCAGTACTTGTCTGGCCCCTGGTGGAAGCTAGAAGAAAGACAGACTGGGCCAGCAATATTGGAGGTGAGGCAGATATCAGCACATTAAACACAGGAACAAATAGCACGCACCTTGATGTCTTTGCACATCACACCCTCAGGGGGACAGAAAAAAAGAGAAAAGCTCTGGCTGGCAGGATAACCGCTGTCCAATGCAGGCCCTGCACCCAGTGGCATAGGTGTCTCCTAAGATCTAGATCCAATTCTGGCACTTTGAGAGGACTCCCCCTACCCTGTCATGGAAAGCAAGCAGTGGGGGACTTTGGGAGAAGGTAAGTTCTTGGGGAAGCCAAGGTGATAGGGCTGCACAGAGCGGCATGAAGAAAAGCCAGCCAAGGAGGGAGGATAAACAGAATAGCAAAAAAAAAAAAAAAAAAGAAGGCCGGCATAGTCCCAATTATCCCAAACAATGAATTATGTGATTCTGACACTGAACATGAACAACAGCCTGTAAACAGTGATATTGAATATGATGACTACAGTGTGTACGAATAGAAAATCCTGTGCAGAGTGACGTACTGTTAAATTTGCTTACTTAACATTGCAAACAACTATTCCTCAGCAGTTGCAACTGTCTCTCTGACATAAATCCCTCCGTGGTCACAGTTCATGGACAGACATGTCTGTCATTTTCCTGTCTATGTTGGTGTCATTATATTGCATTCACTTTACATTTTCTAACCAAACGTGTTCTTTGACATACTGTTCCATTCCTGCCCTATATGTGCACTGCACAGATTCTGAAATTAATGATTTACAAGCCTAATATTATAGTTACTACCGCAGTTTCTTCCATTGACATCACTTTCCCTCAATGTTGCTGTCATTCTACTTAGACATGTACTACTGACAAAATTCATCAACACCGCCAGCTCTTCAGACAGACATGCCACACTGCTCATAGTCTTATCAATCATCCATTCTTCATCTTTTGATGTCCACCATGGGGTATAATTTTGGAAACTGTAGCAGGCACATGCAAAGCAGCTGCACCTCTTGTATCTGCCTCAGCAATGACCACCCTGGGTATAGTTTTTGGAAACAGCAGCAGGGTCACCCAGAGCTGCCTCGTCTCTCATACCAGCTTCAGCAATGCCTGCCATGGCTATATTTTTATAGAAATAGCAGCTGGTTCACTCAGAGAAGCTGCCCCTCTTGTACCTACCTCAGCAATGCCTGCCATGAGTATATTTTTTGGAAACAGCAATAGGCTCACTCAGATCAGCTGCAGCTCTTGTATCTTCCTCAGCAGTGCTCATCAAGGGTACAATTTTTGGAAACAGCAACAAGCTCAATCAGAGCAGCTGCACCTCTTGTATCTGCCCGTATCACACCTTGACCCCATAGCCAAATAACTTATTTAATCATAAAAGGTTCTCTGTTCCACTACCTACTGCAGACACACAGACTGGCAATGTCACATTAATACAGAAAGAAAGGGCATGTCTCAGTGGCCCTATAGAAGAATACCTTATACAGCTGTAATATTAAAGGTTGTATTTTAGAAACAGTGGCAGACTTGCTTAGAGTACTTGTGCCTATCATATCTGCCTCAAGACAAACCCTTAAGTAGTTTCTTTGTTTAGCGTAGTCAAAAGCAGTCTTTCACATTGTGTTATGGTCAAGGAAGGTAGGAAAATAGTGTTGCAGAATGCAAAGGGTATTAACTACCTGACCCTAACCAACTACCTGTTTTTCATTAGGGTATTTTTAGGGTATGTGACATAGTGAAAGAGGAAATTTATGTCAGTAGATGAATGGATAAAGCTCTGTACCCATTTTAGAAATGCTAAAACAGTTACACAAAGTTCTGGAAGCATCAAGGTATGGAGCTAATCAAACAAAGAGCTAATTAAATGGTAGGGAGCTAATCAAACACAGAAAAGTCTGGAAGCATCCAGGTAGGGAAAAGTTTGGAAGCATCCAGGTAGGGAGCTTATCAAACACAGATGAAGGCAATGCTAATTAGGGGCAGTGTATAAAACCCACATAGGCAACATGAGGGAGAAAAACCTGGGGAAAATCTGGAAGCTGTGCTGTAAATGACAAGTTCAAGCTACAGAGACTTTTGGAAAGGACTGTCGTATTTGCAAGTGGACTTTATGGTACAACATGGAGGCTGGGAACCACAGCAGCTGGTAACCAGAGGTAGTGACAGTTTATTGTGTTTAGTTAGACTCCAGACAGGAGTAGGATTTTGTTTGTGTTTGTTAAAGGGGCTACAACCCCAGTCAGTTGGAGAAAAAGCTGCCTGGAAATAAACTGTACTGTTTTACCTCAGAATATGTATACTGTCTTTGGACACATCTGCACAACCCACCCCAGGGATATAATGGAGGTCACTCTATCATAGGTAATTTAGGGTAGTTTAGAGTTACCCAAAAGTGGCATTTAGGGTAAAGTATTTCTCTACCCACTCATGCCTAATGAAAACATCCATATCTCAGTGCATACATTATAACTGTTGCCCCACTTCCAACATCTTATTTAAGAAGTTTGCAACTTAATTTTTTTGGTAGCTCATCTGCACTTGTTGTTACATGATTTAAATGTGGCCTAATTCTCACACAATCTCTACTTTTCCTGCAGTCCACACACACTGAGCTGTCTAGAGTAAGGTCACTGACCTGATCCATCCAGCTTTACAATACACACTATAGGTTGGGCGTTCCTCTGAGTGGCCTCACCCATTCAACTGCCCCCATCCTTCCTGCCCTGACAGAGCCCTTTGGAGTTTAGCTCCCCAGATGCAGAAGCATTGGGCTCATGGCCTCATGATAAAACAGAATTATAAATGTTTATATTTGATCTGTCACTTTATGAAGGTGCTTTAAATAGAAACTGGGTTTCAGTGTGGGGAAAAGCTCCCTGATGAAGGCATTATTGTTGAGCCAAAGTGCTGGGAGTTGTGCCTCCAGCTAGGTGCATGATTTGTTTGCTTCAATAAAGGCAATGCTTTTGCAAAAAGTTGGAGTCCTTCACTTTTGTAACCTGGATTGATTTTACCTATGTTCCTGGCTCATGGCCTCCTGCAGCATCCTCTTTGGCAGCAATGGCTAATCTGCTTCTACACATATTCCACTCTAACAGCAGTACAGATTTAGTCCCATTCATGAGCTGCATAGTAGATGGAGTCAGCGGCTCTGTGGGAAATCCCCACTCTAGGCATGATTGCGACTCTACATAGAACACGGTAGTGTTTTGTCCCAACCAAGTCCTCCTGCAAAGCAGAATACCAAGGAGAGGCAGACACAAACAGTATACTGTACAAATAAATTGGTCCCACAAGACCACAGAAATCCACACCACTAGCCACTGGACACTCAGCAGAACAAATATCATACTGGACCACCACAGCAAGGGTTAAACTTGGCAAATATACCTATAGGGGCCATGCAGTAGCCTGACTCAAAATATTCAATGTATCTTCAAGTGTGAGCGAGCAGGACCATAACTCACAAATAACAGAAGATATATATGATATATGATATCTGAGATATGTCAGATATATAAGTGAAGACAATAGCTTACAAGAGAGGTATAACAGTTTCTGTTTAATTTCAGCTGCTCTCTGACTGATTCAGTATTCCATTGTGATGTATCCAACTTTGCAAGATATCAATTGTGACACTGTGGCATAGTCCAAAATGCAAGATATCATGATATCTTGCAAAGTGGGTCAAAAATATAGTATCTGTTTTATTCTGTGGTATTTCTCTCCAAACCTGTTGTATAAATTCTATTGCAACACTGGAAACCAAAGAGAACCACTGTCCCACTAGACAACCTGGAATATATTTTTTCTCCCATTGTTTTTCTGCAGTATAAAATCAATAATGGAAATGTGAACACGGTCAAGTGGGGAACCACTGCATTGGGATCTGAACAAGCACCTCCACCAGTCCCCACAGTGTTTATTGGCAGCCCAGCATGGGTCCTCCCTCACAAACCCATCCCACTGCACCATCAGCTCTTTTTTATACTGAAAATGATACAGTACATAGAAATATTGACAATTGCATCAGAAAAAGACCATTGGTCCATCCAGTCTTCCCATAACATCCTATCATGCCCCAAGTCCTTTTATCTATATAGTTTTTAGTCCACACTATACTCCAGTTCTTCCCATTTTACTGCTAATGCCCAGAGTATCTGTTAAGCTCTTCACACTGCCCCAGCTGTGCTTGAAACCACTAATGGTTTTGGTGTCCACCACATCAGCTGGCTGATTGTACCATGGTTCAACCACCCTCTATATAAAATAAAACTTTCTCAAATCCCTTCTGACCCCCCCCCACCACCACCATCAGTTTCCACTCATATCCCTGTACTCTTGATCTGCTATTCCTGATGGGTAATTCCTCATGGTTCATCTTGTCATTCCTTTCAGGAACTTGAAGGTCTCTACCTTATCTTCAGTCTCTTGTCTGTCCTCCAGTGAGTACATGTTGAGTTCCTTAAGCCGATCCTCAAAATATCTGCCCTGCTGGCTCTGAATCATTTTGGTTACTCTACATTGCATCATCTCCAGCCTGTCCTTATCATTCCTCAGATGAGGACTCCAGAGATGGGCACAGTACTCCAAGTGCAGCCTCACCAGAGATTGATGAGGAGGTAATCATACAGGTTCCAGTATTCAGTTCAGTTCAGGCAGGCTCAGGAGGTAAGAATTGATAGTGCAAGCAGTCATGTATGTACTGTAGTCCTCTGGTGAGATAGAAATCCACTTTCTGGAATCCAAAGCTGAACTCAAGCAGCTTGGGGTAAAGTGATGGTGGCCATGAGCCAGCAGCAGCCCCTTGGGTGTCTGTGAAATAGGACATCCAGCTAGGTGTATCATGGTCCAGCCTTGCAAGAAGAAAATCAATGCATCCAGTGCTGTACACAGCAAAACTGACAGACTTGTAGGAAAATGTGGTATTGGAAGAGAGCAGTGAAAACATCCTCATGTGGTGGGGAGGGCATAGAGTAGTGGTGGCAGAGCACATGGGTCCTCATCCAGCTGGGGTTCCCAGTGGGATTTATAGGCATCCTTTTTGCCATGTCTACTTATCAGGGTCCTTCTTTATAAAGTCAAGTATGCTATGACATGGAGCATGTGAAAAACTGGAATTGAAATGGGAAGTAACTATGCAGAACTGCCCTGTGGAGTCTTCCTAATGTTCATAAACTACAAAGGAGTTAATAGAGGCAAGTGCAGATCCAACTTTTCCAAGGAGGAAGGAGGTTGGTACCCTATGGGGACAGTTCAACAGTGCAGAGGGAGAGTTCAGCAGAAATCCTTCAGTGTTCCAGTGTACAAGTCTGCTAGTAGGGTTAAAACATATATGCTAATCTTGGTTGTCAGAGACTACTATATGCTTGTTTCCCTAGGAATTTTAAAGAAAATGTGCCTTTCTGGGAAACTAGGACTGGAGGTGGGGTAAGGATTACTGTCAGAACTATAGTACAGTGTATACCATCTACCTTGCCTGTACCATAAAATTGGTAGTGTAGGAATTGTCCCAAAGTATATTGAGGGTGCCTCAAAGGAAGGAGCAGGTGAACAACAAGAAGTGTTTCTGAACTTCTGATGTCCCCTCTGGGAGTCAGCGGTGGCTTTGCTGTGTCTACTTCACATCTAGGAACAGCCAGGAAGGACACTGTTCTTTAAATAAACTCCCACTGCTTGACTGGATGATTTGTGTGGTCAATCAATATGTTGCATTACCGTTACTAAGGTTAAAGGTGCCCTCTCTGTCTCAGTAGCTTGGGGTCTCACTAAAGACTCTACAAACAACCATGATTGGCATCCTCCTATGGTGGATGGCCCTGTCATCCCCAACGTCTAGGAGTTCAACACATAATCAAAAAGTGCAGAAACTCCACTGCAAATTCTTAGCGATTCATAGTTTATGCACTTACAGTAAGACACCACTAATATATAAGGTTTATATTGTACATACACAAATGCATGTTTACACACCATGAAAATAGTTTGATTTGAGTATTCTGAAAAATAAAATGGTAGTTTTTAATCACATAAAGCCTGAAAAAGAGCCAAATCTCCATTTGTATCTGACATGGGCACAAGGAAGCATACCTAATTGTAACAGCACAGTAGTTTGTCATAGGATTTGTGTTCTCATTTTATTTGTTTAGGAAATATAGATGATATTGTTATTAAACAGTGGGAAGGAACACTGTAAAGAAAGGGATGCAGTAGAAAGTAAAAATGAGAAAGAATGGCAACTGAGGGAAGAAAATTTAAATCAGTCAGTGGAGTAAGACAAATGCCAAAAGCTACTGCTGATACCCTGCTACAGTTGAAGGTGTTAAGCATTGCAGGTGAAGACTCTCTGTAGGTTATCTATTATTATTTTCAACTTATGACATATAAGGGTGCAGTTGTCACACACTCGTCCAATGTCCTCCCTCCAAGTCTGCCTAAGGCTGCACTGCCACCCCATAGTCCACCAGGTGGCAGCACTGCAGTGAAGGCAGTGACCTTTCCCCCACAGAGGAAGACAGCATCTTCTGGGATGTTCATTCCTTCCCTCCCTGGTTGGCACTCCAACAAGCAAAGCTTATTCCTGAACCAGGGTCACCATAGTTTCTAGTGGTGACTCTACTGATGCACCAGTGAGCCAGTTCACTGTACATCTTTAACAGAAATATTTCACCAGCATAGAAACATAGAAACATATACTTTGATGTCAAATAAGGACCGCCAATTTCCCTAACTACTGGATAACCTGTAGATCCTAGTCAACCAGCAGCCTATTTCTTCCTACCCCCCAACAAGAATTGTCTTATGTCTGTCCCATGCATTCTTGAATTCCCCTACTGTTTTTGACCCCACAACCTCCTCAAGAAGGCCGTTCCATGTGTCCACCACCCTCTCCATAAAAAAATACTTCCTCACATTACCCCTGAGTGGTCCCCCCTCTATCTTCAAATTGTGTCCCTTTGTTCTTTTTCTGAAAGATGCTACCCTCTTGGACTTTGTTGATTCCCTTGAGGTACAGAACTTAAAAGTTGCTATCATGTCCCCCCCTCTCCCTCCTTTCCTCAAGGGTATACATATTAAGCTCCTTTAGTCTCTCCTCATATGGCTTCTGTTGCAGACCATGCACCATTTTAGTTGCACTCCTCCAGACAGCCTCCATATTGTCTATGTCCTTGCAGAGATGGGGTCTCCAGAACTGAATGCAGTACTCCAGATGGGGTTTCACCAACTGTCTGTACAGAAAGATAGCAACTTCCTGTTTTCTACTGGTGATGCCTCTCCCTGTACATCCCAGTATCCCCTCAGCCATGCCTACTGCCTTCTCACATTGCTTGCTAACCTTTAGGTCATCTGATATGATTAGCCCCAGGTCCTTTTCCATTTTTGTTGTTGTTACTACCCCCCCATTGTGTACTCTTTCCCTGGGTTTTTGTTTCCCAGGTGCATTACTTTGCACTTTTTTGCATTTAATCCAAGATGCCATACTTCTGACCATTCCTCCAAACTTGCCAAGTCCCTTCTCATCCATTCCACCCCCCTTTGTGTATCAATCCTCTTGCAAATCTTTGTGTCATCTGCAAAGAGGCATACTTTCCTTCCAGTCCCTTCGCAATGTCACTTATAAAGACATTAAAAAGGACTGGACCCAGTACTGAACCCTGCGTTACTCCACTAGTAACCCCCCTTTCTTCAGAGTGGACTCCATTTATTATTACTTCCTGTGTCCTGTTGTCCAGCCAATGTTTTACCCAGGCTACCACCCTGGGACTCACTTCCAGGCTGGCTAATTTGTTTATTAATGTTTTGTGTGGGACTGTGTCAAATGCCTTGCTAAAGTCTAGGCAAGCCATGTCCACAGCCACTCCCTGGTCTATTACTTTGTTCACCCAGTCAAAGAAATTGATCAGATTCATCTGACATCTGACATGACCTCCGTGATGTGAATCCATGCTGCCTTGGGTCCTGTGCCCCACTGGCCTCTAGGTACTCAACAATTCTTTCCTTCAAAAGTGATTCCATCATTTTCCTTACAACTGAGGTCAAACTGACAGGCCTGTAGTTTTCTGCCTCTGTGTTGCTCCCACTTTTGTGAAAGAGAATCACAGCCACCCTCCTCCGGTCCTCAGGTACCACACTATCCTCCCATGATTTGTTAAAAAGGGTAGTCAGTGGTGTCACTAGTTCTCCCCTTAGTTCTTTTAGAATTCTGCGGTGAATCCCATCAGGCCCCATTGCTTTGTCTACCTTCAGTTTTAGAAGTTGTTTCAGAACTCTTTCTTCTGTGAAAGGATATGGATTGACCCCCCTATCCAGAGTGCTTCTATTGATTTGATTAGGTACCTCCCCATCTCTTCTTTTGTGAATACTGAGCAGAAGTATTTATTCAGTATCCCTGCTTTTTCATTGTCCCCCTCTGCCCACCCACCATCCCCTTTATTCAGCCTCACTATCCCCTCCCTTTGTCTTTCTTCACTCCCTAATGTACCTATAAAAGGTTGTATCCCCTTCTTAACCAAGTTAGCTATCTTCTCCTCGGTTTGGGCCTTTGTTATTGTGACTGCCTTCACTGTTTACTTCTGCTTTAACTGGTACAGTTCTCTGTCCTGCTCCTTCTGTGTTTCCTTATACTTCCTAAATGCTGTTTTTCTCCTTAACCTTCCCCGACACCTCTTTTGAGAACCATAGTGTTTTTTTCTTTCATTTTGATTTCTTTGCTTCACAGAAAGGCCTGTTGCCTCTGTGATGTCAGTTTTGATGTTTTCCCGTTGTTGCTCCACCCCTCCTTCTTGCCTGCTTGCTGGTGCTTTTCTGAGACACTCTCCCATTTTGACAAAGTCAGCCTTCCTGAAGTCCAGTACCCTCACTTTTGTATGGCTTGACTCTGCAGCTGAGTTTTTCATGAACCACACTGTTTAGTGGTCACTTGTCCTCAGATGGTTATCCACTTCTAGATCTGAGATCCTGTCTCTGTCCCCATTTGAGAGTACCTGGTCTAAGATTGCTCCCCTCAGAGTGAGTTCCAACACTAGCTGTCTGAGGCATGCCCCCTGTAGGGCATCGAGAATGGCCCTGCTCTTGGATGTGACTGCAGCACCATCTACTGTACCATAAGCCCTATCCTTGGGCCTGGAGCTATGCTGTATGGAGCTTCCCCATCCCTGTCCTCCACTAACCCACTGATCTTTTCCAGTGGAGGTCAACAGCATTAGACACAAGATTGCCACCAGGTATCTGTTTGATAAGGGTAAGGTTTCCCCCAGTTGTTCTCACTACAGTTTTCACCACAGTTTTTCTAACCATCCCCCTCCCCATAGCACCTGTTATTGCTAACTATTGATCCCACATGCATTAAGATGACTTCCTGTGGGGTAGCAAGCTCCCCAGTCCTCCATAGGAGTAGCTGTCTCAACTGGCCACCCAGCCAGCTCCTAAGTCTTCTTCTGAACTGGAACCATAGTGCTGATGGGCCATTTGTTACTGATCGGTACAGTACAATAACAAGGTAAACCTTTACCTCTCTGGCAGCCAGCATTAATCAGAAACAAAGTGAGCATAACTTAATCCAATGCGGAAAGCTTTAAGATTTAGAATACCCACCTCTCCATTCAGTGCACCTTTAATGCCCTTAAACTGTATCCCAGTGAAAACACATTCCTTTATTACACAGCAGCACCACCACCATGTGGTCAATCTAGAAAAATGCAAGTAACTAGTTATTAAAGAACTATATACATACACACTAACAATGTTTTATAAAATACGTATTATTTTTTCTATTTTCTCTATTATTAGAAAAATGACTCCAAGTGATTGGTTTAATAGTCACAATAAATCATTCCAGTGTATGTTTTATTGCAGTGTATAATCACACTCCAAAGTATGTTTTATTGTAGTGCATAATCTAACTTCTTGCCTCTTAGACCAGCATTGGCATTCCGTTACCCTACAGAAAATGCACACCTTGTCATATCTAGTTATTTAAATAATAGTTAATTGGTGCTTTACTGACCTTAATGTGTGGAAAGATCTTAATTGCTAAATGTAACCCAATTAGAGGTTGGTCTATAAGGGCTAACTTTCTATGCATTACTGTTCAAACTAAGTAAGCTTGTAAGATCTTCCTTTTAACACTTTTATTATGAAAACTACCTTTTTACTCAGTTTAACTTATCTTGTTTTTCACAAATATATTTGTTGAAAGTTGAACAATTTAATGGTTTCCTGTATTAAGCAATAACGCAGGATAAAGAAACTGTAGAGGGAGTAATTTGAACTGTTAATTAAAATGCAGAGGTGTAAGCACTTTCAAGTGAAAGCTGAACATTTTAATGGTTGTGTGTTCCAATATTAAAGAATAATGTAATTAAAAGAAAAATTGTAGAGGTTTGATTACTATGAAGTGCCAGTTCATTAAACTGTAGAGGTTTGAGTACTTTTAGATGCTAATTAATATCAAAGCAGTAGGAATGTTTATATTTGCATTATAGTTGTTATTGTAGTATACACAGGAATTTTTTTTTTAAGACTTGCAGGCAGGTCTGGGTGAAATTGGCAAATTCCCATCTTGTGGAATGATTGTAAAATTCCACAAATTTCATGACATTTTATGAATATTGTGGACTTTTCTGAATTATTTTAATTAGTCAAACCTCAGTCAATTCTGCACCTAAATATATGATATTCAGCATGCTTTCTGTGTGTGGAAGGTCCTGAAGGAATGCAAAGTTTCTTGATATTTGTATGAGTGGCAGGGAAATTACAGGGTCTCAAAGACTGGCAATTTATTATTCAGGATACATTTTTCTGAGTATTGCTATGCTTACTGTTTACTCACCTTTGGAGCTAGAAAATTGAAACATTATATGCATACTTTCTTGGAAAAGTCTTAGAAACTGCTACATAGAGAGGTAGATGGTTATATAAATTGTAAGTTACAGGAGTTCAAAATTTCTCAATTTAATTATTTGTTAAATTGTTTGAAAATTCTGAAAATATATAGATGTTTATACTGTATCTGCACTGCTATTGCAGGTATGCACTCAAGAGCAGGTGTGCATACCCAATGTAAATATGTCCTGGAATCTAATTAAGCTGGATAAATGAGGCTTAGTAGGTTCACATTTATTGGGGATACTTTAGAAATTACTAACAGTCAAAATGTGCTCTAAAATTCATTGATGCATAAGAGGTAATGCCACTAGAATCCACTTGTGGAATGTAACTTTCACAAAGCAATTATCATCACTGAATCACCTTACCTGTATTAGCCTCAGGCCTGCAATGCCCCTTCAATACTCCTGCAACAGTGATGCCCAGCATCATGCTCTATCATGACTGAACATATCCAGACACTTCTGCCACAGTGGCCTCAGTCACAACTAGTTGAAAGACCTAGCATCACTTCATGACACTGTTTTCAAATAGTAAAAGCTACACTATTATCTACAGGGTTGTTAAAGAGTCAGCAGGTGACATTGTACAGAAACTATGCTGCATGTGCATGTGCTTCAACAAGTCATTATGTCAGTGAACTCTAGTGGTTACCTGGCATATTGCAAGAAGAGAGGCTAGTGCATAGTGATGTCTATGACTATTTTGTATAGTTCATTACTTAAGACTGTGACCTGATACTTGGCAACACTATACTTTTACTGTGGAGTCTCCTTAGAGTACTACCTTATTGCCTTTACCTCCCTCTACAATGGCAACTCAAATGTATGACTGGGCAAAATGTATGGAGAAAATATATGGACATGGCTTCGACGAAAGTATCACAACATTCCACAATTTCAGAAAAGCTCATGAAATTCTATTTTAATTACTGATGTCTTTTTTGAAATCTTTTTCTGCTTATAACCTTGCCCAGCCTCTGAGGAAGATATTAGAGAGCTGACATACACACAGCATCTTTTTTTCCATCTTGGTTTTTCTCCCACCCAGCAGCTCATTTCCTATGGATATACCCTGCTTATAGGTATATACTCTGAACGGGGTAAAGCCAGTCATAATTCAGTTGGCTACTGGAGTTTTCTCCAACATTTTTCCCTCAGACCTCCCCTGGTGGGGACAGTGCCTCTGTCAAACCTGCACAGCCTCAGCTTCTCCTGCAGCTGGAGCAAAGTCCTTGGCCAGCCACATGGGTCTCTCTGCTGGTGGAACCTGCTGCTAAACTTCCTTAACTGAAATGCGGTGCTGAGCAGCAGATGTCTGTGTTAATGTCAGCCTCCCAATGTGATTTCACGGGATTGCTTCTGAATGCAGGTTGTCAGCATGGCAGTGCAACAGTCTGATGCTGGGACTTGGGGGTGGCCTCAAAGTATAATGTCTAGGGTCAGTGAATCTATATTCATTCGTGATAGTCTGTTGTCCAGTTTTAAAGTTATTGGGGCTTACAATTCTCCAATTTACATAATTTTGATATTTTAAAATGTCTGAATGTTTGGAAGCTTACATTTCAGTCACCTTTAAAGACAGAGATAGTAAACTTAGTACTGATTGTACAGACCATGGTAGAGTCTACTTACCAAATGTGGTGCAAGTTGGATGAATACTGTTTGAATTAGATGGAAACATTTTGAATCCCAATTTTGGCATCATTTTGTTAAATGTTCATGGACACCTTATAAAATTTGACAGAAGCAAAATCATAATTTCATCATAATTTCACCAGTGGAAGATAAGATTTGTCCAGCCCTTCATGCTGGGAAAAAAAAAAACTAGAGAGTTTTTAAAACATTAGGGACAAAAAAGACAAGCTTTGTAATGCTGATTTGCATCAAACAGTGGCTGAGCAGAAGGTGTTAAGAAACGTTTTATATATAGGCATTTGTTATGTAGCAGTACAGTATTGTTTGTTTAACACCAAAGGAAATTTTTATCTTTGTTAAGTTCAAGTAAAGGAACATGAAATTTCTGTTTTTCTTGAGGTAACAATGGTTCTTGAATCTGTTATCATCATGTGAGTGCATGTTTGGCATCTCCTCTGTTGCAGCAACATGCTGCCAATACATTCTTTTCTGCTGGCATCTTGCTTCAGAATATACTTTTCTGCAGACTGTGGGGATGTCTATATGCCAGAAGGGGGGTTGCCTGCATGTCTTAAAAAATTCATTCATGTTTATCCAGTAGCAACTGTAGAAGCAAGGGACAATTGTAACATTGTTTTACTTGTCTGGGACATAAGGAAACTTGACCTGGACTGGTTCAGCTAACCCTCTACTGTTCCATCTTGACTCGTGCAGGTTTCCCATGGCTGCCACGGCAATCAATGACGTTTACAAAGTTCCTAATTTAGCAGGCTCTAGTACACATCCCAATCTCCTACTTTGTTTCAGATGGCTAGGTTACTAAGGTTAAATAGGAATAGGAATTGACAAGTGTCCCTTCTTACCTATCCCCCCTCTACTTGGTGGACTATTTTGACACCATGCAGTTATCCAACAATCTTTTAAAATCAGTAATATTTTATCTTGAACAACTACATCAGATAATGCATTCCAAGGTCCTAACATACTCTGTGTAAAATAAGATCCTCTTATGCCTGTCCTGAACCTTCTTCCAAGGAGCCTCATTCCATATCCTTTCATACTATGCACAAATTCCTTGAATTCCAATCCCATTTGCACACATAAATTCATGTCCTCCTGTATACTATAAATAGAATAATAGATAGATGACTACGTATTACAAGGCAGTTAGACCATCAAGAGGTCTGGGGGACTTGGAACCTCGAGAACGAAGCTTGAGGATTTCCCATAGTCCCCAAACCTCAGATGGTCTACACCTTGTATCTCGTAATCATTATCTTTATTTTGTAATATATGGATGGAATTGTAAAAAACATGACTTTTTTTATGTGCATTGCATGAAAGGGGATGGCCGTCCGCTGCACTAAAGACAAGCTGTTTCTCAGCCACAGGTAGCACTAAAGACTGTCTCACTTGTTTCCAAAACATGTTTGTTCTATTTCTTAGGCAGTCCTACCTTTACTTTTTTCCATCATTCTTCGAATGTAGGATCAGCCAGATAGTCCATGAAACTGTTTGTTTAAAAATACACAAAAAACAGAGTTCACAAATTTCTGTTGCTAAGCGAGAGGAAACTGCTGACATGTTTTTTAGTTTCTTCAGCCTGGTCTTACAGAAAAGCTATCAATGGGGTTGCACACTGTCACTACCGGAATGCAGGAAGGGACATGGCTCCATGGCAACTGGGTTTGTTGCCAGGCAGAGTTGCACATGCGCTGTAGCATTTTGGGGATAATACTATCGTTTCTTGCAATGATAGTATTATTGGCAGTGAATTGTGGTATTATTAGGAGTGGAGTGTTCTGTGGTATGAATTACAAGAATTTTTTTGAATCGTTTTTAGTACTGTTATTTTGATGATCCATATATTACAAAGTAATAATAGGTCTCCTTTCTTTCTCCTTTGTTCAAGACTATACAACCCCACTGATTTTAATCTTCCTATGTAATCCTGTCCCTCCAGTCCATGAATGCATTTGGTAAATCTTCATTGCACCTTCTCAAGTGTTCTAATCTGACCTTTGGTGTGACTAACAGCTCTGCAAGGGCAGCAATTACCTGGCACATGGCAGTACAAATTGGGGACCCCACAAAAAATTCAATGTGAGTCATTATGACCATATTGTTTGGGTTACCAAAAGTGTCTAGGCTGTGATCAAGGTTGTAGTGCTAAGTCACTAGCTACCAGTGTTCTGAGTTTGTTTTTCCAAGGCTGGGTTGATGTGCATCACAATATTAAGGTCAGTGTACCTCATCTTCAGACATTTTGAGTGTCAGCATTCAACATTTCAATAACAAAATGTTAAGAGGTATACAGGGTCTGCCATGCAGGTGGTTTTCTCCCAGCCTCCCCATAGTCACTTTCTCTCCTTTCTCAGTCTCCCAGCTCTGTACTTTACCTGGACACCACTGTAGGCCAATTAGAGAGGAGGACTTGGATAATAAAATTAAACTAATCATGAAAAAGTCAAACAGATGTCCATAACTAATTACTATGAAGTTGATTGGTGATAAATTGTAAATGACCTATAAGAGACCTCATTCATCAAACTGTGTTTTTTGTCATTTTACCAACACATACACAAATAAACTGAACAATTAATACCTGAATGTAGTCCTGTGCCAATTTTCCCATGTTCTGCTAATGTAGCATAACACACCTCTGTTATCCATCACCTTCTGTTATCCCCCAAAATGTTGCTGCACTAAAGCTGTTTGATAATAAAGGGTGTACTGTAAAATTAAAAATAAACTCAGAACTTAACCATTATAGGCAATGGCTAAAAGTAACAGAGGTAGAGCTGTTGTGATCGGGGTCTGCTATAGGCCATCACCATCAGCAATTTTATCAATACCTAGAACAATATGGTTTGCTTTCTGATTGTCAACATGATTTTTGAGCAGGGAGACACACGGACACTGCCCTAATTGACTTAAATAATTTCATAACATCATTAAATATAGGCAAAAGTACTGGGCAGTGTTCGTATACCTCAGTAAAGCTTTTGATCTGGTTGATCACCAGACATTATAAAAAAAGACAGTATGGGATTGTGGTCCATGCAGAGTCTTTACACTGGTTTAAATCTTACATTTCAGATAGGAAACAACGTGTAATGTATTGATCATCCGTATCTAGTTTGAAGGAAGTAAAATGAGGGGTTCCACAGGGGTTGATTTTGGGCCCACTGTTGTTCAATGTGCATGATAATGATTTGAGCAAAAGGATATGTAAAAGTGAGTTCCATTTATATGCGGATGATACAGTCTTGGTTACATCTGTTGATAGCCTCGTCTCTTTAGAGCAAAAATTACAGGAAGATCTGACTTCATTGGAGTCTTGGTTCATGAATTCTGGTCTTCAACTTAATGGAAAGAAAACCCAATGTTTACTATTTTCAACTAGTCCCCAAGAAATTCATAAAAGAAAATTGGACATGTAATTAAAAAATGGTATTAAATTGAATAAAGTTAAAAGTTATAAATACCTGGGTGTGCTAGCTGACAATAGACTAACATTTATGGAACATATACTGTATGAAACTGCACACCCAGAGTAACTTAAGAAATCCATCCCCTTCAGTCAGTTTCTACGGATACGGTGCAAGTGTACGGATGATACTGACATTGATGTACAATCCCTGGAGCTGAAAAATGGATTCTTGAATGTGGGTATGATGATACTTTACTTAATAAAACCCTAGCTGGAGTTAGGAAGATGACTCAGAGGGATCTCATAGCAAATGAAACAAACCAATCTAAGAAAACTGCGCAGTCAGACATTATCACCTTTGTCACTGATTACAATCATGCATCAGGGAGAATCGGCAACATCTTATGGAAAAATCAACCCAGATTACTGAATGATCAGACTATGAAGAGTAACATAGTGGTACACCCTAGGGTATCTTTTAGAAAGGCTAGAAATCTTAAGGATAGACTAGTACACAGTCAATTAAAAGTTAGGACAAAACTTCCCAATTATGTTTACCTTCTAGACCAGTTAGTTGCTTCAAGTGGCTTAATTGCAACATTTGTAGTTACATAGTCCCATGTATGTACCTGGAAAATATGAGATGCCCTAGATGAATTGAGATCAGGGACTTCATTACATGCAAAACCATGCTTGTAGTGTATATTCTGTGGTGTGGTTGTGAGTTGTCCTATGTGGCAGAACAGTCAAAGTATTGAAAGATCATATACAAGAACTTATTAGGAACATCATTAATAAAAAGCTGGACAACCCTGTAGGCAGACATTTTGTAGAACATCATACTGCAATTCAGACCCTAGACCTCTCCTGTTTATGGGTCTTGAATATGTAAAACCATCAAGAAGGGAGACAAAGTAAACATGCTACTTAAAAGAGAAAGCTTCTGGATTTTTATTTAGATCCTGTGATTCCAAATGGTTTGATTGAGATGTGGAAACTGAAGCCCTTTCTCAAGTAAAAGCTTATAGATAATGTTTTGTAAAGCACTTAAAAATAAACCCTTTTTATTAGATACTATGATTCTTAATGACTGAAATGTGTGACTGGAAGCCATCTCTTAAGTAAATGATTTTGCATAATAATTTATGTAGCATGAGAACTTATACAACTAAGCAACTTTTATAAATGTAAGTGTTTATGTATGTTTTTTCTGTTTTTTTTCCCATCGCATGTGTAGAATCCATTGCCTCTCAACTTGTTACAATGTCTTAATCTGGATGACAGATATAACTGCATATGAACATACAAAACTGCCAGCAGAAAAAAGCCATTTGGTGTATCGAGTCTGCATGATTTTGCAGCTAGCACCCCTTCTGCAGCTGCCCTCCCACCCTACCCCCCATGACCCTCCCGTTTGCCCTATCTCAGTTCCTCTCGAAGCATCCCAGTTTTACAGGCCACCACCTATGCCAGAAGTGCATTCCACTCTGCTACCACCCTTGCCTTAAGGAAATACCCCTTCATTTTCTTCCTAAACCTTCCACCCTGCAGTCTAATGACATGACCCTGAGTGTCTCTCCCCACCCTCCCCCTGAACAGTCCCTCCATGAATGTCCTGTTTATTCCTCTCATGTACTTAAAGGTCTCAGCCATATCCCCTCTGTCCCTCCTCTCCTTCAGACAGTACATGTTCAGCTCCCTCAGTGTAACCTCATATGGTAACTCCCCCAGACCTTGGATCATCTTTGTTGCTCTGCATTCCACCCCTTCCACCATTCTAATGTCCCTCTTTAGGTAAGGGCACCAAAACTGAACATAGAACTCCAAGTGGGAACTGATAAGTAATCTGTATTATGGCAGAATCACTCCATCCTCCTAGAGATTATACCCCTTGCAATACAACCCAGCATCTTGTTGGCCACTGCTGCTGCTTTCCTACACTGTGCTGAGTTGTTCATTGCTCCCATAATGAGCACCCCAGATCTTTCTCCTCCTCAGTCACAGCCAGCTGCACCCCCCAAGATGGTAGATCCTCTTTGGATTCTTTGCCCTGAAATGCAGCACCTTGCATTCTTTGGCATTGAAACCAGGTTGCCAGGTGTCTGACCATGTCTCCAGCCTTGTTAGATCTTCCTGCAATCCCTGCCAACCCCCTTGGTCATCCACCACTACTCCCATCTTGGTGTCATCCACAAATAGACTGATCTTGCTATTTATGCCTTCTGAGATGTCTGCAATAAATACCCCAAATAACACCTGCCCCAGCACTGACCCCTGTGGGACCCCACTCATCACTGCCCTTGGGGATGATAATTCTCCTCCCACCACCACCCTCTACTGCTGTCCCTGTAGCCAGTACTCCACCCATCCCACCAACTGAGCCCCTGCCCCTGTGCCCCTTAGCATACATGCCAATCTCCCATGTGACACTGAGTCAAATGCCTTACTGAAGTCCAGGTACAGGACATCCACCACATGCCTTTTGTCCACTTCCCTAGTCAGCCAGTCATAGTAGTCCACTAGGTTGGTCTGGCAGGATCTGCCCTTGACAAAGCCATGCTGCTGACTGTCCTACACCCCAACAAACTCAAGCAGGGTCAGCAGCCTCTCCTTCATGATTGTTTCCATCAGGGCATAGTGGATACACTGAGACACCAATGTCATATCATGCACAATGAGTGATCACACATGTTTATCCTGAGAGGGTATTTCATTTCTCAAACTGTATTGACTATGCATTCAAGCCTAACGTGACTCCATGTTTAGAATAGTTAAGTTGCACATTTTTTTGTCACATTTTTATTATGTTTGTTTCAATTGTGAGAAGCACAGGGCACAAAGTTCAGGAAGGGACAAAGCTGATAATTTCTTTATTAGGGAGGAAAGTACACATGAACCAATGTTTAGCTGTTGGCAGTGTCTAAGTTTTGCTACATGTACACTTAACCATTAGAGTTTCCTAAGGGCATGGGAGTTCCTGGAGCTCTCCCATTCCCACCTTCCACTACTTATTTCCCCAGACAGCCACAGAAGGCTACAGCTCCTCCCAGGTACACTGTACTCCTACTTGGCATGTGGTGCTGCACTATGTGCTGTACCACTTCCCTCTTCTCACCCTCCTGCCACAATTACTCTCCCATCCAAAGGTGGGTGTCCTTTTATAGTTGCCCTCAGAAACAGTCACCTTTCATCCCCCCTCACAAATCGCCTCCCCTTGGACATCTCATTCCCCCCACTTCCTCTTCTACAATGGCCCAGCCCATTTTGAATCCCAGGTGCTGTGTCTGTTGAGCCAACACTGTGCAGCATTATTAATTAAAGTGGCAGTACAAGGACTCTATAATTCAATACTGTCACATCACTATGCAGCTGACTCACACAGCTGAACCTAGCTACTGTCCTCACTCCTCCCTCCTACACTTGCATCTTACTTGATCCCTTCTTGTTTTATTACTACTCGATTCACTGTGGACAGTCCCAGTACAATAAGTCTCTTCCTTGCCTGAGGACTCCCGTCTTATTCCGAAACCACAATTCCCACCATGAACACAGCAAACTTCCTTATACTTTTCTCATTTATTTCTTGCCTACTCTCATCCGCTCCTCCGCTCCCATGCTCTAGCTACATTTACCCAGCCCCCAAAGCCCCTCTATCTCAACTTCTCCAGTTAATCTTAGACCCCCTTTCACCATATCCCTCACCACTACCCACCTTCCCATTGATTTCTTCCAGTACCTTACCCCCTTAGATGGCTTCCAGCATAACCTTTTTATTGTTCTCTCATGTCGCGCCTAAATTGGACACAAACTCCCAGCCACATTTTCCTTGTTCCTACTCATCCTGCTCCTTGCAGGGGATGTTGAACTAAACCCAGACCTTTGTGGGAGATCATTTGTTGGTGACCTACACAGGGACCTAAGTATTGAGCACATGAACATCAGGAGTCTCTTATCAAAATTAGATTTACTTAACCCCTGGCTAATTCAACACTCCCCAGACATTCTTTTTCCTCACTGAAATGCAGCTTTCTGCAAAAACCCCAGATGCCTCCAGGACAATCCCCAACTATGCACTCCATCAGCAGGACTGCAGCAAGAGGGGGGTGGAGGGGTAGTGATTTATGTAAGGCAACCACTCTCTTTCTCAGTAATCAAGAAAGAATTATGCCATGGCTCTCACAAACTTATTCTCACCTACATCACCATCCCCTCTACTCTCCCTATCTTCATTAGAGTGATCTATGCCTCCCCTCGGCTAGCCCACGAAGTGCTCGTCTCATGCTTATCCACCCTACCACTAGGGCTGGGAGAACTCGGTGAAGTTCTGAGCCTTATTAAATAAGAACTGGTACATGGTGAAATTCTGATTTTTTCTTATTAGTTCTGATTTATTGACAAATATTTGACAAAATGCAAAAAAATGCATAAAAATGGCCAAAGTTGGTCACACTTGACACAGAGGTACAAAGGAAATAATTTAATGGATTATTTGTATAAAAATGAATGTGAAAGTGCTAAATAAAAAAGCAATCACTCACTACTAGCCCCTTCATGGCTGGTCTGCAATGGTGGCATAACCTGCTCGGGTCCGTGACATGCTTGTGCTGGGAGAGACAGAGAGAGACGAAGAGAGAAAGAGAAAGAGAAAAAGAGACAAACAGATACAGAGATCTATATCCTTAGTGTTCTAACATGTAAAAAACTAAGATCACTCTTACTAATGTGATGTCCTTCTAATGACTCCTGCCCATGCCCACCTGTCAGGGACACATTTACTGCCATGACCAGTGACTGTACACAGCACACCGACAGCACAGCAGTCCACCACCACTTCCTTCCAAGATTACCTGACTCCTACAGTACGGTAACTGTAAAGTGACCAAATTCAGCAACTGTTAAGTGTGTCTCAGAATTTGAATTGAAGATGCAGACACATGTTGTGCATAGCCCCACACAGCACAGTCCCACACTGGGGTTGGTTAATGCTTATACGTAATATAATGCGATATGCTATAAAACTAATGATAATAAGAAGGAATACTGGGGAATGAGTGATGATGATGACACTTGTGTGTAGTTGTACTTTACATGTGTTGTAATGTAAAGAGCCTGCTATGAGTCACAACATCAGATTTTATCCCCTGGGCCACCCACAGCCAGCAGCACAGGTGCATCAACTTGTAATAAACATTAACCAGTGATTGTTATTGGATGGCGCAAGTTAAATATTTATTTTGCCAGCCTGCTGCCCTTACCCTGTACACATAGCCACACTGAAGACAGGGGAAAACATTTTTATTTAGGATTTCTGAGACTGTTGCATTTCTCATGGGCACCCCTGCAGTCTCTGACTATTCCCACTGGATGGCACAAGTCAAATATTTATTTTGCTAGCCTGCTGCCCTTGCTCTGTACACACAGCCACACTGAAGCCAGGGAAAAAAATGTATTTGGGATTTCTGGGACTGTTACATTTCTCATGGCCCCCCTGCAGTCTCTCTCTCTCTCTCTCTCTCTCTCTCTCTCCCCTTTTGACAAAATCATGAATGAACATTAACAAGTGATTGTGATTCATGATTGGATGGCACAAGGCAAATAATTATTTTGCCAACCTGCTGCCCTAGCCCTGTACACATAGCAACACTGAAAAGCCAGGAAAAAAATGTATTTGGGATTTGTGGTACTGCTACATTTCTCATGCCCGTCTCTGCAGTCTCAGTGTCTCAGTCTCTCTCTCTCTCTTTCAGACTCTCTCTCTCCTCCCTCCCCTGATGGCACAAGTGAAAGATTTATTTTGCCAGCCTGCTGCCCTTGCCTGTACACATAGCCACACTGAAGTCACAAAAAAAAAAAATGATTTGGGATTTTCTGTAACTGTCAAATTTCTCTTGTGCCCCCAGTAGTCTCTCCCTCTCCCCTCTGGATCTGGAATGGCTTAAGTCAACAATGTTGCTAGCCTGCCCTTACTCAAGCACACAGCTACACTGTCTGAGGTCAAGAAAAAAACAAAAAAATAAACTTTCATTTGAGATTTTCTATAACTGTAAAATTTCTCTTGGGTCTCCAGTAGCTTCTCCCTCTTTCCTCTGGATTTGGAATGGCACAAGTCAAAGACTGTGCCAGCCTGCCATTGCTCATGTACACAGTCATAATGCCACACTGCCACCCTGTCTGCCTTTTGCCTCCCACACTGCAGCCACCTAGGCCACCACTATCTCCCCAGTCCCTCCAGATTCCCCCCTTTCTCCAGTCTTGACCCATCAGTTTTTCTCCTCCTCTTGCCACAGTAAGTCTCCTTTCTCTCTTCAGGTTTCTCTTCCCTCCCCTCCAAAAATGTATATTTTTTTATATTTCTGTTTTGTTTTTCTTTTTGGCAACTTCTTCTGGTGGCTCTCTGCTGCAGTGAATGAATGAGGTGCTCCTCTGACCACCATCTTCTTGTCTGGGCCGTGTTGCACACTCAGTATGGTTATAAACTGTCAGTGCTTCACATAACCATCTGTTGCCTGACTGGATGTTGCCGGCCAACTGTACATGTTGCAAGCATGCGGACAGCATCCCCATGGCAACAATACACAAAATGGCACAACTGGCCTTTCCACGGACCTGGAAACAGACTTCTGTGGTGAAGTCCCTATTTATCCAGGTCTGTGGATGGTGGATTTGATCTGGGGTCTGGATCTGCTGCAGAAAAGTCCACCCAGCCCTACCTACCACCCCTTGCAGCATCTGGCTAGTTACTTTTAATGGGTGACTACAATCTAGATTAGCTCTCTTTCTCCTCCAAAACCACCATCTCCAAAATCAAGGGCCTGATTCACAAAGCTTCTGGGGGCAGCTCAAGTGGCTTGTGTCCAAAAGAGTGGCGCAGAGTGCCCGTTGTGCCAAACAATGCCACAGGAGCAATTCACAATGGCAGGCTGCATTGACCACATGCAACCTGCACTTAACTGCCCTTGCACCGCCCTTGCACCATACACCTGTTCTGTGGCATGGCGCCAGGGGCTTGCAGCAGATGTAGGATGCCACTACCCCTGGATCGCAATTCACAAAATTCCCCCAGTGGTGACATTTCTAAGTAACCTTAGATTTGCACTGGCTAGAGTAAGCATGCTTATAATTTCACCACTGGGGGGAGTTACCTAGGTAGCGGCATTATGCCATGGTCTCCCCTTCCCGATGTCCCCAATCATTACATAGCCTGGCAGCCCCTTTCCCTGGTAGTCTAGTGGCCCCCTTCCTGAACCCTGATCCTGATGAACAGAAACAATTATGTTGACCCCTTTTCCCTGGTTGTCCAGTGGCCCCCCTACCCGAAACCCAATTTGTGTTAAATAATAAAATCTATTGTCCCTTTTACCCTAGTAGTCTAGTGGGCCCCCACCCAGCAGTACTCTATCACCCCACTACCCCAACCCATAAAGTGTCTGGCAACTGGCACAACCCATCTCTCACCACTGTGGCCAGTTGCTGACTGAGCTCTAAATGAGTGCATACTGTACATAGTATGCACTCAGTGACTGACAGCTCACTGAGCTTGTACCAGGTATAGTAGGCACTCATTCAGAGCCCAGTCAGTGGCTGGCTGCAGTGGTGAGAGATGGGTCCTGCCTGTAGATGGCCCTTTTATGGGTTGGGGTGCGGGGCAGTAGAGCACTGCTGGGTAGGGGGCCCACTAGACTACCAGGGTAAAGGGGACAATACATTTAATTACTGCATATTGATCGGCATTTAGGAGTGGGGCCACTGGACTACCAGGGCAAAGGGGACATTATTTGTAAATATTTCATAGGGGTCAGGGTTCGAGGAAGGGGGCTACTAGACAGCCAGGGAACAGGGGCATATATTATGTTATATGGCAAGGATCAGGGATGGAGGGCAGGTGTGCGTATGCACATTGCCCCAGGCTTGCGGCACCCTGTCAAGGTGCACTGTCTGTTTGGTGCACTGCTAGGGTTTCCTCAAGCCATGAGACTTTGCCACCAGGACCCCTCCCATTAGAGAACTGGACACAGGGTCTGTGGCACAAAGGCAATCGGCACAAGCCACCTTTGGAGCAGCTTGCAATGAGTTTTGTGAATTGGGCCTGGAGCCTTTAAACCTTACCCAGTTAATCACTGAACCCAACTGCTATAATCCTTGCTCCACAAACCACTCCCTAATTGACTAGATCCTCTTCTCTCATCTCCATAGAATATCCACTGCCAGGCTAATGGATGTAGCCCTAAGTGACCACTGCATCTCTTACTGTACCAGAAAACTCCAACTACCTAAATCAGCTCCTAAATACATTAAAATTGAGGAGGCAGTATAGTGCAGTTGTTTAAGGCTCTGAGCTGCAAATATGGAGATGTATGTTTGAATCCCACGGCCCCCACTTGCATACTGTGTGACCCAAAGCAAGTCACTTAATTTCCCTGTGCTCCCAGGTTACACCTGTCAACAAGCTTTCAGGTTAGTGTTTCTCACCTTGTTAAACAATTGGAAAAAAAAATCTGACCTCTAAACTTGCTCGATACTCACTCTTTTCTGTGTGCCCTGGAACATGCAAACTGGTCTACTCTGCATCAGACATAGACACAGCGCTGGTTTGGTTCCTATAAATTTTTTACACAGGTCAGGGACTCTCATGCCCCTCTGGTAAAACCAAGAGTCAAGAAACACCACGATCCTTGGTTCTCTACCCCAATAATTGCCTATGCAAAGCCCAAGGCAAGGCCTTGTCCCTTTTTAAATCCTTACAGATGCCACATGCCAGACAAGCCTACAACACTATCAGGAATGCCTACACCTGTGCCATAAGATGAGCTAAAGCTGATTACTTTAGATCCCATTTATACACTGCACACCCTTCCTCCTTCTGGAAGGTGGTCCACTCCCTCATTGATCCTTCCTCTCAAACCAATACGCCCACCCTTAGGCAAAGTGGCCAACCAATTATAGACCCTGTCAGAATAACTGATACCATAAATAAATTCTTCATCACATGTGATCTTCCAGACCATCCTATACCCTCCTCCCAAGGAGAAAAAGCAGCCCCCCAAAACTCTTCCCACATCACATTCCTGCTTGCTCTCACCTCTATGGAAGAAGTATTTGACTATCTACTCCCTAAACATCTCAAAATCCAGCCCAGATCAGATTCACCCCAAACATCTGCACATATCTGCACCTGCAGTCACTCTACCACTCACATTCCTATTTAACCTGTCTTTCTCCTCAGGCATGGTCACACAAGCCTGGAAATTGGCCTGTGTCATCCCTCTTCACAAGGGTGGTGACTCCTAAGTGCCTGGAAACTACCAGCAAGTCTCCCTCCTCCCAGCCCTTGAAAAACTACAAAAAGCATTAGTCCAATTCAGGTTGATTTCTTCACCGCCTCTAATTTCCTTTCCCTATACCAATCAGGTTTCAGAAAGCACCACTCCACTATATCCTGCCTCCTTCAAGTCACTAGACACATCCATTTGGTCACTGACCAAGGCCATCTAACTGCTCTAGTTTTTGTAGACTTGGCTAAAGACTTTGATTCAGTCTCTCCCTCCTGCTTCTAAATAAACTTGAAGTAGCTAGGCTTGCCCCCTCCCCTGCAATTCAGTGGTTCAAATCCTACCTAGAAAACAGACTCCAATCAGTCAGAGTAGCAAACTCTACTTCTCCCCTCCCCCCAACACTTACTGGTGTGCCCCAAGGATTGATTCTGGGTCCCATTTTGTTCTTCTTATTTATAAATTGTCTCCCATCTATTTGCTCAAGTTCCCTCATACACATGTATGCAGATGACACCATCCTCTTCACAGTCTGCCCGGTTCTAAGTAAGCGCAATCCCTAATACAACAGGACTTTCATAACATGCAATCTGGGTTCCAGGTAAACCAACTCAAAATCAATACATCCAAAACAGTTTCTATGAGCTTCAGGATGGAGCAAAAACTAGCCAGAGCACCCCTTTCCTCTGCAATCACTTCCCTGAATGGGACCTCACTAACCTCTGTCTCATCCATCAAATATTTAGGAGTGTGGCTTGACCTCCAGTTAAACATCTCAACCCACACAGAAGCCATCACTTCAAAGCTCCATCCTAAGCTAGGTATTCTATACCGAAAAAGAGACTCCTTCCCATTACTAGTGAGATGGGAATTATTGACTAAAATGATCACTCCCATTTTTGACCACGCAGATGTAGGATAGTGCATTGCCCCCTCCTCTTCTTTAGCCAGGCTAGACTCCTTCCTATATGCCTTTTGCCATTTTGCCACAAACTCCCCCCCCCAACCTGGATCTATGATGCCGGTTCAACTACCCTTTTGTTGACCGGCATCTTGCCAACAGGAATCATGTCAACCACAAGTTGCGGTTTATATGATCACTGTGTGTCTCCTGGTCCATTTTTTTTTTTAAATCGGGGAGATTTTCCCCCTGAACACCCCCAGCTGGGGGCTCTGCCCCCTATCTTTAGGATTATCAGCTCCAGTCAGAGTTGATTCGGGGTGGGGTGCAGGATCGGGAGACAGTGTGCCCCTGTCTCGGGCACACCAACACAGTGACCTGTTGGCAAAGTGTCTATTTTGCCAACAGGGTTGTAGTTTGCTGTTTTGGTGTAACCCCAGAACTGACCATTGCTCTTTCCTCTCCACCCTTAGTATATTACCCCATCCAATTATTGCTTCATCCACTCTTCTCCATATTATCCAAGTTTTGATTTAACCTGCTCCCTCCTTACCTGTCAGAGAGGCTAACACCAGCAAACACTTTATCATACACACTATGCTCAAGGGACACCTGCTCCTACACCCTACCCAAATCATCCTCAACCGCTGGTAAATCCACCTTCACTTATAGGCTCCCTTCATAATGGAACCAACTACCACCTCTCCTAAGAAACTCACTCTCACACAACTCTATCAAACAACAACTTTGTCTGCTTCCACCACCCACCTGCTTCTGCTTCTAGCCTACCCAGTCTCACGTCCCAATCACCCAGTCCTTCCCTCATAAGTTTCAACGATGATGGAATCCTAGCTATTCCTCCAGGAAACAGTAAACCTTTCAGTTTCTCCACATATTTTTCAACCAATGTATTATATGCTAATAATTGCTCTGTATCACCTTTGTGTATATGTCATCATCTTTACTTAATCATACTGTGACTATTACGTGTATCCAGTTGCAAATGTTTCTGCTTAGAAGTATTGCATTTCTAGCCAAATTCTAATGGCCTCATATGGCCCTTATATGTACCCATCTGTGTATGCCCTTCTGAATTTTATATTACCTGTATATATATTTATATGTATTATGCGTTCTATAATCCCTGTTACTCCTGTCCCCAGGTCGCACCTGGAAATGAGCCTTGGCTCAGTGTGCCTTTCTGTTACCAAATTTATAAATAAATTAAAAAAGGTAGACCTATGTGAAGTGTTCTGACTGCACATCACACAAAGGGACACTTTACTTTGCTATTTGCCTAGAGAAATGCTCACTCCGCTAAGTGAATACTGTGTGCCGTGGCATTTTTTTGGCAAAGATGCCACTACCCATAGTTCCTGACAGGCTGAGCAATGTATAGCGGCACCTGGTCTATAATTTTTTTTGTTACTCAAACCATCCCCTCCTATAGGATGGCTGCCACCCATCTCCCACCACACTAGATGCTAAAATTGTTCCTTTCACCTTGTAGTTCCCACCTCTCTCCTTCTCCCAGTGCCCAGCAAAGTCTTGTATAATTGACTACAGCACTTCCCCAACCCAGTCACAGCATAACAGCACTTCCTCTACCCCACTCACCTGACCTAGTTAAATATACAACAATTCCCACATCATTACCCTCTGGCATCCCCTTACTCATCACCCAGAAAATATGAGCAAGGATCTTATTTGTGAATCATGAAATATTTTCCTCCACGGTGACCAGATTCTCTGTTTATCTTTGGCTTATCCAATGAATGAATTAGTGATAGAGGTAAGGAGAAGGATTATTTTTAAATTGTAGAAGCTCTGTAGGAACACTGAGAGGAGGAGGGAGGTGGGTGCCATTAAGCTGGGGGTAGAGGGAACAATTTTATCATCAGTAATTGTGGGAGGGAGTCGTGACATGACATAAATGGATAGGGTGTTTTTTTTAAGTATTTAAGAAGAGACCTTCCCCACACAAGTTTGAGGTGAAGTGGGTACATTTTTCCTCACTACAGGTAGTATGTAGTTCCCGACTTTGCTACAACTTCACTGGTGACGTTTTTATTCACAACACCCCTATCAGTGGCCATACAATGTTGCTGGCAGTGAGTTCCATTAATCAAATGACATGACACTGAATCCAGTTTTTTTTGTTTTACAGGAAGTGAAATTTGGGTTCTAAAAAGCTTGTAAGTTACGAAATAAGTAATATGGAAATCTGAATGTTAGCATACTTACAAGGGATCTGCTGGTCAGAACTGCAAGTTTAGTACTTTTGGTAGTATCCCCTCTTTAATATGTGATGGTTCTTGACTACTATCTGCTGATCTCTTACTATCATCATTTACTGATACCTATTATGTCTTTGATTTTCCAGATGCATGTTCCAAAGGCCACCTGTACTACTTTCAATAAAATAAAATTAAGCTGCAGCATGGCAAATGTGATGTGCCTTTACAATTGTAATAGACTCCACAGTAAAGACTAGAGGATGTATTGCAGATGAGAGAAACTTGCAGTTTTGAAAGACTTTCTATTGGGCAACATCTGGGAAAATTTGAGTCTTTCGAATCATTATTTATAACTGGGAACAAGTCAAAAGTTGCAATTAAATCATGTTTCCTCTGTGAATACTATGTTTTGGTTAATCGATGACTCTACTTCATTGCTCCAGCATATAGCAGAATGTAATTTACATATATAGCCAACATCCACAATACAATAAATTCCTTTCTTGACTTCACCGTCATCTTTATGAGTCATTAGGGAAGACAGATGATGGTTACCGCCAAGTAAAGAAATGATAAACTGGCATACGCTGTATTAGGAAGGCAGCTATGTATTTTTTTTTTCTTTTCAGAAGTGAAGGCTACTATAATTACAGCAGAATGTATACTACTGTATTTCCTGCATGACATATGTGAATGTTCCAAAGAGCCGTTTCCTTTCCTTTACAATGCAACATCTAGAGCAGGAAGTTTGGTTCTACCAAGGACTAAGTAGGTCAGACTTAACCCATTCATCCACTTATAGACCAAATCCTGTTTTCATCTGGAGTCACAGACTATGATTTGCTATCATTTGTTCCCAATGAACTGGTAAACCAGATGATATCATAATGTCTGGAGCATTTAACTGTGGTTCAACTCACAGAACCCCACCCACAAGACACTGTCATCAAGCTTGATGATGCTTTAGTCATTTGCATTCTGGTCATCAGGAACAGAAAATCCATATGAAATAGGCAGGTCTGTTCATGCAATATATCTGATTAGATTATAAAAATGATCAGTACACCCCTTTTGACAATACAGCAGGTTTCATTATAAGTGGTCACTGCTGGAGTACTTGGTAGGATGAGCCTCTTTTAGATCTCTGTGAAGCTGACTTCTTCCTGTGTCGTTAAGCGAGGCCTACACCAGGGGTAGGTCTTACTGGCCTGAAAATCTATTTTAAAAACTTTATATTTTTAGATATGAATGAACAAATGAATATTGTACAGTAGTACTCAAAACTCAAAATTTTCCTGATGAAAATATTGTATATCTACTATTTTTATGAGTGGAAAGCTTTCTGCAGCAAGATTTTTTTCAGTAAAAATTGGCTCACCGTGGCCTGTACTTTTATGGTTCTGATATTGGCAATAAAGTGCTCCCAGTTACATTACATACATTATGTCCCTTACCCACAGAGCATGCAGACATTTGTTTGGCTGGATACATAGATGCATAGATATATAGAATTTTTTGGCAGATAAGGACAACCTGGCCCATCTAGTCGGCCCATTTTTTTAACCTTTAACTTATGCTGCAGACTGTAGCTGATCTGCAGCTTTCCTACCCTTCCCTTTTTCTAGGGTTCCCTTGTGTGTATCACATGCATTTTTGAATTCCTCCACCATTTTTGCCCCTACCACCCCATGATGAGGCTGTTCCAAGGATCCACCACCATCTCTGTAAAGAAATACTTCCTCACATTACCCCTTAATCTTCTTCCCTCCAACTTCATCTCATATCCCCAAGTTCTTGTCCATCTTCTTTTCTGAAAGATGCTACCTTCCTGTACCTTATTGATCCCTTTAAGGCATTTATACATCTCTGTCATGTCCTCCCCCTCTCTTTGCATCTCCAAAGAATACATATTGAGGTCTCTCAGCCTCTCCTCATATGACTTCTGGTGCAGCCACTGTACCATTTTTGTAGCCCTTCTTTGGACTGCCTACACTCTGTCTATGTCCTTCCTGAGATGCAGCCTCCAGAACTGGTCACTGTACCTCAAATGAGGTTTCACTAATCATCTGTATAGTGGCAACACCACCTCCTTTTTTCTGCTTGTGATGCCTATCCCTATGTACCCTAATATCCAAATGGCCTGTGTAACCACCTTATCACACTGTCCAACCACCTTTAGGTTCTCAGATATAATTATTCCTATATCCCTTTCCTGTTTAGTTGCCGACAGTACCCCTCGCCCCATTGAGTAGTCCTCGCTAGGGTTCCCGTGACCTAAGTGCATAATTTTGCACTTCTTTGCATTGACTCTCAACTGCCATACATTTGACCAATCCTCCAGCTTGGCCAGGTCCCTTCTCATTCTTTCCACACACCCCTGGTGTGTCTACCCTATTTCAGATCTTTGTGTCATCTGCAAAGAGGCACACTTTCCCCTCCAGCCCTTCTGCAATGTAGCTTATGAAGACATTAAAGAGAACTGGGCCTAGCAATTGATCCTTGAGGCACCATGCTGGTCACCTCCCTTTCTATGAACTGAACTCTGTTCACTACCACCCTTTGTGTCCTACCACTCAGCCAATTTCTAACCCAGTTAACAACCCTGGATCCAACTCCCAGGCTGCTCAATTTGTTTATTAGGCTTTTATAAGGGACGGTATCGAAGGCCTTGCTAAAATCCAGGTAGGCCACATCTACTGACCCTCCCTGATCAATCTCCCTTGCCACCCAGTCTAAAAAATCTATCATGTTTATTTGGCAAGACCTGTCTGCTATGAAACCATGCTGTCTTTGATCCTGCTGTCTGCTGGATTCAAGGTATGTCACAGTCCTTTCCTTGAGTAATGATTCCATTAATTTTCCTGTCACTGAGGTTAGGCTGACTGGCCTGTAATTACCAGTCTCCTCTTTGCTCCCACTGTTATGGAGATAGACAACATTTGCCCTCTGGCAGTCTGCCAGAACCACACTCATTTCTAATGATTTGATGAACAAGGCTTGTCAGTGATCCTGTTAGCTACTTTCTTAGTTCCTTTAGAATTCTGGTATGTATTGCATCTGGCCCCATTGCTTTATCTATTTTCAGTTTTTCTAATTCCATTAGCACTCCCACTATTGTGAAAGGACTGGTATCTACACTGCTCCCCTTGGTACTTCTAACACCTAGCTGTGGTCACTCCCCACCCCATTCTACCATTAACACTCAACAAAAAATATTTGTTCAGGATTTCTGCTTTTTCCTGGTCCGCTACTTCTTACCCCTCCCTTCACTTTCTAATTCCACAATTCCACCCCTGGTTTTTCTCTTCTCTCTAATTCATCTAAAAAAGGTCTTGTCTCCTTTTCTAATTGGCTTGGCTATTCTTTCCTCTGTCTATTCCTTAGCCTTTCTGACTGCTTTCCCCACCTTCTTTAGCTTTTCCAGATACATTCCTTTATCTTTCTCCCTATGTGTTTCCTTGTATTTTCTGAATGCTGTCTATTTTCCCTAACCCTTCTTGCCACCTCCTGTGACAATCAGAGTGGCTTTTTCTTCCTCTATATTTTACCTAGTTGCCTAATGCAAAGGCTTGTGGCTTCCATTATGGCTCCCTTAAGATGTGCCTATTGTTCCTCTACATCCCCTTTTCCCACTCTACCCACTAGGGCTTTCTTCAGACATACCTCTGTCTTTGTAAAATTGACTCTTCTGAAATCCAAGACCCTTGCCTTTGTATTGCTGGATTCCTCTACTGCCCTCAAGTTAAACCATGGCATATTGTGATCGCTGGACCCCACATAACTCCCCACTTCTACATCCATTACTCTTTTTCCATTTGTGAGCAGCAGGTCAAATATTGCCCCCTCACAGGTGTGTTCTACCATAAGCTGTCTGAGTCCTACTCCCTGAAGAGCTTCCAGGTTGTTTCTGCTAGTTGCTTTAGCTGCAGTATGGGTGCTCCAATTGACATCTGGCAAAGTGAAGTCTCCCATCAGCAATATCTCCCCTTTTGCTGCCATTTCATGCATTATTTCCATGAGCACATCGTCCAACTCCTTCACCTGTCCCAGAGGTAAGTAGATCGCACCTACTCAAATGCCAGTACCATTCCTTGTTTCCAGAATAACCCACAGTGCTTCCCCTGCCTCCCTCATGCCCTTTACTTCTGTAGTTTTTATTTCCTCCCTAACATAGATAGTCACTTCTCCCCACTTTTTTATACCCTATCTTTTCAGAGCAGAATGTACCCTGACACAGCTATATCCCAGGCATGGTGTACCATGACTTGGTCACAGTAACAATGTCCAGGTCAGCCTCTGACATCAGGGCCATTAGGTCTGAGATTTTAGTTGCAAGTCTGCAAGCATTCGTGCACATGGCTTTCCATGGCCTGTCAACCCTCTTTTTAACTTTTTTTCCCCTGACCTTGTGTTTTACCTCTAGTTTTTTTCCAGTAGGCATACTACTGAGTCCCTCTTCCATTTGTGTTTGTTTACCTTCCATCATGCTCCTGCTAGTCTCTTTTTGCATTCTGTGATTAATTCTAGTTTTTTGGGGGAGTTTCGGCTAAGTTCCTTTCTTCTAGGGTGCCTTTGACAGGGTCCTGTGCCTCCAACTCCCCTTTTCCTAGTTTAAATGCCCAATGCATACATCAAATGTTTGGCCCAGTGCTCTTACTCCTTCCCTCATTAGGTGCAGTCCATTGTACCTGAAGAGCCTCCTCTCCCAGAAGTCTCTCCATGAACCAACAAAGTGGTAGCCTCTTTCTTGACACCAGCTTCATAAACATTTGAACTCTTCCATTTCTTTTCTCCTAACTCCTTTGTGCTACTGCCCTTGCCCCATACAGAAAGGACCTCAGAGAAAACCAGGGAGGTTGTTTGAGTGACTAATTGGACTCCTGGTTTCACTAGGTTTCATTTGGCTTCCTCTACTGACTGCCCTACCATTTCATTTGTCCACAGGTGTACCAGGATCTTCAGGTTGTCCCCTTCTTTTTCCACTATCTTTCCAATGCAATCAGTGTCACATTTTGCTGAAGCCCCCAGGAGGCATCTGACTAGAACCCTTGTACAGTGAAGCCCACCAGGATGGAGCCCAGCACTCCAGAATTCTGCAGTAGTGTTACTGCAGCAAGCAATTCAGTTTCAATGGGAGTTAATCCCTTTTGTCATGCAGCAAACCCATGAAACTGTGCTTCATCCCAGTGGGCTTCACTGTATGTCCGTAGTCGCTCGGTTGGGTCTCTTCCTCTCTTATCATGGAGTCCCCAACAAAAATAACTTTCCTACTTTCCTTCTTATCCTTTATGTTGCTGCCACCATTTTCCTTGTCTGATTTCAGTCTTTACCCTTTGAATGATCTGTTGTCCTTTTCCATGTAGCCAAGATCCTTTTCCACCATTAGTGGTGAAATATGGTTTGCAGTTGGGATGACTGTGGCATGGAGAGGGTTTGGTTGATCCATCCTGCTGAATTTACTTCCTCTCTTCTGTACCACCTTCCACCAACCTTGGACAGGATCTTCTCTGTGAGAGTGGACTTTGGAGTGGACTGATATTGTGGAATATGAGGGCGTGTATTCCAATTTCTGTTCCAACACAGCAGGTCCCACAGCTGAGATATCTCCTTCCATGCTGCATTCAGCTGTGCCTTTAGTTCATGTAGATTCCTGCAGATGGGACAATGCCTCACTCACTAAAGAAGTCTGGGTATGAGAGCTCTGCACCCATGGCAATTGAAGATATCCATACCACCTCTGTTTTTCTTTTCTTTTCTCTTGTCCTCTTGCTTGTGGGTGTCTCTTCTCTTGGTTGTCCCTAATGCATGAAGTAGTGTGTTATTTTTTTTGTTTGTTTTGTGGGGTTTTTTTGTCTGTTTGTTTTGTTTTCTCCCTACTTTCCCACTGCCTTTGTGCCCTTACAGCTCCTACCTTTCCTGTTCTGGGACAGGAAGTTCCTGTATTCCTTGGTAGCCTTCTTCTTCCTTGCTTAGAGTCAGATAGCAAGATTCCTTTCTGTCAAAAGCTAACTAGTGAAGTTTAAATGCAAACACCTGGTGTACTCCTGCCTAAGCCACATACCCCAATTTACTGCTCTCCTACTCACCTAACTAACTACAAAGATGATAACAGTTCCCTTCCCCAACTCAGACAAGCACACTTACTCTTGTTTTCCTTTCTGTTTGTTTATTTTATCCTAATTGTAGGTCCCAAGTTACCTTGCAGACCCTCTTCTCTAGTAGTAAGGTTCTAGTTCTTTAGTCAGCTGCCTTCTTAGCCTTGCTCTGATAGCACAATAGTACTGCATGTGAGTTTTCTACAGGTAAAATACTGTACTCTTGTGATGTATGTTGTGATTCCCAGACACTGGGCAGAACTTTCACTTTCTCTGGCACACTTTCTCTCCCAATACAATGCTGACCTTGAGTGGAAACTGCAGGAGACATGCTGCTGTATGTTTTCATATGTGACCACTGCAGTAATGTGCAAGTAAGGTTCCAAAGTAGCTGTTAGCAAAATAAAAGACTTTTCTCACTAGTGATGGTCCCAGTGTAACACAATAAGCAGGCATTAATTTATTTGGCAGAATAGTATAGCAGATGTGATTACTGAGATTCTGTCATGTCATGCTGATTTATAGACACTGAGTATACATTATTACAAAAGGAAAACTGTTATCACTAGTGATGGTTCTGAGCTCACAAACACTTCTAAAATCAGGTGGGATGGGGGGGCATTGCTTAGTTTAGGCAGACTAAAGGATGAGATGTGGTTTCCGATTCTACACTGGGCACATGGGCCTGAAGGGTAAGGGGAATAAGGTTATTTGTATTTTTTCTACTACCTCCTACAGTAGATACAGAGTTGCAGCTTGGCTGCTAGTGTCAGAATCAGCTTATCAGCAGAGATGTTTGAGCACATAATTTAATTTGTCTCAGTGTATTGAAGTGGCCAACAAGTGAAATAAAGCATACAGTATTTTGAAGCTACATGTCAACAGTTCAGTGCTGGCAATAACTTCAGCCTTACATTGTAATAGTAGCCCAAAGAGAAGTGTGGTTCATATTTATCATAGTGGCATGGTAGTGTCACTATAGCTAGGGTTGAGAAGGTTGTTTAATGTTAAACCCCTAACTTTGCACCTTAATGTCTTTGCTCTCATTAAATGAATTGCACAACATTTTGCATGTGTGGTCAGGGGCAAGGTCTCTTGATTTGTCAAGTTTTGTTCTGATTGGATGTGCAGATTCCAAGATCTGAATAGTGCATTTTTTGGAAAAATGATGTTTTTATTTGCTGTTGTTTGTCATCATCCACAGCCCAGATGGTCTGGAATTTTATTCTGAAATGTCAGGGTACAAAGGGCTTACTCCAGAATGATGCCTTTCATTTATTTGGAGAAAAAAATAATCATACATTCCAAATTATAAGGATTTGAAATATTGGTTCTGATCATGTTCAGTAGGTTCTTTTGGATATAAGTTTGATACAAAAGAAGAATTTGGACATAAGAAAAATGATTTCTCTTTCATGATGGGGTAATCCTCTTTCGAGAGAGAGAAAATTCTTCTTTCATACCATGGCCATCTTGTTTTCATTTTGAATTTTTTTTTTTGAAAACCCATAAAAATTATGCCCTGCAGAGACACCAACATGTGAATCTAGCCAAACAGGATCCAATTAGCTGGATTCTGGACTTAATATTTTTTTTAAAGAACCCTAGATGTATTTTTGGAGCTTTTTAAAAAGTCTCTCTCATGAGATGATTTTCTTCTTTTGTATTGCTCATGAAAGATGAGTAGGTCCATGTGAAAGAAAAATTCTGCCTCACAGAAGAGGACTTTTTTTTCTGAATCTTCTTTTGTGAGAAGGCATCTTCTTTCATTAGCTCTGAAAATCTCATGAAAGAAGATCCATTCTCGAGAAAGAACATTTTGGACTTAGTGTTTTTCACATTCTTCATTAATGAGAACCAGTCCTCTTTTATGAGCTCACTGAAACCTCACAAAAGAAGATGACTTCTCACCAGAGGAGATTTTGGGCATTTTGTTCCAAGTTGGAACTTTAAAAAGGCATAACTCCATCAGACTTTGGTGTTAAGGGACAAGCTGTATATCAAGAGAAAGGTATAAATGAGTACTACAAGATTAACATATAATAACCCCCTAACAAATTTATGAGGTATACAAAGCACCCTAAATTTACCTCTCAAATTCACCATGGTGCCAAATCCACAAGTAAAGTTTGATAATCATCAAAAATGCATCAGCTCCTTTTGGACTATAAACAAACCAAGCTTCAGACCAAACTGAGAAAAATTTACTAAGTTATTCCTAAATAAAACCCCAACACATTTTTGCCTGTATACAATCAAGCGCCAGGAGTAAAGAGGAACACTACAAATATTTTTTATTTGAAGTAAGCTTACAAAAGAATATTAAATAAATCGCTTTTCACATTACCCAAATTCCCTTAGGAAAAAAACCCCATAAAAATTCAAAAATGAAAATTCCCATAGGAAAACATTTCTACTTTAAAAAGCCATACATCTGTCAATCTTTGGACTGAAAGGACAATGTATATATATCAGAAGGTCTCAATGAGTACTACAACACTAACACAAAATACCTCCCACAAATTTATGGCATGCGCACAGCACCCCAAAATTACCTCCCAACTTCACCATGGTACCAAATCCACAACTAAAGTCTGATAGCCGTCAATAGTGCACCAAATATGAATCTCTTTGTGGAGTATAAGCATACAAACTTTCAGCCCAAACCAACAAAAGCCAATTGAGTTGTGTCTAAAAAACCTCAAACGCATTTTTGTCCTTATACAAGCAAGCAGCAGGAGTTAAGAGGAACACTTAATATATGTTTTGTTTGAAGCAAACCATATAGAGCAAAATTAGAATAAAGCAAATAAATTGTTTTCTAGATTACCCAAATTATCTTACAAAAAAAAACCCCATAAACATTCAAAAAAGGAAATTACCATAGGATAAATTTGAAACTTTAACAAACCATGAATCTTTTAATCTTTGGAGTTAAGGGACAATCTGCAAAAAAAGGTCTCAATCAATACTACAAGACTGACAGACAATGAATGTCTGCATCTATGGAAGTAGGGAAGCACAAGGCCCAGATTGCCCTGCACTTCTGCAGCCATACACCAAAAAAGTATGCACTAGGTTTGTGGTGCTCCAAAGACTGTGGCCAGAAACTGCAGTTCAGAGAAGAAATCTATGCACTCACAAGCCATGTATGACTGGACTCTGAAGATTTCAACAAATATCTCTTCATTTTATTCAGAAAAAAGGTAACAGATAAAAATCTGTAATGCCTGACATGTATCGGATAGCCTTCTATCCTTCCTCAAAATCCATTCCATAACTCCATTCATTTCAAAGGGATACACTCCAGTACTCTGACCCATGGACATCATCTCTTAAAAACTGCTGCCTCTGACTCCCTAGTACTCAAGAAAGAGACTTTTTACCTATATCTATACTTGGTGGGTTGTCTGTAGCAGCATGGCCATACCGCTACAGTGTGTGTGCATGGTGGGGGGGGGCTGGCCATGTGGGTGTGTGACAGGTTATTGCTACTTTTTGTTTGAACCTTAAAAGTTTGTTTGTGTGGAAGCTGTCAAAACTAAGGAGAAAAAATTGTAGGAGTACAGGTCAGACAGAAGTAATTAAGTGGTTTTATGGGTAGGTTTGTTTATTGGGGTGGGAGAAACCACATGTGTTTCCATTGTTATGTGTGCTACAGTTCAACTGTGAAACTGAGATGAGTAAGAGAAGAGAACTGAAAAGCATAACAATGGCTGCAAGCATTCTGCATGCATGCAGATGTAGCCACATACAGTATGTGTTGAAGTACAAGTGAGCCATATGTGTGTAGACAGTATGGCTTAGTGGTTAAAGGCACTGAACTGCAACCAAGGAGACTTAAAGGCATGAAGACCTGGGTTTGAATCTCATCAATCCCCACTTGTGTATGGTGTGATCCTGAGCAAGTCACTTAATTTTTATGTGTGCAGTTATCAGTGACCACTTGCTTTTTGCACACATACCACATACATGCAGTCTTTCCAAATTTAACATAAAAATCATGGTTTCTATACTTGCTTGCTGCATACATGCCATATGCATGCAATCAGTTCCAATTTAACATTTAAATCATACTTGCAGCATGCATATCACTTGGATACACTTATGCCTGCAGCATGAAAAGATTTCATATAATTATTTCTGTAAGGGAGGACATAACATTTATGTCACAAAGGTAGTCTAGCAGTCAATTAATTTGTTGCTCTTAATTGAATTAGCAGCTCTTCACAGTTAAAATTTATTCATTATACACAGTGTTTGCAGATGTTGCATTGAGTGAATCTGTAACAACCTGCCAGATGGCTGGGTAACTAACTTTTTGATGTTTCAGTATCTCTAAGAATTTGACTCTGGATAAGTTCATCTTTTAAGCCAGTGACCATCACATGGTATGGTTCAATTTGGCCACTAGAACTAAATCATCCCATTCCAAGGCAACAATATAGGACTTCAGAGGAGCTGACTTTGATAAGATGGCCAACAGAGTTAAGCTAGTCCTGGCAAAAAGAAATACAGGTGAGGGGGTACAGGCAAAGTGGGCAATTATTAAGGATGCAATACTTAAAGCAACATCCCATTGTGTTAGAGGGAAAAGGAAGTGCAAAAGAAGAAGGAAACCACTTTGGTTCTCAAAAGCAGTAGCAGAAAAGGTCAGAGCCAAAAGGCTGGCCTTCAGGAAATATAAGGGAATGCAGCTTGATGAAGATAGGCAGGCATACCAAACTTCCTTAAGGGAAGCAGTGAATGCAGTAAGGCAGGCAAAGGCCCAAAGAGAGGAAATACTAGCACAAACAGTAAGAGAAGGGGACAACACTTTCTATAGATACATTAGTGAAAGGAAAAAGTATTGCAAAGATCAAAGGGATAAGGGAGCATGTGAGGAGGAGGAGGACCATGTAAAAGCATCTGTCCTAAATAGATACTTCTTCTCAGTATTTACTGAAGAGAAGGTAGGGCATGGCCCACAGCTCAGCACCATGGACACAGGGGGTAAGGAGGTGTGCACTAGTCCCTTCACAAAAGAAAGGGTCCTACAAGAGCTCGGTAAGCTCAGGGTGGACAAGGCAATGGGACCTGATGGCATACATCCCAGGGTACTAAAGGAGCTAAGGGTGGAACTAGCAGAGCCATTAGCAGAACTGTTTAGTGAGTCTAGGAGCACATGAGAGTTCCCAGAAGACTGGAGAAGGGCTCATGTGATCCTGCTCTACAAGAGTGGTAGCAGGGAGGAGGCAGGGAACTACAGACCAATCAGTCTTACCTCAGTAGTGGGCAAGATTATGGAGGAGTTCCTTAAGGAATGGGTACTGCAACACCTGGAATCGATAGAAGCACAAGATCCAAGACAGCATGGGTTTACAACAGGAAGGTCCTGTCAAACTAATCTCATAGATTTCTCTGACTGGGTAACCAGAGTGGTGGACCAAGAGGGAGCAGTTGATGTTGCCTACCTTGACTTCAGCAAAGTTTTCGATACTGTTCCACATGGAAGATTGATTAATAAGCTGGGTAGGCTCGGGGTGAGTCAGAAGTTGATCAACTGTGAGGCAAACTGGCTGATGGACATAAAACACAGAGTGGTGGTAAAAGGTATACAGTCAGAAGAGATGCAAGTCACAAGTGGGGTACCTCAGGGATCAGTCCTGGGGCCAGTAATCTTCAATATCTTCATCAGTGACATTGCAGATGGAATGTAGGGTAAGGTTTGTCTGTTTTCAGATGACATCAAGATCTGCAACAGAGTAGATGATCCAGATGGGGTGGGCAGAATGAGAAGAGATCTGAATAAACTGGCAAAATGGTCGGAATAGTGGCAACTGGGGTTTAACGCAAAGAAGTGCAAGATCATGCATATAGGGAAGAGAAACTCTGAGCCACCTATAGGCTGGGAGGGGAGTTGGTGGCAGTCACAAGGGAAGAAACAGACTTGGGCATCATCATCACCGATTACCTGAAATCATCCAAGCAGACCACTAAAGCAGTAGGTAAGGCTAGGGGTTGTTGAGGTGTATTAGTAAGGGTATCACAAGTCATAAGATGGAGGTAATAATCCCTTTTTACAAGACACTGGTTAGGCCCCATCTGGAGTACTGTGTGCAGTACTGGAGGCCACACCTTCACAAAGACATTAACCAAGCTGAGGCTGCCCAGAGAAGGGCAACCAAAATGGTGCAGGAACTGCATCAGAAAATATATGAGGACAGATTAACAGAGCTCAATATGTATACCCTAGAGCAAAGAAGGGAGAGAGGTGATATGATCACAACATTCAATCACCTTAAGGGCATTAACAAGGTGAAAGAGTCTAACATGTTTCAATGTAAGAAAAATAGCAGGACATGAGGACACAGCATGAGATCAGAGGGAGGCCGATTAAGGGGTAACATGAGGAAGTTCTTTTTCACAGAAAGGGTGGAAAATGCATGGAACTGCTTACCTCAGGAAGTGGTGGATATGAATAGAGTGCAGGGCTTCAAACAGGCATGGGACAGGCATAAGGGAGCAATACAGATGAGTATGAATAAATAGCAAAATGGCCATTGACAGAGCAAAGGCCGATGGCACATTCATAAGGTAGAAAAAGAGATGGGCAGACTGGATGGGCTTTGCGGTCCTTATCTGCTGTCAAATTCTATTTTTCTAAGTTGGTCCACTTGCTGAAACAAATTCTGGGTGTTTTACTCAAGTGTTCAGACAGAATCTAATCTCCTTTGAGGACAGATCAATTCTTCCCAATAATGTTACCTTTTTTCCCCCTGCCACTGGATTGTACTCTCTCTGTAATGAAGTTAATTGGTTTAGCTTCTTTGCCCTTCTTTAGTATGGGTTGTAAAAGATCCCAACATTCTGGACCTTGAGCTCTTCTATTGACCCTTTCCTAAAGGCCACTATTGTAGTCCCTTAATTGAATCTGTCCATAAGACCTTCACTCTGTTTTCAAACTCCTCAAAAAAACAGTTTTTGTCTAATCCTCAAAAACTGGCTACATGGTATGGGTTCTATGAGGTGCTTACAGTGGGAAATCTCTGCTTTCAGTAGGGTGTTTGTCACTGTTGATTTACATTGGAAAACAGGCAGAGAGAAATTTTGATGCTGACTGGCCAGTCCACTATCAAGCAACAGAGACTGGGAAATAACCAGTCCCAGTCTCTGTGTGCCTCATTTCATTCTGAAAGTATTGTGCCAACAGAATTTTTAAATATAACTGCCATTTTGTTTTTCTCACTTAGTGAGTGACAGCCTCCCCCCCAACTCAATCTCTCACCAGGTACAATGGCAGTCATGGAAGAAGCCACATTCAAAAGACAGAACGTGTGACATGCTCCGATCTTTTTCTAGTCTGCAACCTTCCTCAAAGAAAACGTTCTTTTCGCAAATCAGTTGTGGTGCTAAGTTGCACTACATGATAACAGCATGACCGCACTGACTGCACCATTCCTCTGGAATGCCCTGACCTGCCCATGATCACAATATTCCCAAACACACATTAAGCACATTAATAGCAATACCTACCACCATTTTAACACAAAGAAAACATTATGAGAAACTTCCCGTTGGAAACTCACTGCGGTAGTGGTGGCAAGGCTGGGGGGTGACAGCATGGAAAGACGAACTCACGCTGTTCTATCCCACTCATTTTGGTACGCACCCCCCCCCCACAGCACTTGCTGGCATACCTCCAACTGACCTTGCTCTCAAGAGTCACTGGTCCAGAGGTCCTGACTGTGACCACCACAGCTCTGCTGCCCATTTAAAAAAAAGAGAACATCCAAATAACATCGCTCTTCTCAGCACTAACTACTGTAGCTGCAATCTGGAGAGGATAGCAGGAGATGTGGTAACTCTATGGGGAGCAAGAAGACAGATGACCATAAGGCATCAGCAGTAGGGGTTGCAATATACTAAGTGGTAATGCAGATCACAAACTGCCACATTGTCAATCCTGGTCTCCACTCACCCACTCTACCATCCTGACTACATCGTTCTGGCCAAACACAGATGCCATGTCTTATCTTCCCACCGTGCTTTTTCTAGACAGTAACTGTAGACAAAAAAAGTAAGTGGCAAAGGGGGGGAGAAAGCAAACAAGTCATGTTGAAATGAAGAGAGAGATACAGCAATGCCCTTTACTGGCAACTGTTCCAGTAGAAGGACTACTATACAGCAAAATACAAATCTATTATTTTTGAATAATTTGTAACTTTTGTTTACATTTATAAACTATTTTATAACTATTCAATGAATGACCCATTCTCTAAGTATAATAATACCTTCCTGGGTGTGAGGGCTTCAATACTTCCCTGGGAGGTCTAATATGGCTCAATACTACCCATGCCGTCAGGTATTATTATTTTATATGCCATTGTAGTGATATTCTTAAGATTATTCCTGGACATTGTGACATTCAAAATGTTCAGTGCTTTCCTATCCATTGTGCATTTGAATTTTACATTTATTTCATTAGTGTTCAGTCTATTAATTCCTCTTATGAATTCAGTCTATAAATAAGCCTTCTGTTTACTACCCCTGTACACACAAACAATATCAATATAACCATGCCATCAAATAATGATGTTGTCTATGTGTGTATTCACAGACTGATTATGAACAACATCTTCTTCCCAAAGGCCAAAAAAGAAATTAATGTATGAGGATATCATTCATGCATCCATTGTCATCCCACATACTGTAGCTGGAGAAAGAATTAGCCATCAAACTCAAAATAATTATGCCTCAGTAAAGATTCCTGTCACGACATTATGAAGTAATTGGGTGCATCTTTAATTTTAAAATTCCTTCTCAACATGACCATTCTCTGAAGAGACTTCAGTTTCATTTTCATTTAGTAAATGAAATGTCATATATGATGCAATTTTACTAAAAACATGCCTCAAGTTCAAAAAGCAATGAAAGGGCTATGCTTTTTGAAACTGCACCAAGGGGCCTAGATTAGAAACATTCATCTACAAGAATGAATTGTGTAAAATTCTGAGTGCTTAATTAAATACCTAATAAAAGAAGATTTGGAAAAAAAAAACACTTAGATTTTAGCAAACACAATGCTGACTTTAAGGCAGAACTACAAAAATTAGTGAAATCACTGATCATTGGCCATATTAGACAAATCGCTTAAAAAGAAAGTTGAAAAGTACTAATTTGACCTGATTAAAAGAAAACTGCATAAACTGGACCACAGAAATCTGGACTACTGCAAAATAAGGATTCTGCCACAGAACAGGACTCCTCGCCCATGCTCATATAGCTGGGGTAGATCTAAGTCATGTCTCTGATCCAAACACAGCACTAAGACAGGATTCAAAAACGGGACTATGTAGACATTTCCAGCTCTGAGAAATAGGGAGCACAAACAAGCAATTGAACAAGCAAAGTGTCTTTTTAATAGATTGGTAAACTCCAAAAAAGAGGGGAAATGGAACCACATTAAAACAACTAGAGCAAGATCGGCAAAGAGGCTATCAGGTATAGTACAACTAAGGAGATCCAGTCGGAGAACCACTGAAAATGATTAACAATACTGAAACACAGTTAACTGAATTGCAAATAGGAATTGTAAGTAAGGGTTTCTTCTTTATACAGTACCAATAAATAGCCCCTATCTCTTCAAAGTCTTTGTGGACATCATTTTCTTTTTTTCTTTTTTTTTTTTTTTCACAGACATGGTTTAACCACTCTTTGGCTAAACCACAATCCTCTTCTATTTGTTTTGTATAATTCACCTTAAACTGGAATTTGTGTGTTCTTGTATATATACTAGGTTCATTTTGTTCCAGCCCTACACATTCCCATAAGTCCTTATTTCTATATGCTCCATAGACAAGGCATAGATCTCCTTGCTGTCTCCGGTACTCGAGTGTGCAGAGATCCAGTTCCTTGATTCTGTTTTCATAAGTTATTTTTTTTAGTCTATGTATACTTTTTGTTGCTCTTTTCTGCACTCTCTCCTCATGGTTCTATGTCTCTTATGTGTGAAGGGCTCCAAAATGGGTACTAAACTCCATTAGGGGCATACAAATAGAGCTATACAGTAGCATGATAATGGTGCTATCTCTGCTTTTTGTATTTCTCAAGATGCAGTTCATCATTTTGTTTGCTTTTTTTTGACACCACTATGCTCTGTGGTGTAAATGTTTAATTATTCAATACAAATTCTCCCAGATCTAGTTCACCCTCTGTTGATTTCAGGTTATTTTTATTTCATGTATATTTGACTTGTTTATTTTTTTTCTCAAAATGTATCACACAACATTTGTTGGTGATAAACTTCATTTTGTTTCCTTTGCCCACCTGTATATTTGATCTAAATCTGTTTGAAGGTTTATGATATCCTCCTCAGTACTGGAAATGGCCCCAATTTTACTATCAAAAAACAAATTTTGTCATCCAACAATGTGTTGATGTCTTAAATGTGGGTATAAAAAATATTCAATAGGGTAGGCCCCAGGACAGAGCCATGTGGCAACCCACTTGTCAGCTCTCCTCAGTATGATATGTATCCTCTGATGCTCACCCACTGTTTTTTATTTCTCAGCCTTGATGTTGTCCACTTTATTATTGATGTGTCCACCCCGACCTCCAACAATCTACCTACTAGTCCTGCATGTGGCACTAGGTCAAAAGCTTTAGAAAAATGCAAATACACAACATCCACCAGTAATCCTACCTCTAGCACCCTGCTGACATGTTCGTAAAAATATATCAGGCTAGTTTGACATGATCTCCCAGATGTAAATCCATCCCACAGGAGCACAAGATTGAGGTAGCACAGCTGATGGCAGAAGCTCCAGAATGCCAGCCTTGATCAGGCACATTGGACCCTGAGTGGTGCAGCTCAACCCTCTCTTCACAGCCACCACCCACTCCATCCCCCAGGACCACAAGAACTAGGAAGGACTGCCAATGGCAGAAGCCCCAGGTATGGTCACTTCAGCAGTGAAGTGCTACTCTCCCGATTCTCAGGAGCTTTTTCTCCAGCTGTGCTCCAATTTGCTTTTTTACCAGTAATTCTGTCCCAATTTGACTGCCGACAGAACCAGTTCCGTGGTGATTGACTGCTGATCGCATCATCCCCATGGCTTAGAGCACAGCTGTTTTTGGTCTGATTTGGCTCCAGACCTGAGCGCATCTGTCTCCCTTTATTACTCAAAATTTTCTTCTGCCCACCCTCCCCCCTCCACAATATTAAATACATTTTTATCCCACCCACCTAAAAGTAATACTCCCTAATTGATGCTACTTAACCTTATGACAAAGGCAGTAAGGACAAGGATAGGGCAAAAAGAAATAAAGCCATAAAAAAAATAGAGGGTAATGAGTACCAATGCCCGTAGTCTAGCTAAAAAGCTCCCTGTAATAGTGGCCTTAATGGAAGAGGGATGCCTGGATTTCGTGGCAGTCACAGAAACATGGTACACAGAGAACCATGACTGGGATGTCAACATACCAGGGTACACAATCTACGCGAGGGACAGGGAGGAAAGAAGAGGAGGAGGAGGAGGAGTAGCTTTCTATGCAATTGAAGTGATCAAAGCAACACAACTAAAGGGTAAACAGGGAGGAGAGGAGGCACTGTGGCTCACCCTGGAGACTAGAAATGGCTCCACAATCTGCACAGGGTTTGTATACAGACCCCCCGTCGCATAGGGGAGGAAATGGACATAAAAATGATAGAAGGCATTCTTGGGATGGCAGAGAAAGGGGAGATATTGCTGGTGGGGGACCTGAATATGCCAGATGTTAACTGGAGCACCTTTGCTACAGCCACATCCAAGAGCAGGGCCATTCTCAATGTCCTACAGGGGGCATGCCTCAGACAGCTAGTTTTGGAACACACTCGGGAAGGAGCAATCTTAGACCTGGTACTCTCAAATGTGGATAGAGAGAGGATCTCTGATCTTGAAATGGGTAGCCATCTGGGAACAAGTGACCACCAAACTGTGGTTCATGATAAACTTAGCTGTAGAGTCAAGCCACACAAAAGTGAAGGTACTGGACTTCAGGAGGACTAAAACTGCTAAAAACCACTAAAGAGAGATGTTCCTCAGGGTTCCATTTTGGGGCCATTGCTGTTTGCTACTTATATAAACAGTATAGACATCGGCATTAAGGAGGCAAACATTCACCTGTTTGCAGATGATGCGGTGCTTTACATAAGATGTACATCACCTGAAGCTGCTTGTGGAGACTTGCAAACTGACTTCAGTCTGCTGCAGAGCCAGCTCCTTAGCAAAAAACTTTCACTTAACACCAAGAAAGCAAAAGCAATACTATTCTCACCAGCTAATCATACAGCGTACCCTACTATTGTTGGTTCTGTACCCCCATAACCACTTTATTAGGAGAAAATATGGAATTTGTAATGAAGTTCAAGTACCTGGAGGTTTGGCTTAACCACAGACTTTCCTTTGAGGATCATATAGAGGATCTGCTGAAAAAACTGAGGCAGAGGCTTGGACTCTTCTTTAGAATAAACCGTCTCCTGACCACAGATGCCAAGATGCAGCTAGTTCAATCCACATTCCTCTCCTTAATTAACTATGCTGATTTAATTTATAGCTAGTGTACTGCCTCCTACCTTGGAAAATTGGACATACTGTATCACAGAGCTCGGAGATTCATAACTGGCCTTCCCCTCTCCACCCATCACTGTTCCATATATGCAGCTGTGGGGTGGACCTCTCTTTAGCACAGGTGTAATAGAAATGTGGCACTCTGGATATTCAGAGCTATTACCAACAAACTTCCACAGTACATTGATGACTGTCTGCCTCTAAGTTTGATAGGTAACTATGCCTTGAGAAATTACTCTCTGATTTCTTTGAAAGTGCCGAGGGCCATCACATGATTTGGGAGAGCTGCAATAATCTTTGTGCTGCCTTTGCTCTGGAACAAACTACAGAAATCATTGAAATTAAGCACCCCCATTAGTCTTGCTGTTTTCAAGACTTTGTATGACATAATCTGTTACGGAACTATGCAACTGCTTCCATCGCCCTTAGTATGCTCATTGTTGTCTTCTGCTTATCTTCCATGTGTCTCACTTTGAATCACCTCCTGGCCCCTATCTATCCTAAAAATTATTCCACTGCACTGCTTCTTTACTCACCCCTCATAACCCTGTCCCTTTCTTCATGTGTCCCCAGCCAGTCAACCTAGTACTCCTAGTAGTGAAATTGTCCCTGTGTCATCCCCACCAATGTCAGTTTTAACTTCCACCACCTCCCACCTGTTCTTCTATGTCTGAGGTATGCAAAATGTGTGGTAATGTAATTGATTTATTACACTGCTTCCATTATTTATTTACCTCCATTTCTCTCCGAATATTTTTTAACCTTTACCTAATATTGTTTACTTTGCACTGTATGTATCTTTTTATATATAACTTCACCTATTTGTTTCCGCCTGTACATAAATGTATTGTTCTTTCACCTTGTGTGAGGAAGGTCCACTTTGTAAATGAGCTTGCTCAATGGTGTTCGCTTGGATAAATAGACTTGATTGATTTTGACAAAAAGCGAGAGTGCCTCAGAAAAGCACTAGCAAACAGGCAAGACGGTGAGGTGAAGCAACAATGGGGAAACATCAAAACCGCCATCACAGAGGCAACAAGCTTTTGTGTGAAGCAAATAAACAAATCAAAATGAAAGAAAAAACCACTATAGTTCTCAAAAGAAGTGGCAGGGAAGGTAAGGAAGAAAAATATAGCATTCAGGAAGTATAAGGAAACAGAGAAGGAAGTGGACAGAGAACTGCACCAGTTAAAGCAGAAGAAAGTGGGGAAGGCAGTCAGAATAGCAAAGGCCCAAACTGAGGAAAATATAGCCAACTCAGTTAAGAAGGGGGATAAAACCTTTTATAGGTACATTAGGAAGCAAAGAAAGACTAAGGCTGGGATACTGAGGCTGAATAAAGAGGAAGGTGGTTGGGCAGAGAGCGACAGTGAAAAAGCAGGGATACTGAATGAATACTTCTGCTCAGTATTCACAATGGAAAAGCAAAGGGAGATATCTAATCCAGTCAATAGAAGCACTCTAGATAGAGGGGTTGATATTAGTCCTTTCAGAGAAGAAAGGGTTCTGAAATAACTCTTAAAACTGAAGGTGGATAAAGCAATGGGACCTGAGGAATTCACCCCAGAATTCTAAAAGAACTAAGGGAAGAACTAGTAACACCATTGACTACCCTTTTTAATAAATCATGGCAGAATGGTGTGGTACCTGAGGACTGAAGGAGGGCATATGTGATTTCCCATCACAAAAGTGGGAGCAAGACAGAGGCAGGAAACTACAGACCTGTCAGTTTGACCTCAGTGGTAGGGAAAATGATGGAATCACTTCTGAAGGAAAGAATTGTTGAGTACCTAGAGGTCAGTGGGGCACAGGACCCAAGGCAGCATGGATTCACAGTGGGAAGGTCATGTCAGACAAATCTAATTTGATTTCTTTGACTGGGTGGCTAAAGTAGTAGACCAGAGAGGGGCTGTGGACATGGCCTACCTAGACTTAAGCAAGGCATTTGACACAGTCCCACACAAAAGATTAATAAACAAATTAGCCAGCATGGGAGTGGGTCCCAGGGTGGTAGCATGGGTAAAACACTGGCTGGACAACAGGACACAGCAGGTAATAGTAAATGGAGTCCACAGTGAAGAAAGGAGGGTTGCTAGTGGGGTACCACAGGGTTCAGTACTGGGGCTGGTGCTTTTTAATGTCTTTATAAGTGACACTGCAGAGGAACCAGAAGGGAAAGTAGGTCTCTTTGCAGATGATACAAAGATCTGTAACAAGGTTGATAAGCAAGGTGGAGTGAAAACGATGAAAAGGGACTTGGTAAGGTTGGAGGAATGGTAAAATGTATGGCAGCTTAGATTCAATGCAAAGAAGTGCAAAGTAATGCACCTGGGAAACAAAAACCCAAGGGAAGAGTACACAGTGAGGGGTGAGATACTGACAACAACAAAAATGGAAAGGAACCTGGAGGTAGTCATATCAGACAACCTAAAGGTGGGCCAACAACATGAGAAGGCAGTAAGAAGGGCTGGGGGATACTGAGATGCATAAGGAGAGGCATCATCAGTAGAAAACAGGGAGTTGTTGGCCCTGTGTACAGACAGTTGGTAAGACCACATCTGGAGTATTGTGTACAGTTCTGGAGACCCCATCTCCACAAAGACATAGACAGGGTGGAGGCTGTCCAGAGGAGGGCAACCAAAATGGTGCAGGGTCTGCACCAGAAGACATATGAAGAAATACTAAAGGAGTTTAAGATGTATAGCATCGAGGAAAGGAGGGAGAGGGGGGACATGACAGAAAACTTCCAAATACCTCAAGGGAATCAACAAAGTCCAAGAGGGTAGCATCTTTCAGAAAAAGCGATTTGCAAGAACAAGGGGGCACAAGTTGAAGATAGACGGGTGATGGCTCAGAGGTAATGTGGGGTAGTATTTCTTCACAGAGAGGGTTGTGGATGCATGGAACAGCCTTTCTGAGGAGGTTGTAGAGTTAAAATCCATGAGGGAATTCAAGAATGCATGGGACACACATAAGGCAATATTAGTTGGGGGTAGGAGGAAGTAGGCTGTTGGTTAACTAGGATCTGCAGCGTATCCGTTAGGTAGGGAAATAGGCAGACTAGGTGGGCCAAGCAGTCCTTATCTGCCATCAAATTCTATGTTTCTATGTTTCTATGACCTTAAAGGAGTATACAGCTCCTCTCCTTATTTCCAAACAATTACTCCTTATTTCAATACTAGGATTTTAGGAGCTTTCCTTACTTTGAGTTATTGTTGGGAAAATGAGGGCTTCGCTCTACTTGTGCCTTTTTGCAGGCTTGTAGCCCTGTTCAATTATCCCATGCTTAGTTACATCCACATTGATAGATAATGCCCCTCCATGTAAGCCACCTACCATGTTCCCCATTCTAATAGCCCTAGATCCCTTTACTATATCTTCTTATCATGCTGGGACTACATCATCTTTGCCTCTTAGGTGTTCTGCCTCATGCTCATCCCTCCTACCCATAGACATCTTTGCCTTCCTTCCAGGCCAGGGTTCTTCTCCATGCAATCCTGTGTTCCCTTGGTGCACGATTTAGCCACCCTGAGCCTTAAACCCTGCTGTTCCACAAACAGGAAAGTGTTAGGTCATATAGACTGTTGCTGAGTGCACCCAAAAGGATCGTAGTGCTGCTGCTGCTTTGCTCAGGTAGTGTTGAACTAAACCTAGGTCCTCCACTACCAATCCATGCTCCCTGGGATTTAATACATCTTAAAGGATTGAGTATCTTTCATTAAAATGCATGTAGCCTCTTGAAAAAAATTGGATGTTATCCAGACCTGGATATCACATACTAAGAGGATGTTCTGGTGGTCGCAGAGTCTTGGCTTAAACCCTCTACTTTAGACTATGAGATGAACATTCCATTATACAATGTCTTCTGAATGGACAGACCCACCAGATGGGGTGGAGTTGCCATCTACGTCTTGGATAAGTACACTGTCTCTATTGCTGACTTCACTTCTGTCCCAAAGGAATTTGAAAGCCTAACCATCAAGGTTCAGCTTTCTTCCTCTTCCCTGTATGTCACAGGATGCTATTGGCCTCCCTCCACAGGCCTTCTTCCACTGAGTCACCTCACCCGTTACATAAGTTCAATGCAGGCTGAGGTCATTATCCCGAGTGACTTCAACCTGGACTGGTTCTCGGACAGTTCCAAACCACTCAAAACTTTGTGTGATTCCTTTTAGCTTGAACAAACTTATTTCTGAAGCAATATGCCCAAACAAAACAAACCCCAGTAAAAGCTCCTGGTTAGGCCTTATACTAGTGAGTAAACATACTTATTTTCTCACTCAGTAGTATTTTTCTCAGATGTTAGTGATTATTACCTTATTGCTTGAATAAGGTCTGCACATAAACCAACCAGTATATCTAGGTACATCCTCAAAAAATGTTTACCTAGTTTTGACCCCATGGCCTTCCTTCCTTTCAGACCTTCAGAACTCCTTGCTCTGGCAGGACTTCAACTGGGCCAAGTCGGTTGAGGAGACCTATAAGTTTTTCAACTCCATTGTACTAGGCATACTTAATAAGCATGCCCCCCAGCCAAAATACATACCATGAAGAGGTCCTTTCCATGGTTTACAGCCAAGCTAAGAATCACTCTACATAATAGGGACAAACTCTTGAAAAAGGCCCAGAAAACAAAGCTTCCTGCTGATTGGACTGCATTCTGGATCACTAGGAACCACTGTATGAAGCTAGTCAGAACTGAAAAGGTAAACTACTATCAAACAATGTTGGATTCCTCCACTGTGTGCCCTGCAAAGTTCTGGAAAATGCTTAAAGAAATCGAGGGTCATGTACCCTCTTGTTCCCTCCCTTCAAAAATTTCACATGGCAGCTCATCTATCACTGACAAAGCTGGGATCCTTGCTCTCCTGAAAAAACATTTTGCCACTGCAGGGTTGGTCTTTGACTCCTCACTCACCATTCACCTTCATACTCAGCTCTCAGTGCAGGATTCATCTAACCCTAATCCTATCCCCCCCTGCTTCAGCCTTCTCCTTTCTCCCTATTACCCTCAAAGAGGTAGAAGACCTGCTCCTACAACTGGATACCAGAAAAAGTGCAGGTGCGGACCTCATTGAGCCGTACTTTTAAAATATTAGCTTCCATGTCTTGGCTGTACCAGTTACGCACCTCTTTAATTTATCCCTTACTCTGGGAGAACTTCCTATGACCTGGAAGACTGCTCAAGTTATACCTTTGTTCAAATCTGTGACACAAGTGGCCTCAATAATTATAGGCCTATTTTTCTACTCCCCATTCTCTCTAATCTGCTTGAAAAAGTAGTTAACTTTCAACTTAGAAATTACTTGGACTCCTCAAACCTGCTCAATCTGATTCAATCAGGCTTTAGGCCACACCACAGTACAGTTACAGCTCCTGGTAAGGAAACGAAAGACTGGCAGAAAGTCCTTGATGATAAAAAACTTTGTGTGCACAGTCTTCCTTGAGCTAAGTAAGGCTTTTGACACCACTGACCATGACTTGCTTCTGGATACCCTTCATAACGTTGGCATGGACAAGTTATCCCTGAAATGGTTCTCCTCCTGCCTCACCAGTCTTACACAGCAATTTAAAGAAGTAGATGTTCTCTCACCATTGAAACCATTCGGCAGAGGTGTGCCACAGGGTTCTATTTTGGGTCCTTTACTTTTCGCATTATACATCAACAACATCGACTACGGAATTAAATCATCTGACATCCATCTTTTCGCAAATGATACAGTCCTCTACACCTCCAGACCTACCCCTGAGAATGCCATATGGACCTTCAGTCTGATTTTAACATACTGCAACAAAATCTGCTCAACCAAAAATTTTTCTTAAATGCCAAAACACAAGGCCATGCTTCTGTCCCAGACCATCTCTGCCTCTAATCCATCCACAATCGGTACTATGCAACCTATTATCATGCTGCTAGGTGAATCACTGGACTACATAGAAAAATTTAAATACCTAGGAATGTGGCTTGACTGTCACCTTTCCTTCACTGTAGAGGAACTTATAAAACAATTGAAACAAAGACTTGGTTTATTTTATAGAAGCAAGCATCTCCTTACACATGAGGATAAGATGAGGTTGTTTCAATCTACCTTCCTAGCCTTTTTGGATTATGCTAACTTCCTATATGGTCATGTTCCAGGGTCAGCCCTAGCTAAACTTGATGTCCTGTATCATAGGGCCTTACATTTCATCTCTGGTGCAGCTTACATGACACATCACAGTGTTCTGTATTCTCAAGTGGGTTGGTCATCCCTTATGTTTAGGAGACAAAGGAATGCTGCTCTGTGGACACAGAGCAATTACCAAGATGTTACCCAAGTATATCTCTGATTGCTTGCCCCTCTGTGCATTGGGTAACTATGCCCTGGGAAGTTATTCCTTCACATCTTTTTAGCTTTACCTAAGGTTAAATCCTGCTTTGGCAGATCCCCCATCAGCTTCACCCTACCCCAGCTATGGAACAGGCTGCAAAAAAACACTAAAATTGGCTAGTCCTGTAAAGCTATCTGAATTCAAAAAGCTTTATGCAAGATCTTTCACTGAGCATTGTAAGTGCCTCACCTGATGTACTCCATCTTGCCCAGATCCCTTCCGTACAACATGTCACACCACAGTGCTCCCCCTCTCTGTCTACCCTTTCTCTTCCACTCCTTTTCCTTGCCTCCTCTTACTATTATCCAGCTACCCTCGTAGGTCTTCCCTATTATCCGCTGCCATTATTCAAATGTTGTAAGTGTTGACATCATATGTGTGCTTATTGTACATGGTACTTTTGCTGTTATTGATGTCCTTATATGTCAGTTTATAGTATATTCTACATATTGTTGTACTCCGTGTTTCTTCCCATTATGTACAGTACCTCTGTGCTCTGTGTTCCTTTTTATTGCTGTACCTACAAGTGTCTCAATCTATTTATTGCTGATTCTTTATGTTCACCGAGGCCCACTTTAAAAATGAGTTTGGTCAATGGTGTTCAACCTGGTAAAATAAAGATTGACTGATTGATTGTGTTACTTCTATCTATCCTTTGTTAGAATGTGTGGGACAGACATAAGGTGATTATAGTGGGGGGTAAGAGGAAGTGGGCTGTTGATTAAATAGGATCTGAGGCTTATCCAATAGGTAGAGAAATGGGCAGACTGGGAGGGCAAAGCGGTCCTTATCTGCTATCAAAGTCTATTGGCCCAATTCCAAGTCACATGTTGCAACTCATGGGCATATGTGAGTTGTGTCATGCGGCACTATGCCGGGGACCCTACGCCATATCCCAAGACAGGCAGGTTCTCTAGCACCTATGTCCCATGACTTGCGACAGCCGCAGGCTAGCACCACAGGAATGGTGCAATGGACCTGGGTGCCACAAGTCATGGCCCACAATTTACTGCCCCCCAGAGCCCCCACCCCGAAATGCACCCACAACCACATGGGGGCACTGGGGGCTGGCCTGGTGGCACAGGTGTTTGGGGAGAAGTGCAGGAAATGGACTCCTGTGGGGTTCCCAACATTTGGGGTGGGGGACATGACCTTGCTGGGGGGGATGTGGAGCAGGGATATGTGCTTCCTGTGGTGCTGTAGAGTGGGCATCCATCAGTTGGCAAGGACAGATGCCCATTAGACCACCTCCATGCTGGTCTAAGTCCGCAGCACCATAGCGGGTCTTGGAATGGTGTTAGTGGGTTATGGCAGCCACCCTTCAGGAATAGGGTGCCATTGCTGCTGTAACCCACCCTTACACCATGCTGCAGCAGGTTGCAGGTGTAGTGGGTGGCATAGACCACTTTTGGCACAACCTGCATAAGCCGTGGCTCAAGCCACAACTTGGAATACCAACTTGTGGAACGCATGGTGCAAGGTGCGATTTACATCACTGGGTATGGTGTAAAGTGCCTTGCGCCATGCGTAAGTCATTCTGGAATCAGGATCCATGTTTCTATGATAGTGAGATGTCTGGTAAGATAATCCTTAATGTAGTCCTGCATGATTTTACTTACAATAAATGTCTGTAATTCTGATAATCAGTTCTTATTCCCTTTTTAAATATTGCTATCACATTTTCTGTTTTCCAATCACTTGGCACTTCACCACTTTCCAGTTATTTTCTAAATAATATTGTTATAGGGCCTGCGAGTTAATTAGGGAACTCTGAATATTTGGTGATGTAATGCATCAGGTCCTGGTGATTTGCTGATTTTTAATTTTTGCAGTTTGAGTGTTATGTTTTTTGTTTCAAATAATATTTTGTTTTCAGAATTTGAGTGTGCCTCTAATTTTCCATGATTGTTATTTGTAGCCTCATTTGGTTGTTTGTACTTAGAACATGTTTATTAAATTGTTCTGCCATTTTTTTGTCACTTATTACAGTATTACCTTCTTTTAATGGGTCTGTTTTTATTCCTTTCTTTTGGTTGCTAATATAGTTAAAGGATGTTTTTATTTATTTTTTTTTTGTTAGGAAATTTGGAATTACAACCTTTGAGTCAAAGACTCCTTTACAAAGACTCAACTTCATTTAACAGAGACTAGACAGTAACAGAACATTAATGATAAAGTACATTTTGTGAGACATAAAGAGCATATTTAAATTCAAATTGATACATACAGTTCATGGAACAGAAATATAGGGCTGGTATAGACCTTGGGATGAGAACATAGTCTCAGTGGGATCAGGAAGAGGGAAGGAGGGAGGGAAGGAAGGAAAGAGCCAAAGCTGGGGAGAATAGGTGGCTGACAGGTAAGGGGAAGAAAGGGTGAGTAGATGGAAAGGAGAGTAGCGGGTAGCAGGAGGGGAAGGCTGGACAGAGTCCATTGTCTATTTGCAATTCTTAATTCTTCATTTATTTTTGTGGATTTTATGGCCATTTTACAATCTTTTGCCATGGTTTTGAATATATTCCAATTCAGTGGAGATGGATTTTTCTTGTAACTATTGTATACCCTCTTATTTTTCTTTATTAGTTTCTGTATCATTTTGTTAAACCATGATGGTATTCTACCCTTTGTGTTATATTTTATTTTATTAGGTATGTATTTGTTTGTACAGTAAATCACTTTTTATGTTATTTATTCCCATTTCTCTTCTACATCTAGTTTATTCAGTTCTGTTTCCCAGTTCCAATTTATTAAGAATGTTTTCATTTTGGTGTAATTTGCTTTATTCCAACATTTCATTGTAGTAGTGCCCCTAGCTGCCTGGTTTCCTTCTAGGATGGAAAATTCTATCATATTGTGATCACTTGTTCATAGTGGTTCTCTGTCTATACATTGATACAATTCATCCTCCATATTACTTAATACAATGTCTAGCATGTTATGTCTTCTTGTGTTCTGCTTTACATGTTGTTCCATGCTGTTGCTTATGATTTTTTTGATGAGCCTATGTTCGACATCTATTGTCCCCATATATTCATTCCACTTTATACTTGGCAAGTTGAAATCTCCTAATATTAATGTTTTCCCACTCATGCCCATCTTTTCTTTAGTATGTAGATTTTTTTTTGTCCACAGTTAACCCGGGCACCCTATAACAAACTCCTATATTATTATTTTTTACTACGTGATTTAGTCAGTTTAACCTATATTTGCTCTATATTTTCACCTCCTTCACTGACTGGTGTTATCTCGTAAGCTTCATACAAATCTTTTATATAAAAAGCTACTCTTCCTCCAACTTCTCCCTACTCCGTTTCTGCAGAAAAGCTTGTATGCTGTTATCTCTGTTCCCCTTTTGTTTTCCTGCCACCAGATTTCCTTTATGGCACATACTGTAAATGTATGTTTTCATTATGAAGCAAATGTTGCAATTCTTCTCTTTTATTAATTAAGCTTCATGCATATAATAATAATGCATTTATGTTTTCTGTACCTAGACCATTAATACGATTATGTTTCAGATACTGTCCATTGTTTCTAATATTCTGTACATGTTTTGCTGTTTTTCCACTTTCTAAGTAGTTTGAATTTTCCCTCCTTCCCTGCGTATCTAGTTTAAACTGCAGTTTTTCATTGTGTCACAGAAAATGTTACCTAGTGTTCTGCTGCCCTTACAGCATAGATGAAGTCCATCATACACATACAGATCATGTCTTCTATTAAAGATCTCCTAAGTTTTCATGCATCTCATATTTTCTTTTGGGCACCAGTGTCTTAGTTTGTTGTTGATATGTCTTATTTTCATGATAATTTTTTTCCCTGCTTTTGGTAGTAGCAAACTTTTTGATAGTATTAATTTCCCATGTTTGTCTTAGACTGTTTTACTAATGTGGCAGTATTCTGTTAAAATTTCCTCTACACTTTGTTTATTAGTATTGTTGATTCCCACATGTATGACTACCAGTGGCTTTTTCCTGGCTGAATTCAATATTTTTGGTAGCATGTTGTTGAGCTTATTTATAGTTATTCCCTAGTAATTACAATTTGCTACATTCTCTTTGTTTCATGATGTAGTATATTGATTAGTGTATTTTATCATGGAATCTCCCAGAATATACTGTAGATTTGTCCTGGTGTTGCCTGTTCAATGCTAGGTTCATGTTCCATTGTATGATCTGTTATTACAATGCTATTTGTAGTGGTAGTGCTAGATGAAATAGTTGATTGTACTGTTTCTTTTGTTTGGGACCTATGTATAGTGTTGACTGTTGTTTGCCCTAATATTGTTGCTCCCTGAGTATGCCCATTTAGTGCATTGGATGTACTTGTTGTCTGTCCATCATCTTGTTCTAGAGTGATCAAAGGTTCATAGCTATTCTGTAAAGGGACTTCAAATGTCATGGCTCTATGGCCCTTTTTAGCTTTGTTTTTAGGACCTACTGGTGAACAGCTTTAATCATGTTATTCAGGCTTATAAAAATGTGGTCATGAGAGAAGCTGAATCACTACTTAGTGAGCCACATCAACATTTTGGCAGTAATTTAACTGAAACTAAACAACATGTTTTAAATGAATTGCATACAAATTAGGATGTGGTGATCAAGCATGTGGACAAGGATGGCAATGTGGCTGTCATGAACAGGTTTTGCTATAGGACTTGTATCTTATCCTTATTGGCTGACCAGTCAAGCTAAAAAATCATAGACATGGACTCCACAGGGACTTTCAAAGGGAAATTGTATATGCTGCTAAATGTGAGACCATTCACAGAACCTGAATTTGGTAACCTTTGAACTTAATCACCAATAACACCTACCCCATATATTTTACACAAAGTGTACAAGAATCTCAGGAATACACCAAGATGGCCAGTATTATTGGGTGTAGGCTCTCTTAATGATCCTGTTTCAAAGTTTGCGGATTTATTTTTAAAGGAATATGTATATGATCTCTGATCCTATTTTAGGGACATAACTGATGTTCTCTATAAGATTGAAGATATTTTTGTGAGATGAAAACTACAGCTGGTGCACAGTTGCCACCTATCATTCAGATGGTGGCCATCAGTAGTGTTGATCAGTGGGGTAGAGATGGTCAGTGCAGGGGGATTCAGGCAATGTGGGGGGGCAGAGGGGTGGTGATGGGTCCAGAGTTGGCAGAATGTGGAGAGGCTTCTTCACTGTGGGTGTCAGAGGGCAGACAATCAGGTGCTGGGGACTGCTAGACATCAAGGAATATTTCATAGGTAATGGATGGGTCTTTATGGAGTGGGGGGACAGTTCTACACCAAGCATCTTTCAAGTTCAAGGGAGATGGAGTTCAGGGATGGGGTCCACTGGACAGCAGGGAATGGGTTGTAGGCAGCCCTGATGCATGCTCTGTGGATAAAGAGTAAGAAACTCAGTTTGCTCCAGGCCTGTAATGATGCTCTAAAGGGATGCAAATGACCCCATAGTGCCTTGCAAGTGCTATAGGGTTATTTGTATGTGGAGGTACAAATATGACAGTTTGCTCTAGAGTAGAAATTGCCATTTTTTTTTTTATTTTATTTTAGTTTTTGTTGACCGGGTAAGTGCACTTGACAAATCCTGTTTATTTTCAGGCACAACCCAGTGGAGGGGGATACAGATGAATGTCAACTGACCTTGAACCAGATTAAGCTGTTGGTGGTATTTTCAGTGAATTTGTTGGCCCTATCTTTCAAATTGCTTCTGCAATCCCAATAGCACCCTATTGGTCATTTACATGCTATTGCCAGAAGGGGCTATAGTTTGTGAGTACAGTTGGATGATGCCTGGTTGTTATACCAAAACATACCATTAGCTCCGGCTATGTGTTTCAGTATGTTCCAATGTTCCAATATACCTGTCGTTTGCTCCAGGCACTAATTTTCTCCTGGAGAAAACATTTAGTGATACAGTCCAGGATCTTCAAATATTGTGGCCTAAGTCTAAAGGACAAAGATAAAGGACAAAGATAAAACAGCTTATTTTTATGTAAAATGCATTCAGTAATAAAAAATAAAATGTTAAGATTTTTTTTTCAAAGGAATTATCATTGTTAAAGAACTATTCAAACAGGAAAGGTCAGATGGGCTCCCATGGTTTATCAGGTCTATGTTGTTTATTGGTAGCCATACACTCTTTGCACAACGAAGGAATCATGTTTTGCACAGTAACCTTTCTGCTGTTGTGTCCTTTCTGTGGTAGGAGAGTGGTTAGCTGTTCTGTTGAATGTCAAGATATTAAAATTTTGAGATAACATTATCTAACCAAGGCCCGATGATGACTACTGTGATATTTTTGCATGAAATCTGAAGTTCACTTTAAATCATACTTTCAAAAAAATGCAGCCTCAAAATGTAATAGCTGTAAAAGTTTTAAGGAGAACAAAACTATACCATTCAGGCTCTGATGTGGGACTTTCTGGATTCAAACTACATAAACTCTGGATTAAAAAAAAATATTTTCTCCCTTCTGAAGAAAAAAGGATTTATTTAGTGGCCCTGTGATCCCTTGCACACAATCCCAATGATTTTGCTTCTCACAGCCTCTGGGACTAACATCAGTGTTCAAAGCAGATGCAGACACATCTCTGGAAATCAGCAGTGCATCAGGAATACTGCTGTTATTCACATTATTGACCCTGCCAGTACTGTTCACCTTTCCTTTTCTAGCTACTGTATTCTAGAACCAAGAACTTAGCATGAGGAGCGAGTATGATGCCAGTAAGATCAGCAGCATTGATAGCAGTTGTATCCCAGATATGTTGCTGATTGTTATTGGAGCCTAAAAAGGATAAAGATATGGCTAATTGAAAGAGGAAAGAAAGGACAAGAGTGATGCTTTGGTTTTGGTGTAGATTATGATTCTAGAGGAATTTCTAGTACCCCTTTATTCTATTTAAATTGTACTTTTTTATAATTTTCAGTTTTTCATATATTTTATATTGAGTCATAGTGAAACATGCATAGGAAATTTAAATATTATATATGTATCATATGTTTTAAGTATATGATATGTAACTGTCTCTTTTAATATTGTACAATTTTTGGCAATATTGTTCCTTGTAACTGTATAATAAGGACCTCACTAAAAATGAACTCTGCTCAGTTGTGTTATCCATATACATATCATGATTAAAATTATAGTATTACTACTATTTATACCCCCCCCCCCATGGTTCATCTGCCATGGGAAGGAATTTTGTTGATAGGAGTTTAAATTCTGATATGGCCTATATAAAGAGATGTAGGACTACCAGATAAGCCTTCTCATTTCATCTAACATTAGTAACTCAATGCCTTTTATAATTTGCTGCATGAGTTGTTTTGGACCAAGTGTAACCCCTACAGCACCTTGCAGGTACAGTTTTGTTCCCCATATAAGTGATTTAACTGGAACTCTGATTTTGGTTGCAGGGCATAAGCATTTCAAGCTGAAATAAATCTACACTTAACTGTTAATTGTTCAAATAAAATATCTTAGAATAGCTTAGTTTGCATCAAGGCAACATGCCTTGCCATTTTAATCACTTGATATTGTTGCTCTTCTGAATGAATTGTTACATTATTTAGTGGCTACCATGATGAAGCTCATTAAAATTTATCACATTTTCCTATAAATATTGTAGTAAATCATTAGCTAGCCAGATGAAATCAAGGGATAGAAAAAATAAGATGACTAATGCTGCCTTTTTGTAATACCCATGATTAATCATCAACCGCAGATGATTCCCTGCTGTAAGGAAGGAGACAGATTTGAAAATGGATACTAGCTTCAGTTTTCTAGGTTTTCTGCCAATTCCAGTGTCCCTTCTGTTTACAGCTGCTACATGAGTAATAAGTGCCAAGATGCAAAACTTTGTAATGGCAATGAGACATAGAAATCAGAAAAAAAGATAGCATTGAAAGACTTTATTATTCATCTTCTACAATGGGCTTTCCATAAAGTATAGTTAACTGTACAGTTAGAGTAAGGCCAACAGCATGTTGAGTTCTCCCAGGCATCATATAACAGCAATTCATGGCATACTGTGGCATGGCAGAATTAACAGAACTCAAAGATCTCTTGTTTTCCTTTTGGACTGTTTATTGATGAGCACATCACCTGAGACATGATCTGCCAATGACAGAAAACAGCATACTACTGGCTTTAACAGAATTTCAGTTCATGAATGCTGTGGCTGGGCAAGGTCTGCCCACTGTACTTCATATAGCCTTCATGGTAAAGTAAAAACACCTACAATATGCATTTTCAAATAGTCTTTGCTTCAGAGCAGGTGCTGAAACATTAAGAAGTCTGACAATGTTTAAACTTTGCCAGCAAATTGCAGTGTACTGTACTTCACAGAGTGCACAACAGACAACAGGTCACATGGGTGATTTCCTGTTAAAACAATGGTCGCCTGACGCATACTGCTGAAGTACATTTCCCAGAAGGGCTTTTGCTTTTGCAAGTATGTAAAATCCCAGCAGGACCCTTGCTTTTGCAGTGAGAGAATGAGAGCAGATGCAGTCAGTTGTGCTTCTGACTGCTGAACAAAATCAGGCAGATTAGGTTTAAAAAAAATCATAATTACTGGAAAGATGTTTATTAAAATTGAAATCTGAGACCTTGTAAAATGGATTTGAGATGGTTTTATTTAAGGAAAAATATATTAGGACTAATTTCTGAGAGGTTTTACTGTGCTCATTTTAATTTGATTTGAGTGCATCTGAGCTGAACCTAGTGGCATGTAGGAGTGTCAACTCCCAGTTTTAGTTTGTACGGTTAAGTGTTTTCAGTTTTTAATTTATTTGTCCAGTGTTTTTGTTTTGTTGCACATGTTTTTTTTCCTGGCCACAAATTATGAAAGTCACTGACCAATATACGGTATCTGCAATTGTGGACGTGGGTTTTCTTAACTAACACATTTATTTATAACAAACTCTGCTCAGAGTCCATACGGCTGTGCAGAGCTTTGTGGAATGATGGTGGACTTTAGATTTTCAGAGTGGCTCCAGAGCCATGGCAGAGCGTTTTGAAGTGACAGCAGACTGCGGCTTTATAGAGCAGTGCTGTTGCTGTGGCAGAGAGTAGCTTTTGAGATCAGCGCTGGAGTAAGCCAGTTGCAAGATGGCAGTGATGTCAGAACTGCGTATGTGCAATACTCGCACTTGCAGTTTCAGTTGTAGCATCACTTCCGCTTTTGTGGAAAGTAGTGCACCAGGGGGGTGAGTGCCATGGAGCAGAGCTCCATCTGCAGAAGCGATGGGAGGAGGAAACACCACAGACAAACAGCGACTTCAGCACTTTGGACAGCAGACCCCATCACTGTACAAGAAAACGGTGACCAGTTCCGCTTTTCTTCTACAGTGATGTGATCCCAAAACAAATTCAGGGCTCCACCCACATGACTGTAAAAACCGGGTTGGGTGGGGCTGTGTCAGGCAACAGTCTGGGATAGTTGTATAGCTCTGTGAAGCAACAATTCAGGGCATCTGTGTGCTGGGGCAGACAGCACCTTTCATTTTTAAAGTATAAACATTATATTTAAATAAATTTGGGGATTGTGCTAGACAATAGTCCAGCTTATACGTGTAGATTTTTGAAGAAAAAGTCCAGGACTCCTCAGGGCTTAGAAAGAGTATCTTTTTGTTTTTAAACAATACTGTGTAGCTGTACCAGACAATGATCTGAGGTATTGGAGTAGTACTGAGGGAATTGATACAGGTGAGCAAATATAGGGCAGGGAGTTCAGGGTCAAGATGAAATGGGAAAACAGAGGTCATCATTACCACCTGTGGTATGTCCACATAAGAGAGAGGCAGGATGATGGAAGTTGACTTGGCTGCCATGATTCTAGAGGAGGAAACCAGAAAGATGTAGGCCCAGCCTACCCCCATGGTAGCTCCAACACCTAAGCAGATGGTCAGGCAGGTAAGGAAATGGTTGTCATGTATAAGGTAAGGGTGATTCTAAGAAGTTTTTTTTTGATAAGGTGATGTGCTGGAGTACTTTATGCTCCTCATTCTTAGCTATTAGTTTTTCCCAAGACAAATGCTTTTTAGAGTTTGATTTAAAAATTTAGTTGGTTTAATGTTTTTTGAGTTCTTCCTACAGTACTTCTACTCATTTCTACTGACTGGCTTTTCAGGACAGCATCCAGCTGCTGTAGCAGTGGTGCGGCCAACTTTATGTCTCTGCTCATGTCAGAGAAGAATGAAAAATGAAGAGAATGAAGATGATGATAAAGCACGATTCCTATCAACATCAATAAAGAAAGTGAGCAAGTGTGTTCCCAACAATGTTCCAAAAATGTGAACAGTGACACTGCCATTGATACAGTGTGTAAGTCCCTCCACACAGCCAAGAAATAACCCAAAAAAGCAGTCTCAAGCTGCTCAGTCAGAGACAGTACTTACCGATGCACCCACATTCCTGCCAAAGTGAGTTACTGCCACTCATCAAAATCTGTTGTGTGAGATTACTTTATTATTGATCAATGAGGATCAGCATTCAGTAACATGCATACTATGCCAGTCACATAAAGCTATGGGAAAAAGGGACTGGTGGTCAGGACACAGATCTTTAACAAAACCATGTGTTGATCTGAGCATATCATCAGCATAGAGATGATGATGATGTACCATGATCAACTGTTATCTTCACACCTAGCCAGGGAGGACAGAGGAGGAAGAAGATAAGGAAGAAGAGGGGTAACATGATAAGGAGGCATCATTAGTTTGAGAAAACAAAGGGGAAATCAGCTGTTTTTCATCATTATAAGAGTATTCCCCTTTGGGTAGTGGGGTCAGTCCTCAGCCATAAACCCTTAATATTAAAGTAGTAAGACAAACATTTCTGGTCAAAACTATTTATTTTCATCATCCACCAATAGTGCAGAAGTGACTGATAAATTTCATAAGGTTGCCCTATAATCCCACAGTGTCCATGGAACTTAATTGAAATGCTTGGAAATTATCTCTAGCAATACATTTCATGGAGAGTCCAGACTTCAGGAAGCTGATGGAAAAGGCTCCTCCTTAATGGAAATTCCATTATATATATATATATATATATATGTATATACTGTATTTCTTTAACAAGGCTATGCCAGAAGTGAGTGATTCAGTTACATGTTGACTATCATATGCGTTGTAACACTTATCAGTTAAGACAATACATTTGAACACTGATATGTGGAGCAGTGATTTCTCTTCTGCTATGACTTTCAAGTGCATAATGGGCCATTTGGCACAACATCTAGGTTTGCTTGTGGCCTCATACACCATGTTTGTGAGTTGCATCTGCCCACAAGACCTGAGGTTTTCCAGTTAGCAACTTTATGGTTCCATGTCATAATGGCGAAAATGAAAAGGCTACTCGTATAATAACAGTGAGTACATTTCACCAATTTCAAAATACACTAGACATCAACTACAGCAATTCCATTTACAGCGATTGCAGTACACAATACATATCTGACACAAGATAATCTAACATTTAAGGTGGGGGGCTAGGCCTCCGCACCCCACTTTGAAGGGGCAAGCCCCCCACATCTCCATGTTAATATAATCAACTCTGGAGGGTGTGGACACTTGGGGAAAGGGAAATACATGGTAAGGGGCTACCACCACTGGGGCACCACATTCAGAGAAACCAGGGGACAGCAGACACACAAAAAAAATAACACCCATCTCAATTCATAAAAAAAGATATACCTGAAGGCAGTCCTGAACCCAGAACTATTGGCATTCTCAGCAGTGGCCATATCCACCACTCCGGGTGACCGGCTCAGCAGCAGCAAGCATCTTTCCTTTATTCAACCCACATGACTATACCTTCCCTCTTGATTCGTCCTTGCTGTTTTGTCACTGCATACTCACTTTTCCCTCCCATCACCATGCTGACACAGTAACTATTCTGTCGGGTGAGCAAACTGAGTTGCTCATATTTGAGTCACTCAATTTGCTTTGCCAATATCATGGGATGCCCAACTTTATCCATGACATTCATGTCACAAACATACACAGTAGCTAACACCTTGGTCAAGCTGCTAGAAATAAATGTCCCTTGGCTGCACCCATATCCCTAAAAGGTGTTTTCATAGCTATCAATAATTTGTGAAATATGATAGAAATTTAAAAGGATGGTTGTTTCTACAGGCCTACCTACATGATACATTGTATTAACCTGATAATGCAGGACTTTCTCAGCTAAGCATGCAACAAAGAGTCACTGTGTGTTCCTTACCAAATTTGTGGTCAATTTTTCATTTCACTCATGGCAAGGAAACAAAGAAACATAGAATTTGATGGTAGATAAGGACTGATAGGCAGTCGACACTTTTTCATTACCTTCTAAAAATGCTGGAGATCCTTCTTTACCTCTGGTTTTACCTCCTCTTTTGAATCACTAGGGTCCCCCTATGTCTATTCCATGCAGTTTTGAATTCCCTCATTGAGGCAATTACACGAGCTACAAATAAGAAATAACACACTTCAGCATCACATGAAGCAATATATTATGCAGAAGAACTCTGCCCTCAAAATAACTGAGCACATGTTCCAACTATACAAGGTGCTGTTTGACTATATACTAATTCACACCACATTGTGATGCTTCAGGAAATTTCATGAGCTTAACAACACAGCAGTGGTGCCTCTTTGATATTCTGAGTTTCATTTCATGGCCTTTTGAACATGCTATCCAAACAAATAGTGTCCACATGGTGTCTATAAGTCAAGCAGTCCCACTTTTGTATGTGTTGAGGCAAGCATCATACAATGTGAGTCAAGAACTCATCTGAGATGGAGTCATCACTACTTATGAGGACACCAACTCAGATGAGTGATTTATTATTTCAAATGTTAAAGAAGTTACCCATCCATGGGTCTCACCATGCTCTTGGTGGATATGCTAATTGATGTCAAATATCAGCTGGCATTTAAAAACTAAAACTATAAAATGTAAAATATTGCAGGCTGTTTTTGAGCAGGTGGAGGAGTGTACTGGACATAGATAATTGGTTTGATATAGCAACAAAATAGTAGCACACCCTTAGAAAATGTGGGAATTTATAAGAAATTTGATTAAATTTGATGAATGTGTAAGAGTTAAGCCTGCTGACTCTCTGACATAATTTAATTGATGAGTAACTCAGTCTGGTTTGACTATCTTAAAAAAAAACAGTTAAGAGAGCATTGCAAGGCAAGTCCTTCCTTGTGAGGGGCCTAGTTCAGTGGACCTAGCTTTAGTCTTACAAGTTGCCTTCTTCTCCTTATATGACCGACTGGGATCATTTTTTGAAACAATGACAGATTGCTATGTAGGCTATTACACCAATTTTAGTGCACACTGAGTGATACACTCTCAGAGCACTAGTAGCATTTGATTAATTGGATTGCTTAACATCTAAATATGGTGACCAAACTTGTAAGTTGCATAGTATGTCATTTTATTTGCTAAAACAGTATAAAAATAAAGGGAATCACAAAGAATCACGGAAGCTGCAGTACCTGCTTTTCTCCCAGGAATGATAAACATGCCAGACAGGCATAATGGTTTTGAAACCTTGGTGCCTACCACATGAGCTGCTGTATCTGCTTTTCTGCTAGAAACAGTAAACATGTAACTACAGGGTAATTATTCTGTTGCATGTAGTTAATGATTACTTACACTGAAATCAACACTTAAAGTGTAACCCAATAAACATGTAGGACAGTCATAATTTTTAAGCAAGTAGTGGCTTACACCCATGGACTATGATATGATTTGAGTTTGATTTAATTTATTTGTTAAACCAAGAAACTAGACTTGGTCACAAGTCCCTTTTTTCACATCGACCCGGTAACAATTAAACATTGCTTTACCAATTGTGCTGTAAGTATGTTTGCCATCCTGTTCATCCTGGTTTATTGTATGTATTTCCCTTGTATTCTAGGTTGCACCTCTACAAGGGCTTGTTCCCAGTGTGTTTTTCTGGTTAGTAAAGACATAAATATCAAAATACATAAATTAATAAATTATATTCAAAAAGTTCAATTTTAAGCCATTACAGAACCATACAAGCAGTCTAATTATATAGCTTGATTTCAAAGACAGAAGTCACTGTCATACATAAATGTTTGTCATTAAAGTTTAAAACACTAAAATTAGGAGCCCTTCAAGCTCAGCTTAGTTTCCATTTAATTCCAATCACAGCTACCAGCATTGAGAGTTCACAGTCACTGTTTGTAAAAATATACTGTATGTGCTAAAACATTGTTTTGAAGCCCAGCTCACTTCCAAAAGTAGCTCAGAGCACTTGGAATATGTACAGTATAACTGCACAGATAGCTGTGCAGTAAAAAATCTTTTGTATAAACCCATTTTACTTCAGTATCACTTCCACTCACACCTGGGAGTATTTTAAACACAAATGATCCACAAATAGCTGAACTAAATCAAGTTGCTCTGTTTCTAGCTGATTGTCTTCATTGCCCAAGGGAGACATATCCTACTACTTCCACTAACAGGCATGTTGTACACATTCTGCAGCCATGTGGCACACATGAAAATGGGTATTTAATGCTCATGGAGCCAGCCTGCTTAACACATTTTAAAAAGGCAATACATTACAAAAATGTAATTGTGTTATAAGCCTATATAATAACAGGGATCTAGAGGCAACTGTATATCCACACACACTACATATATTCCAGAGATGGATATTCCGATAATCAACAAGCTGTGGCATCTTCTTAAAATCAAAAACCTTTACAGCACAAGAATTACTAGATGAGTAGTTGCAAGCCTTCTTATTTACACTGATGAAGCTATGATGTCAGTGTGAAATGTCAGTTCCTGTGTAGGGTGTGCACATCCACATTTGCCTCTGCCTAGCAACTACCAAGTGGTTTGAAGGGTTTATGGCAAATATCTAAGAAGGGGGGATGAAATGCCAAATTAGATAATAAATAGACAGTACAACTGCACATCGATGACAACAGAGTCTGGCATGACAAACATCTCCAGTTATGCACTGACTACTAGTAAAACAACAGTTCTTAATAAGGGACTTACTTTATACTGACAGCAAGTGTGGACACATTTCAAAATGATGATTGACCTACAGATCAATGCAAGAAAATTAACTCTGAAAAAAATTTTCCTTACTGAATTACACTTAGGGAAATTCAAAAAAGTGCAACTCTTGATATGCATTGTGACCAGAGTTAGCAGAATTACAATACAAATGTGAAAAGGGAATATACCTATTGCCCCCACATGGTCTATCAGTTCTATCTTTTCTCAGCACATGTGAGCTGGATTTGTTAGCATTAAAGGAAAATTACACCTTCATATCATACCAATTCAATTTGTTTCCATGTCAACTATGTCTCTTTTCCTGTAACTGTTAGGGCTATATGTATTTGCTTTAGTTTGTTTTCAAACTTCATGGTAACCCCATGTGACTACTCAGGGGGAACTCTAGCTTTTGGTTGTTGATATCTCATTGTCTGTGAGAACTGCATTAGCTTATGAGAACATGACGTCACATCACCCATTTATACCATGCATCTCTATGCTGAAAGAACAAATACTCTGCAAAAACTCTTTGGAAAAAAAATAAATTGAATGCGGTTTAAAGTGAAAAACCCTGCATTACAACTCATAGAGGATAATGGATGGGAACCAGTTAATAACAATGCTGTGTTCCCATCGTGAGGTCATCATGACAACTTAGTAAACCTTGAGAGGGAAGCATGAAAGGTTTACAGTTGGCATGATGACCTCAAGATGGGAACATGCATTGTTGTTAACTGGTGCCCATCCATTGTCTTTTATAGTGTATGGGCACCAGTTAAAACAAATTTGTCCTATTTTTTCCTTTTTTCATAGCACCACTCTCCATCTGGGCTAGTTCTCAGTGCCTCAGCCATTCATCTGATACCATATGTTCAAGAGACATGCATGCACAGTGCAGTTCTCATTGTTATGGTATCGATGTGATGTACTCAAGAGGGTATAACTTCCTCTTGACATCACATCGATACCATAACAAGGAAAGGAAATCATTGAATTCCATCCTTAACAACACCCTCCCATACATTATAGACATTATGCGAAGCTAACAGAAGGTAAACGTGGTATTTTGCACATTCCTGCAACTTATTTCTTTGAAGTCTAATTACACAGACAGGCATACTGTGTAGTCTAAACCGTGATTACACATCATGTTCTTTTATGCTAATGCATATCTCAGGTACAGTGAGATTTCAACATCCAGCAAATGAAGCCCCCCAGGACAATTACAAGACTGTGTATGAAGTGTGAAAACAAACTAAAGCAATTGCACACATCTTGAACAGCTGCACAAAAGAAGATGTCTGTTGACATGGAAAAAAATACAATTTACAAGGTATGAAGGTGTAGTTTTTCTTTAAATACAACGTATGGTCAGAGAAATCATTATGTGACTTGGAGGAAGAAGGAAGTATTGTGGTTACTGAGCCAGAATTGGTCCATCATGATGAAGTCCATAGATAAGGATGAGGCTGTGGTCATAACGGAACAAACTAAATATAAAATAGAAATTTTACAGCAGCTGGGGGAAATAAATTTACAGAAGGCTGGCCATATATCTGGCACCACATTTTAAAAACAAGTTAGATAAATATTTGGATTTGATATGTACTCCGGGTATATTAATTTGAAAGAGGAAACAAAAGTGCTAGACCCTAGAATACCTACAAAATATATCAATTCAAAGATTCTCAACATTGTAGATGATCCCCCAGGCCACCCAGTAGTTACTAGAGTTTGATGGCTCACAGAGACATTGTCAAAATATCTTGATATATTTCTATGTCCAATAGTGTCAGCGACACCATCTTATATTCAAGACACAAAACATAACTGTGTACTATGAAAGAAACAGAAATGCAGAATGAGTGGCTATTTGTCACATTGAAAGTAAAAGGCCTTTACATGTCAGTTCTGCATTTTGGTGTGCTTACATACTAACATACTATTTGCCAGCAGATTAGGCCTTATGGTCTATCGAGTCTGCTCGAACCTCAGATCCCTAGTTGGGTGCCGAGGCCCTCCCCCCCCCTTGTGTTCCAGAAACCCCTATCATCCATCCCCACCTCCCTGGGACAGGCCAGCATCTGATACATCCACTTTCTGTGTCTATTCCACCCTCTCTTGAAGCCCTCCACTGTGGATCTCTGAACCAGCTCACCAGGCAGTGCATTCCAAGGGTCCACCACCCTTGAAGTACCTGATTATTTTGTTAATCAGCTGGAAGATTGCTACCCTCCACACATTTCCACAACACATTACCTGAGCTGTTACTGAGATGTAACATGTTTGTATTTTTAAATAAATGGCCTTATGCATGAATAAGCTGCTTAGGGCATATACTTGGCCATGCAGGTGTGTGCATCATAACCAGCTCTCATGGGATGCACAGGGCCAGTATGCACATTCTTCTGGGTGGCCATAGATGCTCTGAGCACATCACCATATCTATGCACTAGAGTTGGGTCTGGTAGGGGGAACAAACATGAAATGGACAAGATGATTCAAAGCAGAAGCCCCACCATGGCCCCACTGTAGATCCTCAGCTCCAATTGAGCAGGAAATCATGGGATTTAATGACCCACATTCAAGTTGTGATGTCCCTAGTGGGAATATAAAATAGTATACTGGTTTCAAAGTTGGTATCCCACTGACTGCCACCCCCATCTCTCAATGGCATTGAGGGAAGCAGGGCTCCATGGCTGTGGGGTGTTAAGGTGCCATCAAAACACTGGTTGGGAGGACATAGCCATTATTGCAGCCCTTTGATTGGCATAATGGTAAGCTCCCCGAGACCAATCTGGGAGAGTGCAATTAGCATTGTACTTTGCCATGCTGCACCAGGCCTCAAAGGGCATGCCCACTCCCAACCCTCTGCCTGGACGAGTCTGTGAAGTTTTGCAGGATCCCACATGCAAGTCCAAGACAAGGGTCTGGAGCAGGTGCATGCTGTTAGCACATCCATGGGTGTCCTTCACACAACTGAGATGTGTGTTTTCTGGCCTTTGTGCTGCATAAATGGCACATAGGGCCAGGGTACCATTAATGAATAGGGCACAGTATCTGAAAATTCTTGGAATGGCCATGTTGCTCACATTCCCACACTTCTATCTGTATCTGTATATAGCCAAATGGGAGCAAGATTTTGTCTGAAATGGTGCTACAAATTCATGCTTCCATCAGTTGGATTTGTGGTGCCATTATATGAATGCCATCATTATCACATGTAAGGGCTATAGGGATGAAGTTTTTGATTTTATGAGATATTTAGAAAACACAAACCCTCACTAGAAATTCATAGCCACCATAGGTGAACATGAGTCTGCATTTCATGATGTTACACTGTGCAAAAAAAGAGGTGAGAAAATCAGGGGCACTGGCATAGGATTCTAGTTCAATGCAGAATCCTACATCAGCATGGGATTCTAGTTAGATGCAGAATCCTACAACAAACTGCCACGTTATAATTAGAATCCTGCATTGAAATGGCATTTTATGATGCAGAATCCTACATTGAACTGTCGTTTTTCTAGGTATACCCCTTTGTAATTATTGTTTGCCAACATCGGAGTGCCCAATCCCTGTGTCAGCATTTCTTTAACCCTTCACTACTGTGGTGCACTTTGGAGACCATCCGCAGTGCACTGAAAGCATTAACCTTCTGATATCTTTCTGTTGTTTCTGACACTGGGATGCCCACCCCAGAGTTGGATGCCCCCCAGCCACCCCCACAGGCCATGTGTATTATTCTTTGCTGACACCAGGGTGCCCAATCCCCATGTTGGGATTTATTTCAACCTCTATTACTGTGGTACACTGGGGAGACCACCCCCAGTGTGCCAAAAAACATTATTTTTTTCAGTGTTGTTTCTGACACTATGAAGCCCACACCTGGTGTTGAATGCCACTCCCCCACCCATTCTAATATTAATAGTATTCACTGACATCAGGGTTCCCAATCCTCATGTGGCATTATGCAGCCCCCAGCACTATGGGACTCTGGGGATCCCACTCCCAGTGTCCCCCCAGAAAAGTTATTCCTGCCATAAAAAAAAAAGAAAACTGTGCACTAACGTCTTACTTTTTTTAACCCTAGAAAAAAGAAAACGGTCCCTCATCATCTCCCTTGCCTCTCTCCCCATCCAAACCCTCCCACTGAGTACCAACCTCCCCACACCCCCCCTCACCCTATACTTGTCACTGGAGGTTAGTGGTTGTCATCTTCTCTGGGCTGGGACACATCTGCACTCTTCAAAGCCCGACCGCAAACTGAGGAACCAAGGTACTGTAGGCTTGTATTATGGCTCTCAATGGGGTTTTCAACTTATGTTGATATCTCAGCCATTTTTAGGAATTTGTACTCCAAATTTTCAACACAGGGTCCTTGGGACTCCATCTCATGAACACTGTCACTGTCATTTTGTTATTCGGTCCTAAAAGTTGATTTCACGGTCGCTATGTGGACTCACCTTTCTGGACTGACTAATGAAATTACTGTGCCAGTTTTCATGAGGGGAAGTCCCAAAAAGCCCATGTTGAAAATCTGGTACAAAGATTCCCCCAAATCACTGCATTATGAGTGTGTGTTGTGCAGTTTCTATGCATATGTGTAACTTCGACAATTGTTAATATTTTAACTTCAGATTTTCAACATTGAGATTTTTTCACACCTTCTCATAAACAGTGCATCTGTAATTTTTCACATCTTGCCCAAAATGTGTTTTTACAGTTGTGGTGCAGAGTGGCGCAGTTACTGTGAGAAATCAACTTTTGGGATGTACTAACAAAATCACAGTGCCAATGTTCATTTGGTGGGGGTCCCAAAAAGGCCATATTGAATATTTGGTGCAAAAATTCCCAGACATGACTGTTAAAAGTGTGCATTATGCAGTTTGTATGCATATTTGTAACTTCTGCAATTTTTAATATTTTTACGCCAGATTTTCAACACTGAGATTTTTTTTAACATCACCTCATGAACAATAAACCTGTTATTTCTTACATACTTTTTTTTATTTATATCCTCAACTGGAGGGGTTGTACCTTGGTTCCCCATCCAGCCAGCCCTCATGGCCCCCACCCCTGCACTGATCAGAGCTCACCCCCACTGTAACCCTTCCCATGTCACTTCACAGTGAGTACTTACCCCACCACCATGGAGACATGGAGGGTGGGCATTGGTGGGATCTAACTTGAGTGCGTCTGTGTTGATGTTCAGGCAGCCATCATGCTGTCAAGGGGGTTTTCTCTTTATAGTAATAGCTTCCCCTCTGGTGCTGGGGTGCAGTAGCATCAAGGATGCTGCAATGAACTCTTCTGCTGACATTTCAGTGGTCGACCTACCAACCCACCCTCTCCAAAGACGGAGATATGTCCCTGGGACACTCAATCCTCCTTCTACTGGTAGACCCCTGGTGACCCATGCCCACTCCCCAACACAGGTCACCGGCGTGGTAAAAGATGTGGCCTCCAGCACCTCAACCCTCAGCACCACCAGGCTGGCTATCATTTCTCACATACTGTCCAAAATGTGTTAATGCAGCAGTGGTGCAAAACAGCACAGTTGCTGATCAAAATCACCTTTGGGGACTGAATAATGAAATTAAAGTGTCAGTGTTCATGAGGTGGGGTTCCAAAAAGGCTGTGTTGAAAATATGTAGCAAAAATATTGAAAAAACTCTCACAAAACTGGGATACTATTATACTATTTCTAAAAGTAAGGAAATTATTTAACAAAAACTTCATTTCAAACAAAGTTAGAGTTCTTGACATAGGTCTTCAACCTAAGTGATACAGATCAGGAAATTGGATGTTAGGGTTTAGAACTGAGATACCCCTCCCCCACCAAACCCTACCATTGGAACTGTATCCCCCACCCTCCATGCACAAATAAGTGTTAGGGTGTGCCTTGGGGTCATGGTCCTCACCCCACCCAACCCTACCATCGCAATTCTACCCCCACCCTTCACAAACCAACAAGCATCAGGGTGTGTCTTAGAGTTGTGGACCCTAATGAGCACCCCGTTCCATCTGTAAGTAACCTAACATAGTACAGCATATTAGAATGGGGTGAGCGTTAGGGTCCATGACAGCACAGACTCCTCTCCCTAAAAGAAAACCAACAACTCCCATACAGGTTAGCGCCTCTGGCAGACTACCAATCAATAATGAATGGTGAAGATGCAAGAGAAGATCAAGAATTAAGGTAGGTACGTAATTTTCATTTCTTTTCTTCCTGACAAGGACATATGCCTCTGCCTTTTTGTGCCTAATAATTGCAAACTACCAGTCCCATATGGTAAAATACAAAAACTCACTCTGGAGGAAAAGCAAAGCTGTTCAAGTTTCCTAATGGCCATCTGATAAGCAGCTTGGAGTTATGTCTTTAACATTCTAAACAGAAAGAAGGGATTAATTTATTTGTCATAGTGATTTGTAGATGTGGAAGGATACATTGAAAAGTAAAAAAAATGTGTTCCACTATACTCCATTTTCAAACTACAGATAGCAAAATGACTGTAGGCTACACCCACAGTTATAATAATGACAAGTCCTTTCTTTATACTCTCAGCACCTTTAGAAGGGTGAACCACTACTTCACATCTTTGGGTAAAAAAATACAGATGCACAATTCATTATAGAAAGGACAGCTACTGTACAATATATGCTTATACAAATTCACTCTAAACAGGGGTTTGCATTGTGCAAAAAGCAAATACAGCATTTTTTACACCCCAGAATAACCCAGTCTGCCTTGTTATTTTCCAACTGTCTGCTGTAGGATATAGACACAGAGTTATACTAAGAGTCTGAAAAACAAAACCCAACTCTTCCTCTATGGTACTGTATAGTTAATTAATATCAAGCTACTGTGCCCCCCTCAAAATAACTGAAATTTGTCAGAACAAGACATCAGGAGCCAGATCCACAGGTGCAAACCCAGTTTGCCTGGGGAAAACTGGGTTTTGCATGGAGCTGGTATTTACAAAGCCCAGTTTGCCCTTCAAACAGGTGTTTGCACCAGGGCAAAGTTGTGAGGGGGGCCACAATGCAAATGAGGGGTAGGAGACATGCATATCCCCACAGTGGAATTCACAAAGTTTTTGCCCCATTCAAGGGCCATTTGCGAAGGCACTTGTGTGGAGTAATTACTGCCAACAAAAATCTGGTGGTAATCCATGCAACCCTAGTGGTTGGCAATGTTACTGAGGCCCCCCCCAACCCTTTCCCATTCTCCGATTGCCATCCCCAATGAAGATTATGTACCCTAGTAGTCCTGGGTTCCTCCCTCCTCCCTGATTGCTGACCCCAGAAGTAAAATCCCCATTTCTGTAGTGTAGTGTACACTCCCTTGTCACTGATTGCCATCCCCACATGCTGTAACATGTTTCCATAATGCAGTGATGCCCTTCCCTGCCCTGAACACTGACCCTATAAGTGAAATTTCCATAGTGTAGTGGTATCCTCCCCACCCCAAGTGCTGGCCCATCCTATAACAGTTTCCGTAATGTAGTGGTCCCACCCCCCTTCCCAGTCAGAGATCGCCATTCCCAAATGTGGAAACCCCTATTCCCTGGTAGTCTAGGGTCCCTCCCCCACCATGTCCAGTGTGACCCACCACCCTGCTCCCTCTGCATTCCATCCTGTTAACAGAGACCAGCACAGCCCACCTCTCACCACCATAGCTGGCCACTGACTGAGCCCTTTTGGAGCACATACTGTAGACTGTACGGCTCATAGACTGTTATGTCAATAAGCCATACTGTCTACAGTATACACTCCAAGAGGGCTCAGTTGGCAGCAAGCTGTGGTGGTGAAAGGTGGACAGTGCTGGTCACTGATCCTGAATTGGGATGGGGGAGTGTGGTGATGGGTCACACTGGACAGGCTGGGGTGAGGGATCCTAGACTACCAGGGAATAGGGGGGAAACTTCTCTTATAGTGTCAGTGACTGGGGAGAGGAGGGCACCACTACACTATGGAAATGTTTTACAGCATGTGGGGATGGCAATCAGTGACGTTGGAGGGGGGAAGAATGCTACACTAAAGATAGGGGGATTTTACTTCTGGGGTATGTGATCGGGGAGGAGGGGAGGTACCCTGGACTACCGGGGTACATTACTTTCATTAGGTACAGCGGTTGGAGGATGGGGGGGCACTATACCAGGGGACTGTGGCTGTGTGTGGTAATGGCTGATGGGAGAGAGACCACACTAGGCCAGACAAAGTCCATGCAAATGGCCTATTGCACCTTGCATGGCCAATGGGCTCATTTGCAAGGCCAGTTTCTTGAATAGGCCCTTAGCGCATATGAGTTATTGTTATCGACCCATTCTCCTGGCTGGCTGTGGGGGCAGTGCTTCTGGGGTTCCTGGTGCTTTTCTTGGGTTAGCACTGCCCCTGCTTGCCCCAATTCACAGTCAGACAGTGCACCATGCTATCCGACTGTGAATTGCCCCATTGCCCACTAGCGTAACCATGGGGTGCAGCATAAACTTTTGCATGGCGCTTTGCCTTTTTTTGTGAATCCTGGCCCAACAAGTTGGTTTGTTTAGGAAAACATTAATTTTTCTTCTAGTTACATTCTTTTTCAGATTTTTCTGTCAGTTATACATGGCAAAATGTTTATTGAGACAACATATATTGATGTCAGGTTTTCTGACAATTTCAGTAACATCATATTTAAAGCAAGAAAACAAGAATGCACAAAGAAAAGAAAGCAGTTATTTATACAGTCAAATAAAAATAACAAGACTCACTGCCTCCCATCTAATCCAATTTCAATTTTTCAATTCAATTCATTTTTAAAAAGGTGCTATTCCAAAAGATCATAGTGCCTGTACATTAAAATTCAATAAATAAGTATTCAGCCATAAAATCAACAAGCAAAAACCCAGTCAATAGTTACAATCTGGAAAGGCAAGTCAGAACAAATAAGTTTTTAAAGTGGTTTTAAAGCCCTCCACAATAAGGCATTCTTGCATCTGACAAGGTAGAGAGTTCCACAGGGTTGGGTCCCGAACTTGAAAGCATGAGATATAGCAGAGAGACTGCAAGAGAATGGCAGCAGATGGCCATTTGTATGGGTCCCTCCCTTCACATATCTTGGGGTTAGGGAACAGGGATTCTCCTCCTGGGGGTGGAGAGTGTACCTTGGCGATGCCCTTGGTGGAGGAACCACAGGAGCCGCCCACAGGGTGGTGGCTATCCAAGGACTGGTGGAGATAGAGGGTTTAAAAGGAGCTGAGGGCCATCAGCTCCCCACCTTTCTTCAGATCATAGCCAAAGCAACAGATCCAGACCACCCAGCTTCAATTCCCAAGGCATGGGGTGGAATTATAGGATAGGTGTCAGATCATGCTGGGAGTTTTATTCAGCCTACAGGCTAGGAGCTTAAGCAAGATCAAAGTAGATCAAAGCAGGAGTTTACACATGGCTTAGTGAGATAGTTAAGGGGGACTGAGAGAACGTGACTAGAAAAAAAGACTGCAGTCTCAAGACTTTTGTGCAAGAACAAATGACTCAGTGTAGCCTGGAGGGGCATTTGAGATCCCCAAAAGGATTAGGAGGTAATTTGCAGGAGCTGGCTTCGTTTGGGGATGGTGGGGCAGCATTGTCATTTGTGTTACTGGCTTTGTCTGCAGTCAGCAACTGGCAGCTCAAGTAATGGCCCCTCCCTCCAGCAGCCAGCAACAAAGAAGAAGGTATGGTGGCTGCTCCAGTCCAGGCAGTCTGTGTTGGTGGGTAAAATTTAAAGTAAAATTGATTGCTGCTGGTGGCTTTTGTTCCTCTCACTCCTTGGTCCATTAGGTGAGCAGGCACTATCCTGTAAATGGATTGAGGGTTAAGGATCAGGGTGGTACGGGTTACATACAACAGGTTGATACCTGCAACTTGATAGGCTAGTGCTGTGCACTTCAGGCAGCTGAGCATTGCTCAGGTAGACTGTCTGTCAATGGGGATTGGTGTTTCATGATGAGCCTTTGAGTGGGTTTATTGCCTCAGGCAGCTGCTCATCTCCATGGTGCACCCCTTCCAACCGGGGATTTTCTTTGGGTGTTCAGCTGATCAGGAGGCAACAGGATGTGTTGCTGTGGAGCCTAGAGAGTTGGAGCAGAGGACAGAACCCTTGGTTCCTTTGTCAGGGGCAGTTCAAAAGTTTGAATCCCACAGGAGACACGACATGACTGCTCCCTCTCCTCCCTCCACTCCACTTGTGTGTCAGGCAAACTGGTTTAAAAAAAAAAAAACTAAATAAAGATAAAATATTAATATAACATACAGAAAGGCAAAGGATGCTAGGCAGTAGCTGGGGCTATTACCCAAACTGGCTGAGCCAGGGTTGGCCATCAGTGAGCCACATGGTTGGCTTGGGAGGGCTGAGCAGCAGAGTTGTGTCATGAAGTGCAAGCTGCCTCAGAGGGACGGCTGCTTTATTTAAGCACTGGCCAGGGCTCAAGCATTCCCCACCTTTGCAAAAAAAAGAGTAACAGGAAGGTTTGAGTCATGAGTTACCTCAGAGGCATAGCTGCTTCTTGTAGGTTCTCGACTGGGCTCAGTCATTCTCAGATGTGCTGAGTAAACAAAACCAAAATGAATAGCAGAAAGACTGGAGGAGTGGGAGCTACTCAGCAGATCGCTGAGTGGTAGAGCTGGTATTGGGTCTGATCCCAAGTAACCTGGGTTTTTATTAAACAAAAAAAAAAGAAAAAAAAAAGAACAATAATAAATAGATAAATAAATAACTAAATACATAAATAAATAAGTAGCATAGGTACCAGGAGTGGCTGACAGCCTTAAGTAGCTAGGGCTGGAGGGTTTAATGGGGCATGCCCCGTTTTTTTGTTTTTACAGACAGACTCTCTGGGGCTCATTAGCAGATCAGAACTACAGTGGATAGTGCTTGACTGGCTATTTGTCCGAAACAAGAGACAACTGGAGAAGTAGGTTAGTGGCAGGGAAATAGGCAGGAACATCGGTAGAAGCCTTGCAATCATGGCTAGGCCCCCCTACCACCATATGCCTGGGTTGATAGAACTGGTACTAACACACCTTTCTTGTTGGGAGGGGTACTAGTTTGTCACTGCAGATCAGAAGATGCCAAGCAGGAAGAGGACCCCCACAGCAAAGGTGGTGGCAACACTGGAGACCAAGCTGCAAGAGATGTACCAGAAGAAAGGGTGCTCATGGCTGCAAGCATGGTTGTAGGCACAGAGCCTCCATCAACATTGACTGCAGTGGTGGCAGCTGGCAAGAAGAAGTGACCAGCCAAAGAAATGGTGACAATTACGGCAAAGGTAACTAGGACACCTCCAAAAGTTAAGGAAGGGTCTGAGGCTCATCAGTTTTCTGAAGAGCAGATTCAGAACATGGTTATCACAGCTTTAGGGGGGATTCTCCTGGGAGGGGTCTCAGGGGCAGGATATGGTCAAGAAGTGGAAGGACCAGCCACAGCAGGTATGTGGCCTCTCTCTAGTGGAGTCAAGTGTCATGTCCCAGGCAGAGGAGGCAGAAGCTCTTATTCTGGCATCTTTGAATCCAGCCCCCCGACAGCAGGGGGTCCGTAATGGTTCAACAGCAGATGAGAAGATAGAGAAGCTTATGGACCTGGTGGCTGGGATGGTAGCTGCTGCCATGGGTTGGCAGCAGCAAGACCAGTGTCAGTGGTCACAGGAGTGCCAGCAAATGGCACAACAAAGGATCAGGTGACTGTGACATCAGGTTCTGGGAATTATGTTAGACTGGAAAGACCCATGTGATCTCATTTGACTGATAAGGCTAGACAGCAAATTTGCAACCGAGAATATGTAGATATCTTCTCACTCCTTAATTGGCCAAGAAATCGGGATTAGAAGAAGAAAGTCAAGTTGGAGAAATTGAAGCAGAAAACAAGAATGCCCTAAACATTTGATAAGTGGGTGGTGTGGTTCCTTGACAATGCTAGCACCATATTGGGGACAATGCAGGGTCATGGACTTGATCGGTTTAACTATGCCAACAGGATTTTGCTTCTGCACTTGTGCAAAGGGGGCAATGCATAGCTGAAGTATGATGTGAAGTTGCAGCGCCGGTGGCAGGATTATGCTGTCTTAGGGTGGGACACACTTGATATGCCCTGTTGGTCGATGTGATGCATGGGATAGGGTGGTACACATGGAAAGTAGGCTTCCCCTAAGGGTATCTCAGTTATCTCAGCTACTGTGGCAGGAGTCATGGACCTCCCCCTCCCATGTGTGCTTCAGTTTCAACCAGGGGAACTGTTCTAAGGTGACTTGCAGGTTTTGACATATACTGTATGTGTCATCTGTGGGCAGCAATACCCACTCTTGCAGTGCTCCTCCATGAAGTCCCCAAGTCTGGATTTTGAGGGTCCTGAAATTAGTATCAGAAGCCACCGGGGAGCAATCCTGCCCACCATGGTAAGGGTGGACAGGCTTAAACCCTGGCTGGACCAGTACCTGGACCATTAGCCACCTGTCAGCTAAAGGAAGGGTTTTCAGTTGGCTTTAGGATTCCATATTCAAGCCCTCAGAGGGTGCAAGAGGTTGAGAATTTGAACTCAGCTAGATATTGTCCACAGGTGGACTGAGAAAAATTGGAAAAGAAAGGCAGCTGGGACGGGTGAGTGCTCCTTATGAAGTCATGCTCTTGCCCAATCTAAGGGTGTCTCTGTTTGGGTTTATGCCCAAGAAGGCTTCAGAAGAGTTCTGGATAATCAGTCATGTCTATACAGAGCAGTATTTCTTGAATCATCATATTGATCCATGATTCTCATCAGTTCACTATGAGTCATGCAAAGTCCCAAGTCATGAAGGCTAAGGTGGACACCGAGTCCACATTCTGCTTGCTGCTGGTAGATCAAGCAGACAGGGACCTATTAGGAATGAAGTTTGAAGGAGAGTATTACGTGGGCAATTTCATGCTCATGGGTTGTACGGCAGCTTGTGTGGTTTTGAAAGGTTCAGCATCTTCTCGCGTTGAGCCATGGTGCTGGCATTGGGCAATTGGGGTATAGTCTACCACCTCAATTGCTTCCTGTTTGTGGGACCTGCTGGGTCCCCAGTCTGTGGGCAGACCCTGACCATGTTCATGGAATTGTGTTGGAAATTTGGTGTACCATTAGCTCTGGTTAAGGTCAAGTTACCCACTTTGGTGATCACCTTCTCGGGGACTGAGATTGACAACAACAGACAGGAATCTCTGCTGCCCAGGAATAAGTTGGATGCATTTCAGGGTTTGTTAGGTAACATAAAAAAGGGCCAAAAAGTTTACCTTTTTGGAGCTGCAGCAGCTAATGGGACACCTTAACTTCACATGCCAGGTTAGTCCCACAGGAAGAAACATTTTGAGATGCATGGTGAAGCTGGGAAAGGGGTTTAAGAAATCATACCACAGAATCTAGGTCATGGAGGGGTTTCACTAGGATCTGCAGATCTGGCAGACATTCATGGCCCACTTCAATGGAGTGGTAATACAGCAGAAGACTGGGTACAGCTAGGCCCTGGAAGTTGATCATGGATGCAGCTGGAGGGATGGGGTTTGGAGTGTACGTCCAGGGCAAATGATGTGCTGCAGCTTGGCTGACAAAATTGGCATCAGTCAGGCTACACAAGCAGCTCACTATGTGGCAGTTCTTCCTGACAGTGGTGGCATTGTGTGTTTGGGTTTCTAGGCTGAAGGACAAGAAGGTCTTGTTCTGCACGGACAGCATGGGGTGAAGCATACCATAAATGGCCAGCTAGGACTGAAGGGCCCTCTGGGTGACCTGATGGTTTTTATTTTGAATTTTATTCTAGTCAAGTTTTTCCAGTAACAAGGGTTTTTCCAGGTTTTTCACCTCCTCCAAGGGGATAAATCTGAGGTAGGATGTAGACGTTTCTAAAATGTTGCAGTTATGATCAGCAGCCTGTGAGTACTGAAGATTGATGGTACAGGGGGAAAGGGAGGATGAGCTGAATTCTTCTGATGGGCTCATCACTTCTGGCTGGCATGAGGCTTGGGGGACTGCATGACCCAAACTCAGTTCGGGGGGGGTCACAGTTCAACCTCATCAGGATTAATCTGCAAGGGTGTTGGCACTGGATTGGTGGGTGGTCACCTTCTACTTGACCATATGACGTCCCCATTCCTGGGGGTGGACTCCAGCCTAGGAGGAACATTGGTTATTCAGGCACATGTCAGGGATGGCACGTCCAAGTATGGCTGCCATGTGGGGGTCTTGAAGAGTCAGTATCATCTCCCAGCTGTGCATGCAACTCCAATGTGGTAATTTAATTTTAAAATAAGTGCATGGATGTGGCCATTTCCTCCAAGACCTGTGTCAGGGTGTTATTTCAGGGATAGGGGTAATGGGGTACTACCAGGACAATTTCACATTTTGAGTATTGATGGTAGATAAGAATATCCCTAATTCAGCTGTATGCTGTTACATATCTGTGTCAGATATATATTGTTTAGATATATTGTTCAGGTAGTTCTGGTGCCCACTTCCAGTACACAATAAAATGTGTTGTGTATGGTGGATTATGGATTATGTATGTCACCTTATTTTTAATTTTAGTCTTCAAACTTTTTCCACCACTCCTCATCTTGTAAAACTGGTAAACATACAGTAAGTTGCACTAAAAAGATTCCCTGTTGCTCAATGCAAACTGCAGAATAAGATATTCCTTTGTTTTTCTACCATTCAGTTTTATATCTGCTGGTAAGCATATGGATCCCCATGTCCTCTACACCAGTGACTCCTGATTATGTCATGACACCCAACTTTTTACCCAAGGGTCACTAACTATGGTTTTAAGTGGAGAAAATGCCAGGCTACAAGCACCAGAAACTGCTAGACCACAAACCTGGGGTTGGTTAAAGGATACATTTTATTGTGCCAAAAATAAATACTATCAATACAGTAGCACCCTCCTCATGAATGGGCAGGTGCACTTTGTCAAGGCAGCTGAGTCACAGAACTGGCCTACACATTTTACAGTGCAAATTTTAGACACATACTGTACTACCAACAGTGGACAAATTCATGAAAAGTGCAGTGTGCAAAATCAAGGAACTCACCATTTTTGTATCCTAATTATAACAAAGATAGTAACTCAATGATACAAACTGTGCAAAAAATAAAAAAAGTTCTTGTTTGATAAAATGGGAGAGGGGTGGATGACCAGATAGGGAGGGAAGAACACAGGGGAAGTAGGAGTATTGGGGAAAAGAAGTCATGGATAAAAAATAAATAAGAGCTACTTTTACTCTGGCAAATACAATTCTAAACTGGACAAACATACCCAGTTTCATAAAACAGTATCTGCAATTTCTTAAACTGATAGAGTAACTGTACAGTACTTTCTATATGAGAAGTGTCTAAAAGAAAAATATACATGGCACAGAAAACCCAGTGTGATAAGTATCTTATAATAATTATTATTTTTATTATTATTATTACCAGCTTATTATCTATTCTGAAGGATAAATGTAAATGTAAAGCAATTTTAAGTAACTGTCTAATGCCCAGGAGGGACCATAAATTAATTACGATCACCAATAAATTAATTAACATTACTTGAAAGATCCTACAGAGCAGCAGTGTTATCAATACAGAGATCACTAGTAAGCATCTATGGTAGTAATCACCAAAGATAAAAAGCAAAGTATATGATGCCACCAAAAGTTAAAGACACACAATAATGAGGTAACATTTTTTTAATTCTTTTCCGTTTACAGTCATCCTTCTGAATAGATAATAATCTAGTAAGATCAGATCAGAGCCAAACATGGGACAGACACTGCCCTAACAAAGTTCTCTGCAGATGTGTTCAGGGAACTTGACATAGGGTCCAACACAGGTGTGGTTTTCATCGACCTCTCCAAGGCTTTCGACTTGGTCGACTACAGACTTCTGCTTCACAAGCTGTGTAACATAGGCCTGGACCCCCATGCTCTCAAGTGGTTTGAAAACTATCTAACCGGTCGTTCTTAGAGAGTCAAGTGGAAGGATGAGATTTCTGACCCGTTGCCCCTAAAGGAGGGGGTATCGCAAGGGTCCATCCTTGGTCCCCTCCTCTTCTTCCTGTTAATAAATGATTTGCATGTCCATTGCGGGATCAGTGCTGTTATTCAGTACACTGATGATGCCATCATCTACCAATCCTCTGACAACCTGGGTGACCTCGGACCATCCCTCCAAGAGGACCTGCTCACAATGGAGGACTGGTTAATCAAGAACAAAATGGTTCTTAATACCATCAAAACCAAGGCCCTGTCATTTGGACCTAGATCCCTTGGCCAAGACAGAACACCACACCTGCAACTTACTTCCAGATCAGGGAACAGCTTAGAAGTGGTGGCCTCCATAAAATACCTAGGCCTTACTCTGGACCAAGGATTCACTCTAAAATAACATGTTGACTAAGTTACCAAAGTCATACATGAGAAACTTGGTACCCTCTATCGCCTCAAGGATCAGCTAATCCTAGACGGTAGGACTGCCATTGTCTCTAGCGTCCTCCTGCCAGCACTCATCTATGCCACCCTGATAGTTCAGGGAATGGCAAAGCTTGAGACCAATAAGTTACAGGTCTTGTACAACAAGGTGGTCCACTTTGCCACACAGTCTCACTCTAGGAGCCACCACTGTGACTCCCTAGCACTAATCAGCTGGCCTTCATTTGAAGCTCGCCTCTGATACCCACTGCTCTGCCTAGCACATAAACTAATTAGCCCAGCCCCTTCCCCATAGCCTCTCTGAGCTCATAGTTGCCAAGCAAAACCCTCGCAATCTTCGGACCTCAGGCCAAACTCTTCTCAAAGTTCCTAGAATAAGGACCAAGGCAGGGGGCAAGTCCTTTTCCTACACTGCCCCTTCCCTGTGGAACAAACTTCCTCCGGAGGTGTGGGAAGCTCCCTCAATCACGATCTTCTGTATGAGACTCAAGGCACATATACTCACTACGAGCCAATGTCAATGCTACGTGACCTGACACCTCCCCTCATCCCTTCCGCCTGAGTACATACCTCATCCTACCCAAAGCTGGGAGCCCAAACCTTTCCTAACTGGGCTCTCCACTTAACAAATGCTCGTTGTGGGTAACCGCAACCCTTGTGAGATGCTCTGGCTTTCCCTATTAATGTTTATAGTTGTTAATCACTATAATCTGTTATGTAATATGTGATTGCTACAAGATGACCGGCACATGTTATGACCTACTCATTGTACTACTGATGTATATCCTATTGTCCTTGTAACTCCTGGGTCGCCCCTGAAAAAGGGACCTCCGGGGTCCAGTTGGCCTACCTGGTCAACAAAATCCGATAAATAAATAAATAAATAAATAAATAAGATGTTTATTTTACTGGGTTTCATATGTTGTATATATTTTTCTATTAGACATTGCTCGTACAGAAAATACAGTTAGTCTACAAGTCTGCAATACAGTATTGTAGATATTATGAAACTTGGCATGTTTGTCCAGTTTGGAATTGTATTTGTCAGATAAATAGTACAGTAGTAGTGGTACAAAAGTTGATCAGCGCTGAGGTACTTTAAGGCTGGGGAAGGGTGAGAGAGAATCACATTACAGACAATGCAAATTATTACTTGTGTGCCTCAGCATAACTCAGCATTTACGTCAATGTAGTAAACTTTTGGAATAGTTTCTGCTGCCTGCAGCCTGATTTTTTCATTACTTCTACCTGAATTTGATGCCTGGAATGTGACACTACACGTGCCTGTAGCCACCCCAGTGCTTTATTTGCCAGTAGTTTTCTCTGAGATTTCAGGTGCATGTTGTAACTCATGTAATCTAGATATTCACCGCAGAGAGTAAGTGCAACTTTTCCATTCTGAACCCATCTTCCACCAACCCTATGAGTTAGATACCTAAGGTCATTCCCTAATCTGTATTTCCTCTGCAGAAGCCACTGGGACAGGCTATTTAAAATTACTATAAGGGTTTTTTAGTTTGTTTATTCAAAGAAATTTCAAACAGGAAAACATTCTAGTAGAGACCAAAGGCTTTACTCTTCACATTCTGCTCTCTCCTTCCACGCAATCAAATCTCTCCTCCATGACTTCACTGCTCACTCCTTCAGATGCTCTGCTGCTAGACCCTGAACTGTTATCCACCACCTTTCAAATTCTGCTCCCCTTTGCCCTGCTTTTATACTAGTGTAGATCCCCCATTCACACTCCCCAATTTACAACTATTGCCCCCTTCCATGGACTCTGTGTTATCTTTTGCAGACTACAAATTATTCTCCTTCAGCACTGTATTGCATTGCAGTGTAATTACCTTCATATAATAATTGTCTTTGATAATTGTTCATTTTGGATAATTTATTTACAAATGTGTGTTTCTATAGCTTTGAATTTTTGTACTAATTGTACCTCATTGTTTTGATCTACTCTCCTACCCCCAGGATGCATCTGGAAATAATCTTTACCAGCTCAGTATGTCTTTCTTTATAACACTATTGAAATAAATAACAAATACACAAATAAATAAAGTAATTAATTAATATATCATTGCCAGATACAATGCTACAGGCACAATTTCCATTTCACCTGCTCTTGTGTCACCCTAGATTGAGCAACATTTTGAACACAGTTTTCAAATGTTTTACCACATTCACAGCCCTGTTAACTGCTTGTCAGTAAAATAATGAGTATGCATTAAATAGTGATGTATGCATCATAAATGGGTTCTCAATTTGTTGCATGTCTCAGCAGGTGCACACATAAGTTAGATATGCTTTGAAGTGTTCTGTTATACTGTTGCATGCTTTTGGGGTGCAGTACAATCATACCACAAGTCCCTGATACATTTTTCAAAATGCAATCCCAAAGATACTCATGGCAAACTGACCTAGTAGCTTTAATAAAACAATTAATGAGCTAATACCTTGGCAGTATTCTGTATTTCACACACTGCCAGAGAATTTTTAGTGTGTACTATGTTGTTTTACTTTGTGTATGTGCAGTTTATGTATGTCTGTATTCACTGAAAATACTTAATAAAACTTTTAACAAAAAAAAAAAAAAATGCAGTCCCAAACTCAAAGTAAAAGATATTTGGCCTGAATATAGCTGTCAGCAAAAGCAGGGCATTTCAGCGGTTCATGAGATGGCATTTTCAAGCATTTGCAAAAAAGTTATGATTTGATGAAATATACAAAGACCCAACTTTCATTTATCACTCTTAATTAAGTTGCATGGTGTGAGTAATTTAATTTTATATTACGTATGTAGGTCCCAAACAACAGCAATAAATCTGTCATCTGGGACCCACTGTGCAAATAACAGATCTAAAGTGAAAATATGTTTATTTTGTATTTGCCTACATCACAATGTGTTATTTTTCTCTTGCCTATGTTGTATTTAGGGGGAGCAGGCAATCATTTTGATTGACATCCCATTCTAGCTATTCATGTCACGAATCAGCCATCTGCCAACAACCAATATTAGTCCATGTATTCAAACAAAAAAACCCTGCTCCCACCACTATCTTGTTTCCCCACTTCAGTTAGCATTTTAAGAAAGTTCATTTAACTTTAACATGCAGTCCCCATCTTTACTTTGTTAAGATGTGGCCACCTTGTGCTATGATAACCAAGTCGCCAATCTCTTAGCCATATTTTAAAACTGTAACACATTTGAACTGTCACACTGTCCACTCACCACTTTTGCTCACCTGCTTTGTTCATAATCAGCAAACTCATTCTCCTTTCTGGACTCGATGCTGAAAGAAAACAAGGTAAAGAAAAACACCTAGAACTGTATTTTTTTAAACGTCTGCTACCCTGAAAACCTAAGGATGGGTGAGGGAAGAAAACCTCAGGATGGGGTGGGGGGCAACACTTGCAGCATTTTCAGTTGAAATGAGAGGAATCCAGCATGTAAAAAACAAACAGCACAAAGTTTAACTAAAAAAATTAGGACCTACAGACATTGTATACACAGAACATACAATGGTCTGTCTTAAAATATGGCATTTATTTCCATTCATGAGGGGCTGAAACTTTCATAACTCACTCGTGGCTTCACCACTCAAGAGTTATGGTCCCACCCCCTCACTAATGGAAATAATTGCCGTAATTTAACACAGGCCATTATACAACCCCTGTTTATTTACTTTTTATAGTATATTTTGGGTCAGGGTTAAAGGCTCCTACTTCTAATAATACACATAGACACATAGGGCCCGATTCTAGAAAGCAAACGCCAATGAGCAACGCAGATGCGCCAATGGGAATGGCGCAAGTTGCAATTATGTCTAACAAATATGCCAAACACAATTCTACATTGCAAAATGTGCATTGGCGCAATGCAGTACACCAATGGCGACTTATGCTGCAGTTGCGACAACCCACATCTACGCAAATGCACAACTGAATATACACCAAGAAAATGTAAGAGAAATGCCAGGGCAGGATTCTAGAAGCAGCAGTACCACAACTTACACCAAGACCAGCCAGAACAACATGAACCAGGTGGGAGCAGGTGTAACATACACAGCATAGAAAGGAGCAGGGACAGACAGTCTGGACACAGAGCAACACACCATGTGAGATAAGAAAGAGTGTCCAAGGAAGGCAGACACACAGGGGCAGTGTGGCACAGGGTAAAAAGGGTGCACAGAAGCCACAGGCACAATGCAGGGATGATGGTGCCACCAGGCACAATGCCCCTGCCATGACCACTGATACAGTAAACAGTGTAACCACGACAGGGACACAGCACCAGGTGTCACAGACCAGTGGAGAGATGGTGGTGAGACACACCAATGACCGTGCCAGTGGTGCCTCCTGCAAGGAACAGAGGCACCCCAAGGTGGAAAGGTGCAGAATAGGCACCGTGCCGCAACACAGCTGGGAGGTACATTGTGAGGTGGCATGGACACCATAGCATGCATGGCGACCCACAGCACACAGGACACCACACAGAAGTGGCCTGGGGACAGTGGCCCATGCTGTGAGCAGCACAAATAGCACACCAACCTGATACACAGAGAGGGAACACTGGGGACAGCAGTCACCAACACCAGTGTGCACCTCTGTGCATAGTGACAGACACACACACAGCCAAGCATACCAGGAACAGACACAGAGACAGTGTGTATGGCAAAAGGTTTAATGTACAAAATAGGACAGGGATACAGGGTAACAATGGAAGGGGGATGGGAATGAAAAACAGGTAACAGCAAGAAACAGTAACAATACAGTAAACCCAAACCCAAACAACCACGCACAACAACCCCGAACACCATTCCACACCCATGTACAACCCAACACAGGCCCAACAACCAAACACAATACCACCCACAAAACAAACAGCAAAATGCAGACCCACCCACCCAATGACCACCCACAACACCCATATGTACAGACCCACCGAGACCAACTACCCCTATATACAAGCCCACCCACACAGAAAGCCCTGCCCATGTCCAGCAGTAGTGGACACATGGGTCCTAGGTCTGCTGGAGTTCACTGAGGAGGGTGCACACTGACCCATGTAGGCACCCAATATCCTGCAGGATGGCCATCACCAGTTCCACAAGGCACTCCCGGTCCAGACCCCCACCCTGCACAGGTTCAGCGATGGGTCCCTCAACCGCAATAGGCAATGCCTCCCCCTGCTGCAACACCAGCATGGCTGCCTCCTGCCATGGTCCAGTGTCCCCTTCCACAGGGATAGCAGTGCATGGCGCAGCATCTGTTGGTGGGGAATACTTGTCTGTCCTTGCTGTGACGTCCTCAACAGTGGGTTCAGTAGGTGGTGCAGCCATGTCCTGATCCCCATCGGCTGCACTACACACTTTATGACCATTCTGCATGGCTGTGGCAGTTATGGCACATGTTGCCCACCACCAATGGGGTCCTTCTGGTCTGGCTGTGTGTCCAACGGTGCCGGGTCCCCTTCTGATGCCACCACTGTGGAGGAGGTGGAGGAGTAGGAGGAGGAGGTTGGTGGCAGCACCTTGGCCCTCTGCTGCCTGCACTGGCTGTGCAGGGGTACTCCTCCACATCGCAGGCCTTGACAGCAGCCATAGCCTGCAGCAGGGCCCTCTACCACTGTGGCAGCCTGCTATGGACATGTGTAGGGATATAAAGGATGCAGTCAGTGCCGGGCCCAGACGGGGGCACACACACATAGGCAAGCTATGGCAGGGTGCAGCATGAGTCACAATGTGGCTGCCAGCCATGGCCATGGTACAAGGGGACCAAAGTATGTACTTACCTGACCTCCAGTGAAGAGCCTCCTGCCTGAGGCTGCTGATGCAGCCCTGCTGCATGCTGTGGGTCATGCCAGTGGAACCTGTGGGATGAAGGGACATGTGAGTGTGTTGGAGGCACCACACACCATGGTCTCCATGCCAGCAGTGCTGCAACAGATGAACAGCTGTAGGTATACATACCAACACCGGGGTCCTGCCCAGACTGCATGTCCATGTCCCTGCAGTGGTGCAGAACCCCAGCCTCCTTCCATGTCAAGTTCTGCCAGCGGTCGGTCAGCTGGCAAATGGTCCGGCGTGTCCCTGTCGTCTCCACCATGCAGGGGCAGATGGCTGTCCATGCCCGATCCCGCTCTGAATCACTGCTTCTTTGGCACCCAGGTAGCAGCAGCGTCCTACCCCACTGCTGATCGTAGTTCACCAGCAGCGCTGTCTTATGTGGGGTAAAGTTTGGAGCATGCCTGCTCAGGCTCAGGGATGCACGGATGACATATTGGCTGATCGTCTGCGTGGCACCTGTAACAGGGGAAGGAATGGCATATGCATCAATACAGAATGTCACCGTGGCTGAGCAGACCACCCCCACCCACCATGCTCAACACCGGACACCAGTCATGGGACATGGGTCAGTGGTGGGCCATAGGTCTGGAACTGTGGCCCACCACCCCAGGTGGTTCCTCCATGCCAATGCCATGCAGAGCATGAGGTGTGTAAAGGCTGAGCTGTGCCATGTAGGGACCAGGCATACAGTGCTGCACACAGTGACCACAGTGCACTAACACTGCGCCTATCTCCTGCAGAGGCATGTCGTGGGCTGTCCCTGCATGGTGCGGGCATGGAGCGCTGCATGCAGCCCTACCACACGTCCACACCACCACCCCCAAGTGGAGCTGCATGCAGCCACAATCACCAGGTGACCAAGGGGCAGACACAATGGCAGCTGTGGGTGCTGGCATGGGGAATGATAGTTCCTTACCTGTATCGTGCACCATGATGTCCGGAGTGGGTGGCACTTCCGGTTCTGGAGCACACCTGAATGGAGAAAGAGCAGGGCAACATAAGCCTGTGGCACAGTTGGTGAGCCCCAAAGCAGCTGTGGCATCACAGTGTGTACCTACCTGGACCTGTGCGGTGGTGCTGATGCCTACACAGGGGACAGAGAGCAACAATGTCAGGTACACAGTGCTGTACAGGCATCGGGAATGTGCACGTTGTGCAATGTCAGATACTCACCGAAGACTGGTATGTGTCCACCCTGGAGCTAGGGAGGGAATGGACATGGGTTAGTACACAGCCGTAGGTGCCCCCGTGGCCTGCTGCCTGTGGGTGCTGCAACACCCCCTACTGACGCCATCCCATAGGCATGTACCCACACATGGCCCAGGAGAGCCCTCAGGACACCCCATTGTGACTGACCCTGCACAGGGTGGCTGTGGCAGGTGCGTACCCAATGGGTCTCACATGATGGGTGTGGTACAGGGACAGTGGTAGACAGCCAGTTGGGGAGGCAGCTGTGCACCTGTGTGTCCAGCACAGACAATGACCTGTGTAGGACCCTCCTCGCACAGTCTGTGGCGACGTCCAATGACACCGACCCATTCCATGTGGGACAGCCAGGGCATGGGACGCCACTTGCCACACACAGGCATGTATGGCACCACAATGCTGGCCATAGCAGCATGACTGGATACGGCACACAGGCTGGCATGTGGACCAACCCACCACTGCAGTGACACCCCCCTCATCAAACAGACATGCATCCTGACGCAACAGCACAGTGACAGTGTGACAGGGCCATGTCACCAGCTGTGCAGTCTGGTATGGCTGCCATGTTGGCAACTCAGCATGGCATCCCGTGACCGGTCCCAGCCGCACTGTGCACCCATGGTGTGCCTGGTGGCACACTGCCCGTGCAGCTATGCTGACATCACAGGATCATTGTAACACACATACCGTCCAGTCGGTGACACGCCTATGTGACCCTGTAGTACAGCATGCCACCATGGTGTGGCAGCAATGACCACCAGGGCGTGTGTGGTGCTGGGTACTGCCATGCCTCCGGTGGATGATGCTCCCTGCCTGCATCCTTTGCCCACACACCAAAGGCGTGATGGTACACCTGCATGCCACCCACCATGGCTGTCAATAGTGGCCACCGCTAACACAATACTGACCTGTGCAGGTACAACCCTCCCTGGCACCCACATTGAAGGGCGCAACCATGGTGGACCATATACTGTGCACATTGGGGTCATGCCACATAGACAGGCCCAAACCACCCCCACACTCCCACGGCAAATCCCAGCTCCAGGGCGGCCAACACCATGGTCTGAGCCACCAGGCTGGTGTCAACTGTGCCAGGGCCTGCATGCACCATGCCACTGGATGTGCACTGCAGTACCCTGTTATGGCCTACATGGCCATGCCCAATGATTGCATAGTGGTGTGGGTCCCAACCCCACCCAGCTGTGGCAGCTATGTGTACCACATGTGGGCTACACTGGTGGCTGCGACCACAGCAGGCACAGCCCTGTAATGCAGGGGCCATTGAGGGGTGTGGCCTGGGCCTGTGTCATGCAGGTATGCTAGCCTGTGCCAAGGGACGGTTGCCATTGAGAGGCTCAGAGGTGTGGGGGTGTGCCCCTCAGGTGGCTCCCCAGAGCCCTGGGCCTCGGCTGCTGCACATGGGCAGTGTGCCACTCACACAGCCACTGTGCACTGCCTGCACACCTCTGGCCAGATGCCATATGTAAAAACACACCCAACACCACAGTACACGGCACACGTCCCACCACAATGGGGGCCACAGTGGTCTGAACATGTGCCCCACTGCATGGCGCAGCAACCCCCAACCTGAGGGTTGCTGTCCCACATAGTCCCAACAAGTGGTAGGGGGGCTGTCGGTGCCATCCAGCTGAGGACACATCCATAGGATGTCTGCCCCCATCGCAGGCATGGGGGCGGTCTTGCCTGGCCTAACCACAGGGATGAGTGATGGACCACACAGGCAACATGTTACTACACACATGTAGCATGTCCAGTACGCTGCCTGCCACACAGTGGTGTGTGGCCGTACTATGCCCTCCATATCCCTGGGCACCCTCCCATGGCACATCCCCTGGTACTGCCCACAGCAATTGCACATATAGTGTAAGATCCCCTGACTGTCCACCTTGGGAGGTCATGCCTGCACACCTCTCACTCATACCACAGTACGAGGAACATTCCCCATTGTACCTCACAGAGGCTCCCTGTGCCACATTGCAAGGACCTGTTCCACATTAATAGTCAACATACGTGAGCGACACTCCATTGTACATGTTGCATGCCACTATATCAGTCACTTTGTGCCAGACATTCTGAACATATACAGGGGTGTAGCAAGATATTACCTTTGTGTACACGCAATCTCCAACAGTTACACCCACCCCTTAGAATATGTACACATCCTCTCCATATGGTACCCCCTTCCAAACAAGTCTGATTGTTGTTGGATGATTCCTCTACTCTAAAGAGGTTTTACATGTATCTGTCTCCTAAGCAACAGATGATTAAACAGAGACACTCCTCAGTGGCCTAAATTAACCCAAATACTATAGTTTAGAATGGCATTGGTAATCTAATGGCATATGGTTTATGACAGGCACTCAGCAGTGAGTATGCCTGCCTACACCCTTGGACATTAATGCAACAGTTCACCAGTGTTCTGAGCATCTAGGTACTATTTGTTGCAGTGTTCCGTATGCTGCCCATTAGTCCCACATGGTGACAGGCACTGTACCACATATGGGGGACAAAAGGCTGAGAGGTATGCATGCCTGTCCCTGACCCTCAAGGCAGTACCAGATGGAGTAGGGGTATGTAAGGGGGAGCTGATGAGGCCCAGTACTCACCAGTCTGATGATTGTTTATCCCTGTCCTGGTCTGGATGGCACTGTTCTGGTCCAGCTCTCTCCTACACCCAGGTCTGCAGCCCCTGTACCACTACACGGTGCTGGGCCTATCGACTCACACCTGCACATGCCACACATGCATTTTGCATGTGCATTGCATGTCACACATCGCAAATGCACATATGCGGCATGCGTGGTGGCAATTACGATTTGAGATAGCGATGTGTGGCATGGCATCTGCGATATGGGGATGTGGCCTGCCTACTATTACGCATGTGCGTGTGCTCCCTGTGGATGCAATGCAGATGCAGAATGGGTGTGGGGGCCCCTGTATCTGTAGCACCTATGCCTGCAGGGCTGTGTGTGTGTTTGTGTGTGTGTGTGTGTGTGTGTGTGTGTGTGTGTGTACGTGCACACCCTGGGGTGGTCAGTGGCAGGCAGTTGCCCACCAGCATTTTCCCATGCAGGGAATTGTTGCCACTGGGGGTTACGCCCTTACCAACTTGTAACCAGTAAGGCCCTACCAATGCAATGCTGTAAAAAAAGGACAACACACCTTAGGGATGAGGTGCACAAAGGTTTATTGACACATTGCACTACACACACACACACACACACACACACACACACACACACACACAAGTGCCCAATGCACAGTGCTCCCCAGTTCAACCCATCACACGTGACCCCACACTCACTCATGTGCACAGTCGTGCATACAGACACACACACACCCCCACGGGAATGCACGGTGCCCCACCCATAGATATGGGCCCCCTGCCATGCATATGTCCCCACCCCCCATTGCAGCCCCACCCAACATTTCTCCTCCTGCACAGGTCACCTGGGCATCTCACAGACATCTGCCACGCGCACGCCGTCCTCGCACTGATCCCTCTGGTGGAGGGTGCTGGGCTGTGGGGGACCCTGCCGGTCTGGAAGGCTGTACAGTGCCCTGGTGAACCACCCACAGCATCACACCCTGTTGGCCTGTGTGTGCCCCAACATGTGGGCTGCTGTGCCTCCGCCCACGCAAGGCTACTTGCCTGTGTGCCACGTGTGGCAGCGACCATGCCAGGGCTGCACGGTGTGTTCCCCCATCCCGTGCTGAGCGGCTTGGGCCCTTTGCAGACTGCATTGCACTCATCTCAATGTGCCTGCCCCCCTGTGTGTGCCCTGTGCCTGACCCTGTTCCTGTGGGAGTGTGTGAGGGGCTCGGCCTGGCCTGTGTCTGTGTTGCCAGCATGCCTGTGTGCGCCACCGTGGTCGCATCTTGGCACTGTCCTGTGCCTGGGTCAGTGTGGGCAGTGCCTGGCTGGGCGTGTGGCTCTGGCAGCATGAATGGCAGGTGGGCAGATACTGACACCTGTGCCGGGGGTGGGGGAAGGGGTTCCACTGGCTCCGGTAGCTGTGTCTGAGTGCTGGAATGAGCGGTGGCTGGGGGTGCCATCCACGGTGCCAGGCCCTGCAGGTAGTGCAGCAGCTGCAGTGCACACACTATGGCCTGCATGGCCATGGCCATGGCTGTATCCTGGCACTGCTGTTATGCCAGCATGTTCTCCAGGCCTGTGCTGAGGCAGTCCATAATAACTGTCTGTCATTCAGCACAATGCCGGATGCCCTGTATGGCTTCCCCCAGGCGAGCCATGCATGCCGCTGTGTCCCTAGTGACTTCCTGTAGACTGCCAGCAATGCTGGATAGCTGCAGCTCCATGCAGGTGTGGTGCTCCTGCATGCCTTGCCGTATGTTCCCCAGCTCCTGCCTGCAATCCCCCTGGCCGGTTAGCACCGACTGGCAGTAGTCCCCAGTGTAGATCAGTGGGTAGAGCTGGTCCTGCAGCACCTGGATGACCTCATCCAACTCATCCTCCAGTCCGTGGGCACTCAGCTGGCTGAGCAACCCTATGACAGTGTCCTCAGCTGCCAGTTGGTCTTGGTCTGACGCCTCCCACTCGACCACGGGCATACACACCACCTCCACAGATGTGGTGGCACTGCTGGTGGTGTCCTCGGTGGTCCCCTGCTGCTCCCATGGTGGTCCAGCTGTGTCCTCCTCACTGCTGTCCACTGCTGCCTCTACCATGGGTCTGTCACCATTCCCACTCCCCTCAGGCTCCGGCATCAGCTCCAGTGTTCCTGCCACAGGTGTACTGGTGGGAGGGCTGCCTCCAGCATCTGTTGGGCTGCTGCCATCGTTTGACACCATGCCGGTGGCCTGGGCCATGCCGGCACCATCCTGGCTCTGCCGCTGCTGCTACTTCTGCCTTCCAGCTCTGCTGGGGCCACCTGCACCAGCTGCCACTGCACCTGTTGGATGGGAAACGTGTTAGTGTGTCCCCGCATCACAGTGTGCCCTCACCTGCCTGATCAGTGTTGTCCTCACAGGTCTGCATTGGCATTGCACTCTAGCATTGCACCCACCACAGTTCTGTGCTGTCCTATGTGGTGTATGCCACCATTGTACATGCGTCCTGCATCGATAGCGTGGACCCCCACCATGGCTGCCCTTGCTGTGCTGTCCATCCTGGTATGACAACTCCAGCTGTCACATGGCCACCCTGTACAGCTCCCCACTGCACAGTGGCACCATGCACAGCCACATCTATGGGGTAACACTGCCCTTCAGGGGTCTGCGCCCCGGGTGACTACATTGTTCCTGCCAGCCATGCATGACTCCTGCGGCCCTCACCCATACACTGCAGGCACTGGGATAGTGACCCATGCCTCCCCTACTGCCCAGCCCATGCCTGTGCATGGCCCTCCACCCAGCACACAGTGCATGGCACAGCATCCCCCAGTGCAGCCCAGACCTTACCTCAGCATGCTCCCCAACAGTACACAGTGCAGGACACAGCATCCCCCAGTGCAGCCCAGCCCTTACCTCAGCATGCCCCCCCCAACAGTACACAGTGCAGGACACAGCATCCCCCAGTGCAGCCCAGACCTTATCTCAGCATGACCCCCCCAAAAGTACACAGTGCAGGACACAGCTTCCCCCAGTGTGGCCCAGCCCATTCCTGTGCACAGACCCCCTCCAGTTTCTTGTGCCCATGCCAGACCCTCCACAGTTGGCCATGGGTCATTCCTTTGCACTGCTGCACATGTCAGCAACACACTTGCCTGTCCCTGGCCTGCCCCTCATCATTGTCCGATTTGCTTGGCCCACTCTGTGGCCAGCTCTGGCCATGTGGCATTCCTGTGGCATGCCTCCTCACCATTACATCTGCCTACACATTGTCACCCCACCCACCCCATCTTTGCCATTGGCTTCGGTGCTGTTGCCATGTCTGACCTGTCACATACATTGCTGGATGTTTGTCCCTACCTGTGGCCATCCGCTCTCTGAACGTGTCCAGCTGTGTTACACCAGCGATGCTCTGCTGGCTGAGATGTGCCGCTATCCTCCTCTTGATGCTGCTGAGTGGCTCCTGCTGGGTGGGTCCACGCCCCGTGCACTGCGCCTGTTGTGCACCAACTTGCGCTTCACCAGGTGCTTGAGGTCATTCCACTTCTTTTGCACATCTTGGACTATCCTGTGCTGTGCAGTGATGGCACTGAGTCTCCGTACCACCCTGTCCCATGCCCTCTTGCATTTCTCCCTCTTCTTGGCATCTCCTCCATGACTCATGAGGAGTGTATGGTGGCGGTTGATTTGCTCCACCAGGGTGTTAACCTCCTCATGGCCAAAATTCCTCTTCTTCCTTTGTCTTTCAGCTGCAGCTTCTGCCATAGCTGTGGCATATCTGCTGGTGTATGTTGGGCCGCAACTGCATGTTGCACTCTTTTATATGGTGTATTTTGTGTGTTGCGACTTACGCAATTGCGTTTTGACGTATTCACGTGGGTTCTAGAATAGCCCATAACTCGTATGTCACAGTTGCTGTTGCTTAAGTTCTGCATCTGCGTTACTTGCATCTGGCATATTTTTCTTTCTAGAATCAGGCCCATATACTGTAGTTTAGGGCAAAAAAAGACAATGGTCCAGATTTTGAAAAGCTGGTGTTGGATTTGCATCACTTCAACAAACTGTGCAGAAAAGCTACACCACCTTTAAGATGAACTACATTTCCAGTGCAATTGCTGCACTTTATACATGGAAAATGATTCATGCATAAAAAAATACACACATATCTTTTTATTTTGCCAAGTAAAGCAGGTAAAATGCTGCACAAGTGGAGGTACATTAGTAAAGCAAACAAGCACACAAAGAAAATTTGATTTGAGTGACATGTGAAGGAAGCAATCTGGAAACATTGATTGCTTTTAGGGATTACAAAGGAGAACCATTAGAATTCTGCAGGGAGATAAAAAAATGAAAATTCAAAAAAGTAAGCAAATCATTTGGAGGTAAACATTAGCACTGAATTAAAGATAATAGAGGATTTAAGGAAAAATAATAAACGTTATTTCTAGTATATAAGATAAACTAGACAGATGAAATGTATTGTGTCTGTTTGAATGTAATTAATCAGTAATTACATGCAACAAATTAATTATGCTATAGTTGCATGTTTATTGCATGCAACTAGGTGGCAACTGCAATACAGTTACAGTGTAGTTAACCTACACTTAAACTAAAGTGTAACCTAATTAAGAATATTGAAAGAGTGGATAATTAAAATGAAGCAACAAATCTTATAAATGAGTTCTTGAGTTTTGTATTTACAGTAAGTACTGTTTAAGATCCAACACCTGACAGCAGCATAAAGTATGAAGGAACAAATAAACCACATCTAGAAATAAATGGAATTCCCGTGAATGGAGTGCTCAAAGGATTGCCAAATCTTTACAAGATTTTCCAAGTTTCTGCAAAAAGATTACTGCTATCATTGGTATTGTTTATTTATTTTATTTTATTTTGTTTTGTTTTTGGTAACTATGTAAGTGCACTAGACATAGAAATGCCTGTTTTCAGGAATGACCCGGAAGAGTACAAATTGGAATACAAAACATCAAGAGTGAATCCAGTACAACAATGTCTAGCAGAAAGTACAAGTCAAATGCAATTCATCAGTGGACAGTAAATAGAAGGTGTAACAAAAAGGATCACACAAATAACAAGTGCAAATTTCCAAAGATAATATGTACAATCAGTGGAGAATAGTATTTCAGACATAAATGAGGAAAGTACAATAAATGGTCAAATAGTGATACAGTAACTAATTAGGGAAAACTCCCGTGCTATAGGGTGCAAATGCAGCAGTTTAAGTAACAGGTAAATGGGTGGGATATTCAGAACTGCGCCTGGCATGGGAGCAAGCCAGGTGCAGCGCAATTGGGATGCACCAGGGCATGGTCTGGGTGGTATTCAATGGTGCTGCGCCATAGTTCAGCACCACTGAATATGGCACTGTAGCCACCCGCGTTGTGCATGGTGCAGTGGCACTGCACCAATGCAAGTGGCCAGAGAGGAGCAAGGGGATGCGCTAGCACAAGTGCCATTGTGCTAGGCGCATCAACTGTGATATTCAGCGGTGGACATGCAAATGGGGCCATAATGTATGCAAGGCGCAAATGGGGCCATTTGCATGTCATTATGGCCCCATATACATGCAGGTGTGCCGATTCCCCGCAACTTGCGCCTGGCTCCCTGCCAGGATGCAGCCATCAGGGACTGACGCCCCCTGCCCCTCACCGGCAATGCGCCCCATTGCCCGATCATGGGCTGTAATATTTTATGTACTCCCTGGTGGTCCAGTGGACTGAACTCCATGCCGGATCGCTGTCTGTAATATATATTTACTCCCAGGTGGTCCAGTGGACTGCTTCCAGCCCAATCGCAGGCATAAGTATTAAATTAATTCATCCAACATCCCTGGTGGTCCAGTGGACCGCTTCCAGCCCAAACGCGGGCATAAGTATTAAATTAATTCGTCCAATATCCCTGGTGGTCCAGTGGACCACTTCCAGCCTGTTCGCGGGCATAAGTATTAAATTAATTTGTCCAATATCCCTGGTGGTCCAGTGGACCATTTCCAGCCCGATCGCAGGCATAAATATTAAATTAATTCATTCAATATCCCTGGTGGTCCAGCCCGATCATGGGCATAAGTTTTAAAATAGAACATCCAAACCATCCCTGGTGGCCCAGCAGTACCCATCTCCCCACCCATCCACTGAGTCCCACCACCCCGCTTCTCTCCATTCAGCGGCAGGCGGCAGCTCCCGCTCAGAAGCCACCCAGCCCCCGCCGACACCGATACAGTGCACGGTTGTAGAGTTATTGGTCCATAGGGCGGGCAATGGGCATGCAGATTCATACCGATTACACGGTCCAGATATTTGAATGGATTCATTCACATTTCTGGACTGTGTAGTATGGTACAGTCTGCATGCCCATTGGCCCATGCTGTGGACCAATGGGCGTACAGCTGTACTGTACGCAGTCAGTCAGCGGGTGGCTTGGTGGCCTGCGGGTGGGGAGCTGCCTCCCACCGCTGACCGGGGGGGCAGGGTGGTGGGGCTCAGTGGGCTGGTGGGGAAGGGGATAGCCTGGGCCACCAGGGATGGTTTGGACATTCTCTTTTGAAATTTATGCCCGCGATCGGGCTGGAAGTGGTCCACTGGATCACCAGGGATATTGGACCAATTGATTTAATACTTATTTATTTATTTATTTATTGAATTTTGATGACCGGGTAGGCCCACTGGGCCCATAGAGGTCCCTTTTTCAGGGGCGACCCGGGTGCAACAACAACATACAGGTAACAGTTCATGATCAGGCATGGGGGGGCACTACCAAGACTGACAGTGCCGCAGGAGCACGGGTGGCCAGCCACAGCTGGCAGCTGCCATGTTGCACCCTGCAATACAACGACTCACCTGTAAGTGGCCAGCTGTTGCTCCTCTTTTGTTAGGCTCAACTGTGTGCGGCGCAGGTAGAGGTTGCACCTGCATCTGCTCAGCACATCCCAGGCTGAATATCGGGATGTGCGGAGTATGCATGGGCATGCCCCCCCCACTTGAGCCGCATACATTACTGATGCACCCCAGCTCATCAGAATTTGTGCCATGCACTTTCCCCTTTTGAATATTGTGCTGGGGCACAACCCTTCTGAATATCCCACCCTCAAGTAGAGGGTAGGACATACAATATGATCAGATAAAATATCAGGTTGGTAGGTAAAATTAATGTTTAGGCTATATAGAGGAAGGGAGGGGAGGGTAAAATGGCAATGCTTAGAAGTGAGCAAGGGACAGTAATGGGCTAGGGGAGCCAAGGAAATAGGCAGGAGGCATTGGCAGAGAAGTGGTGATAAATGAGTGGAGAAAGTGTAGGAGGAGGCAGTAAGTGATAAATCCTAAAGGTGACACAGGTGTCATAAGTGAGAGGATGTAGGGCATAAGGTGGGTGGAAGTATAGGCAGGGGGCTGAAACTGTAGGAGTGAAATCTCTAAAATTCCTAAAATGTATAAATTTATGACATTTCATTCTTTATTCCAAAAGATATCTACCTGAAAACAGGCTATTTACCACTTTAGCTCCAAAGCACTAGTTGGGGGATGGGGTGAATTCTTTCAATAAAACACAGAAGCACTTATGTATGTTTCATTAGTTGTCTTCTTTTATTTTTCCAAACTTTTTTTCTCAGGCAAATGAATTTTGCGTTTTGCCTGTTTCAAACAGGCTTCTCTTGGAAAAAAACCTAAAACTGATAAAAATAATAACATAATAATTTTTCTGCTTCTGGTAACCGATTCAGATTAAATTCTCAAAACCTTGTGTTATTTACTTACAAGTGAACTGTTGCTTTAAGATCTTGTACAAATCATACTCATAACTCTCACATGAACAGTCAATTTTGTGGAAAATAAAACAACATTATTTAATTCCCTTTGCTACTATTTCTTATCTTTTCACCACAGAAATGTGATTATATAGTTGATTCGGCTTGCCAGGTAGGGAGGCTGGCAGATGGTTCACCCTCTGGACTTTATCCTGGGGGTGTTTCACTCACGACCTCTGAACAGGTGCATAACCTGAGGGTACTTTCTGGTGAGAGATTGACTCTGCATTCACAGGTGTCTGCCGTTGTCAAGTCCTCATTTTACCATCTGAGGAATATCTCCAGGATTAGGCACCTTGTTCTGTCCGGCGATCTTCCTATGCTGGTCCACACCTTTGTGTCCCCGCGTCTGGACTATTGCAATTCCCTTTATCTAGGGCTTTCTGGGGTTGAAATCTGCCACTTGCAGCTGGTGCAGAATATGCAACTTTCTGTTCTGAAACAGTTTTGTAATTTGCGCCTTGATTGAGTCCTCCCACGACCACCTTGTAAATGAGCTGCCTCAATGGTGTATTCCCTGGTAAAATAAAATTGAATTGAATTTAACTGAATTCTCTATACAGCATATTTAGCTTTCAGCATATTTTGCTTTTTAACTTTGTATAACACCTAGTTGATTATTAACATAGTTTATACAGCCGTTACACTGTTACACTGCTTAATCTTTTTTTATTACAAACAAAACATTTGTTTTAAATTATATATCATTTGATAAGCCTCATGAACATTTGGTGAGGCTTTGTGTATAGGTCGGTCAGCAACTTCAATGCTGTTTTCAGCATGACACAAGTTGAGTGATGTCAGGTGCAGAGACGTCATCAATTGGGTTCTGCGGGGTGGGGCTATAAAAAGGTAAAGCAATGAAGCAGTTTTTCTCTCAGCGTCATGGTAAGCAGTTCAGAAGGGAGACTCAGAGAAGAGTTTTTAACAAATTATAAATATTTAAAAAAAAATGCTTTGTTTGTAATAAAAAATGATTAAGCAGTGTAAAACAATTAATGAAAAATACATAAGAGCCTCTGTGTTTTATTGTAAGAATGTACCCCATCCCCAACTAGTACTTTGGAACTGAACTTACCATCAGGAGGCTGAAACCACACAAACTGTTCATTTCCCATGGAATTCCTGCAGTTAACAGGAACCTAATAGTATATTTATCACTTTAGACATCATCCATCCCTGCTACTCGTCGTGCTTTGATGTCATAATCCTCTGTTTGTGACATCAGAATCATGTCTCTAGCAACTGGTTGTATTGTCATAAACAGAAGATTATGACATCACAGCTTGTATAAGCAACATGAACAGCTGAAGTCTAAAGGAAAAGACTGATTCTCAAAGCCCTAAGAGTGATGCAAGGTGCCTGCATCAAACAAGAATGATGCAAGTAGCACCTTGCGTTATAAGTTGTGGTATCCCCTATTCTGAAATGTGGTCTGCATCAGAATGGGGAGCCACTGTGCCAAAGGGGCTCTGCGCCACCCTTGCAATCTACATCAGGCTGTGCCAGGTCACAAGGGGGAATGATCAAGGGTTGGGCAGCCACGTCCCTTTTTTCAGGATTTTAAAAGCACTGCCAAGGCCAGAGGACAAGACACCAGTTAGACCAGCCAGGAGGTGATCTAAGTGACATGAGCTACTGAGACAGGGTGGAAATTGGGCTGCCAGGAGCATATCAGGGTGGGGGGCAGAAGAAGAAGAGTTGTGGGGAAGGCTTTGAGGGAAGAATAGTGAATTAGCACCCAGCGGAGTACGTCTGTAGGGTAATACCTCATTCATATGCCACTATGTCCACGTACTGTACTCTACTGTACTTTGGCTACTACCCATTCAGACCTGACATTTCCAGCCCTAATGTAACAGAATACAGGTGGGAAAAGTAATAACTAAGCACAACACAGCAGCATGTGGCACCATCATACAGAGGACTGCACGACTGTTCAGTACAATAGGCAAAATGATCACATGATCAGTTGGTGTTCTATATACACAGAGGAGAGCAAGCGCATGAGAGCTTTCTGGAGCTGTGTGAAAAAAACTTCCGCCAGTGGAATTTGTGTAAAAGTTGGACTTTCACTTCTGTAAAAGCTCAGAAGTTTTTTTGGTAACTTTCACTGAAACTCTGACTAAGAATGGTGTGATAAGTGTATTAACTGCAGATTTAATGTAATAAACTGCTGAAGAAAATTTCACAGACCTGATCACTCTTAGAGGTCAGTTCTGTGGAAATTCTTTCCGCAGTTTAAACCATGAATCCACAATTTGTGCATTCATTTGGCAATTCAGTGAGTCAATGTATGTATTGTGTATGAATTGTGTATCACATTCACCGGCCCCATATTAATGTAATGTTTACCTCCCTGGTGTCTAGTGGCACCCAACATCCTCTTATCGTTGGCCTCTACCAAATAGATACTTCCCCAGTGTCTAGTGGCACCAGCCTCTGATTATTGGCCCCCTATCAAATAAATGTTTTCTTGGTATCTAGTGGCACCCCCACCATCTGATTGCCATCCCCCTATCAAATAAATGTTTCCCTGGTGTCTAGTGGCACCACCCACCCTCTGGTCACTGATGTTTATCTAACAGCCACCCCTGTACTGCCCACAATGGGTTGATTGCAGCAACCTGCCACCCCCCTTTCCATAGTCCTCAGTGCTGCTGCTGCACTATCATGGGGAGTCCATAGGGTGTCCGGTTCAGCCCTTTACTTACCACCTTGGCCAGCCGCTGTATGTAATGACAGGGAGTGCACAACAGCTCAACACCAAAGAATATGGATAGGGGAGTGACAGGCTGCTATAATCAGCCCAGTGTGGGTGATGTGGGGGGCTGCTAGATGCAAATTCCAACCTCTCCCAATCACCTACAATTTGTTATATTTTACTTATAAATTGTAAATAAATCTCCTGATGGATGACCAGCACAACCCACCCACCTCAACGGCTGGCTGCACTCTCTCTTATTGTATAGCACCCATTAGTCCATAAAAAAAGTCAGTGATGTCCCCCCACCTCCCCACCCTGATGGCACCCTATTCCCATCACCCAACACCCCAGCAATTGCATGGACACCAACTTGTGTAGTATAAAAATGAAGTGGAGCAGCTAAGTGCTGTCTTTTTTACTCTGCAAGTGGGGGTGAGTACTGTATTATTGTTTTAAATGTGGAGCTGAATTTTGGGGACTGTGGTGGTTGCAGGGAGGAGAGGAGATGCTGCAGAGGGCAGGAGATTTGCTACTGGCACATGGCACCACTGGAGTTCTCCATGGACCACGTGACTGCAACTGACATACAGGGAGGCTGTGGTCCACTAAACAAAAACAGAAAGTGGCTGGAGATAGGCTGCAATTGCACAGACACCAACTAATGTGGTGTAGTATGGGACTGGAGCAGCTATGTGCTTTCTTTTTTACTCTGCAAGTGGAGGTGAGTCCTATATTGTTGCTCTAAATGTGGTGCTGAATTTTGAGGACTGTAGGTGTTGCAGGGAGGAGGGGGGATGCAGCAAAGTGTAGGCTAAGGGCAGGAGATCGGCAACGTGTACTTGGCACCATTGGAGGTCTCATCACACTATGTGGTCACAGCCAACCTGTAGGTGCCCCAAGCCCTGTCATTTATTACTGTGGTGGCACAGCTACACTGTGTGTAACATCTCTCTCTGCAGCATAGCAAAGCCATTTAGGCTGTATTACACTGCCTAGTAGGAGCCCCGAGCCCTGTCTTTTATTACTGTGGTAACATAGTTACACTGTGTGTGATGTCTCTGAAGCATAGCAAAAGCCATTTAGTCTGCATTACACTGTCTGTTAGGTGCCCCAAGCCCTGTCATTTATTACTGTCTGTGACACAATCAGCTACACTGCCTGTCTTTGCAACAGTTACTGAAACAATATCCATTATTTTCATGGCTGTGTCTACCATGTCTCATATTTCCCAGTCTATGTCTACTAAAAGAAAGCACAGTGCTGCTGCACATGCACCTAAAAATGATGTGAACAATATAAATCATAGCAATAATAAAGAGCATAGTGACAATAATAATAACAACATCACTAGGCCTGGCAATAAATGTCCTCCTGAACCAAAAAGCATGTTAACAATGAAACAATAGTAGAGTTTCAGAAAGAACTGACTGGTGTTACTCAGAGGTGCTGAATGTTTTGTCACATGTACCAGGATACTTCCAGCTGTATTGTTGCTCTAAATGTGGTGCTGAATTTTTAGGGCTGTGGGTGTTGTAGGGAGGAGGGGGGGATGCAGCAAAGGGTAGGCTAAGGGCAGGAGATCGGCAACTGGTACATGGTGCCATTGGAAGTCCCATCAGACTACGTGGTCACAGTCAACCTATAAAGAGGCTGTAGTCCACTGAACAAAAAGGGGAAGTGACTGGAGTTAGGCTACAGTTGCATGGACGCCAACTCATGTTGGTGTAGTGGCAGACCAGAGCAGCTAAGTGCTTTCTTTTTTACTCTGCAAGTGGGTCTGACTCCTGTATTGTTGTTTTAAATGTGATGCTAAATTGTCGGGGCTGTGGTGGTTGAGGGGAGAAGCGGGGATGCCGCCGAGGGTGGTCTGAGGGTGCAAGATTGGCAATCGGCACACAGCACAATTGGAGGCCCCACCAGACCTTGTGACTGTGGAAAACCTATAGGGAGGCTGTAGCCCATACAGACTAACCAGAGGTCCAAGCAACTCCTCACCAGAGCGAACCTGAAGCATGAATGCCACAAAACAGGAATGTGTCATCTGTGACTAAGTGACATTTGAGTGCATCGGCAGGGCATCCTCAGGGAGGACCACAAGCCGCAAGCCACACTGGTCAAGAGCACTATAGGTGGGAATACTACAGAGGAAGGGAAGGGAAGCAGAGTTTGTGTTTACATAGTTGGGAAATACGTGCATAGTACTACTATCAAGAGGAGGAACAAATAAGGGTAGGAGTAATTTGAAAAGATAAGAAAAAATAAACAAGTACATTAAAAAAACAACAAGAAGGAGCAAAACTCTAAGGTAACTCCCAGGGATGGGATACCTATTGGGTAGCTGAATTGGGTAAGTCGAGTATTGGTGATTTTTTGCCGGGTTGGGTAGTTCGAGTAACTTGCTACCCTACCTGACATAAAGCAGTGTAGTTCAATGGGTTGGATAGTTTTAACAAAGGTAATGGGTTGGTTAATGAGTATTTTATTTTGTAAAACAGGCATTACAGGCAGCCGGTGGGGTCATGGGACTCTTCCAGGGCTGGGAACAGGCATGAAATGGCAGCCTGTGGGGTCATTCATGATTGCTCACAGCAGAAAAGAGCATAAAACTCCGGGCTGACAATCTGATTGATCTGTGCTGGTGTCTGTGCTCTGTCTGCTGTGAACCCATTGCACAGATAGCAGCAGAGTCTGGAGGGAGAGGAAGGAATCAGGTGCTCACTCTGCATGTTTTCATCTAAATTGTGGTGAAAAGTTAACCTATTAAAAAAAATGTCCATGAAGGTGCAAGGGATTGAGGACTGAAGGGGAAAGGGGGATCATGCACTGCAGTGCTGGGGAGAGAAAGAGCAAGGGGAGGGGGACAAAAGGCACTGGCTGGCAGCTGCTTGTCTCTGCAGTATAGTGAAAGCTATTTAGGCTGTATTAAACTGTCTGTTAGGTGTCCCAAGCCCTGTCTAAGACATTAGTTACACTGTGTGTCTCTTTGCAGCATAGTGAAAGCCATTTAGACCTTATTATGCACTGTCTGTTAGGTGCTCTGAGCCCTGGGTGTGTCATATAGGTACTCTGTGTCTCTGCATAAAACCATTTAGACTGTATTACAAACTGTCTGTTAGATGCTGCAAGCCCTGTCTGTATTATACACTGTCTGTTAGGTGTCTCTAAGCCCTGACATTTATTACTGTGGTGACACAGCTACACTGTGTGTAACATCTCTCTGCAGCATAGTGAAATCCATTTAGGCTGTATTACACTGCCTATTAGGTGCCCCGAGGGCTGTCTTTTATTACTGTGGTAACATAGCTACACTGTGTGTGATGTCTCTGAAGCATAGCAAAAGCCATTTAGTCTGCATTACACTGTCGGTTAGGTGTACCAAGTCCTGTCATTTATTACTGTCTATGTCATAATCAGCTACACTGCCTGTCTTTGCAACAGTTAGTGAAATAATATCCATTAGTTTCATGGCTACGTCTACTATGTCTCATATTTCCCAGTCTAGGTTTACTAAAAGTAAGCACAGTGCTGCTGCACATGCTACTGAAAATGATGTGGACAATATGAATCATAGCAATAATGAAGAACATAGTGACAATAATAATAACAACATCACTAGGCCTGGCAATAAATGTCCTCCTGAACCAAAAAAGCATGTTAACAATGAAATGATAGTAGAGTTTCAGAAAAAAAACTGACTGGTGTTACTCATAGAGGTGCTGAATGTTTTGTCCCAAGTACCAGGATACTTCCAGTTGCTGAAGCAGCATATAAGGGTAAGGATGCAAAGGATGCTGATATACTGTAGATGGTGGTGATAGTGGGGACTGCAATGGGATTGCCCAGACTATGTCCCACCTTATGATGACAGCATTTCCAGTTTCTCTGAAAATTGTGGCAATGAGGCTATAGTTTTGATGAGGGAGTAGGAGAGGACACTGCTGTAAGGCATGAGAGGCAAGTGTAGAAAAAAAATCATATGTTAAATGTAAGAATAAGAAGATGAGCATAAATGAGAACAATTCATGCCAGCAAGAAAATTTATTTTTTTTCTTTTAGATTTTGTTGACAGGGTAAGTGCCCTAGACAAATCCTGCCTATTTTCAGGCACAACCTGGGGGAAGGGGATACAGATGGATGCCAACTGACCTTGAACCAGATTAAGCTGTTGGTGGTATATTTTTTAGTGAATGAGGGAAATTTGGCCAGGACACCGGGGAAATTCCCCTACTCTTTTCGATAAGTGCCATGGGATCTTTAACATCCACCTGAACTACCACCAATCCAGGCAGATGGGACCTCAGTTGGCAGTGTAGGGTTTCCTCCAGGTCCCTGGACTGCATAAAAAAATAGTGCCATACACCATAGAACATAGCACAAAAGGTAAATCTTTAGTGTGGAATTTATTTTATATTGACCTTGAAGACAATTCTCGAGCTGCATTCAGTCTGGGCAAAAAGAGCATCAGTCGTGGTGGCAAATCTGGAAATTTTGAAACATTGGTAATGATACAACATGAAAAGGCAAAACACCTAATTGAGTGTGGAAGGGTAAGGGACAGTGTGTTTGGCATGGGAGTTTGTGGAGGTGGTGGTGGTGGTGACCATAGTGACAATGAACAGGAAGCAGAAACTGATATTGAATAACTGGATGTGTCCATGCAGTCTTCCCAGACAAACATACAGTAGATTTTTTTCTTCTGACATGATCAAGTTCTTTAAAATCCCAAAGTACTACTCCACGTGAAAAAGGTGTGTAAAATACAGTCCCTCAAAAATATAAAATATCTTGTGATTTTCATCAACTAACATTAAAAGTGTTGCGAGGACATCAACAAATACCCACAAGCATACAACATGCCAGCTGTTAAATAGAGCCATTGCAAAGCTGTTGGCTGATTGTCAACTTCCCTTTGATTTTGTTGCCCAAAAAGGTTTCCTCAAGTTCATGACCGGATTGAATCATGGTGCACTGTTCCCTATCTAACATATTTCTCAAAAAAGGCTGTTGTAGTATTGTATGACTTCATATGTACTGCAGTCATTAAGCAGCTGAAACACTCTGAGGTGAAGCAGGTTCACATAAACACAGATACAGTAACAGATACAGAGACTGCCAGCTATTTCCCGAAACTTCTGTGACATTTCCAGAGAACTCTCCTGCTTTCTTCATTTCCACAATAGGGGCAGCAGAGATAGACTCTTTAGAAATTTCGCAAAATATTTGGAAATAGCTGGCAATGTCTGTGGCTACTACTGTATTTGGATCAGGAACCAAACAATTGACTGCACAACTGTTACAGCTCATTGGGCAAGTTTTCCGTCAGAAAGTATTAATCCCTACTCTACCGTAAACAGTAGGAAGCAGGCTGTATTATGTATCACCACTTTTGAGGAAAACCACATTGCTGGAAATATTTTACAGGAGCTGAAAAATCAATTCCAGAAATAGCTTTACTCTGTATTCCTTATCTTTAGGGTTCATAGTGGTCATAGTGACAGATAATGGTGCCAAAATAGTCAAGGCTGTTAGAGCTGACAACTACCAGCACATGCCTTTTGTTGCACATTGTTTATATCTCATTCATAATTTTTTTAAATGAAAACAGAAATGTCAAAAACCTCTTACGTCTTGCTAGGAAAATATCTGGGCATTTATCCGCTCTTTGAAAGCACAAAAATGGGCTGCAAAGGACAAACAACTTACCATTGCATACATTAAAGCAGGAAGTTCAAACCCACTAGAATGCAACTTTTTACATGTTGGAAAGGCTTCATGAACAGAAAAAAGCTGTACATGACTACACCATGCAAAATCAAATGGGTAAGTAGACAACATGCTCAGTTCCAGCAGCTGGACTCTTCTCGAATAGTTGGTCACCTTATGGGAGCCATTTGAGGCTGCCACATGTGATGTTAGTGTGAACAATGCAACTCTGAGTCATAGTCTTCCTCAAATATGATTTCTTCACATTTTCATTGAGAAAGACTTTCAGTTTAAAGAAGACACCACTGCTGTTATGCTAGCAGATGACTTGAGTCTTAGACTATTGACTGATAAGAGACTAAATGTCATGTTTAAGAGTGACACCTATGTGTTGTCTATATTGCTAGATTCTCCTTTTAAGTAGAACATTGAAACCATCCTTCCTGGAGGGGAAGACATTGAGTACTGAAGAGATTTTCTGCTAATCAAATGTGACATTGCCCCACAAACACCATTAACTGATGTACTGCAGTCAAATCCTAACCAATCATAAGAGTGCACCTCTGGTGCAGACAATATCACATCTATCAATTCTTCACAATCACCAGTGTCATCAGCGAGGGAAAGGACATCTACAGCTACTTCTTGGGCATCCTATGTTCAGGATCAGAAAAGCAAACCACTTCTGAGTCAACTGCAACAACATGGAGTAGTATCCTGTGAAGAAAGTGCAGCTGGTACATCTGTTAGACTGGTAACCTACTCACGCAGCACAGTGATCCTGGAGTATCTTGCAGACCATACTGTGATTCATCTCAAGGAAGATCCATTACTCTTTTGGAAACAAAAGAGAACAATATGGCTTGATCTAAGAAATCTTGCAATAATGTACCTCAGTTTTCCACCTTCAATCATATGTTCAGAACTCATATTTAGTGCAAGTGGAAGAATAGTCACTGACCACAGAACACTGCTAAGTCCTGCAAAGGCGGAATGGCTTAGGTTTATCAAAATGAATGCTGATAATTTCCCAACTGTTCCAAACACTGAATTATGCAATTCTGACCCTGAACATGAACAGCAGACTGCAAACAGTGATACTGAGTATGATGACTAGATTGTGTACAAAATGAACAGAACCATCACCTTACCAGCCGCATGTGCCACACTACTCTAAGTTTTCTTTTGCCAATCATTACTTCTATATTATGTAACTTTGATGCCCATCATGGGTATAATTACTGGAAACAGGAGCAGGCTCAATCAGAGCAGCTGTGTCTCTCATATCTCGTACCTCATCAATGCCCTCCATGGGTATAATTTTTGGAAACAGCAGCAGGCTCAGAGCAGCTGCAGCTCTCATACCTGACTCAGCAATGCTCACCATGGGTATAATTTTTCAAAACAGGAGCAGGCTCACTTACAGCAGCTGGGCCTCTTGTAGCTGCCTCAGTGATGCCCATAATGGGTATAATTTTTGGAAACAGCAGCAGGCTTACTTACAGCATCTGCACTATCCCTAGTATCTCCAACCTTCAATAACCAACAAAAAAAGGGAGTGTGGCAAAACCATAACTAGGGGCAATCTATTTGTGGAATATGAACAGGGAACAACAGAAAACCATAGATGTGCTGGTTAGGCTAGCAGGAGAGGATGTGGGATCCTAGGTGCTGGCACAGATAGCAGCAGGACAGGTGGGGGGGTGGAGGAGAAGGAGGGAAACAGAGAGATACAGAGGACTGGACAGGGAAAGGAGGGTGGTCAGCAGTAATAGATGTGGGGCTGAAGTCTTTATTTGAACAATGTGGAGAGCAGGAGGCTGTCCAGTGTGCAGAAACCTTGAAAAACTCAGGGCAGAGATAAGGTTGCTAAGATGGGGGTTAGGAAGAGGGGGAAGGAGAAGCTGGGGGAAAGAACAGTGGCTGCAAGGGCAGGTTAGGGCTACCCCCAGGGCATTTGGACAGCAGGAACCAGATGGAAGCAGGGAGGTTGCTAAGTTGTCCTGGGACTTCTCCTCCTCAAGAACAATGTGGAACTGGAGCAGAGGATTGGCATGTTGAAGGGGAAAGGTAGGCAGGTGAGAGGATCAGCACAAAGAGAAAGGAGAGAGAAATGGGGAAGGAGAATGGAGTAATGTTCTGATACAGGGGGTTCCTCATTGATCAGGTATGCAGTATTGGCCAGTCTAGAGGGACGGGGCAGCTGGTGGGGTAGCGGGTCATGATAGCACAGAGACAAAGGATGATGACAAGGGGGTGGGAGGGGTGAGTAGTTTGGGAGGGCAAGGATGGACAAGTAATCAGTGTAGAGCAAAAGAAGGAGGGAAGATGGAGTTATGGGAAGGAACAGGGGGGTGGTGTGCAGGCAAGCAAAGGTATCCAGGGGGTGAAGGGATCAAGAGGGGACTGGGGAAGAAGTAGGAGTGAACAGTGTTGGTTCAGACAGAAAAATATCCAGGACACACAGACAGTAAATGAAGGTGGAAGAGGCTGTTTCACCAGGAGTGCTCAGGAGGTCGAATAATAAGCCTACAGGGGGTTAAAGGGTCATTATCATTGGTGATTCCATAATTAAAGATATCCATTGGGGGAGGAAGGGGGACTCAAAGAATAGAAAAGTGGTTGTTTGTATACCTGGGATGGAGGCAGGATGAGCAGAACCTAGTATCAGGGAAGTCATAAGGGGGGTGGGTGGAAAGCATCACTTAGTCATCCAAATGGGAACCAATTACTTCTCATGGGAAGAGGTTGGGGTGGTACAGAATAGTCTCATGGAGCTAGCAAAGAACTGCAAGGATTCAGTGAGCTCTATGGCCTTTTCTGATGTAATTCCTGTCCCCATGGTTAACGCAGTCAGAAAACAAAGGATTGAGGATATAATGATTGGCTAAGGAGCTGGTGCAACGTGAAAGGGTTGAATTGTATTGGAGGCTGGGATGACAAGTGGTTGGACAAGGGACTATATTCAAAGGATAGACTGTACCTTAATTGAGAGGGATTGAAAGTACTCAGGGACAAGCTGAGGGAATACATGGAAAAGGATCTGAGTTTAAACTGATGGGGGGTTGGATGGGCCAGATGGCACAGAAACCTCAAATCAGGGAGGTTTGTGGACTCCCCCCCAACACACACACACAGGAAGCAGCATTCAGGAGGAAGGGTGTGGGGCAAGTGGGCATCCAAGGATAGGGGTGAAAGGGGGTGTATAAGGGATAGGCATATCAAAAGGGATACAGGAGCTAGGCAGAGAAGTGCAGAGTCATTATGGATGGTGGTGTCACTCAGTTCTTGCATTCTCAGTTACAAGATGGCTGACATGCAGGCCCTCTTTGCAGAGGGGAAGATAGATGTAGCAGCAGTTACAGAGACCAGAGACAGCACACCATGATTTGTACCTCTTGATCCCAGGTACAAGCTGTACAGAACTGACAGAGTATTAAACAAAGGGAGGGCAGCAGCATACATCAGAGAGGTGAGAATATGCATTAGGGAGGAAAATGGACAGGGGAAGGTGAAGTCACTATAGATCCAGCTCTAGACCAACAAAGGGAGGAAAGTCAGGTTGGGGGTGTTCTACAGACTGCTGAAACAAGAGGAAGAAAGTGAACAAAAACTGTGTAAGGAATTGCTGAAAGCAGCAATAGGGGAAGTGGTAGTGGTGGGGGATTTTAATCTGCCCAAGGTGGATGGGGGTATACCAGCCACATCCTGTGCCAGGAGTCAAAGGATCCTGGATGCAATTCAGGGAGGGTCCATTACCCAAGGAGTTAAGGGAACCAACCAAGGAGGGGCACTCCTTGATCTAGTACTCACAAATGGGAAGCATGTTCATGAAATAATTGTCAAGGAACATCTAAGAGGTAGCAAGCACAGCACTGTTTGATTTTGTTTAGAAATGGGAAGAGAAAGCTTCAACACCAAGACCAAAACCTTTGACCTCAGGAGAGCCAATTGCCAAAAAATTGGGATGTGCTAAGGAAGCAAATAGAGAGCATCAAAGCATGCATGGGGGGTGGACAGACAATGGGCCATCATCAGGGATGCAATACCAGCAGCCACAGTGGATTGTGTTAGGCTTAGGGGGAAAATATTGGGGGCCACATTACCCATCTGGTTCAACTCTGTGATTGCCAGGGTGGTAAGGGACAAGAGAGTGACCTACAAAAGATATAAGAGCACTGACAATGAAGCACATAAGAAGGAATACCTGAAGCTAGCTAAAGTGACAGGCAAGGTGATGCAGCAAGCAAAGGCCCAGAAAGAACTGCAAGTAGAAGAAGGAATTAAGACTGGGGAGAAGGCCTTCCTTTTGCTGTATAAGTGAGAAGAGGGACAGGAAGGATGGGATAGTTAAACTGAGGAAGGGGGACGGATGGGTGGAGAAAGAAGTGAGCAAGGTGGAGGTACTGAACAAGAACTTCTGCTCTGTCCTCACTTGAGAAAAAGATGGACCGGTTATACGGGGGTGGAGAAGAAGGGAGGGGGAAGAAGGAGGGGCCATAGATGTGTTTATGGAGATGGACAGAGGGCACTAGGTCTGAAGAGAACTGTCAATAACAGTGCCATCTATAATAGCACTGTATTGACAGTGCTCTCCAGTAGAGCAACACTACTGAATGCCACCAGGAAACACAGAGCAAATGGTAGCAGTCGGAAGACCACTATCATTCTACAATAAATAACAATCCATCTCTCTTTTCTTGTGGGGGACTCCAACCCCACCCCAACCCCATTGTGGGGGACTCTGCCCCATACCCCCCCCCCCCGTATTTAAAGATCCTAACTCTGACGGGACCGAATCATGGGGAAAAGCTAATTTGAGAGGCTGTGGAATTACTGCTTCCACAGTCCCTTGTAAAAAATAGAAGTGTTCCGGACATGAAAAATGTTGAGGAGAGACCAGGATTAGAACCCTGGTCTCCCAGTCTCTCCAGCAACTGCACTTTCCTCCTCCTTCTCTAATTGGGTGAATAGCGACAGGGGTAGCACAGTTGCTCAATGCTATTCTACCCTTGTCGCTGTTCCAACATTCGCTGTTCCTGCAGCATGGTTTATACTGCGTTATTCGGGAAGTGCTCTTGTAACCGGGTAGGAGATAGAATAAGGGAAGGACAACTGGCACTGAAGGCTGATAAGTCCCCAGGACTGGATGGCATACACACGAGGGTACTGAAAGATGTAGCAGAAGAGCTTGCAGGGCCACTGACAGACCTCTTCAATGCATCCCTGGAGTCATGAGTAGAGAACAGCACATGTGGTGCTTCTCCACAAGAGTGGGCCCTGGAAAGATCAAGGGGAACTATAGGTCGAAAAGTCTGACATCAATCCAGTACAAACTGCTGTTTAATATCTACATCAGTGACATTGCAGAGGGTCTGAATGGAAAGGTGTGCCTCTTTGGAGATGAGACAAAGATCTGCAGCAGGGTGGTCAGCTCAGGAGGAGTTGAGAGAATGAGGAGGGACCTAGCTAAATTGAAGGAATGGTCCAGATTTTGGCAACTTGGATTCAATGCGAAGAAGTGCAAAATAACGCACTAGGGGTGCAGGAACCCAGGGGAACACTTCATGATGAAGGAGGAGACACTGGCAGCAACAAAACAGGAAAGAGATCTGTGGGTCGTCATATCTGAAGATCTAAAGGTGGCCAAACAGTGTGCCAAGGCAGTGGGGAGAGCCAGTGGGATGCTGGGGTGCATAAGGAGAGGTATCACCAGCAGAAGAAAAGTGGTCATAATGCCATATTACAGATCACATATGAGACCTTATTTGGAATACTGTGTCCAGTTTTGGAGGCCACATCTCAGGAAGGACATAGACAGGGTGGAGTCAGTCCAAAGAAGGGCAACTAAAATGGTGCAGGGCATGCACCACAGGCCCCCTGAGGAGAGATTGGAGGAGGTCAACATGTACACCCTGGAGAAGAGGAGGGAGAGGGGTGACATGATACAGATATTCAAGAATCTCAAGGTGATTAATAAGTACAGGAGGTTAGCATCTTTCAGAAGAAAAGCTGCTCTAACACTACAAGAGGGCATGACATGTGACTGGAAGGGGGTAGACTAATGGGCAAGATGACAAAGTATTTTTTCACGGAACATGTGGTGGATGCTTGGAATGGCCTGCCCCAGGAGGTGGTGGAGGCAACTACAGTGGGGGGATTTAAGCATGCATGGTATAGACATAGGAGAATCCTGGATGGGGGTGAGGCAGCAGCCAGGAACCAAGTAGGGTCAGTGGCAGCTAAGTAAAGGTAAGACACAGGCAGACTGGATGGGCCTAGCGGTCCTTATCTGCCATCAATTTCTGTGTTTCTATGGAGACCATGCTCAAGGAGAGATTGGTATGGTACATAGAGGAGAATGGTCTCCAGGACAAGAGGCAGTATGAGTATGTGGAGGGAAGATCCTGTCAGATGAACCTGATCGAATTTTTTGACTGGGTCACAGGGTGATGGATGAGGGCAAAGTGGTAGATGTCATCTACCTGGACTTTAGCAAGGCCTTCAGTTCAGTGCCACATAAAAGGCTAATCAGCAAACTGAAAGATCTTGGTGTCGGGGAGAAAATGACAAGGTGGGTAACCAGCTGGCTAAGTGACAGAACCCAGAGGGTGGTAACGAAGGAGAATTATCCACTACCAAGGAGGTAACCAGCATAGTCCTGTCGGGATCGGTGCTGAAGTCAGTGTTGTTCAATATCTTCATAAACAACATTGGTGAAGGCATAAAAGGTAAGATGCACCTTTTTGTGTATGACACCAAACTCTGTGGGAGGGTGGGTATAGTTGAAGAGATACAGAACGACATCGGGAAACTTGAGAGATGGTTGGGATCTGGCAACTTGGCTTCAATGCCAAGAAATGCAAAGTGATGCACATTGGGCACAAAAAAAGTATTGTTTAGGAACTCAAAAATAACTTCTCCAGAGTCCAAAAATTTCTTTGTAATGATTTTATTTGTGTTTATACTCCCTCCTGACCCCTGACTTGGCGGTTGCCCTTCCCCGGTTCAACCTCTTCTGAGCCGATCATCAAGGAAAACATGGGGGGGTTGTGCCATCTACATGAAGGACTCAATACAATGCCAGCTACTCCCACTCCCCTCACTGGTATCCAGACCTCAGGCCATTACACTCAGACTCACATTGGGTCACTCTCAAATGCCCCTTCTTATCACAGTAGCCTACATTCCCCCTAGAGACCAGAAATTAGCTTTCCACTCGATCCTGTCCTTTCTTACCACCCTTCCACAACACAACAAAAAAATTATCCTTGGGGATTTCAACACCACCTGGCTGTCAAAGTCAGCCTCCCCACTTATCGATGCAGCAACAGCCAAAGACCTCACTCAGATAGTCCACTCTCCCACTTGTCTGGACCCCTGCTCCGGAGCCTCCTTCCTACTGGACCTAGTCTTCACCAACCGCCCCCAGAAAATCACTAGCACCATGGTTTTAAATGCTCTTAGCGATAACTCCCCTGTTCTCTGCACGTGATCCAGCAAAATGCCCAAGATCCCCCCAAGGGTAATCTTCCATCACAAACTTGGCCCAGCAAAACTTGCCCTACTAAAATCACATCTCAGGACACTGGACTGGTCCTTCTTAACTGATACCCTAGATCCTGACCTAGCCCTTGACCTCTTCATTCACACCTTCAACACCATCTGTGACCAATTTGCCCCGCTTTCCAAAAAGGATGGTCAAAGACAACCCTATTCCCTGGATCTCTGACCATCTCCTTGCCCTGATGCATACTCGCAACTCCCATTGGCACCTCTCAAATGGGACCAGCCATCCAGCTGATACGCAGAGGTATAGAGAGGCCCAGAACAAATGTACATGGGCTATGCGAAAAGCCAAGGCCGAGCACTATAAATCTACCCTTACCACTACCTGGGGAACAGGGCACAAATTCTGAACAATATCAAGGAAATTGGAAGAACAAACCCTACCACCCACCCCAACCTAATAGCTGTTGATGGGCAGCTAACCTCCGACCCCTCCAGAATAGCTTGGGCCTTCAACCAAGCTTTCACTAACCTCAGCCATGTCTTCCGGCCCAACTTCTTCAACCCACCCCTGACCGGTCCCCCCCCCCCAGCCTACTCCTCTCTTTCATCTGTGGTGCATCACCCTCAAGGCCGAGGAGCCTTATCTAAAAAATGCTCTAAGGCACACTCACTATAGCAGTGACTCCTTGGATCTGAGACTTCTCCGGCTCACCCTCCATGATGTACTTTACCCCCTCACCCACATTCTCAACCTCTCTCTCTCTGCCAAGACAAATTCCCCTTCCCTTGGAAATCTGCCTCCACAACCCCCATATTTAAGAGTGGGGACCCTACTGCCACCAATAATTACCAGCCCATCCCTATACCCCCCCATCCAAAGCTCTTGAGTGCATTGTCTATGATCAGCTCACTGACCACCTCAACAAACATGATCTTCTCTGTAAACAGCAACATGGCTTCTGGAAAGGGCACTGTACGACAACAGACCTCCTGGAATTCACTACACACATCCACTCTGCCCTTGACAAAGGCCATGCCACTGGCGCTGTATTTGTTGACCTTACTAAGGTATTTGACACCGTGAATCACTCCCTCATACTAGTCACTCTTTCCAACATTGGCTTCTCTCAGGATGCCCTACACTGGTTCACAGACTACTTATCGGGTAGGTGCCAACAGGTCAAAATCGACACTACCCTATCCAATAAGCTCCCAGTTCTCTCAGGAGTCCCCCAGAGGTCCATCCTTGGTCCACTTCTATTCAGTCTTTACCTTAACTCCCTTCCTAGCACCTGCTCAGGCAACCCACTGCTATATGCCTGCCCACACACCTCAATCATAGAAACATAGAAACAAAGAAACATAGAAGTTGACGGCAGATAAGGACCGCAAGGCCTATCCAGTCTGCCCATTTCTTTTTCTACCTTATAAATGTGCCATCGGCCTTTGCTCTGTCAGTGACCTATCTATTCATAGTCATTTGTATTGCTCCCTTATGCCTATCCCATGCCTGTTTGAAGCCCTGCACTGTATTCATAGCCACCACTTCTTGTGGTAAGCTATTCCATGCATCTACCACCTTTCTGTAAAAAGAATTTCCTCATTCCCCTTAATCGGCCTCCTCTAATCTCATGCTGTGTCCTCTTGTCCTGCTATTTTTCTTATTTTTAAACATGTTAGACTCTTTCACCTTGTTTATGCCCTTAAGGTGTTTAAATGTCTCGATCATATCACCTCTCTCCCTCCTTTGCTCAAGGGTATACATATTGAGCTCTGTTAATCTGTCCTCATATGTCTTCTGATGCAGTCCCTGCACCATTTTGGTTGCCCTTCTCTGGACTGCCTCAATTTGGTTAATGTCGTTGTGAAGATGTGGCCTCCAATACTGCATGCAGTACTCCAGATGGGGCCTAACCAATGTCTTGTACAGAGGGATTATTACCTCCCTCTTACGACTTATGATACCCCTACTAATACACCCTAACACCCCCCTAGCCTTACCTACTGCTTTAGAGGTCTGCTTGGATGATTTTAGGTCATCAGTGATGATGATGCCCAAGTCTCTTTCTTCCTTTGTGACTGCTAGCAACTCCTCCCAGCCTATAAGTGGCTTCAGGGTTTCTCTTCCCTATGTGCATGATTTTGCACTTCTTGCATTAAATCCCAGTTGCCACTCTTCTGACCATTTGCTGGTTATCCAGATCTCTTCTCATTCTGCCACCCCATCTGGATCATCTACTCTGTTGCAGATCTTGGTTTCATCTGCAAACAGACAAGCCTTACCCTCTAGTCCATCTGCGAGGTCACTAATGAAGATGTTGAATAGGACTGGCCCCAGGACTGATCCTGAGAGTACCCCACTTGTGACTTGCATCTCTTCTGACTGTATACCATTTACCACCACTCTCTGTTTTCTGCCAGTCAACCAGTTTGCCACCCAGTTGACCAACTTCTGACCCACGAGCCTACCTAGCTTATTTATCAATCTTCTATGTGGAACAGTGTCAAAAGCTTTGCTGAAGTCAAGGTAGGCGACATCAACTGCTCCCCTTGGTCCACCACTCTGGTTACCCAGTCAAAGAAATCTATGAGATTAGTTTGACAGGACCTTCCTTTGTAAACCCATGCTGTCTTGGATCCTGTGCCCTATGGATTCCAGGTGTTGCACTATCCTTTCCTTAAGGAGTGCCTTCATAATCTTGCCCACTACTGAGGTAAGACTGACTGGTCTGTAGTTCCCGCCTCCTCTCTGCTACCACTCTTGTGGAGGCGGGATCACATGAGCCCTTCTCCAGTCTTCTGGGACCTCTCCTGTGCTCAGAGACTCACTAAACAATTCTGCTAATGGCTCTGCTAGTTCCTCCTTTAGCTCCTTAAGTACCCTGGGATGTATGCCATCAGGTCCCATTGCCTTATCCACCCTGAGCTTAGCAAGCTCTTGTAGGACCCTTTCTTTTGTGAAGGGAGTAGTGCTCACCTCCCTCCCCCCTGTGTCCATGATGCTGAGCTGTGGGCCCTGCCCTACCTTCTCTTCAGTAAATACTGAGCAAAAGTATCTATTTAGGATAGATGCCTTTACAGGGTCCTCCTTCTCACATGCTCCCTTTTCTCCATTAAGCTTAGCAATACCCGCTCTGGACTTTCTCCTTTCACTAATGTATCTATAGAAAGTCTTGTCACCTTCTTTTACTGTTCGTGCTAGTGTTTCCTCAGTTTGGGACTTTGCCTGCCTTACTGCCTTACCTGCTTCCGTTAGGGCAGTTTGGTATGCCTCCCTATCTTCATCCGCTGTGTTCCCTTATATTTCCTGAAGGCCAGCCTTTTGGCTCTGACCTTTTCTGCTACTGTATTTGAGAACCAAAGTGGTTTCCTTCTTCTTTTGCACTTCATTTTCTGTCTAACACAATGGGATGTTGCTTCAAGTATTGTATCCTTAATGCTTGCCCATTTGCCTGTACCTCCTCACCTGTGTTTCTTTTGCCAGGGCTAAGCTTAACTCTGTTGGCCATCTTATCAAAGTCAGCTCCTCTGAAGTCCCATATTTTTGCCTTGGAATGGGATGATTCAGATGTAGTAGCCAAATTGAACCATACCATGTGATGGTCACTGGCCCCCAGGTGTCCTTCTATCTGGAGATCAGTGATCCCTTCTTTGTTAGTCAGTACTAGATCTAGGATAGCCCTGTCTCTTGTGGGTTGCTGTACCAGTTGTTTGAGGCCCTCCCCCTGCAGGGAATCCACTATGAGTCTAGTTCTGGCAGATGTTCCTGCTGGTATTGACCAATCTGTATCTGGCATGTTGAAGTCTCCCATTATCAGAACCTCCCTTTAGCTGTCATGTTTGTATATCTTCTAACAGTAATGTGTCTATGTCCTCCCTCTGGTCTGGGGGCCTGTAGACAACCCCAGTTCTTATGGCTGTCCCATTTCCTGTTTCAGGGTGACCCACAGTTCTTCTGGCTCCTTATGTGTATTCTGAATTTCTGTAGCTTTGATATTTTCATTAACATACAGGGCCACTCTCCCCCCCTTTTTGCACCTCGGTCTCTTCTGAACAATACATAGCCAGGTACTGAAGTCTCCCAAGTGTGGTTACTGGTAAACCATGTCTCACTAATTGCTACTATGTCCAGTTTAGCCTCTGACATTATTGCCTGCAGGTCTGGGATCTTATTTCCCAGGCTGTGAGCATTTGTGTACATGATTTTCCATTGGCCAGATTTTGGTGTGTTAGTTGTTGGGTGAAGTTTGGCATTACCCCTGTGCATCGTATGGGGAAACAAACCTTTTTTCTTACCTGGTGATGCAAATGAACGGCAAACACGCTGAATTCCTGTTTGACCACTAGCTGAGGGGGGAGGGGTGTTCTTCCCATTCGACGTATGGGGTGCTGCACCCCTCTCCCCATTTGCTAGTTTAAATATTCTGCAAAGACGTCAAACTTCTGCCCCAATGTACTGACTCCCTCTTTAGTCAGATGCAGTCCATCAAATTTAAAGAACTTTCGCTCCCAGAACTGTTGCCAGTTCCCTACAAATCTGTGTCCTTTTTCCTGACACCAGTCCTTGAGCCACGTGTTTAGCTCCCCTATCTCCCCTTCTCTGACCTTCCGTCCATCTGCTCCCTTCTCCCAGACTGGCAGGATCTCAGAGAAGGAGATGCCGGATGAAATAGATGATAGTTTGTCTCCCAGCTTAGTCAGGTGTTCCTTGGTCTCCACAACTGACCGGCTGGCGAGATCATTAGTCCCTATGTGTACTAGGACATCAATGTTTTCTCCTGCTCTGTGAACAATTTTAGCAATGCGGTCAGTGTCTCTCCATGCTGATGTACCTGGGAGACATCTGACCATCACCCCAGGCTGGAGATGGGTATCAACTCCCGAATCATGGAGTCTCCTATGATCATAAGTTTTTAGATTCCTTTGTGCTTGTTTAGTTTTGGTTCCTGATTTGGGTGAGTATTGTTGTGCTAGCTCCTGTGCCGCAGTGTCCTGCTCTGCAGTGTCTTCTGCCTCTTTATTTGATTTCAGAGATAGAGGCAGATACCTGTTTTAGTGTTTATATGGTTTTGGAGGTAATGTGTTGGACAGCAGAGAGTGATGGGGCACCTGATTTGCTCCTCCTAACCACCTGCCAACCTCCTGGACCAACTACCCTCTGCAGTCGAGGTTTTCTGTTGGATGCTGGGAAATGGCAGGTGGTTCTTATAATGTATTTCCTCTTCAATATGAAATTTGAGGCGTGCAATCTCTGCCCATGCTGCCGGAGCTGAGACCTAAGATCTCCAAAGGCCCAGCATGTGGACAGTGTCCTAAATCCTGTAAGACTGTCCTTCTGAAAATTGTTCCACAGTACCTGCAGTTAATGAAATCCATTCCAAATAAGTTGCTGGGTTTGTAACCTAGTCAGAGTAATTAGAAGGAAAAAAAGGAAAAAATGCAAGTAATGGTTTAATTGTGCTTTGTTTAACTTGTTATAACAAGTTAAATTACTAGTGCCCTGTAAATGAGATCACCTTGTGGAGGCCCCACTGATCCGCCCCTTCCTGCTCTGCCACAGGAAATGTCACAACTGTGGTACCCTATAAAAGGAGTGTAGCGTGGGGTGGTTGGGGATGGGGGTGGGTGGCTGGGCCCTTCCCCTGCCTAAAAAGAAGAACCACGGACGAAAGAACAAGGAGGTAAGAGCAGAAACAATCAGTCAACAACAAATGCAGTAACCCTGAAAGCTTATCCTAATGTTAGATAAAACTGTAAAACCTGTAAAGCACCACCTGTAATAATTTCAAGAAGATATACCCTGTAAGAAACACTTTGCTCCAGAGAAAAATAAAGCAGTAACAGAAGATATACCTTGCAAAGACAATTTGAATCAGAAGATTACAGCAGTAATCTGTTAGCACACACCTGTAGGCACACCTTGTAATAATGCAGAAGAAGGTATACCAGCAACAACAATTTGAATCAGAGAAATAATAAAGCAATGAAATGTTAGCAACAAACAGTAGCAATCCCTGTGAGTAAAAAATAAAAACCCCACCACACAGTAAATCTGCTTAGCCAAACTAAGTCTTAATCCTTCTCCCTTGCTCTGGTAAGTTTCTCTACTCTGCCTTTCAAGCAGTCTTAGAAGGAAAGAGCTCAGGTGAAGCTAGGTGCCTTGGCCAGCAAACCAAGTCTTCTACCATGTATGTGGACGACACCGTGCTGTATACATCTGGCCCCTCTGCCTCAGAGGTTACAACTAGGTTGCAGCAAGACTTTATAGCGGTCCAGCACTGGCTCTACTCCAATCAACTCCTCCTCAATGCCAAGAAAACAGTCTCAGTAACCTTTGGCACTAGGCAGAGGCTGTCGAGGCTCCCCTTCCCTCCCCGATCACATTCCACACCCTGGATGGAACACCCCTGGAGGTTAGTACCTCCTTCAGATACCTGGGGGTCTGGCTGAACCAACACCTCAACTTCTCTGCCCATGTTGATTCTATAATCAAAAAGCTGCACCCCAGGCTTGGGGCTCTTTACTGCAACCGGGACTGCATCCCTGTCTCTTCCAGCAGGGCCATTGTGCAGAAAATGATCCTCCCCGTCTTCAACTACGGGGACGTAATCTACAGTGCCAGTCCTAAGTCCACCCTAGCCAGACTGGACCCTCTTTTCCACTCTTTCTGTTGCTTTGTCCTGAGCTGTCCATACTCCACACACCACTGTATCCTTTACCGGTCTACCAACCTCCCCTCTCTAGACAACTCAAGACTGTCCGATTGTGCTACGCTCACAGCCAAATATTGGTCCCAGCTGCTCCCCTCCTACATCGCTACTGCCCTTGTCAACCCCAGAACCCCAGCATGCTCCTTCAGAAACTCTGACTCTAGGTCCCTAGCTGTCCCACATAGGTTCACTGCCACAGGCCAAGCGGCTGCCAGTTATCTCCTACCACTGTTGTGGAATCCCCTCCCAGCAAACATTCACCACTTCTCTTCCCTCACGCTCCTTAACTCCATGCTCAAATCACATTTATCAGTTACCTGCTCATGCGTCTAGTCAGCTTCCGGGTCACAAATTGGCAGGGCCATGCATCCAAGCTGGGCTTTCATTTTGGTATGTCCTACCTGTCTGACTATATTATATGGTACTGATTCTAGTTTATGCCTGTTCTCTTTATCTCAAATCCTTTGTATTTAAACCTAGACCTATTGTGCTTTCAATTATTCTTTTATGTAACCACAATTGTATTATATGTCTGTCTTCAACTATGTATCTGTACCCCTTTCCCCCAGGACACATCTGGAAATGAGGAGTTGACTGCTCAGCATACCTTCCTGGTTAAATGCTTAAATAAATAAATAAATAAATACGCAGATGATGCTGTCCTTTATGCTTCCAGCCCCGACCCTCTGCAACTCCACCAAACCCTCCAGTCCTCCTTTAGTGAAGTCAAACAGTGGTTCTCTGCACAGTGCCTCATACTGAACTACAAGAAGACCAAGTTCATGATTTTCATCCACCCCCAGAACTCTAGGAAAAAACTTTGCCCCAGGTCCTTACTGCTGACCTAACCCCCACTCGAGCAAGTGGAATCCTTCAAATATTTAGGAATCACCCTTGACCTTGCTCTCAATTTCTATCAACACATACACCATTTGTCCACTGCCCTTAATGTCTGCCTTGGCCTGCTCTACAGTTTTAAACAATGCCTTACCCAAGACGCCCTCAGACTTGCAGTCTCATCCTCTATCCTCTCCCTCCTGTACTACGGAATACTCATACTGTATATAGCGCTGCCACCACCTCGGCCCTCAATAGGCTCTGTCTCTCCCTCAACAAAACCTGTCACCTTGTACTGGGCTGCGACCGTCGCACTCATACCTGCTCACTTTATAACTTCACTAACTGGCTTAACTTAGACAATAGGATCCAGTTCCACACCTGTCTTATGGCCAAAAAAAAAAATCGCCCTAGGTCTCTCCGCTCCTAGCCTCACCTCCTTAATCCACCCAGTTACAGCCCCTAAAGTAACACATATCTCCGGCAAGAAGCTGTTCACAGTTCTCAGATGTCAAACCTCCCTATTTCAAAGGTCTTTCAGCTTCAAGGCCCCCTCATGGATGAACAGCCTACCCAGCTTCATCACAAACGAAAACTCCATCAGCTTCTTCAAAATCCACCTTAAGACACATCTCCAGTCCTCAAGCTGCTGCGACTGCTATTGAACCAGTTTCTCAACCATTTGCCCACAATGACAATGGCCTCAGGACGGCTTATCTCTTCCCTTGTCTTACTGTATACTTGCCTGTGTCACCCTAAGTTTCTCAGGTCCTGATTGTGAGCTTCACCTTGTACTTTTACTGTATTCTAGTTTATTTTGTACTTTTACCATGTATTTAGCTGTTCTGTATCCTGCACTGTATGTTTTACCTAATACTGTACTGTCCAATATTTGTGATGTGGAACCTTTGTAAATGAGTCTTTGACTCAAAGGTACTTTCCGAATCCTGAATAAATAAATAAATAAAAATATACTGCTCCTCACGTTTTGCTCTGTATAAGATTTTGTTCACTGGGTATACTGTATCTGTTAAAGACAATAATAAAAAAACATGTTTTAGTATAACAATCCTTGAAACAAAAATATTTACCTTCATTTTTATGTCGATTGCATGCATGCACAAGAAACATGTTGTGTCAGCTTTCTCCACAAGCAGGTTGTGGAGGCGTAGCACTGTTGTGCCCAATGCCCCCACAGCCTGCAAAGGCTTGTCCCCCAACCCCCAATGCTGTGGCGTGCTGCTGCTGACACTAGTTCAGCCAGCGTGTCACAACTTTCTAAAAAATCAGCCGCTGCAATCAGGGGCTGCCTCTTTTTTGCAGCATCAGCCATCCGCTGCAATGAGGGAGCGACCCATCATTGCAAGGCGGGATGTAGGATCTGTGATATTGTTTGTGAATATGGCGGTGGCTTGCCACCGTATTCACAAACAATATGTGCCCCCTTCCCATGTTTATTTGCCGATGGGGGAGTCCACTCCCCGTCATCATAATGTAACCCCTCTCAGTTTTATTGCCTGCCAATAGGGTGCCCAATCCCTGTTGGCAGATCTGAATCCCCCCCCCTTTTTGTTGTTTCCAGATGGGGGGGTACCCAGTCCCCCATTGGCTACAGCTGCCCCCCCAAAACAAGACTCTGGTGGCATGCTGGGAGCCCACCCAGCATGCCACATACCCCTGTAAATGAAAAATGGTCCCACAAAGTCTTTTTAGGTTTTGTACCTGAAAAAAGGAAATGGTCCCTTGTAGTCTCCCTGCCCACCCACAACCCGCACCCACCACTGCGCACCCTGCCTCCCACACCCCCATACCCATATGTCCCCCAGAGGCTCAAGCGTGATGATCTTCGCTGGACCGGGGAACACATCTGCACTCTTCAAAGCTGACGCGAACTAAGGAAATGCGGTAAGCTGTATAATGTAATGAATAGGGTTTCAACTTTGAGTGCATATCTCAGGCATTTTTGGGAATTTTTCACCAAATTTTCAACATGGGGTTTTGGGACCCCTCCTCATGAATTCTTGAACTGTCATGGCGTTAATCAGCCCGGAAGGTGGTTTCGCGGTCACTGGCAGAATCACCCTCAGTGGCAGCAATGAAGCGACAGTGCCAGTGTTCATGGTGGGCTCTCAAAAGAATCTATGTTGCAAATTTAATTGGCATCAAAAAACGACACATTAGCGGTTGCTAAATGGCTTCGCAACTTCTTTGTGTTACAATATTTTCCTGCCAGATTTTCAACATTGGCATTTTGTGACACCTCCTTGTGAGTAGTACAGCTGTCATTGTTCATATCCTGGCTGAAATGTGTTTTCGCACTTCCAGCGCAGAATAGCGCAGTCGCTGTGGGAAATCAGTGTTCAGGACAGATTAAGAAATTGACAGTGACACTGTTCATGAGTAGAGGTCCTAAAATACCTATGTTGAAAATTTGGTAACGATACTCCATAAAATGACTGTTATGGGCATGCATTGCGTAGTTGGCTTGCACGCTCGTAACTTCGCGAATTTCTAATATTTTTACTCCAGACTCTCAACATTGCCATTTTCCCAGACCTACTTATGAACAGTACAGCTGTCATTTTTCTCATCCTGGCCAAAATGTGTTTTCGCACTTCCGGCACAGAATAGAGTGGTCGCTGTGGGAAATCACTGTTCGGGACAGATTAAGAAAATGACAATGGTACTGTTCATGAGCAGAGGTCCTAAAATGCCCAAGTTGAAAATTTGGTGATGATAGCCCATCAATTGACTGAGTTACAAGTGTGCATTGCGCACTTTCCATACATCCTAACCCATGGTTGCTGTGTAGTCACACCAATTTTCAGCAGTGCCATGTTTTCACACCTCCTTATAAGCAGTACGGCTGTTATTTTTCACATCCTGACCAAAATGTGTTTTCACAGTTCTGGCGCAGAATAAGATGGTCACTGTGGGAAATCAGTGTTCGGGACAGATTAAGAAAATGACAGTGGCACTGTTCATGAGCAGAGGTCCAAAAATCCCTATGTAGAAAATTTGTTCATGAAACTCCATAACATGACTGTGTTACAAGTGTGCGTTGAACTGTTTCCATGCACCCTTGTAACTTCATAAATTGTAATACTGGCATACATTTTCAACAGTGGCATTTTCCGAAGTCCTATAGAACACTACAGCTGTCATTTTTCACATCCTGGCTACAATATGTTTGTGCACTCCTGAGGACAATACACGGTCACTGTGGGAAATCAGTGTTTGGGATAGACTAAGATCGACCAAGTGAGAGGGGGGAGTGACTGAGCTCAACTGAGCTCTGTCAGGACTGCTGCAGATTTGTTTGTGGCAGTCAAAGGCCCCAACATAAAAGCCCAGTACAAAAGGGCAGCCTACAGCCCTGGAAGAAACAGAACGAGAGTGAGTGAGGGAGGAGGAGTGAACGAACTCACTGAAGCGCTGTCAGGATTGCTGCGGATTTTTTTGTGGACAGAAAAAGGCATCAATACAGGTAGGGGCCCAGTACAAAAGGCCGCTGGCAGTGGTGGGAGAAACAGTACGAGTGAGTGAGACAAGGCGACTTAGTGAGCTCAACAGAGCTCTGTCAGGACTGCTGGGATTTCTTTGTGGGCAGAAAAAGGCACCAATGCAGGCAGGAGCCCTATACAAAAGGGCAGCTTGCAGCACCAGGACAAATAGAATGAGCGATGAGAGAGGGAGACTGAGCCACCTCAACGGAGCACTGTCGGGACAGGTGAATAGCATGGTCGCTGTGGGAAATCAGTGTTCAGGACAGATTAAGAAAATGACAGTGACACTGTTCATGAGTAGAGGTCCTAAAATGCTTATGTTGAAAATTTGGTAACGATACTCCATAAAATGACTGTGTTGCGAGCGTGCATTGCACATTTGACACGCATGCTCGTAAGTTTGTGAATTTCTAATATTTTCACTCCAGATGTTCAACATTGCCATTTTCCCAGACCTACTTATGAACAGTACAGCTGTCATTTTTCCCATCCTGGCCAAAATGTGTTTTCGCACTTCCGGTGCAGAATAGAGCGGTCACTGTGGGAAATCACTGTTCAGAACAGATTAAGAAAATGACAATGATACTGTTCATGAGCAGAGGTCCTAAAATGCCCATGTTGAAAACTTGGTGATGATAGCCCATCAATTGACTGTGTTACACGTGTGCGTTGCGCACTTTCCAAGCACCCTTGTAACTTCGCAGGTTTGTAATATTGTCACACCAGATTTTCAACAGTGCCATGTTTTCACACCTCCTTATAAGCAGTACGGCTGTTATTTTTCACATCCTGACCAAAATGTGTTTTCACAGTTCCGGCGCAGAATAACATGGTCACTGTGGGAAATCAGTGTTCGGGACAGATTAAGAAAATGACAGTGGCACTGTTCATGAGCAGAGGTCCAAAAATCCCTATGTAGAAAATTTGTTCATGAAACTCCATAACATGACTGTGTTACAAGTGTGCGTTGAACTGTTTCCATGCACCCTTGTAACTTCGCAAATATGTAATACTGGCACGCCACATTTTCAACAGTGGCATTTTTTCACAAGTCCTTATGAACACTACAGCTGTCATTTTTCACATCCTGGCTACAATATGTTTTTGCACTCCTGCGGACAATAGCACGGTCACTGTGGGAAATCAGTGTTTGGGATAGACTAAGATCGACCAAGTGAGAGGGGGGAGTGACTGAGCTCAACTGAGCTCTGTCAGGACTGCTGCAGATTTGTTTGTGGCAGACAAAGGCCCCAACACAAAAGCCCAGTACAAAAGGGCAGCCTGCAGCCCTGGAAGAAACAGAACGAGAGTGAGTGAGGGAGGGGGAGTGAGCGAACTCACTGAAGCGCTGTCAGGACTGCTGCGGATTTTTTTGTGGACAGAAAAAGGCATCAATACAGGTAGGGGCCCGGTACAAAAGGCCAGCTGGCAGTGGTGGGAGAAACAGTACGAGTGAGTGAGACAAGGTGACTTAGTGAGCTCAACAGAGCTCTGTCAGGACTGCTGGGATTTCTTTGTGGGCAGAAAAAGGCACCAATGCAGGCAGGAGCCCTGTACAAAAGGGCAGCTTGCAGCACCAGGACAAATAGAATGAGCGATGAGAGAAGGAGACTGAGCGACCTCAACGGAGCACTGTCGGGACATGTGAATAGCATGGTCGCTGTGGGAAATTAGTGTTCAGGACAGATTAAGAAAATGACAGTGACACTGTTCATGAGTAGAGGTCCTAAAATGCTTATGTTGAAAATTTGGTAACGATACTCCATAAAATGACTGTGTTGCGAGCGTGCATTGCACAGTTGACATGCATGCTCGGAAGTTTGTGAATTTCTAATATTTTCACTCCAGATGTTCAACATTGCCATTTTCCCAGACCTACTTATGAACAGTACAGCTGTCATTTTTTCCATCCTGGCCAAAATGTGTTTTCGTACTTCCGGTGCAGAATCGAGCGGTCGCTGTGGGAAATCACTGTTCGGGACAGATTAAGAAAATGACAATGATACTGTTCATGAGCAGAGGTCCTAAAATGCCTATGTTGAAAACTTGGTGATGATAGCCCATCAACTGATTGTGTTACAAGTGTGCGTTGCGCACTTTCCAAGCACCCTTGTAACTCCGCAGATTTGTAATATTGTCACACCAGATTTTCAACAGTGCCATGTTTTCACACCTCCTTATAAGCAGTACAGCTGTCATTTTTCACATCCTGACCGAAATGTGTTTTCACAGTTCTGGCGCAGAATAACATGGTCACTGTGGGAAATCAGTGTTCGGGACAGATTAAGAAAATGACAGTGGCACTGTTCCTGAGCAGAGGTACTAAAATCCCTATGTTGAAAATTTGGTGATGAAATTCCATAACATGACTGTGTTACAAGCGTGCGTTGAACTGTTTCCATGCACCCTTGTAACTTCGCAAATTTGTAATACTGTCACGCCACATTTTCAACAGTGGCATTTTTTCACAACTCCTTGTGAACACTACAGCTGTCATTTCTCACATACTGGCTAAAATATGTTTTTGCTCCCCTGCGGAAAATAGCATGGTCACTCTGAGAAATCAGTATTTGGAACAGATTAAGATCGATCGAGTGAGAGGAGGGAGTGACCGAGCTCAACTGAGCTCTGTCAGGACTGCTGCAGAATTGTTTGTGGCAGACAAAGGCCCCAACACAACAGCTCAGTACAAAGGGACAGCGTGCAGCACTGGGAGAAACAGAACGAGAGCGCGAGTGAGGGAGGGGCAGTGAGCGAACTCACCGAAGCGCTACCAGGACTGCTGCGGATTTCTTTGTGGGCAGAAAAAGGTGTCAATACAGTCATAGGGGCCCAGTACAAAAGGCCAGCCTGCAGCAGTGGGAGAAACAGTATAAGTGAGTGAGACAAGGGGACTTAGTGAGCTCAACAGAGTTCTGTCAGGACTGCTGGGATTTCTTTGTGGGCAGAAAAAGGCACCAATGCAGGCAGGAGCCCCATACAAAAGGGCAGCTTGCAGCGCCAAGACAAACAGAATGAGCGCTGAGAGAGGGAGATTGAGCTACCTCAACGGAGCTCTGTTGGGACAGCTGCGGATTTCTTTGTGGACAGACAAAGTTGCCAACACAGCCAGGAGCTCCATGCAAAAGCGCAGTCTGCGGCGCCAAGAAAAACAGAATGAGCGAGTGACAGAGCGGTAGTGAGTGAGCTCAACGGAGCTCTAGTGTGACTGCTGCAGAATTCTTTGTGGGCAGAAAATGCAGCAATGCAGGCAGAAGCCCAGTACAAAAGGCCAGCTTGCAGCGCCAGCAGAAACGGAATGTGAGAGTGACAGAGTGGGAGTGAGCAAGCTCACTGAAGCTGTGTCGGGACTGCTTCAGATTTCCTTCTGGCCAGAAAAAGCTGCCAATGCAGGCAGGAACCCAGTACAAAAGGGCAGCCTGCAGTGCCAGGAGACACAGAACGACCGCATGAGGGAGGGAGAGTCGGTGAGCTCAACAGAGCTTTGCTGGGACTGCTGCAGATTTGTTTGTTAGCAGAAAAAGGCAGCAATGCATGCAGGGGCCCAGTACAGACGGGCAGCCTGCAGCAGGAAAACCAGAATGAGTGAGTGAGCTCAACAGAGCTGTAGTGTAACTGCTGCAAATTTCTTTGTGGGTATAAGAAGGCAGCAACGCAGGCAGGAGCCTAGTAGGAAAGGGCAGCCTGCAGTGCTAGCGCAACAGAATGAGCAGGTGAAAGAAGGGGAGTGAGCGAGCTCAACGGAGCTTTGTTGGGACTGCCATAACATGACTGCGTTACAAGCATGCGTTGAACTGTTTCCACGCACCCTTGTAATTTCGCAAATTTGTAATACTGTCACGCCACATGTTCAACAGTGGCATTTTTTCACAACTCCTTATGAACACTACAGCTGTAATTTTTCACATCCTGGCTAAAATATGTTTTTGCACTCCTGCCGGACAATAGCACGGTCACTGTGGGATATCAGTGTTTGGGACAGATTAAGATCGACCGAGTGAGAGGGGGGAGTGACTGAGCTCAACTGAGCTCTGTCAGGACTGCTGCCGATTTGTTTGTGGGCAGACAAAGGCCCCAACACAGGAGCCCAGTACAAAAGGGCAGCCTGCAGCACTGGGAGAAACAGAACGAGAGAGCGAATGAGGGAGGTAGAGTGAGCAAACTCACTGAAGCACTGTTACGACTGCTGCAGATTTCTTTGTGGGCAGAAAATGTGGCAACGCAGGCAGGAGCCCAGTACAAAAGGCCAGCTTGCAGCGCCGGCAGAAACGGAATGCAAGAGTGACAGATGGGCAGTGAGCGAGTTCAGTGAAGCTGTGTCGGGACTGCTTCAGATTTCTTTCTGACCAGAAAAAGCCACCAATGCAGGCATTAGCCCAGTACAAAAGGGCAGCCTGCAATGCCAGGAGACACAGAATGAGCGAGTGAGGGAGGGGGAGTCAGTGAGCTCAATGGGGCTTTGTTGGGACTGCTGCAGGTTTGTTTGTGGGCAGAAAAAGGCAGCAATGCATGCAGGGGCCCAGTACAAAAGGGCAGCCTGCAGTGGCAGGAAAACCAGAATGAGCGAGTGAGTGAGCTCAACAGAGCTGTATTGTAACTGCTGCAAATTTCTTTATGGGCATAAGAAGACAGCAACGCAGGCAGGAGCCCAGTAGAAAAGGGCAGCCTGCAGCGCCGGCAGAACAGAATGAGCGAGTGAGAGAAGGGGAGTGAGTGAGCTCAACGGAGCTTTGTAGGGACTGCTGCAGATTTCTTTGTGGGCAGAAAAAGGTGCCAACAGAGGCAGGAGCCCAGTACACAAGGGCAGCCTGCTGCGCCAGGAGAACCAGAATGAGTGAGTGAGACAGGCGGAGTGAGCGACCTCAACGGAGTTCAGTCGGGACAGCTGTGGATTTCTTTGTGGGTAGAAAAAGCCACCAACCCAGGCAAGAGCCCAGTACAAAAGGGCAGCCCTGCAGCTCCAGGAGAAACAGAATGAGCGAGTGAGACAGGGGGAGTGAGACACCTCAGTGGAGCTCTGTCGGGACAGCTGCGTATTTCTTCCTCAGCAGAACAAGGTGCCAATGCACACAGCAGCCCAGTACAAAAGAGCAGCCTGCAGCACTGGGACAAACAGACTGAGCCAGTGACAGAGGCCCACTGCGCGAGCTCAACAGACCAACTCAATCAACATTCGGCATTGACAAATGCTTGTTTACGTTATGATACTGTGTTAAGTTAAAACATTGTGAAATTCTTGAAGTAAAAAAATTAATTTACCTAGCTCACGGCTATTGTTTTCCTATACTTCACTTTCCTCCTGCTTACTTCTTGTTGCAAAAACCATCCATGCCATCTGTGAAATGATATAATGTGTTCTATCAATTATTTAAAAAAAAAAAAAACATATTAGCTTAATTTTAACAATTGCATAAAGCCTGCGACCACATAACTTGGCCATTTACCTCATAACATACACAAAAGCACTCATTATAAGTTTCACTTCATTCACAGTTTGTTCAAGGCCAAATCCAACAATTGGGTTTAAGCCCTGAAAAACATAAAAGCAACACAGTTTCACCAAATACGTTGTTATAAAATGTTTACATAAATCCTTTATCTACTCTAACAGTTCAAATGTATAAAATAAGATGGTTCTATCTTGTTGCGGATAGTTTCAAACAGTTTCAAAGCTTCAGCATTCACAAATGCCCTGTCTGCAATCTCAAAAGTGCTTGAGTGTGCTGCTCAAGGTGTGGCCTGCCTCTCTGACCAACCTATGTGTCCAGAGGGAATTAAATCACTCCCTTGCATTCCTGCTGAAGCAGAAGGTTGCTAAGCAAACATACACCTTCTAAATAGGAGGCAGGTTCACACAGGTTGGTCAAAAAGACATGGGGTATTAAAGATTAGTGGAGACTATTACTTATTTAGAAACAACCATTCAGATTCTGAGCTGGGAATCAAGTACCTCACATTCTAATTGCTAAAACCTTTTGTTGTTTATTACAACCATGGGGGGGAGAGAAAGCTGAAAAACAAAACATAGGGAGAGAGAGTACACGGGGTTGGACTGTTCTCATTCAAATTCCTTATGTACTGTAGATGCACATTGGGGCCAGAAATCCTAGGACCCGAAACACTCCAGGCAATGCAAGAAGACAGCAGGAAAGGTGAACAGGATGCTGGGGGTGCATAGCCAGGGAATTTAGCAGTAGGAGGAGTGACATCATAATGCCCCTGTACAGCTCACTGGTGAAATCACTTTTGGAATATTGGATAAGATTCTGGAATCCATATCATAAGGACATCAGCTTGTTAGAAAGAGTCCAAAGGAGGGCAGTGAAGCTGATAGGAAGACTGCAGAAGAAGTCTTATGAGGAGAGGCTAGGAGCCCTAAAGAGAATGTACTCCCTGGAGGACAGGTGGGAGTGGAGGGATATGATAAAGACCTGTAGTTACCTAAAGGGAATAAATAGAGTGTATATGGAAGGTCTCTTCAAGCTGAGTGACAACAGATCCATGAGGTGGCACAGTCTGAAGTGTATGGGGTTGGGGAGATTTAGGATGGATGTTAGGAAGCATTTTTTCATGGAGAGGTTGGTGAACAAATGGAATGTGCTGTCAGAAGAGGTGGTCTCAGTGAAGGTGATGGATGGATTTAAAAGGGCCTGGAATAGGCATAAAGGGAACCCATGGGACCATAGGTGGAGGCTTTTCAAGAAAGGGTTATGGGGGAGGGGCAGGGTCAATGGCATAAGCAAGTGAAACTGCTTTACTAAAAAGCAGACTCGATAGACCAGTTTGGGCCTTCTTCTTCTGGCTCTTTTGTACGTTCATATGTCCTGGTTGCCTTCTTGTATTACAAATTGCATGCTTGGGGGTGGAGGGTGAGAGTAGGGTGATGCCAGAGTTGGGGAGGGGGGCAAAATGTATATTTTTTTGGGTGAAAATGAGTGCAATACAATAAGAAAGATGATGGCCAGCTGCAGAGGTGAGCGGGTTGTGCCAATTGTCCATCAAGGGATTTATTTACAATTTACAAGTAAAAATATAGCAAATTGTTGGTGCTTGGGGGAAGAAGGTTGTCCTGGGCTGCTAACAGAGGGTTGGTGGATGGGGTTACATTCTACAGGGTTTTGAACTAGGGGAAGGGGAAGGTTCTGTTTTTTTTTTCTTTTTCTTTTGTTTTAAATGGGCCCCAAATACCACATATCTGAATACCGGAATATTTTGCTGCTGAGTATCGAATATTTGACCAAAAATTGGAAAAAAGGTGTTCGCATAGCTCTACTAATTTCCTCCTTAAAATGTCCTATTGGGTTCTGAACTATGAAACTTTCTCACCATTGATCACATTGCTGGATAGGCTGTTCCACCTATTCAGCTCACGTTCCATAAAGAAATAATGGTAAAATGTAATTTAGTTAGTCTTAGCTGAATTCATTGGCAGTGTAAGGACTCAGGATGCTACTTGGCATGTGAATAAATCTGCATCACAAAAAGATTTATTCCGGTATTGGTACCACTGAAATGCCTGAGCTAAGACCATCAGCCTGTTTGAGAAATAATATTCATTTATTTATTGAAATGTTTCATCAGGAAGGCACACTGAGCGACAAGTCGCTCGTCTCCCAGTGTGACCTGGGGGGAAACGGTACAGTAGGAATGAAACATTAAACATTCAAGTTACAAGATCAACATTAGCATACAGCTGTAAGGCAGATGTTACAAACATTGTTACAACAGTGTTGCGCATAATAGGTAGAAAGAGTGGACAATAATAAGTGCCAGGTTAATAAGTAAACAAGTGCTTACGTGAAAGAAAAGGAGGAAAGGAGAGGGAGGGGTGAGGTGGAGGGAGGGGGAAGAGTCATGTCCCCGGAGACCCCTTCAGGATGTGAGGAACCCTGCAAGGGGACTGCGGGGACCAGAGAGAAGGGGATAAGGCAGTGTCCCAGAGAGACCCCTTGAACTGAATTTTTTAATTTGATGCCTTTACTGTCAATGTGCTTTCTTTTTTTTTTTTTTTGTTACTTGTTTCGCTCTTCCCCAGGACAGTTTTCATACTTTGCATATGTGATCTTTGGCTTTGCAGTGTCTTCTTTCTTACTTTGGCTTCATGGTTTCTTTAATCTCATCAATGTACTTTTTACTCTATCCCCTCCATCTCTTGGATTGTAGAGGCTATGGTTTTGGCATCCTGAGTTGGTCCTCACCAACACACATCCACATCGCCACCCACAGGCAGCAGCATTCTCTACAATAAGAAAGTTGCTGCACTCCATGGTTGCAATCTTTGCTTAATTGGAAAATATTTGAACAATCATGTGGGGGATCAGCTTGCAGCTTCCACATCAATACTCCTGGTCCACTGAAGGGGGATGGAGACAATAGTATATTCCATTGACTGCTGGTTTGATGGAGAACTAAGTAGGTGATCCATGGTATATCTTGTTGGAGTTAATTCCTTGATGCGCATGTGCTCAGAAAGTTAGCTGGTGCGGGACCCTGAGCATGTGGCTGTAAACTATGGCTCATGCATCCCGATCTTCTGGAAGTTCAGCCTACAGTAACTATCAGGGCTTGAGTCTTCCAACATGTGTAGAATCATATTATTTTGCCTCTGCAGTACAGTATTACTTTGCATACAACTTCCAGAACAAAAGATAAACATCAACATTTTGAAAGGTTGTTCACAGCCTCATTAATTCCACCATCCAGTCTGCCCCACATGTCCTTATACTTGGCAGTAGCTGTGTGTATTAAAAAAAAAAAATCTGTGCATTTCCTGGAGTTCACTGGAACTGCATCAATTTGTGATACACAATTTGCCACAACTGTACAAATGTTACTGTGCAAAGTGATACAATTCACCACTTTGCAGTGCATTTTTAATGCACTTCGCATCCTCATTGTGTGTAGGGCACATATATGGCACAATTCACATGCAAGTTTTAAATTTGTGACACAGCTTCTTCTTTGCTTTGTCTGTCATTACTGTGTTCATTTATTTGGAAACAGATCCCTGGGCACATAGACTTCATTTGTTACTACTGGTTACTCCTTTGCTGAATTCATAATCCTCTGTGATCTCACAGTTTGTTTCTACAGAAAAAGTAATGATGTCATATGCAAAGAATGTTGATGAAATCAAAAGACTAAACAGAAGGAGTGTATTAACTCTAGGGGTCAAAGTTCCCCTTTCCATGCAAGTTATCCTACTAATGAAGAATATAAGGAACAGAAAATATTTTAAATGCAAACTGAACTCTAAGTGTAAATGTTTTTTTTTTTATTTTCTCAAAAAGTGACCAACTCACTATGAGTATAACATCCCATTATCCAATAGCTTTAAGTTCATAGTTATGTTAGGGGTTCTTCTCATGGCATGCATTGCCACAACTACATTCAAACATCACTTAGCTGTTATGATGAGAAAGCAGTAATTACTGGCTAAAGAACACTAACATAGAAACACAGAAACAGAGAAACAGAATTTGTCTGCAGAAAAGGACCAGTTGGTCCACTCAGTCTGCCCAGATATTCCCAGCCGAATCTGTCTCTGCAGACCATAACTGGTTTCTGGCAACTCCCCTTCCTCCCTGTCAATTTACTAGTATTCCATTATGTCTACCCCATGCATACTTAAAGCCCCCCCCACCAATGTTTATGCTTCCACCACTTCCAATGACAATCAGATGCAGGCATCTACCACCCTTTAGTTGAAGTAGTACTTTCTCACATTCCTCTAAAATTTCCCCTCTCCGACTTCACTGCATGCTCCCTTGTCCTGGTGCTCTTTCTTATTTGAAAGAGACTCCCCTCTTGCACCTTGTTCACCACTTTGAGGTAATTGTGAGTCTCTATCATGTCCCCCTCTAGCTCCTCTCTTCCAGTGTGCACTGTACATGTTGAGAAGTACCAAGTGGCATCAAGGCAAATGTCAGGGCATTTCTGAAATGAGGTAGCCAGTATTTACCAGAAAAAGAGTCTGGAAGGGGGCTTGAAAACCTAAAGGTAGGTAAAATCCCAGGGCTGGATGTGATGAACCCAAGAGTGTTCAAGAAAGTGGCTGCAGGGGTCACGTGATGAACCGGCTCGGGTAGGACGCATCTCTTGCTCCTCCGGGTCCCAAACGCTTATTTTCGGTCAGTTTTCCCAATTTTTGGTGGTGTTTCGAGCTCTATCGGGTTTTAGAGGCTAGCTAGCAACACCGAGTGATCTGAGGAGTGCTGTTATTGTCAGTCGGTGAGTCGGCGAGGAAACTCTTTATTAGTGCGTAATAGCTTCTGGAGGTAGGCCGACCCCGAGCTCGAGTGTTATATGGAGACCGACGCAGCAGCTCCTCTCACGGGGCGTGCCCCAGCATCTAAAAGGCTAAAGCCCCACTCACCAACTGAATTAGAGCAAGCTGAAGTGCTCCCAGTGGAAGGAGGGTCGGGAGCTTCTACTGAGGACGTTAGAGAGATTAAGTCTTTGTTACAAGGATTGGTAGCCGACTTTGCTGAAGTTAAACCGGCACTGCAATCCCTGACTAAAAGGATGAATGATGCGGAGGCCAGGATAGCTTCCCAGGAAAGAAAAGTGACCACCTTGGACCAAGAATTGGTGTTGATTAGAAAAAAAGTGAAAAAATTAGAGGAAAGGCTCGAGGATCAGGAGGTGAGAAATCGCAGAAACAACTTAATATTGGCGGGGATCCCCGAGAAAACGGAAGGCCCAGACTGTGTCTCTTTTATACAAGAGCTGCTTCAAAAGCTGTTTGGCCCTTCGCCATTTGGGGAAGGGTATAATTTAGAGAGGGCACATCGGGCATTGAGAGAGGCCCCGCCACCAGGTGCCAGGCCGAGAGTTATAATCATGAGGTTCTTAAATTATAAAGAAAAGACGTATGTCCTACAGATGTCCAAGCAAAAGAAGCCACTGCAGTGGAATGGGGCCTCAATTTGGTTTTTTCAAGATCTGGTTCCTGGAGTCAGAGAAAAACAAAAAGAGTATAGTGACATCAAGAAGAAGCTTTATCTGGCTGGTATTAAATTTCGGCTTATTTATCCGGCTACACTCATGGTGAGGCTGTCCTCGGGGGAAAAGAAATATCTAACTGCAAAGGATGCTTGGGATGGACTTTGTGTCGATCTTCCGGATCTCTTCAAAGGACTAACTTGAAGTTACCCTCTGTGAGAGGGCAATACCTGTCCGGGAGCGTGTGGCGTAACTCTGGGACATTAACATCGCTTGGCTATACTAAGCTGGACTGTGCTAGAAAAGGGGCAATTACATAAAACCGGTGTGATGGTTAAGAGCCCTGTGGCAGGGGAGGGAGGTGGAGGGGTGGGGAGGGAGGTTGATAGGGACCAGGGCTGCCTCAGGGTAATATAGAAAATATAAGGGAGTCAGGGTATGTAAAGGGCCTAGTAAATATAAAGGTGGGGATAACTGGATTTACTGGGGGTTAACGATGTTAAAGTAATTGGGGGCTGGGAAATTACCATGAGGGGAAACTTTGAGGGTGAATTATGTACCTTAGTTGGAAGCGGTCTACAAGAGGGTTTGTTTAATCAATCTGGATTGATTTTGGATTTGTTGTTCATGGGGAGGTTAGTTTTTAAAGTGTTAGTTTCCTTTCCCTTAAGATTAAGGGACGATTTTGGGATTTTTGTCTCTCAATTGATGCTGTTTTACCTCTTGGGGTTCCTTTGGGAGCTCGGGGGCCATATTTCGGGCTTAGTAAATTAATTGGGATTTGGGGACGGGGAAAGTGGTTCATTCACGACTCATTGATTTATGGTTGGACGGTCTCGGGACCAGGGGAGGGGGGTGGGGGGGAGAGAGAGAGAGAGAGTCCTAATCCGGGAGAGTATGGGAGTGGATTCTGGATAGACTGCACTCAGGCTTTGATCTCTAGGAGAGTAATAATTCGATGGCAGTATATAATCTTATTTCTTGGAATGTCAAAGGTCTGAGGGGCCGTCATAAAAGATTGACAATCCTGAGGTACTTGGAGCAGCAACGAGTCCATATTGCAGCTCTACAGGAAACACATCTATTATCGGAGGAGGTGGAGTTTCTAAGAAGGCGCTGGGTTGGCCAGGCTTATGGGGTGGGCCTAGAGAGAGCATCGGGAGGGGTTGCGATCTTAATAAATAGGTTGTGTCCCCTTGAGGTCAATCAAGTGGTAACCAGGCAGGATGGTAGGGGGGTTTTTGTGAAGGGCAATATACATGGACAAGCGGTTGTGGTGGCGTCTATCTATGGGCCAACTCCTCCAGACCCTGAATTTTTTGCTTCGTTAGAGGTAGATATAGTAGGGTTCCCATCACTTTCTTTGATTCTAGCGGGTGATTGGAATTTGTACTATGACAATAAAAAAGATAAGATGCCTCCTGGTAGGGGTTCTAGAACTAGAGCCCAAGCTGCATTGGCCAGGTTCATGGAAGTGGCAGGATTGAGTGATCCTGCGATTTTGTTTGGTGATGGGGCTCCTAAGATGACATTTTATTCAGCACCACATAAGGTTCATACAAGGATAGATTTTTTTGGTGAATAGGGAGACATTGGGGGGGGGATTAGAGCCTTCTTGACTGAGGGTAGAGTCCTCTCTGATCATTCTTTGATTCGGATCCAGTGGGAACCAAGAATGCTGCCCACAAGGCCTTTTAGATGGAGGCTTCAAGACTGGCTTTTAACGTCAGAGGGGAGAAGGGAAGAACTCAAAGTGGATTTGCAGGAAATTATAGGGGTACAAATACCCACGTTGTCAAATAAAAAATTAGCTTGGCCTACATGCAAATTTCTTTACTCTATGGCTGCTAAAAGGCTAGCCGACAAAGTGAGAGTGATTAGAAAGGCGAAAGAGGAATTTTTGGAGGCTGCTATTTGTTCTCTATCACAACAAGAAGGGGCTTCAGAGGAAATAGATAGGGAGCTTAAAAGTTTAAGAAGAGATCTCTCAGAGATATTATATGGTAAGATTGAATTTTGGTTAAATAAGATTAAGGCTAAATATCTCCTTCAGGGGGATGTCCCGGGGTGACTCCTAGCTGCAAGGATTAAAGAGTGGGAAGCGACCAGGACCATTAGCTCAATTACACATGAGGGGAGGATAAAAACGGATCCTCAGGAAATAGCTGAGGCATTCGCCTCTTTTTTCGAGGAAATGTATCAGGGAACCTCCTTGGGGGGGAAGGGGAGATAAGGGAGTATTTGGATCGTATCCAGCTTCTGACTTTGGACGCCATTCTGGCTAAAAAAATTGGAGGCTCCAATAACCTCCTCTGAGATTACAGAAGTGGTCCGGTCTCTCCCAATGGGGAAATCTCCGGGCCTGATGGGCTACGTAGAATTTTATCAAACCCATATTCAATCTATTCTCCCAATGTTGAAGGAATTTTTCACAATATTATGCAGGATGGAATTGACCATCTTCCCATATACCAGGCATATGTTACACTAATTCCTAAACCTGAGAAACCGAGAGGCGATATGGGAAGTTATGGGCCTATATCCTTGATAAATCAGGATATTAAATACTAACAAAGATACTGGCTAATAGGATACTAAGTGTAGCTCCTAAGATAATTAGTCTGGATCAGGTTGGCTTTATGCCGGGACGGGGAGCACTAGATGCACTGAGGAAGCTACACCATATTATAAATTTTGCTTCAGATTCTGGGATTCCTTTGGCCCTGATCTCTTTAGACGCTGAAAAAGCATTTGACTGAGTTTCCCATTCTTTTTTGTTCAGTACTATGGAGAAAATGGGGTTCCCGGAAGGTTTGATCAGGGGCATTAAGAATCTATATGCTATGCCTACGGCTAGGATTCTTTGTAATGGCTATCTCTCTAGAGAATTCCGGTTAAAAAATGGTACCCGGCAAGGTTGCCCTTTGTCACCGATTTTGTTTAATATTTATCTGGAGCCCCTATTGAGGTCGATCAATAGGGAGGTCAGGGTCCAGGGAATCGGGATTGGCAATACTGAGCTAAAGTTATCGGTTTTTGCAGATGATATTCTGCTCCATCTTCAAGACCCAGTATCATCTTTTGGGGTTGTTAGGGAGCTTATAGATCAATATTCTAGAGTGTCTAATTATAAATTAAATCTAACCAAAACACAAATCTTGCCCCTGACTCCTTATGTATTTAGGGCAGATTTTGCCCCCATGGGAGTCCAATGGAATAAGGATAAATTAAAGTATTTAGGCATTTGGATTACTGAGGATTGGACAGAAGGAGCAGATGTTAATTTGGGGAAAATTACCTCTGAGATAGCAGGGGACATCTTAAGATGGAGTAGGCTACCCCTGAATTTTGCATCACGACTAGGCATTATCAAGATGAATATTCTACCGAGGTTGCTGTATCCGATCTACTTGGCTCCCTATGCTATCCCAGTAAAATGGTTTAAGGTTATCAGGAAAATGGTGCTGAGTTTTATGGGGGTAATAAACCCACTAGGATTAAATATAGAGTGCTATGTAGGCCCTTGATGAAGGTGGGATTAAATTGCCTGACCTCCAGGCTTATTATGTAGCTGGCCAGCTGGGATTGATGGTACAATGGGCAAGGGATGGGGAGGAGGGAGAATGCTGTCCTGCCTGGTTACAGTGGGAAAGGAAGGGCTAAAGGATATAAATTATTCACCTGAATCACTAATTTATGCCAGGCTTAAGGCGGTGCAAGGTAAAGTTAAGGAAGGGAATCCTATTAGAAAGTCTTTGGATGCTTGGTGGGGGTTCCTTACTCCGAAGCAGAGACTTTCAGATAAATTTGCTGGATCAACCCATATTGAGGAATCCTAATTTGACTATTGGAGGACAGGTGCTGGGCCAGAGGTGGGTTAGTTACTTGGAGGGGTTGGCTCTGAGGGATATGCAGCAGGATGGGAGAGTTTGGTTGCCACCACAATGTGAGGATTTGCCCTTTTTCCAAAGGCTACAGCTTAAACAATTGATTGTGGGAGTTCGAGGGGGAAAGGGGGATTTTACAGATAGCTTTCTCAGTTGGGATCCCTTACAAGGGGTGGTTAATAGATCTGGTTTACTTTCAAAGGTATACAAGATACTCTTGAACTCCTGTAGGGATAATGCTTTAATCTCTATTTCTTATTGGGATAAAGCATTGACTTTTGAGTTTAATTGGAGTTCTATCTGGAAAGCCACTAAGTACCTGGTTATGCCTAAATATAGGGTTACGTAGATTTGGGTTACCCATAATATTTTCTATACACCTGTTAAACTAGCATCGAGGGGTCTGAAGTCGACTGATCTCTGTTTTAGGTGTGAAAAAGTACCGGGGGATTTGTTACATATCTTATGGAACTGTGAAAAAATTCAGTTGTTATGGGATGAGATCAGACAGGGGATTGACCCCTCCCTGGGATACAAGGAATATATTATGCCGGAGATCTGTGTGCTAGGAGATTTTTCCCTCGTAGAGGGAGTTTACCCAAGGTATCACCTAGCATTAATGGGATCGGTAGTTAAAGCGTTTATTTTAAGTCACTGGAAGGATGGCCAGACATACTTATATGAGCAATGGGTGAAAGATCTTTTGAGGTCACTGGATAGGATTAAACATTATCTTTTGTCTGAGGGTAGACGTGAGGTCTATTTAAAGAGGTGGGCCAGTTTGGAAGCAGCTTATTTATAGTTTGATTGAAACCTCCGAATGATGATTTATACATGCAAGAGGAGCTCTCTGCTGCAATGGGCTGAGTAGGATAGGTACCAAAGGATTTGTATATCTTAGAGAGGACCATAGTCCTCATTATGAGGTACTCTTTAGTTTTGGAAGAACTTTCAGGAGGGATTAATTAGGAGCTTGTATTTAAGCTAGTTGGGGTGCAGATCTAATGGGGAATGATTGTTAGGGGATGGGTAGCTCCCCTTGACTTGGGACTCTCTCTCTCAGGGTTACTCTGGATACCTGATGGGGCTGTTTGGATTACAATATGTCTTGGGGAGTTTTGGGTTTGGTATTCTCTTATTATATGATAATGTGGGGCATGGGTAAAGAGAGATTTTGAGGGTCGATAGAATACTAAGTATGAGTAACCACATTTCTGTTATTTTATCTGTGTGATTATATGTGTGATAGCCGAAGATTTTGGAGGGGTATCCAGGGGTCTGTAAATAAGGGATGTATATAGTTTGCACATTCAGTTTGGGAGTGTGCGCCCAGGTTTCCGGGTTATGTGTATGTCTGTTTCAATATCTTGGGAAAAAGAAATAAAGTTTTTCCTTTAAAAAAAGAAAGTGGCTGCAGAACTAGCCGAATCCCTAGTAGTGTTATTCAATAGCTTAATTCAGATGGGGGAGCTCCTAAAGACTGGAGGGTAGTGGACATAGTCCTGTTACACAAGAGATGACAAGGAACAACCGATGAATTGCAGACCTCTCAGCCTTACCTCCATAGAGGGTAAATTGATGGAGTTACTGATCAAAGAGGACCTTGTGGACTACCTAGAAAGCAATGGTCTACAGAATAGTAAACAGCATAGGTTTCTGGCAGGTAGGTCTTGTCAAACCAACCTGATAATATTCTTTGACTGAGTAACAACGGTAATAGATAAGGGCCATGCTGTGGATTTACTCCACTTGGATTTCAGCAAGGCTTTCAACTTGGTACCACATAGAAGATTTCTAAAGAAGCTAGAGGACCTGGGTGCAGCTAGGGACATAGATGGATAGTAATCTGGTTGAAGGAGAGACAGCATATGGTGGTGATAAACAGAGTCAAACTGGAAGAGATGGTAGTCAAGAGTGGGGTGCCATGGGGATCTGTCCAGGTCCTGACCTCATTAATATGTTCATCAGTGACATTAGAAAGGGGATCTGGAGCAACTTGTGTTTCTCCAGAGATGACAAGAAGATCTGTGGTAGGGTAGATAGCAACAAAGGGATCAGGGAGATGCAGAGGGGTCTACAATGGTTAAAGAGGTAGTCTAAGTTTTGGCAGTTGAAATTCAGCTCCAAAAATGCAAAGTTATGTACCTAGGAAAAAACAATAAATTTGACAGAGTACTGGACGGGAGATGTTAAACTGAGCACTATGGCAGAGGAAAAGGACCTGGAAGTCATTATTAGTGAATCCCACAAACAATCAAGCCAATGTAACAAGGCCTATGCTAAGGTTAATAGGTTGCTGGGGTGTATCAGAAGATATGACTCACTGATATATGTGTATATAACCCTTCTTTTATTATTAGTAAATTCAGCTGGTATTATTACTATACAAGAAATGCTGAGTCAATGTTTTGATGAACAAGACAGGTAAGACACCAGACACTTCTCTGCACAAGTAGGGTGGAGAGTAGATAGAAGCAAATTCTCCTTGTGATTGCAAACAAGGTAAAACTTCTGAATACTTTCAGATACTTTCTAAATATAAAGATATATAAGCAGAAGATAAAAAAAGTGTGAGGAAACTCCTGAGGACAGTAACTGTATTAACAGCATTAAAAAGGAGGTACAGCTACCTCTTTGTAATTTTATTTTATTTTATTTTTTTTTTATTTTCAATTTGTTAACTGGGTAAGGACACTGGACCAATGGTCCTTTTTCAGGTCCTACCCAGAGTGCAACACCTAAATACATAACACAATATAGAACAATCAATAGTCATACAATACAAACTAACATATTACTTAATACAATCACAAACAGCATTTGTTAATAAGTATTGATTCAGATGTACCTTAAAAGACAACAAAGACCTTGCATTTCGAATTGAAAGAGGAAAATAATTCCACAATAGGGGAGTTGAAATTGAAAAGGCCTGGGACCAAAGTTTATGTTTTCACTTAGGGACCTCTAATATAAGACCATTTGATGATTTGAGCTTTGATGGAATATCCCTTGTTGAGACTAGATCAGCTAAAGGAAACATGGATTCATAATAAATAGCTTTTGCTACTAAACAACCCACTAAATATTTAATTCTAGAAGCAAAGGGCAACCAACCCAACCCTGAATACAAATCACAATGATGAGTTCTATAAATAGCTGATAAAACAAAATGACAAACATTATTGTAAGATACGGTTAATGAAGGCAATTCCTTTTTCCCCAAGTTGTAATATAAGCAGGCTCCATACTCCAAATGAGGGGGCAAAGTCCCCACAGCAATAGCTTTCCTAGTGTTTTCTTAAATGTAGTTTTTATACCAATACAATAGCCCTATTTTTTGATTTACCATTCTGCATAAAGCAGTAATCTGAGGAAAGCAACTTAACACTGGATCGAGTAAGAACCCAAAATATTTTAAACTCTGTACCTGCTCAATTTCAGTCCCTGTTGAGTCACAAATTACCAATTTCGGACAATCTTTTAACATATGATTGGTGCCAAATAACATTACCTTGGTTTTCTTTAAATTCAAAACTATTATATTATCCACTAACCAACTACTTACCACATCAAAATCATGCTGAAGGTCACTGATGAGGCCCCACCTGGAATACTGTGCTCAAGGGAGGAGGTGTTATTGTTTACGTCAGCACTGCCCTGCAAGCTTCGGAGCTGAATTTCCCCTCTCATAGTGGATCTCTAGCTGAAACACTATTTGTAAAATACTCCTCGGTAACACCAAACCCCTTACCATAGGGGGTGTCTACCTCCCACCTCAAAATGCTGCCTCCTTATTGGAATCCCTAACAAATTACCTTGAGGACTACTCCTTGGGGGATGCCATACTCCTAGGGGATTTCAATCTCCATTGGCTATCCCTTCTCACCTCCTCTACTCAAAACCCACTACTTGGATCTCCATTTACACAGGTCATTGACCTTCTCACAAGACATAACCCCAAGACTGGTAACCACTTTCTCATTGACTGGATCCTCGTCTCCTGCCCAGACCGTATTCTGTTGGCAGGGATTATGTCTGACTTCTTGAGTGACCACTCGCCTATCTTCTCCATCTGGTCCAACAAGCCTCCAAAAATTACTGCTAAGGTCATTGAAGTGAGGAATTACAGTAGGTTTGCACCAGCCGACTTCTGCTCTGACCTGAAGAAAACTGACTGGGCCCCTATCGTCTCTCTCCCCACACTTGATGAGGCAGTTGAATATTTCATCCAGACCTTCTTGTCTGTATCTAATATGCACGCCCCAATAAAAAAGCTCAGGGTGCAGGGAAAATGTCATAAATAGCTGAGCCTCAGCCTCAAACATATCGTGCTCCTCCGGGACAGAGCATGGGGCACCTACAAATCCTCTGGCAACTCGGCAAACTGAGAGAAGTACAGAGAGCTGAGAAATCAGTGTAAAAAATCCTCGAAACAGGCCAAAGCTCAGTACTTAAATGACCTCCAAACTAGGCACCTATGTGACCCCAAAAAATTCTAGGGCCACATAAATGTACTCCTCAAGGGTTCCATAAGTAGTCAAACGGACTCCATCCTGGTAGGGGACTCACTGACCAATGTTCCATCCGTGGTTGCTGAGGCCTTCTGTGCCTCCTTCTCTATCCCAAATGGGCCTCCCCTCCCCAGGCCTGCCCTTTACTCTGGAGAAGCATGGGTGTACCCATGGCCTCAATTCCACCTAAAGCTGGTCAATCAGTCTGAAGTACTACCTCTCCTATGCAAAATTAACCCTACTTCCTCCCAGGGCCATGACCGGCTTGAACCTCGCCTACTGATGTCTGCTGCCCTGGCTATCGCCCGCCCTGTCACCCTCCTCATAAATAGGTCACTTCGGGAAGGAATAGTCCCAACAATGTGGAAGGTAGCGACCATCATCCCCATCTACAAAAGTAGGTCCCGAGACAAACTGGGAAACTACAGACCAATCTCCCTTCTCAGTCCTCTTGGGAAAATTCAGGAAAGACTAGTCTCTAACCAGCTACAGGTCTACCTAGAGCAGCACCTCCTCATGGCTGATGTGCAGCATGGTTTTAGGAAGGGCCATGGTACAGACACTGCTCTCATCCGGCTCACAGTAGACATCCTTGCCTCTATGGACCAAGGCTCCCCAACGGGTGTCCTCTTCATTGACCTATCCAAGGCCTTTGACCTTGTCAACCATAATCTCCTTTTCTCCAAACTCCTGCTCCTAGGACTGGATGACCACTCTCTCTCTCTCTCATGGTTCGAGAGTTATCTAGGCGACCATAACCAAAAAGTCCGCTGGAAGGGCACACAGTCTGGACCCAGACCCGTTACCACTGGGGTGCCACAGGGCTCAATCCTGGGCCCCCTGCTCTTTTTACTCTTCTTCAATAATATTGAGGGAAACTGTTCCCTCAACAAACTCATTCTGTATGCAGATGACACTGTCATATACTGCAGTGACCTCCAACCTAGTGTCATCTCCACAAAACTGCAGGACAGTCTCTCAACTCTTGAGTCCTGGTTCTCCGCAAACTCCCTGAAGCTCAACGAAGAAAAAACCAAAGCCATACTGTTCGGTTCTAGACGTCTGGGCTCAGAGAGAAGTCAACTGCTCCAAATCAGCACAAACCAAGGAAAAAGAGTTGAGGTCATGACCAGTTTCAAATATCTTGGGATTCATCTTGACCAAGAGATGACCTACAGACACCATATCGACTCCATAACCCGGTCCATCCACCAAAAGCTTGGCCTCCTCTACCATCTGGGGAACTCACTATCCTGTGTTGCATGTCGAGCAACTGCCTGCTGCAATCTTCTCCCCTCCATCCTATATGAGGCTCCTCTATTGCAGTTCCTCCGAGAGATGGAATTCAGTAAACTTACTGTACTCTATAACTGAGTGGCTGGCTTCACCACAAACACCTCTCCTAGGAGGCATCATTGTGAAGCACTTAAGGAACTTAACTGGCCCTGTCTTCGGCACAAACTAGCCTACCCCATTGCTTGCCTTGCCTTCAAGTTCTCTACCCTTGGTCCCCCTCCCCATCTTAGTGGACTACTCTCCCCCAAAGTACAAAGTCGAACCCTGCGATCCTCTGCAAATCACCCCCTTGACATCCCTCGGATATGCTCCAACCAAGGCAAATGCTCCTTCAGATTTGCTGCCTCCCACCTATGGAAGTCCTTACCAGCTAGCTTGATTGACTCATCCACCCTTAACCAGTTCAAGTCTGGACTCAAACTATATCTTCTCAATCTCAGCCTCTGTGGCTGCAACCATTAGCTCCCTAGTCCAGGTCTCATTCCCGTCACACTGCCTTGAACCTCCCTTCATCCTGGATGTATCTCAAAAACTATGATGTCAATTTTCTGTGTTTGTCTTAATTCCCTACTAATTGGTGTGTAACCTGACATCATGTATTGCTAATAAGAGCCTGAATGTAAACCTGATTCTACCCCTGTAACCTGTTGCTAATGTATATTTGTGTAACTATTGTAACTACTGTAAATAATGCTATTTGTGTCTTTATCTGTAACTAATTCTGGGTCACCCCTGAAAAAGGGATCTCTGGTCTCAGTGGGCTTACCCGGTTACCAAAATCCAAATAAGTAAATAAATAAATTTCTGGAGTCCTCAGCTAAAAAAGGACAATAACAGGCTAGGGATAGTGCAACACAGTGTGACCACGATGATTCAGGGCCAGCTGGGCAGTTCTTACAAAGATCATCTCAAGGCACTTAACGTGCTCACTGGTAATCAGGTGGGAGGGATATAACAGAGGCCTTCAAGTTCCTGAATGGAATAAACAAGGTGAACTGCAGGGAACTGTTTTCTATTTAGCATGAGTATAAAGTCAAGAACCTGAGGTCATGAATGGAAATTGGTGGTGGTGGGGGGGGATTAAGAGGGTTGTGAGGAAGATTTATTTTATGAAAAGGTCAGTGGAGCCATGGAACAGACTACCACAGGAGGTGGTGTGTGCCAGGACCATAAATGTTTGCAAGCATGACTTGGACAGACTGTAGGTTTTGGTGGTTGCTCAGGTCAGTGGCAGTAGGGAAGTGGGCAATGGAAGAGACAAAGCTCTACATGGAACTCTGGGCAGACTAGATGGATCTGTGGTCTTTTTCTGCCATCATTGCCTGCTTTACTGTTTATAACATCCATCAGTCTTTCCTTGTAGGGCTTCTTCTTCAACCCCTGCACCATTTTAGTTGCCCTCCTTAGGACTGCCTCCACAATCTATATGTCCTTTCTGAGATGTGGCCTCCAAAACTGAACACAGTACTCAAGGTGGGATTTCGCCAGTGAATGATATAGTGACAACACCATGTCCGGTCTTCTGCTAGAGGTACCCAGCCATGCACTCCGGCATCACATTAGCCTTACCTTCTACTTTGTCATACGGTCCAGCCTCATTGAGGTTGTCATTTATGATAACCCCAAGGTTTCTTTCCTGTTTAGTGACTGTCAGTACCTCCCCCAATGCTTTATTCAGCTCATGGGTTCCTATGCCCTAGGTGCATGATTTTGCACTTTATGGCATTGAACCCCAACTGCCATGCTCTTGACCGCTGCTTGAGTTTCCCAAGATCTTTGTACATTCTATCCAACCCCTCCTGTGTGTCCACCCTCTTTCAGATTTGGTATCATCTGCAATAAGTCATACCTTCCCTTCCAGTTCATCTATAATGTCATTTATGAAGACATTGAAGAGGACTAGTCAGAGTACTTAACTCTGCGGCACCCCGCTGGTCACCCTTTCATCATTTGAGTGAGTGCCATTAATGGCCACCCTCTGTTACCTATCCATTAACCAGTTTCTAACCCAGTGCACCATTTTGGACCCTGACCCATGTCTGCTCAATTTCTTTATCAGTCCCCTGTGTGGCACAGTGTTGAGTGCCTTGCTAAAATCCAGATAAGCCAAGTCCATTGCCTTCCCTGATCTATTTCCCTGGTCAGCAAAATTATTGAAGATATGACTCACTCACCAAGATATGTATATATAACCTTTCTTTTTATTAATAGTAAATTCAGATGATATTGGTGTTGTACAGGAAATGCTGAGTCAATGTTTCGAGGAACAATGCAGTCAGGACACCAGAGACTTCCCTGCACAAGCAGGCGGCAGAGTCAATAGGAGCAAATTCTCCTTGTAATTGCAAACAAATGCTAAATTTCTGAATACTTTGAGATACTTTCTGAATAAAAAGATACATAAGGAAGAGATAAAAAAAAATGAGGCAACCCTTTGTGACAGTAACTGCATTGCCCTGAGGAAGAGGAAATTGTTCCTTTAAATTTTGTGTCATCATTCAAGTGAGACTAGCCGGCCTGTAAATGCTAGCCTCTTTCCTTCTTCCACTCTTGTGTAGAAGGACGAACATCTGCTCTTCTCCAGTCCTCTGCAACCATATCTGTTTCCAGTAAACTGTTGAATAAGGCTGTCCGTGAGGCAGAAAGCACCTCCCCAAATTGTTTTAGTACCCTTGGGTGTATCTTGGGTGTTCCATAACCTTGTCCACCTTCAGAACTGCAAGTCCCTTCAGTACTCTTTCCTCTGAAAATGACCTTGCATCCTCCCTTTACTGCTCATTTCTTGTGGTTCATCCCCCCCCCTTGCACTATGAAGACTGTGCAGAAGTACTTTTTTGGAATGCCAGCTTTTTCTTTATCCTCACCTATGCAATATACCAATGCCGCCCTGCTAATCCTCACAATCCCTCCCTTTGCTTTCCTCTTCTCACTTATGTATCTGAAGAAAGTGTTGTTTCTGTTTAGCTGACCCTTTGGGTATTTTATTTATTTATTTATTTGAAGATTTGAATACAACCTTTGAGTATTAACTATTTTACAAAGGTTCAACATCATAAACACAGTACATAAATTACAGGCACACAGTTTCAGCAGGTGTGCAGAACTCATAGTGGGAAAGCCATATTGAGAATAAGGTACAAGTTATTGCAATTTCCAGTTACAGCAAGTTATAAATACAAACAGGGAACATGGGATTCATATAGTGCAGCCCAGTGGGAGCCTTGTCAATTATCTCTTTGAGAAGAAGAATGGTCACAGAATCAGTTAAAGGGGTAGCGGTAAAAGGCAAAAGAGGTGGTGGGTGAAGACAAGTAGTGTAGTATGGGTGAGTGGAGAAGCAGTACTACCTCAGCCTTGGCAAATGGCTGAGTCCTGGAGGGGAGAGAAGCAAGGGGGGTCTGGGAAGGAAAAGGAGGGCATAGGCAAAGAAGGGGAGAGAGGGGGAGAGAGAGACAGAGAGAGAGAAAGAGAGAGAGAGAGAGAGACTGAGTGTGAGATGGATAGAGAGGGAGAGAGGGAGCTGGAGAGGGGGAGAGAGAGAGAGAAAGAGAGAGGGAGGGAGAGAGAGTGAGAGGGGGAGATTGAAGGAGTGTAAGTGTTTTAGATATGGCATACCCAAACATAGAGGGATGGGAGAAGAGGGAGCTTATAGAGGGGCTAGCTCCATGACAGGAGGACAGGGAGTTGGGGGGGTGGACTGAGTTGTATGGGCATGGAGGATATCTCAGAGTCCAGGGAGTGAAGTAGGCCCGGAGCTGCATCAGGATCAGATCTGACATTCACATACACTCCTGCTTAAAAGAAACTGCTTCAGTTCAGATTTAAAGGACCGGGGGTTTGCAGTATTTAGTGAGGCTGCTCGAATCTCATTAAGTCAAAGAGGAGCTCTGTAGGAAAAAGAACGTTCACCATATAATGTCCTTCGAAAAGGGACACAGAGAGGGTTTAGCTCCTTCTTTATGGTAGTGTACATGGAGTTAATTACCGATATCATTTCTGAGATGCATGGTGGTTTGTTTTTTTTTTTGTTTTTTTTTCAATTGGTTAACTAGGAGTAGCACACTAAGCTGAAAGCTTGTTTACAGGTGCTTAGCTGAGCATAGCCTTCCTCCCAAGGAGGCATGTTTAGAATCTGATTCTGTTACTGAGGGTTAGTAGGTTGGACTGCACATAAAGTGTGCAAGTATGCATTTAGCAGTCTGCAACAAGCATAAGTCTGTATGCATTGTTTAAGGCTATAACTACCCTCTTGAGAGCTGTAACTGTGGCTGCACTGTATACCACCAGACTATAATCTATAATGGATGGAATGTAGCTGGAGATGGAAAACCGGCTTTTACCTGAGCCTTTAAAGGACACCCAGTTTGGTGTTCACTACCTTCACCACCATGTCAATGTGCTGCATTTCAGAGAGGGTGTCATTAATCATGATGCCAAGGTACTTGACAGAATGTACCTGTTCTAGCAGAACCGATTTGTTATTGGTGATTGTTAAGGTGGGGTACCTCCTTTTAGCTGAGGGCTTGAGAGGAGCATCGTTTTATTTTTTTATAGTTAAGTAATAATGTTTGAGAGCTGAATAATTTCTCCAGCAGCTGGAAGGTAGTCTGAAGCTCAGCCTTTAGTGGCTTGATGTGGGACTGGCTGCTGATTATATATTTATTTGAATTTTGATGACTGGTAGGCCCACTGGGATGGACATGTCCCTTTTTCAGGGGTGACCTGTGGAATACTGGCATTCCATATACAGAGAGCTAAGACACTATACAAAAAGTGGCTAAAGTGTAAGTACATTATTACAACAACAGAGGGCAAGAATAACAAAAAGTGCATCATCAATTACATAGTAAACCATTGCTTGAATAGTAGAATAAGGTGCAAATGCATAGCAAGCTTAGTCATGAATCAATAACAATATATACATTTGTAAAATATAATATATTACATATCTACATGCAGGGAGGCAGAGAAAGGAAAAGTCAGGAGGGGGGAGGTGAGGAGAAGTAAAGAATCTGGGTGGTACAAGCGAGATTAGAGACGGGAAAAGGAAAGAGAGGAGACACATGCTGGCAAGAGAGGATTAGGTGCAGTTACAGTTACAGATAGGATGTGGAAAGAAAATTTATTTGAAGAGTGTCTTGAACTGTGGAAGAGACATTCATGAAAGTAAACTGTGTGGGATGTTATTCCATTATAAGGTGCTGTGGAAGAGAAGGATCTCCTGCCTATGGTTAAACAGGTTTTGGATATGCTTAGCATGGGGAGGTAGGATGATCTGAGGGTCCTATTGAAGGATTTCAGTGTGAGTAGGTGGGAGAGAATGGGTGGGGAGGGAAGGTGTATGAGTCTGAAGATGGTGCATAGTACAGGGAATGCCATTTTAGTTTCAAAGGACGGCCAGCCTAGGGTGTTGAGTACGTAGCAGTAATGGGCCTGGGTATCTGCTTTGGCCACAAAGCATGAAATTCAGTGATAGACCTGTTTAAGTTTGGCCAGAATAGAGGTCTTGACAGAGTGAATTATTGGGGCCCCTTAGAATAGGCCTGGGAGAAGGGTGGCCAAGGCAATAGTCTTCCGAGCATGGGGTGTAAGGTAGGAGGAAGTGCTGTATAGGAGGCCAAGTTTTTGATTAGATGCCTTAATAGCATTGCTGTATGTGCTTCAAAGGATAGATGCTCATCCAGATTCAAGCCAAGATATTTGAAGAAACTCACTCCTTCTAGAGGCACCCCAGAGGACGTAAAGACTACCAGGGGATGTTGGGAGGTTATATCGAAGTAAGAATGATGGAACAGCATGGTTTTCATTTTCTTTGTATTCAACACCAGCAGGTTTACCTTGAACCAGGATTCCAACTGCTGAAAGTCGTTCTCCAGGTCAGTCTTAATAGAGGAGATGTCTCTGCTGGATCTGTATAGTAAGGCATCATCTGCATAGGGCTGAACCGATGCCCCCCCCCACAGTTCAGCGGCAGTTCACTGATGAAGATGGAGAATAATAGAGGCCCAAGAATTGATCCCTAAGGGACCCCGTCAGTGATTGGAGATAAGGATGAGTAGGCATCTGCCCATTTGACACACTAAGACCAGTGTGATAAGTTATTAGTGAACCATGCTAGAAAGTTGGAATCGAGGTCAAGACAATGGAGCTTAGAGATGAAGAGTGGATGGTTTACGAGGTCAAAGGGCTTTGTTAGGTCAATGAAAATGACCCTGGTGGCATATCTGCGATCCATGGCCTGAAAGATGTCTGAGGTGACCCTCAGAAGAGCAGATTCCATCTCGTGTGATTTCCCAAAACTATGCTGATGTCTAGTAAGGGCACTGGTCTCCTCAAGAAAGGATTAAAGTTGATTGTATAATATTGTTTCCTGAATTTTTGCAATAGGACATAAAATGTATATAAGTCTGTAGTTCTCAATGAGGTTGGTCAGGCCATTTTTGTGTACTGGTACAACTATCGCAGTTTTCCATTTGTCTGGGATGGTCTGAGTGAGGAAGGATCTCTTAATTAACTGTGCGATTGGGTGAGCTAGCACTGGGACTCTTATCCTGAGGAATTTAGTCAATTGGGACTCAGATCCTGGAGAGCTATTGGGGTTGAGACCCGTTAAAAGTTTGGGGATTTCTTTCTTCGAGGTAGTTTTTATATGGAGGAGGGGATGGGGGGCTTCAGGGAGAGAAACTTGAGGAATGGGATACAAAGTAGGTAGACCTGTCTTGTAAGCGTCTAGGTCTGTGAAGAAAAATATTGTACCAGAGGCTCTCTCTGAGGGAAAGGATACTAAGGATCCTTTTGAGATCATATTTTGGGGAATATTCAGATTATTGCCCTTAAGTAGACTGTTGATTTGCGTCCAAAAGCTTTTGGAGTTGGCGAGATGTATTTCTTGCAAGGATAGTAGATAGTCCCACTTCGATTTCTTTGTTTTGACTTTGCAGGTGTTCCTCAGTTGGTGATAGGTTATCCAGTCTGAATAGAGCCCAGATTGTTTGAAAGTTTTCCAGACTTTGTCTCTGGAGCACATTATGTGCCTTAACTCCTGAGAAAGCCAGGGGGAGTGGGTACCTTTGACTCTTCTTAATTTGAAAGGGGCATGGAAGTCAAGGATGGTGCTGAAGGTGTTGATAAGGTATTCTAAGGCCCGATTTACATCAGGAAGAGAGGTAATGGGGGTCCAGTCGACAGGAGGAAAGACTATGCAGAAAGTTGAAGGGCTGAACTTGGCTAGACCTCTGGATTTTATCATTTTTGGGGGTGGGTGAGGAGAGTTGTTCCTCCAGACACAGAATGTGGGGGAATGATCATTTAGCATGTCAGGGAGGATCCCTATGGCCTTGATGTGGATCTCATTATTGATAAGCATCCAATCCAGTAAGCTGTGGTTGCCTGACTTCATGTTAAATCTAGTTGGTTGGTCAAGTTATTGCTCGAATTTGGCATCTGAAAGAGCTGCTTGGTACTGAGCTCTTTTGGGCCCGATCCAATCAAGGTTTAAATCATCACAGAGCATGGTATCTTGGGCAGGAGAGAGTCAAGACTGGAGAAGAGTTCAATGAAGGAGGAGGAAGCAAGTTTAGGGGGTAGATAGACACAACCTATAGTTATGTGTTTAACCTGGTCAAGGGTAATCGAGATGAATAGATGTTCAACATCAGGGTTAATTCATAAATCAGTTAGCTCATGGACTGCCAGCCCTACTCTAGTGTTGATTAGTACCCCTCCTCCCCTCTTGTTGGGCCAGTCCCTACAATAGAATGAGAAGCCAGGGAGTAAGATTTCATGGGGTAGGATGGAGGGCTTTAACCATGACTCCGTTATACATAGAACATCTGGTTTGTGATGCTGGGTCCATGTTTCTAGTTCTGCCATTTTACACCTAACACTTTGTGCATTCATGTGGGCTATCTTGAGCCCTTTTATGTTAGACCAAGTGGGACAGGAGGATAGGGGATTATGCTTTGTCTTCTTGAAGGGACCGGAGTTCAGCTAGATGTCACCTGACAAAAGAGGTAGGCACATTGGGGACCATATAGCGGGTGGGCGGAGAAAAGGTGACATGTATATTCTTGGTCCGGGATACAAACATAATTGTTTTATCATGCAGGGTGAAGGCAAGAAGTCCAAGGTGAGGGGTGCACTTATTTAGAGTGTGTGGCAAATAAGAGAGGGATGAAGGCAGAAAGAATTCATAGGGAAGGGGTACCTTGGGTGCCGCAATCGTAATAACTACATCAAGTGGGAGAAATGCCAGGAAGGGACTCAAAATGAGCAGCCCTTTGGTCTGGAAGACGAACATAGTTGTAGGTTTACAGTGATCTTTTGAGTTAGAGAGAGATTTGTGTTTGCAAGTATTGTAACACTGCCTTCTAGTTCAAGTTCAAGTTCAAGTTTATTGCAGGAAAGACTCCGTTGAGCAAGCTCATTCATAAGGAGGTGGCTGAATCATAAGACATGCAAATGGAGAAGCTGAGAGACAGTAAAGTTAACTAAGGCAGCCATATTATGAGGTGAAACAGGGAAAGAAATTAAACTTGAATACAGGGGATATGTGTTGCTTTGGATGAATTGACTGGGCTGCAATGTGGAGTGAAGTCAGAGGTGCAGCTAGCGAATTTAAAGAGTGATGGGATGGGAGGGTGTGCGAAAGAAAATTTATCTTGATATACAGAACAAATTTAGCTGTTGTTAGCTGTACTACATAAAGAAAAAGCAGTTTAAAGCATAATGGTTGAACTTTCATTCAGAGTATGTTCAGCTCGCTGCTAGCCAATCAGCGCCAGCTTTCACCTCAATAATCACCAATCCTCGGTAAGTGGGCATAGGTGCCAAGAATTATAATTACTCTCTAAGAGTATTATGGCATTGTCAGTGTATAAAAAAATTGTACTGTTACATGCCTCCAGGAGAGCATTCAGGAACAAGCTGAACAGCATGGGACCCGGGATGGACCCTTGGGGAACTCTCAGTGTGACTACTTTGGAATCAGACACTGATTGGCCTATTTTGAGTCTTTGGGATCTACCTGATAAATAATCCTTAAACCATTGGACAACATTAGGGGCCATTCCAAGGGTCCATAGTTGATTCAGGAGGAGGGGGTGGTTGGTCGTATCAAAGGCCTTTGTTAGGTCGATGAAGATGGAGCCAGCCAGTTTACCCTCATCTAAGGCCTTGTGAGTATAATCGGTGAAGTCAAACAGGAATATGGCAATGCTATGGTGTTTTATGAAACTATGCTGCTAAGGACATTGTAGTTGATATTTCTGGATGTAATCAGTGATTTGATCAATCATTATCCTCTCCAAAGCTTTGGATGGGGGGGGGAGAGAATGGAGCTGGGGCTACAGTTTGCAGTGCTGAACCTGTCACTACTATTGTGGACAGGGGTCACCAGTGCTTGTTTCCAGAGAGAGGGGAATTTAGCCAATATGAGTGACTTATTAAATATTTTAGAGATGGGAACAATGGCACATCAGTTGTTTATATGACCAGTTTCATGTTGATGTTATGGCTACCTAGCCTGTTTTTTCTCCAAGACTTTATTTACATATCCCATTGCTTCTTTAACTGTTACTCACTTAAAGTAAAAGTTAGGGTGATGTTTCTCAGTAGGTATGCTGTCTAGGTCCACATCAATTGGCTTAAGGTAACTGGCCAGTAGAACTGAGCTTAAGTTCATAAAGGCCGAATTGAACTCTTCACCTATGGTAAAGGGATCCATTGAGTTTGAGCCATTGATATTTAGCAACAAGGGTTGTTTTTTTTTTCATCCTTTCCAAGGAGGTCCTTTAGATTTTCCCAGAATCACCTCTCATCCCATTTTCTTTCTAATTCATACTTGTAGTAATTTGCCTTAGCACTCTTTATGAGTTGTGTAGATTTGATTCTGGCAGCCCTGTATTTCTGTAGATCATTTTGTTCCCCTGAGGACCTAGCCCTACTCCAAAGGTTATTCCTGTCCCTCATGAGGTCCAGGAGATCCCAGTTATCCATCCATTTTCATACTCATGGGCTTTCCTTTTCTTGACTGGGGGCATATTTGTCTCATACCATGTTAAAATTGTCAATAAGGTATTGTAGCACTTTGTCAATGTCCTGCTGTTGATCTATGGGTGACCAATCGATCTGGGATAGTGCTTCTTTAAGGGAGCTAAGCTGGCATTTTCTCAGGACTCTGCTTTCCTCAATGATTGGTGGAGCTTTTTTATATTTATTGCACCACCTGCAGGTGATTGGTGAATGGTTGCTTAGAGTGTGGGAGAGTACAGAGACCTAAGATAGCCTATCCGGTGAGCTAGAGAGGAGCCAGTCTAGTAGAGTGTGCTTCCCAGATTTGTGGTACATCGTTGAGGGTACTGTGATGAAGTTAGCATCATTTCTTCTGTCTGCTTCTTTGCTTCCCTCACTGCCTTTCTTGCTTACCTGTTTTACTTGGTATAATTCATTGTCCTCCTCCATCTGCAATTCCTCATGCTTTCTGAAAGCAACCTTTTTTTCTTCACCACTGTGGCTACTTCTCTAGAGAACCATAACAGTCTCTTTTTCCTTCTGCTTTTACTCACTTCCCTGATGTTGATGCCAGTTGCCTTAATTATGCCCTCCCCTATTTTTCCTCACTGTGCCTCTTCCCTTCCCTGACAATGCCCCCATAGGCGGTTTCTGAGGCAGTCCTGATTTCTTTAATATTTCCCCTCCTAAAGTCCAAGACCCACATCTTTGTGTGGTTTGCCTCTGCTCTTGTTGTTATGTTAAAATACCCTGTACAATTATCACCATTACCTAAGGAACTGCACACTGTGATGTCTGAAATGCTGTCCCTGTTTGCAAGCAACAAGTCAATAACTACCAGCACTGCCCTGTCCCTACTGGGTTCTTTGACTAGCTGTCTGAGTAAATCTCCTTGTAGGGGTCAAGAAAGGCCCTACTTCTTTCTGAGATCGCAGTTAGAAGGCTCCCCTCCACTTCTGGCAGATTAAAGTCACCAACTAGCAGCACCTCCCTGTTCCTTGACATTCTGCTTCCCTAAGTGCCTTATCCCACTCCTCACCCTGTACAGTTCTCTACAGCTGAGCACCAGCACAACTCAGTCGGTGCAGCCATCCTGAGTGGGAATTTTTCAATGAGCAGCAAAGAGAGGTGGGTAGCATTCTCTGACTGGGAGGATTCAGTGAGATAAGACACACAGTCAGGCATTGGGAGGGTTATCTGGATTTACTACACAACTGCATATCCTAGTTAATATATATTTACAACAGGCAAACAATCTGAAAAAGGGTATAAGGCAAGCAAGCAAACAAACTACCATAAACAGGGCTGGGGAAATGGCTTTGGGCTGGATTAGCATAAGAACACCAAAAACAAGCAAATGGATTAGCACAGTAAACAGAGCAATTTAAAAAGGGGCACAACAAATTAAACAAATTTTGAGTAATGCACAACTATGGAATATGACCATAAAAAACTGGGCTGATCAGAGGGCTTTAAGGACTATTAAAAAATCAGGCTCAGAAGAGGGCTTAAAGGATTATAGCAGAGGGCTTAAAGGACTAGAACACATCTGGTTAGGTAGAAGGCTTTAAGATTCTAAAAACTTAAACGTACTATAATCAGAATTATTCTCCGGGGGGCTAGAATGTTAACACTTACTAAAATGTTCTTTTTACTTTAACAACACACTAAGTAGAAAAGGCTTTCTTTGCTCCAAACAGGTTCCATTGTGTCAAGATCTGTGGCAGAACTCCAGAGAAGGGTCACGTGATTGACACAGACCAATGAGGGGATGGCAGGAAGTCCCATGTGTCTGAGGTCTCTGAGGAGAATGAATGTAGACACTTCTAATGTATCCTCACACACGTTTGCGTCACAGCATGTCAATGGAATGGCACAAGAGTGGAATAGCTATAAGATTTGTTTCCTAGGTGTCAGCAGGCATCATCAGAAGGAGGCAGAGGAGAGGGAGACTCTACCAGTTGACTAAGGTAAGATACCTTTTCCCACTTACTCAGACACTCACTGATGGGTTGAGGGGAGGTCCAATGGTAGACCGTGACTGGGAATAGTTGCAAGACCCGTATCTCTGTTTGGATAGCATAAGGAATAATGTATTGGTGACCATATGCAACACGTCTGTGTTTCCATCAAGGGGTAGCTATAACAGCATATGGACTTTGAGAGCAAAGTACAAGAGGTCCATGTGTTATCTCAACCCCAAGATGCAAACACAAGGCAAATTGTGTATGTTCATGCATATTTAATTTTCAATAGCATGTGGTTCTGTAGAGGGAAGTAGTGAGAAGGAGCTATAAGCCTTGCTGAGTGCCAATACAGAGAGAGTGCTTAGTGAAAATGAAAAGTGGGCTGCCAGGTGGGAGTCAGTGCGAGCAGGAAGCACTCAGTAAAAATGAAAGCAGGCTGGCTGATGAGAGTCCAGCTGAGCAGGGACACAGGTATAGCTCATGATATAATGTGCACAACAGTTTTTAGACTGTGCATAAAGACTTTCAGAATGTGCAAACCACATTTTGAGTAGGTTCTGATTTCCATACACAATAAACCCTAAACATATACTATAATGTAATTAAAGGAAAACAGTTGTTACACCCTGTCTGGGGTAGAAAACGAAGTGATTAAAGGGGACTAGTTGCAACACCATCTCTTGACTAGAATAACAAAGTGATTAAGGGGTAACAGAAGAAAACTAGAAACACCCTATCTATGGTAAGGGTATGAAAGGGAAAACATTTGAAAAGTTCAAATAAAAGCTTTAGGGAAACAAGTGGTAACCTACTTTGGGTAGAGGGAGTGGGATAACCCAAACAAAACAAGTGTAGTCAGGGAAAAAACTATCTGGGCTAAGGGCAGAATATTATCTCACAGTAGGAAGGGAGTACATCCAGTAATGTGGGGAGTGTTGCAGTGTAGTGGCTGTGATGTGGCAGTTTTCAGGAAGACCTTCTGGTGACCGAGGTGCTGCCCCATCTGCATGCACCTGTCTGGGCTGAGGGAGGAGATCTTTAGTCTCTGGGTCAAGTTGGCTAGTATTCAGGGGCTTTCTTCCTCCACCCAGGGGCCACCAAGTCCTCCTCCTTTGGCCCAGAGGGTTCCTTGAAGGATGGCCATCTCTACTGTTGTGAGCTCCTAGAGGGTGTGGGCTGGGATAAGGGATATATTCTTTACCCAGTACCACTACAGAATGCTTTTGATACCCTGGTGGGATGAGACTGCTGAGACGAGGCACCAGTGGTAGTGGCAAGGACGTGGGAGTCCTTCAGTGTTAAGGCCTCAAGGTGTGAAGAAAACAACTCCAGCAGAAGAGAATGCAATGTGTGTTGGGGGACTTGATTGTCAGGGTGGCAGCTTGTGGAACACCACTGGAAGGAAGGAAGGAAGGAAGGAAGGAAGGAAGGAAGGAAGGAAGGAAGGAAGGAAGGAAGGAGGTGAGGTGCCTATCTGGTACCTCGGCACGGAGTGAGGGGGAGAAGATTCTTGGGAACATAAGAGCATTGGTACAGGAGGGAGAACTGGATGCCATTGTCCATCTGGGGACAAATGACCTGACAGAAGACAGCCAGGATAGAGCAGCATAGGTTTAGGGAACTGGGAAAGGGTATTTAGCAGGTAGTGTGAATGCTGGGCTTCACTGAGGAAATACTGCACCATGGTACAGGGAGGAGGGGTTTCTAAATCAGGGACTGGGCTCCTACTGGGAGGGATACAGGCATTCTGCATCCCTTCAAATAAACCTGAATAACCTAGAATTATGGGCTAATAAGAATAAGCTGACGTTTAATACATCTAAATGCAAGGTTATGCATATTAGGAAAAATAATAGGTTAGCTATATATTATCTGAACAATACTCAACTACAGGAAGTTACATCAGAGAGAGGCTTAGGTGTTTATATTACTAACAGCCTAAAATTTACTGTTCATACTAATAAAAGAATTAAGAAATGCCATAGTATGATCTCTTGTATATTAAAAAACATTAAAAGTCGGCAACCAGAGGTGCTAATGCCTCTTTATTCTAGTTTGGTTAGATCCCACTTGAACTCCTGTGCCCCATTCTGTGCCCCTACATCTTTAGGTGATAAACATGGAGTGGAGAAAATCTAAAGGAGACTAACCAGGAATATCTCCGGTGTACAGAATTTTAGCTAAAGTCTCTAGGGCTCAACTCACTTGAATATCGGTCATTACGTGGTGACCTTTGTCTAGCTTATAGGGCAACCCAGGACCAAGCACTGTTTGAAACTTTATGCTTGGAATGGTACACTATTCCCTGTTCCACCAGATCCCATAAATTAAAACTTAAAACAAGCATCAATTGAACAAACAAAAGAAATAAGTTTATTACCCAAAGGGTTGCACCAGTTTGGAATTCCCTGCCACAGGATGTGGTTACAAGTATAAATTTGGAACAGTTCAAAGTTGGTCTTGATAATTACATGGGTGATAAAAAATATTATTTTCACTAATAGGACAATTGGTGGTGAGTTCATATTGGGCATGTTCCCCCAAACTCGTACAGTCCTATGAACCTATTTATAAATTGGATTGCTTCTATCCATCCATGAAGTGGAATGGCAGTCCCAGGTGAAAGAATTAAATGCTATTTTAATGGGTATTTAAACTAGTCATGGGGGGAGGCAGAAGGAATGAGGGAGGCAACGAATGTCTCCTCCCCATCATAGAGCAGCAGGGAAAATTAGCCCAAGGGAAACAGAGCTAAGGGGGGAAAGGCTGAGGGGACTGAGAGGTGGAATGGAGGCTGAGAAAAATACTAGAGAAGGCGAGTAGAGGGAGGAAGAAAAAAATGAAAGGACAGTATCAGTGAAAAGAAAAGGGTGAAGGATGTACCCAGGGGGAGGGCAAAGTAGGAGTAGGGTGGGACAAAATGTGTGGAAAGCCATGTGTGCTAACATAAGGAGCCTGAGGAATAAAATTCCTAACCGGGAGGCTACCACTGCAAAGACAGACATGGATCTGGTGGCCATAACATGGTGTACTGACAACTGCAGCTGGAAGATGGCAATACTGGGGTACAACGTGTTTCAGAAAGATAGGGTAGGAAGGAAAGGGGGATGTTTTACATGTACGGGGAGGTATGGAGACAACAGAAATAGAGGGACACTGCCATGAGAAGGTGGGGCTGGAGGTTGTTTGGACTGGGTTAGAGATGGGGTCTGGGGCTCTGTACAAGTGGGGATAGTGTACAGACCTCCAACACAGGGGAAAGAATCAGACAGGGTTGCCATCCTGTTGGCATGAGCCTGGATCATTGGGGGTCAGAAGGGGAGGAGGTCTGACTGTCCCATAGCATGCTATCCTTCTCTCGGGGGGATGGGTGCCACATCTTTCTGCAGCACTGCTACCTATGAGTATGTGGGTGGTAAGGTGTGTGGGATATGGGGATGGAAGGGACATGACAGGCTGTGTAAAGCGTGAGTGTGCCACCACACATTCACATTGTGGATGTAGTCCCAAATGCTGGCATCCCTGTGGGGAGGGATGGAGAATGGCAGACCATGAGGGGGAACCGAAGACTGGAAAATTCCCTGGTTGGCAGAATGATTGCTGACCTCCAAAAGCCTGGCACTAGATGACACAGGCTCCTCCAGACCCTAGTTTCAGACCTTGGTGGATCGAGAGATTACCCACCACCTTGCCATGAATGGCAAGCTGTGGGGGAATCAGGGAAGGGGTAAGTCATGGGAGAAGCTGGGCTGATGGTCCTGGGATGTTTGGCAAGAAGGACGGCAAGCCAGGGAGACAGGAGGTGATAAGTGTGAATAAAAAAAAAAGAATTGGACAGGGTTTGGATGGAGATCATAGGCAAAATGTCAGGTAAAGGGGAAACAGTAATTATGGGTGACTTTAACATGCCCAATATGGAGTGGAACATCCTGGCTGCAGCTACAGCTTGGGGCAGTGTCATCCTAGACTCCTAGAAGGGGGCATTGCCAAAGTAGCTGGTTACAGATCTGAATAGGTACAGGGCAGTGCTGGATGTGGTAATTACAAACAGGAACACCATTGCATATGTCAGAGTGCTTAACCCTCTGTGTATTAGCAGTCATTGTACAGTGTTGTTTGGCATATTGATTGGGCAATAAAAAAAACACACTATGACAATGTCCCTGGCCTTCAGGAGGGCAGATATTAAAGAAATGAGAGTTTGTATTGGGAAATACCTTGAAGGGCGGATAGCTGGGAGGTGGGTAGATGCACAATGGAATAGAATTAAACAGGGAATAATAAAGGTAATAGCAAATTGTTTAAAGATAATAAGAAAGGGTAAGAGGAGAAATAGGCCACTGGGGTTCTCTAAAGAGGTAGCTAAGTAGCTAGGAAGGAAAGAAAAGCTTTCTGGAAGTACAAGGAGACCCAATTGGAGGCAGATACAGAGGTATATATAGAGAAACATAGGGAGTCAGTGAGGAGGGTAAGAGCAGCAAAGTCTCAAATGATGAAAGGATAGCCCCAGAGGTCAATGGGTGGGGGTAAGGCCTTCTGGTATTTGAGTGAAAAGAGGAAGGCAAGGGGTAGTATACTGAAAATCAGGAGACACAGAATGGGGAGATTTTGCAGAGGAAGAACTAAAAAAAAAATCTAACATTTTGAACAAATACTTCTGCTTGATCTTCACTGTGGGGGGGGGGATGGACAGGTGACATGTACTGAAAAACAATGGGGGGTGGATACATGTCTGTTTATAGAAGACGAGCATGCCAGGGTTGGAGCCCTAAAGAAAAATAAGGAGATGGGGCCAGATGGGATATACTCAAGGGCACTTAAGGAACTGAGCACAGTGCTTGCTGCCCATCCAGAAACACTATTTAGCACCTTACTGAGATGGAAGAGGTTCAGAAGGTTTGGGGGAGGACTGATGTGGTCCCTCTACATCAGAGTGGCAGCAGGGAGGATACCTGCAATTACAGACCAGTCATTCTCATGTTCATGGTCAGTAAGTTAATAGAGTCCCTACTGAAGGAGAGACCGATGGAGTACCTCGAGACACATGGACTTCAGGACCACCAGCAGCATAGCTTCACAGAGGGAGGTCATGTCAAATGAATCTCATAGATTTATTTGACTGGGTAACTAGAGTGGTGGATCAGGGGAGACCAGTGAATGTGGCCTATCTGGTCTTCAGTAAGGCCTTTGACACTATACCACACAGCAAGACAATAAAGAAACTTAGCAGAAGGTGACTAGCTATATAGCCAACTGGTTGGAAGGTAGGAGGTAGAAGGTGGTGGTAAACTGCAGTCCTCAGAGGATGGGAGATCAACCAGTGGAGTTCCATAAGAATTGGTGCTGGGCCCAGTCTTCTTCAATGTCTTCATAAGTGACATTGCCGAGGAATTGGAGGGCAAAGTGTGTCTCTTTACAAGCACAAAAATCTGCAATAGGGTGGACACAAAGAAGATGGTGGAGAGTATGCAAAGGGACCTGGAGACACTAAAGAAATGATCCAGGGAGTGGCAGCTAGGATTCAAGGCCAAAAATTGCAAAGTCATGCAGCTAGGGAGAGGAAACTCAGGGGCTAAGTATAAGATGGGGAGTGGAAGGTACTTACAGTTGCTAAGCAAGAGAGGAACCTCGGGGTGAACATATTTGATGATCGAAAGGTTGCAGGGCAGTGTGACAGAGGCAGTAGACAAGGTGAGCCAGATGCTGGGGTACCTAGGGAGAAGGATCTCCTGCAGAAGGAAGGTGCTGTTACCTCTGTATCTCTCACTTGTGAGACCCCATCTAGAGTTCTGTGTCCAGTTCTGGAGGCTGCACCTCCACAAGGACATTGACAGGAAGGAAGCAGTCCAGAGGAGGGCAACCAAAACAGTGTGGGGGTTGCACAAAAAGAAACATAAAATAAGAATCTGTGGGAAGTCAACACGTACTCCCTGCAGGAGAGGAGTATGAGAGGGGACATAACTGAGTCTTATAAGGACCTCATTGAGATGGACAAGGTGCAGCAGGGAAGTCTGTTTCACATGAAGAAGAGTACCAGAACATGGAGGCACGCTATGAAGCTTGAGAGGAGATAGGTTTAAGAGGGATATGAGGAAATACTTCTTCCAGAAAGGTTGGTGTATGTCTGGAACAGCCTGCCAAGGAAGGTGGTAGGGGCATAGATAATGGGGAGCTTCAAACATATGGGATAAATCCATGGATATGATAAATAAAGGTAAGGCAGGAAGGATGACACATCTGACCAAATAAAGTCCAGGATGTCATGCTAGGCAGGGAAAATAGACACATGGGAATAATAAACACTGGTAGGGAAGGAAGGAGGGAGGGACACCTATGAGCAAATGGAGTCCAGGATGTAGTGTTAGGTAGAGAAAACAGCACAGAGTAGATGGGCCTTCCTGTCCTTTTCTGCTGACACATTCTATGATTCTATGATTCTATGCTAGAGGTCTATATGCCACCTCGGTCTGGATAGCAGCCCCAGAGTACGTCCCCAGGATGACCCATAGCACCACCAGCACTTCCCTTTCCTCTTGGTGTCCTTCTACCTTTTTGGCCTTGATTCCCTCCCTCACATATAGTATAAGCCCTCCTCCCATCCTCCCTGCCCCATCCCTCCTGAACATAGAGTTGCCTGATATGGCCATATTCCAGTCATTGTGGTCAGTGCACCAAGACTGTTTTGGCCACCAAGTTCATGTTAGCTTCTGACATGACGGCTTCCAAGTCCAGAATCTTATTTCCCATATTCCTTGTGTTGACACACATGGCTCTACATTACTTACTCCCTCTCTGCCTGCTTCCCTGCTTCCCCACTTCCTACTTGTGCTGTTCCTTGAAACTTCCCCAACCCACATCTTCCCTGTTTACATTCTCTGTTCCCCGTCCCCTTCATGCCTTTATTTTTGCTTACCTTATTTATACCCCACTTTTCCTCTGCCTTGTTCCCACTCTTGTGAAACTGTGTCCCTACCCTAGGGGAGTATGCTCCCATCAGGACCTCCATCCCCAATGCTCCATCATCTGAGAGGGGACAATTTGTGCCTCCCTTTGCTTAACAGTCTCCTACCCTGGCTATTTTAAATGATTATCCAAGAAGCATTTAAACCACCCAAAAAGGACTCTGGTCCTCTTTCTGGAAAGATGAAGGCGGCTTCCTCTATGGAGGCCCTTATCCTCCCAGGTTGGAGCCCAGTCTCCCATGCAGACAAAGTCTTCAAAACCAATTGTTAAATGCCTTGTTAGGGAGCGCTTTTTCCTCATCCTGGCTGTACACAGGTATCACCTTGGCAAAAGTTACAGCATATGCCAACTATTGAGACCCCTTCCCATTTCACTGAAAATACCTGCCACTTCCCCTACCCCTATCGATTGCCAAGTCATTTGTGCCTAAGGGGACAATGATGTCTAGCTCCCTCCCATCTCCTGCTGACCCAGTGATACTCTGGATGCACTCTTCATCCCTTTAAGCCAAAGCACTTCTGAAGCACTTCACCTCCCTTTCCCTTCCTGGCTACACTCCCAAGTCTATTCCACTCATACTTTAGTCCCCCACTAGCAGTTGCTTCTTCCTCCTCGTCTGGGGGTCTCTTCCTCCCTCCTTGGGGCATCTCCTTCTGAGGCACTCACTTCCTCCCTTCCCACTGCTATGGGTGCCTCAACTGGGCTGTCCCATCCCACCAGTACAACAGAGGACTTCTGCAGTAGTACAGACTAAGCTTTTCATTAAGGAGTGTGTACCCTTCCCTCCACCCTTGCCCTCCCAGAGCCCACCAAGGTCCAAATGCTCTGCCTCTGCCATGCAGTGGCAGACTAGGTGGCCCTAGGCAGTGAAGAAGCTCCTCTGCACCCTTGCCAGATTGGCACATAGCCCAATAACCTATGACCTCAAGCAAGAAAGGGGACTACAAATTGACAAAACACAGAGGGACTCTGTATCAGGTGCAATGGTGAATTTAGCCCCCTGAGGAAGAGTCATGCATTGAACTCAAAATGCTGGGATGTTATGCCGCTGCCTGATCTGTTTTCAGCAGTATACACTATGGAGGTAATAAACCAGCCATTATTTTGTTTTTTACATGTTTCTTGCCTGCTCTTGTTTGTTAGCATTTACTCTTTGTACTTCACCGTTGTACCTGAGTTTAGATTCCATTTATGTTTTGCATCTAGAGTTTCCTATGTACTGCACCCACCAGCTAGAGTTCAGCATGTGCCTTTTGAGTACAAATAATGGGACAGAACCTCAATCTCCAGAAGGCGTTCCAAAAGACTGTGGCTCCAAACCCATTGCAATGCACCACTCCTTTTATTTTCCTTCCTTTACCTTAGTGTCTATTGAATCTTGCCTGTACCTTATTGCATCCTTTCTATGGCTGCTGTGTTACTACCTCTCCCTTTGCTTCTCTGCACCTTAATTGTTACCTTACATTAGACAGGGTGACTCTTGTTTTCTCTTTTTTCATCCCACCTACTTGAACTTAATTTGTCCTGGATTTCTACTACTCCTTACTTACTTGCCTAAACTTTATTTATAACCCTACCTTAGATAAGGTGTCTCTTATTTCCCCCTTTTCTAACCCTTTTACCTGTACCTTCCTTGTCCTGTGTGTCTACTGCCACTTTCCTCTTGTGGAATGTCTACAAGCTGTGGCAACTATTCCTGTAGCAGTTTGTTCCAGTACACTGTACACAGTAATGCATTTTCTCCGACCTTGGTGCTGTACCTCTCCTGCAGATCCACCTGCAGACTGTGGACTATATGCACACATTCTGAAGACACTCCTAGGGTAGATGCTCCAGTCCTGAGCCGTCCCACTCATGTTCTGTGATACGAGCGTCCTGGGACATGTTGGGAGGGATTTCTTTTGTCCCTTGCTCCCTGCTTTCTGCTTTGCCCAGATTGGCCATGGCTGGTCACACAGTCCCAAAGTCCTACACATTCCCCAAAAATTGCAGTATTCTACTTCCGGTTACAGCTCCCCCATCAAGAAATCTAATACTGCAAAGTAAACAAAATCTGGACAGAGCCTATAGGGCTGCAGTCGAGGAATTTGGGATAAAAATATTGAAAATTACAAAAGTTATGAGCCTGCATTTACAAAATGTAACATTGACTCATGAGTTTTTGTTTTTTTAATATTTTTACACCAAATTGTTAACATAGCCTTGTTATGATCCTGCCTCATGAAGAATGTCTGATAAATTTTTCATATGCTGGCCTAAAGGTGATTTTGCACAGAGACTGCAAAATCACCTTTTGGGATGCAAAAACACATTTTGGGCAGGAGTTGATAAATGACAGCAGACACATTGAAAAGGTGCTGTAAAGAAATGGCTATGTTGGAAATTTGGGGTACTGATATTCAGTATTACCAAGCTTATGAGCCTGTATATGCAAAAGTTAAAATAGCATAATAACTTTTTTTTTATATTTTTACACCAAATTTATAACATAGTCTTCTTATGACCCCACCTCAGTAATCAGGGCAGAGAAAATGTTCGACTCCTGTCTGAAAGGTGATTTCATGCAGGGACTGTGAAATCACCTTTCGGTACGTAAAAAAAACATTTTGGCCAGGATTTGAAAAATGACAGCTGTCACATTGATGAGGTGGTCCAAAGATATGGTTATGTTGTGAATTTGGGGTAAAAATATTGAAACTTGCCTTACGAGCCTGCATTTGCAAAAGTCAATGAAGGCTCATAACTTGGTTGTTTTTTAATATTTTGACACCAAATTTTCAACATAGCCTTCTTATAACTCATCTCATGAACAAGAGCAGAGAAAATTTTCAGTTCCTGCCTGAAATGTGATTTTGCGCATGGATGGTGAAATCACCTTTTGAAATACATTGAATCGCATACCTGTTTGACGTTCGGCCTTGAAGAGTGAAGATATGTCTGCGGTCCACAGAAGATTATGGCGCTGGACCCCCAGTGGGCTTGTAGGGTGATGGGAGTGGGTGCTGAGTTGGAGGGTTGGGTGAGGGTCACTAATGGCACAAAAGACATTGATGGATATTTTTCTGTTTTCAGGTTTAAGAAAAGAAAAATGGACCAAGGATTCCTGATTGCAACACTGGGGGGGATTGGGAACCCCCAGTGTCAGTGTTTTGTTTTGGGGGGGGTGCTGAGAGAGAGAGAGAGAGATTCTGGTGGGCAGGAGGGAAAAAAATATAAATTAAAAAAAAAACATAGAAATAACTGTGCATGCATGGTAGTGAGGGAGCGGGGTATGTGCACTGTATCCCTTATACAGGAAAGAAGTGGGTCCACAAACCAAACTGATTCTGCAATTCCCAGCTGTTAGCACCTGCACTTGTATGGTAACTTGAACACATAAGTTATATCTGTGGCTGGCCAGGGATACATCTGACATGTTACAGTATATGGTTATACTTTAGCTATATGACTCAGTGCTTGCTGTGCACAAGTCAAATGGCTGTGCATGTTCTACACCTGTGTGTGTGTATGCTCTGGACGAAGCTCAAACAACACTGGGGACAGACTCAGTATTTGCAGTGTGTTATTAACTGTTCTGGGCAGTAGTGGGGAGTAATTTATAAGGATGGTTGCAAAGGAAAACAGTGGCACTAGCGCTCACCACCACAAACAGCCTACAATTGATGCCTCAATAAACATTGACATTCAGGACATTCAGGCAACACAGTTCAGAGCAGACAGACAAAGACAGAGACAGAGAAAGACAGAGACTGAGAAACAGAGTGAACACACAGATCATGGTAGGAAGAGAGAGAAAAAGAGAGACACACAGACAAAGTGAGACAGACACAGAGATGGAGGGAATGGACTCCTCCCACATATACACAATGTAGCGCTCTTGTCTGTCTTACACAAAATAAATAGCGCTGTGGGACTGCCACTATTAATGCAGACTGTGGAGTTATTCATGTCCTGCAGAAGAGACTGTGGTGCAACTCCAACAGGTTGTTCAGTCAGAAGGAATGTGCTGAGCCCTTTATTGACAGCAAGAAGTCTGCAGAGCTCCACTCACTGCAGCCCTAAAAATAAAGTAAGTGATTTCAACTGTTGCAGTTTGCCAACAACAGTGGCACTGACCTCCCTGTTTAAAAAATAGAATGTTGGACATGCTATGAAGAGGCATGACTCTGATGCTACACTTATGGAATTCATTGGCTTGGAATGTGAATGAAACTGGGGGAGGGGGCAGGGTGAAAGGTTATGCATGCTCCTAAAAAAGGGGAGCCAGTGTATCTTCAGATTAAAAGCACTGAAACTGTGTGGAACAAATGATAAAATTGACGTTGTACCATTTTTGTAACAACTCTATGAATTTTTGTGTTTTAACATTTTATATGTTCTCTGTTTCTCACCAGGATGCTCTCCATCTCTACATATTTCTCTATATCAAGCTTGTAGGCCAGGGTTGAAGAATCAAATGGCAGAAGATCACCTGTGATTATGGAAGACTTATCACCTCCTTTTAGCCAGAATGCAGACAAAAATTACTCCTATAAACTGAATGGTATCAGGAAAAAGTAAGGTACCATTTATTCCAAACAAGAATGTTTTGCGTAACTGTTTCCTGTAGTCCTTATTGTATTAAATGGAGTGTTTTTGTAGTGCAATTCCTATAACACTTATTGCACCTATGTACAGCACATAGTACATCCTTAAGGACTGATGTCAGCATGATGTCACTGATGACAGGAATAAAAATGCCAGGATGTTGTCTGTGTACTCCCCACACCCCCTGAGAAAGCTATGGTGTATTGAACACTAGAGCAGTGTGGCTGGTGGGTCTCTCTACTAAGCTGGATATTTAATTTCTATTTCAAATGGACTTTCTTGCCCACTTGGACATTTTGCACTTTAAGAGACCTTGACTGCCAAGCTGTGAACTGAGAACTGAGAACTTGTTGCATCTTGAATATGCTGTTGGCATGGTAAGTCATCACTTGTTTGCACTCTATGTATGAACCTAGCACTATACTACTGGCATTGTATGTCATCACTTGTTGGCACTCTATGTATGAACCTAGCAATTTCTGCAGTAAAGAAAGCAACAGTGGACTCTTGGCATCTGGTATTTATTTAATCCTAATAGGGTATGGGTCTGGTTGGTGTTTTAATTTGCTTGCTGAATAAAAGTCTAGAAACCTGATTGGCTGAGGAGCGTGTACCCAGTGCTGATTTCATAGCACAACATTACCAGAAAAAGATCTGTGACCATACTCACCTGTTTCCATTAAACAGATACTGTTGCATCAGTACACCTCATTGCACTTATTTGAATTAAAAAATGCAGCATCTGCTGACTACACGCCAAACAGCAAAAGTACAATAGCTCAATATGACTACTTTTTTCTTTTTCTCCTTTTTTTTTACCTTTTCATTCATTTTACTTATTTACAATTATTTAAAAAATGCTTTACTAATCCTGATGGATCCATTATGTGATCACTAAAAGGCACTTCAGGATGATTGTTGTGCTGGGATAACAGCACTTCATATGTAGAGGAAGCACTCAGCATTTGGCCTCATGCTTCAACCCACCAAAGACATTCTGTTATCCCAGCGCTAAGCACATCACGTTGTGCCTTATTATTTTAAAGGGTAATATTCAGCACCAAAGGCCCCACACTTGAGCATACCTCTCAAATGCAATGAATTTGGCATAGCACTATGATTTTTGCATTGAAATGTACCCTTGCTCCGCAAAGATTTACTGAAGTTCTTAATAATGTTAGAGCTATTTCTGGACACACAATCTATTAAATTATTGAAATAACTTGATAGAAAACTTCCTTACCACTAAATATATGGGGCCCACTACTTGTAGACATATTATTCTTTAAAATAAGAAAGTGCTACACATTCTGGTCATTTGCTCTGATTTTTGAAGGCCAGTGCTATGAATGTTAATGCTGAGAGGCTGAGAAGTATGCACTGAAGTGTTGGATTGGTCTCAATGTGCAATCTGTGTGAAAACACTTTTTGGTTTACTTACTGTTTACTGCAGTGTGGTAGATTATATCTTACTAACTTTGATTACTTTTAGGCTGACATCTTCTGTTAGTACAAATCCCAGAATCCCCTACAGCTCTGGTTTTAGAGTTTGTATAGCTATTTTGTGGTCCCGATGCCCTCCCTAAGCTAATAACAGTCACAGGAAACTGAACTTACCCTGGAAAAAAGCAGAACTGAACAACTCTAACATGCATTGCAGACTATTGAATCTCCTACTGCTGCTCACTGCTTTGATGTCAGCTGCAGGGGATTCTGGGATTTGTAATAACAAAAGATGTCAGCCTACAAGTGAGCAAAATGAGTCGGATAAAATCTGCTATAGTACAGTAAACAGAAAGTAAATGAAAATGCTTTTGTACACAAAGTGCACATTTGGACCCTCCCCACACTTGAATGTCGGGCCTTTGTTCTGGTTATTCCTCTTTAACAAGGATGTATTTAAACATTCTAGGAAGGCATTTGTGCTACTTAGAGAAGAACTGTTTAGTAAAACTAGCAAAAGTATCCTATTTAATATACAGTATGGACCACAGTTTTGTAAGAGCAGTAATGAACTAAACCAATGCTGATATATTTCTTTGAATTTAAAAGAGCATTTATGATACAGCTGCAGAATGAAACAAATGTGTTTTATTTTTTTGAGGATGAGTTTGTAGAATTTTTTTTTTGCAAAACACATAAAAAATGTATTAATTTCACTATCAAACCCTGAATTCTTTTGTTTCATAGACAACCCAAGACAGAGATACTGCAACTGCCCTGAAAGAGTTTATTAAATGATCCACACATTCAGAGTGAAATATGAGGTTTTAAAGCCTACAGTAATTCTTCAACAGGGAAATCAGTGAATTGGAAAACTAGCAAGTAACCCATGAGTAGTATGTTAATTATGACTCTCCCATGAAAGTAGAGTAGGATAGGGAAGGCCTTGTAAGATGAGTTGCTATGGACTCTGCAGGGGTAGATTGTTTATGTGCTAGCTTGTGATGTCTTACTGATCAGAGTGCTAAAGAAACTTGACCACAATTAGATTATGCTGGTCTGGAAATGACTGTTCAGTAGTTTTGCTGCTCACAAGTGTTGAAGCAAAGGGAAACAAGCAAAGAAGTAGCCTGTATGTTGTGAAGTAATATTTTTGCTTCAGTTACTATTGCCGTAGACAGATAGAGAAGATTTGCTTTTAAGTAGGAGTTACAGTAGATATACCAAAACATAGACCTGATGGCCTGCCTTAGTAATGATTAAACTTTCAATGCATTTAACATCTTATATCAGCTAAAGAACTCTGCTACATTCTCTTCAAATATCCTGGTTTATAATGTATCAGAATAAATGCATTAATAAAATAGGATAATATCAAATCCAATGAAATGTTTTTTCACAAACAGCAAAAAGTAAAAAAAATAATTTCTAGAGGTAGGTAAGTCAGATGTGAAGCAAGCAAAGCATTTTGATGCAAAATCAGTACAGTACACCAAATATGAAAGGCAAGGTATTTTAGCTGCTGCTGCCAGAAATGCTGCTTTCAATCTGTATTATTAAAATGGATGTCAACACAGAGAACGGTATGATCATGCTGTCACAGGGTGTATGCTTTGACTACATCTGAACATTGTTTTGCTGGGAGAAGTATTCTATTATTTGATCACCTGTCAGAAGTGTCTCTGTGAAACATCTCATAGAGCCTTCAGTACTCTATCAATTACCATCTGTGAAGCAGAGAACAAAGCCCAATCATAAGTGATGTATGCTAGAATGGAAATATTTTGCAGGCAACCATTTGTCGGTTTTGTTTTCCATGTGGAGATTTTAGAGGTTTTTTTTGTTGTTAGGCCAAAATTTGAATAAAATATATTTCACATAAAATGAAAACAGTTTCTAACATCTTCCTTTTTTCCATTGTATCTTTGGTAACCAGCTTTTGAAACATGAATTTGGAATGATATAGGTGCACTGACTAACAAAGGATTGCTTGTTCTTCTAAAGGAAAGATAAAGCTATTAAATTACTTTTAAATGGTCTTTTTATTGACTTCTAAAAAGTAATCAGCTAAGCAATTTTCATCAAAGGGAGCAGGAAGGCCATTAAGTTAAAAAAAAATAGTTCTCTAGTGAACAAATTAGCCACTAGTAGAAATTTATCAAACATGTGACCACTAATTAAATAATCCTTTTAAACATTTGCTTGGGACAACTTATTGTTGAATTCTGAATGCGCTAAGCTGAAATGGAACTCTTAATGTTTATGAGTGCTTGGCAAGGTAGGCGGAGTTCATTTAATTTTGCCAAGTAGAGTTCTAAAATGTTCTTGTGTCATCTTTTCAATTATAAGAAATATAATATGCACTTTCTGTTTTTTTTATTAAGAATTTGTGATTGGTATAATTCAAAGGCTATGCCTGCAGTTCTATGGGTGGGAGAAACCAGCCATGCCCCCTGCCTTAGCTATTTAAGTCAGCTCTTTCCAGTCTCACTCAGAAGCATTGTTTCTTTATTGCTGCCATAGGCTGTGCCAGAGCTTTGCCCTTCCTCCCCCCTTCTCCCAGTGTTTGTCTACTACCTTCCTTTTTTTGATTTTGGGCATTCTGCTTGGTTTGTGCCTCTCTGGCTGTATTTTGCTTCCTACCTTCCTGGCTGCACTTTGTGTTTCTCTTAGCCACCTATTGCTGCTGCAGTCCTGTTCTCATATATCCTGTGTTTCTTTCAGTTTTGGTTCTTTTGGGCTTTCTTCTTTTCCCAGCATCCTGCCTTCATCATTTGCTTTTGACGTGTGCTATTCAGGCTCCCATTTTGCTGGTTTTCCATAACATTAGCAATCTCTCTTTTCAATTACAGTTCTTAAATTTTATACCTGGTTACTAGACAGGCAGACACTCCCTTCTGGGTTCTGTTGTTGTTCACTGCAGCAGCTTCTGCTCCCTAGTTTTTGGTTTCCATATACTCCTGTGTTCCCTAGCAGTTTTGTTTGTTGTTTCTACTTCCAAAGCTTATCTGACTTGTAATGGATCAGCAGCTAACACTAACCTCCCTTATGGAACTGGTTGGCATACATTCATCATTCAGTCCAAGCTCATACCATTCAGTCTTCTTCAGTGTCATAGTTGTCATGTGATGTCTCAATCAGTCATTCAGCCTTACCTTGGTTTTGCTTCTTCCATGTGCTCATGGCCATCAGACTTCACTATCGGCCTCCCACTACTCCTGCATTCAGATGCATGCCAGCCACAACCATTGTATGACTTCCAGGGCTCCTGCCCTTTAAGCTCACAGTCTCACTCTGCCCCTTTCAAGTCCGCATTTTGAGGGTCAGTCCCTCGACTCAGGTGGGGTCCTTCTGTTTCTGCCCTTCAGGTGAGAATGTCCTACACTCTGGAGGAAGCTTTAGCCATACAGATCAACTCAGCAGCACCTCTTGATATACCATCTAAGACTTCAGCTGCTGGAGGGTGGGGCCTCTAAGTCCAAGGGGGATCCTTTAGCTGTGCAGACCATGTTGGCAGCACCTTCCAAAGCTATTCCCTCTACAGCCACCTAAGGTTCACCTGGTCTCCACAACCTTCCCTTCCTCTGCTCCTCATGGACAAAGCTTATACAACTCCATGTCATTGCCCCTCAAAGGGTCAACTCCTATGCCTTGGCCATCAAGGGTTCAGCTTTCTCTCTAAGCCTTCCCTCATGAAGGCCAGGTGAGTGCCTTTCAGCGGTTGTTGTTCTCCTCCTCCTGCTTCAGGGGGTGGGCCTCCTTCATGGGGAACCCCCTCTAGCTGCAGAGATCAGCCTGAGGTACCCCCACATGCCTTTCCTTTTAGAGGAATAGAGTGAGAGCTCTTCCTCTAAAAATTTTCACCCAGAATTGGGTCTGAATTGGGTCTCTAAATTGCAGTAGCTGAGTCATCATTATTTTTTCCCCAAGTCTGGAGGGAAGGCAACCAAGGCCTTGAATCCACAGAGGTTTCCCTTCACAGGGTGTTTTTTCCTAACCTCAGCACCAACAGTCATAAAAGTTAAGTAGTTTCTCCAGGTTCCATGTTACTACAGTGACAGGAAATGTGCTGGCTGTCATTACAGTGATGGCACAATGCTGACAATTGGCATTGTGCCATCACTATACAAAAGTGCTTTTTTGAAGGGATCTTCACCCCCCACATCCCCAGCACTATAGATAACTGACTCCAAGTTGGAGATGGTTTGGGGAGGAGGTGAACTCCCCATGGACAGCTACATTTGGAAACCAGCGGACCATCACAGTGAACTGTTAATTTTGTTGCTGACATGAAGCGGCTCCTCTCCGATATTAAGGAATTCCACAGCCTAAAGGGGCACAAGATCCTCCTATTAACTGCCAATGCAGTTTGAATCATCCACATCAAATAAACCCCTCCAGAAGCGGTTCCCCTCTGATATTAGGTATGGAGGTTCTGGGTCTCCCATTTTGAATGTGTCGCCTAAACACCAAGGACTGTTCCTTGTGATACATGCTCTTGCTGCACTTTAGAGTCCTCTTGCCAGCCGGAGCATAAATTAATTGTGGACTGAGCTTATCAAGCAGTGCTTAAACTGTGTAGCTTAGCCTGGTCTCTGTGCTTGTCTAAAGGCAGACATTTTTAGTAAACTACTTTATTTCCAACTATTGCAGTGAAGCAGTGCCTTATTTAATGTTTATGCTCACAGCCTGATATAAGGTGCCATGTATTAAATTTACATTTTAGCTTAGCCTGTTAAATTTGTTCAGTATTAAGCTTGTACAGCCTGTTTATTTTACACCTGCTTTTTTAGCATAACCCGAGATCTTTAATCCCAATTTCTGTCTGAGTTACCCTGGTTATTTTAGTTAACATCAGCTGGTTCCCTGCCCCTGCAAATTTCTCCAGCCCTGCAATTTTGTCCCCATAGCATCCTGCTGCTCTGTCCCCACCCTGCTAATCCTTCTAGCCACCCCCCACCTTCCCTCAGTCCTTCCCCATTCCTTTTCCCCCTTTGCATTCACTGGAATAACACCCCCCTGTGCCTCCTATTAACTGCTCTCTTCTCTGCTTTCTCCTTGGGGATTCCACAGCCCGAAGGGGCATAAGATCCTCCAATGAATGACCAAAGCAGTTCAAATCACCTGGTTCAGATGAACCCCTCCAGAAGCATCTCACTGCCAGTATTAGGTACGGAGTTTCTGAGTCTCCCATTTTGAATTTGGTGCCTAAACACCAAGGGCCGCTCCTTGCATTATATGCTCCTGCTGCACTTTAGAGCCCTCTTGCCAGCTGGAGCACAAATTAATTGTGGACTGAGCTTATTAAACAGTGCTTAAACTGCATTGCTCAGCCAGGTCTCTGAACTTGTCTTATGCCCTGCCGGCACTGCATGCCAACTCCCCACCCTATCTGGACACTTTGACTTATAGTCACAAGCCACCAAATGATGTCCAGTTTTGTGAATTACTAAGTACCTAATTTCTCATTAGCCAGCTATACTCTTCACCCACTAGAGGGCCACCTATTTTCCCTGTTCATGCTTCATTGTACTACTCCTGTCCCCTATACTGCAGTTTTGCTATAGTTACACATCTTACTGTAAACCTCTCTTTCCTAATGCCACCATTATATATCAACTACTTCCTTTCCTAACCTCTCTTTTCAGCCTTCTCATTAATAAGGACCTTGTCCTCCCTCACAATGAAAATCCCCTTCCTACTCCCCCCCCACCAGCTTCTTATTCTTACTTTGTTTACCCCTTCTCTACTTCCTTCCGCACATCCAAATAATAATGCTAAGCCTCTCCCCCCAACTCTTGGCCCCTATTTTCATCCTCACCATAACTCCTACACCCCCACTCAAAAACTGGTCCTATTTTACTCAACTCCCAACTGTGTCTGTTCTATCAGTGCCTAGCCTCTTTGCCTTCCTTCGTCTTCTAATCTCCTACACCCTTTCTCCTCCATCTTCCACTCCCTCCCCCAAACCCTCCTCACCTCTCAAATGCCTTAAGCTTCACTACCTCATCATAGCTCTCCTCCATCTCTCGTCTGGGGATATTCACCCCAATACTGGGCCAAATGCACCAAGTGCCACTAAAGCCACCTTTTCTACATACGTTTCCCACTCTTGTACCCCCATAGCCATCCCAAATGGTTTGAAAATCACACATTTAAACATCTGTAGCCTCCTACCTAAAATTGACCTTTTGAAAACCCTAGAAGTCTCTTTTAAACCAGATATCCTAATTCTAACTGAAATCTAGCTCAGTGCAAGATACCTGATCACTCTATCACCATCCCCAGTTATACCATCTCCAGGTAAGATCGACTCAGCAGGGGTGGTGGTGGTGTGGTCATGTATATCCTGTCCTCTTTAAAATTCACCACAATTCTATCATCCTCCCTCTCAGCAACTTATGAAGCATTAGCCATCTGTATCACCCTGTCCTTCACCATCCTAATTTTCATAGCCGGTGGGTGTCTGTTGTCGCCCAGGTACCCAGTCCTCAGCTGCTATAGATTTCATAACTGCCATAACATCTTTCCCTCAGTCAGGTGAAACTTCCATTCTGGGTAACTTCAGTCTAAACTGGTTGTACCCCTCTACCACCAAGACACAAAATGAAGTTGCAGCCCAAATATCTCACACAACTCATTCTTGAACCTACCTGTCCTAACGATAAGACTCAAAATCACGCCTTGCTAGACTGGGATCTCACCTCCCACCCCCCATAGAGTTGTTAAGTCTGGTATCCTACCAGATGCCCTCAGTGACCATCACCCTATCTTCCTGGTTAGGAAGGTCCACAAACCCAGACCCCCACACAAACTCTTAGAGCTACGTTCCTAAAAATCCCTAGATCATGACCATCTTCACCACAAACTTGCCCTCTTAGACTGGACTCCTCTATCCTCTGCCCCCTCTATCGACCTTGCCCTTGCCTACTTTAAAGAAAAATTCTTAGAAATCTGGAACTCTTTCACTCCTTTCAAACGCTCCGGGGTACACAGCGACCACCTCCCCTGGATAACCGCAGAATTGTTGGCCTGCCTTAGGGAAAGGAATTGTGCCTGGAAGAAACACAAAGCATCTCAGCCCCCTAGTGATTATGCTTTATACTGCCAACTTCAAAACTTTTGCACAAAAGCCACTAGATTAGCCAAGTCTGAATATTTTAAATTTGCTTTCCTAACTAATATAAACGCACCATCTAAATTCTGAAAAGTGGTCCGTCCATGCTCTCTTCTCACCCGCTCCCAGTCCCCATCCCCAGTGCTTAAAATAAAAAATTCACTCATGACTGACCCTTGCTCCATGGCTGAGGAATTTAATTCCTACTATACTTCTTGTGCCAAGACCCTTCTAAACTCCCTTCCCACTATCTTCCTCATTCCCTCACCCTCTACCACTGTCAACCCTCCCCCCACTAGTTTTCCAAACCTTTTATTTCTACCCCATTACCCCTGTTGAAACCCTAAACAACCTCCACTCTCTCAACCCTTCAAAAGGTTCCTCTCCTGATGAACTCGACCCTAAGCTCCTCTTTCTCTCAGCACCGGCTATTGCCTATCCCCTCTCTATTATTCTAAATCTCTCCTTTTCATCTGCCTCAGTCCCCTCATCAAGGAAACATGCTGTAGCTCTCCCACTTCCTATAGGTGGTGACCCCACATCGCCTTGTAACTATCATCTCAGTTCCCTCCTTCCTACCCTTGCTAAAATCTAAGAACACTTGGTTCTCGCTCAGTTTATTTCTTTTCTTTCAGACTCCTCCTTCTTCACACCGTTACAATCTGGTTTTCATAAAAAAAACACTTCACCACCACCTCCCTACTCAGGCTCATTGACTCCATCCTGACAAGAATGGAATATGGCCTTATCATTATAGCCATCTTTTTTGACCTTGCAAAGGCTTTCGACTCTGTCTCTCACACTCTTCTTCTGGACTCCCTTTCTGTTGCTGGCCTGTCTACTGTGGCCACACATTGGTTCAGGGCTTACCTAACTGGCAGAACCCCATCAGTCAGGATCGTGGACTCCATCTGCCCTCCCCATCTCTACCTATTGGCACAGGACTCCTCCAGGACTCAGTATTCGGTCCACTACATTTCTCCATCTTCTTAAATGACCTTCCCTAAGTCTGCTCTCCTTCCTCCTCCATACACATGTACGCTGATGATACAGTCTTGTTTGCATCTGGCACATGTCCCTCTGATGTTGCATCCAGTCTTCAGCATGATTTCAACCAAGTTCAGCTTTGGTTTGCTTCCCATCAGCTCTTCCTTAATGATAAGAAGACAATCTTCATGACTTTTGGCACTAGGCAGATACTCCCTAGGCTTCCTGACTTGCCTTCTTTCCACATTCTGGATGGGACTACCCTTGAAGACACTACCTCATTTAGATACCATGGAGTTTGGTTGGACCAACACCTCAACTTCTCTGAACACATAGATGATATCCTGAAAAAACTGTGCCCGAAGCGTGGTGCCTTTTTCAGGAACCATAGCAGCATTCCTCTTATGGTTAAGCATGAACTCATCCAAAAGATGATTCTCCCCATTTTTGACTACTGTGACATAGCCTGTGGTGCCACTCCTGAATCCTGCCTGGCCAGATTGGACACTCTCTTTAACTCCTTCTGCCATTTCACTCTTGATGCTCCCTTTTGTTCTCACCGCTGTGATCTCTGTCATGCTCTGTCCTTTCCCACACTGGCAAATAGATGCCTCTCCAGTTGCATCAAACTGACCTCTGAATTCTAACTAGGTGAACTCCATCCCTACCTCTCCTCATCTCTCTCCATCCCTCCCCCACCCTCCCATTCCCTCAGATCCTATGACACTCACACTTTGGTTATCCCCCATCGCTCTACCCTCATTGGTTAGCCTGGAGTTGCCCACTGGTTCCCTAAAATTTGGAACTACCTCACCCCTCAAATATGTCACTCTTCCTCCGCGTACTCCATCAGTTCTGCCCTACATAACTATCTCTCCCCTAGCTGTTCCTGTTATAATCCTCCCTAGGTTCTCTCTTTGTCTAGTTCCTGTTCCTATATTAATCCCTTCTCCTCAACCTCTCCTTTCCTCCACTTCCCTCTCCACCCCAATGTCCTCCCAAATATCCAGCCTTCCTTCTAAATACTTCTGTCTTTTCCTGCTATCTCTCCCACTGTCTTCCTCCTCTTCTCCAACTTGTCTACTCACTTTCTCTTTCTCCTCCTTGCCTGCCCCCACTCCCTTTGCAGGGTCCTAAACATCCTGAAGGGTGAAAGGGTTTAACCTCATCTATGATATGATCACATCAAAATAAAGCACTTTCCCATCTTCCCCCTTCCCTTGCATTTAATCTTTTTGTCTTTTTGTCTCTGAGTATTAACTCTGAAACTCTATTGCATTCTGATGTACTTTGCCTCATTCTGCTGCATGTACTACCTGTTTCAAGACCAGTCTTTCTCAGCTGTTAAACAATATATATTTCATAAATCTTAATGCCTGTTATCCTTACCCCTTCATTCCATCCCCTTTGCAATCCAGTTGTATAACAGTGCTGTCAACCTGCTGTTTACCAAACACAATTGGTCAGTCCCTATAAAATTGTATGTATCTCTGTGTACTACTGCTTAATGTTTGTTACCAAATTTAACTGTTGTTTTCTGTCAAATTGTATGAATCTCTGTTTCCATCATAATTATATTCCCTCCACCCAGGTCACATCATGAGATGAGCAGCTTGTTGTTCAATATGCCTTCTTGATGAAACATTTCAATAAATAAAAATAAAGGTCTTCACTGTTTTCCCATTGATGTGCAAATGTGACACCATCTCTGCAGCAGGTGGTCCATAATATTTAACCAGGAAAGTTTCTGCTGTGAGTTGAGGATGGATGGTGGCTCTCCTTCCATTGCCATTCAATCTTTCCTTGCATCTTCTGCTATCAGTTCTGATATCTGTCACTCATTGCTTAATTCAGTCTCTGTTTGTTTCTAGTCATCACTAGTTGCTGACAGGCTATCCTTTCTCAGGCTCTGTGGTCACTACTTCCTACTTTATACTTTTTGGGGCTCCTTCCTAAGATACTTTTAGCCTAATGGAATTGTGTTTCCATATCACCTCTAGGAGTGGAACCCTCCTAAAGAGGTTTCCTTTGCCTTCACAGTACCCCAAAATGGTGGTAGTTTCCTGTGGAACAGAGATTGCAAACAGCCAAAGTGTTCATCTATGATAATTAACAACACATTAATTCAAATACCTTCAGATTATCAAAAAGTTGAACAAGCATAACTCCTCACTGAGTTGCATAAGCCCATTGAATTGAAAGGATATGCCTGCAGTTCAATGGGTGGGAGCTATCATTCATGCCCACTGCTTGAGCTATCTATGTCAGCTCCTCCCAGCCTCATCCAGAAGCATTGTTTCTTTCCCCACCATCCTTCAATCCTCCTCCAGTGGAGTACCTCTGTCCTCAGGGCTTCTTCATAAGGAACAGTAACTTTAATGTAAAGGAGTTACATTCCTGCAGCACCTCTGGGGTGGAACCCACCTCAAGAGGGTTCCTTTGCATTTGCAGTACCCTGAGAGGGTGGTACAGTAGTTCCCCATGGAACAGAGGTATAAATGGCCACAGAAGGACATTCTCACCTGAAGGGCAAATGCTTATGACAATCAACAACACATTCATTCAAATACCTTCAGAAATAAAGTTACACAAGCATATCTCCTCACAGAGTTGTGTAAGCCCATTGAATGCTGAGTTAATGAGATATTTTGTGAAACTGAATTGAGATAATTCATATGTATATATATATATATATATATATATATATATATATACGGTGAAACACTAGTTAAACAGACCAGCCTTTTTGGCTGTCTTTCACACTTTGGTGGTATTGTGTCAACTCCCCCTCACAAAGAAGCAGAGGTAGGAGAATGGGTAGTGGACCGACAACCCTAATGTGCACCCGATGCGGGTTGGGGTGTGGGGGGCCATGGGGCTTTCAACCCTAACACTGAATTTCCTCACTTTTGTCGGTGTGAAACAACCCTAACTAATGCATTAAATGGAGTTTTTTGCCTCTAATTTCCCTTCTTTTTGAGAATGATAACTAGAAATAGTGAATGTAATGTGGCGGCTGGAGCAGGAGCACGGGGCCCTTTGGGTCCCGTGCTCCAACCACATGATGTCTTGTCACATAGTAACATTGTGCCCGCAAACGCAAATAGTAATGAGCATGGTGACGCAAAGCGAAACAGAAAGAGAAACAGTAGTGTAGACAGAAATCTTAAAAACAACACAAAAGCAAGCGTAAATGAAAACGCAAAGGGTAACGCAATTGGTGGCATAGACGTGAACAGTAAGTGAAATGGGAATGGAACTGCAAGCGAAAATGGTAACGGTAACAGTAATGTAAGTGCACAGGCTGGTTTTCCCCAAAAGCTGCATAAAGAAAGACAGTAAGTGCAAAGAATGTATGTGTAATAATGGTACTCTGAGCAGAAAATTAGGAGATGGAATACTAAATTGCTTATATCTCAGGAACCGTACAACGTAGAAAAAGAATTTAAAAGTCTATGATTTATGACTTTCCTGGCTAGTTTTGTACTTAGCTCCAAAAAGTCCATATCTCGCACTGTTTCTGAGATACGGGCCCTGAAAGGCGTGGCAAACGGGGTAATGTTATCCTATGGGGAAAAAAAGAGAAGTTCGGAGTGCCATAACTTTGGCTCACTGTAATATGTTTTCACCAAACCACAAAAAGGCACATCTGTGTGATGTTTCCTGTGTTCCCTCCAAATTTCAGCCCAAAAGATCAAACCGTTATTTTGCAGCAGGGCGCCAAAGGATTCCTGTAATGCATCGGACGCCGTAAAGTTATCCTATGGGAAAAAGTGTCAACTTTGGAGTGCCGTAACTTTGCCGTCATGTAATATTTTTTCAATAAAACAGTGAAAGGCAGATCTGTGAGATGTTGGCTGCGTTCTCTCCAAATTTCAGGCCAAAGCACCGAACCGTTCTTTTGCAGCAAGGTGCCAAAAGAATTGCTGTCATTTTCCCAAAGCCTAGAAAAGTACTGTCGAAGTTTGCGAAAGCTTTCGCAAATTCATTCGATACTGTCGCTAGTGCGACAGTACTTTGTGAAAGTACTTTTCCAGAAATTTGAAAAACATGTTTCTTGGCTGTTTTACCCCAAAGTAAAGACAGAGCTAGCATCCTCATGGTCCGACTAGGTGAATACAAAAAGAATTAGGTTGCTAGAGGGTCCCAATTTTAAATGGCAAGCATTTATCTGATCGCTAACTGAAAACAAAATGGCGGATTTGCGACAGTAAAAGGGCCATTTGCGAAAGTAAAAACTGCATTTGCGACACTGTCGAACTTTTTGTTAACTTTTGCCATTGACTTATAAAGGGAACTTGTTTTTTGAATAACTTTTGAACAGTTTAATATTTTTTCATGAAATCTTCAAAAGGCACATCGGGGACCATGGCCACACATTCCCTGAAGATTTCAGACCAGTCGCACAAACCATGGGACCTGTAGGTGTGACCGTAAAATTCCAGGAAAGTGTAAATGTGCACGCAGATCATGCTTAATAACTTCACAGCCGTATATGCAACCGGTAGGAAACTTGGCAGATCCCAAAGCGTATGGGTCTTGATCGTGTATTCCAAATTTCAGGCAAATCCGACAAACAGTTGCAAAGTTATTAAGGTGCAAAATGTTGGGTTTAACATGTAAATGGCTCCTCAACCCTAACTATAGTGGCACTACCGTGCCACTATAATATATATATATGTATGTCAGACAGACGAGGCACACTGATGAGTCCTGGTAGGATGAAACATGTGTATGTGTCTTCTGTTAACACCCTTTGGAAACTGAGTGAGAGGCCTTTTCGGCACCATGCATTTCTGCTTGAAGTTTAACCAGCATAATATTCTGTGGTGATTTGCATATTCAGCGCATGATGCTTTGCATTATGGGGGTATGTGTGGTTTTGTATTTCTTTGAATCTTGGCTTCCCAGCCAAAGCCCTTTGGGGTAAACATTGCCTCAGTGCTTGCGTGCTGAGGTTCTTTGTCTTTTATATATATATATATATATATATATATATATATATATATATATACACACACACACACACATATGGCACAGTCGTGCCCCTATAGTTAGGGTTGAATAGCCTGTTGAACCTCAAATGTTGCACTTTAATAACTTTGCAACCAATTAATGGAGTTGCAAAATATTTGGTATGTGCTGTCCTGTGGGGTAGAACTCTTAATGTGGCAAGTTTAATTTCAGTTGGACGTGCGGATTCTGAGAGCCAGACAGTGTAGCAAAGTTAAAAGTCACCACTTTTTGAAGTTTTTTCCTCATCTTCTTGTGCCCAAATGGTGTGGAATTTTGGTGCGATTTTTTATTGTAGAAAGGATTGGGTAACAAAACTGCCAGGGTTTGTTTGGTGCAAAAATATTAACCTGTTACAAAGTTATTAAATTTTTCAGTTACCATTATTTCCTAAAGGAAGTTCATTCTTCAGGATAGAGGTAAAAAGTTAGACAAAGAATTTTCTCTCATGAAATTGGATTCATTCCTACAAGATCCATTCCTTTTTCATGAGAATGAAATCCTTTTTCGTGAGGAAAAAAAATCCCTTTTTGTGAGCCACCATCTTATTTTTTCTTCCAACTACGAATGGTGGAAAATACGTAAAACTGTTGAGATTTTTAAAAATAAACATCAGAACCTAGCTAAACGGAATCTGTTTAGCTAGATTCTGATTTTTGTTTTTGATAATTGTGCCCAATATGCCCATTTCTCAGCACCCAAAATCCTGGGTGCCCAGCTTAGCGAGAGGAGCACTTCCCCACCGTTCTCTGTATGAGAATTCCTGGAATTTCTTCACTTCTACAGCCTCAGCTGAAGTCCTGCTGCTGACTACAGTGTTAGCTGTGAGCTGCCCCTTTCCCTGGTGTCTAGTGGCACCCCCACCTGCCGATCGCTGTCCCTGGTGTCTTGTGGCACCCACCGATTGCTTTCCCAGGTGTCTAGTAGCACCCACATTCCCCAATCACTGTCCCTGGTGTCTAGTGAACCCCCACCCTCCAATCTCTGTCCCCTAAGTGTTATTTTAGTCCCCCCTGCACATTGTTTTTTATTTTATTAAGTTAATTGTGGCAGCTGGAGTGATTGATGTCTGGGGCAGTGGAGGACTGAGACACACAGTAACACTACCTGGAGTACATGTTTGGGTTGAGGCGATCAGTGGGTGGATTGAAGCGCAGCTTCAGAGATGGAAAGATACTTTCACTTTATTTTTGTTATGCAATCAAGAACCAGAATTTCTGAACTGATTACAATTTATGAAACTGAACTGATTGTTTCTTATTTTTTTTGCCTGAAACCCATCACTGAAGTATGCAAAGTGAACAATGAATGACATGCAGCAATTTCATAGAAAAATTCAGCCCAGTTATTATTATGTAGTAATCACTTCTGGAAATAGTATGTAGTACCTGCATTGCTACTATGATACAATGACCATTTTCTTTTAGAAATCATCATGTGTTATCTCCAAACCATCTGCACAACAGTATGGATTTCTGAGGGTAAACTCACAGCTAAATGTGCTTTCAACAATTGAACACCATGCTCTTATACTTTCCCTCATTGAGAGATTTTTTTTTCAAATACAGAACAAAGATGTGAAATGCAGTGAATCAGGAGCAGATCTGCTCTTTAGTCCATTCTAGGACCAGATGAATTCATAGAAATCACAAACGTAACTCTCAGTGTCACTATTATGTTATCTTTCCACTGAATGGCAACACAACATTGACATTCCAGAGATAGTGGAGATTATCAGACCACCCTTTCCCCTTATGCTACTAGTGTACCACTCAATATCACAGGCATTCCTTATCATGAAATTTGAGTATCCTATGTAGCAAAGCAGCCAATAGCACTGTACAAATCCAGCACCATTCACAATCCAATCTTATTTATTACTGTTGTTTTGTCAATCAGCATGATTCAACTGTTAAATGAACACTGTCTGCCCCTTCAGCATAAGATTGTTTCTGGTTCACAAACCAGATTTTACAATGACCAGACATACAGTAACACTACCCGCAGTGAGCGGTTAGATTGCGGTGATCTATGGGTCATCTGAAGGGATGCTTAGAAAGATGAGTGTGTAATGGATGGACTCTGTATCTCAAGGGCCATCTTTGCATACCTGTAGTCACGTAGCAATAAGAGATAAATTAAGTCTCTTAAGCACCTCTTTGCTGTTCCATTACTGGACTGCCTAACCAGGCTGGAGTTAAAAATTGACACAGTAACCACTCAGCTTTCTTCTGAGCTATGAACTCCAGTGCAGTGGGTTACTTCTGATTATAAACTTTCTTTTTCTTTTTCATCCTGGAAAAAGAAAACAGACCCCTGGCATCATTTTTTAAGCCTGAAGAAAAGAAAATGATCCCTTGTCTTCTCCGCCATCCCCCTTCCCCATCCTGACCCTCCCACTGAGCACCCATCACCCCACTCCCTGCTTACCCTATACTTAGTACTGGAGGTCATGGGCTGTCATTTTCTGTAGACTGAGACATGTCTGCTCTCTTCAAAGCTGAAACACAAACTGAGGAATCAAGCTAAGTACAGTATAATGTATTTCAATGGCATTTTGAACTTATGTTCGCAACTTTGCCATTTTTGAGTTTGAGCATGTGTGTCAAACTCCTTGAGATAGTGACTTTTGAGGGGTGTGACACTGTCTGTCTAATTCTGAGTGTTCTTCAATGGGCTTAACAGTATCACACCAATCATCAGCTAGGCTGGTCATGATGCTGTTTTGCCTGAAGTGGTCTGCACTTGAAAAGAAAAAGGCACACCAATCATGTGGTGTTTTTTTCCTTTAATCTGCAGATCACTGCTCAGCAAACAGCTGTTTGTATCACGATCAGCCTGGTTGACACCTCCAGACCCCCCCCCCTCGCCATCCCTCTGGTCCCTTGCTGATAGGTAGGAGGAGGCACTTTCTTTGCCTGCCTCCTCCACTTCCCACTGACTCCTTTTGCTTGTTTTCTCCCACCCATGTAGAGTAGGCCACAGCCTGAGCTCCATATGGGCTGGGAGTATACAGTGCCTGAAGGCACTTTCACTATAAGCGTGATTGCACTAGCGGACCCCCCTCTGCCTGCCGACATTGGGGTGTTCAATCTCCTTGTCAGCATGTATCCCCCCAGTACTCTGGCACACTGTGAGCCCACATCAGTGAGCTGAAATCCATGCTATGAATTGTCTACCTGTAAAAAAGCAGTCCCACAATGTACCTTTTTTTAAAACCTGAAAAAAAAGAAAACTGTCCCTCATTTTTCCCGCCAGACCCCTCCCCCAACCCGCACCCTCACTCTGTGCACCCCATCTCTCTGCACCCCTCTCACCCATACTTACCTCTGGAGGTCAGGAGTAGCAATCTTCTGTAGACCGGGAACATGTCTGCACTCTTCAGAAGCTGACCGCAAACTGAAGAAAATCATGGTAAGCCCTGTAATGACATTCAATGGGGGGTTTCAACTTAGGTTGATATCTCAGCCACTTTTTGGAGTTTTGGTCCCAAATTTTCAATATGGGGTTCTTCGGATTCAACCTCATGAACATAGTCACTGTCATTTCATTTCTCAGTCCCAAAAGGAGATTTCATGGTCATTGCACGAAATCACCTTTTGGGACCAATTAATGAAATGTCAGTGCCACTGTTGATGAGGTGGGATCCCAAAAAGCCCTTGTTGTAAATTTGGTGAAAAACTCCCAAAAAATGATTGCATTACGAGTGTCCAGTGTGCAGTTTCTTAGCACACTCATAACGTCATCAGTTTTTAAGATTTTCACTCCAAATTTCCAAAATTACTATTTTTTCACACACACACCCTTATGAACAGTACAGCTGTCATTTTTTGCATCATTCCCGAAATGTGTTTTTGCACCCGTTGCACAGAATGGCACAGTCACTGAGCAAAATCAACTTTTCGGACAGAGTAACAAAATTCCAGTGCCACTATTCATGAGGGGAGATCCCAAAAAGGCCAGGTTGAAAATTTGGTGAAAACATTCAAAAAAATGACTGAATTACAAGCTTGCATTGCACAGTTTCTATGCACATTCATAACTTAGCCACTTTTTTCATATTTTCACCCCAGATTTTCAATATTTCCATTTCTTTACATGATCTCATGAACAGTATAGCTGTCATTTTTTACATCCTGCCCAAAATGTGTTTTCGCACCTATGGTGCCAAATGGAATATTCACTGTACTAAATCACCTTTTGGGATGAGTAATGAAATGATACTGCCACTGTTCATGAGGTGAGGTCCCAAAAAGTCCATGTTGAAAATTTGGAGCAAAAATGCCAACATGTTATGATTAGCGAGTTAGGGTTCCCAACCATAACACCCACCCTGGACAGACTGGCAGGGGTCTAATGAAGTAAACCAGTGCTGGAAGAACATAAGAAATGTGTGTAGAGAGTGATGCCTTTAACTGCAAGGTAGAGGAATATACACAGAAAAATATTGGAGGCATGTACAACAGCAATACCAACAGTGAACTTTCTGCATTGACAAATGCATATTTGGATTTTATTCACCAAATTTTTAACATGGCCTTTTTGGGACCCCACTTCATGCACACTGCAACTGATATTTTGTTAATCAGACCCAGAAGTTGATTTTGTGGTCGCTGTGCAAAATCAGCTTTCGGGACAGAATAATGACATTTTTCCACCAGTGTTCATGAGGTGCGGTCCAGAAAAGGTGATGTTGAAAATTTGGTGAAAAGATTCCTTAAAATGCCCAAGTTTTGTGCATTTGTTGAAAATTTTCTATGCACATGCATAACGTTAGTGATTTTCAATATTTTGACTGCAAATTTTCAACATTGCCATTTTTTCACTGCACCTCATGAACAGTACAGCTGTCATTTTTCACAACCTGTCTGAAGCATGTTTTCACACTTGTGGTGTGGAATGGCATTTTGGCATGGATTTGAAAATGTTAACTTATGGGGTTTATGATATGGGGTCATAAGAAGACTATGTTGAAAATTTGAGGTCAAAATTTGAAAAAATGCTAAAGTTATGACCATTTGTTGCAATTTTACTGTGACCACTTGTAACTTCGGAAATGTTAAGCATTTTTACCCCAGATTTTCAACATAGCCTTCTTATTACACCACCTCATGTATGTCACAGCTGTCAGTTTTCAAATCCTGGCCAAAATGTGTTTTCACACCTGTGGCATGGAATGGCATTGCAGTCATGCAGAATTATCTTTTGGTGGGTATTCAAAAACTTTCTGTACAGGATACATGAGGTTGGGTAATAAGATGGCTATGCTGATTATTTGGTCACTGTTGTCCTACAAATGGAAGTGCAGGGCCCGGAGGACCCTGTGCTTCAACAGCTACAAACATTTATGCATCTATGGAGGGATGGGAGTGCAGGGTTGAAAGGGCCCTGCGCTCCCACAGTAAAATAAGGATACTATTATACTATCTCAAAAAGTAAGGAAATAAGTTGCAAAAAACTTTGTTAATACTCCAGTTAGGGTCAAAGTGACTAAAGTTTGAAATGAGATGTTAGCATTTCTAACATCTCCAACCTCCCAATCAGACAGGAGAGACAGTGGTGTGCCTTGGCTTCAAGCCTAACGCCCACCCCTGCTCATAAAGTCTACACATCTGACCTTATTAACAGATGAAATGGGTGAGTGTTTGGCTTAAGAAGACCAAGACACACTCCACACCTGCTCTCCTGCCTAGTTTGGGAGGGTGGGGTGTTAAGGAAACCCTAATGTCTCATTTCCCAGTTTTTGCCACTTCTACTCTAACTGGAGCAATAATGAAGTTTTTTGCAACTTGTATGTTATAGGGGTATGGTCGTGCCCGTATAGTTAGGGTTCAACGGTCACTTCCCTGTTAAACTCAAAGTTTTGCACTCTAATAACTTTGAGCCATTCAACTGATTCACATGAAATTGTGCACCAACAATCAGGGTTCAGAGATCCCTGCTTGTGACAGGTTTTATTCCTGTTGGTTGCATGGGTGGGGAGATACGGAGTGTCCAAAAATGTGAAAATTACCACTTTCTGTTAAATTCTTTCTCAGCACATTTCTCAGGAATGGCTTGGATGTTTTTTAAGGTATATAGGTCTGGGGTCAAACATGTGCCTTTAGAAGGTTTGGTGAAAAAAACATTAATCCATTCAAAAGTTATTAAATTTCAGTTTTCCATTATTTCCTATGGGAAAATTTAGGTGTGAGGCTCGAAATAGGATTCTTGTTTGTGAAATAGGATTCTTTACCACAGTTTGTGCTTTAATAACTTCACAGCCATTCAAGTGATGTGCATGAAATTAGGCATGCTCCATCAGAGACTACAGATCTCTTGATGTAGCAAGTATTGCTCCAGTTGACTTTGTGGGTGCGGAGATATGGGCTCTCACAAAATGTGTAAATTACCATTTTTTATCAAATTTTTTCTTCACTTCTGTGTTAAACTGAATGTTTGCACTTTAATAACGTTGCACCCATTCAAGCAATTTGCATGAAATTTGGCATGCATCATCAGGGACAAAAGTTATCTTGATGAAGTAAGTTACATTCTAGTTGGATGTATGGGTGTGAAGATATGGAGTCTCTAAATGTGTGCAAATTACAATTTTTGCCAAATTCTGTCAATGTTTTGTGCAAAAACGGTGTGGAATTTTGGTCTGAAATGTTTAGGGTATATAGGTCTTTGGTCACAGTGGTGTCATTGGAAGGTTTGGTGAAAAAATATTAATTCATTCCAAAGTTATTAAATGTTAAAGTTTCCCATTGTTTCCTATGGGAAAAGTTACATATGAGGTTCGAAACAGGATTCTTGATAGCGAAACAGGATTCTTGATCACAAATGTGGAATCCTAGTTCGTGTTGCCACCATCTTGTTTCCATTAGCAAGGTAAACAAACTTAAATTTAAAACTAATAAAAGGCTTTGGTAAACATCCACAGTTGTGTTTACCTAATCAGGGCCCATAGAATTGCATTCTGGGGTTAGCGTTTTGATTACTTTGTGAGAAATGTTTTTTTTTTAGCTGTGGAAATCCTGTTTCACAAAGTTCAGAAAACTTTTACCATAAAATAGGATCCTTTTTGCAATACGCAAAGACTGGATTTTCTTTTACCGCAAATTGTGAGAAAAGATTTGTTAAAACAGGATTCTATTTCACAATTTCTAAAAAAATTAATTGTACATAGCTTTTTCTTTGTCACTTCATAGCAAAGAAATAGTTTGGAATTTTGGGCCAACATTTTCAGGGTAGAAAGGGCTTGTTCCACAGATGTGCCTTTTGTTGGCTTGGGGAAAATATATTACTTAGGCATGGAGTTCTGCAGATTTGAATTTTGGTAGATTTACCATGGGATAACATTGTACTGGGAGCTTTATGAAGCAGTTTCTTTGTCACAGTTTTGCAATTTTGCTCTGAAATGTTCAGGGTAAAGGAGACTTGTGCTGCCAATTTGCCTTTTTTGCGGTTTTGAGAAAATATAGTGATTTGGGGTCATGTTACACAGCTTTCAAATTTTGCTGTTTTCTATATGATAAGATTGCAATATGAGGTGTTTTTTTAGGCTGTAAACTATGGGATGGCAGCCCAGGCCCACCACTACTTTATCTGAAACATTTTGCATGGATGAGAGTGCTTAATATCATTATGGACTGGGCCCTGTGCTCCCACATGCAAATAAGGATACAATAATGGTATAATCGGAGCACAGGGCCCTCTGGGCCCTTCTCTCCCATAGGGAAATAAGGAAAGGATTGCACTGCATCAAAAATTATGGATACATGGGAGTGAAGGGACTGGAGGGGCAGGACCCAGAGGGCCCAGCACTCCCAGAGACAAATTTTTATTTATTTATTGAAGTTTTGGAATAATACCTTTGAGCTTGACAGCTCATTTGCAAAGGTTCCATATCTTATAGGAGTGCATACAGTAAACAACAAGGAGTAAAGTACAAAGATAGTGCGATCAGAAATTAAAGGTTTATAGATAGGTATAGGATTTAAACAATCCAGTATAGTAGTTTTTTTTAAATGGTACATGGTTCCTAAGGTAGAAAGTTCCAACAATCAAATGGCACAGGAGTAGTACAGAAAATTGCCATAAAGGGGACTTCCCAGCCCAGGAGAGGTGGGACATAGTATAATGGAAGTGGGGTTAAGTTGGTTATAAGGAGTAAGGATGGGAGGGGATTATAGAAGATGCCACCCAGAGGGTTTTGCCAGTAAAAAGGTGATGGATACGCTAAGAGATATGAGAGAAAAGGTAAGAGAAGTAGGGGTAGGGGAAATTAGGAAGGAGCCACTTAAAGTAATTTGTTGATTTACTTTAGTTTTAGGGATGGTTTACTGGGAGAAGTGGGTGAGATTAGGAAAAGTGCCAGTTATATTTGAGTAAGAGGACATTGGGGTGAAGGGGGGGAGGATGATAAGTGCTAGGTTAGGCAAGTAAAGGGTGTATGCCTAATTCCATTAGGTTTTAAAGTTGCAATCACAAGTGCAGAGTATGACAAGATACACTTGCAATCTGGCTTTAAAGGGGACACATTTTGGTTCCATAATCATTTCTACACCAAGAGAATTTGGCCACAAGAGGGCCCTGTGTTCGAAAGACCATTGCCCTAGTGAAGTATGGTGAAAGGGGACCTGAAAGACAACTTTACTGGGTCCTCGGGTTTGTCTAGGATTAGTTGGAAGGCTGAGAAGGCTCTGCACTCCAGGGGGTACACAGCCAAGGAAGGAATATTTTGCTAGTAGACAAACCTGGTACTGGATTCTATTAATCGAGTTGAGTCAGCCAGTGTTCGAGTAGAGCTCACATGTGTTAGTTAATTGTTGTGCACCTAGACCTAGCCTGCAGACTTTGTTAAAGGCAACCTTGACCCTCTTGAGGGCAGTATAAGTGCCAGACCCATAGACAAAAAGACCATAATCTTTGACTGACAAGGTTGAGCTATTTACTGCTATTTTTATAGCACGCTTTATGAGGCAGTGTCGGAGCCGGTATAGTAAACCTATTCTGGTATCAACTGCTTTGGCAATGTGGTCTATGTGTAATCTATAAAAGAGGTAGCAATCTAGGATGACCCTGAGGTATTTAATGTCACTGACCATTTCGAGTAACTCACCCTTGTTATTACGTATTTTGATGAGATATGACTTGTGGTGGTTTTGATGAGAGGCAAACAACATTGTCTTTGTTTTTTTTTTGTAGTTAAGTAGTAGCTTGAACTCCAAGAACCACTTCTCCACACCACAAAAAATCAGATTGCATCATGTCTTCTAGAGACCCTGGTCCTGAGTGACATGTGTACAGCACAGCATCATCTGCATAGAGCAGGATTTTGTGTTGACATGCTTTTGGAAAATCATTCAGAAACAGGCTATATAGCAAGGGGCCTAATATAGAGCCTTGGGGTACTCCAGTGGTGACATTGCAATGGTCTGATAGAACATCAAGTATCTTGACCTGCTGTGTTCTATAGGAGAGGTAACACCAGAACCTGTCCACTGAAGTGGAAGATAACCCAATGTTCGCTAATTGGCTAAGAAGTAGCTCATGGTTTACCATATCAAAGGCCTTGATGAGGTCAATGAGTGTGCCCCCACCAAGATCCCCTGGTCCAGTGCCTCATGAATATAGCTAGTAAACTCAACCAATGCTATGGTTGTGCTATGTGACTTCTTAAATCCATGCTGCTGCAGACATTGAAGGTTGTACTTGTCAAGATATTTGACAATCTGGCCATATTCTACTCTTTTGAGGGCTTTTGAAAGAGGGAGGAGAATTGAAATTGGCCGGTAGTTGGCAAGACTAGTTCTAGCACAGCTTTTAAATACCAGAGTAACCACTACCACTTTCCAGATTTGAGGGAATTTTTATTTATTTTTTTATTTATTAGGTCTAGGATTACAATACCTTTGAGCCAGGGCTCTTTTACAAAGGTTCCACATCAGGTTACAATTCAAAACATAAGACATGTAAGTCAGATTACAAATTCAATACATAGGACAAGGTTACAAAAGTGTAAGCTAAACAGAGTTACAAAGCATCTGAAAAACAAAACAAGTTTTGGAGGCTAGGTTACAAGGAGACAGTGGATGAGGTGCAGAGAGGATAGAGGACAAGAGAGAGGAAGAGTAGAGGGGGCAGAGAGCTATAGAGGAGGAGCATAGCCAGAGGCATAGTCACAGACATGACATGGGGAAGTGCATGCTAAAGGGTAACCAAGTGCTAATAGGAGAGAGAACTGCATAAGGTTAGGGAAATATTCATGGGGTCAGCTAGTGGATGCAGTTACAGGAGCTACTGGTAGTGGGAGAGAGTCAGAGCCTTGATTTAAATGCACCAAGGGAAGGAGTGGAGGAGATGTAACTGTTTAGACCATTTAGCCAGCTAGGCACCCTGTAGGCAAAACATCTTTGACCTTGTGAGGTACAACAATGTGAAACCTGCAGGAGCAGTGATTCGGACCCCCTGGTTGAGTGGGGGTTATTGCTAGGGTGCAGGAGTGCACACACTCCAGGGGGTGCAAGGCCCATAGTTATTTTCTTCTCCATGGTGCAGGTTAGGTATTTTATCCGATTGGTGAGTTGCAGCCATCCAGTTTGTGCATAGAGGTTGCATGTATGTGTGAGGTGGTGGGATGCAGTGACAAGTTGTCAGGCCTTATTGAGGGAGGTGGATATGTATTTAAGAGCGTAGCAGGGGCACAGCCATAGATGATAAGCCCATAGACAATAATGGAGACTACAGAGCTCTGAACGGTGACAGTCAGGGCTTCTGGGGTAAGATGTTGCCTATGCAGGAAGAGAAGGCCAAGGCGAGTATTTGCTGCTTTGGCTATAGAGTCAATGTGGGCACTGTAAGTTAGATGAGGGTCTAGAGTGATCCCAAGGTACTTAAAGGCTTGAACCTGTTCCAGGGTGACTCCATGACTTGTTTTGATTGATAAGGGGTGCAGTTTATGCTTGTTATGAGAGCTGCTGAACATCATAGACTTTGTTTTCTTAGTATTGAGCACCAGACTGTGATTTGAGTACCAATTTTCAACAGATGTGAAGCCAAGCTGAAGGTTGTCTTGTAGAGGCTTAGGATCCTTGTGGGAGGCAAGAATTATAGCATCATCTGCATAGAGGATGATTGTTTCAGAGCAAGAATTTGGAAGGGAGTTCAGGAACAAGCTGAAAAGTAGGGGGCCCAGAATGGTAGAATGGATCCCTGAGGGACACCTAAGTGAACAGACCTGGTATCAGAGATGACGTCTGTAATTTTTATTCTTTGAGACCGGTTCTCCAAGTAGCTTTTGAATCAGGCAGTGGAGTCAGGAGAGATCCCAGATTTCAGAAGTTGCACAAGCAGTAGGTGGTGATGGACAGTGTTGAACACCTTAGTCAGATCGATAAAAATGGACCCAATTAACTGACCATTATTTGGTGAGCTGTGAAGAATGCCAGAGAATTCCAATAGGGAAGATGAGGTGCTATGTCCTTTCCTGAAGCCAAGTTGTTGCGAGCACAGGATATTGTATTTGTCCAGGAAATCTGTGAGCTGATCTGCTGCAATACGTTCAAGGGCCTTGGAGAGGGGTAGCAATATAGAGATCAGACGGTAGTTTCCACAAGTGGCCCTGTCACCACTTGGGTAACAGTGGCAGATTTCCATTTGTCAGGGAACTGGCTGAGCCTAAGTGAAAGGTTGAAAATATATGTCAGTGGCTGTAACATCTCATCAAGGGTGAGGGACAGCAGTTTAAGGTCAAGTGTATCACTGCTGGATCTGGATTTGGTGATGGCTTTGGTAATGTATTTGTGGGCTTCATGCATCTTAACTGCTTTGAAATAGAAAGGCGGGTCGCTAGAGGAGGAGGAGGAGGCATTGGGGGGAGGAGAGGGAGAGTCATAGTCCTTGAAAAAGTCAGAAGGGAGAACACTGCTGAGATTGGTGAATGCAGTGTTGAGGGTATTTGCTATGATTTTAGGGTCAAGCGTAGAGATGCAGCGAATTTAAATTCCACTGACGAAGTGAACACGAAGTGGGTACTTCACTTTGCCAATCTGCTATGCAGAGTGGGCAATGCAAAGTGCTCACTCCGCCTTGTCATTACCACTTCATTAGGCAGAATAGCAATGTGAAGTAAGGCGAAGTCATTGTTTTTAATGGTCTTCGCGTTCCTCATTATGATTTTAAGTGATCCACTTGGTGTTTCAGATTTGGCAGCTCCCCCACACATCACATGGCTTGTAGTACTGTGAGTCACATGCTCTTTAACTAGGCAGGAAGAAAGTGAGTCATACAAGCAGACACATTTACTTTCTCCTGTGCAGACGGAGAGAGAGTAGTGTGTTTTGTGACTGCTGATACTTTGAGATCAGAGTGAGGAGGAGATTTAAACTTTGATTTAGACCCAACAGCTTTTTTAAAAGCTACATTTTTTTGTCTTTTCTGTACTCTTTTTTTACTTAATTTGTTCTTTCTGTAAATTTTATTTTTCTTACCTTTATAAGTAGTTAGTTGTTTGTCTGTGTGACTGTGTGTGTGTGTTGTGTGACAGTGTGAGTAGTAATTGCTCGGACTGAGGGAGCTCAGTAAGAGAGATGGACCAGGATGAGGGAATGTCTGGGGTGGGGGCAGCTCTGGGAGAGCGTGGTAGTGGTAAGCATCTTACCGTGCGCATGTGTGGAGGGCATGGGCACCCATTCCTGTTGGACCACTCAATACTTGTGAGTGTCCTCCTCCCGGAAGCAGGACTAGCACCGCCTCCTGTCCTGACTCTGAGGCAGTTGAACCACCACCACCACCAAGTCCAGGTTCTCTGGAGCAGGATGTGCCTATTCCCCTGGGCCCAGGTGTGGATCCCATCCCTGTTCAGCACTGTGACTAGCCGGCTGCCAGTTCATCTGGCCATCCCATGCCTATGCCTGGTCCTCCCCGCACCTCCATTGTTTGGCAGTTTTTTTACTGTGTGGGGGAACAGCAGTGTGGTCAAGTGCCGCCTATGTGAGGTGGAGGTGCGCCGTGGACCCCATGGGACTCACCTGGGGACTGAAGGCCAGTGCACCCATATGCTCAATCACCAGCAGTTGGAGTGGCAGGCTGCCACAGAACAGACCATGCCTGCACTTGCTGGCCATTCTGTGGCAGAGAGTGCAGCTGTGCATTGCAGCATCCCTAAGAAGAGGAGGGCCACAGCAGCACCTGCTGCTCCACCAGCACCCTCACCTCCCCACCACCACCACCAGCAGGTCAGCTTGTAGAATGTGTGGACCCCAGAGAACTGCATGTAACACAGGCTGACTTGGAAGTTCTCTGGAGTGCTGTTGAGGATAACAACGAGAGGGTGAGTGCTATGGAGTAGCGGCTGGATCACATAGAGGAACATCAGTTGCAAATTATGTCCATGCTGGAACTGCTGCTGGATCACCATGGGATCCCATATTTTTTTTTCCTCACACCATGTGCCCCCCCACACCTTCCTTGCTGTGTTATAAAATGTATTCCTCCACCATCCCCGACCCTTGTATGTAATTATGCTCTTTTTTTGTTGTCTTCCGTATGCGTAACACTTTGTATTCTGAGCAGTGCAAGTATATTGTACTAAACTGCATGTATGCATTCAATCTTCTTTCCAGTCTGTGTATGTACTGCAGACACTGTCCAATTCCCTGACTTAAAAACAGAAATTAATGAGTACAATGGTGGGGTGGTGAAGCATGTAGAGATACTACAAAACAGGCTTACAATACATCCAAGTAACTATTAAAAAAAATTAATGTTGTGATTTGTGATGTTATTGTGAATCGTGATTTGTGACTGCATTTGTGACCGTGATGATGAAGAAAAGTGAATGCCTACCGCCTATGGCTGTACTTCCCCAATGAGCTGTGGCTTAAAACTCCTAGAATTAAAAACACATATCAATGAATACAATGGTGGGGTGGTGAAGCCTGAAGACATACTATAAAACAGGCTTACAATACATCCAAGTAACTAGAAAAAAAATAATTTTGTGATTCGTAATGAGAATGATCGTGAATCGTGATTTGTGACTGCATTTGTGACTGTGATTATGAAGAAACGTGAATGCCTACCCCATACGGCTGTACTTCCCCGATGAGCTGTAGCTTAAAACTCCCAGACTTAAAAACTCATATCAGTGAGTACAATGGTGGGGTGGTGAAACCTGGAGAGATACTGCAAAACAGGCTTACAATACATCCAAGTAACTAGAAAAAAAAATTAATGTTGTGATTTGTAATGTGAATGATCGTGAATCGTGATTTGTGACCAGGATGATGAGGAACGTGATTTGTATCACGAGTGACTCATGATGATGGTCCTGACTTAAAAATGCATATTAATGAGTACAATGTTCATGCAGAATTAAGCACCACAACTGTCCAGTACTCTGAAGGGGAAGTTAAAGAAACAACTGTGACTTAAATTACAGATGGAGATTGGGCCCTAAATAGATGCAAATGCACAGACAGATTAAGATTGCACTGTGCACTGAAGAGATGCAGACACAAAGGCACAACACCTAACCAGTGCTCACCATCAGAAATTCAAATCTGGAAAAGAATACCTTTGCCGGTTGGGGTGGGCCACGGGAGGGGGGCAGTGTAATGCACTGCTGCAGTAACAGTCACTAATACTAGTACCAGTAAAGATACCACAAAGAAGTACAAAAAATCACACAACTGCAGTGGATAGCAGCTTCACATTGCTAAAATTATTATGTGGCACAATAAAAGGTGTCTGATTTGATGACACGTGTCACACACAAACTTACACACACACACCAAGTAATGCATAGCAAATTGAAAACTTCAGTAATATAACCACATATTTTAAACAGACTAAAATTATGCACTGTGACAGTAACAGTCACTAGTACTAGTACCAATCAAGATACCACAAAGAAGTACAAAAATCACACAGCTGCAGTGAGCAGCTTCACATTACTGAAATTATTATGCGGCACAATAAAAGGTGCCTGATTTGATGACATGCATCACACACATACTCACACACGCACTAAGTAATGCATGCAAATTGAAAACTTCAGTAATATAACCACATATTTTAAACAAACTAAAATTATGCACTGCTGCACCACAACAATCAGCAAAAAAAAGGCAAGAAATATTGAAAATATTACTGTAGGTACATTAACACAGTTATACAAGAAAAATATCACCAAAATAGAAAGCACTGTCTTTTTCTCCAAGTTAATCTACCTACACCACAGATACACTCCTCCCCAAAGCACACTTCCACTGTCTCTCGGTACACAGAATGAATGTTGTATATTAACATTCAAAATCCATACACAAACAATAAACGCTCGATGATATGAACATAGGAGGGTTTCCTATAATCGATTAACTAAAGTTTCAGCAAAACAAATGACTCAAAAAGGATTTTTTAACAGCTTTTTGAAGGTTTGAATTGCAGAGAGCTCTCAGAGCAGATTGTCTCCTACAGCTTCCTACACACACTACCCCAAACTAAGGCTGTGAGGAACAATCTAGAGCCCGTGTGACCTGAAATCCCATGAAACACTTCAAAATTCACCTTTGGAGCTTAAAAACAAGGTGAAGTAAGGTGAAGTACATTGTGTACTTCACCTTAAGATTTGATGGAGTAGTGGTTTGGGAAGGCAGAGTAATGCAAAGTCATTGTTTTCAATGGACTTCGTGTTGGTCATTAATAACGCGAACTTCGAAGTACTCCACTTCGCATTGAGGAGCACTCCATGAATTCACCTTCACTCTGTAAATCACTCCACAGAGTGATTTGGGGCCACTTCGCCCATCACTAGTCAAGCGTAGTAGACCCATTTATGTTGAGCAAGGTAGGGGAGAATTTTGGCTGCTTCCCAGTGACCTCTTTAATATTGTTCCAAAATGCCCTCACATTACCCCAGGTATCCGTGAGAGCGTTATTGAAGTAAGTAGATTTATTTTGCCGGATGGATTTGGTACAGTCATTCCGTGCATGTTTATAGTTTTGGATGTCAGTTTCTTTTCCAGTGGTTCTGGCCAGATCCCTGAGGCGATCTCTATATTTTATTTGACATAAGAGATTGGCCGAGAGCCAGAGATTGCAAAAGGCTTTGACTTCACGCTTTTTAAAAGGAGCATAGGAGTCACAGGCTGCATTGAAAGTGTTGCTGAAGTAATCCAGCACAGTATTTACATCTGTTGCTTTGTAAATAGGGGACCAGTCTTGGAGGTTGAGGCATGTTTTGAAGTGTGACAACTGCCCACATGGTAGGACTCTACTAGTGATGATATTAGGATGGGACTTGCGGAATTTGTTTGACCATTTACAGATGACAGGAGAATGGTCGCTAAGAAAATCAGGGAGGACTGAGGTATTTGTAATATGAGTTGGGTGGCTGGTAAGAATCCAATGCAGGAGGGTGCTGGTGCTGGATTTGTAGTTTTTCCTGGTTGGAGAGATGACCATCTGGGTGATATTGGCTGATGAGACAGCATCCTTATGGACCCCTGCATCAGATGTAAGCCAGTTTATACTAAAGTCTCCAAGCAGAATCATTTCAGAGTCATGAGGTTGGGACCTGGTGAATTCCAAGACAGCGTTAAGGCTATTCCCTTGTTCTTTCAGGGGGATATACACTGAGGCAACTGTGAGGGATTTGTTATGGGCACCTAATAAGATTCTAATATGGAGAATCTGCACAGCAGTTGCTGGGAGGGGAGTAGTGATGGGGTGTCCCAGTAGCGAAACTTTAAGGTAAATTGCACATCCACCACCTCTTTTGGACTTCCAATCGAGCCTGAAAACATTGTAGCCTGGAAAAGCAATAGCTAGGTCGGTAATTTTGGGTGTAAGCCAGGTTTCTACAACTGCCAGGATATCTGGGTTGTGCTGATTGGTAAAGATTTGTAGGGCATCCAGTTTGTGGAGTAGACTACAGATGTTGAGAAATGCTAAGGAGAGTGCTCCTGAGGGTTTTTCCTAGTAGCTAGAGCCGGAGGTGATTGGGCCAGGGTTAGGATGGATCTTTCCTGACAGCAGCAGGAGGAGGAGCACAAGCTTCAGGGTGCACCAGTGTAAGTCCCTGAGCATGAGTGTACATGCCTGTTTTTTGCAGTAACTTACATTAGGTTGGTGGCAGTGATCCCAGAGTGATGGCATGTGAGAGAGTGATGAGAGGATCCAGGGTCTATGTACAGTGGTAGGTGGGGACTGCCATCCACTTCAGAAGGGATCACCCAGCGGGGCCAAGCTCATGATGGAGAGTACCTTAATGATGATAGGCAGTGCCAAGTAGGATGCTGAGATGGGGAGAGGAGAAGAAAGCTCCAGGGAGGAAGAAAAGCGGAAAGAGGGATGAGAGTAAGAGAAGCAGAAATTGCAGTGCATGGAGGCACAACCTGATGTGACAGTCAAGAGGATTGTACTTTATTGTATTGGGTAAATGTGCTTATAACTGAGCCCTCTAGTGGCTAAAAGATATAATCTGCTAATGGAAAAGTCTGCACTTCAATAACGTACCTGTAATGAGTGACAGATTTAGGATCTTGGTTAGAGGTGAGAGAAGAACATCCAGGGTAAGTGCTAGTAGCTTTTTTCAATTCAATTCAACTTTATTTATTGAGCGCCTTTCAAATCCAAGGCACTGTACAAAAACATATACAAAGTAATAAAATTCCAAACATTTAAAAATGGCAGCCATGACTAACTAGAATATGCTAAATTAAATAAATATGTTTTCAAAGCAACCTTAAAACTATCGACGGTTGGACATTCTCTCAACCAACGAGGTAGAGAATTCCACAGGGTTGGTGCTGAAAAAGCAAAAGCACGAGATCCTGATGTCTTCAATCGAGCCCTGAGAATCTCCAGCAATCCCTCGTTGACGGAACGGAGAGGACAGAGGGGGCAGTAGAGAATCAGGAGATCCTTCAGGTAATCAGGTCCCTGATCATGTAGAGCTTTAAAGGTTAGTAAACCAACCTTAAAGGTGATCCGCCACCAAACAGGCAGCCAGTGCAGTTCGCTGAACACAGGCGTAATATGACTAGTTCTAAAAGTCCCAGTCAAAAGCCTGGCTGCCGCGTTCTGCACCAGCTGGAGGCAGCGGATATCAACCCCTGGTAGCCTTAGGTAGAGGGGGTTGCAGTAGTCCAGACGAGTAATGACAAAGGCATGGACCAATGTTGGAAGATCCCCTTGAGGAACCAGATGTTTCACCAGGGTGATATTCCTCAGATGGTAAAAAGAGGATTTGACAACAGCTGATATCTGAGATTTTAGGGTCAAACCATCATCAAAAATAATGCCCAGATTTCGCACCTGATCAGAGGTAGAGAGCGGTATACCACCAAGTAACAAACCTGATGGTTGTCCAGCTCCCAAACCCACCCCCAGAAGACCTGGATCCACAACCAATGCCTCAGTCTTATCCGGATTGAGTCTCAGCCAGCTGGAACTCATCCAAATTCTGATCTCCGCAAGGCAGTTATTAAGTACAGAGAGTGCATCACCCTGACAAGGGAGAAAGGACAGATACAGCTGGGTATCATCTGCATAGCAGTGGAAAACCAGACTGTATCGCCTGATGATTTCTCCCAATGGCAGCATATACACTGCAAACAACATGGGAGCTAAAATGGAGACCTGTGGTACCCCACAAGGCAGGGAGTGAGTGCCAGAGGAATAAATTCAAGTCTCTGAGACCTGTCCATGAGGTAAGAATGAAACCATTTGAGGACTGTACCAGACAGCCCACAAAAAACCCACAGGCGCTCCAATAGCACTCCATGGTCTACAGTTTCAAATGCAGCAGAGAGATCGAGAAGGACCAGAATGGTACTTGCCTTTTGATCTCTAGCCATAAGGAGGTCACTTAGTACCCGGACAAGGGCAGTCTCTGTGCTATGCCTTTTCCTGAAGCCAGACTGGAGAGTATCATAGACATTGTGAGTTATAAGATGATCATCCAATTGCAACGCAACTGCCTTTTCAATAACCTTACCAACAAGCGGCAGGTTAGAGATAGGCCGGTAGTTAGCTAGACAATCTGGATCCAAGGAGGATTTTTTAAGGAGTGGTCAAATGACCGCCTCCTTAAGGGGGTCAGGAAAGACCCCCCTCTCCAAAGACTTCCAGACAATGTCAGCAAGGATTGGGCAGATAACTTCTACACATCCTACTAAAAGAGGTGTAGGGCCCGGATCCAATCTACAACTAGTTGGTCGCATTGTTTGGATGATCTTCACAATGTCCCCGAACTCTGGCTGGCGAAAATCTAACCAGACAGACCTAGGACATGCCACTTCTAGTTGACCACCGCAATGCCCGATAGGAGAGGTCGGACCGATGCCGGACCTGATGCTGGCAACCTTATCTGCAAAAAAACGAGCAAACTCCTTGCATCTTAGCTGAGAGAAGGCTTCTCTGGGCTGAAGACAGACTGGATTGCACAATCTGTCCATGGTCCGGAAAAGCTGAGCCGGTCGATTTTGTGCAGCAGAAATCTCTCTGGACAGGAATTCTGCCTTCTTACGAGTGATTTCTGATTGATAGCTATCATAATGTGCCATCAACCTAAACCTGTCAGTATCAAGGCCCGACTTCCACCAGGCTCTCTCCAGCATTCGACCAACTCACCTTAACTCCTTCAAGGAGCCATCAAGCCAAGGGCTCCTTGGATGGAGGGCGAGAGGCTGAACACGAACAGGAGCAATTTTGTCCAGAGCATCTCCCACAGCCTTATTATAGGCTAATACAAGATCCTCTGGACTCATGCATTCACCCTACAAATTTGATAGATCCAGTACCGCCGTTAGGTCACTGGGGTTAATACCCCTTAAAGGGCGGTACCAAACCATCTCCTTAGGGGCACACCTATTGGGGGGCCCCTGAAACTGAACCTTATGGTGTGATGGTCAGACCAACTGACAGGTTCCACCCCCAAGTCAGTGATCTCCATACCCAAAAGAAAGACCAGATCCAGTGAATGACCCCCTATATGGGTCGAGGAGGTAACTACCTGTGTTAGGCCCAGTGTATTCATCAGCTGGAGGAGATTTTGACCAAAATGCGAGCGTTCATCGTCAACCCAGGCTTTAGGTCGATTGAGTCACCAGTAGATCTTGTTTTCCTCAGTGCTTGTGCTAGATATTTCTTTGTCTCAGCTGCAGTGATTGTCTTAATATAGAAGGGCGGGGTTATGCTTGCTGATGGGGGTTGTTGATACTTGGGTTAGATCCTTGCAGGGATAGAAGAAAGTCCAGTGGAAGCACTCCGCTGAGGTCAGTGAAGGCCTTATTGAATGCATTGGCTATGTTTTTGGGGTCTTGGGTAATTACATCATTTGAAATGAGCATTTTGGGAGGAGTTTTACTAGGTTTCCCAGTTAGGGACTTGATGTACTCCCCAAAACTACAGCTGTTGTCCCAGGAGTTGTTCAATTCATTTTTGAAGTGAGATCTCTTGGCTTGGTGGATAGCATTGGTGCATTTATTCCTAGCCAATTTGTACTTTTAGAGGTCGGTGTGGGACCATGTGCTCTTAGCTATATGCTACAGGTTGTCCCTAATTCTCATTAGGTTGAGGAGCTGTGATGTGATCCAAGTCTTATTTGACCCTTTTATTTTCCTTTTTTTCTATGGAGCATATACAGTATGGCACAGGATGTGTTAAAGAGGTTAATAATGCACTCTAGAACAGTGTCAACATCTTTGTCAGCATGAACAACTGACCAGTCTTGCAAGCTAAGGTGGTTGGTGAGGGGGGCAAGTTGTTCTTCTCTAAGCTCACATGCTGTAATAGTTTTGGAGGTGTTTTAAGTACCTTATTTGACCAGGTGCATAAGACTGGTGAGTGGTCGCTAATGGTGTCAGGAAGCACAGCAGTACTGATTATTCTTTCTGGTCAGTTTGTTTGAATCCAGTCAATGAGAGTACTGGTATTGGTGTGATAATTTACCCTTGTTGGGGATTGTACTAGCTGGCACATATCACTGGCAGATATGGCGGCTCTATATGGGGCCTCCTCAGTGGATAACCAATTAATATTAAAGTCCCCTAACATTAGAACCTCAGAGTGGTTTCAGAGTTCGTATAGGTAGTCAAGTGCAAGTTTAAAACCAGTTGCCTGATTTTTGGGGGGAATGTACACAGATACTAGAGCAATGCACTTTCCCTGGACACCGAGTTGCAACTGCACTTTAAGCAGTTGGGAGCTACTCCCAGTAGGAGGGATGGGGAGTGCTCTTCCATGGAGGGTGTCTTTAACATTTATAACATAACCACCACCACGCTTACCAAGTCTATCCAGCCTGAAAGATGTGTATCACTCCAGGTGGATTGCCATGTCAGTTATTCTTGGGGTAAGCCAGGTTTCTACAATAGATAGGGCATCTAGGTTGTGTTGTATAACCAAGACCTGGACAGCATCAAATCTAGCCAACAGGCTACATATGTTAATAGTTGCGATCATTATTACCCCTGACTTCTTGACTAATATTTTTATACTTGCAACTGTGCCTGATCCAGGGTTAGGGTGAATATTCCCCAATAGCAATAGTAGCAGCCAGGCTAGCCTTAGGGTGTGCAATTTGAGATATTTTATCATCTGGGATTTATTGTTGTTGCTGATTTTAGTTTTTCTCTCTTTCATTGTAATTAAGAGCATATTCAGCTGAACCAGTGGGATAGGGTAGGTGCACTTACCTAGCTGCAATGTCCCCATATGTTTACTAGGAGTTGCATTATCGCATCTGGTCCTGGTGGTGGTGGGATACAAAGGATTGTGATTGGTTACTACAGGGTGGCAATTTATGTTCAGTTCCTTGGTATTTTAATTACTAGAAGAGTTGGAAGGAAGTGACAATAAGATTGTTAGTATTACGGAGCATTGGAAAATATTGATACCATCTTTGAGAAACATGGCTATTTCAACATGCAGCAGTAACTATGGGGTTACTTATCATAATACTAATTCACAACATCTGCTAGGCAAAGAACTTGGTGGTAGACTGTGTAAGAAGGTAGTAGACCCTTTAAAAGTGGGAGTGTGCTGAAGAAAGAGAGAGTAATTAGGGTGGCACTCTAGGTGTGGGAAGAGGATTTAAAGAGTGCCAGGGTTGGGGGTGAGTGGGCGGGAGAAATTTTGAGTCAAGAAATAACAGTGGAGAAATAACAGTGGCACTGGCACAAGAGCAGACCATATTTGAAAGAGTAGCCATAAAATCTATAAGCCAATCAGTTACAGTCTGTTGTTGGCCAATGGCGGGCTGGAGCTTAAGCATGTGCAGCCAATGGAACTGCAAGCAGGCATGCCCGGGTGCAAGTTTAGGACTGTACTTGAATAGATTTCACCCTGGTGGATAGGCTTGCAGGATGAGGGAGCAGGCATGGCCAGCAGGAGCCTTAGCCAAGCTGCTATGATCTGAAGCCCAATCAGGGCTAGCTGAAAAGGAGAGCAAAGGAGATGGAGGTCAGGATAATATTGCAAACTCTTGGTGCCTGTGCTAAATTGATAGGTGTGTCTCCAGAAGACAAAAGAATGGAAGATGCAAATTGTGTGAAGAGGCATCCAGAGAGAGAGAGAGAGAGAAAGAGCCGAGGTGAGGGGTCTCTGGGCTTAGTCATCAGGGGGGTAGAGATAGAAATTGCAAGTTATTCAAAGTGATAAAAAAGAAGGATAGAGAGGGAGGGCAGCTGAAACAAAGAAATTAGAAGGAAGCAGAGGGAATATCCAGGGAGCTAGAGAGGAGTCTTATAATTGCAGCTCTAAGTACTGAAGCATTTAAACTTAAGTAGTAAAACACTATGGTAAGGTTATTCCACTAAATTAACTGTTGTAACCCTCTAATAAAATTAATCTCCAGTAGTTCTCTAGCACAATTACAAGTTATTGCATTAATTAATTGTAGTAACCCTCTGATAAAATTAATGTACAGCAGTTCTCTAGCACAATTAACTAGTTAAATCTCAAAAGAACTGCAGCATTTTTTTTTTGAAAATTTGAATCAAATAATAACAGTGGATAAAAAACAGTGGCACTGGTGCAAGAGCAGACGGTATTTAAAAAAGGAGCCAGAACATCTATAAACCAATCAGTAAAAGTTCGTTGTTGGCCAATGGCAGGCTGGAGTTTAAGCATGTGCAACCAATGGAGCTGCAAGCAGGCAAGCTCGTTTCCAAGTTTAGGACTGTATCTGAATAAATTTCACCCTGGTGGTTGGGCTAGCAGGAGAAGGGAGCTGGCACAGCCAGCAGGAACCTTAGCTGAGCTGCCTTAGTCTAAAGCCCAATCAGAGCTAGCTGAATAGATTTCATCTTGATGGATGGGCTGGCAGGAGAAGGAATCATGCATGGCCAGCAGGAGCCTTAGCCGAGCCGCGGCAGTCTGAAGCCCAATCAGGGCTAACTGAAAAGCCCAAAATTAGAATACAATTATGCTTTCTCAAAAAGTAAGGAAATTAATTGCAAAAAACTTTGCTAATGCACTAGTTAGGGTTAAAGTGACAAAAGTAGGGAAATGAGGTGTTAGGGTTTCCAACCCTAACACCCTAACCCCACCCTGCAGGCAGCAGCAGTTGTGGCTTGTGTTTTGCAATTTTCAGCCCTAACGCTCACCCCATTCTCGTATACTGTACCCATCTCAGCTTACTTACTCATGGGATGGGGTGAGCATTAGGGCTGACAATGGCAAGGCACACTCTACACCTGCTGCTGCCTGCAGGGTGGGCTTGGTATGTTAGGGTTGGAAACCCTAACACCAAATGGCCCTACCTTTGTCACTGTAACCCTAACTAGTGCATTAACAAAGTCTTTTTGAAATAATATATATATATATATATATATATATATATATATATATATGTATGTATACATACACATATATAATGCGTATGAGCATAAAGGGAAATGTTTTAGGGAAGGGTAATGGGATGGGTAATACTGTAAATCCCACGTTTGAGTGAGTTAAGAAGCTGATAATTTGTAATTCACAAGGAAAAGTTACAGGAGAAGCTGTTTGTGTATTGAACAGTTATTTCCTTTAGCATTAGGAAATTACATCATGCACAATCTGAAAATGAAAATGTAAAGGCACAAAAAAAGCTATAACCTGGAAACTAAAAATATGTTAATGGCAAATGAAATAGAGTATGAAATAAATTATTGAACCTTAACAAAAACTTTTAGTGAATGATAAAAGTATGATGAAGTGCTGAACACAAGGGCCTAGATATTCAGACTGCTCCTGGCAGTGGCACAAGCGTGTGTGCAGCACAAATGGGATATACCAGGGCCAGAACCAGGTGTTATTCAATGGTGATGCGCCATGGCATAGCACCGTTGAATATGGCACAGACAGTGCATTGTGTAGTGGCACTTTACACAGCGCAGTGGCACTGCACCTGCACAAGCCACAGATAGGGAGCATGGGGATGCACCAGCACAAAGGCAGTTGCACTGGGTGCATCACCTGTGATATTCAGCAGATAGCCTGTAAATTTTGCCATAATATATGCAAGGGGCAAATGGGTCTATTTGCATGTCATTATGGCCCCATTTGCATGCCTTGCACAGGGCAGCCTGGCGACTTACGCTTGCCACCCTGCATAGCATGACATGTGCACTGAGGGGGTCCCAGGGCATCTCCTGACCCATAGCCGTGATCACGGGTATGCCTTTGCCACACATTCCCTGGCAGTCTAGTGGCCCCCCCCATTAGCCTGATCACCGGTATATGTCCATAGTTTTAGTCCCTGGTGGTATGGCAGTAACCCCTCCCTCCCTCCTGTTGCTGCGATCACTAGTATATGTCCATAGAAATATTCCTGGTGGTCTGCGGTACCCTCCTCCCTCTGGTGATGTGATCACCAGTGCGTGAGACGAAACAAATTACTGGTGATCGAGTGCCACCCCACCCCTTCCCACCCACACAGGACCCCTTCCCACCCGGCTCCCATCCCGTCATTGGCAGGCAGCTGCAACCACCCTCATACTGCCCGGCCACCTGACAAATGAGAGGTTACAGTATGGGCTGTAAGACTATTGGTCCACAGTGTGGACCAATGAGCTACAGGGCATACTGTACTAGACAGTCCCAAATATGTGAATGCAGTCATTCACATATTTGGACTATCAGTATGCCCTGTAAGCCCCTTGGTCCCACTTGCGGATCAAAGTGCTTACAGCCCATACTGTAACCTGTCATTCGGCGGGTGGCTGGGGTCGGTGTGCAGGCGGTTTGCAGCTACTGGCCGACGATTTAGCAGGAGCAGGGTGGGAGGGGTGGGGGTGCCACTGGATCACCAGGGATTTCTTTAAGTCTATGTACAGGTGATCATGTCACTGGGAGGGAAGGGGTACCGCTAGACCACCAGTATCTACCTCCATAGATTCTTCTAAGAAACAAAAATCAATGTATTCCATTATAATGATGGAGAAATACAGTATACTATATGTGCAGAATATGTTGTTATTCAGAATTAGTAGCCTGTGGTGTTTGTTTTCCATAATGTCAAGGTTGGTTCCTGTAATACAGAAATGTATTAAACCAGCCCGGTGGCACTGAGGGTTGAGGCGCTGGATGCCACACATCATGCCATGCTGGCGACCCCGGTTCGGGGACGGACTCAGGCCTCCGGGGGTTGGCAGGGGAGAGGGTATATTGAACATCCCAGGACTGTTCTCCTCCCTCTGGGTGGGCAAGGGGACACACACCACATTGTAGCGGCCCCCAGTGATGACTGAGGGCAGCACAGTTGGGATGTACAAGTATGGGAGGGGCACGGCAAGATGTCAGCTAACGTGTCATACATCATTGCACTGCTGGCTCCTAGGGAAGAAAAGAAGGAAATGGATGGGATTAACCATGCAGCTTGATGGCCATGCTCTGCTCTGCCCAGAGGACTGTCATGGAATCGCACTGGGGGGTCCGAGGCCATCCCTCCTTAGATTGGTTTGGTTGTCCTCCGGCGGGATGGCAGATGGCTGCACCGGATCCCCCATCATGCAAATGAGCCTGCTGCTCTATGGGCAGGCAGAGCTGGTGGCTGGATGCCTCCACCAATAACACACCGCAACAGGTGGCAAAATAAGAGTAAGATAAAAAAAAAAAAAGAAACGTATTGATTTTTTTACTTATACTTCCATTCACTGCTGAGGGCAATACCATTTTTCTGCTGATATATATTGCAAAATATAAATATAATAACTGGTGACCCCCATAATAACTCAATGTTGACTGGTGTTAAATTCAGTAATAACCTGGTAATGGCTGCTTTAACTCAATATCGGATTATTACGGCATTTTTGTTCTTGTGCTATCACTTCAATGAACCGCAAGAAGACACAGTGACTCAGGATAAGCTTTGCACTGAGTGTCCTCACACATACTGCTATTAAAAAGCTAAATATCTATTCTGTTATTAAAAAAGTATAATTTATATTCACTAATTCTGACATGGTTTTGCAGACCTTACACTAAAAGTTGAATTTTCAACACAGTCACTTTCTGTTTTACAGCTATTCCCATGGTAACCACTTTGACTTCTGTTTGTCCAATTTCCATGGTAACTGGAGTTACCTCTGCTTGCAAAGAACAGAGAATTAAAAACATTATTTAAAGAAAGTGAACTTTCTCATGTTTGTTTCAATGTTACACTCCTCTGAGCTGTTCCAGTGCTTGCCTGGGAAAGCTATGGCTGGTCTAAATTATAGCCAAATCCAGTAACACAATAAAATGTAAACATGTAAATGTATTTAATCAAATGATGAAAAAATGTTTAGAATCCTTCAGTTCATATTCAGTTACTGCAGCCGTTCAATCAATATGCTCATTTGTTCATTTTGCATGTAACTTGCATTCTGCTCTTCTGCGAAAATAAACAGAACTATTTTACAAATGTCTGTTTTCTGTTAAAATCTTGTACCAGTTATTATAAAAATAATGCCTGTGCAAGGCTCGTGTTATAAGTATTTTTCATGCACCTGAGCTGTGTGATAATCTCATAAACCCCTCAATTGTCACTCTCAGGGTATATGGATTATCTCACAGCTCAGATGTGCAAAAAAATCCTCATAACACACACTGCACAGGCATTATTCTCTATTTATTTCATTTTAATTATGTCACTTAATTCATATTTAAATAAAATATATATGGTATAAACATGTGGCACTACTGCTCACTAATTATCTAGTAACTGGGATAGAAGTATTTTAGCACTAGTTGTTTTTTTTTATGTTGATCATCAGTCCCCATGGGCAAACACTGTAGATTGAACAGTGTAAACTGATACTTCATTGCTGTTTTAGTTTGGGGTTTATCAGCATTGGTTGGTTTTATCTTTCTTATGGTATGCATACTGTCATTGGTCTTCAGAAAGCTTAATTTCTGGTCCCATGGTGTTAGTAGTTGCAGAATGTTGTATTACAGTGCAGGAGTCAAGCATTTGCACCATGGACCTACTTCCCACCCTGAGCCAGAGTCACTGGAGTACTGTGGAGGCAGTGCTGTCAGGCTTTGGAGGAGGATGTTTCTCACCCCTCTGTAACATTACCTGCTCTGCCTGGAAATCAAAGTGATTCAACAACATGGTTCCCATGTGGTACGCTCTCCTCCATGAGGACAATGTGCCATGGGTTTGCCCTACTGAAAGAGGTAGGCAGGGAAAAGAAATGAAATCTAGTATGAATAGCTATAGAATAATGACCACTGCTACTCTTGTGTCCTGCATTTTGAGATACAGAGACAGTCACATTGTCTTGTGCTTGGGCTTAGATGTCAATGTGAGAAAGGCCTAATGGTGTGTTTGATCCACAGGAGCAGAAGCACATTCATTAATTGAACAATAAGGCACAACAGGGGGTGCAGTGGGTCAGATAATGGCACATCTGACATGGATTGGAGCCCAAGGCTAAAATGTGAGTGCTGCCACCACCAAAGAAGTGATGTTATCCCACATAATGCACCCACTGGAGTACTTTATTACAGTATAATTATGATGTGGTTCTATTAGTGCATTAGTTTATAAGATACACTTTTTTTTTTGTGAAAAGGGTTTATTTAAATTACTGAAAAAAAAAACTAGAAAATGTCCTAACAGCTGCTGCAGTGTTGTTGACTGGCCAGTAGGTGGCACCAACAATACATGTAAGTAGCAAAGCTAATTTCACTGGGAATCCATGGGAGAATAGATGGATTGGAGGTACTGTGGATCTCCCTAGAGTCAGGAACCAGAGCCACTATTTGCACTGGCATGACCTACAGACCTCCAGCACAGGGGGAGAAAGTTGCTAGGCAGTAATGGCAGAAAGAAAGGGAAGGAGCTACTGGTGGGGGACATCAGTCTGCCAGATATGGATTGGAGCCTTCCAACTACAGCTTCATCTATGTAAGCCACCCTAATAATGGCTTACCTTGTGAGGCTAAATCCCTGCAGCATCCTGGCAGAGGTTCAGGGAGGGCTTCTGGCCAATTATTATGCCCAACCTCTGCGGTAGCTGCTGCCCAACTCTGTGTGTCTTGGCCCCATCCAGAAAAGGGGTAAGAGCTCCAATTAAGTTCTGCACCTTATGGCAGCAGGGGGATTATTAGACTGGTCCCAGGAAGCAGAAAAAAACAGACTGGTATAATGTAAATAAGCATGGCAGTGATTTGCTGTTTTTGCATGGGCACCACCAGAATTAAAGGAGCTGTGGCTCCAAGATGTGTATTTTATTACGGTCACTATTTTCAAGTATTCCCAGCTTCAGGACAGGCAGCGCAGCCAAGGATCAGTGGGGAAGCACCTCCGAGAGCATGTATGTGTGGACTCTGCCCATAAAGTGGGCTAATAATAATAATATGGGCTGCAGTTAAGGGGAAGAAAATGTAAACAGTAATGGCATCTGCCATTGGTGTTGAGCAGCAAGCAGACTACTGGGAAAAGTCAGGGGGCACCAGAGAGAGCCCAGGAATATAGCAGCCAACAAGAAGAGAAATTGTGAAAAATTATCAATGCAGTGATAGCCCATCAAAAGGAAAGATTTTCCAGAGAATTGCTGCAGGAGAGATTGCTGTGGGCTACCTAGCCCAAGGCTGTTCCTGCAGCACAACTACCTTTCTGGATGCTATGTGAATAGCAGGCAGAGCACATGAGAGATGCTAGTGGTAACACGGAAGAGAATTGGTTTGCAGACCGATTTCCCTGAACCAAGATTTGAAACTACTGTGGTGAGTTTGCCAGTTGTAAATATCAGCCTGCAGAGCTGAGAAACTGCAGCCTGATGCTAGAGATTGTGAATTTGTAGCAGATAATAAATCGATTTTGCAACAGAGAATAAAGTGGCTGAGCAAACCATGATCTCCCTTGGAGAGACAGGTGTTTTTGAGACTGCTTAACCACTTCTAGCCAGAGAAGTTGTGTGTGCTGGGGCTAGAGACTGAACCAAAGCCCCGCTGCAAGTGTGCATTTGGAAGCTGTGTGCCAAGCAGAAAGTATAGGGGACACCCAGCCTGCCCAGTCCCCCAGTCCTCAGACCAATGAAGAGATCACCAAAGAGGAAGACATTGAGAAAACTGTCAGATGACTCCACATACAAAGGCCCCAGGGGTGAAGTTTGTAAAGGCATGATAGGAGAAGTCCAGTGTTCTGCACCCCTTCAGCCAGTTGCTGCTTTCATGCATCCTGCTGTTGTGGTGTACCACCAACTGCTGATGCCAGAACATTACAGTTTGAAACTAAGCTACCTGGAAGCCCCTGAAAGGGCAAACTATAAGTTCCTCTGAGCTGTGGCTCTGAGGATTCTTTTGCATTCCATTAGCTAGCTAGTTAGATTTCCAAGGGCATAAGCCCTGGGCAGGGCTGCACCAAACTTTAACTTAAGCCCAGGCAGCAAATTAAAAGTTTCCATGTGTTTGAGATTTATTAGGCCTCAATGAAAGTACCCTAGTTCAAGTTAGAGAATGTTACCCTCACAGTATCCCAGCATCTTGGAGCACCACCTTGAATCCACTGGTAGGCCACCAGCACCCTGGTGTGGTACCCCCTGAAACAGTCTGTTATCTAATTGCCATTTGGGGAAAAATCTGGGTGCACTCGCATGTGGGAGATGTGGGACCATGAGGGGTACCCTTGTTGTTATCAGTTACTGTTTTTAGCTATTTTCCCCTTTCCCCCATCCCTATAATAAAAGTGGAGTTAGTTTATGCTGTAGTTGGGTATTGCTGGTCATTGCAAAGTGTGTACTGTTAATGCAGGGGGAAGATCTGGTGAAGGAAGTTATTATATTTTCTTTGGGGGTGGTAACCTGCAGTTTATCCAACACATATCCCATATCAATACCCCAGGTGGAGGCACTGCTCCATTCTGCTCCTGTATAACGTATCCACTAGTGAACACAGGACAGCCCCCTCAGAAGGTTGGTTCAGGTGAGGCCCGAGGGCACCAGGACAGCCAAGGTGAGTCAAGGGGCAGTTATAAAGTGGAGGCATTTCAGGGATTTACTGCCCCCTAGTGGGTTCCTCACACCTGAATTCTGAAAAATGTTGGTATACCCCCTTAAATTTGTGAACGTCAGTATGACGTAGCAAGAATTGGAAGACTGGTGCTGAGAGGAGTGCCTGGACCTTTATAAAAAAGCTAATTTGGTCACATGGATCTCTGAGGACATTGAAAAGAATTCTATTTTGTAAGCCCTCAAGACTATGCAAGGACTGTGATAGTTGAAAGTATGTGGTATGAGGTATGATCATGCCAGTCGAAGCACAAATGCCTTGATAGAGAGTGATGCAGATGTAGATGCAAGTAAATTGCCTGCAACCCTCATGCCAAAAGGGTTTGAGTGTGTATGGAACTTGTTTGGCCAGAAGAGCAGTTCGCAGGCAGATCCCCTCCCACGTCTGCACCTGAACTTGATTTGTTAGAGAAGATTAAACTAATGTTGATAGCTGAGGGAAAGACTATTAAAGATGTACAGGCTTTATTTCAAGAAGGAGAGCCAGGGGTCTGATAGTGCTACCCAGTGGACTGATCCCATACCTGGTTGCACCCTATGAACAATATAAAAGCTTGCACAGCTTCTCAGGAGTCATCCCCACACTCCAGCTGGAGAAAATGACTATGAGAACTGGATGACCCAATCCACCCAGATTGTGCAGGTGTGGAAGTGCTCAGACAATGATAAATGTAAAAGAATAGTAGAAAGTCTGAGGAGCATGACTTTGTATGTTTTCCACTCATTGCGTGCAAGTCTGACAGATTTTAATGCCAGTGACCATTTGGACATGTTAAAGAACACATTTGGGACTATAAAAGAAATAGGACCTCATTTTTCAGTTGAGGGTCACTACCCAGGCAGAGGGAGAGAAGTTGTACCACTACATCACATGAGTGGAGACTGTGATTTGTAAAATTGCTGTGATTGGAGAAGCCACCTTTGCTTAGATTTTGCAGCTGAGAGGTATTAAGAGGTGCAGTATCTTCCAGATGGATCCTGATGTCACTCTGGGCTGAGAGATCACCAGACTGACTCACCAACATTTCATCAGCTAATGTAGGAAGTGAGAATGAAGGAGTCCCAGAAAGATATTGCCAACTCTTTTTAGGCCTCATCTGTGACAGCTAGACCCTGGCACTTGGAAATAGAGACTGTTAAGAGCCTAGCACCCTCCCTTACTTGGGGGTTGAGCTTAAAGATATTAAAGAATGCATGAAAGAATACTATTGGCCCAGGAATCTTGCCCCCCCCAATCTAGCAGCATGACAGCTGAAAAGGGACACCAGATGACACCCTCTTCTGTTTCAAGCCAGACACCTCGACCTCCTCAATAGCCTAGAGAAGGACTGTTTTGCTACCATTGAGGGGAGGATGGGAATTTTTCCCATGGGTGTGCCCGGTCAGAGAATCCACAATTGGTGGAGGAAAAGATGGCAAGGTAATCAGGGAAATTACAGTGGAGTCCAGTGTGGGGGGGGGGGCTACGTGAGTCTCTGAACATGCCAAGATCCGCTAAATAGACTGAACCTAAAATTTCTCTAGAGAGCAATTTGCCTCCAGGGCTAATGGACCCTCATGCAAATGTTGAGGTCTTGATTAAAGGAGTTCTATGCAATGAGCTGTTAGAAATTGGGTCACATGTCTCCATTGTCCACTAAGTATTCAACAACTACTACTTGAATCACCTGCCACTCCCCCTTTCACAGGACTTTCAGTGCATTGGCTGGGTGACTCTAGCTCTCCATGCGATGGTTATTGTATTGTGTACATTGAGTTTCCTTGAAAAGGCCAAGACGGACCACACAAAATTGATGCAGTAGCGCTGATCTGCCCAGAGTCCAAAGGCACGAATGACACTTCTGTACTGATTAGCACGAATGCAATCATATTTAACAGGCTGGCAAGGATATGTCAAAAGAGATGAGGAGTGGAGAGTTTAGTAAGCCCTTCTGTACAACCAGTGATGAAGCAAGTGAGTTTGGCACTGACAGCCCCGGCAGCTGAACCAATGGATGAACCTACTGGAGTAATTAGCAGAGTTGATGGAAAAGAGCTGACTTTTCCTCCTAATTCATTGTGCTAAGTAGTTTAAATTGCACAGTTCACATGACAGCCAGATGGACCAGCACTCCTTATTGATGCCCCTGGGTAGGCGTGTGACTGTGAGGTGAAGAACGAGACTGAGAGATCAATCACTATCATGAAAGGTTGAATGCCAGCACACATTTTCCATGCTGACAGTGAGACAGAGGTGGACTTCCCTTCAGCCACTGATGCTGTAATAGATCCAGCTGCATTTCACTTCAGAGAATCACCCATACCCAACCACTATTGCTGGAGCCTGAGTCAAAAGCTGGTTAAAAGTTAAAAGGAATATTCCATGCATGAGTAGGAAGTAGGATGCGTCCGAGGAGAAGAGCATCATATCCATTTAAAAGATGACCATCCTTTCTGCAAGAGGTCCTGGAGACTGGCCCCTGAGGACACTGAGGATGTGTGGTGCCATCTCCAGGAGCTGCTGGCAGTGGGGACTATAAAGAAGTAGCAGAGCCCTTATGCATCACCCATTGTGGTGGCCCAAAAGAAGAATGGTGTTATCGCGATATGCATTGATTACCGAACATTAAATAAGAAGACTGTGTCTGACCAGTACTTGGTGCCTGGAGTAGAAAATGGTCTAGTTAGCATGTCAGGGAAACAATGGTTTTTGGTGTTGGATCTCCACAGTGGCTACTATTAGATCCCTGTGGCAGGGGATGATAAAGAGAAGACAGCCTTCATCTGCCCTCTGGGCTTCTACTAATTTGAGAGAATCCCCCCGGGAAAAGTGGGGCCTCCTGCTACTTTCCAGAGACTAATAAAGAAGGAAGTAGGAGACATAAACCTACTGAAAGTCATAATGTACCTCTACAATCTGATTGTGAGAAGCATGAGGCTCAGCTCATGAAAGTATTCGACCGAATGGAAGAGTTCAGCTTAAAAGTGTCTATCGACAAGTGCCAATTTTGCTAGCTCTCGGTAAAGTATGTCGGCCACATTTTTTCTGACAACAGTGTATAGACCGACCCAGACAAAGTAGAGGCCCTCACTACCTGGCCCAGGCCACATAATTATAAAGCCCTGCAGTCATTCCTTAGCTTTTGTGGGTAGTATAAACATTTTGTGAAAGACTGTTCCATGATTGTGCACCCACTGGATGACCTTACTCAGGGGTATCCACAAACCAACAAAAAGAGAGCCCATCCCAAGAGAGACAGTCCTCCAAATGTGTACCTGAAAGTGAACAAAAACTTTGGTGACTGTTGGACAGACATGTATGAAACAGCTTTCAGAGAGATCATTACGCGCCTGAGTGAAGCACCTGTATTGGTATTTGTTGACCTCACCAAGCCATATATCCTGCATACAGATGCCAGACTGAATGACTTGGGAGCAATACTGTACCAAGAGCATCCAGAGGGATTTCAACAAGTAGCTTTTGTCAGCAACAGTCAGTCCCCTTCTGAAAAACACTATCCAGTACACAAGCTTGGTTTTTTGGCCCATAAATGGGCAGTGACTGAGAAATTCCATGATAGTCTTTATGGTGTTCACTTCAAAGTTAGAACCAACAACAATCCTCTCATCTATGTGAACACTACTGCTAAGCTAGATGCTACTGGGCTCATACTAAGGTTCATACTTAGGTAACAATAAGAACAAAAAGACAAAAGCCCGTGAGTCTTCCGTCCTTACTGATAACACCTTAAGGCTGCACCATTTAATATGTATCTGTCAAGTTTAGATTTAAACTCAGTTCGGCTTTGGGCAATAATTATGTTTATTTGTTAATGGATTTTTAGATGCTAAGTATTTTATTGCTGTATTCTAAATTATGTTTATGTTGTTATCTGTATTATAAAAGAGCCCTGAACTTGGGAAGGGCGATTAATATAAATAGTTTTACATTACATTACATTTTTAGGGGGACACTGTTCCATAAATTTACAATTCTAACTGTATAAAAATATTGCCCAGCAGTGGTTCTAAACCAAACTCCTTGAATTTGTAAAGGATGTCCCCTAGTTACTTTATTGGTGTTTTTAAAATCAATGTCAAGTTCACATATTATCTCAGAATCCTGCAATACGTCATACAGCAGGAGTAAATCTCTTCAGGCCTTAAGTGTTTCTAAAGACATTAATTTAAGCGAATTTAGCCTGTTATCATATGCTACTTCATGGATACCCTCCACCATCTTTGTGAACCTACGTTGTACTCACTCTAGTCTATTTCTATCACCGACTTTGTAGGGGTTCCAGATCTGGAAGGAGTATTCCAGATAAGGCTGTACATATGATCTGTAAAGAGGAATCATAACATTGCTTGATCTAGATGTAATGTTTTTCTTCATAGACCTTGCCACTCTATTGGCTGTACTTACAGCCCAAGTGACATGCTGTTTTGAACTTGTTATTCTTGATAGATACACCCTGATCCTTCTCACAGTCTTTCTCTTCTAACTTGTAGCCTTTTATAATAATCATATTTGTTGTTAGATCTGCCTAAGTGCATTACTTTACACTTATTTATATTAAATAGCATGTCCCATTCATTGGACCAAAGAACTAGTTCTTTTTGTAACCTTACAGAATCTTCCATACTTGTGCAAGGAGCACATAGTTTTGTGTCAGCGAATTTCACGGTCATACACTCAAGTTGTGATGTCAGGTCTGAAATGAAAATATTAGAACAGTGGTTGTCTGCATTCTCGATGTATGATTACAGTTTGGAGTACCAGAGTGGAAAAAGCAACACTGATACTGATGCCCTGTCATGGCACCCCTATCCTGAGCAGACTGATTCCAATGTGCAGCTTACAAGCTCAGTAATCAAGGCCATGTGCTCCAGAACATATAGCCTGTGCACTACCGAGTAGTAGTAAAATAAATACTTAACAAAGCCGCATAGTCCATGGGAAGACAAACACACCAACCAATACATCCTGGCCTTGCAACAGTATCTATCGAGCATTAGGCAATTGAGTCAAGAAGGGGGAAGTTTAATGCACACATGAACTCGAGCAGGACTGGTAAAGTAAAAACCAAAAGATAAATTATACTGCTCTAAGTATCCCTCCCTCAGATATGACTCTGATACTTTTACAACAAAAATAATTTTTGAAAGGCAGCGAATTGATGCTAATACTGTCTCATAACTTATATTGACTCTGGCACTTTAAAAAAATGAAAGCAGTGACTTGAATAAATGATTCATAACTTACATTAAGAATAAAAAAGACAAAGAAATATAAGAATTTTGGAAGCTGCATTTACTTTGAAGGCGTGCAGATAGATTGTACCTTTGGTATAAATCCTTCATAGTTTCAACCCCTACTATTTTGCACCCCAATGAAACAAGTTCCCCATCATAGAAAACATGTTTTCCAATAAGGACTAGTGAGCACACATCAATTGTAAGTAAAACAAGAAACGTTATTAGACAGGTTGGGCACCCTGGATCCTACAGACAAGTCAAACAGGAGTCAAAAAGTGAGTTTTCTGGTGCACATCTACAACTGCACTAAGAACGATGGCACACAAAGGTCACCATTTTACCTGATGTTTGGACATGAAGCAAGGTTTCCCAGAGACATATATTGTGGTAGAACAGATACGAGACTTGCCGGTGTACAAAATTTGGCAAGAATATTGTGACTATGTGCCAGAGACAAACCAACATTTGACTCAGTTACAAATGGACTGGAGAAATTCAAGGCCATCCACAAACACTGCTCCATTGAACCCTCACATCAACTTAACCTTGAAGCTGTACCCTTTGTCCCCAAGGAAAGGCCCATGGAACAAGTGTCAGAGCCTGTGATGAACATTGATATGGACTAAGAGGTTGTAGGTTGGACAGCAATTTCCAGAGGGAATGCCACAAGTGCTGATATTCCTGATAAGGCTCCTGTGCTAGTCACAGAGCTGGAATAGAGGAGAGCACACCCTGTTCCTAAGAAAAATTCAGTATTGCCCAGAAGGTCTAGAAGAGAATCTAAGGCCATCTATTAAGCTCACCTATGACACACTCAGTGCCTTCTCAGATACTCCCCATTATGTGTCTGATAAATCCATCATACCCCAAGTGCATGCCTTGCTTGGTGTTTCCAGGTTCTATTCAATGGTACACTTCAATGTGGGAAAATGTGGTGTGATGTTACTTGCTATAACTTTTGTATAGACAGCTACCTATTTTTTAGATAGTCACTGCTTATTGGGACTGTATTACTGTGACTATATCTTTGGGACAGTCAGAAACCAGGTGTTAGCTATCATTGCGGATATTGATATGCTTACATATACATAATGTTGGGACTGAACATTAATGGCTTGTTGAGGACGTTAAGCATTTGACAAGGGGAGTGTGTAAGCCCCTCCCCAAATTGAGGGCTTATCTTGTGGGACTACAGTCCCACAGCATCCTGGCAGGGTGTCTGGGAGGGCTTCTGGCCAATCATCGTGCCTGATCTTGACGGCAACTTCCACTCAGTTCTCTGTGCCTCGGCCCCATCTAGAAAAGGGGGCCAAGCTCCATTTCACTTTCCACACCTCCAGGCACTGGGGGGTGGTCAGATTGGTCTAGGGAAGCAGGAAAAACTGGACTGGTGAAATATAAATAACATGGCTGTGATGTGTTATTTGTGCATGTGTGACCACCAGAGTTAAAAGAACCATGGCTCCAAAATGTATATTGTATTATGGCCACTATTTTCAAATATCCCCAGCTTCAGGGCAGTCAGCAGTGTTGGGGATCAGTGGACAAGTGCCTCTGGGCATGGGTACATTTGGCCTCTGCCCATAAAGTGGACTAATAACTTCTAATGAGAGTTGCAGCTAAGGGACAGAACATGTAAACAGTAATGGTGACCCCCTTAGGTTTGCGGGAGCAAGAGGACCACTGGGAAAAGTCAGAGGGCATGAAGGAGAGCCTGGGAATACAGTAGCCAATGATAAGGGGAGTTGGGGAAAATTATAAATGCCAGTGATAGCCTGCCAAAAGGTAACATTCCCCAGAAAATTGGTGCAGGAGAGACTGCTGTGGGCTACCTAGCCCAAATGCCTATTCTGTAGCCCTGCAGCCTTTCTGACCTCCATGCTAATAAGAGGAAGGGTGCCTGAGAGAAGCTAGTGGTGACAGGGATGAGAATTGGACTGCTGACCGATTTCCCTGAATCAAGATTTGAACCTGCTGTGGTCAGTTTGTGAGCTGAGAATAGCAGCCTTCAGAACTGAGACATTGCAGTCTGAAGCTAGAGATTGTGAATTTGCAGCAGAGAATAAAGAGATTTTGCAGCAGAGAATAAAGAAATTTTGCAGCAGAGAATAACGAGACTGAGCAAACCGTGCCCCCCCCCAAGAGAGACAGGTGATTTGAGACTGCTTAACTGCTTATAGCAAGAGAAGGTATGTGTGCTAGGGTTAGATGCTGAGACAGAGTCCCACTGCAAGTGTGTGTTTAGAAGCAGTGTGCCAAGCAGCAAGTCTAGGGGACACCCATACTGCTCAGTCTCCCAGACCAATGAAGAGATCACCAAACAGGAAAACATTGAGGGGTCTGTCAGGTGAACACTGCATACAAAGACCCTAGGGGCGAAGTTTGGAAAGGCCTGACAGGTGAAGTCAAGTGTTCTTCATCCCTTCAGCCAGCTACTGCTTTCCTGCATCCTGCTGCTGTTGTGCACCACCAACTGCTGATAACAGAATGGTACTGTTTGAAACTGTGCAACCTGCAATCCCCTGAAAGGGCAAAATATAAGTACCTCTGAACTATGGCTCTGTGGATTCTTTTGCATTCAGCTAGTTCTTTAGGTTTCAGAGGGGGTAAGCCCTTGGCAGGACTGTGCCAAACTCCAACTAAAGCCCAGGCAGCAAACTGAAAAGTTCATTTTGTTTGAAATTTATTGGACCCCAGCAAAAATACCCTAGTTTAAGTTAAAGACTGTAATACTCACAGCATCCCAGCATCTTGCAGTACAACCCTATGTACACTGGTAGGCCACCAGCACCCCCATGTGGTATCCACTGCAGCAGACTATCTGTTACCTAATGGACATTTGGGAGAAAAAGCTGAGTGCACCCACAGGTGGGAGATGTGGGACAGTGAAGGGTACCTTTGTTGTTATCAGTTACTGTGCTGTGCTATTTTTCCCTTCCCCCTTCCCTATAATAAAAGTGAAGTTAGTTTATGCTACAGTTGGGTATTGCTGGTTATTGCAAAGTGCGTACTGTTAATGTGTAGGTAAGATCCTGTGGGGGCAGTTACTGTATTTTCCTGGGGTGGTGGTAACCTGTAGTTTATCCAACAGGTATCCCATGTCACTACCCCAGGTGGAGGCACCACACCATTCAACTCCTGTATAACCTGACCACTAGTGAACCCAGGCTGGCCCCCTTGGCATGTGTGTCCAGGTGAGACACAAGGGCCCCAGAACAGCCAAGATGAGTCAAAGGGCTGCTACATGTAGCAGGGACATCCTAGACTCCTTTCAGGGGGCATTTCTCAGGTAGCTAGTCAGGAAGCCCATTCGTGATTGGACAAAACTGGATTTGGTGCTTAGAAATAGGGGTAGTACTGCAAATGTCAAGGTGGAAAGTCACCTGAGGACCAACAATCACCATAAAACGTGGTTCAACATAAGGATGACAGCAGAAGCAATCACACAAGGATGAGGGCCCTGGACTTCAGGAGGAATATTCTGTATTAAAAATGGATGAAATCCTCAGAGATGACTTAGCGTTGTGGGGGGGTCTGGGTGTGGTGGAGATATAGTTAAGTTAGAGAAAGAATAGTGCAGGCATTAAACCTCTGTGCAAAGGAAGTAAGCAAAAGCAGGAGAAAAAAGAAACTACTTTGGTTCTGAAAGGATGTGGCTGAACAGGTAAAGGCTGAAAGGGTAGCATTCAGGAGTTATAAAGAGAAACAGAGGAAGGAGGATAGGAAAGTGTATCAGGAGAAGCAGAGGGAAGCAGGGAAAGTGGTGAGGAGCACAAAGGTGCAGACTGAGGAAAGAACAGACAATGAGTAACTAAAGGTGACTAAACCTCTTTTACTACTGTACACAAGTGAATGAGGAAGATGAGAAGAGGGATTATGAGGTCAAGAAGGGTGGGAGACTGTGCAGGGGGGAATCAGAAAATAATAGGTATCCTGAACATACTGTATACTTTTGTTCTGTCTTCACAGAGGAAGGAGAAGGGCATGGGCCACATAAAAGTAGCAGAAGCACTGGGGGGAGGGAGGTAGACACAAATCTATTTAGAGGAGAGAGAGACATGAAGGGACTCACTAATCTAAAAGTGGAGAAAGCTATGGAGCCAGACAGGGTACACCAAAGGCTGTTGAGGAGCTTAAGGAGCTACTAACTGCACCTCTGACATCCCTATTAAGCAGCCCACTGAAAAAAGGAGTAGTTCTGGAGGACTGGAGAAGGACAGAAGTAGTCCTACTTCATAAAAGTTGTAGCAGGGAGGAGGCTGGCAACTATAGGCCAGTCAGTCTGACATCAGTGATGGGAAAGTTAATGGAGTCACTGCTAAAGTAAAAGAGTGGAATATCTTGAATCCAGTGAGTTACAGGATCCAAGGCAGCATGCATTTTGGGGGTAGTGGTGTGCAAAGTTGGGAAAACTCACTCCACATAAAATTTCATGGATTTCAACTATTCCACGAAGTTTCCCACCCTGCGAAGTCCCACTTGGAAGCCTTTTTTTGTGTAGTCCTGAAATTTTGAAGTCAGAAACTTTGGGTCTTGTTACAGTTAGTGGTAAAGGTGTCCCAGATCCAAGAAGCTGGAACTTCGCCATCGAAGTTCAGCATAAGAGTAGAAGTTTGAAATGAACCATGGCTTATGAGGTCACATGTTGTTGAACAGCCAATGAGAAGCTAGTTTTGTTATTCTGTGAGTGTAGTGGGTTTGCGAGAGACTTCGAGGAGCACAGCTTGTGCTGCAGCTTAGAGTCAAATCTAAAGCAAAATTATGTAAAAGAACATTTTGTTTGTCGAATTGCTTCAGAACTGTTACTGTGAGTGCTCTTTGCATATACTGTGATTTTTTTTGTGTTGGTTTTCTCTGTCCGGTATTGTTTATTTGAAAAATTTAGTTTTCTGTTCAAAGTTGTGGTTTGGTGGCTTGTGTGGCCAGGGAATGGTAGAAGCAGTTTAGAAGGCACAGTTGTCTTCTGAAGAAAATGAGTGGGCAAGTGCCCTGTCTTTTCTTCAGAAAAAAAAATCACTGTCCTCCTGAGTGTGATTTAACCAGAGTGATTGTTGTGTGACTGCGTACACAACTGTATTTAGGAAAAAAATCACTGTTCTCCAGACAGCGATTTAACCAGAGTGATTGTTGTGTGACTTTGTGCACAACTGCATTTAGGAAAAAAAATCACTGTTCTCCAGACAGCAATTTAACCCAAGAGATTGTTGTGTCCCTGCATACACACCTGCATTTAGGAAAATATCACTATTCTCCAGGCAGTGATTTAAGCCAAGTGATTGTTGTTTGACTGTGTGCACAACTGTATTTAGTAAAAAAATCACTGTTCTCCAGACAGTGACTTAACTTGAGTGATTGCTGTGTACCTGCGTACACACATGCATTTAGGAAGAAAAAATTACTGTTCTTCAGACAGCAATTTAACTAGAGTGATTGTTGTGTGACTGCATGTGCTGAAGAACAACTGAGAAGAAAAGGGCAACTAAATGGAGAGACCACAAAGTGGCCATAAAGAACATTTCCCAATTTGTGGTTCCTAATCCTAATCCTAATAGTGGTGCAGGAACCAGAAACTTATCTGTGAGAGCACAGGGACAGCATTCAGATGTCTCTGTGGCAGGCAGTAGCAATAGTAGCAACATATATGGCCCTGGTATTGGCTTTCCTGCCATTATGTTTTTCTCTGCAGAATCTGTGGCAGACATGTTGACAGATGTCTCAATGTCAAGTGACACAGTGAGAGGAAGCAGCAGCACCACCAGCAAATAAACAACTGTGGGCTTGGAAGAGGGTAGTTCTGAAGTGCAATTTGAAAGTAGTGCTGTTGGTGATGGTGGGTCAGAGGCAGATCCTGATAATGTGTGTCCATGTCCTGTGAGTGAGGTTGAGGTGGTGGTACATGTGGAGCAACATGAAGACAACAGTCATGAAGAGGAGGTGCATGTTATAGAGCCTGTGGCACTTGCTACTGAGGCAGACAGACCTGATGAGGCTGATAAGACTACCAGCTTTTTTCCAGACTATGATGTGGATGATGATGATGTGTCAGACAACATGGATCCCTCATGGGAGCCAGAAAAGAAAAGGGCAAAACAGGGTGTTACAAAACGTGTCTTTCCTGTTGCCTTACCTGCTAAAACCACAAAGGAAAAGGACACCCTAACCACTGTTTCTCCTATTTCATCATTGTTCCAGTCACCTGTTATCCATGGACCAGCACCCCTGATTGCCCCCCCACCTCAAAGACAGTAATACTTAGGGCTCAGGCACTTAGCGTATAAGAACAAGTGTCAGGATCTGAGTTCTACTGTATTTTTACTAATAATCAGAACGTATTTGCTATCATAATTGTACCACTTGGGAGACATCTCTGTTTATACCATTGTATAATCATTAGTAGGAAAATACTGCCATCTTTAGTTCTAGTGCAGAACAGCAATTACTTATGTAATTATGTGTGTAACCACAAATGGCCTTCCTGAATACAGGTTCTTAGTTTAGTTATCTTATCTTTCTGCTAGCTCAGCATGCTTTCCCAGGCTAGTGAGAAGTCAAGTTATTTGCCATTATCCAATGATGAGACTTTTATATATCTTTTAGTAGTTCCTATGGTAATTATCAGTGGTATAAGACCCTTTGCATTCCACCTTTTTCTCTGAGAAGAAGAAACTTATTGCTGCCTATAGATAAGAAAGATCGGAGGTGTTCTCCCCGGTGTTTATGACTGTGATTTGGTTGTAAGCCTGCTTCATATACCAGAAATAAATCACTTTATGTGCTGTACACCACTTGTCTGTCATTTCTTCACTTTTGTGCAGATCCAACAAGAACTTGAGAAAGGTAATTTTATTATCCAGTTACATTTGGTGACCACAGGCAGGTTGGAATGTACAAAGTGAGGATTCCATTTGAGTTCTTTGAACTGAATCTTGAGTAGTGTGGTACATTTTTGCCCACTTGGACCTACTCAAACTTACTGTGTTTGTTCCTTTACAGACTTGATCCTTCTCGGTTTTGGTCATGGCAGACCCACAATGAACCACTGGTGCACTCCCTTTGTGAGTAGTAGCGTACCGTCTTGGCACCACTGTTTGCCCATGGGGGACTGGAAAGCAATTGGGTGATAGCGCCAAGGATTTTATTTCCGTCTTTCGACTGCTTTCTTTGTTTGTCTGTTTACTTCTTTGTTTGTTATGCCTGAACTGTGCACAGAATTGAGTCTCAATGTCTCTAACTATCTCACCTCCCATGGAGGATGGACTGATTTCATGCTGGATGCGAGATCAATTGAAGATCCCTTGCTTGCGATCTCCGAACAATATCTCGAGTCCAAGCAAAAAGCCAAGAAATACCACACCAAAGGTCTCTTGGTAGTGGCTTTATATACAGCCATTGAAAGTTTACTAACATGTTGTGCCTCCCTTTAACTGAAAAATGCTTCTCTAAAAAAAGAGATGGGCTTGCAGGGATTGGAGTTACTGAAAAGGGAACAGAAACTCATGGAGAAGACACAGTCACTCCATGATCATAACAACAGAATGTTGCGTTGCACTGCTCAAGACTCTGAGCATGAATTGTGTATGTTAAGAGAGGACAATGAAAGGATAAAATGTGATAAGAAACAGCTATCTTATTTGAATGACATTTTGAGTAATACAAATTAAAGTCTGAGAGAGGATAATGTTGAACTGAAGGAAGAGAATGTGAGACTGATGCATGAGCTAGACAAAGAGCTTAGGGAAAACATCAAACTGGGAGTCTCTTACAGAGTACTGCAGCATGAGGTTGAAAAGGGTATTAAGCAGGGCGCTGCTAAAGTATGTCACAAGAAATGTAGAGATAAAATGGTGAGAATGCATCATCAGTGAGATATTCTCGCTGGCCATGTAAAAGCCATGAATGGTGTTTAGTACACACCCACTGACATTACCTCATCAGGTGATGATGACTCTGATTACAAGGACATAGGATGCCTCATCACATCTAAGACCCCACTCCACAGGCGGTGGCCTTTACCAGCCATTCCCAAGATGGCTGCCATTATAGCCCAGCCCCATGTCACAGTGGCACGCCTTCTACACTGCCACATTAAAACACACATGGTGGCCCCCATGATATGGGAGGCCGACCACCTCCAAGTAGGATCCTGTTTACACTGGCTCCCCCTTCCCAGGAAGACAGTGCGGAGGTTCAAGGCATTGTACAGGACCTCTTGACTGGACTATCTGCCCCTGAGAGAAGCTCCTCTACACAGGAGCAGATTTGACGCATGTTCAAAAATGCTGTAATTCAAGAGAATGCATTCAAGGCAGTCACTGATGCAGCTGTGGAAGCTGCCCTTATCAGTGCTTTGGGTTGTGGGGAACTCAATTCTGCTCCCCGCACACCCACTTCCAATCCCCTACAGGTCGCTCTTTCTATTCAGCAAGTTGCTCAAGGCATGGGACAATTGGCCCCAACTGACAACCTCAGTTGTCATTTAGAGAAGGCAGAATCCCCCTGTGAGAAGCTTTCTCTCCAACCCGAGTATCAGGTCCAAGTCCTGAGACAAACCGTTGAGCCTACCCTCTGGGCCAAACTCCCGGAAGCCATCCACAATTGCAAGATGCTCAACTACAATGATATCGCACTAGCACTCCTTGCTGCCAAAGCCCCAGGTATCATTGGAGCCTGCTTGGCCTACAAGGTCAAGCAGAATGTGAAGGAAAACCCAGCAACTTACCATCAATGGTTGTGGCTCACCTACGAGACCAGCAAAGGCCTAGTGGGTGAGAACGCTGACAAAAATCAGATTGAGTACAAGGGTTTGTAGATCCAGAACATGACTCTGACTCTCCAGGAGAAAGTTGAACTCAACGTCTAACTGCAGACCGACATCTTTAATGAGATCCTCATCAAGACAGAGTAGGCCTCCCAGGTTTACCTCCATAACCTGGCTTCCAGCAAAAACACTAACAAGGCCGCTGCCATCCAAAATCCAATGGCCCAGGCCAACCCGGCCCAAGTTGCCACTGTAGTCACTGCCCCAATCGACTATGTGGTGGAAGGCAACAATGATAAACAGGAAGTCCCTTCTGACGACCGACAGTGGCACAGGGGGGTTGGAACCAGAACTACAAGAATAACCGGAACAATAACAACTACAACAGGAATGGGAAATCAAATTCTGATGGCAAGTACCATAACAGGCCTAACTATCAGGATCTAAAGGATGAAAATGAGACCATCCGCAAACAGCTGGAGGAGGCCCATGCTGCAAAGGAGGCTACATCCACACATTCTGTGGCATCCCTGGCACCAGCTAGTAATAGCACCAACCCTTTCTGGTCTTCAGCTACTGAACAAACGAGCAGCCAAGGGAAAAACCCTTTCACAGCATCGGGCACTGGCCAGGCTGATGTGGTGATCCAGGAACCACCCATTGAACAGTTTGAGATCTCGGCTCTGACATCAGAGGTACAGTATTCATGCCCTGTGAAGCGCCAAGAAGAGCACCAACAAGTCTCCAAAGGCCTCAGGTCACAGGGACAGGAGGATGAGGAAGAAACCAGGAGTAGTACCGATTGACAATTACAGGCCCCAGTCCAGACTGTGAGTGACCTGCTCGTTGACACAAATGGATGTCCTTGTGTAAGGGCCATGATCAGGGGCCACCAAATAGACATGCTTCTAGATACAGGAGCATCTATGTCTGTTCTCCATAATGAGAATCTGGCTACATCTGCCTGGTCTATTAGCTGGAAGACCAGCGCAGAGTGTAGATGGCACCCAAATGCAAAGTTAACAATCTGTGTCTTTGCCTGTGCAGGTAGTTTACCTCAAAATGATTTTTATATTTGATCTTATGGTATTACGTCATCACCCCAGCATATTGGGAATTGATTTCCTTGCACAGCATGGCTGTGTGGTGGACCTAGCTAACAGGTTATTGTTACAGATCAAGGGACAATGTCATGCTGTCAACATACCAGACTCCCATGCAGTGGCAGCCATCTCTCACAACAACAAGGACTATGACATCATGGCTCTGTTCAAAAGTCATGACTTGTTTCCTGAACTACAACCATTGCTACAGGAACATATTGATGTGTTTGCTACTAACAAGCATGATTGTGGTAGGATGCACACAACCATTGGGATTCCAGGACCTAATCTTGTGAGGCAGAAGCAGTACCCATTTCCTGTGAAGCCTAACCATCATTGAGGGAAACCATTCAGTCACTGCTACAAGGAGTGATTAGAACTTGTGTTTCCACTGTGAATTCACCCATTTGGCCAGTGAAAAAGCCAAATGGAACTTGGAGACTTACAATAGACTACAGGAAACTTAATCAAGTTACCCTCAACTGTGCCCCAGCTGTGGCAACAGCTCCTGAAGTGCTCATGTTGCTGACACCTGACAAAGAGTGGTTCTCAGTTCTTGACATCTCTAATGGGTTTTGGTCACTCTCATTAGCACAGGAAAGCCAATACAAATTTGCTTTTACCTTTGATGGGCCCCAGTACACCTGGACTTGGCTGCTCCAGGGTTTCCATAACAGCCCTTCCCTCTTCCATCCTACACATGATGGATGATCTGCAGGGGTTTTCTACACCCCAGTGTCTCCTGCAGTAGGTGGATGATTTGCTCTTGGCAGTGTCCTCCAAAGAAGAACACCTAACCCTTTTGGATGAACTATTGACTCTCCTCAGGAGAGCAGGCCTCAAGTGCAATCCTTGTAAGACACAGCTGTGTCAAAAGAAGGTTATATTCCTTGGTCTATGCATCACAGACTAAGGCTGAAGCCCAGCCATCAAGAAGATCCAGGGCTTACAAGATCTGCTACTTCCCACTAGAGCGGCAACACTGAGATGCCTTTTGGGAATGGTAAACTACTCTAGGGAGTTTATCCCTGATTTTGCCTTGAAGGTTGCTCCCCTGTATGAACTGCTGAAAAAGGATGTCCTATGGACATGGAGCCCCACACACCCTGAAGCTGTGGCCCAGCTCAAACAAGCCTCGGCCTCAGCCCCAGCACTGATTAACCCAAATCCAAGACTACCTTTCCATTTGGAAACTGCCATCTCTGATGTGGCTATGTCTGCAGTGCTAACCCAAAAATACAATGGGCACCACATTCCCATTGCCTATGCATCTCAGATGCTATCTCCAGTTGAAAGACAATACAATCTCTGTGAACGGACACTCTTGGCAATCTTCTGGGCTGTCAAACACTTTCTTTACATCATTGGGTATGCTCCCATCATTCCACATACCTGTCACACTCCCCACTAACATTTTACATTCAGATAAAGTAAAAAATGGATAAGTCTAATACCAGACTCACCCATTGGTCTTTTCTTTTGCAGGTTAGAGACATCAAGGTGTTACCTGCCAAAATGCCATCAATCTTGACCCATGGCCTATTGTACACAGGTAAACCCCATGACTGTGCCCTCCAACTACCTGATCTACCTGATCCAGGATCCTTCCTGCCAGCTGCACCAGAGGTCCTGAAAGACAAAACAATGTCCTGCATCTTTATAGATGGTTCTGCATCCTATATGGCAGGAGAACAAGTAGCAGGGCTTGGAGTGCTCATTAGGGATCATGGAGGTGATTTCAGGTACATTGCTAGAAAGTGCACTGTTATCTCTTCACAATATGCCAAACTGGCTGCTGTGGCCTATGCATTGGAAATCATGCCACATGGTGTCAAGGACACTATCATTTTTGCAGACTCCAAATAGGTATGCTCATCCCTAACTGACTTCTTTCTATTCTGAGAGAAAGAACAACTTTACTTCAACTGATGGTACTTCTGTCAAGTATAGGGAACTGTTTGTGTATATACACACCTTGATACAAATGTTCACCCACATGCTGTATATTCACAAGGTAAAGGCTCATTGCAAGTCTGACCCTTACCATGAATTCAATGAACAAGAGACTTGCTTGCCAAAGCAGGCGCTTGGGGGAGACATGGGAAATGACTCACCCACAGTGCGTAGCAGCAATTGTGCAATCTATAATGGATGCCACCAAGAAACCAGTACCAGAGCCCCCTTTGGATCTATCCACTACACAAAAAGCAGATCCAGAGATCAGAGATTTGTTCAAGTTCTTAGACAAGGGAACTGAACAACCACTGCCTGTTGTCAGTCCATACAAAAGACACTCGGACAACTTACATTTCTCTGGTGATCAGAAACTCATCTGGTATCAGAAACAGGATACAGGTGGCAAATTGTGGGTTGCACCACAATCTCTGCAAACCAAATTCATTTATATGATTCATGACACTCCCACTTGTGGACACCAGGGGACAGAAAACATCCTCCAGAGGCTCAAAACAGCCTCTTGGTGGCCTAGCATGGCTAAGGATGTGGAACACTATGTAGATAACTGCATAGTGTGTGCTCAGAACAATTCTATTATAGTGAAAAAAAAATGCCAAACTACTGCCCCAAAGGCAGTCTGGACCATGGAATGTGATACAGATTGATTTCATCGTCCCTCTTACTAACTCTAATAAGAACAACAAGTATGCAATTGTCACAGATTTGCTCTCCAAGTGGCCAAGTGGGTGGAGGCATTTGCCACTAAGAACAACATGGCAAAGACAACTGCCAAGATCCTGGTGGATCAATTGTTCTCCAGATGGAGCCTACCTTTAAAGGTGGATTCAGACCAGGGAACCAGCTTTACAGATGAACTGATGCAACAGACACTCCAGCTCCTTGGAGTTGATCAGAAATTCCACATTTCTTACCATCCTCAATCATCAGGTCAGGAAGAAAGAGCCAACAGATGCATAAAACAGATGTTATACAAATTCATTGATGACATTCCCAAGGATTGGGAGTCCCTGTTGCCACTACTACTGATGGCAATTAGGGGTACACCTGCTGCTACCACTCAGTACACACCTTATGAGGTTATGACTGGAAGAGCTATGAGACTAGCTGAGCACCTCTTGATTGATGGCCACACTCCTACTGCAGATAGAGTACTATAGACACGTATGTGGCAAAGCTTCACAATGACATCATGAGGACACACCTGTTCACTGCTAAGCAGATGGGCAAGGCTCAACAACAAGCTAAAGCTCATTTTGACAAGCATGTCAAAGAAGTCAACTGGAAAATTGGAGACCAAGTAATGCTTCTCCAATACAGACAACCCACACACTCATTTGCCAGTAAATGGGAAGGTCCTTATCCCACTGTCCACGAGCGCATCCCTGCTGTGTATCAGGTCAGAGTATAGCAGCAGAAAAAGACTGCTGACAAGTGGTCCCATGCTAACCAACTCAAACTATATAAAGGTGACTAAAAACTTACTTTTCCTAACCCATTAGGGTGGAATAGTACTTTCAGCTAATTAATCCGTTTCTATCTCTTTCAGAAATCAGCAAGATAGCTATCTTGCACCCTCTTCTCCTACTGGTGGGACTACAGCCTCTAACCATTATAGCACTCCCACTTAATCCCCCACAGACTTACAAGGACCGATTGGATCACTTGCTTGGTCAAATGGAGCATTTGACTCCCATGGGTGTTCAGATTAATATTCCAAACAAAAAATGTTAAGGTTACTCAAGGCAAAGATGCCTTTCTGGATGCTGTAGTGGTTGCCCTGGATAAATCTTCACTTTCCATCCAATGGCAAACTGATGTAATGGGCTATACAATTCCTGTAGCTCACCTGGCCAAAGGTACATTCCATGACTGGCTTAACACTGACATATCTCAAAATGGTTCTCCACGACACATGGTCAGTACAATCTTCCTCTACTTATTGATCCTGCCTTATGTGAGAGACTCCCTTCACAGGAGGCTACTGACTTTTGTCTCCAAAGCTATGCTGCATCCTCTTCTCTCTACCTCTCTGTAGTCCCACCCAGTCAGGAAGAACTGCTTGTCTGCCCTCATATGGAGGATGGCCCTCCTAGTGATTTGACCCCCACATCACTCCCAGGAGCTCTGATAATCAATGTACAATTTATGCATGTCCCAGTTATTTTCAATTTATCACATTGGAATATGGCTGAATTTGGTTTATGTCAACAGTCTAATACTTCTAAGTTTCACAGTATGATGATTATTGATCTTGTAGATGCTTACCAAACATACACAAATGATCTTATTGGTGGACCTCATTCCACCGACCATATTGAAGTTTTGAAATCAGACCATAAATATGCTAAACCCAGACCAAGACGCACCAAGCGGGACAGAGTCTCAGATGTCACTGGTGAAGCTGGTTCTGTCTCTAGTATAACCGGAGTAGCCTGCACTGTTACTGACCTTTTTTGATCAGGAATGTCTATTTGAAATAAAGCAGATATTGCCTCCATTAAGGCCCAGGAACTGAAGTTTCAGCAAATACTTGGCAATGATGTTATGCCCCCTATCTTGCAAGGTGTTAATTCTCTTAGTGAGGAAAACATTATACAGTGTACAGTATGAAGAAGATTGTTCAAGGATTCAATGATATGAGACAAAAACTTAATGATCTTATCTTTCAGAATAACCGTGAGGCGGACAAGCAGTATATTGGGCGTGAAAGTCTATGTTCTGCTTATGGTTCTTATGTTATTTCAACTGTAAACTCTCTCTTCAGGGACTTGGAATCAGGCAAAATTCCAGATGTTATTCATGATCTCAGATTGGGTAAATGGTATTCCCACTTTGTACAAACACAGGTTGCATTTCTTTGTGTTTAAAGAATTATCTTAATAGTTCTATGTCCACAGTACATAATATTGGTTACATTTCCAGGTTTCCTAACAGAGCGCATGTTACTTAACAAAATATTGTACAATTAAGGACAACATGTTTGTCACTTTTACTGTCTCTTTACCATGCTTTGATCCGGCTACATCTGTCTTAGACAAGCTGGCCAATATCCACTCCATTGGACATCTTGAAAATGACATTTTCCATGAACGAACTGAACTTTCTTCAATGCTTGTTTACCACCCTGTTCTGCAAGTGTGAGTGGCTCCTCCTATGAACTGTTGTGCCAAGAAAGGTTTCTACTTCTTGTGCCGCTGTGACGTTTTTGACATTGTGAAATGAATTTGCAGCTACTCTCCAGAACATCTTAACTGGGCTTTGACTTTGGGTGATGATTTGCCAAAAAACCTTACTGATGTTGATCCAGATGATGTCCCTCCTGCTGGACCTTCACTGTTCACCGCTGAAACAGCACCTTCCAGAAGCTATCTTGAAGAGATACATCACTTCACCACTGAACTAACAAATCAGACTTTCACCTGCCCTATATGCTTACATCGCTGATGTGTATCAACACCCAGAGTCGCTTATACCTCTGAGGGACAGTTTTGTGTGGTAACAAATTATCCATCCTTTGCTTATGGGGCTCATACTTGCAATATTAATAACTCTAACTTCTGTTTTACTCCACAGCAAAAAACAGTGATAGGTCACACTGTCATCATGCTTTTCGTCTCCCTGAACCAGACTTTACTGACACTGATCCCCAATACTTGCTTGCCCTGTCTCAATATTTGCCTATTTTTAATGTGCACACTGATCCCATGACTCTCTCCTTGTGATCATTTTTAGCTAGAAAAGATGCTCATTTCATCTATATTAGCAATAATATATCTAAAGCAAGCAATCTACTTAATGATTTAATTCTTAATAGTGATTTAAGTCTTGCAGTTGGCAATTACTGGGTAGAACTCAGCTTTAAGGTTTTTGTTATTATTCAAGCATTTTTGATTATTTTCCTGATTTGTACTCTTTGCTGCCTGCGACTTACCCTCAAACAACATCAATAAGAAATCAAATTCCTTTACAAGGCTCATGAGTTGGGCCTATAAATGACTTTTTAGCTCCATCCCTACCAGTTTACTTGGGATTCTTGTCCTTCCATAGGCAACAAGGGGGGAAATGTTATCAATGGACCAGCACCTCTGATTGGCCTCCCTACCTTGCAGACAGTAATACTTGGGGCAGAGGCACTAATTATATATGCATAAGTGTCAGAATCTGAGTTCTACTGTATTTCTACTAATAATCATAATATATTTGCTATCATAATTGTACCACTTGGGAGACACCTCTGTTTATACCATTGTATAATCATTAGTTGGAAAATACTGCCATCTTTAGTTCTAGTGCAAAACAGCAATTACTTATGTAATTATGTGTGTAACCACAAATGGCCTTCACAAATACAGATTCTTTGTTTGGTTGTCTTGTCTTTCTGCTAGCTCAGCATGCTTTCCCAGGCTAGTGAGAGGTCAGGTTATTTGCCATTATCCAATGACAAGACTTTTATATGTCTTGTTAGTAGTTACTATGGTAATTATCAGTGGTATAAGACCCTTTGCATTGAACGTTTTTCTCTGAGAAGAAGAAACTTATTGCTGCCTATAGGTAAGAAAGATTGGAAGTGTTCTCCCTGGTGTTTATCACTGTGATTTGGTTGTAAGCCTACTTTATGTACCAGAAATAAATCACTTTATGTACTGGACACCACTTGTCTGCCATTTCTTCACTTTTGTGCAGTTTTAACAAGAACCTGAGAAAGATAATTTTATTACCCAGTTACACACCCCACAACATAACAAAGAGCAAATCTTCTCCTTTGCTGTCACAATCACAGTCATCTTGGCATCAAGTAAATACAAGACCTTATAAATTCCTAGTGTAGGATTTGTATGTACTGGACCCATCTGATGAGACAGTGGCAATTTGCCAACTGTGTCAAACCCAAGTAAGTCAGGGTAAGAAGGGGAGCCACCTTGGCACAGGTGGGCAACATGCACCTTAAAAATAGGCACCCAATTTGGTGGCATCAACATCAGAAAGCAACCAGTGCCAGTGGTTCTGGTACATCCCAATCAGAGGGCATTGAATGCAAAATACACCCAGCACCACTACAGGGACAAGGAGGTGCAGGTGAGGAGGTGGAGGAGGACATTGTTGTGGTACTGGATGATGAGGATTCTGGAAGTGGGAAAAGTAGTGGTCCTAGCATCCGGAGTATCACTCCAACCCAAAATGTGATTGCTACCCCCCAGTTATGAAAAACCCAAAAGCCGCTGAGGTGTGCCGTGCATCACCACAGCCCATGAATACCTTTGGCAGACCCCAGGCAAGAAGCATCCCCTTACTGGCACAACGATGAGGCAAGCTGCTTGGCACACCATCAGGTGCATCACTGATGGCAGCAGTATTAAGAAAAGTTCAGCTAACGCTACCTTCCATTTTGGATAGGCAAACAAAATTCCCACCTAATCATGGTACAGCATGGGAGTTGAATGCAGCATGTGCAGAAATGGTTGCTCTGGGTTTGTTGCCATACTCCTTTGTAGAGAATGTGGGATTTAGGTGGTTCATGGCTTGCATCTTGCCAAAATGGCAGGTGCCATCATGTAGAAACTTTTCAAAGTGTGCCATCCCTGAACTGTACTGTACTGTATGTGACATGGCACATCATGCCCTGCAGCATTCCTCAGCACAGTATGTTCATCTGAGCATGGACATGTGGACCAGTAGGAAAACATCTGGTAGCTCTTAACTGTGCATTACAGCACACTGGACACAGGTACCTGGGGTAGTGGCTGATTGGGGGAGAGGCAGGCATTGCACTAGGACAAACTGCGGTGGTAGCAACATGCCTGGTGTTAGGTAGCATGCAATACTGACCATGGATTGTATCCCCGGTCACAAACTGGAGAAAAGATGCTGGAAGTCATACTAACCGAGATTGATCAGTGGCTCCAACCCCATGCACTGAAAGCTGGATTCATCACCAGTGATAATGGCTCAAATGTGTGGAAATGCATCAGTGATGGGGGATTTGTCAGGGTACCATGCCTGGCAAATTGCCATAACCTTGTGGTGCAGGCTTTTATTAACCATCCGGATATAAAAGAAGTTTTGACTTTTGCCCGACACATCTGTGCCCACTTTGCACGTTCAGCAAAAGCATGTGACCATCTCCCTGATCTGCAGGTAAAAAACAAGCTGCCTCAGCACCATTTAAAGTTTGACGTTGTCACCTGGTGGAACTCCACCTTTTACATAGTGGAACATCTATAACAGCAGTACAAGGCGATATATGAGAATCTGCTAATTCACGCGAGTTGTGACAACAGTGGGGCATCCATGTGTCTCACAACAGAGCTGTGGTGCCTAATGGATGAGCTCATCTTGATTCTGAGACCCTTTGAGCATGCAACACAGGCAGTGAGTGGGGACACTGCCTGCATCATTGAGTCCATTCCTCTGCTATGGGTGTTGAGGCAGATGCTGCTAATGTGTAGCAACAGCTAGAGGCAGGTGGTGACAGAGCAATTTGCTCATTAATGGAACACATGCTGTACACATTAGACTCCAACACCCACATTAAGTATATTATGCATTCTGAGGAGTTTGGAAATGTAACAGTGATCAACCCACGTTATAAACATGGGCTGGCACCCATGTTACAAGGTGGGCGTCTTGAGTTGCAGAGACTGACAGAACTACTCACTCAGAGGGTAAGTGGTGCACAGTTCCTACTACGGGCAGAGGGGTCAAAAAAAGATGACAGTACTGCACAGCAATCCGGTGTTTTTGCCACTCACTTCTCTTCATTTCAGCAAGGGTATCAGACTGTGGAAAAGCAATGCAAGGTAAAGCATCCTATGCTGAATCCTATTTGAGCTGCCCTCGGTCAGGTAGGAGTCGCAGACATGGAGGAAACTGAGGATGAGGAGGAAGATGATCACACTGCACATCTTTGGCAAAATGCATGGTAGGTGCATATATCACAGATATAAAAAAAACTCACCATTGGAGATGAGCCACTACTATACTGGGCCACTAAGGTTAATGACTGGCCAGCACTAACAGCAGTTGGCCTGAAATATCTTAGCTGCCCATCCTCCTGTGTCAGCTTTAATCTGGTATTCAGTTCGAGTGCCATTGTGCATGACAGGTGCTCGAATCTACCTCCTAAAAATGTCAGCATGCTGACATTTATCAAGATAAATGAGGCTCACATACCCTCAAAAAGAGTAATGTCCATGGTAACAGCACCTATTGACAGTGATGATGATGATGAGGAGGAAAGTGCTTTAGGCAGACAAGAACGTACCTCATCATTATCTCGCAACACTGAAGTGGATGAAGCAGTGATGGAGAGGGAGTACCCGAATGGTGACACTTCCAGTACTGAAGACTGTGAGGGATGCTTCATGGAGGACATGGAAGAATAATGAACTCTACTATTTATTTTTTCCTTCTCCCTCCACGTTCCCACCCATCCACAACCACGTACTCCTGGATGTCAACTTAATAACAATAATGTATCCCATTCAGTGCTGAGATATACATCAACTATTAATTAATGCTGCTTAACTGCATCGAATTGAACAGCTGTAAACAATGCACTATGCCACTTATGAATTACTGAATAGAACACCTGCTCTAGTCAGCAAAACACACCACAGCCATGCAGCAGTGACCTCAACACCTCAACCTTCCCCTCTTCCAATTATCTGTTATGTGTAGACACCTTGGATCCTCCTCCAACACAGGACAAAACAGCATGGCACAGCACTTCCACCACCTTAGTGGTATCAGTATTGTAGTAGGCTTCCAATTGTGATAAAGAGAACCACCTCCTCTACCTTCTCTATACTCCCTGGGCTGCTTCAGCTATGTCCTCCTCCTCCTCCTCACAATCACATCAAGTAAGAAACAGCACTGGCTTGGCTACCACTTCCACCACCGTAGTGAATGATGATATTTTGCCACCAATGTGATAAACAGAAGTGCCTCCTGTACCTCCTCAAAACTCTCCTCCTGACAGATTCATCTTGGTCCTCCTCCTCCATCAAACTACTGACTGAAGTCTGGAAGGCATCATCATACGTAACCACGCTGCATCTTCATCTGCTGTTGGTGAGACACCTGCACTGTTTTCAGATACTGCAGCACTTCTATAAGCCTACTAGAGGCATAAAATCAGTCCATGATTGATGAGGCTCATTGCAGCATTAAAATGTTTTCATGTAATGTCTTATTCATGCAGGTTTTGCTGGTTCTACTACAGAACACAGACACCAAAACAGAATTGCACAGCCAGCAGTAGTACTCTGATGGTAAGTATTATTGTGATTTAATGTTTCCCTTTACTTTGCTTCAATTTCCTTGCCTTTCTTTTGCTTTCCTTTCTTTTACTTTCCTTTTTGTTCCTTTACTTTACTTTCCACAACTTTCATTCACAAAAATCCTTTCTTGTTTTCCAGGTGCTCTCAGTGGACTGACATCATTTGCTTGGTGAATCAAGTATATCACTGCAACAAATTCAGGCACAAGGAATACCTGTAAGGATAAGGATAATGAAGAACAGCAGAGTCAGTGATTAAGAACTGAAATGAATTTATCAGTTATGGTACATAAACAAGTCCCCACATCCCCAGAAAATAACATAAATACTTACCTTCGTGGTTGGGCAATGTTGTGTACAAGTCAGACAACAGCATCTATGCTGCATCTGTCCAGCAGTATGATGTCATCTATCTGCATTCGGCACAAATAACTGAAAACCAATGAAAGAGAAGTATGAACATATTAGACTTTGAACAGTAGCAATTACTACCCCTTCCTTAAAATGAAAACAAAGCAAACGGACTTACCTGTGCACTATGTCTATGTGCCATCATGAACCCCCAATGAGCAATCCCTCCCCCACAAACAAAAAAATACTTACCTTCATGGTTGTCCAATGTTGGGCATGATTCAGACTATAGCATCTATGTTGTAGCTGTCCAGCAGTATAATATCATATGCTCAAAAAACTGACAATCAATGGCAGGGAATTATGAATATATTGGACTTCAAACAGTAGCAATAATCCCCCCCCCATTACAATGAAAAGAAGACAAAGGTACTTACCTGTTCAGTATGTCTATATGCCCTGATGAATCCAGGACCCCAATGAGCAAGAGGCCGTTTCTCTAATTTTGGAACAAGAGCAGCACTCAGCAGCAGCATCAAAGCACCCTCTCCATGTGGCAATAGTAGTTGACTGAAAGGAAGCGTCCTCTCTCTGGGGACCCAACTTCACATTTCTGGCAAAGTGCTGGTGGTGGTGTGGTGGCAGTCCCAAAAATGCTTAGTACGATAAATATATTTATGTTCTCTTACAAGCTTCACATATGCTTTGCATCACCTTCTCTGGTATGTGCAGTAACAGTATGTGACTGAAAGGATGCATTTTCTCTCTGAGGACACAACTTCACATTTCTGGCAAAGTGCTGGTAGTTGTGGTGGTGGTGGGGTGGCAGGCCCAAAAGTGCTTAGTACGATAAATATGTTTAGCTTCTCTTGCAAGCTTCACATATGCTTTGCACCGCCTTCTCTGATGGGTGCAGCAACAGTATTTGGCTGAAAGGAACTGGGGTGACAGGTCCAAAAATGCTTAGTATGATAAATATGCTTAGGTTCTCTTACAAGCTTCACATATGCTTTGCACCATCTTCTCTGATGTGTGCAGCAACAATATTTGACTGAAAAGGTATACCATCACCGCAGTGACTCCCCGATGGCGAAGACCATCACAATGACAGGATTTGGGCAAAATCCGCATGTCGCTGTGATGGTCTCTGTATGGCCTGGGGACTTGCTCTCAAGGTGTTTTGACCCCTCCCAGTCCAACTCCGACTCAGAGTTGAAATCCTAGAGATCGGGGGGTGTGGGGCAGAGAACATGGAGGCATCCCCGACACTGCATTGCTCACACTTGGCAATGCGGCTGTCATTGTGTGGATGTCTCTGTGTCTGCTGTCACTGCGGCATGGTAAAACTGACTGAAAGGATGCGTTTTCTCTCTGGGGACACAACTTCACATTTCCTGCAAAGTGCTGGTGGTGGTAGTGGGGGGGGTGGCAGGCCCAAAAATGCTTAATACGATCAATATGTTTAGGTTCTCTTGCAAGCTTCACATATGCTTTGCACCACCCTTTCTGGTGCGTGTGGCAACATTATTTGACTGAAAGGAACTGGGGTAGCAGGCCCAAAAATGCTTAGTACAATAAGGGTCAGCCTAAGCAAGGTGCAAACTGTGCTCCTGCACCTTGGAGGCCCATATTTTTTTTCTTGATGAAAAAAAGAATTTAAGACATTTAAAAATTCCTAAATTTTGTTAGAGATGAAAATGTTTGCCAGCAAATGAAAGTAGAAGACAACTGGCTCTGACTCTGTTACTGTTACAAAAGGTGGGGACAGCTTTGCTGCAGTGGAACAAATTAGGTTAAGTAAGTGCTAATTGTGTTAGTTGCCATGCTTTACACCTCCCAGACTGACTGCTTTCACAAACAAAGGGCTATATTGACAAGATAACTTGTCTGTAACCTGGAGATGTAGTTGAAACAATGAATGATATAACAAAATCTGTTTCAAAAGTATGTGAGCATTCAAAATGGCTCAAAAACCTGACCAGCACAGAGCAAAACTAGATTTCCTTATAGGGACCCTGAAAACCTGAACACCAGGTAAGAAGACTAACAGGTGGCAACCTTACTGGTGTCCCATGATAATCCTCTCTATTCACTCTCACTCACACCTCCAGAAAAGTTAAACTGTTTAACTTGTTTGCAAATCAGAGTATCAGAGGTGTGAGTGTCCAGTGATGATGTCCCTGTCCTTACAGAAATGAATATGGTAGTAGTACCATACTTACTTAAGTTCTGACTCCAAGCTCAGTCAGATTCATTTCCAGTGGTGAAGTCAAATAAGTCAATGCAAGTCAAAGGCACTAATTAAAAAAATGCTGGCTAAACTAGTAGACCTGGTACTGCTTTACTAATACAGGACAGGAGGGTTAGTTAGGTGTAAATTCTGGATGGGGGGGTACAGGGAATCGAGTGGTGGGGCCTGACAGGGGGCTGCACAGGGGCCCAGAATTGTTAAGGCCAGCCCTGAATATGATAAATATGTTTAGGTTCTCTTACAAGCTTCACATGTGCTTTGCACCACCTTCTCAGGTGTGTGCAGCAACAGTATTTCAGTGAAATGATGCAATTAATGTCTGAGGAATACAACTTCACATTTCTGGCAAATGCAGTAAACATGTTAAATCCTTAAAACAGATTTATGTTAAACTTCTCAGCAGAATAGTTCATGTTTGTGTTATGGTTTGCACTTCTTTGGGTGGCTGGCAGTTACACACAACACAACTACCATTTATGCACCATTACATACCATGGGGAAACAGTTTATGTAATGTGGCAAATACTTGACATTTGTGGGTAGAAGGAAGGAGTAAACATGATGAACCAGTGACAAAAATGAAAGGAAGAAAAGTGGTTTGTCATGTGTAAAAAGGATTAAAGAAATAATAGAACTGGACAAGCAAGAGGCATCCACTTGAACAAAACAATACTAAAAAAGAGGACAGAGAAAAAAGACCTTAAAACAACAGAGCTTTTTTTTACTTTTTATATTTTTGGGGGGTTTTCTAGTTTTAATAGAGGGGATTAGAGAGTGGAGAAATTAAGAACGCAGATGACAGAATAATTGCATATAAAATAAGATGTTTCTTGAAACAAAACAACTCAGACCACCCCACCAGAACTTCCAGAAGATGAGCCATGACCACCACCTCCATGCAGCTTGGATAGGAAAGTGAGGATCCTCTCATGGCTGGAAATGACACTGTCTAGCTGATCCATCAATCCTGTCAGAAGGTGTTGAATTCTTACCACAGATCATTCACCTCGGCCCACAAAACTACCAGATGACCATTTGTGGCAGATGTCATGGGGTCATCATTACTGCCACTGCCATAACAGTGGTGTTGAAGTACACAAGGAGTACTGCTGTGGTCCATCACAAGCCTGCCAGAACATTAATGACTCATTGGCACTGCTGCAGCACAGTCGGCACTGACCTCATGTTGCTCCATATTTCCCCCAGGCCCATAACCATCACCACCATCACATGATGCAGCCACATCACGCTCCTTGGTCCTCCACTCAGTGAGGTAGTGGATGCGGAGGTGCGTCCTCTGGCTGCCGGTCCCAAGTTGGCTCCATTTTTTACCACACCTTACTCACCATCCACACACCTTGCAGATGGCCACTGTCTCATCTGCAGTGTGCATGTCAAAAAAATCCCACACCACTGAGTGCTGCAGAACTGGGGGAGAACCAGAAGAGGAGGTGGCAGGCTTCTGCTGGGGGGAGGAACTTGTTGCTGCTGCTGCTGCTACTACTGATGTTGTTCCTGCTCCTGCTGTTGCTGTTCATGCTGCTGATCTTTTTCTTGTTGCTGCTGATCTGCAGCAGCAGAACTCCCTTCCTGAACTGGGGGGGTGCAGGCCCTTTTGGAAAAACATACCTGCGAAGGCATGGGTGCGTTACTGGTACACCAGCACCACCCGGTCTGTACTCAGATGAGTCCTGACACTGCCCCTCCATCACAAACAGAAATGTAAAGAAAATGAAAGAAAAAGAAAGTAAGAACTAAGAAAAAAGAACTATATCCTAAAAAAAATTATGAAATCAGAAACTACAGTAAAGAAAGATAGGCATTAAAACTAAAAAAAGGAGTAAAATATTCAACTGTAAAGTCTAAAGAATCAGATATATAAAATGTTCTGTCTCCTCTGAGTCAGACTGTCTCCACTCTCCTTCAGCTATGTCTGCTGAAATGAAAGTGAAACATTCACTTCCTGCCTGTCTGAAGTCTCCCTTGTGACATGCAGCAAGTGAATCATGTGACAAACCACGTTTTTCATTAACTTTGAAGTTACTAACAAAGTCAAAGTTGCCTTCAAAGTTAGCTGGTGAAGTTTTGGCACCAGATTAAGACAATTACCTTCAAAGTTACAAAAAAAAAAGTTGAAGTTAACTGACAAAGTTTCCTGGAGAAATTGTAGCACCAAAGAGGGTCATATACATGAAGCTATTCTTGGGGCAAATTTGATGACTTCTTGGGAACTTCGCTGGTGGATGTAAACTTTGCAGCATCTTTATTTGGGTGGAAAGTCATGTCAGACAAATCTGGTATATTACTTTGACTGGGTAACCAAGGAAATAGATCTGGGTTGGGTAGTGCAGGTGGGCCTACTTAGATATTAGTAAGACTTTTGACAAAGAAGACACATAAGAAACTGGGTAGCTTAGTGGTGGGTCCTAAGGTAGTAAAGTGGGTAAGAAATTGATTAACAGATAGGCAATAGAGGGCGGTGGTAAATGGAGATCACTCCAGGGAAGGGAGGGTGATCAGCTGGATGCCTCAGGATCAGTACTGGGACCAGTATGCTTTAATGTCTTTATAAGTGACATTGCAGATGAACTGGAAGGGAAAGTATGCCTCTTTGCAGATGATATTAAAATCCACAATAGGGAAGACACTCCAGAGGGGGTGGAAAGAATTTGCAGAGGACCAAGAAAACTTGAGAAGTGGTCAAGGACATTGCAGTTGGGTTTCAATGTGAAAAAGTGCAACATCATACACCTAGGACACAGAAACCCAGAAGCGGAGTACCAAATAGGAGAAGAAGTATTGACAGTCACCAAACAGGAAAATACCTGGGGGCTAATCATATCTGATGATCTCAAGGTGGTGAGACAGTGTGATGAAGCAGTGAGTAGGTCAGTGGATGCTGTGGTGCATAACGAGTGGTATCACCAGTAGAAAGAGGGAGGTGGTGCTGCCAATGTATAGACTGATGGTGAAACCCCACCTGTAGTACTGTGTCCAGTTCTGGAGACCACATCTCAGAAAGAAGAAAGACAGTTGCATGCTGTCAAGAGGAGGGCAACAAAAATGGTGCAGGGGTTGCATCACAAGCCCTGTGAGAAGAGACTAAAGGACCTGAATACAGTATGCACACCCTGGAAGAGAGGAGGGAGAGGGGGGACTTGTTAGAGATCTATAAATACCACATGAGGTTTAGTAAGCTACGGAAGGGAACATTTTTCAGTAGGAAAGATGCACGAAGACTAGGGAACAAGCAATGAAGCTGAAAGGGGGAAATTTATGAGATGTGGTTTCCAAAAAAAGATGGGCAAATTTAGGAGAGATGTGGCCAGGAGGGATGGAAAGAGAATAGCAAGAATTGCTAGAGCAGCAGGAAGATAGACAGATCTGCATGCCATTATTCACCTGGACATTAATGACACAGCTAGGGATGGGATGGGATAGTTCAAGGGGAGTTCAAGGAGTTGGAGAGTTGCCTTATATAGGCAGCACATTCAGTGGCTTTTTCAGAGGTGTCACCTGTCAACAACAGAGGGGAAGAGATGGATCTCCACACCAATACCTTCACCTCTTGTCTGATGGAATGTATAGAGAAGAACAGTTTGGCTACATTGGGGACTAGGATAATACCTGGAAGAATAAAGGCTTGTACACAAATGATGGCCTATATCTATCCTGGAGGGGAACTGCAGTTCTAAGTCAAAGGTTTAAAAGCTACCTCAACTAATAAGAAGTTGGAGGAGGCAAAAACAGCCATCTCCCAAAGCCTAAGTATAGTAGCATCAGAAATACAATGAGTAAAATGGGTGAATAAAAAAGGGATAAAAAACTAAAATTATTGACAGAGTAATGAAATCTGGAAGGCCATGCGTGCAAATGCTAGAAGTCTGGGAAATAAAACTGCAGATCTGGAGACACTCATGGGGGAGACCAACTTAGATATATTGGTCATTACTGAGTCATGGTGCAATAAAAATCATGATTGGGACTTGGCCCTACCTGTTATTATCTGTTTAGAATGGACAGGGAGGGTAAAAAAGTAGGAGGCATGTTGCTTTATATAAAGGAAAGCATTAAAGCACCAGAGATACAGGGGATGCAGGAAGGGGCAGATGTAATATGGGGCACCTTGGAGAAAGGAAATGGTGCTAATATTTGTAGTGGTGTGATATACACACCTCCATCACAATGGGCTGAATTAGATAGGGTACCTGGGGAAGCCATTAACAAAATGGCAGAAACAGAAGAAATGCTGCTGGTGGGGGACATTGATATGGCAGATGTAGATTGGAGTCCCCCAGCTGCAGCTATGACTAGAATCAGGGACATACTGGACTCCTTGCAAGGGGCATTCCTCAGACAATTAGTCAGTGTACCCACTCAAGGCAGTGCTATACTGGATCTAATATGAATGGGGACAGTGTGGTAGATGTAAAAGTGGGAAGTAATTTAGGTACAGGTGATCACCGTACGGTGCGGTTCAATTTAAGAGTATTGGTAGAGTCAAATCACACTAAGGTGAGAGTCCTGGATTTCAGGAGGGCAGACTTTCTAAAGATGGGTGAATATTTAAAGGGTGAACTGGTAAGGAGGGATGACCTAGTTGAAGTGCAAGAAGAGTGAATGAATTAAAGAGGGCAATTTTCAAGGCTACAGACAACTGTTTCAGGCAAGTAAGTAAAAAACAAATAGGAAAAGCAAACCACTGTGGTTCTGGAGAGAGGTGGCTGGAAAGTTAAAGACTAAAAGGGAAGCATTAAGAAGCTATAAGCAAACACAGAGGGAGGAGGATAGGGAAGTGTGTCAGCAGAATAAAAAAGAAGCAGGGAATGTGGCAAGAAGTGTGAAGGCAAAAACTGAAGTGAGGGTAGCCCAAGAAGTAAAGAAAGGGGACAGAACTTTTGTAGGTATATAAGTGAAAAGAGGAGGACCAGGGGAGGGATTATAAGATTAAAAATTGATGGGGGGAGCTGATTGCACAGAGAAAGACCAGGGTAAAGCAGATATACTGTACATAAATACTTTTGTTCAGTGTTCAAGGTGGAGAAAGAAGGAGGGAGGCCTCAAATAAGGAATAAGCGCTCTGGAAGGAGTGAAATGGATACTAGTCCATTCTCAGAGCAGAGGGTACTGGCTGGACTTCCTAGTCTGAAAGTAGACAGAGCAATGGGACCAGATGGGCTTCACCCTTGAGGATTTAAAGAACTCAGGGAGGTACTGGCTGCACCTCTGATAGTCCTTGTCAATAGTTTTCTAGAAACAGGTGAAGTTCTAGGGCTGGAAAAGGAAAGATGTAGTCCCACTTCATAAAACTGGTAGGAGGCTAGAAATTATAAGCCAGACAGTCTGACCTCAGTGGTGGGAAAGTCAATGGAATCATTGTTGAAGGAGAGGACGGTTGATTATTTTGAGGCAAATGGGTTGCAAGAGACAGAATGGGTTTACTGAATGGAATTCATGTCAAATGAATCTGATAGATTTATTTGATTGAGTGCCAGAGGAAGTAGAGCAGGGTGGTGCAGTGGATGTGGCACACCTAGATTTCAGTAAGACATTCAACACCTTTCTGCATAGGAGACTATTAAATAAACTGTGTGGCATAGGAGTGGATCCATAGGTGTTAAACTGGATACAAAATTGGTTAAAGGATAGGAGACAGATGGTGATAGTAAGTGGAGTATGCTCAGAGGAGGGGATGGTGACTAATGAGGTGCCTCAGGGATCAGTGCTGGGGCCTGTCTTCTTCAATGTATTTATAAGTGACATGACAGAGAAACTGGAGGAGAAGGACTGGCTCTTTGAAGACTATACCAAGCTTTGTAACAGAGTGGACATTCCGGGGGGCAGAAAGGATGGACAGGGACCAGAGAAACCTTGAGGAGTGGTCTAAGGTATGGCAGCTGGGGTTCAATGTATAGACGTGCAAATTAATGCACTTGGGGAACAGAATTCTAGAGGCAGAATACAAAAAGGAGGAATTGTATTCACAACAACCAAGCAGGAGACAGATCTTGGAATTATTATCTCAGATGATCTGAAGGCAGCCAGGCAGTGTGACAAGGCATTTGGGAAAGCTAGTGGATGCTGACTTGCATAGGGAGAGGTATCACCAGCTGAAGTAGGGAGGTGATGTTGCTTCTGTATAGGACAATAGTGAAACCTTATTGGAATACTGTGTGCAGTTCTGGAGACCACATATATGAAAGGACAAAGATAGAGTGGAGGTGGTTCATAAGAGAGCCACTAAAATGGTGAGGAGTCTTCAACAAATGACTTATGAGGAGAGACAGAAGTAAGTCAATATGTACAACCTGGAGGAGAGGAGGGAGAGGGGGGCTGTAATACAGACATATAGATACCTAAAAAGGGTAAATAAGGTGCAGGTTGAGAGTATATTTCAGAAGAAAAACAGCTCAAGAACAAGGGAGCATGATATGAAACTGGAAGGGGGCAAATTTAGGAAAGAAGTAAGAAAGTTCTTCTTCACAGAAAAGGTGGTGGACTCCTGGAACAATTTACCATCAGAAGTAGTTAGGGTGAAAACAGTGGAAGGGTTCAAGAAGGCTTGTGATTGGTATAAAATAATCTTAATGAAAATCAAGGAGTGGTGGGAGAAAGACCTAGAGACCAAGTAGGGTCTCCTGGTATATTGCAGTTAAAAATAAATGGGCAGACTGGGTGGAACAAGCGGTCCTTATCTACCAGCAAATTCCATGTTACTATGTATGTTTCTATGTGAGATAGTACTTCTTCATTGAAAGAGTGGTGGATGCCTGCAGATGTCTTTCAGCAGAGAAGGTAGGGGCAAAAACAGTGGTGGGCATCAAGCATGCATGGGATAGGCACAACGGTATCTTATTTGGGAAACAAGGGGCAGGGAAAGAGCAAGTGATCAAGTATGGTCTGCAGTGACAGGATAAGATAGGCAGGGAAAATTGAGAGACTGGGTGGGCCAAGCGGTCCTTATCTGCCATCAAAGTCTATGTGTCTGTGTTTCTGAAATGTAAGGACAGGTGGTAGAGTCTATATTTGTTTGGTGGCTCTGCAGTTGTTTTGTTGCAGTCAGTAAGAGAGAAATGAAGATGGACACAATGGAGAATAGTACTGATCACAAATTTCATCAGTGGCTTGACTGATACCTTAGGAAATAGCCACTGACTTCAACATTCATCATAGTCCAATCTTGTCCTTAGATAACAGTCAACAACTGCAGCATTCATCAATTACCTATTTGGGGCTTCAGGGATCGGTTGCCAATTATGGCTTTAATTGATGGCCTGTTTGGACCATTGGGAACTGCCACTTATCATAGCTTTCATAAATGTCTCAGTTGGGGCACAGAGAAACAGCTGACAGTCATAGTTTTCTTCTATGGCCAGATCAGGACCTTGGGAACAGCTGCTGGTTGTGGCTTTCAACAATATACTGATCAGGTACTCCCCACCAATCCAAACTTCATAAATGTCCTGATTAGAGTTTCAGGAAACAACCATTGATCTTGGCTTTCTTAATGGAGACTGAGGGAACTAGTAGGAACTTATTAAAGCAGGATGCCAGGGTACCAATGTTTAGCATGTCCCTTTCAGCCCAGTATGCTGGTGAGAGGCTCTGGAGGTATTTGGAGGTATTTCCAGTCAGGCTATTGTGCTGGGATGACAGCCCAGAATGAAGCAGTGTGCCTAATGGTAAATCAGGATCCAACATTTAGATATAAATAGGGACATATAGTTTGTCATAAAATTCTGAGGAACTACTTATATTATCATGCAATAGACTTCAACTGGATAAGTGGTGTAGAAAGAGATGGACCAAATGGTGGAACTATAAACTAGGGTAGATAAATGTTTTCCATTTTGAAATGTGCTTTAGAAATAATATATTTCACCAATTTTTAACAAAGAAAATATTCAAAGTATCAAAAGCCAAATAGGTTCAAAACTCAGAATTTCAAAATACCTTTTGTATTTCTCAATCTACCATAAAACTGCAAACAACTGGTGTGCATTGACTTTGTTATGGGGATTAGGAATGCAGCATTGATAATTCACAGCTGATATGAAACAAAACAAAAATTAGCTTTACTCTGAATATTAGCTTCAGAAATAATGAACACTGCTGCAGTCATAGCAATCCACATTCATTTATTTTAACTGGCATTGATTGTAACCGGTGGTAACTATTATGGTTTATTAGTATCCTACAAGGACTTATTTTTTGCTAGAAAAGAGACAGCATTCAGTTAAAGCTGCTTCTAATAAGCAGATAAATAGCATGTTTAGTCATCACTAAATAGTCTGCTTTTCCTTGAAAATGTTACATTATATATGAAAGATAATCATTGTTCATGTTCCCAAATATTGTCGTAGTGTAACGTTTTCTTTCAACAATGTATTATCTTAGCTCTTATTTACACATTTGAAATATTGTGTTAATGGCACACTCATCTCATCATTAGGAGCTGGCATCAAGCAAAACAGAGCACTTCAACAGATCTTCTTTTGTTTGTTCCTTTCATTCCCATCTGGTACATTCTGTTTATGGGTTCATTATTTCAAGGCTGTTAAAAAGGTTTCAAGGAGTAAAGCTGAACTGGTATCTGCCAATTTAGTGTTTATGATTAAATCTTAATTTCATCTTGGCAGTGCACTTTTTATTAATGTATATTTCACAACCAGCTACACCCAAATAATAATGAAAAAAGAAGTTGCTGGTACCATACAGCTCTGATATAATAAAATAATCAGAGTTTGCATGGGACGCCTCTTGAAGGAGAGAGCAGATTCTATTACTCTGGTAGAACTAGTGTGGATATTATTGCTTGTACAAAACACATATAGACAGCCAGAGAAATCAGCAGTTAGATATGTAAGCAATAAGACGTGAGGGAGTGTTTATTAGACATTTCCAATGCAGAGCCACAGGCGTAGGTTGTAGGGATGGGCGAAATGGCAAAAAATTAGCTTTGCAAATTAATTTGTGAATTATGTGGAATTAGAAAAATGCAGGTTTGCTGAATTTGTAAAGTTCTGAAAGGTGGAGTTGACATCTTTTCTGCAAATTTACCAAAATTCACTTATAAACTTGCTACTTTTATAAAATACTGGACAATTTGCTGTGAAAACATCAACATGTTGTCAAAATCAAAGTTCCTAGAGTTCACAGAAACTTAGTACAACTTTGTGAAGACAAATTATTGCCAGTTAATGGACACTTTGCTTGTGAAGTATAAATTTGCACCATCTCTAACATCGAGGCACAAGACTGCAGGCCAAGTGCCTTCAGCCTCTTCCTTTGCATTAGAAATATCAAATTCACACCCCTGGAATGTCTTATTGCACTTATAAAATGTACTATACATAAAAGGAAGCATTTGTTTTTCAAGAAATATTTTTTTATGATAAACATTGATTTCCTGAAAAATAAATAGTCTCATTTTGGGGAGGGTACAAATCAACAAACTGCAAAAGTATCCCACTTCACACTTTTCAGATTGGAGTGGGCAGAGAAGTAACTACAGTAGGTGTTACTGTTTATTCTTCACAGTACTCATTGCTTGTAGAAGATGTGTTGACTGAAGAGTTCAGTTGCTCAGGGGTGCAACTTTCATTAGGTCCCACAATGTTGCTCTACCTCATTCTGTCATCATTCCTGGGCTTCCAATAGCTGTTGAGGCTGCTTTCCTTCCTAAGGCCTGTAACAGTCATCATGTCCCTGCTTTGCAAACCAGCATGGGTCTGCATTTGGACTGCAATCTCTCTAATGGAGTGGTTAGTATATCTAGCACTCAACTTTGATTCAATGATCAAACAGTTCATTGTTGTAAATAAGCAGTTAAGCCCCATAGGCTCATTACTCTACCATACAGGAATAGAATCCAGTACTGTCTATGGTAGGTGTTAAGTGACTAAATATAGAGCTTTTGCTTTTTGTGGTATTTTGCTTAGATATTTCTTAAAACTGCTTACTGGGCAAAGTTGATCACCAGGCACAACATGCATGAAGCCAGGTTATGACAGCTTCCCAGACTCAAGATGGATGTTGTGATTCTTGATCATTTCATTAAATAACATTGTCACATATTTTATATCATTTTTGTGTTAGTCTTTTTTCACTTGAAAGCTCGAGAGTGTAAGTTGATGAAGATTCTCTCTGACATGCCTGGCCATGTAGTGACAGTATATCTACTTAGACCTTTAGCATTTGGCCAATCACAGTATCAAGGAACAAGATCTGTGAATGCCGTAGCTTCTGGAGGTTTCATTTACTTAGTGGCTCATTGTGACTGCTTTATCTTAACAGTAAACATGTTGCTATAGCTATTAAATTTTGGATTGCTTATTATATTTACTGTGTAGCCTAAGACCACTGGTCCCAGGTGGTAGTGGTGGCTCAGCTGAAGTTTTGAATCTCTGAACCACCTCCATGTATATTCTGCTGCCCAGATTCATCTGGGCAGAGGGCAAAGTCACCACAGCTCTGTGTGTCTGCCTACCCTCAGGGTAGGTGAGTAACCCCTGGATGAAAAGGATCCCAAAGGACTATCTCCATTGAGAGGATTTCTGCAAGACTTTGCTGCAATCTCAAAAATGCAGTAAGTTCACCATTCCAGTTTACAGCTGCTCAGCCACCCAGTTCTGCGAGGGGGGTGTTCCAGAATGATTGGTCTTGCAGCAACAAAAATGTAGATTGTGAGTACCTGTTTGGAGGCAAAATACTAGAGTAGTGGTAACAACATTGTTTGCATTCTTGCAGATTAGCGATGCTGCAAATTCTAAATCTGCTGGTGAAGTTAAAGCTGATTGCACAGATCTGCCTTTGCCGATAATTTTGTGAATTATTGGTCCTAATTTCCCAAATCACTTTTTTACAACTGCACATTGTGATTTCACCCTTAACTCCGCTTTAGGAGTTATCAAAGGTACATTTTTGTGAAAATGTGGCTTTTGGTAAATGGCTTGTCTCAACGTCACATCAATGAGCTTCTGCAGATTACACAGTATATCACTGTACACTGACTGTGACTAAAGGTATGAGAACACAGAAACTTTGCTTCTGTGAGAAATTATCTGATTCATCTCAATTTGCTAATTTTATCCACAATGCAGAGTTCTTATTTGCATTATAGCTAAAACCTCATGAACGGTGTATCTGATAATTTCACCAGTGAACTGGGGTCTAAGGTGACCTTTGCATGTTCCATGGGATTGGAGGTGACATGGTACTGCAATGAGCTGTGTTGACATGTGTGGGCTGAATTCATTGCAGTCTTTTGAATCTTACCCTTATTATCAGAATCACTATCCATGCCAAAGCCCTGATTAATTCTCATTAGTTCTGATTTTAAATCAGAACCTTTTGTAAAATGTGAGTAAAATTAAAAATATGCCATACAATAGCATAAAACAAAATGAAGATTGATCATGTACACATATAATTATAAACAGCATTTCATGAAATGAAAACTGTGAGGTTATTGACACAAATGTGCTGGTCAATCAGTTCTGAATACATGGCACAATGCACATGACCTGATTTCCTGTGGTCTGCTTGACTATAGTAGTGTAAACTGATCTTTCTGACCTGAGAGGGTGATTCCATTTAGTATAAAATGAACAAATCAGTTGGTTGTTACACCAGCTGCTTCTCTGCTCCACTGATAATCATGCATTTATTTTCAATGGTACAACATCCCCTCCACCAACCCAAACTGATGACACATTTAGGGGACTCCTACCAGAAAGTAACTGCCTGTGCTTCATTTTTGAGCACATAAATGAACAAGTTTAGAGAGGTGCTGCCACTGAAAGGAGAAATGAGTAAATAGCACAACTAAGAACAACATACAATTCAGGCTTTAAAAAATGATCTCACTCCATTAGGACATGCTGCAAAAATTGTGCATCAAGTACAGGAACCCCCCAAATTATTTCACTGCAATAGGTCATGCTGCAGAAACTGTGCCATCAGATGACACAAAGATCTGCAACAGAGTTTATGCACAAGGTGGGGTGGAAAGGATGAGAAGGGACTTGGCAAGGTTAGAGGAATGGTCAAATGTATGCCAGCTTAGATTCAGTGCCAAGAAGTGCAAGGTAATGCACCTGGGAAACAAAAACCTAGGGGAAGAGGACACAATGGGGGGTGAGATACTAACAACAACAAAAATGGAAAGGGACCTGGGGGTAGTCATATCAGATGACTTAAAGGTGGGCAAGCAATGTGACAGGGCAGTAAGAAGGGCTGGGGGGATACTGGGATGCATAGGGAGAAGCATCGCCAGTAGAACAGGAAGTTATTATCCCTCTATACAGACAGCTGGTGAGACCCCATCTGGAGTACTGTGTGCAGTTCTGGAGACCCAATCTCTGCAAGGACATAGACAGGATGGAAGCTGTCCAGAGGAGGGCAACTAAAATCATGCAGGGTCTGCACCGGAAGACATATGAAGAGAGACTAAAGGAGCTTAATATGTATAGCCTCAAGGAAAGGAGGGAGAGGGGGGACATGACAGAAATTTTCAAGTACCTCAAGGGAATCAACAAAGTCCAAGAGGGTAGCATCTTTCAAAACAAGAGTTGTGCAAGAACAAGACGGCACAATTTGAAGATGGGGGGGTGGCTCAGAGGTAATGTAAGGAAGTATTTTTTCACAGAGAGGATTGTGGATGCATGGAATGGCCTTCTGGAGGAGGTTGTGGAGTCAAAAACAGTGGTTGAATTCAAGCATGCATGGGCCAGTCATAAGGCAATTCTAGGGGGTTGGGGTAGAAAGAAGTAGGATGCTGGTTAACTAGGATCTGCAGCTTATCCATTAGGTAGGGAAATGGGCAGACTGGGTTGGCCAAGCGGTCCTTATCTGCCGTCAAATTCTATGTTTCTATGTTTCTATCAGGTACAGGCAACCCCAAAATTATTTCAGTTCAATAGCACATGCTGCAAAATGTATGCCATCAGGTTCAGGCAATCCAAAAATTAACTCAGTCCAACAGGATATGTTACAAACATTGTGCCACCAGATACATTCAACCCAAAACTTAGCCTAGTTCAATAGGACATGCTGCAAAAGTTGTGCCATCAGGTACAGGCAATCTAAAAATTAACTCAGTCCAATAAGACATGCTGCAAAAGTTGTGACATCAGGTACAAGCAACCCAAAATTTAGTTCAGTCCAATATGACATGCTGCAAAAGTTGTGCCATTAGGTTCAGGCAATCTAAAAATTAACTCAGTCCAATGGGACATGCTGCAAAAGTTGTGCCATAAGGTACCGGCAACCCAAAATTTAGTTCAGTCCAATAGGACATGCTGCAAGAGTTGTGCCATCAGGTACAGACAACCCAAAAATTAAAAGAAGCAGAGGGAAAACCAGCACCTTTGGAAAGACTGAGAAACACTGTCTCGTATACAGAGTAAAGGAACTCACCAAATAAAGCAAATCTTCTCTTGTGCAAAAAATCCTTTATTACGGTGCATATTGCAAGAGTAAATAAATCCAAACAGATCCAAGTAAAACAACGGTGAGGAGCGTGAAATAAACAACAGACAAACCACTTCCTGGTTACCAAAACTCACCTGACGCGTTTCGCCCTATAAGGGCTTTCTCAAAGGTACCAAACATTTAATCATTCCTACAGAACATGCTTCAAGAAACATGCCATCAGGTTCAGAAAATCCAAACATTAGTTCAGTCCAATAGGACATGCTTCAAAAACTATGCTGTCAGGTTCAAAAATTGTGTAGCCCACTGTAGAGTTTGAAAAAGAACTACAGTACGTCAATAACTCTCAATGATTTACTGTAGTTCTGCTTCAGTAAAAATAGCACTCTTCCAACTACACCATATAGTTAACTTTGTGGTCACTGGAAAATGTATTTACTGGCTCCAGGTCATAAATGTAACCAATCAGTTGGAGGTTTATTTTTAGGAAAGTTTATTTTTTACATTTTCTGGAAATAGCCTAGATTGTGTACTGTATCTGCTGCCACGTTACCCACAGAAATGAAGAGTCACTCTGAAAATATACTTATTGATGGACAGACAATATATTTCAAAGTTATCTGCACAAGTGCAGGCCACACAGGCTCAGTGCTTTGACAGCATTGTATGGGCTCTTCATTCCTTTCAATACCGTTTTCTGTTGAACAGCAGTCAGCCATAGCCTGGGAAGAGGCAGTGATGTATGGTGAAGAAAGGTGTGATTTTGCAGTGACAACAGCATCCAGAAGACCCCAAAGCCGACTAGTAGAAGTGGAATAAATGGCAACAGATGACTGTTTTGTGGCCTGATGGAGAAGGGAGGGCTGTGTAGGTACAGGGGAAATGGATGAGAGGGCTGCTTCTGTTGTCACAGTTTTTATTCAGAATTGAATCTACTTCTTGAATGATTTTCTCTTTGCAGTTTTCTAAGACATTGGCAGCATGTTGTGGGAGCTGTTTCATCTTGTATCATGGGAATGGTACTGTAGCCATAATATAATGTTCTGCCTCTAACATCTCACAGTTTTTCATCATCTGTGTATTTTTAAATCATTTGATGGACTATGTCTTTTTTTATTCTGGTTTGCAAGTTTCTTTCAGTAGTATGGGCTTCTCCCATCTGAAAGTGGCTTTCTGGAACTTTCCAGTTATTCTTGATTACATTAGCTGAAATCTAAGAATCTTGATCAGTGGGATGACTTAGCTGAGTGTGGCACTGCTTGAACTAGCTTCCTTAGTAATTTCTTCAAAGGGTTACTTGGTCTTCATGAGAAGTTCTGAAATAGCCCACTGTTGGGGATTAATGTACACATCATCATCCCCTATGCTGTTCTCCAATGTGTACTATCTTTCAGCCTTGTTTTGCTCCAGCAGTCATTTGAACATGTGAAATATAAAGTTCCACTTTCTTGGAACATCCTGGATAAACTTATTCAGAGGCAGTCCATGTTCCTTCTGCATGACCTGAAGACACTGGCATGCTTTGCAGGAATGGCTGAAATGTGGGCATATTCATTTTGCCACACATGTGAGAGATTTGATATCTCTGTCTTCTTCCAGGAAGGTATGAATGATTACATTTTGACAGTGTGCAAAACATTAAATAGCAAATCCCCGATCAGACAGTGCTTTCTATATGTTTGAACCATTTCCAGCCACAATGAAACTTACAGAAGCCCTTGTGATGTAATCCACCACTGTATCTCTATTGAGTTCATCCAAGATATTGGAAATTGAGTGATCCTGTGGGATATACTGGGTGCGAAGGGAAGCCAGTTTCAAATGGGAATTGTCTGTATCACTACAGTGAGTAAATGACTCCCAAGGTGTAATAAGTGACATAAATAGTTTGGCTGACAGCGTGATCATATGACAATAGTGAGATGTACAACGCCACCGACTGCATCTTTTAAATAATTTTTTAGTTTTGAACTGCCTGTCACAGGACTGAATAAGGTCCTGTTCCATTTGTTATGCCAAAAGAGTTTAAATGCAAGGATTTGTTCTATCCTCTCCTTTTCTGTCTCTTTTCAGTCTGGTTGAGCAAGCAAATTTTCTTGTGAGACCTGGGAAATGATCACTCTGACGGTTTCGCGATTCTCTGCCTCTAGCTATCTCTCTGCCTTTCCCTGCTATTTCTATCTTTTCTTCCCCCTTGCATATCTGTGGTTATAAAAAAAACATGTGAATCATTAGGTGAAACTTTAAGTGATACTGTGATCCCTTTGAAACTGTATCCCTTTGTTTGAAAATGTATATAGTTATACTGTTGAAATGACTGCCAAAAGCTATTTGGAACTCAAGGGGTTAAGCTGAGATGCTGGCTTGCAAAATCTCTGCAGAGCTCTGAATGAGAGGTCAGTTCTGGGTTGCTATGTTCTGTTTGTTGCATCTGCACTTGCGCTTGCCAGTCTGAGTATGCCTCCACTCTTCTCACTTTTGTTGCTGACGTATCTGAAGAAGGTTTTTTCTCCCTTTTTTGATCTCTCTGTCTTTCCTCTCCTCAGTTGCTGCTTTGGCTGCTCTGATTAGCTTGCCTGCTTCCTTTTGTTTGTCCTTGTATGCTTCCATGTCCATTTCACAACCCATCTCCTTGTATTTTTTTAAGGCAGTTCACTTCTTCCTGACCTTGGTGGCCAAGTCCTTTGAAAAACAGAGGGGTTTCCTTCTTTTCTTTTCTTTGCTCACTTTTTGTATACATTGGTTGGAGACATCCAGTAAAGCTGATTTGAGAATGTCCCAGTACTCATCTACTCCCCCATCTGAGTTATTTTGGCTAGGCTCTGTGTGAGCTCCTTTTTCCTTTTGGTGAAATCTGCTTACCTAAAGTCCTGGATTTTAGTTTTGGAGTGCTTGGTTTCTTTTTCTGTTTTTATTTGAAACCATACCATGTTGTGGTTGCTGGACCACAGGTGGCTCCTAAATCCTACTCCAGAGATGTTATCACCATTGGTGGGTAACAGGTCAAGGACAGCATCTCCCTAGTGGGTTCTTTCAGTAGTTGCTTCAGACCTGAGAGATGTAGAGACTCTAGGAAGTATTTGCTTCTGGAAGAGGCTGCTTTATGGGTGCTCCAATTAATATCGGGCAAGTTAAAATCACTGACCACTATCACTTCCCTTTTAGGATTCATTTTATGTATGTTTTCTAGGATCTCCTTGTCCCCCTTTTCCCTGATCTCTAGGGGTCTGTACATCATCCCCACCCAAGTGGCCACCCCCCCCCACTGTATTCCACTGTGACCTAAAGTGTTTTTGGCTTCAGAGTGTGTGTCATGGGTCCTTGTAGCTTTTATCCCTTCCTTTACATATACTGCTACCCCACTCCCTTTTTTGCCAGGTCTGTCTTTTTGGAAAAGGCAGTATCCTGGAATAGTTACTTCCCAGTCATATTGTTCATTGAACCAGGTCTCTGTGATGGCAACCCAGTCAGGATTTGCCTCTGCAATAATAATTGTGAGGTCAGCTATTTTATTTGATAGGCTTTGTGCGTTCATGTACATTGCTTTTCAAGTTTGACTTCTCCCATTTTTTCTAATTCAGCTCATCATTAGATCTTGTTTTTCTTATGTTCCCTGAGCTTCTTCTTACTGGCTGACTCCTTCATTCTTTGATTGTTGCCCAGAATTGGGAGAGTTTTTGGGGAGAGGCAGTAGTTTCTTTTATTGCTGACACCCTCTCCACATATCCTAGTTAAAACTCTCCACTGAGACATCAAACATTTGACCCAGTGCCCACACACCATCCTTAGTGAGGTGTAAGCCATCATATCTGAAGAGACCTCTGTCACAAAAGTTCTTCCAGTTTCTGTAGAAGAGGTGCTTTTCTCTAGGTACCAGCATTGGAGCCATGCATTCAACTCCTCTCTTTCCTCCTTATGTATTTGTTGTGTAGTGCCCCCTCTTTTCCATACTGGGAGGACTGAGATAGGTGCATTTTGGTCTCCTCAGCTGTTCATTCCACCAGATCATTACATCCTAGATGAATGAAAACACCTGCGCAGTTTTCCTCCCTACGTATTAGCCTGTCTATTCAGTCAGAATCTCTTTTAGCCGAGGCTTCTGGAAGATACTGGATTGTAAATACTATGTATATATAAATACTATGTTTATGTATATTTCTCCCATGACCCTTCCCACCGGATGCATCTGGAAATGAACAGTTACTCAGCTCAGTATATCTTTCCTGGTCAAACTTTTGAAATAAATAATACAAATATTTTCTAAGTACTACATTATCTAAGTTTTCCCTGTACCACCACTTGTTGAAATAAGATTCATACTGGGTTTTAGAGCGAAAGAAGGCTAGCAAGCCCATATTATCGCTCCCCACACTAGTGGGACCACTTCAACCCATTAGATGCTAGCCAGTTGTCAATTTTGGTTTTAAATCTGTCCACTGTTTTACAATCTACTCTTTCACTTGGTAAGGTATTCCAAATCCTGATGGTTCTATTTAGAAATGAATAATAAGCACTATTCTTCTTGGCAATATCTAATTTGACTTGCTTTTTGTGTCTCCTAACACCCTCTGGTTTATCCTGCAATTCAATTCTCATGTCATTAAGTAAGCCTTGGTCCCTCATTATTTTGAATAGCATCATTACATTTCCTCTAATTCTTCTCAGCTCTAAAGAGAACAGTCCTGTCTTGTCCAGTCAATCCTGATCGGTTAGGCCTTTTGTGGTCCTCATCGTCTTCATGAACCTCCTTGAATTCTCTCTAATCTCGCTATTTCCTCTAGTTTATATGGGCTCCACAACTGAAACCCATAATTCAAATGTGGTCTGACGTATGTCTTGTACAGCAGTAACATACAACCCATAGATCCATTAACAAAGCTTCTTTTAATGTTTTTAATTATGCAATTTGTTTTTTTTATAACCTTTCTAAAATGTTGTTTACATTCTAGCTTATTATCAACAAGTATGCCACAGTCTTTTTCATAATCTGTAGTTTTCAAAGTATTACCATTTAGAGAGTAAGTTTGAGACATGTTAGTTTTTCCTAAATGCATACATGTACACTTCTGGATACTAAATGGCATATTATTTCTGTCTTCCCAAACTTCAATTTCTTAAAGGGCATTTGCCATATCAATACATATAGTCAATACATACATTGACTATATGTATTGATTGGGCCTCCTAATTTAATATCATCAGCAAACTTTATTGTTGTATTCTTAATGTTTACCTGTAAATCACATATGTAGAGAGAAAACAAGACAAGACCCAAAACTGATCCCTGGGACACGCCACTAGCCACCTTCACAGATTTAGAGCAGGCTTCCATCACTCTTACTACCTGATGTCAGTGATTCTGCCAATTTTTTTATCCATGTTACTATTCTACTATCAATACCCTAGGTACTCATTTTGTCAATCAAGTCATTATGTGGTACTTTGTTGAAAGCCTTCTGAAAATCTAAAAAAACTATATTGATGAGGGTGTTGCTCCTCAGTATTCTATTTACCTCCTCATAAAAGCATACATGATTAGTAGAACATCCCCTGTTTTTCTTAAACCCATGCTGTTGATTATCACCCAAGCTTATAAGAGACATAGTCTCCTCAATCTTAATTTTCACAACGCTCTGAATAATTTTACCTATGATGGACATCGGGCTGACAGGTCTATAATTGGAAGCTTCAGTTTTAGTTCCCTTTTTGTGTATTGCAATTACTAATGCCTGTTTCCAATCTCCCGGTATGTCCCCAGTGCTGAAGGAACAAGTAAATATCCTTTCCAATGGGTAAGCCACAATATTACATAATTCTTTTTTTAACCTAGGACTAAGTAAATCTGGTCCAGAGAATTTATGCATATTTAATTTTTTAATAAAGTCTTTCACCTCAGCTATACTTATACTAAGATCTAGGTGAGGGTAGATATTTTTGTTAATATTCCCTATATCAACACCCTTGTTTTCAAACACTGATTTAAAGCACTTGTTGAAAGCTTTGGCCATTTCCTTGGGGTATTTATTTCATTTTTCTTCACTATTAGAGGTTCAATAGGATTTTTATTTCCTTTTAAGTTATTAATGTAAGCATAAAAACCCTTGCTATTATCCTTATGGGCTAGTTTAACTCAGTTTTTTTTTATTCCATTTTTATTGTCTTTTTGAGCTATTTGAGCAACCTTTTATATTGTCAATCAATCAATCAATACTTTATTTTTATAGCACCTTTCTAAAACCAAGGCGCTGTACATTTTAAATACACAAATATGTTAAAACTGAATTAAAACAATAATACAGAATAATTAAAAACAATGTTGGAAGGCTAAAGTAAACAAATATGTTTTTAGCATGGATTTAAAACTATTGACAGTCAGGCAGTCTCTTAACTGACGAGGTAGAGAATTCCACAGGGTTGGTGCTGCAAAGAAAAAAGCACGAGCACCAGAAGTTTTTAAGCAAACCCTGGGAATCTCTAGCAATCCCTCATCAGCGCATCAGAAAGGATGAAGGGAGGAGTAGGGAGTCAGGAGATCTTTCAGGTAGTTGGGCCCTGTTCATGTAGGGCTTTGAAGGTAAGCAAGCCAACCTTATAGGTGATCCGTCACTGAACCGGCAGCCAGTGCAGTCCTCGCAGCACAGGTGTAATATGACTAGCCCTTGATGTACCAGTCAATAACCTAGCTGCAGTGTTCTGCATTAGCTTCAAGTGGCGGACATCAACACCAGAAACCCCTAGGTAGAGGGCATTGCAGTAGTCAAGACAGGTGGTAATGAAAGCATAAAACAGTGTTGGAAGGTCTTCAGGAGGAACCAAGTGTTTCACCCTGGTGATATTCCTCAGATGGTAAAATGAGTATTTAACCACAGCCAATATCTGAGATTTCAGGGTCAGGCCATCATCAAAAACAATGCCCAGGTTATGCACCCAGTCTGAGGTAGTGAGCTGTACACCGTCAAGCCATAGGCCCAAGGGTGAAGACAGGCATACTCACTGTACACATTTGTGTACAGTTTTGTTGCATGCCTGTCACAAACCATATGCCTTTCTGTTAACATTTTCATTCTAATCTGTTGTATTTGGGTTAGTGTAGGTCACTGAGGAGTGTCTCTGTTTAAACTTCTGTTGTTTAGGAGACAGATACGTGTATAACCTCTTTAGAGATTAGAGGAATCATCTAATAACAATCTGACTTGTTTGGAAGGGGGTGTCATTTGCAAAGGATGTGTATATTTTTTAATGGGGGAGTGTAACTGTTGGAGATCGTGTACAACATAGAAATTTCTGGCTACACCCCTGCATAGGCCCGATGCAAGCCCAGCCCCAAAACCCACCCCCGGGTGACCCAGGTCCGCTATCAACACTTCAGTTTTGTCCAGATTCAGTCTCAGTCAGCTAGTGCTCATCCAGTCTTTGATCTCAGGGAGACAGTTGTTAAGCACGGAAACTGCATCAACCTGTCCAGCTATAAAGGACATATACAGCTGAGTACCATCTGCATAACAGTAAAAACTCAAGCCATATCACCTAATGATATCTCCCATAGGCAGCATATACATTGTGAACAACATGGTTGCCAATATGGAGCCCTGCGTCACCCCGCAGGACAGGGGAAAGGCATCAGAGGAATAAATTCCGGTGACCACCCTCTGAGACCTGCCCACAAGGAAGGATCGAAACCCTTTGAGGACTGTACCCGACAGCCCACAAAGGATCTGCAAAGACTCCAAAAGCACACCATGGTCCACAGTGTCAAAAGCTGCTGAGAAATCAAGAAGGACCAAGATGGTACGAGCATTTCGATCTCTCACCATTAGGAGATCATTTAATACCTGGACAAGGGAAGTCTCTGTGCTGTGTCTCTTCTTAAATCCAGGCTGGAGAGCTTCATAGACATTGTGGATCACAAGGTGATTGTCCAATTGCAATGCAACCACATTCTCAAAAACCTTACCCACAAAGGGCAGGTTAGTGACAGGCTGGTTGTTAGATGGACAGTCAGGATCCAAGGAGGGCTTTTTAAGGAGTGATCATATGAGCGTCTCCTTAAGGGGATCCGGAAAGACCCCACTCCAAGGATCTCCAGACAATTTCAGCTAGGATCAGACAGATAACATCTATACACCCCACTAAAAGGAGGATAGGGCCCAGATCCAATCTACAGCTGGTTGGGCACAAAGCCTGGACAGTCTTAACAATGTCCATGAATTTCGGCCAGCTGAAATCCATCCAGTCAGACTGGGTGCTCACTATCTCCCATCGACCTCCGTAACCCCTCATAGGGAGAGCCAGGCTGATGCCAGACGTGATGCTGACAACCTTATCTGTGAAGAATTGAGCTAGCTCCTCACTCTTAGCCTGAGAATAAGCTCCTCCAGACTGGAGACAGATTGGATTGCACAACCTGTCAACAGTTTGGAAAAGTTAAGCTGGTTGATTCGGTACTGCAGAAATCTCCCTGGACAGGAACTCTGCCTTCTTACGGGTGATTTCTGATTGATAGTCCTTATAATATTCCATCAATCTAAGCCTGTCAGCATCCAGGCTGGACTTCCACCATGCTCTCTCTATTCTTCAACCAACCTGTCTCAACTCCTTCAAGGAATCATTGTACCAAGGAGACCTTGGGCGAAGAGTGAGTGGCCGAACTTGAACAGGAGCAATCAAGTCCAAGGCTTCTCCCACCATCTTGTTATAGGCCAGTACTAGATCCCCTGGACTTGTGCATTCACCCAGCAATCCCAATAGGTCCAGCACTGCTGATAGACTATCTGGGGTAACAACTCTTAAAGTGTGATACCAGACCATCTCTGTAGGGACAGAACCATTCGGGGGAGCCCCAAAACTGAAACCTATGGTGTGATGGTCATAGCAACTTACTGGTTCCACAACCGAGTCTGAGATCTCCATCTCCAGGAGGAACAACAGATCCAGAGAGTGACCACCTATATGGGTAGCAGAGGTAACCACCTGTGTAAGGCCCAGCATCATTAGCTGGAGGAGATTTTGACCAAATTGTGAAAGTTCATCTTTGACCCAGGCATTGAAGTCTTCCAGAATTATCCATCTGTGAGACTCCAATACCATGTCAACAATGAGGTCCGCTATCTCCTGCAGGAATTCTCGACCATTACCTGGTGGATGGTAGATGAGGAGTATCCTGCAAACTTCACACTCTCCCATGATGCACTAAAAGGATCTGGTGGACCCCACTGGAACATCCACAAGGCCAAGTTCAGTCTTAAAAAGATGTCTACACCCCTGCTCCTACAATCCAACCTTGGGTGGTGTATCACTGAGAAACCATCAGGAGCTGCAGAAGCCAATACAAGGCCTGCATATTCATCCAGCCAGGTCTTGGTGATACAAGTCAGATCCACCATTTCAACAAGATCAGCTATGGCAGCCTTCTTGTTCCTAGTGGATCTGACATTGCATAACACTGCCTGAGTTGGATGGGATGCTGAGGAAGACATTGTGTTATATTATCCTGGTTACTCATAGTTTTCATCTTGCAGTAAGCCTCTTTCTTTATTTTAATTAATTTCAGCACCCTATTGGTGCACCAAGCAGGTTTCTTACCTCTATTATTACATAATTTTTTACTTGGAACATGTGAGTCTTTCAGATCTCCTAACTTGTTCTTAAATGTAGTCCACATTTCATTAACGCTTTTACCCTCAAAATCCTTTTCCCAATTCCACTTCATCAACTCATGTTTAATTCAATTAAAATTTGCATTCTTATAGTCCTTAATAACAGTAATTCTCTTAGTGACATGTGTGATATATTTCTTAATGACAAATTCCACAATGTCATGATCACAACTACTCAAATTGTCTCTTATCTTAATTTTTGAGACTCTTTCAGTCAATCAATCAAATCTTTATTTAACCAGGCGATCATCATTGAGCAAAACCCATTTTCAATATGGACCTGGGTAGGCATCAAGACCAGTGTACAATACATTTACACATAAAGGTTCACAGTATTTACAGAATTCAGAATATCAAAAAAACATTAGCATAGGAAAAATACAAGGCAAGTACAAGACATTTCAACAAATGAAGACAATATATACACAAGAACCAGCACAACAAACATAAAGGGGAGGGAGATGTGCACTAGTCCCTTCACAAAAGAAAGGGTCCTACAAGATCTCACTAAGCTCAGGGTGGACAAGGCAATGGGACCTGATGGCATAGATCCCAGGGTACTAAAGGAGCTAAGGGTGGAACTACCAGAGCCATTATCAGAACTGTTTAGCAAGTCTCTGAGCACAGGAGAAGTCCCAGAAGACCGGAGAAAGGCTCATGTGATCCTGCTCCACAAGAGTGGTAGCAGGGAGGAGGCAGGGAACTACAAGCCAGTCAGTCTTACCTCAGTAGTGGGCAAGATTACGAAGGCACTCCTTAAGAACTATCCTTTCCTTAAGGGGTAGTGCAACACCTTGAATCCATAGGAGCAACAGAAAGGTCCTGTTAAACTAATCTTATAGATTTCTTTGACTGGGTAACCAGAGTGGTGGACCAAGTGGGAGCAGTTGATGTCGCCTACATTGACTTCAGCAAAGCTTTCGATACTGTTCCACATAGAAGATTGATTAATAAGCTGGGTAGGCTCAGGGTGGGACTGAAGTTGGTTAACTGGGTGGCAAACTGGTTAGTGGGCAGAAAAAAGAAAGTGGTTGTAAATGGTCAGAAGAGATGCAAGTCACAAGTGGGGTACCTCGGGGATCAGTCCTGGGGCCAGTTCTCTTCAATATCTTCATCAGTGACATTGCAGATGGACTGGAGGGTAAGGTTTATCTGTTTGCAGATGACACCAAGATCTGCAACAGAGTAGATGATCCAGATGGGGTTGGCAGAATGAAAAGAAATCTGGATAAACTGGCAAAATGGTCAAAAGAGTGGCAAATGTGGTTTAACGCAAAGAAATGCAAGATCATGCACATAGGGAAAAGAAATCCTGAAGCCTCCTAAAGGTTGGGAAGGGAGTTGCTGGCAATCACAAAGGAAGAAAGAAACTTGGGCATCATCATCACAGATGATCTGAAATCATCCAAGCAGACCACTAAAGCAGTAGGTAAGGCTAGAGGGATGTTGGGGTGTATTAGTAGGGGTATCACACATTGTAAGAGGGAGGTAATAATCTCTCTTTACAAGACACTGGTTAGGCCCCATCTGGAGTATTGGAGGCCGCACCTGCACAAGGGCGTTAACAAAAAAGTTGCAATCACAGCTAAAGGGGAGGATCTGATAATGGGAGACTTCAACATGCCAGATACAGATTGGTCAAAAGTATTTGAATTTCTTTACATATTCTAATGATTCTCCTAGTACTGTAGTAATCTGTGGGATAGATCAAGAGGTAGTTGGAATTGATGAATGAATAAAGGGTGAGAATAGCACTGCTTTCGTTTTTTTAGCATTTAAGAGCAGCTTTTAGCTTAGAAGCTGAAACTGTGGCTGGTTGAAATCAGATTGGAGGTCACAGTATGCAGCTTCAGGTGTTGGTCTGCTTATGTGTACCACTGTATCATCTGCAAATAGGTGTATATTGGCCTCTTTTACGCATATATCAACATATTAATGTAAATTGCAAACAACAAGGGACCCAGGATGGAGCCCTGCAGCACTCCTCACAGAAGAGGTTTAAGAGATGAAAAAACACCTTCTGCCTTCACTTACAGAAGCCGGCCTGTATGATAATCAGAGAACCATCTCAAGGAAAGTTGGTCCAGGCCAATGTTTCGAAGGGAATAGAGAACTAGGCTATGGTTTACAGTATCAAAGGCCTTGCTTAGGTCCAGAAATACTACACAAACAAAGTTTCTATCATCCAGGTCATGCTGCCAGTCATTGGTCACCTTGGCCAAAGCTGAGACTGTACTATGTTGAGCTCTGAAGCCTGATTGCAATGGGTTTAGCAAGCTATTAGATTCTAAGTGGTTCCTGAGTTGAGGACTCACAATTTTCTCCAGTAACTTGGACAATATTGGGAGGAGAACAATTGACCTGTAATTGTTCAGGTCACAGAGGTCACCAGATTTGAACAGGGGGATAACATGGGCTGTTTTCCAAATGAGTAAGAAGATGCCCAAAGATAGCAATAGGTTAAAGAGATGCGTGATTGACACAACTAAAATTTGGTAACCGATCTTTATAAAATACAGGTCTAGAAAATCAGCTCCAGCACTTATTTTGGTATCCAGCTGTAATATGAGGTCTTCAACCCCAGAGTTGCAGGCTGAAGAGTGAAGTAAGGGTTGGGGACAAGGATTTCATGATCTTGTGCTCCAAGTTGGGAGCATAAGAAACAAGTAAGAGAGCTGTCAAAGGCAAACCCTGTGGTCGTGAAGTGGTCATTAACAGCATCAAGGATAGCTGGTCTATCAGAGATAGTGGAATTGCCAGAAGTAAGTTTTGCAGGTAGGGAGTTTCCAGAGGTGTGACCTGATAAATCCTTGTCTTCCAAAATTTAGATGGGCTCTTAGAAGCAGAGTGAAGTTCAGAGCAGTAACAGACAGCCTTAGCCTCTTTAATCATCTTGGTGAAGGTGTTCCATGCCCTCCTGAACAGACACCATTCTTTTACAAGCTTGGTTTTGCACGCTGTTCTCCAGAGTGAGTCCATTTTCAACATAGTGGCCTTCAGCTGCGGTGTGAACTATCAGTAGGATTTAGTCTTCACATGGGCTTTTACCAGTAGTGCATGCTTATTTAGTACCTCTGACACTATTTCATGAAAAATGGCATATGCCCCACTCACCTTCTTTGCTAAGTAAAAGTCCTGCCAACAGAAGGAGGCTCTTTGTTCAGCAATGAAGACAAGGGGATCAAAATTGCATCTACATCTCTTAAAGGTAAACTTGGATGAGGGTAGAGGCATGGAGTTGGACCTTACACCAGCAATAAAGCAGTGATTACTGAAATCAGAAAAAAAGTAGAAGCACGTGAGAATAAGTGAGGCTTACTTACTAAAATGACATCTAGCAAGATACTGTTGTTGGGGTTCTTTTTATTAGGACATGTAGCTTCACTGATAAGTTGTGACAACAAAGTAGTCACAAAATGATTTAAGTGGTGTTGCTGAGTTAGACAACCAGTCTAAGTTGAGATCCCCTAATATGATAGCTTCTGAGGGTCCAGATCCTAGGATATTACTTAAATCCTAGGACCAAATCAAGCACATTTTCCCCCGTGTTGGCTTATACACCATTTGACTTAAACCAGCCATGTTTAACATGTCCAGGAACTGACATTTAGTGAGACAAAAGGCTAACTGTTGTCCCCATTTAATTTCTGGGTGATTAAAATCTCCAGTGATTATAATATCACCTTTATGTGCCATGAAGTCAAGTTCACTTTCTATTTTTTTTGTTCTCAGTTCTATTGTTGTTAGGAACCTGTAATATACACCTAGATATAACTTTTTCATGTTTTCTTCCTGAACAGCTATCCATACAGATTCTGCATTTGACTCACTAGGAAAGTCATATAACACTCCATTGATGTCATTTTTCATATAGATGGCTACAAAGCCCCCTTTTTTATTCAATCTGTCTTTCACAAATAGCATGTAGCCATCTATATTTTGTGTTCAAATCAATTGTCCCACCAAATTTTGATGATCATGCAGATGTCAATGCTTTCTACCATCAACATGGCTTCAAGGTAAATTTTTTTGTTGATATTTAAACTTCTTACATTTAATGAACATATTTTTAATTCTGCTTTCTTTCTGCTCCTCTCAAATTTTTTTCCGAACATCTCCTGAACCACTTGGGTCACCCATACAGTATTTTTTCACAGAGAGGGTTGTGGATGTATGGAACGCCCTTCCAGAGGAGGTTGTGGAGTCAAAAACAGTGGTGGAATTCAAGCATGCATGGGACAGTCATAAGGCAATTCTGGGGGGGGGTAGGAAGAAGTAGGCTGCTGGTTAACTAGGATCTGCAGCTTATCCATCAGGTAGGGAAATGGGCAGACTGGGTGGGCCAAGCGGTCCTTATCTGCCATCAAATTCTACGTTTCTATGTTTCTGTGTTTCCATGTCTCTATACTCTTACTGATTACTTGGGCCCCTCGGCCCTGGTCCTTAGTTTAAAGCTTTATCCATATGTGATCTGATCATTAAGCCTAGTTTCCTACTGCTCTTTTTGCTAAGTTGAAGGCCATCTTGATAGAAATACAATGGATCATTCACAAACTCCTCCCAATGGGTAATGCACCCTATTCTCTCTTTTGTAGGGTCCAAAGGCATAACCAGTTGTTAATATCCCTTATTTTTTTCTTATTAAAGTAATTTTCTCTCAGAACAGGTAACATTTTGGAAAAGATCACCTTACAATTCAATATTTTAGCTTCCTCTCAAAAACATCTATATTCATTCTTTATTTCTGCCCTACCCTGATTCCTGATATTGTTCACTCCCACATGTAGGATCACCATTTCATTGTATTGTTTTCTTTGTTTATATAGCACCCATGAGGCACTGAGCTGGGTTTAGTACTAAATATTCCAATATTCCTCACCCCCCCCAACTTTCTAACTAAAATTACTCCTCTACAGACTTGTATATAAAACATTGGCTAACCACATACTATATACAGAATAGTTTATAGGCAACATACATCACAAGGCTGTGTTTCCATGAAGGGGTTTAGAAAACAGCATATGAACATCGAGAGCAAAGCTCTAGAGGTCCATTCTGTCTTCTTAACCCAAGATGGAAACACATACATACTGAGGTTCATACAAAATGAGTTTCGATAGGGAATTGAAGGCAAAATGCCCATAGGTAGCTTCCATTCCAGGACCCTCAACTGGTGAATTCTACCCTTTCTGTGAGCCAGTTGTCCAACCTGCTTTTATAAATATATTTGTTTTCAAAAAAATAATAAAAAAATATGTATTTATTTATAGTAACAATGTTTAGGGACAGGTTATTCCAATCCTTTACCACTCTCTGTGAATAAAAAATTTTATAGCTTTAGTTTTGTATGTAGAGCAGTGTAATTGGAGGGGGTGACCTCTGGGTCCCATAACATCCTGTTTAAAATCAAAGGCCATTTCTACAAATAAAAAGGGGTCATTTATAATGTCCCAGATAAGAAGGAGATTGCCCCATGTCTCCTAGTCCCAAGAGACATTAGGTTCAGGGAGCACAGCCTATCCGTATAGTCTAGTTCTCTTAAGCCTGTAAGGTTCTTCATCAATCTTCTCTGGATTCTCTTGAGCTGCTTAATGTCCTCCTTTTCATATGAGGACAAAAATTATGAGCAGTAGTCAATGTGCAGCCTGACGTACAGTATAACCTATATAATGGGATGAGTACTTTTTCATCTCTGGACCTTATGGTCCAAATAATCTTATTTGCCTTACTAATCATTTAATAAGTTTGTTTAGTAAAGTCTAATTTGTCTGTGATGTATACCCCAAGGTCTTTCTTGAGTGCTGTTTGTAACAGTTTTCTGTTCACTAAGTAATATAGTTGAGCCCGCTTAAACACATACCTGTTAAATGCATAGCTTGGTTAAATGCATAGTTTCTTAATGTCCCGATTTTTTTTTCTATCTATACAATTGTAAAAATGCCATTTAAATGTATAATATAGCCCATTTAAATGTATAGCTTTTTATCATCCTGCACTATGTTTCTACATTTTGACTGCCTCACCTGATCACTCTCCACTTGCCATTAGCAGTTGCTCTAGGCTTATTTGTGCTAATTAGGAGTTAATTGCCCGACACAGAAGAATGGACTGCCTTGGCTGACTACTCTCCACCTGCCACCTCTGTGCTGATTAGCTGTTAACTGACCATACTTAAAAAAACAAAGTCATACACAGACACTCAGATTGGTGGTTTTAGTGCATGGTAAGGGAGCCCATGGTTCGGAAGAAGAAAAAGCTGTCTCTGCAGGAGAGTGCTGCAGTACTTGATGCCCTTTTGGTTCCTGGTGTTTCACAATCGCAGATCACCAGTGAATGGGGGGTTTCACAGTCACAGGTTAGTTGACTTGTAAGGGACAAAGACAGAATTCCTTTGGACTTTCAAAGCAAAAAAACTAAATCAAAACAGAAGAAAACAAAATCTGGGCACTGTCACAACAGCAGAATGCAATCAAATGTGCACATGCTCCCTCTAAAGTGTTGGAAATTACCCTCAGAAGCCAGAATGCAAGTGTATACATGAATACCTCTTAAACACATAGCCCGCTTAAATGCATATCTTTTTTCTGGCAAACAGGGTATGTGTTTAAGCAGGATGCACTGTAGTTGTGTTTATTGTATTTTGGACAGAGGTGCATAATTTTATACTTTTCCAAGTTGAAACACATATCCGACTTGTTAGCCCAGTTTGTAATTTTGGCCAAGTATTTTTGTATTATTGTAGTTTGTTTCCAAGGTTTTACACATCCTGCCTACTTTTAGGTTGTCTGCATATTTAATAGACTCATTAACCAAGTCATCCGAGATGCCTGCTACAAATACGCAAAATGATATGGGCCTAGCACCTAGCCTTGTGGAGCACTACTGGTTACATTACACTCACCTGACAGGTACCTACTGAGTAGCACTCTTTGTGTTCTACTTTCCAACTAGTTGGTAATCAATGCAACAAGTTTGCTGAAACTGCATCATGTGGTATAGTGTCAAAGGCTTTTCCAGAGTCAATGTCTATGACATCACAGGGAATTTTCTTGCCAAGGATCCCTCTCACCTTCTCATAAAAACAGAGAAGGTTAGTAAGACATGATTTACCTTTAGTAAATCCATGCTGATAACTGTGTATTACTCCTAATTGACTTTCAAGTCTTCCCTTTATTATTCCCTCTAGGATTTTACCAACTAGTGATGTCAGGAAAATAGGCCTGTAATTTTCAATGCGTTGTTTATCCCCTTTTTTAAATAGGGGCATTATATATGCAGACCTCCAATCATTAGGATCTTGTCCTAAATTTAGGCTACTTTCAAATAGAAGTTTAAAATGGGTATATTTTATAAGGTGCAGAGCCATAAGTTTTAACATTTTACCTGTTTTGAGGTTAGGACCTGGTGAGCAGTCCCCCCTAATATGATCCAGTCCATTTTTTGTTTCTTTTGTTAAATGTTCAGTAGCAGTACTATTTTGTTTGCCATGTGATTTTGTTTTACTGCCATATACACTGCTAAAATATTTGTTAATAATGTCTGACTTTTGGTCAACTTCCTGTATCACTTTGCCCTCATGAACCAGTGGGCCTGCCTTGCATGTTGATTTTTCAATAAGTTCATGTACTCGTAGAAGGCTATACTGTTGTCCTTGGATGTATGTTTTGCTAAGTACTTGCTCTGTGGACAGTTTAACCTTTCTGATTTCCCTCTTGCAATCCATAAGGACTGGTTGGTATTGATTCCAGTTATAAATGAATTGGGCCTTAGGATATGTGTTGTATCTTTTTTGGGTTTTTATTTTCGAATTAACTTTTTGATTTTTTGAGCCAGCCATCTTGGTTTTAACTTGTAATTTCCATTGGAGTTTTTATACTGTGGAATACAAGTAAAACATGCAACAAAAATAGTCCTTTTCAGCCTACTCCACATATTCTCAGTGTCACATTTTGATAAAAGGGAGTCCTAGACAACTCAGAACAGCATATGTTGAGTTGTGTGATTTTTTTTATATAATATATTTTTTTTACATGGGAGTCACAGAACTCCCCCCCCCACCAAGTAAAGAAAGAAAGAAAAAAAACAACATGCCATTCCTTTGTTCTGTTCTATGAGCAAAATTAAATTTATAGACTTTTACAAGTTTAAAGCATGGCCTGTGCTTGGTGTGGCAAACTGGACCTACATTCTAAGGCAGGACCTCATGCTTGCTAGGGCCAGGCTATAAGCAATTCTGTGGCTATTCTGTGGCAATTCTGTGATGGGCTTTACATTTTCTGTCAACTCAAATGAGCCCCCAAATAAATTCTAGTCACGCAGAAAGAATGTTAAGGAGAAGACAGCCTGGGACAGTTTGACAGTTGCACAGGCAAAGCAATGCAAAGCAATTCTGGCATCATGATTTGGATTGGATGTAGGGCATGGGGGAATTGAAGGGTGATTGAGTTTTTTGCGCAGTGCTGGTTTACCACAGCTATGCTCCTGAGATTTTCTCCCCCTGCCTGTCCAGTTGCTTGAAGACCAGTATTGCCTGGTTGCAAAACAGTGCTGCTCCAACGGCTCCCTCTCTTCCACTTACTTGAACCCTGGTGCTGTAACACTGCTCTATTTGCTTCCTCCTCTTTGCACAGTTCAACACCGGTTGTGTCATTTGTATCAATGCCACTTGGCTTCCATATCTTTGTCTCTCCCACTCTGTGAGGCTAGAGAGTAGCCTGGCCATTTTATTTTAGACTGAGGTCCAGAAAGACTCCCATGTTTTGTCTGCAATAATTACTAATACTTTTTCATTCAACAGTTCTGCAGTTGGAAAATAGAAACACCATTCTTTCTTATGAAATAGACTTCCTGAACTTCTGTCAGTGTTTGTAGAAGGCCATAATGCTCATAAGCTTCAGGGCTGAGTGCCAGTGTATTGGAAAGGGGTGGCCTCACTGACTACTGCAACCCAGGAGGAATAGATGTTTAATGGAGCTGCCAAGAACCCACACCAATGCCATTTTAAGCTTGCTCAAAATCATTTTAGACATCTAGTTGGGGTTTTCAGTCATGATGGCCATTTTTACTGCACCAATAAATGCTGTTTCTACTCCAGAGGCCTGTTTCTGCAGCAGGACCATGTTTCTGCAGCATTTGCTGCAACCACCGAATCACAGAAAACACAGGGGCCCTGGTTTAGAGGTACAACTTTGAGCACTGGGTGGTAAGTAAACAGTTGGATGTGGGATAAATTAGGAATTTAAAAGTTTATGAACTTTGATCTGTACAGAACTGTTCAGAATGCACTCAGCAACACTTTGGAATGCACATAACAGTTTAAAATGTGTGCAACAAGGATTAGGAGCAGAATGCTTTCATACAGAACAGAGGCTAACCATGTATTACGGTATTACTCTGCTGTACAATGGGTAAGAAATGTAAAAAAATTAAAGGCATTAAAGTTGCAAATAGAAGCACAAAATGGGTCTATGGTAGGGTGCAGGTGATGAGGCAAAGGCAAAAAGAAATCTGCATTAGGAAGAATGCTCTGGAAGACACTTTGGATCATTAAGCAGGACAAAATTAATTTGATTGTTGTAAGCTGTGCTGAGTGAGAGATTTGGGGAAGATTAAGTTGTAGTTCTCGGGTCATGTAAGTTCAATGAGAGAAACCAGGAATCATAGAATCATAGTAATACATCAGCAGAGAAGGACCTCTCTGGCATGAGTCTGACCTTACAGTGCACCCCCCCAAACACTCATCTCCTTTGCCTAGGGACTTCCCCTCCCCCCCCACTGGTCAACCCTTTATATCTAAACCATGTTCTCTAGAATCCCTTCACTGTTTCAGCCTCCAGTACCTTTTCAGGCAGTATTTCCCAAGACTCCACTACCATTTTCATGAAGTAACACCTCCTCACAATGGGCCCTATGCACCATTCAGGCAGAGGTACATGTGACATGGGCGTACCCTGCCCACATAGCTGTGTATCAATGGACAGGTGAGCACTGGAGGCATTCATGTCCGCCAGCCACCTGTCCACAGCCCTGCCCCCCCCAGCATGCAGGACTCCAAAGAGCGGCCGGTGGCAGGGTCGAAGGATAGACAAAGGCATCCAGTTTTGATGCCCAGTCTGGGTCCCGCACTGGATCCCTTGGAAGGCGGAGCACGAGGTGGCAGCATGACCTGTGGAGGTCTGATGGCTGGTGGCTGTGGGGATGAGTGATGAGTATGCCGCCAGCTCATCCGTGATGGGGCACTGAACTGGTGAGCCCAGAGATGGCAGTGGGAGGGGTACTGTGCCCAGAAGAAGACATGGGGCAACTAGGGAGGCAGGAGACCCACTGCACAGGATGGGTGCTCTGCTGGGGGGGCTAATGCCATGACTGGTGGGTGCTGCCATGTGTTGGGGGGTGCCTGTGCACAAACTGGGTGGTGGGTGTGATGCAACAAAGGCTGCACCTTATGCCATGATGTGTGGGCACTCACCCTGTTGGTTGTCCCTGCCCTCCCTGGTCTGCCTTGTGGGCTGCAGCAGCATGAAGGGCTGCTTCATGGTCTCGCTGCCTCTGGCAGGTGGTTTCTGTGGGGGCAAGCAGTGGATTACTGCAGGGTCTCTGTTGCCATAATCTGCTTTGCACTGTGGCCCCCTGTGGATCACATTACGTGCCTTTGTGACTGGCTCATAGTGCCGGCCCGCCCCTCACCCACCCTCGGTACAGTGCTCCTTGCATGGCCAGAGGATCAGGCATGTATGTGCTGCACACTCCCCTCTGTGCATCCTGCATGGGGATGCGTAGGGTGTGCAGTGGTTGCATGCTCCAGATGTGCGCACATAGCCACTCCACCAGAATGGTGCATAGGACCCAATGCCCCTAAATCTTCCTTCTTCTAACCTCAGACTATGACCTCTAGTTTTAGCCCCAATTTGCCTTGCAAATAAGCTCCCCTCCTTCACCTTATTAATCCCCTTTACACACTTAAATGTTTCTATCATGTCCCCCCTCTCCCTTCTAGTCTCCAGTGGGTACAGATCCAGTTCCCTCCACTTCTCCTCATAGGGCTTCCTATGCATTCTGTGCACCATCTTGATTATCCCATTTATGTCCTTTCACAGGTGAGGTCTCAACATGGCTTTATAAAGAGGCTTGCAAACAGGCTGTGTGACTTTATAAAGAGGCATCAGCACCTCCCTCCTTCTCTTTGTTATGCCCCTCCCTATGCACATCAGCATTCTATTTGCTTTCACCATGGCCTTGCTGCATTGGGTACCCACCTTAAGGTTGTTTAATATAATAATCTTCAGATCCCTCTCCTGCTCCATTGCCTTAATTGCTCCCCCCCCCCACCCAGTGTGTAAGTGGTCTGTGGGTATTTATGCCCCATGTGCATTACAGTACACTTTTTGGCATTGAACTTCAACTGCCAAGTTTCCAACGAATGTTCCAGAATCTTCAGATTCTCCCCATGGCCTCCACCCAAACTGGGGCGTCCACCCTATTGCAGATCTTTATATCATCTGCAAATAGGCACACCCTCTCCTCCAGCCCCTCCGCAACATCAGTGACATAGATGTAAAAAAGGATGGGACCCAGCACTGACCCCTGGGGGGCACCCTGCTTGGCACTTCTTTCTCCCTGGAATGCACACCATTACCCACCACTTTCTGGCTTCTGCCCTTCAACCAGTTTTCCACACACCTCATTATTTTCTGTCCCACCCCAAAGTTTTCCAGTTTATTTACCAGCCTTCTGTGAGGGACAGTGTCAAAGACCTTTCTGAAGTCCAAATAGGTGATGTCCACCGCCCCTCCTTGATCGACCACCTTCATCACCCAATCAAGAAACTCTATTAAGTTCATCTAGCATGACCTCCCATTTGTGAAGCCATGCTGCTTGTTATCCTGCAGTTTGCTGTCCACCAGGCAGTTTACCACCCTTTCCTTTACAAGTACCTCCATCACCTTACCCACCACCAATTTGAAGCTGACCGGGCAATAATGTTTTGCCTCCTCCTTGCTGCCCCCCTTATGAATTGGCACCACATTAGCCTTCTTCCAGTCTTCTGGCTCCCATCCTGTTTCCAGGGACAAGTTAAACAGCCTTGTCAGAGGTGCTGCCAGCTCCTGCCTTAGTTCCAAGAGTACCCTTGGGTTGAAGCCTTCCAGCCCCATTGCCTTGTCTACCTTCAAACTCCCTAGTTCCTCTCTTACTCTGTCTTCACTGAACAGGTTAGGATCCAGCCTTTTGTCTTCCCCTTCCCACCATCCTATCTCTGATCTGCTACCCTCCCCCTCCACCATGAAGACCAAGCAGAAGTAGCTATTAAGCACCTCTGCCTTCTCAAAACCTCCCTCCACTAGAACTCCTTCTCCCCTATAACCCATACTATCCCCTGCCTCTCCTTCCTCTTCTATCCCCCACACCTAAAAAATGTTTTATCCACCCTTTTGGCCTGCATAGCAATCCTCTCTTCTCTATCTGCTTTAGCCATCCTAATCTTTAACCCTGCCATTCTCAACTTCTCTGTGTAAGTCTCCCTGTCCTCCTTCCTCTGGGTCTTCTTAAATGTTTTAAATGCCATTTTTCTTACTCTAATTACCCCCGACACCTCCCTGATAACCCAGAGTGGCCTCCTTCTTTTTTGTTCTTTTTTACTTTCTTTATGCAGAGTTCAGTAGCTTTCAGTAACTCCCCTTTAATAGCTTCTCCTAATTCCTCCCCATCTCCTATTTTCTCCTTTCCTTCCATTTCTTCCCTAAATATTTACCTTATGCTGGTAAAGTCCATCTGCCTGAAGTCCATAACCTTTGTGCTGGACTGATAAGTTTCCTTCCCTGTCTTTACTCTGAAACTCACTTTTTTGTGGTCACTTGTACCTAGGTTGTCTCCCACCCCAACTTCTTCCACACTTTCCCCATTGGGGAGGATCACATCCAGTATGTTATCCCCTCTAGTGGGCTTCCTAAGCAGCTGTTGCATGACTGCACCATGGAGAGAGTTGAGGATCTCTCTGCTCCTGGCTGATGCTGCAGTCGGGGTGTCTTAGTCCACATCTGAGAGGTTAGGTCTCCCACTGTCAGGATCTTCCCCTTGAGTGCCATCCTTTTAACTGCCTTCAACATCTATCTATCTGCTTCCTCTCCTTGTTCAGGAGGTCTGTAAATCACCCCTAGTCTTAATGATTCTCCAGACCACTTTCCCAGTGTGACCCACAGAATCTCTGTCTCACCCTGCTCCTCTTGCCCTACCATTGCACTAAAGTAATCCTTGATGTACAGTGCTACTCCCTTTCTTCCAGCCCTGTCCTTTCTAAAAAGTCTACACCCTTGGATACTTATCTCCCAAGTATGGTGCTCTGACCTCCAAGTCTCAGTTATAGCCACAATGTCCAGACTCTTGTTCACAATATGGCCTCCAAGTCCACTATTTTATTCCACAAACTCCTGGCATTTACAGATAATCCTTTCCACCATATACTCCCTACCTCCCTGCCATCCCTTACAACCCTTCCGGACCCTTTTTTCTGGGGGAGTGCTAGCTAGGCCATTCATTGCTGCCCCCTTCCCCCATTCAGTTTAAATGTAGACTTTCCTTTATGTAGTGACCCAATTTGTCTTACGTAGATACATAGATGTTGTCAGCAGATAAGGGCCTTTTGGTCCATCCAGTCTTCCATATCCCTCTTTCTAATGATTAAGGTACCCTAGATGCTACAAGCCCCCCTTTCACCCTAGCTTGATAATTCCCATGTGCCTATCCCACATATTCTTGAATCCTGGAACTGAGGCCACCCCACCACTTCCTGGGGGAGATTATTCTTCTAGTACCCTTGTGCCCCCCTTGCTTAGATGCAGCCTGTCAGTTGCATAAAGCTCTGCATCATCCCATGTCCTACCCCTTTCTCCCACCAGATCAAATCCTTTTTCCTTACACCAATTCCTCAGCCATGAATTGAACTCATCAATTTTCTCCTTTCTCCCCATGCTGGCTTTTGGCACTGGCAAGACTTCATAAAAAGAGACTGTGTTCCTCTCCTCTTGACAGATTTTTGATAAATCCTTGAATCTAGCCTGTACTTCCATCACACTGTTATCCTCAAGATCATTCATGCCCAGATACACTATAATCTGGGGTGTCCCCCCTTCCATCCTGGCCATGTTGTGCACTAAGTGCCTGGCCTTGAGTACTGCAATACCCAGCATGCACTTAGCCCTAACAGAGCTCTTCATCCCCCTGCCCCCATTTGATGCCTCTAATTATGGAGTCCCCCAATATGAATACCCTGATATCCTCCATCCCTCTGCAGTCTATGGATCCCTCACCTAACTGTTCCCAGTCAGATTTCGCTCTTCTCCTCCCCACAGCTTTATACCCCATCTCTACAGTGTCCTCATGCCCATTTTGTCTGTATGCACCTCTGTCCCTCCCATTTGCTGGGGTGCCTAACCCTGTTTTCCATTCCTTGGCATTGACCTCACCCTTAGGGTATCCTCTTGCTCATTATCCCCTCTTGCTCCTCTTTCCTTCACCTCTGTTGGGCTTCCTGGCCCAAGTGCCTCCTCCTTTCTCATAACAATTTCAATTTCCCCTTCCCTCTTTCTTTTCTATCATACCCCAAGACTCTCCGCTTCCTTCCTCCCTCCCTCCCCTTGTCCCCCACCTTTTCCCCATGCCCCCCTTCCCCAGCCTTTTCTCAACCTTCTCTATTCCCAGGATCTTGATGTTATCTTCCTTAGCCCCCTTCTTGCTACTCTTACCCATCTCCTTCCTGACCCAGCAACCTTTATTCCCCATCCACTCCCCACCCTTCTTCCCCTCCCTGTTCTTATCCTCCCTGCCTCCCTCCCACTCCTGATTGCCTATATCCCTCAGATTTCTTAAGGGTGTATGCATATTCCTCAGGTTAACCCCACACCCCATGAAATATGCACCACACCTAGTCTTTCTTTTATTTACTTTACTAATTTCCACCTGCCTTCTCTCCTTTCTTGTTTCCTCTCGCATTGTCCCCTCCATATCCCCCCCTTTGCCCTTCCCACCATCTGTCCTCCCCTGTTTTTCATCCAGCCTGGACTGCTTCCTGCCCTGAAGGTGTTCACCATTTTCCCCTCATTTAACGAATCCTCCACTCTCCGCATGTTGTTTGCCCTCCATCTGTGTTCCCTGCCCATACTCCCCCTGCTCCTACTCTCCCACTCTTTCCTCAGCCTAATAACTTATGCCTCCAGCTGTGCCAATCTGTTACAAGTTAGGCAAAACCCCATTTTCCACAGGAACAGTGGGGGGATGTTGTCCCTAGGAGCAGAAAATAGTCTGTACTCTGCTCCATGATTACAAATTCTCAGTACTGTGGCTGGTTACTGAAGAAAGTGACATATCTGAAAAAGTTATAATAAAGGGCACTTGACAGATGGACAGCTGTTTTGGAGATGCTAAAAACAGCTACCTGAGCTGATCCAGTCAGTCCCAGATATTCTATCTCATTTTCACGACTGTAAAATCAACAGTGAGTTGAATGGAAGTGATGAGGGGTGCTATGCAAACATAACAAGACTTAACAACTTTGTACTGTATTGTAAATATGAACATAGCAAAATCATGATCACATGATGGCTATCTTTGAAGTAACTTCTTTTTGGATAAACCAATTGCAAATATTCATTTATACTGTGTGCTATTCACACAGGTGTGCAGTAATCCATTGTTCTTAATGTGGAATTTTGAAGGGTACACACTGAAAAAGAAGAGTTAATCAAGAACGGACTGTTCACCACCTGTGGCACACAATGAGTTAAATTCTAAGAAAGACAGATCAAGTGGAAAGTAATAGCACTGATTAAACATATATAATGAAGGACTGTATTGTAATTAGATTTTTGAGTACCAAGCATTCATATTGTTTAAAACTTATCAAGGGGGAAACAACACCTCCCCCCCCCCACCACCACCACCACCGGTATGAAAAAAGTACTTTTATCTGGAAAATATGTAAGGCTTACATCAAAGCATCTATACACACTCTTTGTCTTTTCATCACACAGTTTCAAATTAATTAGCAAGGCCTCTTCACAAGGCTTTAATCTAGTTTAGGAAACATGCATTAGATCTTTCCTGTTTGGACTTCAGCATTGCTTTGTTTGAAAACAGTTCTTTCACATTCAGTGAAAACTGTTGATGGTTGTAATGCACAATATTGACAGACTAATAAAATAGTAAATTACTCTGTAGGCATCATGCCAGCAGCATTATGTTCCAGTCGTGGCAAAACAATGAAAAGGGAACAAAAAATCGCTCAGTTTAAGAACAAACATACTAATTTCATGAACTTCATTAAGGGACATTTGAGTTCCTGTTTCAGCAAGTGCCAACCTCAGCAAAATAGTTGGTAAGCAAGCTGTGTGAACATCCTTTACTGGCATTTTCTCAGAATTATGGAAAACAAGATCATTCTGTAAATACACAGCCTGTTTGTTTATGCATTATGATGAACTCACTTTTCTTTAGGTTTTCTTCTCATTATGCCTTGTTACTAAACACTACCCTATGCATGGAAATAAGTGGCGTAGGAGTGAAAGCATGGAAGTACCAACAATTCATTATTTCACTAAACAATATTCCACTCACATACAGTCACAGTTCATGCTGTATATCTAGTTTGCTTGTTTAACATGTCAGATTGCTGTTTGCTTAACAAATCCTTCAGTACTGTACAAGCAAGAATATAGCAGTTCTTTTGTTTCCCAAAGTACTGCACAGCAAATCAATCTTACAGTACATTAAATTTGTATGTATCATTTTTTTTTTCTGGTCCTCTTTGCAAATCAAGAAAAGCTACATGAACCCAGAGTTCTGAGATACAGTTCTTAGCTATGTCTTTTTTTAATGTAGAAAAAAGTGCTTAGCTGCTTCCCCCAGATACCTTTAAAATAGGTAAAGGCACCTTCAGGGCTATGCAGGCACTGCTTAATTTTATGCAGGCTAAGTTTTGATTAATGATACATTGAGGCATGAGAGCCACTTGATTCATGGTACTGTGACACTGCAAACTTGCAGGAGTTGGGAAAAGGTATTGAGGCCAAGACCTCAGGGTCCCAATGTATAGCTATGACCACAAACACTTCTGAGACAGTGCATTTGTCTGCTTTCTAGAAATTGAAGACTTCATAATGTTATGCAGAAGCTAAAATAAGATCTGAAGATAACAAAATCATTACAATCAGCATCTGCAGGACTGACATTCCAGGAGGTTTACTGGTGAAGGTTAAAGAATGTGTTTTTACACAATGATGCTCTTCTTCTGTGTGCATTTTACAGGTCTCATGTAGTATTTCAAAACTAGTAAGAAGAGTGAGAACACTTGTTGTATACATGTGGCAACAGTGGTGATGGTAGTAGAGTGCAAGGGCAATCAGTTTGGATGAAGTTTTCTAGAATAAATATAAATTTTCCTGCCCAGTATTTCCATTTTCTCAGTTATGGCTAGGCGTGGGTGGAGAGTACAATATCAGAGATCTACCACATCCAGAATCAGTTACTTGTGCACAGATAAAGTACACAATAACAAGGGAATCAAATGGAAAGAACTACTTATTTGTATGCACAAAGGCAAACAAAACTTGTCAGGCACAGCTGATTATTGAAAAATATTCTTTGCAAAAAACTATGTTAATGCAACAGTTAGGGTTTAATTTAATGACAAAAAAGTAGACAAATGTGACTTTAGGGTTTTAACTTCCACCCCTTCCTCAAGCAGGAAAAGGAAAACATCATTAGGGTTTTGGGTCTCCGGAGTCCTGGCAAATCCGTGGTGTGGTCTTCCTTGGGTGAAGAAAGGACATCACATTTGACATTGTTCAAGGGAACGGTGTGTGCACTAGGGTTGCCAACCCCAAAAAGACCCCACCACTGACTCACCAGAACTTTGGAGACCCAAACCCCTAATGATTTTTTCCTTTTGCTGCTTGTGGGTTGTGGAGTTAGGATTGGAAACCCTAAAACAACATTTCCTTACTTTTTTGGATTAAGTTGAACCCTAACTTGTGCATTAACATAGTTTTATGCAAAGAATTTCCTTTCTTTTTGAGATAGTGGAATTGTATCCTCATTCACACAGGTGAATACATGTAATTATGCCCCTTTAGTTCAGGGAGTAGACCTAGAACAAATGTAGTCATGGGATGGGCAAATAGGTCCCTCAAGCAACTGGGTACCATCTGTCCAAAGTATAGGAGCAGCACTAGAACTTTGCTCCCTCTTGGTGTTTTTGCAAAGGCATTCCCAGCTGCTCTGAAAGCCTGCCAATCTTGCAGGGTTCTTGGACTGCCTAGCTTGTGCCCAGATCTTGTCTTGGCTTATAAAAGCTGCCTTAAGATCTGAGGTAAACCAGGGGTAGGAATTGCTGCACACCTTGACTTTGATAAAGGGGGCATGCTTATTTGCCAGACTAGCAAGGTTGATGTTAAGGACAGAGATTGCCTCACTGATATTTTTAGCAAGGTAAAGATCTTGCCATCTGATCTTACCTAAGTCAGAAAGGAAATTTGCTGCATTGATCTTATGATAGGACTGTTTTGTTATATATTTGAGCTGTTTACGGGCCTTAGTTTGAGATCTTATACAAACAACAACCCTGTGGTCACTCATGTCATTGTAAAACACTGCTAAATGTGAAATTTTATGAGAATGAGTGGTTAATATAACATCTAAAAGGGAGCTATTTGCAATGTTTAAGGTATTGTTCCTTGTGGGTTCATTAACTAGTTGTACATCTGTGTCTGTGTGTTGATGCAGTGCAGTGAAAGCCATTTAGGCTGTGTACAGAAAGACTGTCAGTAGGTGCCCTGAGCCTTGTGTGTGACATACTGTATACTCTGTTAAACCAAAGTAGAATATTGTGTGGCTGTGCTCAAGATCCCTTTTCTTTATGAAGGGTAGAAAGGTTAAGATGCTAAATTAACAGGGTAGTAAACATCATGAACAGTGTTCCTCAAGAAACCATTTTATCAGCACTCAAAAAAGCTAAACCATTAATTTTTAGGGCAGTGGGCAGAGCCTATAGCCCTTCTGTCATCTTTAGCTCTAAAAATTACTTTTCTTAGAACTTCCATTTTAGACATTTGTATGTATTCCTTCACAGCTGCAAAGTAGTGCACTCAACCTCTGATTTTTGTTATTTGTTGCTCTATGTTAAAGGCATCCGAAGGGGGGAAGGGGATGCTACTTTACTGTACCTCAGAACTTCTCAGGATATTAACAAAAAAATCCCTTTTAAACAGCTGTTTCTATCATCTATCCAGCTCAGTCTAACAGATTCATTCTATTTCTTCCAGCAAACTAGAAGTTAACTCATTTCTTTTTGGTTTGTGAAAATGAAAGTCCGACTCAGTATCAGAAAACTGACATTGTAATTTTAATTTGTTAGCTGACATTCCTTTCTACATGACAGTCAAGCACTGGAAATAGAAGACTGTTTATAATATGATGTACTGAGTGTGCATTTAGTTGCAGGGTCAGGGCCTTGAGGAAAATAATCACATTTATGTAATGCAGTCAAGATTCCAACAGGTGGTCAGAAAAAAGTCTGAGAGAATTTCTGTAAAAACTAACAAATGAAAGTTGCAAAAAATAGCATGCACACTGTCCTCTGAGACTGGAAGATCAGAAGGCGGTGGGTTCTATCCCCACACTAGGCATGTGGGTTGAAGAGCTTGTTTACTGCCTAAAACTAATATTAGATTTTAAAAGCAGTCAACCATTACCTTTTATATTTGAGGTATTTTATCTTTTCCCTTTGTTTAATTAGAAGATTGTTTACCTGATGTTAATATGTGTGATGTGTGGAACAGCACTCTGTGAGGCAGCTGACATAGCTAGCTATACTGTCCCCACTACATCACCAGCATTGTGGCCTCACTGACTGTGACATCACTGCTACTTAGGAACAGATATTCAATTACTGCCACGTTATTCACCTGTGATTTCACTGTCAGCAAAATCACAATGCTGATAATGTAGTGGGAGGCAATAGAGCTACGATATGTCAGCTGCTATGCTAAGAGCTGTTCCACACATCCAGCACAACATGATGACATTGAAGAATCTCTGATGGGCAAAAGGTAAAAGAAAGGTATTTCAGAACTAAATTGCTATAACTGACTACTTCTTAAAATTTATATTATTTTCCTGTCTGCCTGGTTTGGCTCCACTAGCTCTTTAAATCCCAATATTGACACTGTAGTGCAGCATGGGGGAAGGGAGTGCCCCTGTCTTTTCTGTCTGTCTGTTCAGGTGAATGTTAAAGATCCTATGGCACCTCTCAAAAAGAGTAGGGGAATGTTTTATTTGATAACATAGAAATGACATGTGTACAAAATAAATAGTGAAATCGCCTCACACTTTCAGATAGAAAAAAAAAAGAACAAGCCCATCACCAATAAATACAGTTCAATATTATACAAGTATAGTTAGTACACGAGTCTCCAAAATTTAATTAATCTAGTTCCATGTTATCCTTATTTGTAGCCTCTGTCTCAGAAACATTCCTTACTGTTGGACATAAGATTCCATCTTTAAGTAATAGGAAAGTCATTATCTGTTATCCATGGAAGACCTTTCCATAATTCCAACAATTTCCTTCTTGTTAGTACAGTTTTCTCATTATCATAAATATTCTTTAAGTTAACTGTGATTTTGTTTAGTAGTTCTAAGAAATCCCTTCTTTTTGTTCTAGCACAAAGTTACACCTCATAGACCAAATATTCCATTTGACAATAACCATCATTATTTGCAGGGTACAGGTGTGCCATTTTTGCCATTCAATTCCAACACCTCATACATAGTATTTTCAAAGTTTATAGTGCTAAATACATTCTCTCCCCCATTGTTGTGCCATAAAAGCCCAAAATCCTGAGATGAAGAAGCATCAAAATAATAAATGCATTACAGTTTCTTCCATATTTGTACATTGTAGTCTGCTACAAATCCTTTCATGTTGCAGTTTATGCTTTTGATTTGCCTTAACATTAATTTTTTTCATGACATGCTTGCCAGTGAAAATCCCATATATGCTCTGGTATTTGTTTATTATTCAAAAATGTAACTAGTGCATTCCTATGTTCTCCAGGCCATTTCACAAAAACCTCTTCCACTCGGCAGGTGGTGTCTAAGAAATAAAAATATAATGTTTTCCTTTCCATTGCTACCATCTGTTCTTTTCCAACTTCCCATTGCTTTATTCTTAGAAAAGTATTTCTTATGTATTCTGGGATTATTGCTGATTTTTTAAAAACTCTGAAAGTTTTCATCTCCCACATTTGTAATCAGCGTGCACATTTTGATTTCAGTAATTGTTTCCATTCTGTGTTTACATTCATTATTATAGGCTTGATATTTGTGTCTAAGAAAAAGCTATTAAAAAATAAGATTGGATTAGGCATCTTTAAACCTCCCTTCTTTATTGTTAGGCATAAAATATCCCTTTTTATGGAATTTAGTCTGCTTCCCCAGCAGATCTGAAAAAATATGCTTAGCAATGTCATTTCTAATTCTTTTGGTGGTGGAAAGATGTAGCTGATATATAGGAAAAATGGGTATTAAATAGATTTTAATTAAATCAACTCCCTTTTTTTACTTGGTTTCCATCTATTCCAATGTGCTAGCTTCTGTTTGCCAATGTCTTTTTTCCTGTCCCTGTTTAACCTATCCATATTCTCATTTCCACATAATATTCCTAGTATTTTTATTGGTTCTGTAGTAATGCTAATACCAGATATCACCCCCTGCCACATTAATTGGTAATTCAACTGCTGTCCTAAGCACTTTTCCAAATTTAGAGATGCTCCTGACATTTTCCCAAAAATATCACACATTTCCCAAACTTTACATAAGGACATATCATCCCTTACCACTACAGTCATATCATCTGCATATGCAATTATTTTATATACCACCCTCTGAGTGTTTACAGTTATTGCTTTTATGTCTATACTCTTATTTATTACTCTTAATAAGGGGTCTAAAAAAATCATATAATATGGGGCCCAGGGGGCAACCTTGTCTCACTCCCTTTTTCAGATGTATAAGAGGACCCTTCTAGCCTTGAATTATTGGCCTGATAGTGGCAGTTTTATATATACATTTTAACCATTTTACCATTTTCTCTGGGTATGGTAATAAAATAATGTATCTCAAAGAAAATCATGATTGGCCTGTTCAAAAGCTTTTTTCTGGTCTAGGGATGCTAAGTATCCATATATGTTCCCCAGTCTCCCTTGCTCCACTATTTCCCTTAATAAGATGAAGTGACCATGTATCTGTCTCCCCAGAATTGCATGCGATTGTGCTGGAGAAATCACTTTTACTGCTATGTTTGACAGCCTTATTGCTAATATTTTTGTCAATATTTTAAAATCTGAGTTTAATAAAGTAATCGGTCTCCAGTTCCCCATCACTGATTTATCTCCTGCTCTATGAATATACATTAGTATACCTTCATTTAATTCTAAACACCTGGGTTAATTCCTGTAACAAATATTGACCTACAAGCTTCATCATCTCATTTGGCAGGCCATCTGGCCCTGGTGCTTTGTTTCCTATCAATGGTGATATTGCCTTCTGCACTTCCTCCTCCTGTATATCTATTGTTAATGCCTGTATATCTTCTTGCTCTAATATTGGTATGTCCAAGTTTCCCAAATAACTTTGCATATTCTTGTGCTCTACTGGCAAGAAATCATACATATCCCTAGTATAGGTGGTTAGAATGTTAACAATGTTTTCCTGATCCTCATATTCTATGCCTTCTTTATTTTTCAATTTTGTCATTGTTTTACTTTGTATTTGTTTTTGCCAATGTATATGGGATGTAAGACATCCTTTGTGAAAAATGGGAAGCTCCTTCTGTATATGCTGAAATACTACATCTGTCAAATTTTATTTTTGTACCAGTTGTGCTAGTAAATTTGAATCACAGTATTGTTTTGCTGTCCCTGCCCTAACCAGGCAATTAAAGTCTCCCATAAAAAAAACAATGTATGTTGTTTGCAAATATGGCTGAACCCTTCTCAGGACCTCACAACGTAATGTTTTCAATTGATGTGCATAAATATTTATAAGCCTATATGGTCAGTTGTGTAAAATGACACCTAGAATAAGAACCCTCCCTGGTATTAAATCAAACAGCTTTAAAAGTCTGACTTCTGGATGTTTAAGCAAAATACCCACCCTTAACATGTTTCTTCTCCCATGGACCAATAGAATGGCCCTAAGAACCATGCTGTAGTGGCCTGGTGCACTTCTGATAAGGTGTGCAGCCTAGTATCTTGCAAGAAGATGATTCCAAAATGTAAGAGAGAAAATACTGAGAAAACTGTTTCCCTTTTTACGTTCGCTTGCGCGCATCGCAAGGAACATTTAGAGAGTAGCACGCGGGTGTACCTCTCATCCAATGCACTGCTCCCTTGAGCAGGTATGGGTCCTGCACCAATGGGTGCAGGAGCTCAGTATGACAGCGGTGTTCCTCTGCTTCAAAGGAAAGCACGCTGCCATACTGAGCACCGCCGTCCCATGGTCATGCACTTCCCCCTTGGCGTGTCACCTTTTGCGCTTTGGTACCGCGCTGAGGCCCACTCCAGCGTGGCAATGTTGTTTGCCGACGGGTGCCCAATCCCCATCAGCTGCATGGCCCCCAAAGCCATCCTGCTGCCATGCTGGACCCACCCAGCATGGCAAACGTTCAGCGTTGTTTTGCTGACGGGGTGCCCAATCCCCATTGGCCTCCTTGGCCCCCGCCGTAGTTTGCTGACGGGGTGCCTAATCCCGCTGGCTCCTCGGCCTGCCCACATCTTTCTGCCATGCTGGGAGCCCACCCCAGTGTGGCAAACATCCCACACCGCCTTTTTTTTTAAACCTGTAAAATAAAACGGTCCCACGGCAGTCTCCCAGCCCCCTCCCACAATCTGCACCCATCCACTGCGCACTCAGTTTCCCCACACCCCTCACACTATTACTTTATCTCTGACCGCGCGCGACGATCTTCGTGGACCTGAAACATCGCCTGCACTCTTCACAGCTGAGCGAACTGAGGAAATGCCGGTAAGCTGTATAATGGTCTAGATAGGGGGGTTTCAACTTTAGTGCATATCTCAGTCATTTTTTGGAATTTTTGCACCAAATTTTCAACATGGGGTTTTTGGGACCCCTTCTCATGAATGATGTCACTGTCATGGCGTTATTCGGGCACGAAGTGATTTCACAGGCACTGCACAGTCACTGTGCGAAATCACACTTCAGCCTTGAATAATGCCATGACAGTGAGATCATTCATAAGAAGGGGTCCCAAAAAACCCATGTTGAAAATTTGGTGCAAAAATTCCAAAAAATGACTGTTTTACCAGTGTGCATTGCACAGTTCCTATGCAGGCTCGAAAGTTTGCGAATTTTCAATATTTTCACTCCAGATTTTCAACATTTCCATTTTATCACACCTTCTTATGAGTTGTACAGCTGTCAATTTTCACATATCACTCAAAATGTGTTTCTGCCCATGTAGCGCACAATGGCACAGTTGGTGTGTGAAATCAATGTATGGAACACATTAAGAAAATCACAGTGACACTGTTCATGAGCACAGGTCTTAAAATGGCTATGTTGAAAATTTGGTGCAAAAATTCCTAAAAATGACTGTTTTACCAGCGTGTGTTGTGCAGTTCCTATGCACGCTCATACGTTTGCGAATTTTCAATATTTGCACTCCAGATTTTCAACATTGCCATTTTACCACACCTCCTCATGAGCAGTACAGCTGTCAATTTTCACATCCTGCCCAAAATGTGTTTCTGCCAATGTAGTGCACAATGGCGCAGTCGGTGTGCGAACTCAATGTATGGGACACATTAACAAAATCATAGTGACACTGATCATGAGCAGAGATCTTAAAATGGCTGTGCTGAAAATTTGGTTAATAAATTCCTAAAAATGACTGTTTTATGAGTCTCCGTTGCGCAGTTCCTATGCACGCTCGTAAGTTTGCGAATTTTCAAAATTTTCACTCCAGATTTTCAACATTGCCATTTTACCACACCTCCTTATGAGCACTGCAGCTGTCATTTTCCACATCTTGCCCAAAACTTGTTTCCGCCCATGTAGCGCACAAAGGCACAGTCGGTGTGCGAACTCAGTGTATGGGACACATTAAGAAAATCACAGTGTCACTGTTCATGAGCAGAGATCTTAAAATGGCTATGTTGAAAATTGGCAAAAAATTCCTACAAATAACTGTTTTACGAGCGTGCGTTGTGCAGTTCCTACGCATTCTCGTAAGTTTGCGAATTTCCAATATTTTCACTCCAGATTTTCAACATTGCCATTTTACCACACCTCCTTATGAGCAGTACAGCTGTCATTTTTCACATCCTGCCCAAAACATCTTTCCCCATGTAGTTCACAATGGCGCAGTCAGTGTGCGAAATCAATGTATGGGACACAGTAAGAAAATCACAGTGACACTGTTCATTAGCAAAGGTTTTAAATGGCAATGTTGAAAATTTGGTGAAAAAATTCCTAAAAATGACTGTTTTGCAAGCATGCATTGCACAGTTCCCACGCACGCTCATAGGTTTGCGAATTTTCAATATTTCCACTCCAGATTTTCAACATTGGCATTTTACCACACTTTCTTATGAGCAGTACAGCTGTCATTTTTCACATCCTGCCCAAAACGTGTTTCCACCTATGCAGCACACAATGGGGGTAACAAAAAGATCATGCTGACAATTTATTGTGCAAATACCAGCAATTGCACAAGGCATTAGGGTAAAGCACCATACATGCCAAACACCACTGCAAATACCTGCAAGCGAACGTTCAGCATTGACAAATGCTTGTTTCTGCTCTCTTAATGCTACTCACATTGCTCATGTGAATGGAAAAAGGTTCTGTCAGGATTTATAGCTTCCTTTCCTGGTTTGTTGGTCAATAATCTTTAGTTTAACTTTTGCTTTTCTTTTCTGTTGTCCCTTAGGTTTCTCCTTCCCCTCTGTGTCTGTTGTACCTTCCTGAAGAAAGGACTCTACTGAGGAATATTCAGATTCTTCCTCTGAATGTTCAGAAAGCAGAACATCAAATTTATTTTTTAGAGGAATTGCTGTTCTTTCTAACTTTGCTGCTTCCTTGGATTTCTGTCTAGTTATTCTGCCCTCTATCTTCTTTCCTTCTGCTTTCTTCCCTGGGCTGGGGGGGGGGACATGACTATTCCTGAAGGCCCCAGTACTGATTTTATTTTTTCATGAGGTATGGGTGCAATGTCGGTATCCCCACTCTCTAAGTTTCCTATTATTTGTGTTGGGGTTTCTTTTGTTTCCTGCCTCCCTTGGGGGAAGGTGCGTGTGCTAGAGGTTCATTCCTGGGAGTCCTGCTCTCTACTCAGGCCCATCCTAAAACTTCCCACTTTGTCTTTTTGTGCTAGGGCCACATTAATCTGTTCCTCACTATCAGCTTGATCTGGAAAATTGTGTGTAGCTTTTCTACAGTTCTAAAATGTGTGTCCTAAGTCTCCACATAAATTACATGTACACTCATTTAGGCACTCAGTCCCTGTGTGCCCCCAAATCACCACATATTGTACATCTTGTCTTATCACAGATACTACTCAAATGATCTAAAGCACCACATTTATAACACATTTTTGGCTGGCCTGCACAGAACGAGATACCCCTTTCTTGGCCTAAAATAAAAAGAGTTCAGTAAATGCAATGGTCCTGTGTTTGTTGTCTTCAGCATCACTTTTACTTTTCATCCCCCTGTCCATACATTTTCTCGGTCCAAATTCGCTATTGGGTCTTCCACAATGGTACAACTTTGTTTTAGCCACACAATTTAATCATGAACACTGACTCATTCATTCCTAAATAGAACTGTAATTATCTTTTGCATGGGCCTAGTTAAAGGAGTAGCCATAAAAGGGGCCCAGAGTGAGGATTTTTTCAAACCATTATATTTTGCCCAAAAATGTTCTAGGCCAGTCATGGTCTTGAAGCTCACATCAAAGGTTGCCTCCCCTGAGATGTGAATCAGAAACGTAGATCTATGTAGAAAAGAAGTTCATATATCCCTTCCATAATGTGTGTGCCACAAATAGTCTATCTGGTGGATCCTCCATTCTCCTATATAAGTTAATCACACTGCATTGTGTCGTTTTGCAGGAAATATTGGGGATTTAAATAAAGAAGCAAATGTTTTAGGTGTGTCTTTCTTGATTATTTTTAAAGGCCTCTGTTCAATATTTTTTTGTTGTATGAGGCGACCCCCTTCTGTGCTTATAGCTACTGTATCTGTGAACAAATGCAACTCTGGGTTTTGGGTGAGCTGGGGTTCTGGTTGGAGGTCCAGCTCGGTATTAGTTATTCCTTCAGTATTTAAAACATTCTGTGCATTTTCCATTTGAGGCATAACAACATGAGAATTACCTGATTCCCACTGCCCAGTCCTAGATTTATGCTGCCATACTGCAGCCTCTAAAGCATTTGAAACTGACCACTTTTTGCTCAGTTGCTTGTTTTGTTTTCTGTCCCTCCTCCATGTCCAGTCTTAGGCTTAGTTGAGCTCGTTCTGCCATTCCTGACTGTATGACTATAAAATCATCCAATAGTTTGCTCTGCTTTGCTTCATTCAGAGAGCTAATGCTCTCTGCATTCTCAGCTCTCTTTGCCCAGCTGCCTTCGTCTTTCTTTGATACTGGTGCATCATAGCTTCCCAGCTGAGCTGATGTGACAGGCTTTTGTGACTTATCAGTTCATAGCACTTTAAGCTGCACTTTAAATTGTGCCTTTTTGAGAAAATATTGGCGTTCTTCAGTTTCAAATTCTTTCCTCAGAACTGCCTCTTGTTCAGGCATACTTTTCCCACTACTAGACTTCTAATTTAACAATATATTATCTTCCAACTCAGTATCATTATCACTAGACAAGTTTGTGATCATTTCCGTTACATTGTGCACAGATATATCTTGCTGTTTCTTACCAGCAGACTGCACTGAATTTTCTGCAATTTCCATTTCATCTGTTTCTCGTCTTTCCTCAGCATTTCCAGAAGTATTAGTTTCCATCAGGTTTTCCTGCTGCACTTCAGTGAGCTCCTCATCCGCCATCTTGGTGCCATAGACAAAAGGGTCTCCTCTGCTCACAAGAAGCAAGGCCCTCCTGCAGACAGAGTAGGTTAATTTCCCTGGTATTCTGGCCAAATTTCCCCCATTCACTAAAAATACCACCAACAGCTTAATCTGGTTCAAGTAAGGAATTACACCATGTTACAATTTCAGTTGATTACCATCTGTCCGCCCCCCCCCCCGGAAAAGGGACTTCTAGTCTTAGTGGGCCTACCAGGTAAACAAAACTCAACCAATAAATAAATTCCCCCGTTATACCTTATGGATTCCATATAAATCCAAATCATTCCAATGCCATCTTGACACATAATTTTAATACCTAATAGCACATCAGAGTTCTTTTCCTGATAAAAGGCTACCAACGTATTACATTTAAATAAACAACAAAGTCACAGATAAAGAACTAGTGGCTTATGGAAAAAAATCTACAGAGATTTATACAGGGATTTGATGCTGTCTCTACAGGTAAAATATAGGAAAAATGAGGGCTTGTTGCAGGAAAATGCTTATTTGGATTTGGGAGCACTGTGATGATTATGACTACACAACACTATATGGCACCAACAAGAAAATTACTTTGGCCATTTGGTAACTCTTCACAGCCCTATCAGCTCTGGCTAGAGTTTGTTTTTATTGGTTGTAACCTTTAATTTCATTTCCAACCAGAAGTGAAAAATAGCAGCTTCAGCTTTAAGCTCTTATAAAAGAGCCCTTTAATTGCTACAGAATGTCCTGATTCTTTTATATAGATTTTATGTCAGTTTGTATATAGCACTTTTGGTCACGAGTTGAAAGGCAGATATGCTTCTTTGGTTTGAGTACCTATTGTTTTTTCATCCATCTCAGCAATGGGGAGAATCAGTTTGTATATATTGCATCAATATAGGCTGTAGGCTTTTGTATTTCAAATCAGTAGTTTCTTTTTAAGTATTTTAGCCTGAAAGTTCATCCCCACTTATTAAACTTTCTCTTTTTACCTTATATTTACATATACTGTGTTACCATTCTTGTATATTGCACACCTTTTTTAAGTTCTCAGTGAAAATAGTTGTACTGATACCTGCCGCCACTGCAGGATTGGGCATCTTCTCCTTGGTACCTGTCCTCCAACAAGATGCTGTCAGTGTGCTGCTCCCTTTTCACCTTGCTTCTTACTGAAACCTCCATTTGGATAGCAACAGTGTCCTCAGCTTATGTTTGGGAACTCATGGCCCCTTCATCAGAGCAGCACATTGACAGCCACTCGGCTGTCGGATACCAGTTCCATGTGATAACAGTGATCGCAGAATAGCGATCACCATTTGGGTGAGTCTACACCACCGAAAATGAATTTTGACAATGTACACTCATGGCAAACTGCAATAGGGCACCTGAAATTTATATTTTTTTTGTTTTATGTGAGGGGCTGGGCCCCGCGAAGCCCCCTACTAAAGGATTCTCAATACCAGGAGGGTGCATGTTGGGGTGCAAACCAAAAAAAAAAAAAACCACCATGAAACATGAGTGTGCCCAGAACCGAATCTGGCACCCTCCCAACCCTAGCCTACTACCAACTCACCATGTCACATGGCCAGCACAGCAGCCCACCACCACATTACATCCCACAAACCCTCCCTTCCCTTCCACCTGACACATGGCATGGTCACTCCCCACCATGTGCGTGTATACATAGCAACATCCAGTTGCTCTATTCGCCTACCCCCCTATCTGGTCGCCCCCTCCGCCAGGTAGCCCAGTGCACAGGGCCCATGATTGAGCTGCCCATTTTGAAAGCACTCAATCACAGTCACCTTGTACATGGGATACCCTGGATACTCAGGAGCTGGGATCCATTTAAGTGTTAAAACGCTCGTGCACATAGAAACCAGCTGCAGAAAAAGTAAATGTTGAGAAGAATCACAGCAACAGGGTCTTGTTGGAGGACAGGTACTGAGAAGAAGGTGTCCAATCGTACAATGGTGGCAGGTATCAAGGATGTAGGCAATTGAGCCACGAAGAGACCGGACTACAGAAAAAGTCGTGTACATTTTTTCTTACTCAAAGCTCACTTCAGTAACAAACTCATTACAGCTATTTGCATTAAGAACTTAAAAAAGAGTGTGCAATATATAAGAATGGTAGCACAATATATGTAAATATAAGGTAAAACGAAAAAGTTTAACAAGTGGGGACAAACTTTCAGGCTAAAATACTTAAAAAAGAAACTACAGATATGAAATACAAAAGCCGACAGCCTGTACTGATGCAGTATATACGAACTGCCACTCCCCATTGCTGAGCTGGGTGAAAAAACAATAGCTACTTCAACCAAAGAAGTATAGCTGCCTTTCAACTTGTGACAAAAAGTGCTGTATGCAAACTGACATGAAATCTATGTAAAAGAAACGGGACATTTTATAGCAATTAAAGGGCTCTTTTATAAGAGCTTAAAGCTGAAGCTGCTATTTTGTACTGCTATTAGAAATAAAATTAAAGGTTACAGTCAATAAAAATATGAATGGTGTAACTTTTTTGTGTGCTGGTAAAATTGTTTAATGAGGAACACTGTTCAGGAACTGTATACTCTGTGTTTCTCTGCAGTATATTGAAGCCATTTAGGTTGTATTACACATTGTCTGTTTGTTGATGCTGAGTCCTGTCTGCGACATAGCTACTGTGTGTATCTCTACAGTATAGTGAAAGCCATTTAAGTTATATACACACACATACTGTCTGTTAGGTGCATGAAGCCCTGTGTGTGACATACTGTAGTTACTCTGTATGTCTAGTACAATGAAACCATTTAGGCTGTGTTACACAGTGTCTGTTGTTGGTGCCCTGAGCCCTGTTTGTGACATAACTACTCTGTGTGTCTCTGCAGTATAGTGAAAACCATTTAGGCTGTATATAAACACACACACACTGTTAGGTACCACAAGCCCTGTCTGTGACATATAACTACTTTGTGTCTCTGAATAAAGTTATATCAGCTGTATTACACATTGTCTGTTAGATGCCTTGAACCCTGAGTGTGGTATACAGGTACTCTGTGTCTGCATTAAATCATTTAGGCTATATTACACACCGTCTGTTAGGTGCCTCGAGCTCTGTCTGTGACATAGCTACTCTGTGTGTCTCTGCAGTACAGTGAAAACCATTTAGGCTGTAATACATGGTGTCTGTTAGGCGCCATGACCACTGTCTGTGACATATAGCCACTCTGTGTCTTTGAAAAAATATATTTTGGCTGTATTACACATTAATAAATGGGCTTGAAAAATAAACATGCTTGGCTGAAAGCTGTAATCAGGCATGCACTGATTTTTCAATAGAGCCTGGTAAATAACAACTCCCACTTCAGTGTGCCCAATTACTTAGCATATTCTTGAACCACCCCAAATTTTCTAATGTGCCAATTACAATTTTTTCTGTCTTACTTAGTGAGACTAACCTTCCTAGCCACAACAACAGGGCCATAAGTTTCCCACTAAACAGAAACACTAAACAGCCTTTGTTTCTCAAAAAAACCCATAACCCCATTACAAAAAGCCAGCTTGATTTCTTATTACAGTCTATTAAAAAAAATGGCAAGCTTAAACCAGCGGTTCCTTGTAGCCCTACGCTTGTATGATTAGTGGTATTCCACGTTCGGCCACTTGGTTTTACTGCTAAGAAAAAGAAATGCAAAAAACACCAGAATCTGTTTTTCCTAATAAAGATTTGTTTTAATTCTAAAACAAATCACCAGCACAGTTTTGTCTGTTTCTCACAGCGCTTGTCTCGCTTTCTCTTGCTGTTTTCCGTGCTGGCAAACAGAAAGGAGGAAAAAACTTAGTGACTTCACCCTTTTTTCTTAAAAAATGAAAAGGTACCTCTTCTCTATCCTTGCCTTGTAATTTCCTTGATGTGTTGTCTGTGCATTCCAGAGAAACACATGGTGGGGATGAACTGATACTAGAAAAAAGAAGAGAAAAAAATGGACCACAGCCTGAAAGTCTTTTTGTGTGTGACACACAATCTCTGCTTGAGTGTGTGTGTGTGTGTGTGTGGAGGGGGGGTAATCATGACAACCAGCTCCAGTCACGACTATGGAAGCTCCTCTAAGACTAAAAACCCAGCTCAAAAAATACCCACATCATTGTAATACAGGCTGAGGAACTATGTTATTATAAACTTATTTTAAACTTATTTTTAATTACATTTTTTATTACACTATTTGCTTTTACAATTCCCATTTTCTAAGCACAATAATACCCTCCAGGGTGGGCAGTATTGAGAAATACCAGACCTTCCAGGGGCTATAACATGTTTTTGTGCCCCATAGCAGTCTGGTATTTCCCAATACCACCCACCCTGTTGATTATTATTGCTTACACGTCTATTAGGTGCCCCAAGACACGTGTATGATATTTAACTTCTCTGTGTCGGTGGTAGCTGACATTCCATTTGGTTGAAGCAGACTGTGAAGGAGGAGGAAGAAGAGGCAGGCTGTGCCACTGCACGCTACCTGCTTGGGAATCGGGGAGCAGAAATGCTGCAAAGCTTTTTCCTAGGATATTACAGGTGTGCCACTGTTGCCTGTGCCTAGAGTGCATTGATTCTTTCTGGACAACTTGTGTGGCCATTTTATATTCTTTTTCATTTAACGGTATGTGACTCAGCCCTCTACCCTGGGGAGTGTGGAGTACTTGGTGGAGCAGCCCACTCCCCTGAGTGAGGACTGAGGAGTCCTGCAGAGGACTACCAAAGCAGTTTTTTATCAAAGGAAAACATTTATCCATTTTAGTATTTGTTTGATTTTTATTTATTATTTCCTGCCCTGTTTTTGGCTCCACATTCCACACTTATTGCTTCTATTCTGCTGGTGGTCTACTAGATTTTTACACTAAATTGGAACCCACGATAGAGAGAGACCTGAGATCAAACACCAGCTTCAAGGACTTGGAAAAATTTGAAAAGACTCATAATAAAAAATTTTTTATAGTGATTTATAAGGAATTTTATGTTTAATCTATAAAGTTTTAGCACTAGTTAATGTACAATTGTAAAATTATTTGTGTGCTTCATCTGCTTTGATTTTGACTTTGATCCTAATTGTTGTTGTATGCTTAGTATGCCTTGAGTGTGGTAAGTTCATAGTGCTTATGCATGTGCTTCTGCTTGTACAGTAAGCCATAAAATGAATCTGGGGGGGGTAAGTTAGAAAACTGAGCACTGACTGTGGTCTCCATTTTGAATTGGAGTTGCCTGCAGTTAAGATTTACATGTTAAGATCCTACCAGAATACCCCAAACCAAGGACACCCCAACTCTGATGGAACAGGTCTGACAGGGCATTGACCAAGTGTAAGAGGACACTGACCATACGTATCAGACAAGTGTTTTTTTTTGTTTACCCTAAACTGTTTGTCATAGTTCTTAAAGAGCTGAAGATCCTTTGTGAGTCCATTGCTTTTCTTGTTTTACAGTGACATTGAGTCTAATTTCTAAGGGCAACTAAGGAGAAATTATTAGTATAAAGTCAACAGAATTATGTGCCAACAGACCTAAAGATCTAAAGGGTAGACAACTTATTTGGAAATTACTGCCAAGTGAGGTGTAATATCTTGTATTGGGGAGTGACTTTTTTTCTGGAAGATCTAACATAGAGGAAAGTGAGGAGTTGAGAACTGGAGAATTGGAGAAAGGATCTTAGACTGACCCAAGAGAACTAAGGGGAATACTCCTTTTGTGGAACTTTCTGGGTTAAGTCCCCTTTCCGAAACAAACTTTTAAATGGTGTCAAGAAACCAATCTGAAATAGGGAAATGAAGAAGAAAAGAGAAGATACAAGGTTCTTCGAGTGTGTAAGATTCAGTTACGTTTTTCTGGATATTGCTTGCTGGACTGTGGTTAGACTGTGATTAGACTGGACATTAAAATATATTACCCAGTTTCCAAGAGTATATTGAACCTTTGGAACTGGTTCAGACCCTTGTGATTAATACACGAGATTTAAAGATTGTAGGCTTGTTTTGTGTTTCTCTTTTCTGTTTATTATACTTGTGTTACTTATTATGCCTGTAATGACTGGAGTAAGTCAAATAATAGGCCTATTAAAGGACCAATTAAAAAAACTGTTATAGGAAACAAATGTAACAGGAAACAGATGTTAAAAAGAATTGGACAAATTGGACGCTAGATAAATTAGGACACATAAGTATAAAGATTATGGATAAGACACTGGATAGGAAATGCAAAAGTACTAGGGGGATTGGGGTTCCAGATAAAGGGGAACTGGATAATGATAGCAATCTGCCCACTGATAGGGCTAATGAGGATCTAACCAAAGCTTTATCAAAAGATAGAGCAACTACTGAAGCCAAGGTAGACAAAAACAAGATGGTTCAGCCCTCAGTCTGGGACCTATGGAAAGAGAAGAAACCAATGAGTAACCATGGCAAATAGATATTAAATGACATAGAGACCACAGAATTACTCAATCAAAGGACCATAGAAAACTGGATTTATTTAATCAAAGTATTACGGAAAAATCTCTGGGGCCCCCAGTGTCTTATTCCAAGGCCTAGGGTCGACTGAACAGACCAAAAACAGAGGTGAGTAACATGGTAGCCAATATAAAAGAAACCATTAAAGCTAATATTAGAATAGAAGGGAAAATTAAAGAATTTAATAAATTAACAAGGCGATTAATAGATAGCTGCAGCTCTCCCCTATTGACACCTCAAAATAATAAGGATAAACCAGGAGACAATCAGTGGGAACAGGAAGAAATAATCCCTAAAATCTCAAGGTCTACAACAGAAATGACACAATTTATGAGCCCCATAGAAGAAGATAATCCCCCTTGGAATCCTTGACCAAGGGTTGTGTGAGGGCACTTAGATATCCATTATTAGTTAATGCTATGTTATACAAACAACTAACTAAAGTTCTCCAGAACCTCTCATTTGTCAAAGGGGTCTGTCTGGAGAACGAAAATAAAATAGATTGGATATATAATAGATTGAGTAATGGTCAAGGGGATAGAGAAAGTACAAGACTGAACGAAACAGACCAATGTAGCATGGAAATTGGAAAAAATACAGAAGAACCTAAACAGATGGAATTACCTGATGATTTGAAGGTTGAAACAAGTGTTTTCACAGTTTTTGAACTGCTGGGGAATAGAACAAACATAGACACAGCAAGCAGACTAGTAATGCTGCCAGATGGATTTGAACAAAGTGACAGTATTATAGAAGAATTAAGAGTAGGGAACCCTGAGGTATGGAAAAAGGGTATTAAGCAAAGAAAAGGAACTGGACTTTGAATATTTATGATCAGAAATAAGGTAAAAGATAGGAACAAAGCAACCTCTTAAACAAGAGAGGCAATCTGAAGGATATTAAGGAGGTAGCTCAAAGGGATTCAAGTAATATATTAAAAGCTTGTCTGGGTAAGGACAGTTGGAATACCAAGGAGACACCATGGAAATAGACTAGACAAGTTAAAGAGAGTGACACACAAAGCCCTTTAGTTAAAAAAAATCTAAATCCAACAAGACTAGGAAGGTAATGGGAGAAAATAAAGTTGGTGGAAAAGAAAGGAAAAACAAAGAGTACCAAAATAAGTGTTAATAAAAAAAGGGGGTAAGAACAAGGAAAAACAAAAGACAAAGGCAACACTAGGACAAAAACATGAAATTGTGATAGAAAGTGAGGGTAGTTTGGCTGATTGTAGTGATGACTGGAAAGACGGGAAAATAAAAGAGAGAGTGAAATGGTCAGAAAAAGAAAAGGAACAAAAAAAAAAAAGAATTGGGAAAGTACCCTGTATAGAACACTGGAGACTGACTTTGTCCTCCCTTTTTATAAAGTCCCTATCATGCAAGAAGAAACTGAAATGAAATGAAATGAAAATTTGAAGCAATTTATAGGATCAGTGCTACAAAGTAAGATCTCTAATGAGACATTTATGTTGAAATTCAGTATTATCAGACCTTTAATGGACACAGAACTGGTCCTATTGCTTTCAGATCAGTATTATGTATTAAAAGCTATAGAAAACCAGAAGGCTGGACTAAGGGAAATGGGAATGGAACTAGACATGGTTACTGAAATCAAGTCTTTCTTCCCAGAGTTTTATGAGAACAGGAGTAACTCCTTATTAAAGAAGTTTTCTTCATGAAACCAGATATACTCTCCATACCAAGGTTATAGAACTGTTACAGAATTTAATTAAGGATAACAGAATGAGTAATTTGATTAAACATGTGAAAAGGCATGTGGAAGGAGGACAAATTTCAATAGGGGTAAAATATGAGAAACTTACAAAAATATTCTCCCTAAAATGGAGTTATTGGATAAAGTGGAAATATATCTCCATGGTGATTATGATACAACAGAAAATGTGGATGAATTATTGGTGAATGAACACTGGATAAATATGATAAAGACAGCTAATCGTTATCAAACACTACAGGATTTGAAAGATTAAAATTTATTAGACACAAATTTTAGCTTAGGAGAAGAAGAGGGAATAAATAGCTATAATATGTTGTCATGGAATATAGCGGGTATAAAAGACAGATTAGCAGATCCATCTGTTTTAGATTACTTGACACAGTTTAATTGTATATGTCTTCAGGAAACCTACTCCAGAAAAAAATTAAAAATTAATGGTTATAAAGGATTTTAGACAATGTCCAACATACAGAAATATATATAGACTCAGAACATATCCTGCCTTTAAAAATGGTAATTAATAAATTGAGCTATATAATTATCAATGTATATTTTCTGCCCAAATCTTCTAACTATGCAGAATCAAGAGACTTAGACAAATTGGTCAAGTTGATAGAAAGTTGTTATGAAATTGATCCCAGTTGTATGTTTATAATAATGGGTGATTTTAATGCCAGGGTTGGCCATAGCCAGAATCTACCTGAGGACCTGGCTTTGGAATGTGCATCTCTGTACCCATCCTGCTCACATTAGATAGGAAATGTAGGGATCAGAGGCAGTGTAAACAAGGATTGAGACTTGTACAAGAGTTAATGAAAAAAAGCACTGATAATGATTAATGGGAGAACCAGGGGAGATAAGGAAGAAGCTTTTACGTATATATAGGAAATAGGGGGTCTTCAACATTAGTTCTTTGCTGGATCTCCTTGGAAATTGTTTAATCATCGATGGACTTTAGAATTGGACTAAGAACAGAAAGTGAACATTGCCTTTTAGAAATTAAAATAAACTTGTGGTCACATCCAAAAAACCAGGCAGTTAGAGATGAGGGGATAGTAAGAGTTAGGAAAGGAATCAGATGGGATTTCCTATTAGATTTTAAATCTATTCAATTACTAACAGATTATGGAATTAGAGAAGATTTAATAAGCTTAGAACAATTTAAATCAGCAACAGATTTTGTTACTAAGTTTAGTGAGATCATGAAGTTTATCTCATCCATCATATTAAAAGTTGCGGTTAACAAGGTAAAGAATGGGAGTAAATGGTACAATGTTGAATGTAGGCATTGCAAAAAAGACCTGAATAGATGTGCTAGAAAAACATATAAACTTCCAACTAGAATCAATAAATCCAACTTAAATAAAAAAAGGAAAGATTATAAAAGGATGTTGGAAACACAAAATAAAAATTACAGAACTAAAATGTGGAGACAGTTTGAAAAAATAGCCATAGAGAATAATAATAAAAATTGTTGGCAAATAGTCTTAAAAGGATGGGATGATTTACCTGAGTAGATTGAGAATTATATAGACCTTGTGGCCTGGGAAGAATATTATAAAGCTATGTTCTACATGCAGGAAGTGAAACAATACAAAGAAAAGGAAGATTGGATTCCTATAATATTCGAAATCTCCGAAGGTGAAATACTCCAAGTTATCTCTAATGCTAAAAGACATCAGGCCCCAGGACCTGATGGGATTCCTATGGATATTATTATGGATGATCCACTCTTGTGGACCCCTGTAATCTTAGGTTTATTTAATAAGATCATTCAAACATGTATAATCCCGTACAAGTAGAGAGAAAAATATAATTATTCCCATTTTTAAGAAAGGAGATTGTAGGGATCCTAGTAACTAAAGGCCAATTAGATGGTTGGATAATTCTCAAAAAATATTTACAAAGATCCTACTTAACAGAAGTATGGAATGAGTAAATAAGGAACACATTTTGGATGAGGCCCAGGCTGGCTTTATGCCAGGCCACTCCACTATAGATCAGTGCTTTGTATTGTCTCACCTGAAACATAAATACAGACAAATAAAAAAACAAAAACTATTCTGTGTTTTTGTTGATTTAAGGGCAGTTTTTTGACAGGGTGGTTAGGGAAAAGTTATGGGAGATATTACACAGCTAATGAAGCTGTATCAGGATAACTTTACTTCAGTACAATATAATATAGTGGGTGATTGTACTGATACATTTCCAACTAACATAGGCCTTCAACAAGGCTTTGTGTTATCTCCCAATTTGTTTAATTTGTGCCTTAATAAAGTATTGATAGGGTTAAGGGATCCAGAGCTGCACATGCCTAGGCTAGGATCCAAGGAATGTCCATACCTGGCATATGCTAATGATGTGGTATTCATTTCCACAAGTTATTTGGGGATAAAAAGAAGCTTGAACCAATTTCATAAAGAATGTCTTAAACTTGATCTTGAGATCAATTTTAATAAAACAAAGTACATGATATTTAACAATAAACATTTTGGAAAAGGCAGGATGCGTAGATTAAGATGTGGCAATAATGAAATAGAGTATGTGACTAAGTTCTGTTATCTGGGTATAACATATACATATAATCTCAAATGGAAAGAGCACTTTAACTTAATAACTGCAAGGACTGATAAAGTTATACCACTTTTTAAAAGGTTTAATTATAAGTATGGAGGCCAATCAGTAATAAGATCACTTAAGATAATAAATGCTAAGGTGCATTCTCAGATTTTATATGGGGCAGAGATTTGGGGGTTGGAAAAAACAGAACAGCTAGAAATAATAGTAAACACATTTTATAAACAACTGTTGGAAGTACCTAAGAGTGCTGCACCATGTCTAGTTAGACTCGAGTTAGGTCAACGCCAAATCAAATATTTTGCAGAAATAAGAATGGCAAACTACTGGTTTAAAGCTTATAACATGCAAGGTAGTTCTTTCCCAAGGTTGTGTATAGAGGAGATGTCGATGTATAAATCAAGTGTATGCATGTATTCACTTTCCCAAGCACTAATATATTAGAATATGTTATTAAGCCGTAAGGACTATTGGATTTGTTGACACTAAGTTACAGAATTTCATATAGAGAAATAAAGGAAATTATTAAGACCAGAGTAAAAGACATTCACTACCAGAGGGAAATAACTATGGCCCAAAATTTTAAATCTAGTGAATGGCTGGCCAACAATGTGAGGTATCAACCTGGCCTAAATCAATATTTATATTTAATAAAAAAAAACTAATAATAGGAATGCTTACACCAAGTTTAGATTTGGATATATTGAAAGTAATAGTCTAAATAAAATATATGGTATAGGCAATACCAAGATATGTGCTTGTGAAAAAGATGAAGACTCTCCTAAACACCTCCTCATATTCTGTTCTCTATATGAATCTCAGAGGCATTTTTATCTAGGTGAAGTATTATCAAAACTTGATATGGAACCAATATACCAGTTTAATTACCTTTTAAAAACACATACTACATTGCATTTAGAAAAAATCTCAAGGTTCTGTAGGATAATAGAATATTAAAAGTTACATATTCGTAATGAAAAGCATGCTCTAGGAAATGATTTTTGATGATTAGACAAAAACCTGTTCCTATCATAATAGAATATTTTAAACTCTAGGGCCTATTGGTTATGTTTTTATAATTATGACAATTGTTAAAATTTGTGATATATGGAAATTGCGATATGTATATATGTATAGTATGTATATTTAATGATGTAAAAACAATTTTAATTTGTTAACAATAAACTATTATTATTAGCTTAGAAAATAAAACTCCCAGAAATTGTTTTATTGCCACTGTAGCCATAGTCGTAGCCATAGCTGTGGCTGAAACGCTGCAAGTTTGGGCTATACAATTTAATACTTGAAAGTTAAAGCTCATAGCTTACTGCTTAAAGCCTCTAAAATCTGCTAAACTTACTAAATTCACTAATCTATTTGATCTATTGCTTATTGTTCATTGCTCATTTGACCACAAATAAGATTGATCATGACTGAGTTGCTACCATTTAGCTATTCTGCAGTTAGCAGGCAACCACATCAAAAGCGCAAGAGTAGCTCAGCTGCATCTTTGTTTAAAATTAGTTAACACATGGAATTGTTCAGGTGTTCAATTGCCTGATCAATTGACTGCTTGATTGGCTACTCAGCTTATCTAGTTAATTCATCATTCTCACGTGAACTTGTGCTCTGACACACCTAATGCAACTTAAGAGTATACTGATTTGGTAATATAAGACAAGAATAAAGCCCTTAACGCAGATCTGTTCTGGGCTTCAAACTGTTTATAGCCCCGCTTTACAAACAAGAACCCTGGTACCTAGAGGCTGTAATTGCTTTTTACATTAAATCCAAAATCTACAAGCTGCTTTATTAGAGCAACTGCCTCCCAGGTTTTTTTTTTTGATTACCAGCAGCTTGGTGAGACTACTCACTTGAAATGCCAGTCTTAGTAATTTAAGTATTTTTGGAGTCAGCTTGAGATGAACTACATGGAAATAGACTGATAAACCTAAACCATAATACAATACATAATAGTTGTTGTTAATAACTGTATACTGTTTCATTTTCTATCCTCCTGTGAAGTATAGTTTATAAGATATATTGATCTGTTTAAGTTGTCTAAATTTAAGAGATAAAAGGGTTAAAAGGGTCAAATAGATAGAAAGGGGAATTTTATCTGTCACTATGCTTGTCCCGACAATTTTTGTTCTTCCAGCTTCACGATAGCTGTCTATCAGAACACTTGTACCTCGAAGGCCCGTGGAAGCTCAAGGAGATGAAAGGTGGACTGTGATATATATAAAGAGAGCAAAGGAACCAACAAGCTTTATAAACTGAATACGCCCAGACAAATTCTGCCTCCTCAGTGTTGCTGGTGATGTTCTAAAATAAGGAAGGCTGCCATAGAATGGAATGCTGGATGAACAACGGACCACCATTTCTTTTCATAACAGGAACATTTTTTGACATTTGAGTGTTATTTGGCTTTCTTTTAGCTTTAACTTTGAGATTATCATTCCCTTTGATACTGTTGGACTGTCCAGGACCTGAGATATGCCTATTATGTAGCACTGAAAATTGTTGTAGCCAGCATTATTGAATCTTGCACTCTCGATTCCTCATATTTGCACTTTTGTAATTTTGTGCTACTGCTCTATTGTATTTTGTATTCACTTAGCACTACTGAATTTCTTTAGCTCTGTAGTACTGTTGTACTGGTCCTATTACAAATTGCACTATAGTAGGTGACAGTAAAGGATTAGAGAATGACACATATTTGAATATTGTAACACTGATTATTTGGTAAACTGCTTTGATTATATTAATTGTTGGATTGTCAATTGTATTCTCAGGCTATCACAAAATGGTTTACACACAAAGTGACAAGCTTACAACACTGGAGATCAACTTACAGCAGGGTAAGAGAAAGAGGAAAATTACTAAAAAAAACTAAAAATAAAGAGGAAACTCATGTTCCAGACAATAATCTGGAACATGAGAACCCAACTATAATTACTACAGTACTTAATGTTGAAGAATATCCTGTAAGTGACATTAAAAAAACTAATTAACTGAAAATAATAGATTTTATTAAACAATCTACCCCAGTAGTAACTAAAACTATAGCTTTTATACAGCCAGGTGAGCACACAAAAGAATTAAAGGACAACCTATCTATGACTAGATTCTCTGAGTTCCCTAATCTTTCGCATCAATCAATAAAAACAAGTTCTTCTGAATATTATGGCACATAATTCTAGTGCCCTAGAGTCATTCGAATTATATATATTATCTGTAGCCTCTGAATATATTGATGTAGCCACTATTGCAGTAGCACCATACTCGAAAGATGAGTGTTCCCTTGGCAAAAATGAAAAGCAGGGAGGGTCGACACCTTGTGAAGATAACCTTAGTGTGGTGATTAAAGATTTAAACCAGATCATAAAAGGTCTTAACAAAAACTGGTGGCTGATCAAAAGCAAGGGAATTGTTCCAAATGCCCACAACCACACTATTTATCATCACCCACTTCTTTCTCCTACTCATTGATGTTTTCCCCAGAAAGTGAGGTAAAAGATGTCCCATCTAAAAATGTGAGGCATGTATCATGTGATACAGAATAATTTACAATAAAGAGTTGTTTTTTTGAGAATAAAGGAGACTTTACCTCCTCCTCCTCTTCACTTTCCGGGCAAGCCCTGGAAATTATTAAAAACCCACACTATGCCAGTATTATGATATTAGAGAATTTATGGGTAATTAAGGAGGAATTAGCTAATCTTAAAAATGATGTTTTTTTTTTATAATAGAACTATTTTAGAAAAATTACAAAGTAAAATACTAGTGGAAACCAGGACTCTGATGTCACGGCAGAAAATGTTTACAAGGAGGAAAAATGTATTGAGAAAATGGCCCTTCAGGTTAATCTCCTTCCCCCATTTTCTAAACCTGGTGTGCCACAGCATATGAGGATTCCTTCAGTAACCATCATCAAAGCAAAACAAAACATAGGTGGAGTTTAAAGCAAAAAAGGAGGAAGTCTAATAAATTGAATCAAGTTAACAGTCAGGATGAATTAAATATAGTGATACAGAGAATGGATACTGTAGGAAGCCAAACTCAAAGATGTGAATCTGATGGGAAAAGAGGGGAAATGTTGTGAAGGATTTAGGAGTATCACAGATGGTAAACAGAGAAACCTCTCTTAGACAAGAACAGATGAACAGAACATTGCAGAGTCCTTCTTCAAATATACCAGTGTACCACCAACTACACAAAAATGCTAATGACCATTGGGAGACCAAGGTTCTAACAAGCACTCCTCCTAATCTCAAGAAATTGGGTGTCTAGAGCCACACAACCCCCCACTTTGGGTTCTGAAGGAAGTCAGAAAATACCATCAGAATATCTTATAGAGATATATGATATTAGGAGGCTATTTCAAAAAACTGAGGTTAAATTAGCCGAATGCATTGCCAAGTTATTTCATATCCCATATCCATTGGAAGGAATTAGTATTCTCAGGCCCCCAAATGTTGACCAGCAATATTGTGTTCTGATTTACTGTTCCACCTCTGCACTAGCTGATACACTGTGGCAACAGGAGGAGGACCTGAAGAAGAAAAGCATATGTATGCTTCTTCCATTTGAGGTTCCTGCTGTGTTTGAGGGACTATTTATTTCCCCTCGGGAGCAGTTACAACCCCAAACTGGCATAGATGATATACTAGAGGTTATCTTTGGTTATAATAATTCAAGGGCACAGGCTGGGGAGAATAAAACACTAACCCTGTTTGGATGGAAGATGTTGCCCAAAACCTCAGCAGGGAAAACAAAGCATGAGATAGCTACATTTCTCAGCCAAATTTTAGACTTCCCAGTTAATAGAAGTACTATTGAATGGTTTAATATATACAGTGCTGATTCTTCCTACCAACAATTGGATATAACCTTTGTAATCCTAAAGTATGTAGAGGTAATTCAAAAGAAGATGTATATCCTTGACACCTTGAGACTGCATGTCGTACCATCCAAAGTCCTAAAAAAGAGTTATAGGGAAAAAACAACAGCATATCTCAATTGAAAGTAGGAATAGCTGTGAGTCTCTGTATGGACTGACAGATAGCATCACAGGTTCAGTCAAATGGATTGTCAGAAGATTCTCCTGTTTTGGTTCTTTCATGGAATATAGAGGGCCTAACACTCAAGTTAGCTGATCCTGAGTGTAGGAAGTTTCTTGAGAGTCACGGCATACTATGTTTTCGGGAGACATGGTGTGGGGAACAGACCACACCATTAATCTCAGGTTATGTAGGTTACTATAGGCCAGAAGTTCGTCCAAGTGAATTTGGATGATATAAATTTGGGCTTGCAATTTATGTTAAAATAGCTTTAAATTTTAAAGTAACACAAATGATTTGTGATTTAATTACTGTCCTTTCTCATGTTGATTGAGAAAGCTGAATATAAAGCTATAATATTGAATATCTATATTCAACCATATACTAAAAGGGATTCCTCTCCCCATGATTGGGGAAAATTTGCACAATTTTTGGAAGAGATAAATAAAAAATACATACTATACCCATTTCTAGTGATGGGCGATTTTAATGCAAGAATTGCCCCTATATCTATGACAGAATATGAATGTTCAGCTTTGTCTCCCCTTAGTGTTATTATCAATCCCAATATAAGACTAAATAGGCAGTCAAAAGATAGTAAAACAAACAGGGTAGATTGCTAGTACAAACCATGTCAAACATGAATTGTAGTCTTTTGAATGGTATAGTTACAGGTGACCTAGAAGAAGCATTCACCTATACTGGTCCTCTGGGTTCATCTATTATAGATTTGCTCTGGGTAAATACTAACGCAATAGGAAAAATAAAAACTTTTAGCATTTTTGACTGCCCCGAATTGGTGCATTTTCCCCCAGTGTTGGAATATGATATGATAGCAAGGACTAAAAACTTTTGAGAGAATATTCTTTTGGCAGCAGGGTGTGAAGTTCAAAATTCTCATAGGATAAATGGACACCGACTTTGAATAGTACATTGATAGGAATTCTGGAATCTAATAGCCTTAAAAAATGGAGACAAGACATTATAGAAATGGATATTAATCTAGATCAAAATATGTCTCTATACACAATTATGAATGACATCAAACCATTCATATACCAAATAGACAGACTGAATAAAGCAGGATCTTGGTTTAATAGAACATGTAAGAATGCAAAAGAACAATTAAACAAAATGGTACGCTGTGTTAAGCACAACCCAAGTAAGGATTACATAAGACAGTTAAATAAAGCAACATACAATTATAAGGCAGTATTTGAGGATGAAAGGAGGAAATTCCAGACTAAAAGCTGGAATAAACTGAGACAGAAGGTGTATGAAAGGGATAATATAAAATTATGGCTACTAGTCAGTCAAGACTATTATCAGTCTTCTCTAGGAATAGAAGCTTTTGTTACCTCTGATACCTGGATGTCCTACTTTGCATCGCTCTATTATTCTTCTGATGAAGTAGTGGATATGGCCTATGAGGAGGATCAATACTATCCTATGCCAATCTATATTAACAAGGAGGAACTTTCAATGCATTAACCCGTTTAAAGGCTAATAAAGTGCTGGGTCCAGACTGTAGAGTGGCTGAGCTTTATAAGTATCACTTTGAATGGTTGCTCCCTTTTCGCCATGTTTTCACTAATAAAATTATACAGGGAGCTGATATCCCACCTAACTGGAAGGGCAGAACTATTTGCCCAATATATAAGAAAAAGGGAAGTCCAACTGATCCCTCAATGTATAGGCCTATTAGCCTTATTGATACTTTACAAAAATGTTTCTCTCAGATAATTTTGGCTAGGCTCCAACTGTAGGCAGAGGATGCTGGTATCATTAGTGAATTTCAGAATGGCTTCAGGGCCCATAGATCAACAGTGCAACATTGCTATGTTTTATTCCACCTGAGCTGGAAATATACTAAGATCAGAAAGTCATGGTTGTACTGCTGCTTAGTGGACCTGAAGTCCGCATTTGACTCCATTAGTCATGTGCTATTATGGGATAAGTTACACTTATACAATATGGATCCTGTAGTATTGGATACTTTGATTAGATTACATAAAGATACTTGGCAAAAGGTTAAAATTAATCAAAATGGAGATCTCACTTCTGAAACAAGAACAAACCTTGGTGTTAGACAGGGCTGCCTTTTGGCTCCCTTTCTATTTAATTTATACATTAATATGATTATATTCCAGCTAGAACATTCTGATTATCATTTGCCTACCCTTAAAAAAATAAAAATTCCACTTTTGGCCTTTGCGGATGATCTTGTTCTTTTGTCAACATCATCCCTGGGCATGCAGCATAAAGTAACTTTTTTCTCAGCACTATGTAAAAAAAATAAATTAGTAATTAATACAAGTAAAACCCAGATGGTAGTATTTGGAAATGGACAAAAGACAACACCAACTCTCTTTATTAATAAATCAAAGACTGAGATGGTCAGATTGTATCCTTACCTGGGTGTGCACTTCTCCCAGTATAGTAGATGGACCTAAACACCAAGACTATGTTAAGCATAAGCAATCACAGCCTTTAATAATTTTCCAAGATTTTCAGCCCAAATGGGAAATGGAACAGTTAAGGGCCTTTTGAAGATAGTGGAAGCTAAAATGTGTGCCAGCATACTCTATGCTTCAGAGGTTTGGGCAACAACAGACTTCAAACAATTAGAAATACAATTATACAAACTGTATAGATTTATTCTCAAAATACCACAATCAGTTCCTGCTGCAATTGCTAGAGCTGAATTATGACAACTTTCTATGGAGGCTTACATAATAGAAAGGAAAATCTTATTTCTACTTAAACTGTTCCTCTGTTCAGAATATAGGATACCTAGGATGTGCTTGGAGGAGGAGATAGATTATACGCCATTGGGATTTAGATCTCCAACTATAGAATCTATGGCAAAGTATCTCTATCCAATGGGGTTGTGACACCTTTTGCATCACATCTATTGTATTCCTTTCTAAGAAATAGAATTTCAGGTCAAGGAAATAATTAGAGATTTTTATTGTAGTAAAGATATGGAACACAAAAGATATATACACATTTTAAGTGGTATAAAATACTGAAACCATGCCATAATTTGGAATCCTATTTAACAATATTAGCCTATACAGATTTAAGGAGAATAATATTGAGATACAGACTGGAACTCTACAACTGTCAATATATACCTTATGCCCAAAAAAGAGTGAGCGTGGAAAGTGACAAATGTGCTTGTAATTTGAATATGGTGGATGATTTAAACCATGTTACCTTGATCTGTCCATTATATGAGAAACATAGACATTTCTGGATGGGTCCTATTATAAAGAACCTTGGTCTCCTCACGGATCAGATAATAACAGAGCTGTACAATTCTAGTGATAAGCAGGAATTAACAAGATTTTCACACTTTTAAAACTGTACTAAACTATATGGTATGTGTAATATAAGGCACATTGAATTATAGGGAATTTGATTGTACCTGATGTACTCACTCTAACAATACTATGTACATTTTAATGTGTATAATGAGATGTAATTGTTTAATATGATGGACAATCACTCCGCTCAGCTGACAAGGGGTTGTTAGGGATTCCCAGGGTACGTCGTAAAACATCAGGGGACCGTGCTTTTATGTATGCAGCCCTGACCCTGTGGAATTCTCTACCTCATCAGATTCGTGAGTGCACGACTGTGGAGAGTTTTAAGAGGGCCTTGAAAACCTACTTATGGCACCTTGCCTACCAGAAGTAATTATTTCCAATGGTTATTTATTTATGTAATCTGCTGTATGTGAACTTTATGTTTTTATTGGATTTTACTTGTTTTTAAAGCTGAACAGTACCTTGGTTGCAGAAAGGTGCCAGGCCCTCTCCTCTCCCACCTCCTCTTATCACTGTGTTACATTACCCATCTTTTTCATATAACTACTTTCTTTCTCTCGCCTCTCCCTCTACATGCACTCACTCTCTCTCTCTCTCTCCACCCCTTCTCTCAGTCCATCCACTCTCGCCCTCCAGCTCCCCACTATCTCCATCTCTCCAGCCCCTCTGGTATCTCTGCCCCCCCTCCACCCTTTCTCCACCCTATGGCTCTACACAATACCCAAGAATCACTCCCCCGGTACACTGAAACCACTCCTCTCTGCCAGTCTGTACCCCACCTGCCCAATTCACTATATTCACCTCTCACACCTCCCCACCCTTTATTTGCATTTCTGACAATGCCTGCTGTGCTGCACAGTGTAATCCTTTGCCTCTCCCCTACAATCATCTTTAGCAGAACTGTGCTACATCCTAATCCAACCTGTTTAGAGTATTCTTGAATAAGATGTAACTTCCTGGCAGGAATCTCCTAAAGAGATGTTCATGTGGAACTAAATGTTCAGTGAACTTAATATGTCTGTATCGTGCTGTCTGTGTTTGTTTGACGTGGAACCTTTGTGAAAGAGTCCTGGACTCAAAAGTTGTTTCTGAACCATGAAATAAATACAAAAATAAATAAATGAATAAATAAAATAAAAATAAAATTATTATTATTATTATTATTATTATTATGGTGTTACTATGTATTATTTATCTATTGTAATGGCTTTATGCTGAACAAATAAACCATTTGATTGTTGATACTCTGTGTCTCTGCATAAAGATATTTCAGCTATATTATAGTGTCTGTTAGGTGCCATGAGCCTTCTCTATAACAAATAGTTATGGTGTGTCTCTGCATAAAACCATTTCAGCTATATTACAGTGTCTGTTAGGTGCCATGAGCCTTCTCTATAACAAATAGTTACGGTGTGTCTCTGCATAAAGACATTTCAGCTGTATTACACACTTTCTGTTAGGTGTCCTGAGCCCTGTGGGTGACATATAGCTACTCTGTGTCTTTGCATAAAGTAATTTCAGCTATATTACACACTGTCTGTAAGGTGTCCAAGCCCAGTCTGTGACACAGGCACTCTGTGTGTCTCTGCAGTATAGTGAAAACCATTTAGGCTGTATTACACAGTATCTGTTAGGTGCCATAATTCCTGTCTGTGACATATAGCTACTTTGTGTCTATGAATAAAGCCATTCAGCTACAGTATATTACACATTATATGTTAGGTGCCCTGAGCCCTGAGTGTTGCATATAGGTACGCTGTGTCTCTGCATAAAGCCATTTAGGCTGTATTACACACTGTTTCTTAGGTGCCCCAAGCCCTATCTGAGATGTAGAGCTACTCTGTATCTTTGCATAAAGCATTTAGTCTGCATTACAGTATTACACAGTGTCTGTTAGGTGCCTTGAGCCCTGTCATAGGTACACTGTGTGTGACATCTCTTTGTGTCATGCCAAAATACACAGCTGTGTCTACTGTGTCTTGTATTTCTCAGACTAAATCTACCAACAGGAAGCACAGTGCTGCTACTGCACGTGCAGCTGAAAAGGATGTGGACAATATGAATCTTTGCTCTAATGAAGAAAATAGTGACAATAATAGCATCACCGGAACTGGCATTAACCGTCATCATGAACAATAAAGCATGTTAAGAATGAAATGCTAGTAGAGGTTCAGAACTGACAAGAGAAACTCATAGAGGTACTGAGCACTCTATCACATGTACCAGGATACTTCCAGTTGCTGATGTAGCATGCAAGAACAAGGAGGCATCTCCTTAAATATAAGCTCAGATGCTGAGGCAGCAAATGCTAATAAAGATGGACTGTGAATGGTATAGCCCAGGCTATGTCCCACATGATGATGATGGAACTTGCACTTCTTCTTGATCTTGTGGAAATGTGGTCTGTACTAGTTTTGATGAGATGGTAGGTGAGAATGTTGTTGTAGGGCACGAGAGGCAAGTGCAGAGAAATAAAAAATCATATACTAAACATAAAAATAAGATGAGCATGAACGAGAACAAGTCATGTAAACAAGGAAATTGCAGTGCAGTGTTTCCTCAAGGTCCCTTGACTGTACCAGAAATAATTCCATGCACTTTAATACAAAGCACTAAGGGCAAATCTTTAGTGTGGAATTTATTTTACAGTACATTGACCCTGTATATAACTCTTGAGCTGTATGCAGCCTGTGCAAAAAGAGTGCCAGTTGTGGTGGCAAAGTGGGACATTTTGGAACATCTGTAATAATACTGCTGGTGAAGTCAAAACGCTCATTTGAGTGGGGCAGAGCAAGGTACTGTGTGGTTGGTATTTGCGATAGTGGAGGTGGTGGTGGTGGTGACCATAGTAACAATGAACTGGAAGCAGGAACTGAAACTGAATCACTTGATATTTCCTTGCAATCTTCCCATATAAACACAGATTGTTTTATTCTGACACTATCAAGTACTGCAAAATCCCACAGTACTAGTGCTCCATGTGAAAAAGGTATAAAAAGTACAATCCCCCCAAATTCAAAATATCTTCTTATTCTCATTTATTAACATTAAAAGAAAGTGTTGTAAGAACATCAACATTTACCAGCAAACATTCATCATGACAATTGTTAAATAGAGCCATTGCAGAGCTATTGGCAGGTTGTCAACTCCCTATTGGTTTAGTTTCCCAAAAGAGGTGTCCTCTAGATCTTGAAGCAGATTTGAATGACATTACACCATTGCCTGTTGAACATATTTCTCACAAAAGGCTGTTTCACAATTGTAAGACATGGTGTGTAGTGTTGTCACTAAACAGTTAAAACTCTCTGAGGTGAAGCAGGTTCACATAACCACAGACATATGGACCAGCAACCAACCAATTGTCTACATGACCATTACAGCCCATTGGGCAAGTTTAGAGTCAGAAAGAAATAATGCCCACTCTACCATAAGTAGTAGGAAACAGGCTGTATTATGTGTATCTAGTTTTGAGGAAAACAACACTGTTATGAATATTTCGCAGGAGCTGAAAATCAGTTCCAGCAATGGCTAACTCTGTATTCCTTGTCTCCAGGGATCATATTATCAGATAATGGTGCCAACATAGTCATGGCTGTTACACATCCCTTCTCTTTTGCACATTGTTTAAATCTTCTCATCCATAATTTCTTAAATGGAAACAGAAATGTTGATAACCTATTAGGTCTTGCTAGGAAAATATGTGGGCATTTCAGCCACTCTGTAAAAGCACAAAAACTCCTGAAGGGGTTGCAGATGTTAAACAACTTATCCTTGCTTACATTAAAGCAGGAAGCTCCAACCCACTGGAATTATACATTTTGCATGTTGGAAAGGCTTTTTGAACAGACAAAAGCTGTACATGACTATACCATGCAGAATCAGATTGGTAAAGAGGACATCATGTTCAGTTCCAGCAGATGGACACTACTGGAATCTTTGGTCACATTACTAGAGCCATTTGAGGCTGCCACACATGATGTCAATGCAGAAAATGCAACTCTGAGTCAAATTCTTCCTCAGAGGAGATTTCTTCACCTTTTCCTTAATGACGTAAAGAAAAACTTTCAATTAAAAGACGGCACCACCACTGTTATGCCGGCAGATGACTTGATCTCAGACTGTTAACTGACTAGAGAACAAATGCCATGCTCAAGAATTAAGCCTATGTGTTGGTTACATTGCTAGATCTTCATTTTACATGGAACATTACAGCCATCTCTCCTGCAGAAGACACTGAGTACTGACGAGATCTTTGGCTAACCAAATGTGACATTGCCCTACCAACACCATTAACTGATGTACAGCAGACCTAGAACTAATGTACAAACCCTGACACACCATCACATTGCACCTCTGCCACAGGAAATAGCACATCTATCAACTCTTCACAGTTAGCAGTGTCATCAGCAAGGGAAAGAACATCTATAGCTACTTATCGAGCATCCTATGTTCAGGGTCAGAAAGCCAACTTGCTTTTGAGTCACCTGCAACAATATGAACTGGTAACCTGTAAATAAAGTGCAGCTGGTTCATCTGCCAGACTGGTAACCACCTCATGTAGCATAATGATCCTCGAGTACTTTGCAAACCATAGTGTGATTGGTCTCAAGGACGATCCATTACACAGTCTCCCTCAGTGTAAGCCAGTGACCCTTGTAGATGCCAGTACCAGCAATAACCAAAGAAGGGACTGGGGCAGCTAGGACAGGGTGTAGGGATAACTGCATGACAATGCCTCCCATACATAGAGTGATACATAGGGGATACATGATGGGCAACAGTGTGATACAAGAAATATTTACATGCATGCAGAGTGACCTTGAGTAATATCATGAGTGGCAGATCGTAGCGGAGCCATGAGTGGTATTACCCGAGGTCACTCGCCAGAATCTGAATATTTCATGTACACTGTAAGCCCACAATGTGAGGTTTACTGTATGTGTTCTGGTCATTTATTTATGATGTGTCCATTGTGTTATTTTATATTGCGGTCACTCTCCGTGGGTGTTGTGAGATTTTTTGAATGGCTCCAGTTTCAGTTTCTTGAATGGTCACTGTTTGTGGGTTTGGATTGGCTGTTGCTGTGAATGATTTGAGGAAATTAGATTTGATTGGATGTTTATGCTTTGTGTTTCAGTAGCATCTTTCATGATTGGTGTGTCAGTAGTTGTGGGTGTTTTATTTTTGTGGGGTTATGAGTGGAAAAACTTCTGTTTATTATGACAGTTGGGTGTATTTAGTGCAGTTACTGCATAGAGAGGTGCTTCTGTACTGGTTTTTAAAATCATCTAGTTTTCTTCATTGACTCATCACTGCAGTTTATTTTTACATTGCACATGGGATGTAAACAGAGAGAAAGTGTAGAGAAAAGGTAAGTCTTTTTGATGCGTTTTGGTTCTTCTCATGAGTCACACTTGAGGAAAGGCTGCCTTCTTCATGGCTTGAGATTCCTTGCCAGAGGTAGTTCTTTTTAAAATCAGAGTCACTGTCAGACTGTAGGACAGGAACACGCTTATGGGCGTATTTGTCCTAGTGTCCACCTATGGGAATGGAAAATTTTGCACATTGTGAGGTTGTGGATAGCAGACTATATTTAACATTGTTTAGAGGTACTTACCTTGAATATCAAGAGAAAACACAAGAGGAAAATATATTTGAAATGTAACATTTTCCTTTGCTGCATGGTTTATCTTGTGGGATCATTGGTACAGAGGCTATCTGCTGAACTGTTCATCTTTTGTTTTTTGCAGCAGTTCTTCAGTTAGTCAGAGTCACTGTCTGACTGCAGGATGGGAACATGTTAAGGATGTTTGAAAGTAGTTCTTTCACGAAAACAAATGGGAGTGATGCCACTGATGTAACAAGTGTGATAATATCAACTGCTGATGTAGGCGCTGCTGTTTGTGTGCCAGGCTTCTTTACTCCATCTGTGCTGGGCTCCATAAGAAAAGGAACAAAATTGCCTTCCTTAAGTTTGCTTTGAAGGGAAGGAGGAAGAGAGAAAAGATGTGAAAGGATGAAGACAGGATGTGGCTGATGAAAACATTTCTATTGGCACACACTGTGCATATTTTATTTTTTTTTCCTTGGAAACTATTGATATTCTGGGCATGCAGGTTTGAAAGAGCAGCAGAGTGTGACAATCTCAAGACCCTTCTCAGTCCTTGTCACTCCAGCTTTTCTCATCTACATAAGTCCTATGTGCATGCTGTACTTACAGTACTCTACAGCCCAACTCCTTCAAGTCTTGTGATCCACATTCAACAGCATCAAAACTATTCTACATATGTGATTCGTTATCTCCAAGCCTGACCGAGAGCCAGAGTCCCAAATGCTAAAATCCTGATTTTTCAAATGCAAACATCTTAAAAAATACAAACCTTCTTAGCAACAAACCATCCTAGGAAAACCCTCCCCACCAACCTACACAACCATGCAAAATATCATAATGTAACAATTTATAGTTTTTTTTATCAAGACAAGCAAAAATTAAAAAAAAAACACTGAAATCAATGGGAAAATTACATTTCTTCAAACATTAATATCCCTAAAAATGCTGAACTGATTTACATGAGTCTTTCAGGGATTGTGGACTCTACCATGGAGAACAAATTCAGAAGGTTACAGGTAAATCTGCAAACCCATCTTTCTGCAAGCAGCAAACAAAAAAAAAAAACAGTTTAACATAGAACTCACCAGCTATCCTAACTATAGGGGTATACTGCCCCCCCCCACCACTATACATATTTTTTTAATAATAGGCTGTACTGACCCATTTTTATCTACTTTTGTTCAAGTGTTTCCTACCATATTAAATCTTTCACATTATTAAAAACTTAAATAGTGCACCATCCTGAATGTATCCAGTCCTTTCTGCTCAAATCGTCTTTGAGTAGTGCAGTATGCACTCTATTTAGCCTACATAAAACTGTTTAAAACTACGTGTAACTGTTATCAGGCCTCACACAACAGCACTAAAAGGGTGGACGCAGTCCAGAAAATGGCTACTACAATGGTACAGGGTTTGCACAAGAATCCATATGAGGAGAGACTGGGAGCTGGACATGTACTCCCTGGAAGAGAGGAGAGTGAGAGGTGACATGACTGAGACCTATAGAAGTAAGTGGTTGGGAGGAGGAGGGGCAAGATGGCAGCACTGCTGTGCTGCCATGTACAAGGGCTCTAAACAGAGCATAAAAAAACCTTCAGAAGCCTCCTCATAGAGCATAAAAAAACCTTCAGAAGCCTCCTCTATTTTACATTTAATTCTCTATAGGAGAGCACAATTTGTTGGTGCCTGACATCTGTGACTAATTTAGTCCAGTGTCCAAAAGGTTTTACCTATTATATTTTAGCTAGAGTGGTGAGTCAGGGCTTTCAGAATTAGTTTTAGGGTCGAGAAAGTGAGTTTATTTTTAGATTAGCTTTATTATTTTGAGAAAAGGGTTTCAGTGCAAGATGTACTATTAAAGAGAAGTTAAGGAGAAGCTCCTAGGAGGGCAAAGAGATGTGGGAAGTGTGGAGCAAGGAAGGAACCATCAGTTTTAGACATCAGCTTTCACTGGACTGTGCTGCAGGATTGTAGCTGAACTTTGGGTGACCGGAATAATATCTCTGACTGCTGCATCAGTAAAGCTTCAAGGTCGGCTCTGCCCGGGGGTGTTGAAAGACCTCCTCAGTCCTCCAGCTGTTGAAACTGCGAATGCTCCTGTGAACTTTCCAAGATTGCCATGTTTTGGGAGTCCATGGTGTGGTAACACAGGCTTGCCATGCTGACTTAGACGTCAGACTGGTTGTTGCCGTAACTGTTGTGGATTTGTCAGCTAGTGTACAGCCAAGGCCAGCAAGGTTGTGCAACATCTCAGTTTCAGACTTCCATTCTGCTGGTGTGTCTGTTACCCAAGTGAAGATCTGTCCAGACTGCCTCCAGCGCTGGTGAGAGAAGTGCTGGAGGGTGAAGATGGACCACGCTGAAAATAGGTGAGTTCATTCCTTGATTACTACTCTAAACTACATTGCTCCAGCACAAGTGAGTTTGCTGGGGTCAGCATTTCTAAAAACTATAGCCTGTCCCTCCCAGGAGAGTTTCTTCCCAAATTCTGCTGTCAGCTTGATCTCTTCCTGTCATTACCTAGAGTTTCAATTCAGCTTGGTGAGAGTGAGCTGCTTTGGAATGGGAAAATCAGTGCTCGGGAAGCTCTCCCTGAACGTTAAGAAATTATCTACTCTGCTTTGCTGAATTTTGGTTTTCCCCCTGGAAAAGGGGGCCACAGACTTATTATTGCACTCAGTTCTCTCCTGGAATTTAATAATGCTGATCTATTCAGGTGGGTGGTTTGTGGGTGGCATTGTGGGGATTAGATAGAGTGTAACTGTGGATTATTTGAGTAGGGAATTTATTGTATTTAGCTTATGGATGGTGGATGAATGGGTAAGTAGATTACTTGTGTAAGGGACTTGCTCTTTATCACATGAATGAAGTGTGATTGAGTAGTTAGGTTTTTTAACTTTATTTTGTTGGTTACCTATTAGTGTTCTGTTTTTGGGTTCATATTTTTTAGAGAACTAAGTGTGTAGGAGTTCTGGACCCCTCTTGATCTGCTACTCAGGGGACCTGCTGCATGATCTTCACCCCTTCTTTGACTTTCCCCTCTCTGCTGCTGCCATAAGTCATTGTAGGGAGATGGATATCAATGGGGGGGTGGTGAAGAAGCACAGGGAGCTCAATGGAGATGAGAGATTAGAGTGATCTGGAAGAAGAGGCACCATAGGTTAAACAGGGTCTTGAGAGAGGGCCGACATGTTTGGCTTCCATCCCTAGGTTTCCCACCGGACTGTGATGGCAGGAAGCTAGATGATCTACAGCCAACATGGATCCCCTTCGGGCAGTGCAATGCAATGCCAGGTTGATGAGGAACAAGACCACAATTATGTCAGAATTGATTTCTTGGTTGACTTAGCATGCATCATGGAGACCTGACTGAGTGACGATGCAGGGCCAGTGTTAGAGGCATTTATCCTGGCCAGGTACTTTATGGTGTACTGCCCAATGAGTGATAACAGGGGTGGGGGTGTAGCCATCTGTTTTAGAACTGACCTGAGCTTCTCCTTACATTTAGTGGGTTCTACCATGACATTTGAATGTGTGGTGGTGCATGGGAGTCCTGGTGCAGGTTGCAAAAGTTTCCTTGTTTACCACCCTCTGGGGTCAGAGGGAGAATTCTTGAAGGAGATTGCAGACTTCATTGTTGACAGGGTGTTGAAGTCTCCCAGATGGCTTTTTCTGGGTGACTTCAATGCCTGGATCGATGATGAATCCTTGCAACTTGGATCTGGCCTCCTCCAGCTGATGACATCACTGGGCCTGGAACAAGCAGTTGCCTCTGCAACCCACCATAATAGCCACATCTTGGTCTTGGTATTGTCACTAGATCTAGAGGTCATTGACCTCAAGATTGATTGGGTTGTTTGTTCCAATCACTGTACAGTGAATTTCTCATTCAGGGCTCCCACTGATGGTTCCTCCCTGTTGAGATGATCAGCTACCAGCCTTTAAGAGGTTTGACACCAAAGGAACTGATGATGGTGGCTGATTGTTCTGGTGTCAGTGCTGCTACTGCAATTGGCTTGGGTAAATCGGTGGCAACCTATAATCAGGCTGTCTCTGAGGCACTCTATGCCATCACATCGATCCATATATGACCTACTGTAGGTCTTCTCACCCGAGAGTCCCATGGTTTCATGGGACTCTTCGGGTGATGAAGACCATGGGTCAGTGATTGGAGCATTGCTGGCAGAGGACTCAGCTAGTTGAGGACAGACTGGCTTTGGGAAATCACTATGATAACTATTGAAGGGTAATCAAACATAAGAAGGCCGAATTCCTGTCCAGGGAGATTGCGGCAGGTAAAAATAGACCAGTTCAGCTCTTTCAGACTGTGGACAGGCTTCTTCATTTTGTCTCTCTACTACCAAAAAAAGCTGTTTCAGCAACACATGGCAAAGAGTTTGCTCTATTTTTCTCTAACATGGTGTCCTCTACTCAGGCCAGGAACTTGCCAGTGGGACTGGGCCAGACCTGCAAGGTGGAGTCTGGTTGGAGCAGGTGCACTCCTAGTACCTAGGCAGAGTTTCAGCCTGTGGAGGTGGCTGAGATCTTCAAGGTGATCTCGAAGCTTTGCCCCATGTCTTGGGAACTGGACCTGGGCTTGACACATCTCTTAGTGAGGTTATCGGTCCAGTGTTTGTTCAGATAGTTGGATGCTCGCTTTCAGAGGAGGTCTTCCCCAATGCCTTGGAGGAGGCACTGGTAAAGCCCCTTCTGAAAAAACATTTCTCGACCCTAACCTCCTAGCGAATTATTGACCAGTCTCCAACCTCCTGTTTTTAGGGAAGGTTGTAGAGAAAATAGTGGCTCTTCAGCTCAAGAAGCACCTGGAGGCCTGTGGCTTCTCTGAGCAATTCAAGTTCAGGTTTAGAGTGAGGCACAGCACTGAGATAGCACTGGTCCAGGTCCATAATGACTTCCTCATGACCAGAGATCAAGGAGAACAGTCAGTTCTTATTCTGCTTGATCTATCATCTGCATTTGATACTGTGGACCACATTGTGTTGCTGGATCACCTTAGAGAGTGTTGTGGGCTCACCGGTGTTGTCATCAACTGGTTTGAGTCCCTTCTCTCGGGCAGGAGGCAAAGGTTGGTGATGGGGAAATTTTCCTCTTCCACCTTGCCTCTCACTTGTGGAGTCCCTCAAGCTTCAATCCTGTCACAGATGTTGTTCTCAGTATACATACTGCCCCTTGGGAGGATCATCAGAAAGTACAGTTTGAGTTTTCACTGCTATGCAAATGATACTCAGATGTACATGTCCTTTGTACCAGGGACAAATGGTACTGTTGAAGTGCTGAATAAATGCCGCACTGAGATCCAGGACTGGATGAACTCCAACTGGCTAAGGTTTAACCCTGGCAAGACGGAGGTACTAGTGATTGAACCTGGCCATGACCAGAGTGAGGGCACCTCGGGGATGGCAACTGGGTTAGTCCAGGGGTCAACAACATTTATGGTGTCCTCTAGGGGGTGAAATCAGGGCATGATATTCAATGACAGTCTGAAATTTGAGTCACAGGTGTGGGCTGTCATCAAAAATTGTTTTTTACCACCTGTGGAACATTTCTCGGATTAAGACATTAATTCCACCTGAAGACCTGCCATCACTGGTGCAAGCTTTTGTAACATTGAGGTTCAACTACTGTAATGTTCGATATCTCAGGGTCAGTGGTGAGGAACCTCCGCCGACTTCAGCTAGTGCAGAATGCAGTGGCCAGGCTGCTGACAAAATTATGTAGATTCTGTCATGTGACCTCAGTCCTGTGGGGTCTGCATTGGCTGCCAGTCAGGAGGTGGGTTCTTTTCAAGGTGGGCTTGCTTACCTATAAGGCTCTATATGAACTATGCCCTGGCTACCTGTTAGACCTCCTTACCCCAGCCATTCTGACTTGCTGCCTTTGTTCCTCCACCCAGGGCCTCCTTGCAGTTCCGAGTACTGGGCTGAAAACTTTGGGTGATCACTCCTTCGAGGCGGCTGGTCCAGTCCTCTGGAATTCACTCCAAAGATCCCTGATGGAGGTTCCTATGGTGGAGGCATTCAGAAGGGGCCTGAAAACTCATATATTTAAGCTAGCGTGTACTAATGATATATTTTAATGCTGCTTGAAATTTGGATTTTACTGTCTGTTCTGTGATTTTATTGTAATTTTACTACACCATGGATTTTTATAAATGGCACCCAGATCCTCCAGGATCAGGCACCTAAAAATAAGCTCTTACTATATGGACACCATGGGGCTGAACAGAGTGCAGGAGGGCTTCTTTTTAAGGTGAAGGAACACAAGTACATGGGGGCAAGCTTTGAAACTTGAGGTGGGAAGTTTAAGAGGGATGTGAGGAAATGGTTTTTCACTGAAAGAATGGTAGATGCCTTGAACAGCCTGCCAGAAGAGGTGGTGGGGCAAAGACTGTAGGGAGCTTCAAGCATGTGGGATAAGCACATGGGTATTATAAACAGAGGTAAGGGATGAGGGAGGGACACCTGTGACCAAGTAGGATCAAGGGTGTAGTGTTAGGCAGGCACAAAAGAGCAGACTAGCTGGGCCTAACAGTCCTTTTCTACTGATACTTTTTTACAAAAATGACACGTAAATTCTGCCCAAGCCTGGTCATGATATGAACATACTTAAGAAGGCCATCAGTCAATCAAGTTCATTCCTCCCCCCCCCCCCACAAACTCAAAGGGCATACCCTGTGACCCCTGTTTCTTTATGGAATTAATCTAGATTAAGCATGAAGGTAGAAACAGTGTTGTCTGACACTACTTGTTCTATAAGCCCATCCAAAGTACTGACCTTTTGATCTGTAAAGTGTATCATCTCTCATGTTTTTCTTTAACCATCTTCCATTTAACATTGAGTGTCCTCTTGTCCTCTCATCCATAAACATCCACAAGAATTGCATTTGATCTAATGGTATACATTTTTTCAGATATTTAAAAACAATCATTTTGCCCATGAATCTCCTCTTTTCCATGAAGGACAGTCACAATTCTACCAGTCAAGTCATCAAAGCCCATGTTTTCCAAACCATCAGCTACCTTGTGTGCTCTTCTCTGCACTTTCTCAGTCTTGCTGATGTCTTTCCCCAGATACAGAATCAGACCAGTGATCTGTTCAGGGACATTATAATATCTCTCAGTCTGCTGACAAAGTCTTGCTTGATGTACACTATGTTTTTATTGACTTTGCTAGGTCCTTCCCCAAGCTGTTGCTTCCATTTAAAGTTGCTTCTTGTTTTTAATATCCCAGTACTGACACTGTAGTGCAGCATGAGAGGGGTGCTGCACTTCTGAGGTGCTGTCTTTCAGACGAGACATTAAACTGAGGTCCCATCTGCCTGGATTGGTAGTACAGTAGTTCAGGTGGATGTTAAAGATCCCATGGCACTTATCAAAAAGAGTAGGGGAATTTTTTATTCAGAAGAACAAAAGCAAAGGAATACAGAACAGCGTTACTGCACACAAAAGAAGATGCACAAATCAGAACAAACATAAATAAGTATTACTGTCATACATGTACAAAACAGATTGCTTAGTATAAAAAAATCAATCCTCAAAAAACAAAATACATCAACATGAAACAGGAATAAAGCAGTCATAGAAAAACAAAGTAAATTATCCCACCCAACTAATATTTCTCCATAAATTATTGCAAATAGCAGGTCCCAGAGTCTGAGATTCATGATCATAAAGTCTATCCAGTTCACTTTCAATCTGAAAAAAAAGGTCGTGCAGAAGTATCACCTTATTTTGCAGAAATCTCTGGCACCTAGCCTGCCATAGTGATTTGAGGGAGGCTAAGAGAACGAATATTGTATTTTATGCCATTTCAGCCAGCCGCCAGGTATTTGTCCCAGCAATAAAATCTCATAAGACATAGTACCAAAAAGAGGTTCATTCCACCAATGTGCAAGGCAGTGCCAAAAGTCTTGCATATGTACAGTATATACTTAAAATATAAATGATGTATAGTTTCTAAGTGACCTAAACACTGATGTTCAGGACAACATCTTTCAGACAAATTTTTATGCCTTTGATTGTTCTTGACATTCCACTTCTGATTACCACAAAGCCAATTTACATCCTGCATTTTTAAAGGTACCCAAGGGTCTATTATACTGGCTAAAAGTAAAGAAGCATCAATATTATCAGAAATGTGAAACAAAGGTTCCTCAACATAACAAGCACCCACAATAAAGGTATAAAATGACTTCTTGCCATGAGAAATAAACCAACTAAGCTCTACTTTCCAAAGTCTAATATATTTCAAAGTATCCTTGAGAAGAGCAGTTTCTCAGAGTGATGCCACTTACCCCAACCCCAAGCAGTTAAAAAAGGGGCCCCCCACAGCTGCATACAAAAATCACCAAATTCCATAGTCCCTAATAGCATAGGTTTTATGGAGCTATAGAAATAATTCCCAAAAAAATATATCAACAGTTGTAGCATATTAAGACCACCAGACTTCCATGATTAATTATGTATGCACTCTCTTCAGGGGATTCAATTGACTACCCAAAAGTAGCTGAGAGAAAAGACTCATTACTTCAGCATGCACAGTAAAGGGTAAGAGAAACACATGGAAAACGCATAAAAAAACAGGTGCAATGTAAGCACGGAGAAGGTAAACTCATTTTTTTCTCGTCATTTTTCAGGATTGCCAACGGAGAACTTTCTGAGAGGCCAAATCATAAACAGGATCCCAATTCAGCTGTATGGCATTTCATGCACCAAAAAAATGCCTAACAACTTCATATTATCAGTAGTAACCAGGATATCAAAATTAGTCACCGACTCAGCACTTCCCAAACCATTAGTTTACTTTTAGCATAACTAATCTTAGTACTAGTTATACATGTAGATGTTCAATTATCAGCAGTATCCTCTTACCAGTTGCTAAGTCTGCCACAGAAAAAATGCAATCATCTGCATATGCTAAAACTTTGTGAAAAACAAAACCCTGTGTTGTTACAATAGGTAAAGCCTGAGCGTCCTCTGCTATCAATCTTAACAATGGATCCAACCCAAAAACATAAAGCAGCAGACTCAAAGGGCTGCCCTGCAGAACACCACATTGTAAAGCAACAGGAATACCCATATGTCCATTTACCAAAGGAGTAACCATTGCATCAGTATATAACATCTGTAACAATTCAAGCATAAATGGTGGTATACCATAAAATTGCAAAACATCCCAAATATGAGAATGTCGAATTGCATCAAATGCCATTTCTTGATCTAACAATAATAGATAACCTGATAAGTTTTGTTGCAATCTTTGTTCAACAAGTTCCTGAAGATATACAAGATTTATTAATTATGTTCCTACCCGGGACTGCACAAGACTGTGTGGGAATTAATAACTTCTGAGCAACAGTAGATAACCAATGGGACAAAATAATTGTTAAGATTTTATAATCTGAGGTCAATAAACTTAAAGATCTCCAATTTTCTAAAAGAGCAAGATCATCCTTTTTATAAAGGAAAATCATGACCCCATTCCTCATACTAAGTCCAAGCCTATGCTCAGTCTGAATTGCTTCAAAAAGAAGTCTTAACCAGGGTAACAATAAATCCAGATAGGTTTTGTAAAATTCATTAGGTAAACCATCAATACCAGGTGATATACAAACTGATAACTTAGCAATTGCTTCAGCAATCTCTGTGTCACTAAATGCAGCCTCTAAACCTTTCACATCTTCCGGTAATAAGGATGGTATATTAAAATGGTAAAAAAATAAATCATCAGAGCCAGAAATAGTATCCTGAAAAGTGTTTATCACATATGCCTGGACTACTTGACCAATACCCCAAATATCTGTAATCATAGCACCTGTACCATCCAATAAAGCTGACATAACATAGTGATTTGACACAGAGGCAGATAAATCATAAGGATTGACTTGTTGTCTAGTACACCGAAGTAAATATTTTTTGCTAAAAAAAAAGGTTATCTTCCCGGGATTTAAGAAAACCGAACATTCTTCCCTTAAGATCCAAAAGCTTCTGATGTATTGTGCCATCTAGAGATGTCATTTGAGCCAATAGCTTTAAATATTGAGCTCTATGATTAAGATATAATAGATATTAATCTCTAGCCTTTGTTCTAGACAATTGAGTAAAAAAGAGCTTCAAGTCCAGCTTAGTATCTTCCCACCACTCAATGGGACTGTCATGCAGACAACTAAGGGTAGAACGTAATTCCAAAAGGGACCGTATATGACCTCTAGTAAGGTCTTCATTTAACAAAGCCAGATTCAACTTCCAATAGGCCCGTCCCATCAAAAGCTTTTGGTATTGACCTATCAACACCCTAATCACCATATGATCAGAGCTTTCAAGAGGCAACACTGAGGCCCCTGAGACAGTAATTAATTCAGAGAGGAACCAAAAATCAATCCATGAAGATCAAATACCTTTATGAAAGGTATGAGAAGGAGGTGCTCATAATATATCATACACATCTTGAAGATGGTGTTGATCAATAATTTGAAGTAATGCATTAGTATCACAATAAATCTTTTGTGTCTTATGGCCTCAATCTCAAGGAGCAAGTCCACAGTTGAAATCTCCTCCCCACAATACCAGTTTAGAAGTATGTAAATAAGGGGCTATGTGTATAAAAAGTGAAGATCGATCAACTTTCAGCTGAGGGGTGTATATATTAATAATGTGATATACACAACCATAGATGACCACATCAAGGAGCATATCCTGACCAGGAACCACATCCAGAACATGTACTATGGTAACAGTAATATCTGCAAACAAGAAACCCAAGCCCGAATATTGGTTCTCACCTAAGGACTAAATAGAAACACCCCACCTCCAGTCCCTTTCAGCCATTTTAAGTCAGACAAGGAAAGCAATCTTGTATCCTGTATTAAAATGACATTCCCACGGCATTCCCGTTGGCTGGCAAAAGTGACCTTCCTCTTAATGTGAGACTTAATACTATTGACATTAATAGAAAGAAAATAAATATTCTCAGTCATGATAGTAAAATAGGGAAGGAAACACTATCCAGTTAGGTGAGGAACTTCAGTAATAATGGGAAAAAGAATAAACCTAAAAAATGTGTCACTTCCTTTTTTTCCATTTTTTGGGCTTCCGGTTATCTCCAACTCCCACATCAGTAACAGTCTCAGTATGTGAGGAGACCACAGATGAAATATCTGAATCAATACCATCCTTTTCACCATCCTGGTCAAGCAACATGGTATAGGAATTATGAACAGGAACTGGGGAGAGGACCATAGGGGCCTGATTGGAGTCCAACACAACCCTAGATTATTTAGAGCGAGTCACCCTTTGAAAAGGGGCATCTTGCTGTAAATCTGGAGAAGGTATAGTAGTCTGATCAGGATCAGTCCTAGGAATATGGGCAGAATCATCTCCTGATGCAATCGTAACAGCAACTGCAGGTAGGGGTACAGTGGAGGAGGCAGCCTGAGGTAGGGGAATTGTACAGGCAGTGGTCGTCACTACTTCCGGACTAGCAGTGTCTACACATGTAGTGTCCATGTTAGATCACCTCTCATCAGTAGTCTCAATGAGTACTGCAAAGTCTGACTCTTCCATTCTCTGAGGCTGAGAAGCAGGGGAAGGCTGTTGATGATGTAAATCATGCAGCCGTTGTTTTTCTTTTTGAGCATTTGCAACAAAAAAAAACTGTTCAGCATGTATGGTAGGATCAGCATTATTATGGGAAGCCCATGAACAATTATAAAGGTGTGACCATATTCATCAGATAAATTACATTTCATGGGTCTCCTACAGTGTGAACCTATGTTCCCCAGGTCTCCACATAGGCCACATTTTTGCTGGTCACAGACATTACTGAGGTACCCTAAATGTCCACATTTGTAACATGCTCTGGGCTGTCCAGGATAAAAAATGACCCCCTATCCCTCCCCCCAAAAAAACAATCAGGGAGATATCTAGTCAGACCCTGATCTAAATGCAGATCAACAAGATAATGCCAACCCCCAGTCCAAAGGTGTTCATCATCCAATATAGGCTCAGGTTGACCCTTAACAGTACAATGTTGTTGCAGCCAGTATGTTATATCCGCAACATTTACCCCCTCATTTTGAAACAAAACAGTAATCTTCTTTGTCACAGGTTTAGTCAAAGGGATATCCATAAAAGATTTCCACGAAGGTGTCAACTTGAGGGCCTGAAATTGTTTCCAGAAACGTTCCAGGCCCATTGGATGTTTAAAACTGACATCAAACAACAAGTCCCCTGGCATATAAATAAGGGCATATATTTTGTAAGCGTAACACTTCATACTATTTTTGAGAAGTTCACACCCTAAAAAATGCCTATTAGGAACTTCTGGTAAGCATCCTCTAAATTTGAGATGTACAGTATCACATCTCATTGTTGGTTCTGAAAGCAAACCAAAAGTAACAGGGAATAAATGTTCATTCACTTTGTCATGCCATACATTATGAGGGGTTTGCTGAATGTGAGGCAGGTGCTCAGAATCAGCCACCAGGGGTATCCTGCCATGGAGTTTCAGCTACAAAGCCCCAGCTTCAAGGGGCAAGCAAGAGGTAGATCGCCTTGCGTGCCCAATGACATCCAAAATAGGATGACAAGAGGGTTCTGGGGTAGTGTACATACTTAATGAAGGGGTAACTTGCCCGGGAGGGGGAAAAGAAATAGAAGCTGTCCCAATAGTAGGGGTAGTGTTTTCTGGGCCTGGAACAGGGCTTGTAACATCCCTTGTGGATTCCAGCAAGTTAGAAGTTCCAGTAAAGTTAGCATCCCATCCTAGCCCAACAGGATTTTTCACCCAGCCAACGGCTTCTAACACTGTCGCCACCCAGGCAGCAGGGGCTGGAACAACCCCAGCAGAATGCTCTATATCCATGGGGAGAGTAGAAATAGAAGGAGAACACTCCCCTGGTTGTGAAGAATAACTAGGGTTGTCAACATTACCCATATCATCAGTCCTCTCGGGATGTATCTCAGGCCCTTCAGGAAAGAGTCTAGTAGAGAGATACCTAGCCTGGGAGGAGCTCTCACTACCCAACACCACAACATCTGTCCCTACCAAAGCAGCTGGAGCAGAGTCTGTGGCCGTCAAAGGCCCCTGTGAGCCTTCTGATTCAATAATTAAATTGTCTCCCACATCAATAGTACTCACGGCCAATGGTGATGGAATCATACAATGCAGGGAAGTCATGCAAGCAGCCACAGGTTCAATTTCCAGTGATCCAGGCAGTACACTGTCTAGCCGAACAGAGGACCGTGGAGCATCCGTTTCCTGTACCTCCCTCGAGGCATCCGACGTGCAGTCTAAGACTTGCAATAAATGATTCCTGACAAACAGGAATCATTGCTCTTCTTCTTGTAGTTGTCATCGAATTTCAGCAGCATCACAATTTCCAGCCGAAAGGGAGTCTACTGCAGGCATAGTCGATGTGTCCAAAGTACCAGGAACAGAGGTATCCAGGATAATATCCAATGGTGCAACATCCTTTCCAGTAACAGTAGCAGCCATAATAAACACTAGGTGAAAAGAGGGGCCAAGGAGGTGATCAGCTCCTTAGCCTCCCAAACGTCCAACCTCTCCTCAAGCAGCAAGCAGACTGAGGGAGGCAAGGGAAACACAACACCCACTACCACAGAGTAGGGGAATTTCCCCGATGTCTTGGCCAAATTTCCCTCATTCACTAAAAATACCACCAATAGCTTAATCTGGTTCAAGGTCAGTTGGCATTCATCTGTATCCCCCTCCCTTGGGTTGTACCTGAAAATAGACAGGATTTGTCCAGTGCACTTACCTGGTCAACAAAAACTAAATAAATAAATAAATAAAATTACTCCAGCCATGATTTTATTGGCTTTGCTAGGTGCTTCCCCCCACTGTTGCTTCCATTGAAAGTTGTTGCTTGTTATTATACAATGGCAAGAAATAATCCTGGACTCTGATTGGTCAGTGTATGCCTGAGACAGTGATGTTATTACACACTAACATCACTGTATGGATGATGATATTCTTTTGTACATCTTTTCTTAAGAAACAAATATATTTTTGAATGTTTTTTTATTTTGTATAACAACAAGCCATTGTATAATAGCAATAAGACACTCCTGTGTGTGTGTTATTGTGCAATAACGTCACTCCTGAGGTGGTGGAAGCACTCGGCTTTGCCTCATTCTTCAACCCATCCTAAGAGTGACGTTATTACACAATAACACACACCCTGTCATGCCTTATTGCTTAATTATGCCAAGATATTTTTCCTGTTGCATTTCAGTAATGTTTGTGCTGTCCTGGTAGCACTTTGCTTTCATATATTCTGACCTAGATGAATCACTTTAAATTTTAAAATGCTGAATTTTCATATGCCATTTAACTATTTCCAGAATATGTCACAGTCCCTATGCATTTCATTAACCTCCTTCTGTGGTTTACCTACCCTTCCTAATTTGGTGTCATCTACAAACTTAGTAACCCAGCTGCTGGTGCACGACTCCAAATCCCTTATGACTACAGTCAATTCCTAATATATGCACATGCTTGGGACACCCCAGTTTTGCACCTACAACCAAAATTGCATAAAACCAAAACTGTATTGACATCTATGGAGCCACTAAGTAGAATACACTTTCCCACTTACTAGTCACTTTTTACTTTTATTGAACTTATCAAACTCATTGAAACATGCCATCTCAACAAATGTTGCATACTCTGAGCTGTTTAAAGATCAAATGCTACCTCACTATATGCCCTTTTTTGCTTCTCTCCTGTGTTCCCCAGCCCCCATTCTGTTAAATTGCATCGTTTTTTTTTTTTTTTTTTTGCCAGGGTGTTACTTACAGCTGATTATTGCTGCCCTCTCTCAGACGCGTTTTCATGCCTATGCAGCTTCTGTTTACATCCTTACAGGTGCGCTCATGCTCTGCGGGGAGGGGGGATGACATCATTATTGTTGTACTGTCTCCACGGGAAATGCAAAGTGTCAGTATTTCCCACCACGAATTGATTGACTGCATGCTCCTTGACAATGCTGTGCTCATTTTGTCTGTGCAAACTGCCATTACCAGCATTGTGTGTATTTGTCCTTAATAAAAACCTTTTGTCTTTTTATTGTATGTGTGTTTTTTGTTGCAGTGCTACCATTTAAAGTATTGTCAGTAGCTGTGCCATGTGTCTGGTCCTGGAAGGGACGTGTCATGTATTGTGTGGTGTGTGTTCTTTATCACCTCTGTTTCTTTTCCTTTTTTAAGGTTGCCTTTCATTGACATATTTTTTATATATGCTCATTTATGGGGATTACAAAAATGGTGATAGTCATGGATGATTTCTGAATTCCTGATGACACTGCAGCAGTCCTCAGTGACTGATCAACTGCAGTATTTGTGTGCTTTTTCCTTTTTCTGGTCATACAAGCCTCATTCTAGCCATATAATCATTTGTGTTTTACTACCCTCTTACAGTTATTAGCATTTGTTTTATTCTGCAAGGTATATATAGAACTACAAACTGTAATTTCTACTTTATAGCCAATAATAGTGTGGGCATCAGTTTGTATTGTACTCAGCCCTGCTGTTCTGAGCTGTTCTGAACTGAATTGCTGCCTCTGTGGCTGGCCCTCAGTTTTACCTAGCCACACAGATCTCAGTGCTGTCCCACATTGGCATTGGCATTGCTGAGGCATTATTGACTAATATGCTGAAGGTGTATAGGTTTCTTGTTTTACTTTTCTGTGTGACTGTACATCTTCGTTAGGAATGTGTTTTGCTGCATGATGGATTCTGGTGTTCAGTACTACACTACTATGTGTCACTAACTGAAGTGCAATGACATTTGTTTACTATTTCAGAATAAAATAGATATATTGAGGTGTGAACTATTTCATTCACTGCAGTACTACATACTAATACTTGAATTCATTTCCTCCTTTTTATATCTGTCATAAATGGCTACTACATTTCTAATTTTGTGCGTGTTTTCTTTGTATTAACAATGCCTTACTGTGTGTCATTTGGCTGCAACAACATTAGTTCTTCTGGACACAGCTTTTATAAGTTCCCCAAAGACAAAAAAAGGTGCCAGCAGTGGGTGGTTGCTGTGCGTAGAGATGCTGGGCATCCCTCACAGCACAGTTCATTGTGCTCTGACCATTTCACTGACGACCAGTTTGCTATGAATCCAAGTCCACTTCAGCTTGTTGCCTTCAAGCAGGGTCAGCGTAGGCTGAAGAGATGCTGTTCCGTCTCTGTTTTCCTTCAACAAAAAAGTGCATCACCATAGCAGCTCAGCAGTGAAGAAGAGATGGAGAATTGAGGTATGTCCAATATCACATGCATTATGAGTAGATTGTTTTTGTATTCATAGGAAGACAGAAGTGAGAGAGGGGCTATGATGTAGAGGTTTAAATCAGGAACAAGAATACACATGTCACAGGAGAAGAGCATATGTCACCGAATAAAGTGGGCAAGGATAAGGGGAGTCTTGCATGCATGCAAGGAATTATTTTGTCACACAGAGGGAGTGGATGATCCACGGAGCAGCCTACCAGGGATGTCCTGGTGGCACAGAGGGCTGAGGTGCTTGCGTCACATCAAACCACATGGGCAACACGTGCTCTGGAATGAGCATTGGCTGCCGAGTGTCATCTTTCGAGCAGAGGAATTAAGCACCCAATGGCTGCTCTTCTTCTCTGGGATGGTGGACTCACAAGCCTTGCTGCTTTACTTCCACCTGGGTCAACTCATGTGGAAGGTGCAGTATAGAGGTTGCACTGTGGGTGGGCATGGAAGCCATCCGAGGACTGTAACAGAGGACATGTCTCAGTGTGCCTTCAGCTCCTTATCCTCGTACCCTCATACTGTGCTGGCGCCCAGTGTCGGGGAGTAAAACCAGGATGAAAACTGCCTGTGTTGGCACCAGTACACAGTCTTCATGGGCTGGGGATCTGGGTAATCCGAGATAGAGGCGCAAGGTGCAAACTAGGCATATGCATGGATCAGAAATGGGGGACTCCTCCACCCAGACCTTGGGGTTACCCGAATACCTAGGTTTCCAGAGTGGGACACCCTTATGCACCATCAGTCCAGAAGAGTGTCAGTGCTGGCTACCACAGAGGCCTGGAAGAATGGGGTGAATGCAAGCACAGGCAGGAGGACAAATACATACTTGAAAAAAAAACACATCTTAGCAGTGTAGTTGGTGGAAGCGAAAACAGTCCAGGGATTCCAAAGTTCATGGTATAAGCATAAATGAACCTGTCTGCACAACCAAGTGTGGGAAAGGCTGTCCAAATTAAATTATGAATTTACAAATGACAGTAGTAGCCACAGACGTTGCCAGCTATTTACAGATATTTTGCAAAATTTCTGAAGAGTTTCTGTCTGCTACCCCTAATGTGGAAATGTTCGAAAGCAGGATGTTTATCCAGAAATACCACAGAAATGTCGGGAAATAGATGGCAATGTCTGTGGCTGCTACTGTGAAGTATGGAAATGTGCACATTACTGTGCATTGTTTTCTCTCCAAATAACCCCCAATGTCAGTACCACTGGTGCATAGTTTTCAATGTGTCCACTGAGTGCTTTGTGAAAAAAATTCTTTGCCACTTTGATCCACTACTGTCTGTAATTTCCTTGTTTATCATTTGGTGTACTGTTCTTCTGGGTTAGCCTGGGACTCATCCTACATTTCTGTGGTACGTTTCCTCTGTACAGGGAGATACTAAACAACTCTGCAAGTTCCCCCTTCACACCAAAACTGACAGCAACTCAATCTTTTTTTGATGCTGTTTCCATTTTAGCTGTGGCTCCCCCCTACCGCTGTTTCTCTGGCTCCATCCACCCACCGGCCGCATGCCCAGGGTAACCCTCCTGTCAGGGTCCAGCAAGGTTATTCACAGTCCTGAGTGAACATCATTGGCAAGCCCCATATGAACACATAGGTCCGGGCCAGGACAGTGTAACCCCCAGCAGTTGTCGGTTGCCCCTGCTGGCCCTCTGACTCCCCATGTCCATTGCCAAGCCATGGTCACCGGCATTGCAAGCTGAAACTCAGCCACTGCCCCATCATGACACCACAAGCTATTTCATCACCTCACTGTGAATGATATCTTGTCTTGTTGCCTTCTGCATCCTTCCTGCATTCACACTGTCATGCACACTGCAGTCTGTAATTACCTCATGTGGTCCCTCAACTGAGTTGCCTTCCTCTATCCAGAGTCATCTGCACTCCATTGTCTTTCATTGGATGGAAATGGTCATTTTAAAACTTGAGGCTCATTGTTACCTTCAAGCGTGGATGATGTCATTGAGTTCTGTGCTGTCATACGAAATGGCATGTGACAGCCCTCACTGTACCTTGACTGTGGTGCTACAGACAGCATTTGTGATTTCACGCTCAGTACAACAATACATTTTCTGCTCCCCAAAAGGCCATGTTACATGCACATATAATGTCTAAATCAACTCTCCAAATGGTTGGATCTTGTTACTGAATACTTTTCTTTTTTGGTTTACAGTTTCTGTCCAAGATCTTTGGTACTTCTGACCAACCCCAGATTCTTCTGTGTCACCAAGTAACGATGTTGATGTTTTAGAAACACACCAGCAAGAAGAAATGATCTCAGACACAGTGTCAAGCAATGTTGCCAATGCATAGACACAAACTGAAGTGGTATGCCTGCAAACCAATACTTTTTCTGTTTTTGATGTGTCACTTCAAAAGTACATAGATACACACTGTGTATTTCTATTGACTTCTTACAGGAACTTATTGACTGTGGCACTCAGACCTTGAAGCATGTACCTCATTACTGAGGCAAGACCAGATTCACCAGGAGAACGCAAACCAGTCAGTCTGTTTGGTCAAAGGCAACCAAGGTTAACATGTTTCTTGAGTATTCATGTAGCAGCGGGACACAGACATGTCCCTTGAAGGCCTAGATGGTGACCCTTTACCAGAAGACAATGCTGAGTGTGTTATGAGTTTCTCTTCGGAGGATGACATAGAAGATGATGTCCAGATCGAAGACAACTTTAATGACCTTGATTGGGAATTCAGTAGTAATGATGCATCAGACTTTGATGACGAGGATGTTGGGGACTGCAGTGGGAGGTGAGTATAGTCCTTTTCCAACCCATTAATACCAGTTTACATCTCTATCCTGTCACACGTATACTGTACAGACAACGCATGAGGATAAAGTTGAAGGACAGTAAGTTTGCGTGGCAATGGGTATACTACTGATGTTATCGGTCCAGTAACATTGACGCATGTTACCTTTTCCATACAGTGTCAGATAGTTATACCCACATTGTTCTAGTTAGCCAATAATGGCATAATGACCGCAACATATGTTCACCGAGGAGTGATCGTTGTTGACATAAATGAAATCGATCAAAATATTTCTCAGTCACAAAGGATAGATTGGTGGAAAACCCAGATTTAATATCAGTGCTACAATGACTTGATGTGTTGTGTGAGGAACGAGACATGGCTGAGCTATAAATAAGTAAAAAACAGTTCTGTCAATCATAATGCACACATTAATAGGAATGTTGCTGTTGTGGGCATGGTGTCTGTTTAATCTACATTCTCAGTACGACTTTCTGGTAGCACATATGCTTATTGCTGCATACGTCTTCAAGTAAGAGCAGCCTGGTGCTGTTATTGGCTCAGTCACTTCAGTGTGATGTACATCTTCCTTATTGCATCACACTACAAGTCCAGTGATCAGCACAGAATGAACCTAACATAATCATCCCATCAGGAGCATGTGGTGGCTGTTCCATCAGGTGTGGGTTTGGTGTGCTGTTCCATGAGATGTTGCTTGTACATGGGGTATGACAGATAACTCCGTGTAGTACTGACATACAGCATGGTTTCAATGTTTCTAGTATGTGTAGTAATAATGTTTGTCTTGTTCTTACAGGTACACAGAGCTGACTGAAGACTGCCCACCACATTTTCCAGACAGCAATTTTTATGCTTCTGAAAACATGCTTCCTGTTTCATGCTACTTGTAAAGTTTTTCTGAAATGTGTGCTTGGCACTATGGTGACTTTTGAGTAGTGGTGCACAAATGGTCATCGACGCACTTAGCAAAACTAACCACATACTGACAGTCTTCCAATTAGCAATCTGATCTGTGCCAGCACCATAATGTTCACTGCTTGCAGTGCAGTGCGTGTCTTGAATTTCTTTAAGCAGCTAAACATCCCCATGATTTCTCTCTGACATATTACCAAATTCAGGCCAGTTATTTGGTGCCTGCTGTGCATAATGTGTGGGCATGTCATCAGGAAACACTACTATCAACATTTAGATCTGAGTGAGCTGTGTTGGGCGGTGATGCACAGTACTGCTCTCCAGGACACACAGCTAAATTTGCTTCATATAGCCTCATGGATCTGTTCCATTCACAAATATTCGATGTGCAGTTAGTGCAGGTAAGTCACTCCCTCCTCCCTGTATACCCTGATTCCCTGTTCAGTCACAGCATACGCAACAGTCACTGAATGTAACTAGCACCATGCATGCAACTGACCACACCTCCCCTACAGCCTTCCAGTTGGACATTTGTACGTCAAGCGTATTTCCCAATATTTTGTAATCAGTAAATACATGTGCTATGTAGCTGTACAGATTGTCTTCTGTTACTATCTGTTCCTGCGGACTACTGTTGTTAGTGTTTGTACCGTCTACCACTTGCAGATTGAACAGTAGCTTGATCTCTGTGTCCCTTTTCCTTCACAGTATAAGTAGCTGTGTTTGCTCTCTTTTGAGGTCCGGAGCTGTACCCAGTGGGTAGTATGGCATGACCATCATGACAGTATAATACTGTTTGTGTCATGGAATCGAATGTCACCTAGGACTGAAAAGTAAAGTTCTGTTGTGCAATGGATACATGTATACCTTCATTCATGTTGCCTTTACTTGCTAACAATGCATGTGTATCCATTCTAGTTGTACTGCTAACAGTACATGATGCACTGCTGGGTAAACACATCATAGTGCTCTAGTTGTGTTTATGTAGCTACATCATTGAATGCATAATACCTGACTTTGGGTAGCTCACAATGTAACTTTTCTTTTTGCACTAGAGCAATGAGATAAAAAATTCCAATACTATGGAACTTGAAGGATTAAAGAGAAGTCTCCAATACCTCAAGTCCAAAGATGTTAAGATAGACAGCCTTACTACGGACTGCCACGTTGGTATTAAAAAGTATATGCACGAAGTGGAGACCAGCATCATGCATCGATATGATGTTTGGCATGTTGCCAAAGGTGCTTACTTACTTATTAATTTTGTGATGATGGCACTCAATTGTAATCCTTCTGTGACATTATTCTGTCAGTGGTGAAGGGAGAGACAAGCATCTGGGTGTAGAGTGGCTGGTTGTAAACTGTTCCAAAGCCGACATTAGGCCCACTTACGTGTCCAAATATTAGCATGCTGACAGGATGTACCTCCCCGGCATTGCAGAAATATTTCATGTCTCAAGGTTGTCACTTTTTTTCTGTACGTGGCACACTGCTGTTGTCACCATTTCCATGTTATTGTGTTATGGTTAATATACAAGCCTGTGAACATTCAAACTTGTCAGTAGGGTGGGTGAAAGTTGCGAATTTCGCTTTCACGGAACTGCCACAAAATTTTGGAAATGTCGTGGAAATTGCAAAACTTTTGCCATTGGTGAAAGTAGGATTTTCCATGGATTTTCGCCGAGTTCTGCGGACTTCTTTTGTGAACTACAGAAAAATGCATAGAAACTGCAGAATTTATTCTTTCCAGTTTAATGAACTGTCAGTGAATGAGCTCCTGCTTGTACAACCATGCGGTTATTCACTGACAATTCAGTGGGTCACTGGTAATGGAGGAGAAAGGAGTGCTGGGCTGGTGGCCTGCTCAGGGGCAGGGTGGGGAGGGAAGTTGGGTGGTGCCAGATGAACTGTCAAGGTGGTGTTTGTGGGGTCTAATAGACACCAGGGAATTGAGATTATTTTTTTACAAGGGATCTGGGATGGGGAGGTCCACTAGACACCAGGGAATACTGGGACTAGAGGGGGATGAGTTGGTGGACTGCCGGCTATTTATTTGTGGACTAAGGAATCCTGGATAGGGAGGGGTCTGCTAGACATCAGGAAATAGAATGTTTTGGGAGCCATGATCAGTGGGTGGGGGGGCACTAGAAATCATGAGGGTCCAAGGAAGGGATTGGAGGTCTTTACTGGGACACCTGATCAGTGGGGGTGGATTAATGAGGTAAACTGCAGTTAAAAGCCTCAGAAATTACCACTGGCAGTGATCCTTTCTGCGGATTTTTTTCCCGCAGTTTAACAAATTATCCCGCAATTTTTTGTATTTTTTTCCGCAGTTTTAAGGCGGAATTTCCGCGAAAGTTCCAAAAATGATTTTGAACTTTCGCTGAAGCGAAATTCGCACTTCTGCCATAATTTCACTGGCGAAAATTAATTTTCGCACATCCCTACTTTCCAGCAGATACAAGCCATATGGTCTATCTAGTCTGCTGAACTGTGCAGCACTTCAGCCCTTTACAGTGCAGCTGCCCACCCTCCAATTAACTCTTCCCTCTCCCAACTGTCCCCCCTGTAATTTAATTTCCCCTTTAATTTCTCCAACCCCTCTTGGAGCTCCCATAGTTCTCACTGATATGAGTTGCTGAGGCCGTGCATTTCACCCTTTTACCACTCTTTCATTGAATTAGTGCCTCCTGATTTCCCCACCTGAATCCCCCCCTTAATTTCACAAAGTGTCTGGTAGTATCTCTTCCATTCTGGTTAGTCAACCCACCCTGGAAGCCTACTCTGTTCATCCCATTCAGGTACTTGAAGGACTCGATCACGTCCCCTCCCTCTGTTCTGTCCTCCTGAGTATACACATTGAGGTGTCTTAGTGTTTCCTCGTAACTTGTATTCCACAACCCATGTATCATCCATGTTGCTCTTTGCTGCACTGCCTCCAGTACTTTGAGACCCCTTTTCAATTATTGGCACTAGAACTGCGAGCAGTACTGCAAGTGCTGCCTCAACAGAGACATGTATAGGGGCAATATGACTTCGATACATCTGGATGTAATCCCCCTTGCTATGCATCATAATCCTGGCAGCCTTATCTGCTGCTTTCATACACTGGGCCCAGTGGTTTAATTCCCCACTCACCAGCACCCCCTGATCCTTCTCCACTTTGGATGTGGACCGTTTGATCACATCCATCCAGTAGCTGTATCCTGTGTAGTTGGCCCCGAATTGCATGATGTGACATAACTAAGTACTGATACTCAGTGGCGTTGGGGTAAGCCTGGTGCCTAGATGAAGCTGGCATCTCTGCTTCTATTAGCTCCAAGGCCATCTCTGTGACCTATCACATTGATTGATTGACTTTCTGCCGGTGACGCAACCCCACACTGTGGTGTAATCCACAGTGTATGACAGAGTCATGGCCAATGTGGTAGTGGGAGTGGAAGGGACCATGACAGAGGCTACATTCCTGCTGATAGGCAGTATGATAAAGTACAATATAGAAAGAAAAGAAAAAAATTATGGGTCATCACTTCACTGTTCATGTGTCGCAGTGTAGTTGTTGGGGAAACATAAGGAACCTTTACAACACATACTGGGTGGTAAAGCACTGGAATACAGAGCCGGAGGAGGTGGATGATGTTGTGAAGAGTGCATTGTGCAAGCACAAGTTGCTATAAGAAACCTTACTGGTGACACTGTGATTGTGTTCCCCCTTGCCCAGCAGTGTGGCATAGATACATAGACAGTGTCTGCAGATAATGGCTATGGCCCACCCAATCTTCCCATTTTTCCTTAGGAGTGTAATAACTCTGTTGCAGAATTACATTATGTGTATCCCATGCATTCATCCATCCTGTTATTGATTATGCCCCCAGTATTTCCTGTATCCTGGTGTTCCAGTTGTCCACCACCCATTCTGTGAAAAATTTCTTCATCACGTTTCCTGTAACTCACCCTCCCTCCTATTTCATCACATGCCCTATAATCCTGGAACATATTTTGTGCTGAAAAATAGTGTGTTCCTGCACTGTGTTCCTCCCTGTAAGATACTTGTATGTCTGTATCATATTCCCACTGTGTACCTCCTCTCCTCCAGGAGTACATATTCAAGTCCTTCAACTGGACCTCATAGGACTTGTGATGAAATCCATGTACCATCTTTGTTGCCCTCCTCTGGACCTTCTGTACCCTGTCTATGTTCTTACTTAATTAAAAGTTTCCAGAACAGTACACTGTACTCCAGGTGTGACCTCACTATTGTCCTCTATAGTGTAATTATGAGCTCCCTTGTACTGCTGGTGATGCCCCCCCACTATGTATCCCAGCATCCTGTTTCCTTTACCTGATGCCTTGTCACGTTGTTTCCCTACCTTGAGTTCATCAGAGATGATAATTCCAAGATCCCGTTCGTGTTTGTAGCATGCTATATCCTCACCTCCAAAGTCATATGTTGATCCCACCACCTTCTGTGTCTTTCCACCGAGCAAGTTACCTACCCACTGCAGTAGTGTCCTGACCATTCCCATATTCCCTAGTTTGTATCATAGCCTTTTGTGTGTCATAGTGTCAAAGGCCTTGATGAAGGCAATACAGGCCATGTCAAGTGCCTTCTCCTGATCCACTTCCCTTGTCAACTAGATGAAAAATGCAATGAGGTTGGTCTTACATGACCTCACCCTGGTGAAACAATGGTGACTTGGGTCATGTAGTCTGTTGTCAACCAGATTTTCCACCAATCTATCCTTCGCTACTGCTTCCATGATCCGACCCACTACTCAGGTGAGGCTGAGTGGTATGTACTTCCGCCTTCCTCTTTGATCACACTTTTCTGTAACAGAACTACACCTGCTTTCCTCCAGTCTTTGGGTATCTCCCCTGTTTCCAGTCATCATGTAAACATGATAGCCAGCGGCTCAGCCAACACCTCACTTACCTATTGTAGGACCCTGGGGTGCACTCCATCTGGCCCCATTGCTTTAACAACTGTTATTCCCTTCCAGTTCTTTCAGGACCCTTTGCCATGTAAAGGGACTTGTGTTAATTTTTGCACCATTCTCACCCCTTGTACTCACTTCAGGCCCATTGCCCTCATCTTCATCAGTAAAGACTGAGGAAAAATACCTGTTCAATATGTCTGGTGTACTGTACTCATCCTCAACATGGACCCCATCCTCCACCTTCACACTTGTGTTACTGACAAACTCCAGTGGTTTTATACAGAATAACAGTCTGTGTCTTGAACATTCACTTGTACTTTTTATGTCTTCATTTCAGGTTGTTACTAGCCACCCTCCATTTTAATGAAAATGTAGGAAGAGCGCAGAGGGTAACCAAAAATGGTGACAGACAATGGGGTGTCTCATTTCCAAAGTCACGTGGTGGTGAGGTGATGATGAAACCACTCAAGGTTGAGCCAATGCATGGCAGGTTGTCAGCCATTATGTGCATCTACAAGGCTTGTGGTTACCACAATAAATACATTGTGATGGACAGCACACAAAGTAGGCCACATAACGGCACCATGGTGGGCTGCCCTGTCCTGTAGCTGTGACACAATTTACACATGTGGTTTTCATAATCAGTGGAAGTCAGCCATACTACTGGAATCCCACATTGCTACAATTTTGAACAATGTTACTATATTGCGTTGCTTTACTGTCCAATTGACATTGTTGCCTATATAAGCGATTGAATCCTCAAATGCTGCAGTGGCAGATATAGCACTGCATGCAGAAATGTTGCCGGTTGCATCACTGCCAAGCACAGATGTGATTCACATGTAGGGTGTGGGGGGGATGGAAGTCACTTGAAAAGACTCATAATGTTCACTGCATGTTTGATATCACAGAAAAGTGTATTGTTAACTTCAAAACCAATGTCATTAACTGGATCCACATGAAGTGCACATAGGCGTGCAAGAAAAGACTTATGCCTCTAATGACTATAATGACAGCTATTTTGCATTGCTGTTTGGACATCAATGTTAAGTATGACTGAGTTTGGCAGTACATAGTTTTCTTCACAAGATACCTGTCACTGTTTGTGTTGACAGTGATAAACTAGTTGTGGCAAACTAGATAATGCCTGTAAGCACAAGGTGTGCATAGCAACGTCACTTGAAATCGCTGGCACATGTGAGCTAAGAAGATGCGGTTGACCATGTGCATCGCTGTTGATTATTCTATGCTCCAAAGTCAAACACCTATTGATTATGCATGTTCTGTGGTCATCTGACAGAAAAGTTCATTGAGGTCTTCTGCTGTTGGGATCTTTACATAGCCAATAATATTTTAATGAATCAAGGGTAAGAGGTCTGACTCACCATCTCTCAACGTTTCCCCATCCAGGATATGTAGTGACACTGTTTGAAGAAGTTATGTCCCTGAGAGCATTGTACTTGACATATGACTGCACCAAGGGTATTGAAAGTAGACGAGTGGTGCCCAAGCCCATTGAAAGTCAGTATGAGAAGAAGAACAAGGCTGAACTTGTGGAAAAACATCACAGCCGATTCAACAGCAGTACACACAACACAAGGTGAGCAGTAATCTTGTTGCATGATTTGCATCCCTTAGCATTTAACAATACCGAAACACGTGATATGCTCACTCCCATGGTGAGAAGGCCTAAATGTAATAATGTTTGTGCAACATCAAGGTAAGCTAAGACTTTTTCCAACATAGATGCTTTAGTAAATATTGACCATGCATAAAATGTTACGATAACAAGCATTGACAGTGTCCACAATCACAAATGCTGACTGTCCCCCATGCCGTATACTCTGCCCACCTAATTACACAATAATGTGCTCCAGGGTGTGGTATGTCATGGGATAATGTCACGCATTGGGTGTTCGGACATCCCATGATATACCACACCCTGGAGTACATTATTGCTTGACTGAATTTGGTTAAAGTTGCATCAAAATTTGTATGAATAAACAAAGTAAAAACAGCTTGTTTAAAGAAGTGTTGTTATGCATTTTAAATGTGTCATTGTACATTAAATAAAAAAATTCCAACTTGTTTGGGTTTGGAGGGACTTGTGTGATGACGACATGCAGCTGTTGCTTGTGACTTGTGAAAAAGTAACCATTTTCTGTTTCTGCCTGGTCCTCCGTCTTCTGTACCTATCCTTCTCCATTGCTAACAAGAATTATTCAGTCACTGAATTTACTTTTCTCCATCACGGTGCTAAAGAATTTCTTCTCTCCCTCCTTAATCGATAGATGAAGCCTAAGTTCTTTACTATCCTTGGCCTGTCATGCTTACTTGGAAGCCTTCTTGGACATACATGCATACAGCACCCTGTCCTCCTCCATCACAGTGATTTTCATTTTTGTAAATGTCGCCTTCTAGTCTGTCACCCCCTACATCACTGTGGTGGTCATGTAGCATGGCACCTTAGCCCTTGATCATCCTAATGCCCTCACTCCTGAAGACCACCACCTTTGTTGCTGACCCCACAGCGTCCATGCCCATTCCATACCCAGAAGATTGAGATGTCCCACAATCACCACAATACCATTACTAGATACCAATTTTATCTGATCCAAGTCCCGATACAACTCCTGTGAGTGCACTGTTGGCACATACACCACACCTATCCTCAGCTTTTGACCCATTGGATACAGTCATGGCCAAGAATAATGGCTCTCTTGCAGTTTTTTCTAATAATGCACCATTCCTTCCAGAAAATTGTTGAAATTAAAAAATATTTTGGCATCCACCTATGTATTTCTTTGGTTTGCAGTGGAATAAAACACAAAAAGCAGAAAAATTTACTAAGTCTTAGCTTATTCCACACAGAAATCCTTAAATGGCCCGGACAAAATTATTGGCACCTTTTAGAAGTAGTTTGAAATAATTAGATTTCAAGCAGGTGATTCTCCTTCACTTTGGAATTAAACTCACCTGTGGTGAGTTGCAGGTGCCTGCAATATAAAAATCACTCATTTAACCAGTTTGAATAGAGGACTCATTCTCCTGTTTTGTGTCACTGTGTGTACCGCAATGTACAAGGAGAAAAGAAAGACAGTCAGAGAATTGTCTGAGGAGGTCAGACAGAAGATTGTAGCAAAGCATGGACAATCTCAAGGCTACAAATCAATCTCCAGAGACCTTGATGTTACTATTTCCACTGTACATAATGTTATCAGGATGTTTAAGGCCCATGGCACTGTAGCCAACCTCCCTGGACGTGGCCGCAAGAGAAAACTTGATCGAAGATTGCAGCACAGGATTGTTCGAATGGTGGAGAAAGCACCTCGATCAACTGCCAAAAAGATTCAAGCTGACCTTCAGACACAAGGTATGACAGTTTCAACTTGCACCATCCATCGCCAACTCAATGAAATGGGGGTTATATGGCAGGAGGCCCAGGATGACCCCACTGCTGAGAGACACATAAGAAAGCCTGACTGGGGTTTGCCAAAACACACCTGAACAAGCCAAAATCCTTCTGGGAGAATGTCCTGTGGACAGGTGAGACCAAATTAGAGCTTTTTGGTAAAGCACATCATCTCTGTGTTTACAGAAAACAAAATGAAGCCTTCAAAGAAAAGAACACCTTCCCTACAGTCAAACATGGAGGAGGTTCAGTGATGTTTTGGGGTTGCTGTGCTGCCTCTGGCACTGGGTGCCTTGAACATGTGCATGGCATCATGAAATCTGCAGATTACCAGGCCATTTTGGAGCGCAATGTTGAACCCAGTGTCAGAAAGCTGGGTCTCCATCGAAGGTCATGGGTCTTCCAGCAGGACAATGACCCCAAACACACTTCAAAAAGCACCCAGGAATCGCTCAAGACAAGACGCTGGACTGTTCTTGAAGTGGCCAGCAATGAGTCCAGATCTAAATCCATTGAAAACCTGTGGAGAGATCTGAAAACAGCAGTTGGGAGAAGGCACCCTTCAAATCTGAGAGAACTGGAGCAGTTTGCACAAGAAGAGTGGGCCAAACTGCCAGTAGAGAGGTGCAGGAAGCTAATCCATGGCTATAGGAAGCAGTTGATTGAAGTTATTTTGACCAAAGGCTGTGCTACCAAATAGTAAGTCTAGGGTGTCAATAATTTTGTCAATGCCATTTCTTTTCACTTTCTGATTTAAAAGAACATATTAAATTCTGAATCAAAAACAAAGGTTCCGTAATATTAACAGAGAAAATAAAGAATTGTGGAGACCAAATGCTGTACTGTTTTTAATTTCAACTTATGTTTAGAGGAATTATGAGTTATTTGAAAAAGTGCAAGGGCATCAATATTTTTGGCCATGACTGTACATGAACTGCATTGATGGTGCCTCCATTCTACCCTCCTATCCCTCATCCCTTGTGCATCAAATGGGCACAGAACACCACTTCCCCATGCCTCTGTCCTGCTTGAAAACCCTGTAACTGTGAATATTCAAATCACAGTCCTTTGTTTACTTGAACAAGTCTCCATGATGGCAGATACATGCAACCCTCCCATAGTTAAGACACCCTCTAGCTTATCTACTTTATTACCCAGGTTCATTGCTTTTAAGTACAATAACATCAACTTGATAACCACCTTCCCATAACCCCATATCCCCTGTACCTGAGCATTTAATCTCATATCCCTCTCATTACATACAGTGATATAGTGTCATGTGTGGTCCTCTGGTTCAGCTCCACCATATTTACATACTGCAATGTTACACTGATTTACCACAGAAATGTACAATGTAATGCATGCTGTTGACACACATTAATTCACGTACGTCTCTGTATACATTCAGTTCTAGCTCATCGAACCTGGACATCTTAATGCAAGAAGAGGAATAGAATGCAGTTATTATGATCCAGTGTTAGCATGTGTTTAGGAGGCCACTGAGGACCAACAAGACATTGAGAGCTGTACAACATCTACATTCCTTGAAAATGTTCATCATGTCACAGACAGCATCTGGATGTTACACTGACTGTCATGACCACAACACCAATAGGTCACTTGCAGATCCAGTCTGCACTGCATGTGCATGACTTATTTCAGGTACTTGTTCTGTGACAAACCAGGACATTTCATCAACCAAGAAATTAAATTTGCAATTTTACAAAAAGAACTCAGTTGATATGTTCAATGCCTGCTTTGGATGTTCCATGTATCAAACTTTTATGACAGTTGTAGGGCAGTGTTTTTATGGTTTATAAAGTTAAAGACATTCACCAGGTTTTGTCACTGACACATATGAAATGGTGACATACCGCCACAGGAATGTGCGCATATAAGTATCCCCCCCCCCAAGAAATGTCGCTTGTAAACAGTAATTGCACTCATAAAGTTGTAAACCCCGGTTCCCATGGATTTCACAGTTTTGTCTCTGCTGCCCAGCTCTGCCACCGCACTCACTTGCATGATGACAACATACCAGTGAGAGACCAGGGGCGCGCCACATTATATTCAGTGCATGGCATCTTTTAAATCAATTGTTAATAAAATAATGGTCACTTGCTACTGAAACGTGGGCACTAGTCGAGTACCAAGGGACCCACGTTTCATAAGCAAGTAGCTATTATTTCATTACAAAATTGCTTTCAATGCTGTCACCCATTAAATGTAATGTTGTGCGCCCCTGTGCTGTCAGTGGCATTTCATCCTCACTCCACTGAGCGGGGGGGGGGGGTGGAGCTGGGCAGCAGAGGCAAAATTGTGAAATCCACATGACCCTGGGTTTACAACTTTATGAGTGCAATTACTGTTTAAAGGCATCATTTATTGGGGGGAATATTTATATACCCATGTCCAGTGGAGGCAAGTCAATGTTTCATATGTGTCCGTGGCAAAAGCTTGCATATTGGTGGATCAATTTAAGTCACCAGCTATTCATGCCTGTTGTTGTTGAATTAATTGTTCAACATTTATAAATTACAGCCTTGGCAAGCACAACTGTCAATGAAACATTGCTGTAGTCATGGTTCTCACCATGAACAAAGAATATACTTTGATACCTCAAGGTAAACATTACGTAATACCTCTCACTACTTAGCTACATTTCAGATGCTTAAGTGGTACTTTGTGGTGGTTGGATATGGACAAGCAAACCCTCATGGGTTTCATCCTGTTGGAAGCATAGACATCAGTGTTCTTACGTTTGTTGTTTTAGCAGTAAAGACCAAATTGTCCATACCACAAAACAGTTACTATAGTGACAACTCAACACACTGATGTAACAGTACATTGGATTACAGATGTCTGTCCTATACCATCCCTGTGTGCCCCGACCTAACACCAACTACCCCCACCAAACTTGGGTTACCAATTACTACCATGCACTCCACTCAGACATTGAGGCAATAATGGATAGGTCAAAGTGTGCTAAATGTTTTTTTTCACACACTCGACATGTGCGTTCAGCCATAAACCTCAAGAACAAAGCACAAGACATTATGTGATCATCACACACAGAGGTTGTGTCAAATAAATACATGAACACATGCTCATGTATCCTTTATTTTGCATAATTGGTGGACCATAGATAGTAGGTGTACAGCGTTAACTCTACTGACAGTGTGTTGCAATTTCCCAAAATGGGTATCGTCACACAGCATTGTTTGGTGTCATACACTCTATGTCACAATAATGATAAAAAAATCGATCTGTATCTTAAAAATGTGACAGCAACATTTGATAATCTTCATTTATATTCTGTGTTGACAAACAACCCGAAAACTGTGAAATGCAGAGAATAATTGACTGTGCAGCTTCAGAAGACTGCACGCAACCAGCATTGACTTGCTTTCATGCATTACTCAGAAGCTGTTGAGTCAGTCACTGTCTGCGCTTACCATTTGTAAGATATTTTTTTCAATGCAGAAGATAAACTATGATTACCAAATGCTGCTGCCCTATTTTCACAGTACATATTACTGCTTTAATTAGTTGTGTGGTATACTGTCTACAATACCAAACACCAATTGATTACGCTATCCATTTGTGCAACTGTAAGTTGCTTGAAGATCACAATAATAACCTGATTGCATGTTATTATGGCATGAAATGCCACAGTAACAAAATGTTTGATTATGACAGCATTTGAGAAAAAACATGATGTGGTTGATAAATGTGGTCACTAGCAATTGTAAGACAGTTGTACACATCATCCGGTGTTTCCACATTATACACCTTTCATTTTGTAAACAACCAAATGTTATGCACTGCCATGCAACACTGCCTCCTTGGAGGTTGCGGCATAAAACTTCATATGTACTATGTGGTCGCTTACACATGAATACCATGAGGACATGCCTTGGCTGTCTGACACTGCTAACAAATGTGCATAATACACTTTCTACATGAAAGGATACCAGTGTTCACCAGCCATCAGTGACAACACTCATCAGTGGTGTCTTCATTTTAGGTAAAATGATAGTCAGATGTGGCATGAAGGGTTGCAACCTGTACTGTAACTTTTTCAGTATTACTGTATAACTTTTTTGTGAATCTAATAGAATGCATGGACAACATTGAAAAACAACAAGAAAAAGTGATGCAAACAAAATTTATTGATTAGAATTACCATTCGTAGAAACATTGCATTGAATTTTACAGCATCATAGACTTTATATCAAACCATTGTATGCCTTGTATTGCATATAATTCTGAATTAATAAACTGACTTTTACATATGACAACGGTGCTGGTTTACGAGGTTTTGAGGCAACACATATGTGGCACTGAAGCACACTGTACATGACAAACCAGGGTATCAATGAAGGTATTTGAAATGAGCATGTTGATGAAAATAAATGGTATGATGACACCTCAGAAATTATTCAAAATATAGTAAATAAGATTTATCCATAATAAACACAAACACCATCCAGTGTACGCATTAGAAAGACATTGATGTTGTATCATTGTCTTGCTATTATTTAATGTATGAGCCACGACCATCCATGGGTATACTAGGCATTAATGCATGGCTCAGGTGCGTTGTGAGGCACCAGGGCACAGCCCCAGTGACCTCCAACCACCTGAACCATGCATTAATGACTAGTATACCCACGGATGGTTGTGAGTTATTGCACTTATAAAATGAAACCCAAATATAAGGGAACAAGGGAAGCACTTGAAGAGCACACTGTATATGCATAAATTACTTATAAAGTGGTCCTCGGAAACGGTGCATCACGATTTGATGGCAAGACTAACATGGGCACTGATTAATGCCTAGGCTACCCATGCTTAGCCTGCTATCCCTGTGGGATTAGTTGCCAAGTAGCTGTGCAGCAGCCAGATATTGGCCACCAATGCCATTTTGTTTTACAGTGTTTTGTTGTTTTTGTCGGTGGCTGTACTAATGGCCTCCAGTATGGTGGGTTCAGATGGTGCTGCCCAGGAGCAAGAAAACAAATGTTAAAAAAATAAGCTTCTTATCATTGTACATAAGAAAAGGGTTGGGTTCTTCCAATTTTCGTCGTGCTTTAAACAAGTGCCATTGTCATGATGGGGGGGGCAGTCTTTATACTGAGGTCGAGTGACCTTGTTCTGACAATATTTTGTTTTTACGAATTGATCCTCAGTATGTAGATTACCTGAATCGATAAGGACCTAGTGCTAAGTAATTGAGACCATTCCCACCCATCTTTGGGTAAAATGACATGCTGCTTTATTGTGTCTGGAGCAAAACATCAAAGTTTCAGGTTCAGCTTCTGGAACTAAGGAACTATTTAGTGGCTCGTGGCTCAGACTCACACAGCCACAGATCAAGGTAAAAAGTGTAATTAAATGAGTTTAACAGGTGTATTCGACTCAGTTTGGAGGACAATGTTATAAGTGCAATAACCAACTTCCTGCCGTGGGTATCCTAGTGCCTCACAACACACCTGAGGCATGCATTAATGCCTAGGATACCTATGACAGGAAGTGGGTTGTAGTTAACGTATGGCAAAGGGAATTACAGACCTTTTGCCCATTGCTGTTGCTATCTGCAGAGTTAAAGGAAAGCTGTCATTTGCAGGGGCTCTGGCCCCTGCGAACAACACTCTTAGGTTAAGCTGTTTCCAGAAAAGAGCATTTAGTTATGTCAAGTAAAGTAGTTTAATTTACAAAATCAAAGTCTGCTACCCGGTAATATGGGGACTATCGTTCGGCACCATTAACTATAATGATGTGGCACTGCACCATGTGCTTCACCCTGTGCTTAAATACAAATGCATTGAATTGCAGGCTGCAGTGCTACACCATTACAGTTAATGGTGCCGTACGATAGTTCGCCATACCTCCGGTTACCCGACTTTGATTTTATAAATTAAAGTACTTTGTCAGGTATAAGAAAATGTGCTTTTCTGGCAAAGGCTTAAGGGGAGTGTATCTTTGCTGGGATGGGAACCCCATAAATGACAGCTTTCCTTCAAAAGTAAGGAGTAATATGAAGTCTGTTAGCCACAGTTATTGTCAGGGATGGATGGTGTATGAAATAGTGCTGGAAAGCATTGTTCATGATGGATGTGTGTGATGTGAACAGACAGAACTCTGTTTGCGTAAGGCAAACACAGCTTGGGGATGTTGGCGCTCATTGGTGGTGCCGTTTCATTGGCTGGCACATCAACAAGTTAATTTGAAAGTCATTCAATTTGTGTTGATTGGGGTGATGCTGAACAAAGTGTAATCATGTTTCCAAACATGGAAACAGTACTACTATGATGGTGCTGCTATGTCAAATGCCATAGAAATGTAGAAACAGTTTTTCCCAGATACGTATAACAGCACTGCAGAACTGGAGGTGATAGAAAGTACAAAAAACTTTTCAGTTACACAGTGTCAAGGAAATAGCACTCTAGGAAGCAGAAAATATTACATAACAATATTATAGATAGTCATGGGATCAATGGTATATGCTGCATCCTTTCAAATTTTAACTGGAATGCAACGCAGCATTTCAAATATTTGAAATCACCTGAAAGATCAAGTACAAAAGACAAGAATTATCAAACATGAGTACAAAGAATTCAGTGTTCAACAGTTCCTTGACTTGTAGCCTCTTTGAACCCAGTGTAAGCCTGTGAAGGGAAACAGGACCTGATGTGGTACACGGCACATGATGTAATAACTTTTTGATTCCCCTTTCCAAGATGCTTCCATGTCCATAGACTGTAACGATGGTACACCATCAATCTTTTCATTCTGTAAAAAAAAAAAAAAAAAAAAAAGAATTGCATGAGTGAACTTGAAACACAGCTTTATTGCACGTAGCTTTAAGAACACACCATAGAAACAGTGAAAGAATACAGTGTTGTCATTCACAGATCAATACAGATATGGACAGTAATCTGGCTTTGTAGTTTATTAAACACTTTTATTTAGTACTGTACTGCAACATGTCCAAGTGTCCACAGTAAGATGGCAAGGGACAAGAAGCATATCTATGTGTGGGAGGTGGGGGTGGAGGAAAAGTAATAAGGACAAGAACCGCCTTTATAATGTAAAACAGAATGGAGAAGGGGGAGAAGTGGGACAAATATGTGAGGTGGTCAAGGGAGGTGAGAAGGGCAGTCATGGATGGTGACATATTACTGCACCTTGGTATGAATAATACAGAAGGGAACAGTTACCACAAAATTCATGGTAGGTTTAGGGAGCTGGCCAGGATCTGGCAGGATGTTGGGTGCTTGTTCTCCTTCTCAGAGATAAGACTGGTGCCTAGGGCCATTGTGTATAGTAGTATAGTAAGCCAAAACCAAGTCATGTAGATGTATTGCTCGTAAAATGGTGTGAGACCCGGGGGGGTGGGGACTGTGTTGGTTTGATGCGTGAATGTGGTGCAACCTTGAAGGGCAAGGAATTGTATGCAAGGGACAAGCTCCACCTTAGCTCAGAGGGAAGAGAGGTCCTGCAGCTTACACTGGCAGAATACATACACTCCAGGTGTAGTTTAAATGTGTGAGTTGGTGAGGGGAAAGGGTCCATATCAGGACAGGACATGAATGCCATGGCCTGCTCTCACAGACAGGAGGAGTGCACAGGGAAGGAGCAACTCATAGGGCATCATTGTAGGCAGTGAACAGGACACCTAAGGGCAGTGGCATGTAGGAAAGGGAGCATGTTGGAAGGGGTTCGGGATAAATACCAGTAGCATGGGCAAAAAAATGCCAGAGCTTCAGGCGAAGTTGGTGGAGTGGATGCGGTGCCTGTGACAGAGACATTGTCAACTTCAAGACATGATTAGGAAGTAAACCTACTAAGGTAAACCATGCACAGATGGGATAATGTGGAGGGAAGGGGAGGGTGGTAGCATTTATCATTAGGGATGTCATAGAGATAAGCACCTTCTGTGGTGTGGCACTGCAGATGTAAAGGGGCTAGAAGGACAGTGTGTTGGTGGTGGATGACAAAATGAATAACTGTGAGATGTGTAGAAGGGCTGTGGCACAAGCCAATAAAATGGTGGAGTGCATAGCCATGGGGATAACCTCAATGACTACAGGGATATTCCTTCCACTGTACAATTGCCTGGTCATAAAACAGCTTGAATACTGCATGCAGTTTTTGCGTCACTACTTAAACAGGGACATTGCTGTACTGGAGAGGGTACAGAGGATGGTGAGCAGGATGAAACTGGGCTAGGGGAAAGGCACAATGAGGTGAGACTGCAGGAGCACAGCCTGCACTCACTGTAGTAGGGAAGGAAGAGGGGGGATATAATAGAGGACTTTGGATATCTCAAAGGAATGAATATGGTAATCCTGGAGGGGGGGCATTGCTTGAGGGAGGTAAGGTCCACCAGAGGACAATCAGTGAAGCTGGATGAGGGGTGGGGGTCTAAGGGGGGGTAAACAAGGAGATGCTACTTCACTGACAGGGTAGTGTAGCCCTTGAAGGTGCTTCCCCTAGAGTTGGTGACTGCTACAGCTGTGGAGTGGTTCAGGAAAGACTGGGATTGGTATAGGGGAGAGTGCAACCCCGAGCCATGGTGGTAAATGTGGAACCTTCTTGGGAGGTAGGGGAGTGGATAAAACAGTTGACCAGGGAAGACATTGATCATCGAGCATACTCGATAGGCCACAGGGCCTAATCTGCTGGCCTGCTACCATAATAGTATATTACTATCAAAACCTGGGTTACCAAAGGGCATTAAAGATTGGTAGAACAACTTTGCCAGCTGCATCATTCATAAAATGAGCTGCACAGTCAAACTGGAGAGGATTGAAAGGGAGGGTGAAAGGGTGTACAGAAGTGCAGAACAGGAAGAATAATTATATGTGAACTTCAGCAGAGTAGTTACTACACAGACATGGCCAGCAGTACCCTTGTGGTATCAGAGGGTTGGCACATGATTGTAAGAGAACACAGAGAAATACCACTAGAGAGGGTACTGTACTGCTTGAGGGCACTAAGGGTGCACAACCCACCAGGGCAACATAGCATACACCTCAGGGTGATAAGAGAGATAGCAGACATCATGGCAGAACTAGTGGCAGACCCATTCAATACCTGCCTTGCCTCTGTGTGTGTACCGCAGGACTGTAGGATGGCACACAATATGCACCTCCACAAGACCAACACCAAGGATGACACAGAGAAGTACAGACCAGAAATCATCACACAGGGTCTTGTTGGTCACATGCATTTTTATATTTCAACACTGTTTTCCACCCCTCAACATCCTCAGAAAGGTTGTTCCATACATCCACCACACTCTCTGCGACAAAATACTTCTTCACGTTGCCCCTCACCCATCGCCACCTCTATCTTCAGATTGTGTCCCCTTGTTCTTGCACATCTATCATTCAGAAAGATGCCACCATCTTGGACTTAGTTGATTCCATTGAGGTAGTTGAAAGTTTCTATCTTGTCCCCCCTCACCCTCCTTTCTTCAAGGGTATACATATTAAGTACCTTTACTTTGTCGTCATATGTGTTACAGTGCAGACCCTGAAAAATGTCAGTTCCCATCCTCTGGACAGCCTCCATCCTGTCTACTGCACGACATTGCAGAGATAGGGTCTCCAGAACTGCAATCAGTACTACAGATGGGATATCACCAACTGTCTGTACAGAGGGACAACAACTTCATGTTTTCTACTGGTGATGCTTATCCTTCTACGTCCCAGTATCCCCAAAGCCATCCGTACTGCCTTCTGACATTGTGTGCTTACCTTTAGGTCATGTGATATGACTACCCCCAAGGTTCTTTTCCATTTTTCATGTTGTTACTGACTCCACCCTCAGCCCCATTGTGTACACCTCCCCTGTATTTTTGTTTAATAGGTCCATTACCTACTTATTGATGAAAGTACAACCATATAGAGATTTCAAAAGTATGTGCATTATGTTTTGCCAATCAGGTGCCGGAGAACAGTGAAACAACAATGCAATGCCCGATACAAGGCTGCTGAAAAGCAATGCACAGATGGGGAATAGATGGACCAATGACATGACTGTCTGCTTACTTGCACTCCCACAAACCGTGTGTTGGCAGATACACACCAGGAGTGAAAAAAAAAAAATCAAAAAATGTAGACAAATTATAATGGGTTTTCTGTTTCATGATACTATACCCGAAAAGCGTGCATGATTAATAGAAATCAGCATACAGGACAGGTGAAGTTGTTCCACTATGACATGCAAAACACTGCGCACTGCTCCTATACACATCACTCAACATGCAAAACAGTATCACTTGACATGTACTGTCTGGTGTGGTTGTTGTTGAGGTTGTCACCAAGTAAACAAAACAAGAGCTACTCAGAACAACATATAAGGTATACATAACTTGTGACATGACGACTTACAATACCAGCATACAGTATATTGGCAGTGTTATGTACTGTGATGTAGCAAGTCCACCCAATTGTCCGTAGGAGGCATAGACAACTTAGTGAGTATGTGTGCTCCCAGAAATGAAGTGGCCATGATACACAATGGTAATTGACAGAGTGGAGAACAGAGTTCAGTTACTCCGAAAAGCATGCCCGTCACACAACGATACACTACACACTACATCACAACCCCATAGATAAGCACATTATGCAGGCAGTCAACTGCCAACACAAAGGTCTGATAGTGGTGCACAGCAGAATACAAGTAACACAACAGCACATGCAGATATTGACATTCTACAGCTTATCCCTGGACACACATAGGCAGTAATGGCAGTGTGTTCAACGACGAGTACTGTACAAGTATCATATCGCTGTGTGGCACACTTATATGATGTGTCAGGATTGCAGGTCAATGCAGGTTTTCATCTGAGCTCATAACAGCACTGTGATCTGCCAAAACAACAGTATACATGACACAGTATAATGAACAGTAACAATAATGTAGTTATACACTACAAAAGCGGTGTTCCCCAGAGTGTGACCAGGACTTGCATGATTGCCAGCCACGCTTACCTGTTGGGATCATCATCGTCTGCAGATGGCCCATTCATAAGTTCGAATTCTGCTTGAGTAGATTCAAGCACATCCTCATCCAGTCAGTTTGAAAGAAAGACAGACAGCATAGTGACACAAGGGGAGTTGTTGGCAGCATCCAAGCGGGCACGTGTTTGAGAGAAGGAATCAAAACATTACAAATGATGTATTAAAAAAGGAACAGTAATGAACGTCATCTAGAATAACATACATAGTTATTTGGAACATACAGTACCCATAGAAAACAGCAACACAAACACCACACACCCCACATAAACCACAACTATGATGTAGCTGGATGGCATTGAAATGGACCATGCAAAGCATGGTCAGTTTTAACAGTGGTACAGAATAAGACACATACAGTGATGCCAACATCACATATGTGCACATACATAAGAAAAGAACAGAAAGTGCATGCCATAACAACACCTTAGAAATATGGGAATTAAAAAAAAAAGCCATTCAGGGCTGGGGAAATCCATTGTTGTGGGCAGCTGAAATGAGAAAAGTTACTGTGGATGTGAACAGTTACCACAGAAAGCGTCTGACACAGAAAAAGCATTTGGTGGTATACCGACCTGCTGCCATGGGCAAGTCAAACCAAAAAGCCTTTTAGCGCTGTGGAGATATATAGGTAAATGTAATCACAATATTTGTAGATGCATGTTAGCCATTACATTGAAATAGCTTCCAGGATATAGGTAAACATTTGCACACCATGGCAGTTTACAACTTCACTGCACTGTGTCTCATCTCTGCAACTACTGTGAGTGTTCAGAGATTACACACTGCCTCCAGCCTAATCCCACAGGCTGGATATGGCTTGTCTGTGTTGTCCTGAAACAGCATCTTGACTGGAAGTGTCTGACGCTGCTGAGCACCTAATCTTTACTCTGAATCTCCCCTAAAGACCCACTCAAATAATCAACCCCTACTACCAACACCAACACCCGTCGCCCACTCACCCACCCAACGCTGACACAAAGACACACACACATACTCAAGACTCCCATCATAGACACCATCCAAGCGGTTTGACTAGGACAAAGGAGGTCATGGTGCTGGGTCAATAAAATTATTTTTCTTTTTTTTTAAAGCTGAATACATGTGGCCTGGTGCAATTTGCAGACAACGGTCGACTCAGTACTGGCACTTCTGAAAATGACAAAACTAAAAGAGTGAGTTACATGGCTAAGTCTGGGATGAGAGGCCAATGGCACCAGACCAGGCAGAGACCAATCGACAGGAACAACTGTGTGGTCTGGTGTCTTGATCTGGTGTGGGACAAGGAAAGTTGGAATGTGTGCTGGAATCCTGATCATGTGACCTTTGGCTTCAATGGTAACCACCTGATCAAGTGACTTACCTTGGCTGTCTGCAAGTCTTCTCTCAGTTGGGTCTTAATAACTGAATCATTTAATGCCCCAGATGTGCATTTTTTGTTTTACAAAGTGTGGGGTACCCTGAAAGTGCGGTGCCCAGGGCACTTGACCATGATGTCCCGCAAAGGAAGGCCCTGACTGCATGTCAGTAACAAAATGGCAGTGATGGTATTCAAACCAGCATCCCTGCAGACACAATAACAATGTTTTTTTTTTGGGGGGTGTGAATGCACACTGTTGCCATCTCAAAAACAGAAGTGATTTCATCTGCAAACAATTCAAGGAAAAAGTCCCGTGTGCTGGGTTCATCAAAAGATTTTTCCTTGAACATGAAAACCATGCATGCACAAAGTGGAGCTGGTGTCAAGACAAAATCAAACTATTGGCAAAATGAAAGAGTGATCACACTCACTTGTAATAATTGAACAATATGAAGTGCACAGAAGTCAAGCAAATTTGGTTGTTGTCAGCAAACTGCATTGACTTTTCTGCAGGTTATATTTTTGATGTATGAAACCAAAGTGTGACTTCTCTGTAACTGCTTATCAATAGTGTGGACAGCCAGCAACCATTTTCAGTCAGTTACAGGTGTTTTACAAGAGTCACAACTACAAGCAGACAGGGAATTTTAGGAGGGGGATATGAGAAAATACTTCTTTATAGAAAGAGTGATAGAATGGAGCTGGTCAATGTGCACATGTTGTCAAGTTTCAAGACTGGGATGGATATACACATGGGGCTACTGCAGATTACTGGGTGGGGAGATGTTGGTTCAGAAGGGGGTGGCAGGTTAGTCAGGCAGAAGTACGAGATGACTGATCTTGTACAGGCCTAGCTACTGCTTGACTGATGAGAGCCTAGCTAGGAAACAGGCAGACTGAATGGACCATGACTATTTTCTGTTAAGAAATACTGATGTGTGTAAGGAATGGTGCTACCAAACTAATTGCAAGTGCCAGAATACACACCCTCCACCATGGTAAATGAGATTAGGGAGCATTCTGCTTGCAGGTGCATCCCGGTTTTCACCAACACCCATGTCTCCCTTCTTTCCTCTGTCTGACAACCAACAGCGGGAATCCACAGGGCTATCACTATTATAGCAGATGAAATATAACAGCACCACTGCACAGTGTATGAAACTCAAAGCAATGAGGACAATGGGAAGACTGCATAACAAATACCATTCTCCTGGTGGATCAATTGCCCCTTCTTCAACATCACTGTTTTGTTCAGTGTCATTCATGAGGGCACCACATGTGTGGCTTGGAGCTGCAGGATCAAAGGAGTAAGGCTGAACTGGTGGTAAAACGTATATGGCATCCGATCCATGTGACTCCTCGTCTGAACAGGACATCCTGGAATCGATGTTGCTGTAAGTCTAAATGGGGACAAGCTAATAAAAAAAAGTTCAAACTGCATACGGAAAGGCAACAGCTACACCTAACACTCATGATATGGCTCAGAATGCAGAGAGATTGCATGGCAAGCTAAAATGATATCACGCGGCACACTACAGGTCAGAGGTCGTATTGAGAAGGGGAACTGTGAATACGGGCATCACTGAAATGTGCATCTTATAAAAACTGTTATTTTTAATAAATAAATGAACTTGGACCATAAAAATGGAGGGAACACACTAAGGGAAGCCATAGGGAGGCAATGAATGGCAGAAGGTAAGAAAATCATGAAACAGGGTGCATTTGATCTTTAAGCTATTTGTTTTCTCCATGGCTTGCTTGCTCTGACAAACAGGATGAAACTGACTAAAACTTGAATGTATTTACCACTGACAGCAGAGTGAGCACCCGTTTAACAGGTGTGATTAACATTATTAATGTCTGTGGAGCCCCTATCTGGAGGAAAAAAGTGCATACAACCATAATTTGGTGTTCATACAAGCACATTTTTTTTATTATTAAGTGTATAGAACTGGGATTGGGACATGACATGCCATTTTGTGCATATAACTGAAATGTGCATACAGCTGATCTGCATACAAGTGAAATGTACTGTATATTAAACAATGTTGGCCCCATGACAGAACCCTGTGTGACTCAACTGGTTACTTGTTTCTACAGTATGTGTCTAGATTACAGTACCGTTGATAATATTCCCTTTTTCCTGCTCTGCAACCAGTTTTCTAATGAATTGCATTACATGACTATTTATGCCAAGGTTCTCCATTTTATGAACTACAGTAGACTCCTATATGACAGCGTGTTGAAGATTTTGCTAAAGTCCAGTTACACAACATCTATGGGGTTCATCTTATCAAGTTCCAAGGTGATAATATAAAAAATGCAATAAGGTTGATGTGACCTGATTCATTTTGTAGGTATCATTCTGAGCCACCAACTCTACGTTGTTTTTCTGTAAGTGTTTCTTGATTTTCATCAAGCATCTTTCCTGGTACTGATGATATGCTGGCTGAACATTAGTTCTCATGCTCAGCTCTGGAGTATTTTTTTATTACTGGTGCCATGTGTGATGCCCTCCAGTCATCGGGAAAATATGCCATCCTTAATGGCTCACTGAATATTATTGCCATTTAGACAGATTTAGATGGTTCCTCAAATGGTTCCTTCAGGATGTGTGGACGCATTCCATCAGATCCCTTTACCTTGTTAAAAGGACACTGTTACCCTTTTTTGCATCATATTATTTCTTGTTAAAACCCCACATTCTCTGATTGTTTACTGTACTTCTCTAAAATTAATTGATGTTGCTGGTTGTTTTATCTGTTTACCCTTCTGGAACTAAAATGCATGCTAGTGATGTAATTATGTACAGCTTTGTTTTGTTTCAAATCCTTGATCTACTCTTACTGCATACTTACTGAATATTAGGCCCCTCCCCAAACAGTGCAGAAGCTCATAGTACAGTAGTCTCCTCTTCTCCCACTGCATCATGAGTCGCTAGATGGTGTTGGGTGTTCCTATGTCCAGTAATGTAAACAAACTTATTTCTATGTGATACCACCAGTATGGTCGACAGACTGTTTTTAATATTTTAAATGAAAAAAGGAGTCAGAATCAAACTACCAATGACATCAGCAGTCTCTACAGAATGGTAACAATCACAAAATGTGTTTGTTTTTTTAACTGGGGACACACCTAGGCCACCTTCTGCATTTACATACAGTATTTAGAAGTTAAATGTTTTATTTTTCACATTAAAACACACAAAGGCAGATAGTGTTTGTGTTCAAGTCTTTAAATCAAGAGCATACTTTTAAGGAAATTAATTCTTTTGAAGAAGATTCACTGTCATAAAACGTATACATACACCAAGTCATTCAATTCATTTGGACTAACATCTATTTTTAGCAATGTACTGTATATGAAATTGTCTAATAGATTGGGAACAATGTATTTCTTTTAAAAAATCCCTACTGCATAAATAAAAAAAAATACATATATATCAATGCCGAATGTTTGTTGCATTCCGTTGTACTGGGTCCTGCTTGTACACATTTTTAATATATATCTTCCCAAAATAGACCAGATGAGATGCAATATGTCATTTACAATGGTGTCCTGATTTTATGCAAGCAGTAATACCCGACAGGGTGGGCAGTATTGGGCAATACCGGACTGCCCAGGAGTGTAATGAGGCCTGACGCCGCAGGCGGAGGGCCTTATAACCCCTGGAAGGTCCGGTATTGCCCATACCGGCCACCCTGGAGGGTATTATTGTGCTTAGAAAATTAGCACTGTATTTTAGATGCTGAAATAAACAAGTCTGCACGGTAAAACTTTTACTATCTTGAGTATTTTATTTGTATTGTTAAAAAAATAGTTCCTCCGCCTGCTTTTTTTGAAATTTTTGAACTAAGTTGTTGGTTGTCATGGCTACCTCCTGACACAGAAAAAAAAAACCTTTTTTGTCCCAATTTTTATTTCTGTTTGCAGCCTGCTTCTTTTTCTTTACTTGCTGTTTAGTAAAGTGGTTGACTTGGGGAGATGAGCCATTACCACGGGCGTCCGTATGCCCCCCCGCCTGCCTGCCTCCTGCATACAGGGTTTGCATTTGAAAGTATTTTTTTTTTGTCCGTTTTCCTTTTTAGTGTTTGCAGCCTGTTTCTTTTTGTTTTTGTCTTCTTTACTGTAGTGGTGGAGCTGTTACCTCTGGGAAATCAGCCGATACGTCGGGCGTACGTAAAACCAGAAGTACATCACAAAGTGACACCACAGAATATTTTTTTTTTATTTCACTAAGTACAGGCAAGTTTTGCCTTTTTTAATTCATTTGTTTGCAGGTGGTGGGTGTTGTATGTGAGCGGGGATTAGCAGTAGCAGCGACGAGGGGAACTTCAACACTACACCGAGCGGGACTTGACCGAGTGGAACTTCAACAACAGGACTTTCAGCATTGACCGGACCTCAGAGCTGCGAGACTGGACTTAAAATGAACAAAGTTTGCCTTGGAGCAGTGCGACCGGACTGCAGAGACTTACTTGTGCAGTGGAGATACCTGGTAGCACAAGGTATGAGGGGCAGCAGAAATAAAGGGTTTTTGTGAGGTTTTCTTCTGCATTTATGAGCATGGGTACAGAGATGGGGTGCTGACATGAATCTCTCTTGGCGAGACAAAAAAACATGGTGGACATTTGAAAACAAATGAGGGGGTTTTAGCCACTTAGAGGCCAGGCTGGGCAACAAGATTCTGGTAATGGGGTTGGCTGGGCTGGTAGTTTAATAGCCGGGCATCTATTGTCTGATAGATGCCCAGCGAGAGAAGTCCCTCAGCCAATCAGAAGGCTGAAATAGGTTTACCCATTTTCTAAACAGTTTTATACTGCTTTTTCCCAGGACAGTTGATGTGAGATGGGATATCTCATTTTTAGTTTGATCCTGCTTTTACATTTTTTTTTGTAGGACAGATCATCTTATCTGCAACATTTCCTTTTCAGTGGGGTTCTACTGTGGGGTCCTGTTTTTACACAGTTCTGCAATATATTTATCCAGAATAACCCACCTCAGATGTAGTATCTCACTTTCAATAGGGTCCTGCTTTGATACGTTTTGTACTGTATTTACCCAAGACAGAACAGCTCAGATTTTATCTTGTTTTTATTGGGATCATGCTTTTCCCATTTTTATGTTTGCTTGCACACATGTGCAAGAAACATAGTGCTACCATATGAGTTTTTGTAGGTGTGGCACCTCCGCATGCAATGCCCTGATCTTTTTTGCAGGTGCAGTCGCACCGCACCAATGAATGTCCGAGCTGTCTATGACAGCATTTCAGATGCAGTGGCATACAGTTGAAAGAAAAAGACCGCTACAATCAGTGGTGGTAATGTGTTGGCAATTTGCATACTGCCATCCATCAGTGGTATGCAAATTGCTTACAAGCACCACCGTTGATTGTAGCTGTCAAACTGTACACCACTGCATCTCCCACCACCCATTTGTTGTGTGCCAAGGGGGTGCCCAATCCCCCTTAGCTTATGCACACTCCCCCCCATGCACAGTGTATGTCCGGCAGGGGTGCCCAATCTCCATCGGCTCCAGTGCCCCCAAAAAAATAAATTTCCAGGTGCTACACTAGGAACCCACCCCAGTGTGGCAAAAGTCCAGTGTCCTCATGTGCTCCCCCCTATGGCCAAGGGGGTGCCCAATACCCCATTGACTGCACTGTCTCCCCAAACAAACTTCCAAGTGCCACGCTCAGAGCCCACCCCAGCGTGGCAAAGGTTCCCTGCCATCTTATGTGCTCCCCTCACACACTGTATAGCCAATGGGGGTGCCCAACCTCGATGGCTCCACTACCCCCCAAACAAACTCCAGGTGCCAGGCTGGGAGCCCACCCAGCGTGGCAAAGGTCCCACATCATCTTTGTTAAAAAATAACAAAAACCCTGTAACAAAAGAAAATGGTCCCTCATTGACTCTCTTCCCCCCCCTCACCCAACCTGCGCCCACCCTCTGCATACCCCACCTCTCCACACCCCCCTCACCCCATACTTACCTCCTGAGGTTGGTGCGACGATCTTCGTTTGACCGGGAACACGTCTACAATCTTCAAAGCCAACCACGAACTGAAGAAATCCCAGTACGCTGTAGAATGACATAAATAGGGTGTTTCAACTCTGGTGCATATCTCGGTCATTTTTTAAAAATTTTGCACCAAATTTTCAACATGGGGTTCTTGGGGCTGCATCTCATGAATTCAGTGACTGCCATCTGGTTATTTGGTCCCAAGAGATGATTTTGTGGTCACTGCAAGGAATCACCTTTTGGGACTGATTAACAAAATGACAGTGTCACAGTTCATGAGATAGGCCGATAAAAACCCTATGTTGAAAATTTGGTTAAAAAATTTCCAAAAATGACTGTTTTACGAGCGTGCATTGCACAATTCCTATGCATGCTCGTAACTTCACAGATTTGTAATATTTTCCTTACAGATTTTCAACATTGCCATTTTTTCACACCCCCTTATGAACAGTAAAGCAGCCATTTTTCTTATCCTGGCTGAAATGTGTTTTCGCACTTCAGGTGCAGAATACCCCAGTCACTGCAGGAAATCAGTGTTCTGGACAGATTCAGAAAATCACAGTAACACTGTTCATGAGTGGAGGTCCCAAAATGCCTATATTGAAAATCTGGTACAAAAAATCTCCAAAATAATTGCATTATGGTTGCCCATTGCAGAGTTTCTACGCACACTCGTGACTTCACCAGTTTTTTATATTTTCACTCCAGATTTTCAACATTACCATTTTTTACACCACCTCATGAACAGTACAACTGTCATTTTTCACACTGTGTTCAAAATGTGTTTTTGCACCTGTGCAGCCAAATGGTGCAGGCACTATGCAAAATCACCTTTAGGCTAACAAACTGATAGTGTCAATGTTCATGCAGTGAGATCACAAAAAGCCCATGTTGAAAACTTGGAGTAAAAATAGCAAGAAACGCCAAGGGCATTAGGGTTTCTGACCTTAACACCCTACCCTGTAGGGAATGACAGGCATCAGGAGTGTGACTTGGGATTTTTGACAGTAATGCTCATGCCATTCCACCTCCACCCCCACCCCGCAGCCAGTGCCTGGCATCGAGGTGCACCTTGGACTTTTTGGCCCCACAGTTCACACCATTCTCCTATACTGCACCCATTTCAGAGTATTTCCTTATGGAATAAGGTGACTGTAAAGCTGGAACACCCCAAGGCACACCTCAACACTTGTCAGTGTCTGCAGGGTAGGGTGAGGTGAAATGTTGTGACCGTTTTGGGTGACGATCCAAAGGCACACCCCAATGCCTGTCCATCTCTGCAGGGCGGGGGTGGAGTTGGCATCAATTCAGTGCATCACTGCCATTTCAGACTACATCTGTCTAACTCCTGCACTTCACTGCTAATGCCAGCAAGCAAACATTCGGCATTGACAAATGCTTGTTTACATTGTATTTGCCTAGGATAACACAGTCAAGATGCAATATCTCGTTTTCTATGGGGCTTTGTTTTTACCCACTTTTATTATGTATTTATCCAGACATGCACAGCTGAAAGACAGGTTACATTTTCAGTGGGGCACACCTTTTACAATGCATCTTTCCCAGGATACAGCAGCGCAGATGAACAGTTCAACATGAGTTCTGCTGTACTGGGGTCCTGCATTTACATATTTTTACTATACATTTACCCTGGATACACCAGATGAGATGCAATATCTCATATTCTGTAGTGTTCTGCTTTTACACATTTTTAGATTGTATATTTACCCAGGATAGGTCAACTGAGAGGCAATGGGCTCTGTCCTTAAAGGGGGCTTAGATTGGTGCAAGCTGCAGCAAACAGCAGGTTGTGCTGATGCCCTGTGCACCAGGGATCCTGTACCAGAGTCTGGCACAGGAGGGGTCATGATGTATAAGTACTTACACTTGTGGCATCCCCTCTCATGTGACAAACACATAGCACAAGGGAGGGGTTTGCAGCAGGATCCTGTGGCAAAGGCAAGCTGTTCCTCATCCCCAATCCCTGGGTCAAATAAATAAAAATCCCTTCCCTGGAGGTCTAGTGGTCCCCCTTCCCAAGGTCCCCAAGGTCTCTGTATTCATATTATAAAAATATTCCCCCTTCCCTGGTGGTATAGTGGCCACCTCCCTGATCCCAGATGTTCTTGTATTCATATTTTTCAAATTACCCCCTTCACTGGTGGTATAGTGGCCCCCCTCCAATCCCTGATGTCCCTGTATTCATAGTATTAGTATTACTCACTTCCCTGGTGGTATAGTGGCCCCCGTCCCCAATTACTGATGTCCCTGTATTTCTAGTATTAATATTATCTCCTTCCCTGGTGGTATAGTGGTCCCCCTCCCTGATCCCCAATGTCCCCATATTCTTATTTTTATAATTACCCCATTCCCTGGATGTCTAGTGGACCCCCAACCCAATAGGGAGAGTGGCCTCCCCACCCCCCTAACTGAAACACAAGTCAGATACCAGCACAGCCCACCTCTCACCACTGTAGGTGGCTGCCAACTGAACTGTCACCGAGCACCTACTGTATAGTGTACACACTCACTAGTTAATCAGTGAGTGCATACACTATACAGTAGATGTTTACTGACAGTTCAGTCAGTGGCCACCACAGAGGTGGGCTGTCATTCAATGAGTGAGTACGTGTATACAGTATGCACTCACTGAGAGCTCAGTTGGTGGCCAGCCATGGTGGATAGAGGAGGGCTGTGCTGGTAACCAGCTCATGGATTGGATGGGAGAAAGCTGTGTGGCAAGGCCCTTCCTGCAGGGCTGAGGGGGTGGAGTACACTAAACAACCAGGGAAGAGATGGGACAACCAGGGAAGAGATGGGATGGGGATGGGGGGGTTACACTGGACACTAGGGTATAGGATGGCAACATCAGTTGGGTGATCGGGTGGTGTGAGGGATCACTGGACACTAGGGAAATGGTTGATATATTTCAGGTGAGTGATCGAGTGTTGGTAGGGACCACTGGATACCAAGTAAATGATTGTTATATTTCGGGTGGGTAATTGGGTGTGGGGAAGGACCACTGGAAATCAGGTAAATGTTTTTCTTTTATTTTGGGTGGGTGATTGGGTGGGGTGAGGGACCACTGGAAACCAGGGACAACTTATATTTGTAATATTGGGTGGTGATTGGCTTTCACAGTGGGGTTAAACCCCTACAACCTACCACTAGGGAAATAATTTTTTTATATCGAGCAGTGACTGGTGATCAGAAGATGGGGAACAATACCACTAGGGAAATATTATTTGTCAATTGGGCCAGCAATTGGCAAGGGAGGAAGACCACTAGACCACCAGGGACTATTCTTTTTTCATTGGGCGGTGATCATCGATCATGGGGGGGGGATGGTCCACTAGCACCAGGGACTAGTCTTTTCTTCTACTTGGGCCGTTAATCAGCAGGAGGGGCATGTTAAACTCTGTTATTGTCCATGTAAATGAGCTTATAATGAGCATGCAGAATGCCACCTAGCACCTTGCATGCCCAATGGGATCATTTGTATGTCTGCTTTTGTGAATATCAAATAGCACACCTGCACTGTTCATTGCATGGCCATTCTCCGGGATTGAAATGGTGCTAGTGGGGTTAGAGGTTGTGGTAATAGGGTTACCACTGACTAGACCTAGCCCTATTCAGTCGGAAAGTGTGATACACTGTGAATAGTATTTTTTAACACCTGGGCAATCTCAAAGTGAAATGCAAAATTTTGCATTGCCTTGTGATTTTTTTGTGAATTTAGCTACTGAACTTTTATGAAAAGGTTAGAATACAGCTTGATATAAATGAACTTTGTAGTGTGATTTTCCTAGACTTAAGCAAGGAGTTTGATTTTGTCCCACACAGGGCAATCATTACGAAATGAAAACACACTCAAAATTACATAAAATACATTAACTAGATATCCAGTTGGCTAGAGAACAGAACATAGAAAGCTGTGATAAATGGTCACCACTCCAGTAGTAGGTATGTATCCAGCAGAATCCCACAGGGTTCATTTCTGAGTCCAGTGATCTTTCAAATTTTCATTTTTGATTAAACTAAACAACTAGAATGCTGGCCAGCTAAATATGCTGATGACTCCAAAAGAGGGAGACCATGCAGCACCACAAAACAAATACCAAACTTGCAAGATGACATAAACCACGTATCAGAGTGGGCAGAGGTTTGGAAGTGTGTTTTAACAAAGAAAAATACAAAGTAATGCAACTGGGCAAAAATAACAAACTATACACTTGTTTCCTTATTCATTAAAGTTTATTAATTACTATCACTGTGAGGGATCTGCTTATAACAGTAACAAATGATTTATGCTACACCAGACAAACTAATGTAGCAATTACTAAGGCAAACAGAATTATGTGATCTATCATAGAAACATTAGATCGAAGAATAGCACTGTGATTACTCCTCTATACAGAGCCTACATGTGTCCTCATTTGGATTAGACATCACAGTATGGGGTCCTTACAAAAATAATGATATTATCCAGCTGCAGTGGGTACAAAGGAAAATAACTAAACAGAATTTAGACCTTGAAGACATGGCTTATCCAAAAGACTTGAACACTTAAATCGTATGCAATAGAGACATAGCGGCTCAGAGGGGACTTACTTTTAATGCACAGCATTATTCAAAGATACATATATGATGTGAAAGTTAGGATTAGAATTTAAACAAATAAACAAGAATACTTGAGGAAATCCCCTGCAACTTTTAGGCCTGAGGTTTAGGACTGTTAAACAAAAATGCTTGTATACACAGCAGATAGTAAACCTTTGTAATTATTTTCCACTTGACATCATTATAAGCAAGTCAAAAGTGGAATTCAAAAACAAACTCTACAAATACATTCTATCCAGGAAGGTATTGAGTTATTATGGGTGACTGTATTGAGCAGTAATGGGCTGTTGCCTTTTGCTCTATGTAAACCTTAATATGAACCTTAGCATAAAGTTCTGTGGCCTGATATTCAAAACTTTGTCTGGGCACAACACCAATGGGCAATATTGAAAAGCCCAGTTAGCACGGAAAAATACTGTTTGAGCCCGGGCAAAAGCCAAAGCAGGCGCAATGAAAATGAAGGGGCAGGGACCTGAATATTGGTGCAGTCCAGTATTCAGAGTATGTGTACCACACAAGGTCATTTTGCCCAGTCCCCTTGTATGGCACAGATTCTGCTGTTCCAAACCTTGACTTACCACCGTCAAACCCTAGCAGTTGGTGGAGGAAGTGTGGTGCCCCCCAAACACAGTAATCCCTGGTGTCTAGTTGTCACCCTCTTGCCAATAGCCAGCCTAATATAAATACAAGCCCGATATTAGGGAAATGTGGCATTAGGGTTTCTAGCACTAATCCCCCCTCCCATCAACAAAAGGATCAGTCATTAGGGTTTCGGGTCTCTAGAGTCTTAGCAAATCAGTGGTGGTGTCTTGCTTGGGATTGTCAATCCTAATACCCACTCTTCTTCCCCAGCCCATAGCCTCCTGTGCAAAGTGCAAGGTACAGCTCAAAGCCAGTGTCTCACAGTGATACATTCTTCAAAGGTAGAGAAGTATGTCTTGGATTCAACTTGATTAGAAGGAGCTTCAATGTGTGCGGGTACAAGCTAGGCAGTGCTAGACTGATGCATCACCCCTGCTGAGAGCACACCTTATGGTAGCTGGCGTTATCTCTAAAATTCTACTTTGCTTGGCAGTTTGTCAAACTGAGCAGTTTTGAATCCGTCTTTTGCAGTACGGAGCATACCATGTTTGTCAGCTCTAAATAAAAACATTTACTTACTAATCTGGTCACGGAACTGGCTGACTGCCTACTGTGGCTGGAAAAATCTCCATCAGGGCCTTATGGCAAATTCATTTGATTCAGTTTGACCTCAGCTCCTCATGAAATGTTGTGGCACAAAGTTGGAGGATTAACAAAGAAGTAAACAGGAGGAGCGGCAGAGTGCAAAACATTCAAAACAGGCTGCATACAAAGTGGAAAAGATGCCTCAATCTACAGTTCAGTTGCCTACCTGTGTTCTCATGGGCATGTATGAGGTGAATTCGAAAAAGATCATTTGTTTGTAATATGTTTTGACTCTTGTTTTTGGAATGGACATAAATGCTGAACACCAAATTACTTTTTTACCTGGACTGGTTCTTTAGTTTTCTAAAGGCCAGTCAGGCTGCTTTGGCAGTTTCGCTGTCTTGTGCACCAGTTGTCCCTGGAATAAATGTGCTTTTTCTGCAAACAGGATGGAAAAAACAGGTTGTGTGCTAAGGCTCTTTGGAACAAACTTTATCTAACTTAACTTTATGTTGAAAGAAGAGCAAGATCAAGGAAATAACAGACTAAGCAAACTTTTCCAAAGCTCCAGCACAAGACCAATTATGTCGCCAAGCATTAATGAAAAAGAAACTGGCAAATTAACTAAAGATTAAATAAAGGAACCAAATCAAAAAAGGTTAAAACAATTACAGCTCCCTTTTAAAAATTGCTGCAGTTTAACAGGGTCCTTAGTTGCCAAAATGGCTCCTAAAGCTGATGCAGATAAAAAAAAGAGAAATAGGGGAGGCAAACAGTCGCTACAGCTATTACAAACAAAACTTTACAAATGAGCCAAGAGCTAAACAAAACATCAGATAACCCTAATCTACAGCAAGAGGATAAAATAGCCAGGACCTCAAAAGAGCCAAATGAAACAGATGATAATTGCAATACTAAGGGCCCTGACCAAGAGATGTCTAATGACTGACCTCGTAACTGGGCAAAATAAATCATTTGCAACTTTCAAGCTTTTCAATCATCCCTGCATAAACTGTAGAAGTTACCAACAGCTATTTTAAAGAATCATTCTCTAGTACTGATGTCAAACTAGAGTAATGAATAAAAATAATAAATAAGCTAGAATATCGCCAGTCACAGTTAGAAGACTCAATGGGTCAGATATTCAAAACTTTGCCCCAAGCCTCAAGTAGCACTGTCTGGCATGCAAACATTGCCCAGCCCAAATTGCCCGCTATATTCAAATAGAATAGCCCAGTGCTAACCTTGCTGAATATAGTATGCAAGGGAAGCCGGGCAAACTGGTCTGAGAGTGCAGGGCAAACATAACCCAGGAATAAGACAGCACTGAATATAGCAACAGGGAAGTGCACACTGCAACTGCAGCCCAGTACACCCTGGAGCAAGCCAGTGTTACAGGTGGAGAACATTGTGTGTGAATGCACAGAGCAGACCCACAACACCTGCAAACAACAATGCAAGCCACACACTGCAGTACTGTGCTATGCTGATGTGTAGTTTGGCCGAGCTAACCTGAATGCACAGTACTAACACATTAGCCCAGGGCAAACTGGATAGCCTGGGGCAAACGGGAGCCATATTTAAAGCTCCCATGCAAATTAGCCTACTTAGATAATCTGTGGGCAAACACGTACATATGCATCTCATTAACCACTGCTTAGCATACATTACCATGCAGTTTGCCCGGTGCTACTGCATGGAGCAGACAGCTCCTCCGTTTGGTCAGAATGGAAGTACAGGCTGGATGCAACAGGCCAAGGCATGCCCACAGCATCCACTGTTGGTTAGCATGGAAATACAAGCTGGATGCTGCAGGATCTGGGTGCTGGCAGGCACAAGCGGTGCATACATCTGACCCCTGCAGCACTACAAGCAGTCCAGAACAGTGTATAGAGACATATCCTGCAACATACAGATATACAGTAGATATGCATCCATGTATATATCTGGGTACATATGTTCATATATATAGATATATACAGATTTAGATATATATATACAGTATATATATATATATATATATATATATATATATATATATAAAGACAAAGAACCTCTAAAGAAACACTGAGGCAAGGTTACCCCAAAGGGCATTTGGCTGGGAAGCCAAGTTTCAAGAAAATACAAAATCACACATGCCCACACAATGCAAAGCATCATGGGCTGCATATGCAAATCACCACAGAATGTTATGCTGGTTCAACTTTAAGCAGAATTGCATGGTGCCAAAAGGCCTCTCACACAGTTTGCAAAAGGTGCTAACAGATGACACAGACACGTGTTTCGTCCTACCAGGACCGTGCAATTCTGCCTGGGTCCAAACGTGCACTGGATGACAGCCCCCCCATGACAACAGTGGCACCCCACAGCAGTGGTGGGTGCATTAACAGTGGGGTGAGACACGACTGCATGGAACAGGCATGTGGCAGGGGGGGATGTAGGCCGTAGGCACACTAGGCTCCATAACAGCACATTACTGTAGGGGACTGGGAAGGCTGGGTGGGCTCTGCAGTCCATCTGTGCCATCATGGCTCTGTACCTTTAGGTACCCCATCGTGATACCTGACCACCAGAGCAGCCCTGCAATAATAGTGATCCCTGGTGGTTCAGTGCCCCATCGAGATTCTCGACTCAGCATATTCGGATCTTCTGTTCCCCAGACGAGAAACTTCGGTAGTTCAGTGCCCCAAGCGTCTTGACTCCCATGCCCTCGCAGACAGGCATTTCTGAGGGAATTAGTTCCCCACCCGACAATGATCGCTTTCTCCCAACAACGCTTGTCGATCGTTGGCGAGTCATCATTCTCCTCTCGTCACTCATGGCTAGCGACGAAGAGGAATGCATGCACTGTACTGTAATGATTGCAGTATAGCACATTCATCCCTCAGTCGGTGGATGGCCGTGGTGTTGAGAGGAGGGCTGAGCCAGTCGCCGACTCCATTCGTGGGTGGTTGTTGGGAGGAGTGGAGGTTGTCACTGCTGGGTGGAGGAACACTAAACCACCATGGAAATGGTTGCATTCCATGGGGCACAGGGTTGGGATACATGCTTTGTGGGGGGGGACACTAGATCACCAGGAGACTGTAGTATACAGGAACAGGGTCAGGATACGTGGCTTGGGGGGACACTAGACTTCTGGGGGACTATATTATGTGGGGAACGTGGTCAGGATACGTGCTTGGGGGGACACTAGACTACCAGGGTGATGTGTCTATTCTACTGCTGGGGGTTGGGGATTGTGATGAGGGGGACCACTAGTACATCAGGGATTCACTGTGCTGTTGCTGGACACTGAGATCAGTTTCGTGATGGGGGTTTTGGGCACCACCGCAATTAGCACTGCATTTAAAGCAGCTTTTTCCTGGCGGTAACTAGCATCGTGCTACAGGTCACAGTAATGCCTGTAGCGTGGTGCTATGCTTTTGAATATGCCAGTGTGCTGGCATTCAGGGCCCCCTCCCCCCTGTCCCTCCCCTGCATACATTATGGTTAGCATTGGCGCTAACACCTAGTGCCAGCGCTAACTGTACTTTTCAATATTGCAGTCAGGCACAAAGTTGGCTTTGCGTCCGGCACTGGGCTTTGAATATCTGGCCCAATGAGTCCACTGCCCAACGAAATAAAGTTATTGCAGCAGCAACAAATTTCATTACAAACAAAGCTAGATCACCAGGAAAATATTGCAAGATGGTAGAATATATTTTTGGACTGCAGCAGGAAAGGGAAAAAGAAACTTCACTTAAGATAATGCTAGAAATATTTTCTCTGCTATTAAGATAAAAAAAAATGACATCCCTTCTATTGATAGAATCCACTGGCTGGATCAGATAAATAAAAATGGAGGTTGTGGGGCAAGACAAACAATTTTAAAGATGCTAACATCAGAAGAGAAGGACAGGGGATGAGAACCTAAAGTTACGAAGAGCAGAAAGAAGCAAGGGGTGATCAACAAGATCAAAGGCCTTAGTAAGGTCAATGAAAACAGCCCCAGTGAGTCATCCAGAATCTTTATTAGAAAGTATATACAGCCTAAGTTTGAGAAGAGCAGTTGACGTACTATGATTTTTTTCTGAAACCATGCTGGGTCTCAGAGAAAAGAGTGAATATTGTGAGGTAGTCAATTGTTTGGGTGGCGACAAGTTTCTCCAGTATTTTGCTCAGTACCAAGAGAATGGCTGTAGGCCTGAAGTTAGTAACCTACTTCAGGTCACCTTTTTTGAATACAGGTGTTATACGAGCAATTTTCCAGAGGTCAGGAACTACACCAGAAGAGAGAGATAGTGTGTAGATTTTTGCCAGTGAAGAGGCAATGAGAAGAGCAGCAAGCTTCAGAAGTCAAGATTCTAGGGAATCAGACCCAGAGCTAGTGTTGTCAGAGATGAATTTTAGGAGTTTCAGGACTTCCGATCTAAATATGGCCTGAAAGTGGAAAGGTGGTGCATAGGGAAGGCCATTAGATAGAGCAGCAAGGGTGTCTGGCTGGCTTGAAAGTAGGAGCTGAGAGTGTGTTGCAATAGGTAGGAAGGAAGAAGTATATTGGGACAGATCAGAGAACATACGGTTGAAGGCATTAGCTATGGTGTTAGAGTCATTACAATGAGCTTCATTTAATATAATATCCGTAAACACTTTTGAGTTACTAAGATTTTTGTTTTGCAAGGAGTGTAAATATGAATGCTTGGCACTGCAGAGCTTGCTTTTGCATGAGTTGCACAGTTGCCTTAAAGTTTGCCAGTCAGAGGGGTTACCAATCTTCTTGAAGATTGTCCAGGCCGTGTCCCAATACACCATTAGATGTCTTAAGTCTTTAGTAAGCCATGGAAATTTATGACCTTTGGATCTCCATCTTGTGTGGGAAGCATGAAGGTTAATTATTGAGTTTAGTGTATTAACAAAGTAATCCAGAGCCTGGTCCACATCTGGCAAAGCTATGATTGGATGCCAGTCAGCAGAAGCAAGGGACACCAGGAAGGCTGATGGGTCGAAGCGAGACATGTTTCTGTATTCTGTGATTTTGGGTGGAGGGTTCGGGCTTCTGTTACTCCAGGAGCAGACGATAGGGGAGTGGTCACTTAGGCAGTCAGAGGGCACTTCTGCAGACTGTATCCTGTGAGAGCAATTGGAAACAAACCAATCAAGTAGAGAGTGGTTCCCTGATTTGGTATTCAGTCTAGTGGGCTCAGATATGTGTTGGGTAAGGTTGGAGTCAGCTAAAACTGAGTGAGCTTTTTTTTTGGACTAACCAGTCAATATTGAAATCTCCACAGAGGATGAGATTGTGACTTGGGAGATTACAGAGGGAGGCTATAAAGGAGGGGAGTATGTTGTAAGCATCCTTCAGAGGAAGATAGATACATTTCATAAGTTTCATAAATTGATTTAAGCTGTGGGACTTACGACCATAATACTCGCCATTGATTTTTGTAAAAAGATAGTAGTTTTATCACATAGAAAGTTGTCTAATCTAGTTTTAAATGTGTCCATGTTAGTGCTCTCCACCACATTTATTGGTAGGCTAGTCCATGCTGTCACCACCCTAACTGTATACCAATGTGTCCTTAGGTTTGTATTCCACTTTGGCAAATTAAGTTGCATACTGAGCTTTCTTGCGCTAGTCCAACCAGGTTTATAGGATAGTTTAAGATCTACTCTTAGTGCAGTATTTTTATATATTCTAAACATCATGCATAGATCTCCCCTTAGTCTTCTATAATGTAATGAGTACAGTTTAAGTTTAGTTAATCTCTCCTCATAGGATACATTTTTCAGTCCAGTCACTGATTTGGTAACCCTGCATTGTACGCTCTCAACTTTAACAATATCCTCCCTTTTATGGGGAGATCACACTTGCACACAATATTCCCGGTGTGGTCTTACCAGGGCATGATACAATGGCATAATAACATTCTCATTTCTGCTAGAAATGTGTCTCAGTATGCAGTTTAGGTTTTGGTTTGCTCTTTTAACCTGTTGTTTGCAGTGTGCACTAAAGTTTAAGTCAGTGGAAAGTTTTATACCCAAATCGTTCTCCTCGCATGATGATACAAGACTGTTGTCCCCAATATAATACTTGTATTTATTATTATTCTGGCCCAGGTGCATGATTTTACATTTAGAGATGTTGAGTTCTGATTTACTAGATATAGTCCACTCATAGATTTTGTTTATGGCCTGCTGTGGAGAAAGGACCTTAATTGTAGTAGTAACAGTTAAACCTAGTCTGCAATCATCTGTGAACTTAGAAATCCTTATATAAGGATTACCAAGTTGCAAAGTTGAAATGTAGATATTTAAAAGATAGGGTCCCAATACCGAACCCTGAGGCACACCGCTGGAAACTGCCAACCAATCTGACATCAGTCCCTTAACTACCACTCTCTGCTTCCTCCCAGTCAACCAATCAGCTATTCATTTTATGATGTTGCTGTCTATTCCCACCCTAATCAATAAATGTATTAATTCCTCATGAGGTAACTTGTCGAATGCTTTGGCAAAGTCCATAAAAACTACATCCACTGCGTTACCCTTATCCAACTCAGTATTAACATTTTCATAGAAGGATAACAAGTTAGTCTGACATGATCTAGATTTGATAAAACCGTGTTGTATGGGGTCAGACAAATTATTTGCTGCTATATAATCAACTATGACATCCTTTGAAATCCCCTCCATAACTTTACCCATTAATGATGTCAGACTAATGGGCCTGAAATTGGCTGGCTCAGAACTTTATCCCTTTTTGTGGAGAGGGACTACCAAAGCATTCATCCAAGCCTGAGGGACTTCACCTCTATCCAGAGATGTTTGATATAAAAAGCTGAGTGGTGCTGCTAAAGGGTCGGCCAGTTCTTGAAGTATTCTAGGGTGAATGTTATCGGGACTTGGAGATTTGTTAATGTCTAATTTTTTTAGTCTGCTCCTAACTACTTCAGGTGTTATTTTGACATTTTCCAGTAAAGATACTAGTTTATCAGAAATAGAATGTGTATTTCCGGGATTGAAGACTGAACAAAAATAGTTATTTTGAATATTTACTGTCTCTTCCTCGTTAACCAATTCACCATTTGAATCTTTAAAAGGTCCTATTGTTAGAGAATGGTTCTTCATATTGTTAATATAAGAAAAAAAAATTTTTTGTTATCCTTTATCTTATTGGCCAAAGTAATCTCCTGCTGAGCTTTCACTCTTTTTATATTTAGCTTAACCAATTTAGCGCAGTTATTGTATGCTAGATAGTTCTTATGGGTCTTTTCCCTCAAATATTTTTTGAATAATCTAGCTTTGCTGTTGATTAAATGTTTAATTTGTTTATTTAGCCAGCTTGGAATGGATTGTTTGCCTCTCATATGTTTAATTTTATATGTTGGAATATACAAGGTAATACATTATTAAACTTATTAAGAAGTGTAATCCACATGACCTCAGTACTTTTTCCATTAAAAGCCTTAGTCCAATCCCACAATGCCAGATCTTGCCTAAATTGGGAGAAGTTTGCTTTGGCCAGGTTTAATTTAGATGCTCCTATGGATTTAAAGAATAGATCTAAATTATGAATTAACTCCGTCCCCACTAATGTAAATAGAACCTTGAAATGATCGCTGTTACCCAAAGGGGGGAGAATCTGTACCCCATTTCTTGAGTCACCCATATTGGTTAATACGAGATCCAGGATTTTATTTCATCTTGTGTTTCCATGTACCATTTGTACCAAACCCTGCTGATGAAATGCATCCAAACAAAGTTGTTCAGTTGTATTGTCTGCCTTTGTTAACTTCCAGTCTATGTTAGGGAGATTAAAATCTCCCAGCACTATTAAGGTGTCTGCTGGATTTAAGCTATTGAGTAAATCCAAAAAGATAACATCCTTATCTGATGTATTAGATGGCGGTCTATAAAAGAGCCCAATTATAATCTTGGGGCCACTTGATAGTATTAACTTAATCCAAATGGTTTCTAAATTGAGGTCATCATAAGGTAACTGAATACTGTTTATGGAGTTGTGAACATATATTGCTATACCCCCACCTTTCCTATATAAAGTGAGATGTGTAACATTGCCCAGACTCAAGATTAGGATGATACATTCAGTGTGAGGGGATCGGGGGTGATTATCCAAGAGACTGTTAATTTGGATATGACGTAGATTAGGACCCCACTTCTGTTTTTGACTGCCCTATCCCACTTATGACAGTAGTATCCTTGTTGTGCAACTTCATGCTCTAGTATGCTAGGCTTAATCTAGGTTTCTTTAACACCTATTACATGGGGGATGTGTAGAGACACTCAAGCCTCTAACTAAGACATTTTTGACATAGGCTCTGGCATTTATGTGGGCAAATGTCAGACCCTTTTGGTAGGAATAATTAAAACTTGAGGAGATGAGGGAATGATCTGAGGACCTATGGGAACAGGGTTTGACTCAATATCACCTGCCAGAAGAAGGAGAAAGAGTAAGGGTAGAAGATTGGATGTAGAGCTCCATGGAAAGAGCTGTGGGAGGTTACCGGCATACCAAGTGCCCAGGGACATTGCTTCATTCTTGAAGAGAGGAGGAAATACTAGGAAGCATGGCAGTGGATTAGAATACATAGACACTGGCGGCAGGGAGGGAAGATCAGATGGAGTGGCGGTGATTCCAAGGTCCACCAAGTGGTCAGACAGAATGAAGGAAGAGATTTAGATCACTGCCGTGAAACAACCAGTGAGATTCATGACTGAGGGGATAGCTGAGCTAAGACAAGAGGCAGTTGCCTAAAGTTGGATCCAAATTAGTTACATTGAATATAAGGAGGTCAAATCAAGAATTAGGATCCAACTAGTGAAAAAAATTAAATATAAAGGGAAGTAGAGAGAATGAAGGGGGTTGAGTTACTGAATTAGGGAGATGAATCATAGGCTGTTACACCTTTATTTGCAATTTGTGTTGTAAGAGACAACCACGCATTGACCAGGTCACCCATCGGCAGCTCAGTATAAGGAGCAAATGGAAAAGTAGGGAGATAGGCTACATCAGAAAGAGAACTGCCTGTGCCTATAAAAGGCAGGACAGCCAAGGGTGAGAGTGGTAGGGGCAGGTGGGGAGATGCCATGTAGTGGCATCAGAAAGCATGCAGCAGACTTCACTAGGTGGGCCCCAAGCTGTAATTGATATGCAGTCAAGCTGTGAGTAATTAATTTAATACAGGGAGGCTGTAAATGGAGCAAAAGAGCTGTAGATCACTATTATAAACTTATTACAAAATCTTAAATCCTTAAAAAAACCAAAAAGATGTAGTCCACTCAGAGAGCAAAGAAAAATGTGGAGCTGAGAACTCTGGAGTTAGTGGTGCAGCATCCAGTCAGAGAAGAGGCTGGCACAATGGCACCTGATTTAAAAAGGTCCAGCTGAGAGAACAAAGCAGTCAGGGCTGGGTTGTACCTTAAGTGGCTGGTTCCTACATCTGTCAGGGGGATGGTCTGGTGAGGATCCTGCAGGAGCCTTGAGGAAAGGAAGAATTGGTAGGTTAGTGCAGGTATTTATCAATGGTCAGGACTAGTGGTGGTGGTGGTGGGGGAATTCATTGTCAACCCAGACATTGATGTTCCCCAGAATAATCCTTCCAGGATACTCCAATACCAGTTTGACAATGAAGTCTGCAACTTCCTGCAGGAATTCCTTCCAATCTCCTGGTGGTCGGTAAATGAGAAGGATCCTGCAACCTAGACCTGCAAACCCTTGAATAGCTATACACTCAGAGGACATTGTAGTTCTCACTGGAAGGGCTGTGAGGCCCAAGACTGACCTAAAATAAATGGCTACCCCTCCTCATGATCCTTTCTCAGGCAGTGTACCACCGAGTACCTGGCTGGACTGGCCAATTCCAATATGGGGCCAGCACTTTCATTCAGTCACGTCTTGGTGATACACTTCCAGATTCGATGTTGCCACAAGATCAGCAATAATTGCAGTCTTGTTTCTAATGGATCTAGCATTGCATAACACTGCCTGAGAAGGACAGGCAGATGGGACTGGTCCAGCCTGCTGCCCATGTATTGGGGAGCCCTTGGGTATGGGCACCAGACAGTGGGTCCATTTTGCCCCAGGGTGCCTCCTTGTCTCCACCACCCCAATCCACCACCCCCTCAGAAACCATACTGCTCCCAGACCCCACAAATCTCCATTTTCTCCATCTCCTTGCTATCCCCAATGCTCTGCAGTTATTATACACCTCCAATGTTAAAGGGTTTTTTCAAATGGCCTGAGATCGCGGAGTCTGAAAGGAGAATAATGCTTCACCACAGGAGTTCTAAGCCAACACATTATTTAAATAAACTACTATTATCTACAGAATACAACTATTTCTATCTTTCAATAACTAATATAACTCATTAAAATCAATTGTTCATATACCACAGATTCACACTCACATTCACTCTCAACACAACAATCCCCTAACTTCCGCCTCCCTCCCACACAACAAATAAAAACAATATTTTAACAGGAGTCTCTAGATTTGTGGAGCAGTCTATCCTCTTCAGTCTTTGCCCAGAAAGTTTTTAGTCCAAGGTTCCTCTCACAGGCCTGCCTGTAATTAACCTGTTATCCTTAGAACTGAATTTCAGAAAAGTCCACCAAAGTAAATTAAAGAGCCTTAAGTAGTTTGAACTACAATCACCTTGGTCTCTCACCCCAAAGGCAGCTGTATCAAAGATTAAATACCTAGGAACCCTCAAACCCTCTCACAGAGTAAGGGTTCCTATAGTCCAGATCAGAAACTCCACTTGGTCATCGATAAGGGGAGGGGGGGTCTCTCACTACCCTCTCAATGCCAGTCTTGGGTTGCATTCAAAGACCATCTGGCAATTCAGGCACTTTCTCAAAGCTCCTGCTTTTGGTACTGGAGGGGTCATGGCACCAAACATCTAAAAGTTGACACACCTGCACCTATAAATCAAACATATGGTGCATGGGAGGGGATTTGTGCAAGCTCCAAGACAGTTTGGGGGAGTACTACCAGTGCCAGGAACTCAGCAGTTGTGTGTCCTGCTGGTGTCAGAGGCTGTGGCAGAGCAAACGGGATGAGCAGGAAGTGTCAGAGTACATGGACCACCATGCATGGGACAGAGACTGATGTGCAAAAGGGATGATGACTTGGCCTTGAGGGATGGGCTGCACAATGACTGGCATGGTGGGGGTGCACTGAGGACAATGTGGACTCAACTAGCACCAAGGCATGATCAGAGTTGGAGTTGGTGGGAACCAAACAGGATTCTCCAACTACACAGCTCAGTGTTGCAGAGTCCATGTGAACCAGCCTTGCCAGCTGTCAGTTGCCTAGTAGCGATAAGCATGATCATCTGCATCAGTGGTAGTGTAGTAGGCACCACTGAGACATGGCCAGGTGATCTAATGTGCCCGAGGAATGCAACAAATTGGACACATACCTCCCAGCATGTGAGGCATTCAGTGCCATTTGCCCTGCTTCTAATGCTGTTGGACAGGTGGCACTCACAATGGGACGCCACACAATGACTCCCTCAGATGCCCAAGGGATAGACCACCCCTGAATGTGCATATCCAGCTGCAACAACAGCCATCACAGACAAGAATCCATCCATGGACCATGTTCTCTGACAGTTGTATTGGCAGGGTGACATACTGGCATGACAGTCTGCTGTTCCTAGTGTGACACATCCATGTACCTGTGCCACAGAGTGCATCATGGACAGCAGCCTGGGATGAAGGGTATGCCACTGTTGCATTTTGGATAGCACTACTGATACACCATCCATTGTACCCCTGTTTTTTCTGCAGTTCTGTAACCGCTACATCACCAAGTCCAGCAGACAATCCACAGCTGCTGCATGTGTCCTCTGTGCCAGCTAATCATAGCAGGATGCCCTCTCTCCTGTGTGTGTGCTGTTGTCAGTGGTGGTTCAGGGAACTTAGACCAGGCTTGTAGTGATTGCAGGGCTTTGAGAATCCTGTTGTTGGAGATATGGCAGTCAAGGTGTGGCACAAGCCCCCTCAGCACTGGGGCACTGTCTGCAACTCGCTGCAAGCCCAGCGTAAGGCTGCAAGGCATAAGGGTTCCCATAGGTGCTGCAAGCACTGTCTTGACATCAGGAATGATTCAAGGTGCAGTGCAGTGTGCCCCATGCATCATATCTGTTTGATGTAAGCACCTTGTGTCATTCCCAACCTTTTGAAAATCAAGCCCTCATCTGAAGGATAGTACACCTTGACAGTACAGCACACCTTAATACTGCACTTATGTTCCAGAATCTATGGTATGAGCCCAATACTGGTGTGGGTCTGGAACCCATAACCATCTGGCCCACATCTGAATACAGAGCAGGGCAGAAGCAGGAAACTACAGACCTGTTAGTTTAACCTCAGTGATAGGGAAAATGAAGGAATCACTTCTGAAGGAAAGAATTGTCGAGTATCTAGAGGCCAGAGGGGCACAGGACCCAAGGCAGCATGGATTCACAGCGGGAAGGTCATGCCAGATGAATCTGATAGATTTCTTTGACTGGGTGACCAAAGTAGTAGATCAGGGAGGGGCTGTGGACATGGTCTACCTAGACTTTAGCAAGGCATTTGACACAGTCCCACACAAAAGATTAATATACAAGTTAGCCAGCCAGGGGTGGGTCCCAAGGTGACAGCCTGGGTAAAATTGGCTGGAGAATAGGACACAGAGTAATAGTAAATGGAGTCCACTCTGAAGAAAGGGGTTACTAGTGGGCAACGAAGGGTTCAGATTAGGACTAGTCCTCTCAATGTCTTTTATAAGTGACATTGCAGAGGACTGGAAAGAAAAGTAAGTCTCTTTGCAGATGACACAAAGATCTGCAACAGAGTTGATGCACAAGGTGGGGTGGAAAGGTTGAGAAGGGACTTGGCAAGGTTAGAGTAATGGCCAAATGTATGGCAGCTTAGATTCAATGCTAAGAAGTGCAAGGTAATGCACCTGGGAAACAAAAACCCAGGGGAAGAGTACACAATGGGGGGTGAGATACTAACAACAACAAAAATGGAAAGGGACCTGGGGTAGTCATATCAGATGACCTAAAGGTGGGCAAGCAATGTGAGATGGCAGCAAGGAGGGCTGGGGGATACTAGGATGCATAGGAGAGGCATCACCAGTAGAAAACAGGAAGTTATTATCCCTCTGTACAGACAGTTGGTGAGACCCCATCTGGAATACTGCGTGCAGTTCTGGAGACCCAATCTCCGCAAGGACATAGACAGGATGGAAGCTGTCCAGAGGAGGACAACTAAAATGGTGCAGGGTCTGCACCAGAAGACATATAAAGAGAGACTTAAGGAGCTTAATATGTATAGCCACAAAGAAAGGAGAGAGAGGGGGGACATAATAGAAACTTTCAAGTAGCTCAAGGGAATCAACAAAGTCCAAGAGGGTAGCATCTTTCAAAAAAAGAGGTGTGCAAGAACAAGGGGGCACAATTTGAAGATGGGGGGTGGCTCAGAGGTAATTTAAGAAGTATTTTTCACATAGAGGGTTGTGGATGCATGGAACGGCCTTCTGGAGGAGGTTGTGAGTCAAAAACAGTGGTGGAATCTAGCATGCATGGGACAGTCATAAGGCAATTCTAGGGATGGGGGTAGAAGAAGTAGGCTGCTGGTTAACTAGGATCTGCAGCTTATCCATTAGGTAGTGAAATGGGCAGACTGGGTGGGCCAAGCGGTCCTTATCTGCCATCAGAGTCTATGTTTCTATGTTTCTAAATCCTTTTGTTTTGATATGGTGTGTAGTTTTAAGCATGCAAGTTGTTTTTTTTTTGATTAATAGAACTTTATCATTTTGGATGCTAGATACACATTGAAGCTTCTTATACATATAATTAATATATTTTTTTTTGGTACTGGGGGTTTCTCTGTATACTTTAACTCTTTAGAAAGCTTGACAAAACTTAATGGTCCTGATACATTTTCTGTATTGCCTTGCAGTGAAAGGATCAGAAGGGACAAAATGGGCAGATTGGGATGGGTAAAGCAGTCCATATCAGTTAACAAAGTATATGTTTCTCTGTTTCTGCTTTTCTTCATGTTTTCAATAGAGGCCTTTATAAAAAGCTGTAAACTTGTCATCTCATTCTAGATGTTTTTAAGATCTCAAGTATACTGAGTTCCCAGTTTCAGATCTGCTGACCTTGTGAATACTGTTTTTCTGGATGCAAGATGCTAGTGTGATGATTTTTGAATTAGAGTTTTGATTATAATGTGCAAAAAACTAAGTTAATGCACCAGTTAGGGAGCCTTAATGCCAAAAAAGTCAGGAAATGGGATGTTAGGTTTTCTGACCCTAACTCCCCACCCACATCCAACAGGCAGCAACAGGAAAAAACATTATAGTTTCACCTCTCTTGCAACTTTGCAAATCAGGCATGGGGGTGTGGCTTAGGGTTGTACTTTCAGTCACATGGTATTCCAGCTATCCAATCACTAAAAATGTTAGGGCAAGCTAATTACCCTTTATGAAGAAGTGTGAAACTACCCTTCATTTAAAAAAATCACTAACCATCCCATTTATGACAGTGTCACTGATGCAAGAGATCTGTCAAACTGCACTACAGTGTCAGCATCTGTGAGGATAATTGCATCCAAAAGTAATGACCTAAACCACAACTGCCACAAAAAGTAATAGAAATATAAAGAGGCAGTAAATACAAATTCACCAGTTACTAGTATACACAAAATACTGTCTGAATTGAAAATGACTGTGAAGGTTGCCTTCCGACTTCCTGGAGCTGTGGTGGTCCAGTGCTTAGGACTGGGGCACCCTTGCAAACCAAATAATTTGAGTTACCTTTATACACTAATTTAAATTTAAGGGCTCCATTAAACACTGGTTTAGATGACCTGGCTCCCCACTCTTTGGGACAATGAAAGTGAAATAGGAAACATCTGCAGAGTTCAATGGATAATTTATTTTTAACTGTGCAGGAAAGTCAAAATTAAAGGACACTAATTCATTTTCACAAAACTATTTAGAAGTGGGCACTCTGTGTAGAATGCAGAGAGACGTGGTCGCTTATAACTTCCCGCTAACATCCTCCCTGAAAGCTAAACTCATGAGTACTGGCTTCCAGACAGCCTGGAATATGCAAGACATTAAGCCAATGGAGCTGAGTAAAGCATGCAGCTAGCAGTTGGTGCTTCAATCTCCGAGTTTTTTGAGGGGCTGGATGGTGAAGCCGTATTTGTTGAAACAGAAGGCAGTTTTACAGTGGGCAGAGAAGTGGACATTGCTTGTGCCAAAGCACAAAGCTGCACACTCATGAAGTGAGGGGTGCAAAGCCCACACAGCAAACAAACCAAAAACACAAGTTGGTCGAAATCTCCAAGCAGACTGAAAATAAAAAAAAAAAATTACAAAGTGTACATTGTTAATCTAACCTTTATTGCTAGAGCATGGCACAAAGCCCCAGAGCTTCACCTCTTAGACAAGAGGCTTCATCGGGGGCATGGCTAAGACTATGGCAGCTGATCAATTTATAGCCATTACAGTTACCAGCATATCAATAATAAATCACTTCAGCTGTCAACAGCACATCAACTATGAAGAACCAGTAAATTATTAAAATGTCACTGGCTCCAAAGATGGTGGCATACAATAAAGAAACACCCAATACAAAATTTAATAAATAGCATTAACCCTGAAACCAAGAGCCAGTGAAATAATTATGAAATGTCAAAAGAAAAAAGCAGCCAACAGACTAGAAAAAAGTATGCAATAGCTAAAATACTGGTGCAATCACAGTTGTACAAATAGCTTCCCAAGAGGAATAGCAAGCAATCATTCTCAAATCACATATGTTATTATTGAAAATTTATAAACACACATTTTAGTTAAGATTTCATTATGTATTAACATTTTAAAGAAGAAATAAAACCATCAAAAATGTATTGACAAATGATGTATTGAAGAAACAGGAAACAGAAAAGGGGGGATAAAAAAGTAGACCAGTGGTTGCCAAAGACATGGTCAGATATTTCCAGATATTTTGTGAACTTTCTAAAGATACTCTTTCTGTTGCATCTACTGTGGAACTGTAGAAAGCATGAGATTTCTCTAGAAATGTCACAGAAATTTCAGGAAATATCTGACCATATCTGTGGCTGTGACTGTGATACACAGTTTGTGCAATGTATCTCGGTGAAAAAAATGAACTCATTAGTACAAACAATGACTGCAGTATTATCATATTGAACAATAAACTATTCATACTTCAAACTGAAAAACAGTATACAGGAAGCTGTCAAATTAATGACTTTCACCCAAAATTTCAAGTGTAAGCAAAAACAGTGTGAAATAAATTTATAATACTGTTCAAGTTCCAAAAGGAGAAAATAGGGGGTATATGAGGGAAACAATTAAATCCAATATGCATGGAGTGTAAACTACTCGCACTCGAAATTAAAATGATACTATAGGTGACCCAGCATGTTAATTACGCTTGCCTAAGATTCAGAATGGAGGCAAAACCAAGTGATTGAGGTTCATAAAGCTCTCAAAATTTCAAAGACACTAAAAGAAAGCAAACAAATTGATGTTGCTCAGGTAAAGTTCAGAGTAAGAAAAAAATCAATTGGATGATGTTCACAAAGCATTGCAATATTGAGGGAAAACCAGAACATGCTGGGATGCAAAGGTTTCAATTCTAGTAAAAGCGGCGTGTCACAAAAATGGCAATCACTTCCGATTCATAAACTTAAATACTATTGTCTGAAAATGAAGCATCTTTAGCTCCCAGTATAACAAAAAAAAACAAGAAATGAAGAAAAACAGGAGGGGGATAAGAAAAGATTGCAATTTATTGTTCTAACTGACCAAAACTGAAAAAGAGAGGTGGGAAAAGGTAAAAAAAGAAATTGATTGTGCCTGTGTTCACCACTGCCAACTTATTGCAGACACCCACCAGAAGGAGGAACAATTGAAAACAATGGAGACCTTCTCAGTGAACTGCATCATCTTCTACATTTACCACCATTGCCATGACTACCCAGAGTTGCTTGCCAAGATCTAGCTGTTGCCACACTTTCTCTCTGAACACCCACGTGTAGTTTTGAAAAATCAGAAAACAAGAATTGGGCAGAGGCAGATGGGGAGGCCTCTGTTAAGGGTGGAGCTAATTGCAAACGGCATTTGGCAGAAGCTCCAAAGAGTAGCTTGTCCGTGATTCTCCCCATGTCATAGAGAACACCCCCCCCCTTCATAGGACAACACTGCTTCCTTGAGCATAATTTATTCTGTATGGGAGATGACTATACTTTTTGGCAGAAACAGGAAGAAAACTCGCAAACAATATTTTACTAACCTTTTCTGAATATTTGGTCTAGGTATGATGCCAAAAAAAACTGTACACTCTCTGGAATTGCAAACTACTGAGAAAACTTACTCTAAATCAATCAAGGAATTGGACATGCAAACTAGGTTAAAAGCTCTTAAAAAAAACATGAACAAGAAGTCAATGCAAGGTGTCAACAGGCCCTTTCCTACCCTTCCCCTCCAGAACAACAGTCACAAAAAATGGATGCCAGGACCATGACTCCTATTTTCGTAAAGAAAGCATCTGCTCGTAACATGCAGAACCCTGCAGACCATGACCAGGTAACAAATGAGGATGACAATAACATCACAGCGGGGAAGCTTCCAGGTTATTTTTTGCTTGATACGGATACTGCATGCAGCAGAGAAGTAACTTCGGTCCAACATCAAAAGGACAGATTGCCATCACATATTACCATGGAACCAGAACTCTCAGGTACGATGGAGATAGATACCACATGCAGCAGAAATGGAACTTTGGTCCACTACCAAAAGGTCGGCTCACCTCTGAACTCCTTTGAGAAACCTGAACCACAAAGTATGACAGACACAGGAACAACAAGCAGAGGAGATGAAACAGTGACCCAACACCAGGAGGTTGGCTTGCCCTAGAATTCCACAGTGCAACCTGAACTTGCAGGTATGTCGGGCTGTTTTAATGCTCCAATGTCCAGTAAAAATGTAAAACATCCTACAAAAGGGGATAAAGTAAAACAAAAGAAAAAGAAGATGGACTTAAGGGATACTGAAACAGATTATGGGGGGGTCAGAGGGCAGTTATAGTCAAAAGGAGGTGGAAAGGAATTATTTAACAATGGAAAAAGAAATGGAAATGCAAAATGAGAATGATAAAGGGAGTAAAGGGAATAACCAGATACCAGAATGGACAAATTTAATTTTACAGCAGTTGAATCAAATCGAAGAAAAGTTACACAAAATACAATCAATAGATGAGAAAGTAGATGGTCTGCATCAAGTAATACAGACAGTTCTTAAAGAGAATAAGCTGCTAAAAAATGAACTGGGATTACCACATGAGTGAATATCAGATTTGGATGACAGAATTCTACCAGTAGAAAGGCAAATAAACTATCTGGAGACAAACAATAAATAACAAAGAGGCAAGCTTGTAGACTTGAAGCAAGAGCATGCAGAATGAATGTCAGGATAGTGGGCACCCCAGAGTTATGGGACATGCAATGGCCTTTGAAGGAATCAATGACATTGGTAGTTGCAAACTATTTGGATATTAATCCTGAAGATGTAAACCTTGATATAGACAGAATCCACAGAACATATTGATCATGTACTGACCTGAACCAAGGCCCACCATGTCCTATTATTTGCAAATTTTTTTAAATCAGAAGACAAGGAATGTTTAATGGTGGCAGTTTACAAAAAGAAACAGACCAATATAAATGGAGCTAAAGTCTCAGTGTTTTGTGACTTTCCTTCAGAAATAGTATGTGAACGGAAAAAATATGAGATAATGAAGAAGAAACTTTGGGAGAATCAAATTAAATGTTCAATCCTATATCTAGCCAAACTTTAAGCTGTTGTTCACAGAATACAGCATATATTCAACTCAAGTGAAGAAGCAAAGGGAAAATTGAGAGATCTCTTACCCAACTGTTTTGCTTAACAAAATTGCTTATTTTATTTTTTTCCCCTAGGTACAAGAAGCCTCCTGACTATTCAAGAATAGGACACTAAACTGAATGATTTGTGTAATTTTTTTGGTTGCGCGTGGGGAGTAGGGTGTATGGGGGGTGGCTGGGGAGGCCCCAATACAGAAAAAGAGAAAGTGGTGCTTTGATATAAGCACAAGAGTACACTTAATAGGATTATTAGAAGACCTAGAAAAGGGGGAGGAGGGAAAATGTTTTGCCATTGAAAGCTGAGCTACTCAATAGTGATACAAGAGGATTGTATAATACTTATGGAGAGGGGAGGAAGATGAATTTTGGTTTGTTAAGAGAATGGGCACTTAATATAGGCAGAAGATAAATACTCAGAAATAAGAAAGGTGACGTGCAAGGTCAAGACAAAAACAGAACAGAAGGTTAAGCTTTTAGTGAGTGAATAAGAATTCTGGAATTCCTGTGGCAAATAGAGGGGACTAGAAAAAAGATATAAGAATGGCAATGTTAACAGACATTAAATTTCTTACATTAAATGTAAATGGTTTGAACACGCCAATAAAAAGAGCAAGGATTCTGAGCTATACAAATAAGCTCAAAGCTAATGTAATAGTGTTACAAGAAATGCACTTAGATGCTAAGGAATCCAAGAAATTGCTCAGGAATTGAGTAACTCAGGCTTTCTCTTCACCAGGTACCAAAAATGCAAGCAGAGTTACTATGCTTGTAAGAAAAAATATAAATTTAAAAAGTACACAACAATGGGCTGACAAGGAAAGATGAATAATAATAAAGGGGAAATTAATGGAAAAGTAATAACTGTAGGATCGATTTATGGCCCCTTTATTGAAAATGAGAAACGTCTTGCATCCTTAATCCAGGGACTGAGTGAAATACAAGCAGATAACCTGATCCTAATGGGTGATCATAATGATTTGATATCCCCTGGTGAAGATAAAAAATCCAACATAACAAGTACAAACATAATTCTGTCAAAAAAACTCAATGCCTTTATTGAAGAACACAATATAGTAGACACATGGAGGTTATTTAATAATAAAGTTAGAGAATAGACCCATATAAACTTAAAACAAAAAAAAATGTCGAGGATAGACTACATCCTGTGCTCAAATAATTTGATGCCCCTAGTTGTTAATATTTCCATTAAAACAATAATACACTCAGACCATGCAGCAGTAGAAATAATTAAAAAAATAGTACAAAAACAAGAAAATTAAACGCCAAGATGGTGCCTTAACAATGAGATCCTAAAAGTGCCAGGATTTCAAGACAGAATGAAAACAGCAATAACACAATTCTGGGAAATTAACTACAATGGAAATTATCCAGTATCTGAACTATGGGATGCATTTAAATGTGTCTTAAGGGGAGCCATAATTTCCTTTTATAGTTGATATAAACAAAATGATAAATAAAAGAACTTGAAGCACATGATAAAGCAACCAGACAAACAATTCAAAATTATGATGAAAATATAAAAGATTGATTGGACTGTAAAATACAAATCCAGAATCCACAAACCAAAGAAACAATAAATAATATTATGAAAGTAAAAAAAGCTTGGTATCTTCAGGGGGACAAGGTGGGAAAATTATTGGCAAATTTATAAAAAAAAAAAAATACATAGGACCTCTTAAAAACAGTCAGGGAAATTTGAGGACAAATGAAAAAGATATCCAAGAAATAATATTACATTTTTATAAATCAATATACCAACAAGATATGACAAAAATCTGAAGACATACATAAATTCTGCCAAAATATTGTATTCAATAAATTACAACTGGATGGATCTCCCATAACACTGTAAGAAATTCAACAATAATGGAGCACCCTAAAAATAAAAGTCCATGTAAAGACAGCTTCACAAATGAATTTTTCCAAATATTCAACTCAGAATTATCCCCATGGTTACATAAAATTATACATGAGGTGATGGAAGAAGGAACTCAATTTCCATCCTCCATGATGGAAGCATTAGTAATACTGATACCCAAAGAAAAAAGTAAGGAAAATATAAGTAACTCTAGACCAATATCCCTATTCAATTCAATTCAATTCAACTTTATTTTTAAAAGGCGCTTTTCTTAAAATCAAAGCGCCTGTACAAATACATATAACAATAAATATAATAAGTCAAACTAATAAAAATCCTTAAAAGCTATATTAAAAAGGTGGGTTTTCAGCGCTCCCTTAAAACTAAGGACGGTCAGGCAATCTCGCACCTGACGAGGTAGAGAATTCCACAGGGTAGGTGCCATAAAACTAAACGATCTAGCACCAGATGTTTTCAAGCGTACTCTGGGAATCTCTAGCAATCCCTCGTCAGTGGATCGGAGGGGGCAAGAGGGACTATAGGGGCAAAGGAGCTCTTTCAGGTAGGTAGGTCCCAGATCATGTAGGGCTTTATAGGTCAGCAAACCGACCTTGAAGGTAATTCGCCAAAACACTGGCAGCCAGTGCAGTCCGTGGAGCATAGGCATTATGTGACTGGATCTAGAAACTCCAGTCAACAGCCTGGCTGCCACATTCTGCACCAGCTGCAGACGGCGAAGTTCAACCCCCGATAGCCCTAGGTATAGGGAGTTACAATAGTCAAGCCAGGAGGTAACAAAGGCGTGGATCAGTGTTGGAAGGTCCTCTAGAGGAACCAAGTGCTTCACCCTGGCAATATTCCTCAGATGAAAAAAAAGGAAGTTTTTATGACTGCTGACACCTGGGATTTAAGTGTCAAACGGTCATCAATTATTACGCCAAGATTTCGCACCTGGTCTGAGGTCGTCAGCTGGACACCTCCAAGCCATAGGCCTGAGGGTGATCCCTCTGGCAGACCCGCCTCACAGCGACCTTTATCCACAACCAACACCTCAGTTTTCTCCGGGTTTAACCTCAGCCAACTCCCATTCATCCAGTCTTGGATTTCTTCAAGGCAGTTATTAAATACCGACAAGGCAGCATCCTGACCGGGCACAAAAGACATATACAGCTGGGTATCATCTGCATAGTAGTGAAAACCCAAACCGTACCGTCTAATAATCACCCCCAATGGTAGCATATACACCAAAAACAACATGGGTACTAAAATGGAGCCCTGCGGTACCCCACAGGGCAGGGAGAATGATGCTGAGGAAAAAATTCCCGACACCACTCTCTGAGTCCTACCCTCAAGGTAAGATTGAAACCATCTGAGGACCGTACCAGACAGTCCACAGACTAACCGCAGGTGCTCCAACAGCACACCATGGTCAACGGTGTCAAACGCTGCAGAGAGATCAAGTAGTACCAAGATGGATCGGGTCCTACGATCTCTTGCCATTAGGAGGTCATTTAGTACCCGTACGAGTGCTGTCTCGTACTATGCCTTTCCTAAATCCAGACTGGAATGAATCGAGATATTGTTGTTGGTCAGATGATCCTCTAACTGCACTGCGACCACTTTCTCAATAACTTTACCCAATAGGGGTAAATTAGAGACTGGCCTGTAATTTGCTAGACAGTATGGGTCTAAGGAGGGTTTCTTTAATAGAGGCTTAACTATAGCCTCTTTAAGGGGATCTGGAAAAATCCCCCTCTCCAAAGACTTCCATACGATCAAGGCTAGGACTAGGCCAATCTTATCCACGCAACCCACTAAGAGGCGCGTGGGACCAGGGTCCAAATAACAGCAGGTTGGTCGCAGTGCTGGAATGATCATCACAACATCCTCGATTATGGGAAGGCTGAAGTCAGACCATTCCAAATGGGTGTTTGACATCTCCTGACTACCACCGCCGCTCCCATTAGGAGGGGAAGAGCGAATGTCCGATCTGATTTTGACAACCTTATCTGCAAAGAAGAGAGCAAACTCCTCACACCATTCTTGAGATAAGGCTCTTCTGGGTTGAAGACAGACTGGATTGCACAGTCTGTCCACAGTCCGAAAGAGCTGAGCCGGTCTATTCTGTGCAGCTGCTATCTCTCTGGACAGGAATTCTGCCTTCTTACGAGACTGCGGATTGATAGACCAAATAATGGTCCATCAAACTAAGCTTGTCATCATCATGACCGACTTTCGCCAACACCTCTCCAGCCTTCCCAACTCTCCTCAATCCCCTCATGGTCTCATCAACCAAGGAGACCTGGGGCTGGGAGTAAGAGGACGAACACGTAACTGGTGCAATAGAATCCAGGGCCCCTGTTACTGCCTCATTATAGGCATGTACCAGATCACCTGGATCCATGCAATCTATCGGTAGGCTTGATAGGTCCAACACCGCATCAGGTCTTCTGGAGATACACCCTCAAAGGGCGGTATTGAACCATCTCCATGGGGCAGACCTAACAGGGTGGCCTCAAACTGAACCTAATGGAGTGATGGTCTGACCATCCAACCGGTTCCACCACCAAGTCAGATATCCCCATCCCAGAAGGAACACCAGATCCAATGAGTGTCCACCCACATGGGTCGAGGAGGAAACCACCTGTGTGAAGCCCAGTGATATCATCAACTGGAGGAAATCTTGACCAAACCGAGAGATTCATCGTCGACCCAACATTGAAGTCCCCAGAACCAACCATCTGGGGACCCCAATGTTAGGTCGACAATGAAGTCTGCGACTTCCTGCAGAAAACATTCTCGTCACCTGGTGGGCGGTACACGAGAGTATCCTGCACCCCACACCGCCATAATGTAATTGCCAAAGGATCTGGTGACTCCTGCTGGCACCTCCACCAGACCCAGTTCTGACTTATAACACATGGCAACACCCGCCCCACAATCCTGCCTCGGGCAGTGTGTCACCCAGTACCCAGCGGGTGCTGCGGCTAATACAGGCCAACACTTTCATCCAGCCAAGTCTCGGTGATGCACGCCAGGTCAGATGACTCAACAAGATCAGCTATAACAGCCATCTTGTTTTTAATAGACCTGGCATTGCATAACACCGCTAGAGTAGGACAAACCTCCGATAATGACCGGCCTACCTGCTGGTCCAAGCCAGAACCATTGGGTATGGGCACAAGACAGGGAGGACCCCTCTCCCATGCCCATTTTGCCCCAGGGTGTCTCCTTGACCCTACAATCCCAATCCGCCCACTCCTTTCCATTCCCCCTCCAGCATGGACCCTCCGTCTCCTTCTCGCAATCCCCAAAGCCCTACATTTCCTGTAAACTTCAGCTGACAACGGGGGACAGGAGAAAGGACGGAGGTCCCTAAGCATAGAGGGGAAATAATACCCGGCCGCCTTATAATTACTCCAGCACATTTTTACACTACACTAAAAATAAAAAACAATAATCACAATAAAACACAAAATATAGCAATTCTAGTGCTGTTAAAATTATCAACATCTATTATAATTCTAATTCTACCCCCCCCCACACACAGTACTCTCACCACTGCAGGGAGAGGAGCACACCACCTAAAACTACTAAAAAATTACCCTATATCTCTAAAACTTATCTAACCATACATTCATTTAGTACAGAAATAGTGCAGACTGACGACGGAAGGTTAACTAACAATGTTCAAAGTCCTTTTGATTTTGAAGTCACACTTTTGTGCTCTCACCACACCATATGTCCTCAATGTACATCAGACTCCTCTCACGAGCCCGATGTACCCAAAATAAACTCAGAACAGTTAGGCTTCACAGTCATCTTCCGCAGTCTCCCAGTACCAAACACAGCAGCTCACTGAAAAATAAATAAAATACTTCACCAAATCCTGCTCTCGTTTCATTCGATCCCAATTTCCAAGTTCCCGTAGCCGAGGACGAGAGGCTTCAAATCAGCTTGTGACAGATTTGTAAAAAACGACTCCTCACCTCCACAAATATTAACCACTCCAGCTCCCCCGACCCTCGCTGAAATGAGGAAGGCAAGACCACCCTCCGATGGCCCCCCTGCCCCACCCAGGGAGCAAAGCAAGCCCCACCACCCTCCGGAGGCAGAACAAACCAGCCCCCCCGTCTGAACCAGGGAGCCAGACCTCAGGTTATGTGGAGGTACAGTTTAAAGCTATCCACCGCCAAATTCCTCTATCGATTCCTCCAATAGCCACTTCCTTGGCAAGAAAGTCCCACACCAACACAGTCCGACAGCCTCTCTCCTGGTCCGACAAGAAACCGTCCCCGGACCGAAACCACAGCTTTACCCCGCCAATTTCTTGGATGAATACTCTCCATGACTCCAAAACCTGCACACACCTACATCCAGGGGAAAAAGGAAGCCACCGCCGAACCACCAAGGCTCCCAGTCACAATCCCAGCCACAGTCCTCTGACTGTGTTACATTTTAAGGCATCCATCGGCCTTGCTCAGACTAAAACTACTTTTTCTGTTCACAACAAATCCCTACTAAATATTGATAATAAAATTCTCACAAAAACAGTAGCTAATACGTTCTTAGCTGTCCTTCCAGAAAGTATTCATATGGATCAAGCAGGATCTGTGGTGGGTAGGACTGCGGCATCTATCATAGGTATCGTAGGAATATACAGAGCCAAAATAGACTTTCATCCGTTATGCTCACCATATGTTCATATGGTGTACAGATGTCCTTGTTCTCTAAAGAATTCATCTAGTTTTATTTTAAGGAGGTGTGTGTTTGAGCTACTTACTACCTGTAGAGGGAGCTCATTCCAGGTATGTACCACCCGCTGGAGAAATCACTTTTGTCTTTTAAGTGATTTGGGTTTTCTATCCTTTATTTGAAGGGGGAGTGCATGGGTATTATACACCAGGTCTCTGGTTTCCAAGCCCAGGTGTTCCCACAGTTAGTCATTAGACCATGCTTTGTGAACTAGGCACATGTCCCCGCTTCTTCTCCTATACTCTAAGGGAACCAGATCCAGATCCCTGAGTCTTGCCTCATAAGCTTTCCCTTTTAAGTTACTGATACTTCGGGTAGCCCTTTTCTGTACCCTTTCAATCAAGGCTATGTCACCCTTTATATAGGGAGCCCAAACTTGTGACCTATATTCCAGAATGGGCATGGCCAGAGAAGAGTAAAAGGGGGGGGTCATCTCCCTATTTCTGCTATCTATATGCCTAAGTATACAGTTCAACATTCTATTTCCCTTCTGCACAGTATTCTTACAATGTGAGGAAAGAAAAAATTACTCACCTTAGTAATGTTGTTTCTTCTAATGGAGTCTTGCTATATTATGACAATTGCAGTATGACCGCAGGTTAGAACTGCTCCGGAGGTGAAATAGTTAACTTTACATGCAGGCGTGGAACTTAGAGCGCGAGCGCGGTTGAAAACTCTGTCTGTTGTGCTTCAAATGCAAACTGTCAGATCTTTACAAGCTAAAACTCACTAAGGTTCTGTGTGGAAGCTGTAAACCTACACTAGCCAACTTGCTACTAACATAAACACTCATTTTTGGCCTAAAACAAAGACTCAAGTCAGGAGACCCAAAAATGCAAAAACACAACACCAATTCACCCAAAAGGTAGGTGAAAACAACAAGGTGGGCATCAAAAAAGTGTTAATCCTGTACTGCCCACCCACATCCCCAAAACAGAGGTTCTGAGAGGGGCAGGGAGGGAGGTCATAATAAGCAAGACACCATTAGAAGAAACAACACTACTAAGGTGAGTAATTTTTCTTCAAACAACATGAAGTCTTGCTGTATTATGACAATTGCAGACTACACAGCCCCTCATGGAGGAGGGACAGAACCTACCTAGGAAATAGGCTCTGAAGCACGGTTGTGTTAAACCGAGCATCACTCCTAGCCTGGATGTCCAGGGAGTAATGCTTGGTAAAAGTGTGAACTGTTTTCCAGGTAGCTGCTTGACATATTTCTAGAATAGGAATGTCTCTGGCAGCAGCCAGAGAAGCAGCTGTACCTCTGGTAGAGTGAGCCTCAGGTCTGAGGGGGAACTTACCCAACTTCTCATAGCAGAATTGGATACAAGAGACAATCCACCTGGCAATGGATCTTTAGTGGCTGGCTTCCTTTACCAACTTCGCCATAGGTGAGGAACAGTTGAAGAGAGTCAAACCTATGACCCTTGGTACGCTCTATGTAGTAACTAAGGGCTCTCTTCACATCTAGGCTGTGCAGCATCCTCTCCCCAGAGGAGGAGTGGTCAGTGAAGTACACTGGAAGTGAAATAGATTGATTAAGGTGGAAATCTGAAACCAACTTAGGCAGGAACTTTCTGTGAGTCTGAAGGACCACCTTATCGCTGTGAAAAGAGATTAACTCCTGCTCCACTGACAACGCTTGTAATTCACTTATGTGTCTGGCAGAGGTGATGGCTACCAAAAACACAGTTTTCCAAGTCAAGTACTTGAGCTCAGCTGAAGACAAGGGCTCAAAGGGGGGTTGCATAAGCTGAGCAATGCAAACATTAAGATCCCAGGCAGGGGCAGGATCCCTGAATGGAGGGTTGGTGTGAAACAACCCCTTAAAAAACTTGGAAAATACAGGATGAGCTGAAAGGGAAGAGGATTTACCTGCTGAAATAAAAGCAGACACAGCTGCCAAGTGCACCTTCAGGGTTGCTGGTCTCAGCCCCAAAGAATTCAGGTGGACCATATAATCCAGGACTGTGGGTAGATCAGCAGAGACTGGGGAAATATGCTTTTCTGAGCACCATATGGAAAACCTTTTCCATTTGGAATTGTAAGTAGCCCTGGTGGAAGGCTTCCTTGTGGCCTTCAATATATCCATTACACCTTGGGAAAGGTGTAAATCAGCAAACTCTAACTCTTCAAGAACCAAGCCTTGAGATTGAGAGATTTGAGATTCGGGTACCAGACCCTTCCCTGGGCACAGGTTAACAGATTGTGATTCCTGGGAAGGGACAGGGGAGGATGGACTGCTAAGGACAGCAGGAGTGGATACCAGGGCTGTCTGGCCCAATCCAGAGCTATCAGAATGACTTTGCATGATTGGGATCTGATTTTGACTAGCACTTTGAACAGGAGAGGAAAGGGAGGGAAGGCATAGAGAAACTTCCCCTCCCAACTGAGGGCTAAGGCATCCAGTGGGAGTGAGCCCAACACTGGGGGCCTGCAGCAAAAAAGAGGAAGTTGGTGATTGTCTGGGGCTGCAAAAAGATCTATCTGCGGGGTGCCCCATCTGGCAAATACTACTCCCAAGACCAGGGGATCCAGTGATCATTCGTGGTGGCCCTGGGAAATCCTGCTGAGAGCATCTGCCAGGACATTGTCCTTGCCTGGGAGGTGAACTGCCATAAGGAAGGTGTTCAGGGAGTAAGCCAGAGACCACAACTTCATCGCTTCCGTGCACAAGGCCATAGACCGAGTGCCCCCTTGCTTGTTGATGTACCACATTGTAGTGGTGTTGTCTGTTCTGACCTGAATAATCTTGTTCTGAACAGATTTGGAAACAGCTTGAAGTGCTAGAAAAACTGCTCTGAGCTCCAACAGGTTGATGTGGAGCAGAGATTCCTGGGGAGACCACAGACCCTGGGTGGTGAGGTCACCCATGTGAGCTCCCCAGCCCAAGAGGGACGAGATCTGTAGTAAGGATTAGAGAATGAGACTGAGTGACAAAAGGAACCCCTTGTTCAGGTTGCTCTGATCCTGCCACCACTGTAGGGCTTGGATCAGGGTTCCAGTTACTGGGATCAGCTTGGTAAGAGGATCCTTTCTTTGAGACCAAAAAGCTCTCAAATGGACCTGGATGTCCCTCATCTGAAATCTTGCTTCTTGTACAACTGCTGTGGAAGCAGCCATGTGTCCTAGGAGCTGCAGAAAATGCCTTGCTGGCTGGGAGACCTGCAGGGTAAATGAGGAGGCCAGGGAGACTAGGGTCTTTGCCCTGTCCAGGGGGAGGAAGGCCCTGGCTTCCTGTGTGTTCAGTTCTGTGCCTATGAAGGTAAGAAGCTGGACCAGCTCTAGAACTGACTTTGAGAGATTCAGAAGGAAACCTAGAGAGGTAAGCAGTTGCTGCGTTATCTGAAGGTGTAAATTGACCTGGTCTGGGGACTGGCCTACTAAGGGCCAATCATCCAGGTAAGGAAAGATGGCAATCTTTTGCCTTCTTAGGTAGGCAACTGCTACAGACAGGCATTTGGTGAATACCCTTGGGGCAGAAGTGAGGCTGAAGGGCATTGCTCTGAACTGGTAGTGGCCTGAGGGCTGCTCGAACCTGAGGTACTTTCAATGGGAGCTTCTGATGGGAATATGGAAGTAGGCATCCTTGAGGTCCAGGGAAGCTAGCCAGTCACCTGGCCTTAGAGAGGGTAGGATAATTCCCAGAGTCACCATTTTGAACTTTGGCTTTAAAAGGTGCTTGTTTAAGTATCTGAGATCCAGGATGGGCCGCCATTCTCCTGCCTTTTTTGGGGTAAGGAAGTACCTGGAGTACAAACCTTTGCCCTGGTGTAGGGGAAGAACCCTTTCCACAGCTCTGAGAGCCAGGAGGGTAGAGACCTCTGCCTCTAGGGAGAGTGCCTCTGATGGAGTTGCAGGTGGAAAAGATCTGGTTCTCAGCTTTGGAAATTTTTTGAAGCTGAGAACCAGTCCCTGGCTTACTACTTCCAGGACCCACTTGTCTGATGTTAAAGACTTCCAGTCCTGGACAAAGTAAGCCAGCCTGGCCCCTACAGGTAGAGGAGAATCAGCCCTGGCAATCCCATCAGGGTGCCTGCTTGGCAGGAGCTTTGGGCTGAGGGGTGGAAGCAGACCTGCTTGTACCCCATCTGCCTCTTCCTCTAAAGAACCCCCTCTGAGCATAGGAGGAGGAGGAAGCTTGGGCTTAGTAAAAAGGCCTATGAAAAGGCCTGCCCCTGCCTCTAGGAGGCTGCTTTTGAGGAGTGGCCTGCCTTTCCTTGGCCTGTGCACTCCTATAGGTGGTCCTATATTCATCCATTTTCTTCATGTAATTCTCTGTTTGCTCCCCAAATAGAGAATTTCCCACAACAGGAAAATCCATGGCCTTAGACTGGGTATCCTGAGACAGGGTAGTACATCTGAGCCAAGCCAACCTGCGAAGTGCCACAGATGTAGCCATGACTCTTGATGAAACATCATTAGAGTCCACTGTAACATGAAATTGCACCTTAGATGCCTCAATACCATCCATAGCCACCTGTTCCAGCTCCCTGGCAAGCTGGTCAGGGAATTGTTTTGCTAGGGCCAGTACAGTATCCCATCTGGATTTCTGGTACCTAGCAGCATAAGCCATATAATTTGCTTGTCTGAGTCCCAAAGATGCTGCCATGTACTGTTTCTTTGCCATAGCATCAGTCTTCCTGGAGTCCTTCTCAGGGGTGTGTGAAGCTAGGGGAATATTAGCCTTGTCACAGGCTGAAGCCTGCACTACCCCCACATGGCTGCATTGTTGAGTGAGGAAATCAGTGTCAGAGCCTGATAAGGTATACCTCTTGTCTATCCTTTAATCCACAGGAGGTATAGTCTGAGGAGTTTTTAAAACTTTTACTGTCTGTTTCCAAAAAGAATTATGCAAAGGAATAGACAGTCTCCTAGACTCTGGAATATCCATCATTTCTATATAGTCTGGCTCCTCTTGGTCATCAACAGCTTCCTCAACAGGGAGCTGGAGAGTTTCAGCAACTTTTTTATAAAACATGAAATGAGAAGGGGACTCAGACAGCCTTGGAGGAGAAACCCCTAGGGGTCTATCTGGAGAGATGTCCGGATCAATGGGCACATCCAGATCTTCAAAACCATATTCACTCTCCTCATATTCCTCTTCCCCTCCCCCGGTTCATAAAAATCCTCAAAATCATAATCTTGAACCAGTGGAACCGGCCTAACCGAACGCTTATCTGAAGGTGTCAGTTCGGTCGGAACCGGAGAGAGAGACTGGACAATTTGAATTACTTTAGCTATTTCCTCAGCAGTTGGGGAGAGAACTTTTGGCTCTACACTAGCTGACTTTCTAGTCCTTTTTGCTGCAACCGGCCCCTCAGAACCAGCTCTTCGTTTGCCCGAGGAAGTATCGCCCCGGTCAGAGGGATATTTCCTCCCGTTCGGTTGGCACCGAACCGGCTGGCCATCCGGTCAGCAGACTTTTGGCTCCCTTTCCTGAGCCTACCAACCTCTTATCTATGGTGGCAGCAGGAAATTGTGACAAATCTGGCAGTCTGAACTGAGGTGGTCAAACCCTAGACAATAGACACATGTGGTGTGTGGGTCAGCCTTAGCAAAAGCTTCCCCACAAACACTACAGTGTTGAAACCCAGTGGGTCCAGTTTTTCCTTTGGGTTTCTCAGACATATTGCCAGCCTAACCAACTTGCCCGTTTATGGCAATCCACCAAGCAAGACACCCTTATCGGTTCCCAACCGTGTCACGGGTCGTGGAAAAAACCGTAATGAAATCTGTTTTTTTAGAAACGATAAGAACCGGGAACCGCACTCTAAAAAAGGACTAGTAGATTTTAAATACAACCTAATCGGTTCAAACCGAACTGATAAAGAATTACAAGTTCCACACAGAAAAATAAATGTAAAACCTATCTATTACTTACATTACCACAGACAGAGCTTGAACCGACCGTGTTAGGTTTAATTTCAGCTAAAAACCGAAAAATAATACTTTTAAACTGACAAAATGAACCGAGCAGAAGGAGAAATCTCCGGAGCGACTGTTCAGTGAGGCGGAGTAAATAATCTGACAGTTTGTGTCTGAAGCACAACAGACAGAGTTTTCAACCGAGCTCGCGATCTAAGTTCCATGCCTGCATGGAAAGTTAACTATTTCACCTCCGGAGCAGTTCTAACCTGCGGTCATACTGCAATTGTCATAATATAGCAAGACTTCATGTTGTTTGAAATGACATATCTAGGGAGACCAGAATCCCCAGATCTCTTTCCTCAGTGACTTCCTTAGGGTATTACCCTCCAAGGTGTATGAATGAGCTGGGTTTCTTCTACCCATATGCATTACTATGCATTTCTCTTTGTTTAAAAATAACTTAAATTTGGAGGTCCAATTTGGTACATAATCCAGTGCTGACTGTAGAGACCCTGCCCCTTCCCCTTTTGTTATTACAGTTCCTATCTGGAAGACATCTGCACATTTTGTGAGCCATATAGTATCATGTTCGTACTGTATAGATGTTACATAAATGTTAAACAAGCAAGGCCCCAGTACTGATCCTTGAGACACCCCACTTGACACATCTGCCCAATCTGAATAGAATTCCTTAATACAGACTCTTTGTCTTCTATGAGTTAGCCATGCTTTTATCCAGCTTACTAAGGTGTCTTGGATATCCATGTTTTTAAGAACTTCCAGTAGTTCTGAGTGAGGTAGTTTGTTGAAAGCCTTTGAGAAATCTAGGTACACTATGTCCACCGACTTTCCCCCCCATCCATTTGCCTGCTAACCCTGTCATAGAACTGAAGCATATTTGTTTGGCTAGATTTCCCCTTTGTAAACCTGTGTTGTATCATGTCCTTCAGATTTTATTGTTCTATAAAGGTAGTTATGTTGTCTTTTAATATGCCTTCCAATATTTTGGAGGAAATCAATGTTAAGCTAAGCTAAGATGGATCCAATCTGGAGCTTTTCTTAAATAGTGGAATCATTGATGCTACTTTCCAATGATCCACTACTTCACCTCTATCCAATGAAGTTGGAATACGTACATCAGTAGTGGAGCAATTTCTTCCCATAGTTCTTTGATCACTCTAGGGTGTAAGCCATCGGGCCCAGGGCATTTATTGGGGTTTATTTCTCTAAGACTGCTCTTTACATTCTCCAGGTCCATATCTAACTGATTAACTTCATTTGTAGGAGGTTCACTGTTTATTTTTGAAAGTGTTCTAGGATTAAATACAAAACTAAAGTAAGAGTTTTGTAAATTAGCCATACCTTTGTCATCTGTTATGATTTGACCATTCTGAGCTTTTAAATGTCCCATGCTGCTATTTGTCCCCTTCTTATTACTTATATGTGAGTAGAAGGCTTTATAATTATCCTTAGCATGTGTAGCAAGTTTTAATTCGTACTTTGTTTTGGCCTTTTTTAGCTCCATCTTCACCCTTTTGCCACCACCTTATAATTTAGCCACCCTACCTCTGTTTTATTTTTCTTAGTCCTATTATATAGTTTGTTTGTTTTTTCTTTATCATTTTCATTATTCTGGGTCTCATCCAACTTGGTGTTTTTCATTTGTTGCTGTATTTAGTCTTACGTGGTATATTTTTATTTGTCTCTTGATTGATTTTATTGCAAAAAGTTTCCCATTTGGTGTTCAGTGATTTGTTATTGAATTAGTTCTGCCAGTCCCATTCCTTAGTGTTCGCCCTCATTTTTTAGAAATTAGCCTTACCAAAGTTAAGCAAAGAGGTGGCCCCTCTTAATTTCTGATATGATTCCTTAATTTCAAACTCTGTAGTAGCATGGTCACTAGCACTCAAGGGGGTGTTAGTTTAGCGGTTTACTATGTTTCATCCCATATTTGTTAGATCAAGTCTAATGCATTGTTTCCTCTTGTATAGTCTCTTACTTTCTGTTCCAACCCTGTATTGTTGAATGCCTTCAAATAGTCAGCATTTGTTTTATTTGATCCTTTTAATGTAACCCAGTTAACCCCTGGAAGGTTGACATCTCCCAGTAGCAGAATTCTATCCACTGGATTTAACTCTTCTATTTGATTCAAGAGGGCAAAGTCATCTTTCTTTTTGATAGATGGTGGCCTGTAGATTGTACCTATAACTATTTTTGAGGATTTGCAAGGAGTTATTTTGACCCAAATGTGTTCTAAATCATTTGATGATCTTTGTATTTCTTCAGACTACTGTTTGTCACATAAATGGCTACCTCTCCTCCCTTTCTAGAAACCCTGGAATATTTATACATGTTTATACATTTATATTTTGATCCCATGAATCATTGACATCTCACCACGTCTCTGTTATTGCACAAATCTGTATACCATTTGTTACAAGAAAATGTTTTATTTCCTCAGATTTGTTAGTTAGACTTCTGATGTTTAAAAGTAAACATTTCCAGTTTCTATTATCAATGTTTTTCATGGCAGTAGGTACATTTTGCTCTTGAGTATTTGCTTCATCACCTTGTCCCCCCATTTATGAGTTTAAACGGTTTGCTATTGCCTCGTTAAACCTTCTTGATAAACATCTAGAGCCCATTTTGTTAAGATGAAGATCATCTTATTTGAATAACCCTGAGTCCCTGAATAGGTCCCTATTGTCAATAAATTTATAGTTCTCCTGGTCACATAGATTCTTAAGCCACCCGTTTAATGTATTGATTTCTTTCCAATTTAAGGTTTGATGTCTGTATACTGGTAAAATGCCTGAAATCATAACATTCCCTTTGTTTTTTATTATTGCTGACATTATTAATTTAAAATCATTGTAGATATCATTCAGCCTCCTTCTCCCTATGTCATTTATACCAGCATGTAAAATAACCAATGGATTTAATGTGTTCTCCATCAGGCCCCTTAATAGTCTCCATATATCTCAAACTTTAGCTCCTGGTAAGGTACTGACTGTGGTGTGGGCATTTCTCCCCTTACATAAAGCAGTGTCTGTCCCTCTTATAACAGAATCCCTATAATGAGTAAGTCATAATGTGTTTTAGGTGTTTTAGAGCTCTCAATGTTGTTTTTGGCTGCTCATGCTCTTGGCCCCTTTTCTAGTGAATAACTAATGTAATTGTTCCCTTTATGGTCCTAGCCACTTGTTCCATATTATCCTTAGTATTTTTTGGGTGGTTTATAAGTCAACTTTACCTTTAATTTCAGTATTCGTACTCCTAGAATCCTGCTCTTTTTGTTCTAGTAACAGGGGTCAAAACAATTTTGAAGGACCACAGGGGTGCTATTATAAATATGTTCCCCCTTATTTTCTGATTATTTGTTTGGACAGTGGCCCATCCTTCTATCTCAGGATCTTCATTCTGGAGGTGCATTATCTCTGGGTTTCCTATGCTCTGGGCTGGTATTGCTTTGCAGTCCCCAGGTGATGTTATGTTTTGGTTGGCCATATCATCTATAAAGTGCTCTAGATCCTCTATTTCTTTATGTACAGAGATTCACTGATGTAAGCACAATATTTCTTACTACAAAGTTTTTGTTAGTAGGCATTTATTACATATAAACCTGGGTACTTGTTCTCCACTGCGAAACATGAGACAGAGTGAACACATGTTACAGAGTTCCTCCATATTGAACACCCTCGGTTGGATTTGATATACAAGAAAGAATATGGATATATCCTGTTTGTGCTTCCTTCAGTTAGCCTAATAATGGGATACTTACTTACATACTTCAATAGTACTTGTTCTTCATAGTGTTAATCCCCTTGGTCCCTGGCATCCCTTGTGCACAGCTATGCATGCTTGCTCCTGCTTGCTCAGGCCTACGATTTTATAAGCACCAAGGACCAGAAGTTTCATAGCCCAACTTGTGGTACCTCATTCCAAGTCCATGGAAAATTCTGCAATGAATGTTAAAAACACTCACCTCATGAGGTGAAAATGTGTTTAAAATGTGTTCTAGTCCTTAAAAGGACTAGGACAACCTATTAGTACTGCTTGGAACTGGACTTTTCACAATCAGCTCTCCATATATGGAGGAGCAAGGGAGCCTCTTCCACAATCCCACAATCCCTGGAATGGGGAAGTGGTTTTACCTTGATTACCTTGGTTGCCAAGCAACTAGTAGCAACCCCATCTCCCCAGAGGTGTGTGACTGAAATTACTAAAATGCAATATTTCATTCAGGTTGTAACACAAATCCTAAGCCTCTCTCCACAGAGAGACATGTACTATGCCATTAAAAAAGTGCAAGCACTTATTCAACTGATACAATATAGAGAAGAATGCTATTATGCTTTAGTCCTTGATGCCACAAAGGCATTTGATCTGATCCAGAAATCTTACATTTTGGAAGTCTTGAAGAAATGGCAGGTGCTGAGTTCCTACCTTAACTTAACTACAGCACTATATAAGAACCCCAAGGCTGCATTTATAATTCATGGATGAACCACAAAAGAAATAGAAAATAAGTGTGGAATAAGGCAGGGATGCCCACTTTCACCTATTATTTTTATATTAGCAATAGAGCTATTGTTAATAAAAATTAGGAACAACAAAGAAATTATAAGAATTGAAATAGAGTCGACTGAAATTAAACTAAGCGAATTTGTGGACAATGTGCTATTATTACTTCAAAAATTACATAAATCAGTACCCACCTTATCAGAGCTAATTCATAAATTTTCTTTAATCTCTGGTTATATTCTAAACCAACAACAATCAATGATAATGCCACTTAACTCTCCTGCTCCTGACAATTATTTTCAAAACTTAAATATCTTTTATAAAACTAACCAGATCACTTACCTGGGAATGCAGTCGACAAACCAACAGGAATCTTCAATACAAATAAATTATAATCAAGTCAAGCAAAAAATACAGAACATGTTAAATTTATGACAGCATTTATCTATTTCACTTTGGGGCAGAGTTCAAACCATCAAAACGATGGTTTTGTCTTACTTCATTTATATATTACAAGCAATGTATGGGCTCCCCAGTCTGCAATGATTTGCAGAAATGAGAAGAGTGTTCACAACATTTCTATGGAGGGGTGGAAACTCCGAATAGCCTGGGGTATGATCAGGATGTCCCCTAAAGATGGGGGACTTGGCTGTCCAAACTAATGTTTATTTATGTTAGCACAAACAGTTGGTAACATGTGAAACTGGGCATATAAACATAACCAAGACTCTCAAATTTTACAAGAGATCATTAAGAAAAGAGAACTTTAAGATAAATCAGATTTTTTTTAATATTAGTTTCATAAAACCTCAATATTACAGAAACTTCTTCCCCAAAACAAAGTAGCTATAGACAAATGTGGACACTTCAACATATCCAGAATATTTGTGCATATATTGGAATCTGAAAATAAAATAAGTATAAAAAAAGAGAAAACTTAATTCAACAATTAGCCTTATCCCAGATTACACATTGGAACCAATTATTAGTACAAAACCAGTTTCCATATTATAATTCAGTGATAAAAATGAAATTAAATGGGAAACTACAAAATTATTTAGTTTATCAAAGATCGAATTAATTCTTTAAACAATACAAATCAAGGTACAACTTAAGAGGTACAGATTTATCATTAATATTAGAGTAGGAACAACATGCAGTTAGCTACCTGAAAAAGAAACCTTTATCTAAAGTCTATAAAATAATTATTAGCAACTTGGACTACAAAAATTTCAAAACAACAAACAATGAGAGGGAAAGAATTAGATATTAAATACATTGAGGAGCAATGAAATAACATTTATAAAGAGACAAATTACCACTTAATTTCAGCAAAAAATAAATCAATACAATTTAAATTACTTAATAGAACCTACATAACAACAACAATTCATAAAGTAAATAAAACATACTCAGAAGTCTGTTGGCACCAATGTGGCATGAGATCAGATATAAAACATTGTTTTTAGGATTGTTCCAAAACAAGGAAGTGCTGGTCTCAAATAACAGAAAAGATATCAGAAAAAATTGGATAACCAATATTAGAAACTTTTCAAATTTTGATTCTTAATGATCTCTCACAGATACAACTAAATAAACAACAAAAAGAATAATCATTTTGTGATCAATGGCCCTAAAGAGAGTCATTTTAAATAATTGGAACAGACACGGTCACGTGATACAACTAGCCTAGTAGACGTCTATTCAGACCGCTCCGTCCACCCGCCTCACTGAATCACTCAATTTACCGCAAGAAGAAGGGCAAGAGCAGTAAAAATGTACCACAACTATTTTATTTACTTGCTAGCATCTATCGGTACAGTGGGAAGGCAGTATGTATACCGAAATTAAGTTACCGCCGCCAAAGCACACCCCGCCCAACATGCCACAAAAGGCCTCAAAAAAATCACGGACTTCTGGTACGTCCGCTACCCGCCCTCCCTCCACAACCTTGGGGGAACAAGGATTGCTTACATTAGCAGATTTCCTGGCAGAATTCCAGCCTTTCAAGGAGGAGCTCCGGACGATGGCAGCAGAAATTAAAACCCTCTCACAAACAATGGAAGAGTTAGCCACTAAAATGTCCGATAATGAAGCCCGACTTGTGTCACTTGAAAAAAGGGTGGATAGGCAAGATCCAGAAATAACAACATTAAAACAAAAATTCAGCAAATTAGAGCAGAAGCTTGAGGATTTGGAGGGTCGCAGCCATAGGAATAATGCTGTGATCATTGGTCTGCCCAAATCAGAGGAAGGCAAGGATCAGATACTTTTTGTGCAGCGATTTTTGGAAAAGATAGTGGGTCCTTTACTGTACGCCCCTCAATATACAATTGAAAGAGCGCACAGGGCACATCGACCTACACCGCCCCCAGGGGCAGCTCCCCGGTCATTGATATTTCATTTTTTGAACTATTTGGAACGCCAGCACCTGATGGTTAAAGTGAAGGAGTTACAAGAGTTATCATGGGAAGGGCGTAAGATCCGTAGCATCCAAGACTTGCCAGTATCTGTCAGACTACGTCGGGCTAGCTTTCACCCAGTAGTAACTAAGCTCATCGCTGCCGGGATAAAATTTCGCATGGTATACCCGGCAAAATTACAAGTGCTCTTGAATGGAGAATGGTGTTCTTATGAAGAGCTGAAAGCAGCACGTATGGACCTTGCCAAAATCATGCCTGATCTCTTCCGTGATTTCAAATGAGAGCACCATCTTTTCAGATTCAGAGGCTGTGGGAGAAGGAGCAACGGCTTTTTGGAGGGAGCCCAGTAGTACTGTCCTGATTAGATTTCCCGAACGAGGTATGCGAGGAGATAATCCGCCGTCAAGCTGCCGACTCGGCTGAGTGACAGGGCTATGTAGTCTGATCTCTGGGACTTACCGTTACCCCTTTCAGCATACTGCGGAACAGAAGCTCTGGAATTTAATACAGCGCAGATAGTTTCCTGCTGCACCTGTTTGAAAAGGGCTTTAGTCTGCTGCGCTTGCGAATGGGAGCTACGGCTTCATTTGCTAATTAAAGACCCTGACTTTCCGCTATTGTTCACAGTGATATTTGTTTTGAATGCCCACTAGCAAGGGGCAGTTTAGATGAGTCAGGGTCTGGGTATTTCATTGGTTTTACACTTTGCCCTTACCCATTTTTCCCACTAGCATAGTATGCTGCTTTTTGTGTTTCTAGAGGTAACTTGTATAAAGGGATAATGGGCGTTAGTAAATAAGTAACTTGCCATGGTTTCTGCTTCCCTGTGCAAGGATGCAATAGCAGTTTAGCACCACAAGAGGGGAGTGTTCTACTATATTTTGTTGCTCTGACATGTTAGTTCAGGGATTTGATATTCATACTTACAGATAGGAATATATAAACTGTATCTGGTTGTGGCTATATAATTACTTTACTTGGGGCGGGAGCGGAGGGACAGAATGGGACGACAGGTGGTTGCAAAATGGTGCACATAATAGGTAAGGGAAAGGGAGGGTGGGACTCTTTGAAGCAAGAGTGGGTTTTACTGTTAGTTGTTCAGTTGGGTTATTTGGGGTGTTTAATAGGATAAATTGTTTAATCTGGGGGGATGGGGAGGGGCAAACCGCAGGTCAAGTCATAGATTATACATCAGCCTTCATCTCTTGTTAAGTTGGCTAATTGCCATATGTCAGGTTCTGAATATTTTCTTCAGATATGCTGAATGAAGTGTGGTATTCTACGTGGAATGTAAAGGGGATTAGAAAGAAACTTAAGCAGTACAAGGTCTTAAAACACCTACACCTCTTGAGTTCACAAATCACTTTTATCCAAGAGTCTCACTTGTTGGATTCGGAGGCCCTACAGATGAGAAGACTTAGATAGGGAAAGTTTTGCCACTCAAGGCACTACTAATAGTAGGGGGTAATGATTTTGATTAATAAAGATATTGCCTTTGAGGAGGAACAGATCGTCAGAGATCCTCAAGGTAGATACATTATAGTTAAAGGGACTATTCAGTTGGTCCCGATTCTCCTCTGCAGTGTTTATGGCCCCAATGTAGATGATCCTGGATTTTTTACTCAGTTGATCCTGCACCTACTTCCCTTTCTCCCTATTAAAATGATTATTGGGGGCGACTTAAATTTAGTTATGGATGCCGCCTGGGATAGAGCACCATCTCACAATAAAGCATCATCTCCGGCGCAAAAAGCTCTGTATGACCTGATGGATCAGCTAGGGCTATGCGATCTGTGGAGGGTCTTGAACCCAAAACAGAAAGTGTACACATTTGTTTCCCTGGTCCATCACACAGCCTCACGTATAGATTATCTATTGATCTCACAATCACTTATCCCCGGCTGCTGTCCAGTATTATTTCGCCCGGCCCACCCTCAGATCATTCCCTAGTTTCAGCCCGTATATCCTTAGCCATCTGCCCAAAAAGGGATAGAAGGTGGAAAATTAATGATCAGATCATAAAGAAGCCTGAGATCACCCAACTAGTACAGGAACATATAGACTTTTTCTTCGCCATGAACACGTCACCGGATATAAATCCGGATGTCTTGTGGTGCGCCTTTAAAGCGTATATTAGGGGTATTCTAATCGGCCAAGCAACAGCGCAGAAGAGGTCACAAGATCGACAAATGAAGATTTTATTATCTGAGATCAGGTCGATTGAAAACTCCCTAACCCTTAACACACCACACGAAGTCATTGGCAGGTTAACAGTTATCAAGGATCAATACCTGCAGATACTTGGGGAAAAAGCGTTATTTGCCATGGTCTGTACCAAAGTTAGGTATATGGACCAAGGGAAAAAGGCAGGAAAACTTCTTGCCCTTAGGATTAAACAACAAGAGTCAGCAAGGTTTATTCCCCCTATTAGGTCGGCATCAGACGGAACGTTGAAAACTTCCCCTGAGGATATACTGCAGGAATTCACTCAGTATTATAAATCTTTATATTCTAAAATGGATAACCCGGCTTCAGCTTCTACATTGGGAGATTACTTTTCTTGTACTAAGTTACCGACCCTATCTGAGGCTCACCATAGTTTACTATTGGCTCCCATTTCCGGCTGGGAAATCATGGAGGTAATACAAAACCTCCCCTTGGACAAAGCTCCAGGGACAGATGGCTTTTCGGCCTACTTTTACGAGAAGTTTAAAGATTCGATTGTTCCTCCCCTCCTCGCATTATTCCATCATATCCTGTCTGGCATTCGCACGGACTCCACCCTTTTTGAAGCCCTAATAGTATTGATTCCGAAAGTTGGTAAAGATCCAGAAGTGGTTCAGAGTTATCGACCCATTTCTCTTATAAATCAGGACATGAAGATTCTAACAAAAAATTTTAGCAGACAGGCTTTCTATTGTCTTGCCAGACCTTATTGGTATGCATCAAGTGGGATTTATGCGAGGACGTTCCTCTGTGGATCACCTTCGCACGCTTTCTCATGTCCTCTCGGTGTCCAGGGATGCACAATACCCAGCAGTTTCGATGTCCCTGGATGCCGAGAAGGCCTTTGATACAGTAGATTGGGGTTTTTTGCTTGGGGCTTTAAAGGCTTTTGGTTTCCCTTCTCAATTCTAGGATTGGATTGCAGCTCTCTACAGAACCTCATCGGCTAGAATTACTGGCAACAGAATTGTCTCAGGGCCTTTTTTTCTGCATTCAGGTACCAGGCAGGGATGCTCCCTCTCTCCCCTTTTATTTAACATTTACTTAGAACCACTGTTAAGGAATCTACTTGTCAATACGCATATACATGGTATTAGCATAGCGGGTCAAGAAATAAGGGCTTTAGCATATGCCGATGATCTCCTTCTCCAGCTTTCTTATCCAGACACTTCTATCCCAGCGGTGCTGGATGTTATAGAGGAGTATAGTTGTCTCTAATTACAAGCTAAATTTAAGCAAATCAGGTGGTTTTCCTTAAATCACAAAGTCTCCAGACAATCGGTTATCGCTTTGGGTCTCAAGTGGGTCCCAGAGGCGCTGCAATATCTCGGTATCTCCCTTACTAGAACTTCTCTTTCGGCTATCAAGAGGAATTTAGAGCCTCTCGTTTTGGCCATCACACATGATCTGGACAGATGGAGTAAACTTCCTATTTCCATCTGGGGCCAGATCAACCTGATTAAAATGAATATAATACCACGTCTCCTGTATCCCCTTAATCTCCTCAATGTTTGGCTTCCTCGAGCGTGGTTTAAGAAGATACATCAACTTTTCACAAAATTTATCTGGGCCCAGAAACAACCAAGACTTGCATACATGAAGCTGGCGCACTAAGCACAAAGCGGCTACGTTACCCTCCTGAATATGTACTATTGGGCCGCACATACCTCTAAATACATGAAGTAGGTAGACACAACATATATATCCCCAAGTCCGCAGTGGCTTCGAAATAGAGACTCACATGATTCGCTCCCACAGGATTGAACCGCTACCCTTCTTGCATTGAAGCCCTCGCAACTCCTCCAAATTTAAATCCACTGTAATTGAGGTATCAGTAAAGGTTCATAGACAGCTTTGTGAATTCTTGCAATATAATCCTCTACAGGATTCCTCCTTGTCCTTCTGGAGCTCCCCTTTGTTCATGTTGGGGGGTAAGCCCATTCCACCTACATGGTTACTGTACCTGGGGGAAGGTTCCCCCCTTTCGCTTCTAAAAGACGAGCATACCTGGCTTTCTATCCCAGAAATCATGTGTAAATTTAACATTCCATGTTCCGATTATTTTAAAGTGTGTCAGCTCAAGCATCTTCTCATTAAAACTCTAGGGCAGGCTCCACCAGGGTTAGGTAGTAAATCACTGTATCAGGACCTTCTAAATTTCAGTCGCCCCCCCCTAAATCTATAACTAAGCTATATGCCATGCTTTTTGATTTTTGTTGTCCACACTCTCTAGGCCCTACGGAATACTGGATAAGACTGTTTCCCTCGTTAACACTGGATTGGGCCTCTCTATGGCATAATTGCCACCGTTACATAACACAGGATAGGCTCCATCTTACTCAATTTTATATTTTGCATGATCTTTACTACTCCCCTCAGAAGTTAGCTAAATGGGGTCTGATTGAATCCAACTTATGTACTCGTTGTTCCATGGAAGAAGGCACACTCCTGTACATTTTTGGTCATGTCCAAAGGTGGCACCTCTTTGGGAGACAAACTCAACCAAGGCTGACCCTTATGCTAGGTATTTCAGAGTGTTTACACCTGAAATTTGCATATTGGGAGATTACTCTCGATTAAGGTTATTAAACGCAAATATTATATGGCTATGATAGCGATATCGGTTAAGAAACTGGTACTTAGGCATTGGAAGGGTACAGAAGCTCTTTCTTATATGGAATGGCTTAGTGAGTTACTGGGGAACCTGAGGACAGAAAAAGTCTGTGCTAATCTCCAAAATAAACTGCCCAAGTACAATAAGATCTGGGACCCTTTACATGCTTTGTATTCCATGTAACTTAAGTGGTCTGAGGATGAGTGGTTTATGGAATGTTAATGAAGTCTGCTGTTATAAGTACTGTGGTTTGCCAGGGAGAGAGGTTGGCAGGGTTGGTGGGGGAGGGACAGACTCAACACAATGGATATTTTGTAAAACATGCTAAATTCTAAGGTTCTGTCTCCTTGTTGTATGAAAATCTTTAATAAACTTTAAATTAAAAAAATAATTGGAACAGCTAGGTCCCTCCTGATAATACGATGATGGAATGGTATTACACATTCAATGAAATGCTCTTAATTGAAGAAATTGCTGCATCAATAGAGAAAATAGACCAGGAAAACATTTCAAGTGGGAATGAACTTTTAAGCATGTTCCACCTCTATTATGGCTATAAATGGGTGGGAATGATAGTAAAACTATAGAGGATGAACTTGTATTTCTAATGTTTGGAAATTTGCAATCATGTAAAATTCCAATGAAATTTACAACCATGAATATGGAACATAATAAAAATTGCTCTATAAAAAAAATACTTGGGGAAAGTTGGTGCCTGCTTTGATGAAAGCTCAGGACATTCAGCCACAATATGACTAATCCCTTATTGGAAGGACAAGCAAAGGTTTGCAGTGTTGTACAAGTCACCAAATCAGAAACAGTCAACAGTCCCTTAGCAGATAACCCCTTATGGTTTCCAACATGTGCAGCCTTCTGCATCATCTGTGACCCCATCAGAAGAGGAAATAAATCCTCACAACCACTCATGCACAGAAGAGGAAGAAGATCAAAAAGTCAAAAATCTAAACTTTTAATTGAGGTCTTGCCAGTTGGAGAAGTTTACAATGCTGGTAAACAAAGGCAGTTAGATGCAAACAGACTAACTAGTTGTTTACTCTTTGTCTTTTCTTCATGCTGGAGCTGATATATATATATATATATATATATATATATATATATATATATATATATATATATATATATGTAGATATAGATATGTATAAATAGATATATAATTGCTAGGAAGCAGGACCCCACTGGAAATCAGATCTTGCATCTTAGTTGAGCTGTCTTGGGCGACTACACTGTAGAATGGAATAGGAGCAAAGCTTTGCAGTGCCATCTCAGAGACTCCTAGTTCTGAGGGAAACCTTGGGATCCCAGGTCACGGTCCCAAAGGAGGATCATGCCAGCTGTTCTGCACACAAGCACCCTGCCTCATTATAGTAAACTAAGGGATAGCATTGAGATTGCTATTGGGACAGCAACTTACCTTTTTCCTCTGCGATAAAAAACTCTTGCACCAAGTACTGACTAACCTTTAATTCTGGAAACAGATTAGGCTACATGTACATGTGTGTTGACTATCTTTTTGGGGAGGATCAGAAACACGCCCTAAACTCAGCACCGGTCAAATGTTCAGATTTGGTTCCAAATGTGCCATGTCCCGGATTCCCCCCTTTTCCCTCACAAAAAGACAGAGACCATTGTTTGTTGTTGTGCTCAGATTGGCAATTAATTTATTTATATATCATAATTCCATGTTCCATGTCATCATCTTTTATTATTATATCTCTCACAATTTCCTTTATTTTCATCCATATATCAATCTCTGATCATCCCTCTTTCTTCCTCTTTTTCTCTCCCCAGGTGAAAACCTGGGTGCCTTCTTCTTCTCCTTTTCTGTTAGGTAACGGTGAAAACTGAGACCGCTTTTCTCCTTCAGCTTCTTCCTCTTTTGGTCTTATTCCTTTTTCTCCCCCCCTTTTTCCTCATTAGCCAGTCTCCAGCTTGCGTTGGATGACTGGCTTTCCCCTCACTTAGGGTATTATTCTCCCTTACCTCAGGGAAACCTCCTTCCTAATCCTTCTCTTCTCCCCTTTTTTATGTATATTTCCCTCTTTTTTTTGTGTTTATTCTTCCGTTTTTTTGCATGCCTCCTCCATGCTTCTATAAAACCCATCATTTCTGTGTTAAACATGTCTATGGCCAGATCCGACAGGTGCACCCCATCTGACCTGTAGAAGTCTTCTACCCAGTCTTCCACACCCCGCAGTATTACCTGTCCTCCCATTTTCCTTACCAGTGTCTCTACCCTTCTGTTCATCTTTCTCCTGGCCCTATCCATGGCTCTATGGCTGTGCTCCTGCCTCCAAACCCTCCTTGGTATCATATCCGACCAGGCAAAACTTACCCTAGACCACCACTGCTGTATTGTTTCTAGGTCCCTTTTATCTGCAAGTATGTGTCCACCCATGGCTTGCCCGCAAGGTCATTGCCCCCTAAATGAATAATAATTAAGTCTGGACTGGGTCACCGTTCCTTAAGTTCCTTCAAGGTGGGAAGCAGTTGTGCCCATCTCATCCCCCGGATGCCACACCAAACCAACCGACATTGTTTCACATCTTGGTAAAGCTGTTTTTCCCCTGCCTTTTTCTCTGCTCTCCGTTCTGCCCAATAAATATAGGAGTGGCCGCAGATCCAGACTTCCATGATCCTCCCTCTTCCTATGGTGTTTAAGCAAAAATAATTATCTTATATATGGTGTTAGTTTCTTCACAATAGTATCCCTCTCCCTGTCCCCCGTCCCATTTTGTCTCCAGATTTGTAATAAAACATAGGTAATACGTTAATCTCCACACTTCAGTGCTTGAATATATCTCTTATAACTGGCAGACCACCAGTGTCCTCTTTCCAAAATACTATTCACAGTTTTGCCTGCTACTGCCCACTGTGAGGCAGCCCCAATCCACAAGGAGTGGAATGAATAATTAACCAGATCCTCCCCCAGGAATTGCATGCATTTCTTGAGTAATGCTGTGACTTGATAACCTTTGACCCTACTTCCATCAACATGCACAAAATAATCTCCCTGTCCTGGTACCATGCTCTGTGGCAAAAGCCCACAAAGCCTGCACTGGGCACACTGCACCCTCCACATGTTTCTTTAGTGTCACCATGCAACCCTGTCCCCTTTGATCCATATTTAACCTCTAAATCCAGATCTGTATCTCTTTCATCCCCCAGCTTATATCTTCCCACTCTAAACCCCCCTCCTTGCCTTTTTTGCCATGGCCTATCACCTTACTCACTCTCATGGCCCCTGCAAACATTACAACATAAATCATGTGAAATAGCTGGGCCTCAGTCTTTGGTCTGCATATTGCCGGAAGTGCATCCTTTAGTTCTGCTAGCCACTGTTCCCAAATTGTTCTTCTATTGTCTACTGACCCTTGTTTTAACCTACCCCATTCCTGCATTATTCTTCTAATGCACAATGATTTTGTTGGGTCCTTCCATCCTTTTAAACTGCAGATAACACTAATCCCTGCCAAATAGACCCCCATTGTGGTGTGGGCTGTTCCTTTTCTCCATTGCTCTATGGTGAACGTTCCCAATTGTTCTTCTGTGAGTGGCCTAATTACCTCCATATGATGTGTTGCCCTGAATGTTTGAAACACTTGCCAGGCTCCATCATAGGCCCTCAGAGTCAAAGGTGCCCATGAGCTGCGAAAAACAGTTCTGCTCCTTCTTGCCAACGTCCCAGATGTTCATTGGTATGGGCATTTTTTGCTCCTCCACTGCTGGTGCCAGTCTCTGGAAATGGTCCAGCTGCAGACGGGAAAGGCTGTCAGCCAGGGCATTGTGTACGCCTTCTATGTGTTTTGCTCTGAATGACATGTTCAGCTGCAAGGCTCCTTAGCACTAAAAGTCACAAGACTTGCATGACCATTTCTGACCTGGCTCCCCTGTTGTTTAGGACCGCTACCACTACTCTAATGTCACACCAGGATGTCACTCTCTGATCCCATAATTCTTCCCCCCCAAACCAGATGGGCATGATCTCTAACAATGTTATATCTTTTACCTTGCCGTCCCTTACCCAGTCAGAAGGCCATGGTTCTGCAAACCACCTGTCCTCAGGTAGCCCTCCATGCCTAGGCCCCCCGCTGCATCTGTGTAAAGATCGAGGTCTGTGTTATACAACCACTCCTCCTGCCAGAAGGAGCAGCCATTATACTCCCTGAGGAATTCCTCCTATATTTTAAAATCCTCCCTGACACCTCTTGTCAGCTCTACCCAATGGTGTGGTCTGGCCACCCAGGCTGTAACCCTTGCTAACCTTTTTGTGAATGCTCTTCCTGGTCCAATAGCCCTGCAAGCGAAGTTCAGGTTCCCCAGTACCTGCTGTACTTGTTTTAGTTGTACCCTTCTCCTGCTGGTATGTACTTGGATCAATTATTTCAGTTTTTCCACTTTTTTGTCCGGCAGCCTGAATATTTCCCCTGGGGCATCTATTGCAATACCTAGAAATTCTAGCACCCTGCTGGGCCCCCGCTGTTTTCCCTGGTGCCAGCGGAACCCCTAATTCCTTGCACAGCTCTTGAAATTTGACCAGCATTTTTTGTGTCTCCTTTTCCCCCACTACCGATGAAGAGGAAATCATCTAAATAGTGAATAACCATTCTATAACCAGTTTTCCCTTGATATATCCACTGCAAACAGGTGCTGAATGCTTCAAATGTTGCACATGCTATAGAACATCCCATGGGCATGGCTTTGTCAAAATAGTACTGACCCCCAATTTTAAAACCCAAGAGGTCCCAGTTTTTTCTCCTAACTGGCAGCAATCTGAACGCGGATTCGATATCCGTTTTTGCCATCCACGCATCCTTAGTAGCCCAGACTATCCGGACTGCATCTTCTAATGACACATATGTCACCCTACTATACTCCTCCCCAATAAATTCATTCACCAAATCCCCTTCTGGAAAGGAATGGTGGTGAATCACCCTGTATTCTCCTTCTTGTTTCTTGGGTACCAAACCCAATGGTGAGATCCTCATGTTCTGCAACGGGGGGGGGGGTATCAAATGGGCCTCCTACTCTCCCCGTTGCCTTTTCCTTCTCTGTCTTTTGTCTTAACATTTCTTCCTCCCCTTTTACCGACCCCAGGTTGCTCGCCTCTTTCACTTGTCTGGGACCCTTACACTGCAATGAAAAACCTGTGCAAAAACCTCTTCTGATCATCTCCGCCACTTTTTTGTTCTGATATCTGTCCAACCAACCTTTCCATGCCTTTATCCTGATGGGAGTTCTGGCTGCCTCAAACTGCTCTCTGTCTTCTCTCCCTTTTACCCTCCCTGGTCCCTCCCTCTCGCTCAGTGCTTGCCTTTTCCAGTCAGTGATTCTGACTTCCTCTACTTGTGGTCCCCCTAACCCTCCCTCTCCCTCCCCTGTTCCATGCTGCCCTTTAAACCCCTGTCCCTCTCAAAAAAACTGTTGACCTGAACTATGACACCAGGATCCTTGTGCTCCCTCAGCCCATGTTGTTCTGCATCTGTTTGCCTGGTGTGTTTCCCCGCATTTCGAACATGCATGCCGAAAATGACATTGAGGCCACGAACAACAGGCCCTATTGGAAGCCCAGCAGCACCTCAGGGGCATAACTCCCTTCCTCTCCCACTCCCCTTCGGGTGTGGACTGATCCATTACATAATCTGTCCATAAGTCTAGTTGCTTCGTATCCCATCTTACATCCCCGTATGTCGCCATTCTCTACCGAAAAAATTCATCATAGTATATCCACCCCACCCCGCCTTTTGCCTTTGCCTGTCTTATTATTAGGGAGTATGTGATGAGCAGGATGCCCAACTTCAGCTTCTTCTCTAATACAACGGCTGAGAAGGTGGCAAAACCTACAAACAACCCATCCCAAGTCTTCCCTTTCGTGAATTTGTCCTCCTCCTTCTTCCCTAACAATACTACCGCTGCTGCCATTTCACTCTTTCCTATGTTCTCCATTTCCTCATACTTTGCTGCCACTTCCCAGCTCACCAAAGTGAATATATCCACATACTCTCTTTTCCATATTTTTTCTTTTGTGGCCAGTGGAGCATGTTCACCTACCCTCATCCTGGGGGCACCTATCTCCCTTGTTCCTTTTCCCTCTTTCTCTGTAACTGCTTCCTTCCCTTTTGATACCTCCTTCTCTGTCCTAATCTCTGCCAGAGCTGACTCCATTTGCCCTAGGCCTCCTGTCCCAAGTGCCAACACAATTTGACTTATGTACTCTTTTATACTGTCACCCACTGCACTGGGTGCATTACCTGTGTCCTTGTCTGAGCTTTGTTGTCTGTCATCTTCCTGGTGCCTCATTACAGCACCCTGTGGTTGAGGGGGTGGGTGTACCACTAGCGGTCGTGGAGGAACCACTATGTTCTGGAGATCCGGTCTGGGTTGCACTGGGGGGGATCCCGACTTGGTCTTGGAGAGGTACTGGCGGCACTGGTTGATAGGCTGCAGAGGTACTGGATCAGCCACCTTGGTGGGTCCCACTGCTAGTGGTTGTACCCTGGTGGGACTGCATGGCCATTAGGCTCTCTGTTTCCCTCTGCCACCTTTCCCCATTCCTGCTTTCCTTTTCTCCCCGGGTCTCCCTGTTTCCTCCCCTTCCACCAGTTCCCACATTCTGTTGGCTTTTTCCTGCCAATTCAACTATGGCCCTGTAAGCGTCTTCCTTCGAAGGCCTGCTCTTCTTTGGTGCCATGTCCTTCATTCCTTTCAAACTGTGAAGACAACTGAAGAGAAGAAAACAAGATTCTGTTGTTAACTTATGTTTACAGCATGCCTTCGTGTGGCAGGCCCCCCCTTCCCATATATATCTTTTTTTTTCCTTAAACTTCTGCCTGGGCCATCCTCCATTGCAATCGTACCACCGGCCCCTTCCAGATGACTGGCCTAGCTCTTCCGCCCCACCTTCTTTTCCATTCTCTTCCCCCACTACCTGACAGGCCCCCAATGTCATCACTAGCCCTACTCTCGTGGGCCTCAGGATGATTGAGGCCTCCACACTTCTCAGGTGCCCTTTCCTGTGATCTCCCAGGCCTAAGCCTCTCCCCTTTTGCATGCTTTTGCATGCCTCCAGTTGTTACCCCCTCGGACCTGTTCCTTCCCCTTTCTGTGCCCTGCCCCAAGAGCCTCCAGCTGGTTACTAGCCCCCGCGTGTTTCAAACGCCACCTCTTGTGTGTACCCAGGCCTGCAAAGGCTCTCCCCCCTTGCATGCTGTCGCATGCCTCTGTCTGTTGCCCCTCCAGGCCTGTCTTTTCACCCTTGTTCTCTTTTGGCAGCGCTACTAGTCCTTGTGGCCTGATTCCAATCCTCTCTCCTTGGAGGGCCCTGTCTCCTTAAGCCTACTCCCTCCCCATGGCTGTCATTGCTGTGCTTCCTGGCCTGCCAGGCTCCTATCCCCCTGTGTCTCCCCAGCCTCCTTTCTGTCAAGTCATTTTGGGCCATGCCTCCCCCGCGCACCCTTTTTCCGCTGCAGCTTTTGCTTGGCTGCTCCCCCAGTGTGCTGTCCCTTTGTTTGGTGATGTAGCCTGACTCCAGTTTTTCACCAAGCATACCTGTAGCTGGACCGCTTGGTCCTGAGGGCGTGTGACATCATGCCATATGCCTCGCAGCCTACTCCGTATGGGCCCCCATTATCCATATCCACCAGGCCCCCACTTACTGTCCCTACCTCTGTCTGCAGTCCCCGAGGTCCCCTTCTTCTCCTCATAGCTCCTTCTTATGGCTCCCACTCGCCTTGCGGCCTTCATGTGGTGTGTGACATCATGCCAACATAGCCACCCACATCCATCCCTTGCTCCCTGTCCGAGCTAGGTCTCTCTGCTCAGGCCTCCTAAATGTGCCTTCTCCATGTGGCGCTCCTCTCCAGCGTCCTGTCCCCTTGATCTCTTTTCATGCCCCATTGGGCAACACCACCTGAATGCACAGGATCCACACTTCCTGGCATTCCCCCGGCTTCCTTTTTCTGTCCTGATTCACTTCTGGGCCATCCACCCAGGACCCTTACAATGCTTCCCTTTGTTCCCCCTGGCAAATCCTCGTAACTGTGCTCCTGTCTTTAGTGGCAACAAGATCCTGGGCTGATGAGTATGTGAACAAACCGGGGTTTCCCCCCCCTTTTTTTTTAACAAACCGTAAACCCTTCATTATCTCAGTGTCCTGCCTCCTCCACTGTGCCACAAAGCTCTCACAACCCCCGTTTCTGCTCACCTTCTCCTGCCATTCTTCACATTTTGCTCTATCAATGCTGCCATATGCATCACTCCAGAAAAGAAAAAAACTGCTGCCTGTACCAATTACACTTGGTTTCTTCTGTTCAACAGTATGCTTTGCTATCACTGCTGCATGTAAACCACGCTCAAATAGGAAGGCACAAAATGCTTGATATCCTGAAATATGCAGTCGTTTAAAACTATGCTTTATTTCTACACATCCGTCTGACACCACAACTTCTTCTACTGTCTTGCCTCTTGCTTCTTGTTCCTCTGTACTGCCCGTTCAGATACTATATATTTTAAAAATTCTACTGTGGGTTTCAAAACCCAAGAACCTTTACATCACAGTCAAACCCCCCAAGCCTCTACCCACAATCTCTGCATTCTTATCCTTCTGGATTTTTTTATATATATATTCTCCTCTCCTTCTCCTTTCTCTTTTTTTTTAAAACACTCAACACCTTTTCTTCCATACTGTTTGTTTCTTCCTTACCTCTTTTCCTTGTTGCACAAACCTCCAATTAATCTGCCAATCTGACGTGCTGCAGTTTAAAAAAGCTCAAAAATCAAAACTCCAGAAAAAAGTGGCTAACCCCATCTGTGCTGTCCATTATGTACCTCCACTTGCCCCTTCCCTTTCTCTTGCCTGACCATTGTTCTATACCTTGTCCCCTTCCCTTCCTTCACCCCTCCTCTTCCGAGCACACCGTCCTCATGGAAAGGGAAGGGGTGCACCAGGACAACCTGGTCTGCCCCTTAAAGGGCAAACTCCATTATTGAAACTGCCTATTCAAGTGGCACTGGATTGAGTTCACTTTGTTAAATTTAGTTGTGCAAAATGTCTTTATTATTGATTATTAGAATCAAGTAGTTGTCTTCTTGATGACAACATATATGAGGAATGTGCTATGGATCAACTGCTAGTTGGTTAGGATCAGAGGTAATCACAGTTTTAATTATGTGTTTGTGGATATATACTGCTGGAGTATAGACCAGACATGGCTGAGCTGCTGTTACTTTGCCTTTATGAAGGATCTGTGAAAACAACAGTTTACATTGAACAGACAACAGTAGTTTACACCCTTTGTTAACTTTTAACTGCACCTTTAAATTATCTGTCATGTAGTTTATTAAATGCTTTGATCCTTTATGTTTTTTAAACATTCTGTAAGAAATGTACTAAAATCATTATACAGTACTGCATGTTATTAATAAAAAAAGGAATTTACTGTGAAGCCAGTGTGTTATGAGCTGCACATTTCATCACAATCTTCATTTCACTGACAGCGCTTTGCCATGAACAAGGGTGACCACCTGCTTCATCACATATATCCCTGTGCCACACACTGATTGGCTGTCTCTAGCAGAAATAGCAATCTCCACAGTCGAGACATGGTGAATGTCATTTAATTTCTGGCAGTTAGACTACTATTTTTATATAAAAAAAAAACATAATAGACTTGTATTAACTCCACCACACATAAAAAATATCAGATTTAGCCATAAACAAGATGCTACATTTGACCTATAATGACTGAGAGTTATCTGCCTCCACAGATCAGCTCCTTTTATTTACCCGATCCCCAATAAACATCACTGAAACTGTCCAGTACATGTGGTACGTTATCTCCAAGCTTAATTGCAGAACCCATTTGGAAATGGTAAAAACATGATTCTTCAAATGTAAATACCATTAAAACTGCAAATATCCCAAACAACAAACCCACCCAGGAAATCCTTACACATTAACCTGCACAGCCCTGCAAAATTTTACAGCTGAAGGATTTTTCATGTTTTATGTAGACAAGAGCAACACTTTAAAAAAAATACCACCGAAGTCAATGAGAAACATGTATTTTTCTCACTTTACTATCTCTAAAAATACTAAACCGAGTTACATGAGACATTCAGGAACTGAGGAGTCTGTCATATAGAACAAATCCTGAAAGTTTCATGGAAGTCTGTAAAATTGTCTTTCTGAAAGAGGCAAACAAATAATTGAGTTTAACATAGAACTCACCAGCCACCCTAACTATAGGGGTGTTACTGCAACCCTATAATATTGTTGTTTGTAAGTTTATTGTCAATTTTACATTCAAGTAAGTGGCTCCACTGTGTCTCTTCTCATTTTTAGGGCTCTAAAGAAAGCTATGCTCATGTTAAATGTGTTTTCTTTAATTTCAAAATAGATCCCTTTGAAAACATGAACATGTGGATGTGCAGCTCAATGTTGGTATGGCAGTTTCTTGAAAACTACTGGATGATAAGCAAATGGATTTCCACAGATGTTATGTGAAATATCAGAATTGCCATGTGATGCTGAAAAGTCATTAAAAAACTGTTCTATGTGCTGGGGTACTGTTCTTATGTGCATATAGAAATAGGCATGATATAGTTTATGACTTTTTTAAATACTGTAGCTTTGCATGTCTTAAAAAAATTAAATATCTTCAGATGAAATATGACATCCTATTGACAGTGTGTACACTCATGCAACTCTGAAAACACAAAGAGCTACAAAACACAAAATTCATTAGCACAGCCAATTGCTTTATTCTGCTACTGTTTGTTCAGTATTTTGTATATGCATGTTGTTACTGTCCTCAGTGCTTTTTTATGTACATGGATGACTATAGCAGCCATATGCCACTACAGACAGCCAGCAGGGGAGGTATACTGTAGTTTAGCTGACAATGTGCTTAACAGTAAAACAGCAGATGACAGGTGTGAATTGTAACAGTCTTTAAAAGGGCACTGTCAGCTCTTTTTGCATCATATTATTTACAGTTAAAAACCCTGCATTTATAGTTGCTTAGCTTCTCTAAATGCCACTGATGTCACTGGTTGTTTTATTTGCTTCCTTTTTTAGTCGAACTAAAATGCATGCTTATTTTGTAATGATTCCCAATTGTGTTTTGTTTCAAATCCTTGATCTACTCTTATTGTATACTTCCTGAATATTAGGGACATGCCCAAACTGTGCAGTCACACAAGATGGTTCAGTCTCTTCTCCTCTCACTGCATTATGAGTGGCTAGACTGTGCTGGTTGTTTTTCAAGTCCAAGAAAGCTGAAGTGAGAGTTGATTAAGGACTGTAAACAAATGTTTTTGTGAGGTAACACCAGTATGGTGGGCAGTCTGTTTTTCACTTTCAAAAATAAAATAATGAACAAGAATAAAACTGAGTAACTAGACCAGCAAATTGTACAGAATCTGAGCTATCACAAAATGTGTTTTTAAACTAGAGACACTTTGAGGCCTAAGGGGATGACAGTGTCCTTTTAACTCACTGTATGAACTTGAACAAGTCACATTGCCTCAATATGTTCCCTTAAATATCTGAAGCTATATAACCAGAATAACATAATATTTTACCACATTGGCCCCTCGCCATCATGAGGGCATTACTATACTGCAAACAAAGTATAAAACAAAAAAATTATTTTTTTTTTATTTGCACTAGAGCTGTCTTCAAACTATTGTTTTTCTGAAGAGTTTTAGAATTACTTATACAAGCGCTACTTCTGTATTTCCATCCTTATTTTCATTATAGTTATTTTTGATAAATTATTATTAATTTGCATGTCACCTAGTCTGCTTTCCATGATGGATAAGATCTTACAGAGTGACACAGCCTATTTATTCAATTAAAAGAGTACTCTTCCTGAGGAATATAACAAATCCTGTCAATCATATATAGAATAATACATGGGATGGTGTGTTTAATGAGAATTTTACATGCACCCAAGGTGTTGGAAGCTACATAAACCCCAAAAGCAAACCTCAAGGGGTTTATTTAACCATCCAGTACTGAGGGTGTGTGTAAAATTTATATTTTATACACTGCCGCATGTTTTATTTTATATAATTGCGGGGGAGCATTTTTTTGCTACAGCAATGATATAAAATAGTTATACATCAATGTACAGCTGTGGTCGGGTTCAAGTGGACAATTTTAATGTTTACTTTCTTTTTGTAAAGGAGTTCATCCCAAAAGTGCAAGAATGTTTTTTTTTTATTTACTGTATTTTTTTTTTAAGATTTACTTACCATAAAGTCTGAGTTGGAGAGGTGGTGAAATGTGACATGATGAAGGGAAGATCTAGGTTGGGGCATGTGTGGAGGGAGGGAAACCCAGCGTGTGTTCATCATTATAACCCACTCGATATGACAGCGAATTATAACTGGGTTTCTCTATGGCAATACAAGTTCCCCGGTTATTATACTGTATTATACAATGGCATGGAAATTTCCTGTATTCTGATTGGTCAGTGGGTGCCTGAGACATTGATGATATTACACAATAACATCACTGTATTGTTTTATTTGACCTTCTGATCGATGATGTCTCTTCAGAAACACAAAAAAAAATCTACTAAAAATATTTTTTTATTTTTTTATTTTCTATAACATCGAGCCATTGTATAATTGCAATACATTTCTCCAAGGTGTGTGTTATTGTGTAATAACATCACTCCTGGGGTGGTGGAAGCACTCATTTTGCCTCATGCTTGAACCCACCCCAGGAGTGACGTTACTACATGATAACACACACCTTGTTGTGCCTTATTACTTAAATATCTTATTGCAGACTACAGACCTGAGTGGTTACAGCACCTTAGTCAATGCATGCATGACTCAACCAGCCTGACTTTGGGCCATGTTTGTTTTCAATTGTATGCCAGTATGTTGGGCATGGATCAGTGATGTACTGTAACTGGTGGCTTATTACTACAACAACCAAGAAACTTGAAAATAAACAAACATAGCATTATGATTTTCACTAATGATAACTTTTTTTTTTATCCAGGAGAGACACATTAAGCTGAAGCTTGTTTACAGGTATGACCTGGGAGCACAAGGAAGTTAAGTGACTTGCTCAGGATCACACAGTATGCAAGTGGGGACTGTGGGACTCAAACCCAGGTCCCAGGTTTGCAGATCAGAGCCTTAAACCACTGCGCTATACTGCCTCCTTAAATTAAAACTTTCTGTATAAACACTATTAGACTCTGACAAGAATTTTAAGTAATGGCAAAACCATACAATGGATGGGTGAAAGGCAACATTTGCTATAGAAATTCTCTAGGCACAACCACAGAAAAATATGAATGGGCTAAAGTCAACATTTGCTATGGAAATTCCTTAGGCACAGCCACAAGAAAATAGATTGTTCATGAGTGTTAATGACTGTACTTTCACTGTTTGAATGTTTCCATATATTTCCATAAACATTTTCTTATATTTTTGATTTTATTACAAAACAACATATGAGTGGTCTTAGATCCTGATTTGGCTTGGAATTTACCATTCTTCAAATCAATTGTTTGGCAGGATGTGAAGCATTTGCTTTTTAGGCCCAAGTTGTTGAAGCGATATGCTGTGAAGCATGAGATCTGTGAAGAGGTATTTACCACCTTTATCCAATATAAAGGTCTGGCTGAGTAATTATTCTAAAGTATGCTGTGCTTCTTGTAAGGACTCTAATGCTTAAAACCTTTTTAAAAGTTTTATATTGCTATATAGCTTCACTACTATTCCTATGTAACTGTAGTTATAGGTATTTATATTATAAGTTAGTTTTTAAGGAAACCATTCTAAATAAGCTGTAGCTCAGTTAGTTGTACAACATCTCCAGTTTTAAATAAAAAAATATTGACTCTTGAAATGATACAAAAAAGCATAGATGAGTTTGTGCACTTTGATCACCGACCTGGGTACTATTCAATACAATTTTTTTCTGTTTATACCCTAACATAGAAACATAGAAACATAGACTTTGATGGCAAATAAGGACCGCTTGGCCCACCTAGTCTGCCCATTTCCCTACCTACAGGATAAGCTGCAGATCCTAGTTAACCAACAGCCTATTTCTTCCCACCCCCCTCACAAGAATTGATTTATGTCTGTCCCATGCATTCTTGAATTCTCCCACAGTTTTAGACCCCACAACCTCTTCAGGAAGACTTTTCCATGCGTCCACCACCCTCTCTGTGAAAAAAATACTTCCTCACATTGCCCCTGAACCGCCCCCCCATCTTTAAATTGTGTCCCCTTGTTTTTGCACATCTCTTTTTCTGAAAGATGCTACCGTCTTGGACTTTGTTGATTCCACTGAGGTACTTAATAGTTTCTATCATGCCCCCTCTCCCTGCTTTCCTCAAGGGTATACATATTAAGCTCCTTTAGTCTCTCCTTGTATGGCTTCTCTTGCAGACCCTGCACCATTTCATTGCCCTCCTCTGGACTGCCTCTATCCTGTCTATGTCCCAAGATGGGGTCTCCAGAACTGGACTCAGTACTCCAGATGGGGTCTCACCAACTGTCTGTACAGAGGAATAACAACTTCTTGTTTTCTGCTGGTGATGCCTCTGCTGTACATCCCAGTATCCCCAGCCCTCCCTACTGCCTTCTCACATTGCTTGCTAACCTTAAGTCATCTGATATGATTACCCCAGGTCCCTTTCCATTTTTGTTATTGTTACTACCCCCCCACCCCATTGTGTAATCTTCTCCTGGGTTTTTGTTTCCCAGGTGCATTATTTTGCACTTCATTGCATTGAATCCAAGCTGCCATACTTCTGACCATTCCTCCAACCTTGCCAAGTCCCTTCTCATCCTTTACACTCCGCCTTGTGTATTAACCCTGTTGCAGATATTTGTGTCATCTGCAAAGAGGCATACTTTTCCTTCCAGTCCCTCTGCAATGTCACTTATAAAGACATTAAAAAGGACTGGACCCAGTACTGAACCCTGCGGTACCCCACTAGTAACCCCTCTTTCTTCAGAGTGGACTCAATTTACTCCATAAGGCCCTTTCACACACAGTGGTCTGTATCATTACCAGAGATACAGAACAACTGCAATGTTTTTTTTTGTTTTTTTTTTAACCAGGAGAGACACACTAAGCTGAAGTTTGTTTACAGGTGCAACCAGGGACCAAAGGAAGTTAAGTAACTTGCTCAGGGTCACACAGTATGCAAGTGAGGGCTGTGGGATTCAAATCCAGGTTTCCAGATTTGCAGCTCAGAACCTTAAACCACTGCACTATACTGCTTCCTAATGTTACATTGAGTGTTGTGTACAGGTGTCCATGCCACAAAAGAAGTGAGTGTTCACTGTTTCCACAAACCCTGCTTTCCTGGGTTCGCTGAGTCTTGTGCCGATATACTCCACCATATACTCGCGTCCTTCCATTGGCTTTGGTCATGTGTTAGCCATTCATGATAGAAAATACAAAACAGGCAGGGTTCCAATGAATGAAACCCCTATTTTTTTCACTTTAAATTCACTAACAAGTTATAAAGTTGAAGGCAGAATTCCTTTTGGGAGGATTTTGCTTAACAAATTCTGTTGCAGGCATTCAAAAAGTCATCCCAGTGGAGTTCAAATTTTTTATTTATGTGGAGTCTAATTCTTTTGAGTTACTGCTCATATAAAATAATGAATACAATTCCATGAGGATTTTTCTAATGTTCGTAATAAAATTCATTGGGAAAGTCCTCCCAAAACAAATTCTACGTCAAACGTTATAACTTTTTAATGAATTACCAGTGAAAAAATAAGGGTTTCAGAACCGTGGGTCTGAACACGTTGCCCCCCCAAAAAAAACTGGTGAACAAATGTGCTCTCTTGGCTGCCTGGAAAACACTGAAAGGGCCACCAAAGCAGTATAAGGAAGCATGTGTACAAGGGTACTGTGATTACTACACAGGGAGTGGAATAAAATGAGTCATGAAATGAGAGATAGAGGTAAGTGCCATGTAAAAGCACCTATAGACCTCCCCTCAAACCTTGAAATACAGGAACATAGAATTTGATGGCAGATAAGTCTGCTTGGCCCACCCAGTCTCCCCATTCTTTTCCTTTTCTGTAGTGTCACCACAGACCCTACTTGATCTTCTGCTGCCCCCTTGCTTTCCATAAAGATCTCTGTATGCCTATCTTATGTATTCTTGAATCCCCCCACTGTTTTTGCTCCTGCCACCTCCACTGTAAGAGTGTTCCAGGCATCCTTCCCTCTTTCTATAAACAAGTACTTCATTACAGCACTCCTGAATGTACCCATCCAGCTTCATTGTATATCCCTTTGTTCTTGTACATCTTTCTTTTCTGAAAAATGCTCCCCTCCTGTATTGTACCTTATTTACCCACTTGAGTTATTTATAAGCTTCTGTCATATCTCCCCTCTCCCTCATCTCTTCCAGGGCATACATACTGGGGTCCTTTAGTCTCTCCTTATAGGGTTTCTGATCCAGATTCTGCACCATTTTCATTGTCCTCCTCTGGACAGCCTCTATCCTGTCTGTGTCCTTCTGGAGATGTGGGGATTGACTTTCAAAGTGCCTGATTGCTGCATGCCCCAGGAACACCAAGAATATGGCACATATGGCTCGCGACAATCATCTGACCAGTAATCAGGAGTTTAAATCCCATGCACCAAGTGACACAAGTTAGACCAGCTTTTTCTGGTCTAGCTTTCAGCATTCCTGGGGTCTGTTTTTATGGAGCTTATGCCACGTATTTGGCACAAGCTGCAGTGAAACCTGGAAACTGTTGCAATTGTTCCCAAGATTTGAGAATTGGTGCAATTCTGCCGAAGGCATTTGGCACACCACCAGAACCTAATTGTTGTGGTGTAGTGCGTGATGCAAGCCAAGTGACAGACTTTGAAAATTGTGCATGTGGTCTGCATAACAGGATGCAGTACTCCAGGTGGTGTCTCACCAGACATCTCTGCAGTGGCAACACCACTTCCCTCCTTCTGCTGGTCATAAGCCTGATTCAAAGAAAAGTACAAGCACATTGGAAGAACTAGCACAATAGGTTGAGTTTAAGCAAGCAAGCAAAGCAAAGCTAATTTTATTTGTTAAATGCTGTTCCAAGGCTTGATCATAGCATTGTACATATAGATAAAACATTCAAAAACAGATTAAGCAAAAAAAACAATAACCATAAAACCATTAATAGCAGGCAGCAGAAATTTCAAGTGTTTGGAAATGCCAGGTTAAATAAATAAGTTTTTAAGGCAGATTTAAAAGCCTCAGTGGTCAGGCACTCTCTGATCCGATGAGGTAGAGAATTCCACAGGGTCAGGGATGCAAAAGTAAAAGATCTCGCTCCCAGGGTTTTCAAACAGACCCTGGGAATCTCAATCTCAAGCAATCCCACATCAGCAGAGCAAAGAGGGTGAAGAAGGTGATTGGGGCACATGAGATCTTGCAAATACCGTGGTCCCAGTCCCAGACTCAGCCTGTGCTGCCTTTTAATGTCTCCCAATGGCAGCATATATATCGCAAACAACATGAGTGAAAACACAGAGCCCTGCAGCACCCCACAAGGCAGGAGAGGGGGCACTGGGCTTCTGTCTCTGTACATATCTATGCAGCACATGGAGGTCTTTACCATGGTCATTCCAGAGGATTCAGAAAAATTGTAAAAGAGATACCATCGCCTTCAGAGGAATATTTTTTAAAGCATCACATAATGCCTCATTATATGTTCTTTCTGCTTTCTCATTCATCAGTAAAGATCCAGTGAAGTTTTAATTCCCTGGCAAAGTTGGCCAGAATTTATGGAAATTTGCACTTTGCAAATTTCTTGAATTTTCCAGTAAGTGCACCATCTTCACCATGCAAATTACTATTTTTTTAAACCCACAAAATGTATTTGCTTATTTCTTTAAAATTGGTAACTGAGAGGGGCACCGTGAACTCAATTCCAGGTATGACCCAGGGGAAAGGATAATAACAGAAGCACAATTACAAACAAAATACAGCCAGTCAGGTTATGTGGGTATAATGAGGATAACATAAAGAGATGTTATATAAAACCTCCCCCTACTCACTGTGCTGTAATACCACTCCCTTCTACCTCTCAAAACTCTGTACTCATACATATCCCACTCCCATCCCCCATTAGCACCCTCCTCCCTTCTCTCCTGCCTCTGCCCTGGCAAATTTCAACTCAAAGTAATACAATTTGTATACAGGCAAGCACATGAAATAAATGCAATACACCCTTCCCCAAGCCCCTGCTCCTCCCCCATCTGAGTCCCACCACTGGGTCCATTAGTTATCATATTACCCCCACTCAACCCCCAAAAGATTAATAATCAAGTTAGCTAGCCTGGGAGTGGGTCCCAGGGTGGTAGCCTGGGTAGCAAACTGGCTGCACAACAGGACACAGAAGGTAATCATGAATGAAACACATTATGAAGAAAGGGGGGTTACTAGTGGAGTACCTCAGGGCTCAGTACTGGGCCCAGTCCTCTTTAACGTCTTTATAGGTGACACTGCAGAGGGTCTGGAAGGAAAGGTATGCCTCTTTGCAGATGACACAAAGATCTGTAACAAAGTTGATACACAAGAGGTGGTAGAAAGGATGAGAAGGGACTTGGCAAGGTTGGAGGAATGGTCAGACATATGGCAACTTAGATTCAACGCAAAGAAGTGCAAAATAATGCACCTGGGAAATAAAAATCCAGGACAAGAGTACACAATAGCAGGGGAGGTACTAACAACAACAATAATGGAAAGGGACCTGGGGGGTAGTCATATCAGATGACCTAAAGGTGGGTAAGCAATGTGAGAAGTCAGTAAGGAGAGCCAGGGGGAACCTGGGATGCATAGGGAGGGGCATCACAAGTAGAAAAAGGGAAGTGGTTATCCCTCTGTACAGACAGTTGGTGAGACCCCATCTGGAGTACTGTGTGCAGTTTTGGAGACCTCATCTATGCAAGGACATAGACAGGATGGAAGCAGTCCAGAGGAGGGCAACTAAAATGGTGCAGGGTCTACATCAGAAACCATATGTACAGAGACTGAGAGAGCTTAATATGTATACCCTTGATGAAAGGAGGGACGGGGGGGGGGCATGATAGAAACTTTTAAGCACCTCAAGGGAATCAACAAAGTCCAGGAGGGTAGCATCTTTCAGAAAAAAGAGATGTAAGAACAAGGGGGCACAATTTAAAGATAGAGGGGGGTACGGATCAGGGGTAATGTGAGGAACTTTTTTTTCATGGAGAGAGTGGTGGACGCATGGAACCGCCTTCCTGGAGAGGTTGTAGGGTCTAAAACAGTGGGGAATTCAAACATGCATGGGAAAGACATAAGGCAATCATAATAGGGGGTTGCAGGAAGTAGGCTGTTGGTTAACTAGAATCTGCAGCTTATCCAATAGGTAGGGAAATGGGCAGACTGGGTGGGCCAAGTGGTCATTATCTGCCGTCAAAGTCTATGTTTCTATGTTTCTATGTTTTTGACCACCATAACCCTCCTCCCACCAGTGCCCAGAAAACATTTGCCCTGTAATAGAGAAAACAGTTCCACAGTGCAGAACAGCTGCTCTGTTCAGTGTCCAGTCAGTAATGGCCCTGGTGCATGAATGAATGCTGATGTCTTTGCTCCTAGTAAAATCTGATTGGTTGAATTTTCAGCCAGTCAGGTTTAGCTAGGAGCAAAGAAGAGACATCAATATTCATTCATGCACCAACACCATTACCCACTAGACACTGAGCAGACCAGATGCTCTGGAATGAGTACAATTTTCTTTATTATAGGGCACATTTTTTCACAGTGCTAGTTAGAGGGGGGAGGAGGGTAGTGTGGGCCACAGGGAGTTTAGGTGGGGTCATGTTATAATGATTAACAGACCTGGTGGTGGGGCTCAAGTGGGGGATAGTGGGGCTGTGTCTTTGGTGTGCAGGTGGGGGGAAGGGTGTATTGTACTTCCATCATGTGTTTGCTTGTATACAAGTTATATTATTGTGAGCTGAAATTCACCAGGTCAGATGGGAGGAGGAGGGAGGTGGGTGCCAACAGGAGAAGGGAGGGGGGTAATTATGTCTTCAAAGTTTTTAGAAGAGGGGAGGGGTGGTATTACAGTACAATGAATAAGGGGAGTTTTTTCTTACATATTGTGATGCAATTTGTGTAGTTTTTTGCCAGTGAATTGTTCAAATGTGCATGGCGATCTATGTAACTTGCCTAATTTGCCCAATTGGCAATTTGCATAGATTAACTGTTCAAATTTAGTCAATTCACTAGGTGAATAACTTTGCAAACAATGGTCATTGGCAAAACAATGTTGTCGAAATTCACAAATGAATTTGTAGAGTGAAGTTTGGCAATTCCCCACACCTCTAGTCATCAACTCCATAACTTGGAAAAAGAGAGATGTAGCAGCATCTGATAGTGGCACAGGTTTCTAAAACACATCACGACTGCAAAACATGGATTAACAAAATCACAGTGCCAGTGTTCATGAGGGGATTTCCAAGAAAGCTCATGTTGAAAATCTGGTTAAAAAACTCTGAAAAATGGCCATGTTATGAGCGTGCGTTGTGCAGTTTCTACACACGCTTATAACTTCGTCAATTTTTCACATTTTCTCTCCTGGTTTTCAACATTACCCTTTTCCATACCTCCTCATGAACAGTATATAGCTATTATTTTTCACATCCTGCTCAAAACATGATTTTGCACCTGTGGCACAGAATGGCTCACTTTCTGTGCATACTCAACTTTCAGGACAGCTTAATGAAATGACAATAAGCATTCTATGTTTTCCATATATTAGATAATAGCCCTTTGAAAATGGCAAACTAGATTGTGTCTGTTCTAGGGACCCTTAGACCTGTGATTGAGAATGCAATGCTCATTTAAGCCATCTGTGATAACTTATCAATACTCAATATGTTAGAAATATTGTAACTGATGCACTGGAGGTTATAGTTTACCAGTTTGCAAGAGTACATGTAGTGCAGTGGACCATATTTTACAACATATTTAGTATTGCTTCAAATATGAAAGCCAGCAACTGCACAGGACTTTTCTGTTTATTACAGAACTAGTGCTAATCTATTTTTTTCTTACTGCCAACTCCCTGCAGCAACAAGGCTTCAAAACACAAGCCAAAGTATGCTGACTGTGAAGTACTGGATCCAATTACTCTCAACTACTAAAAACAGAGTTTGTTTTAATAGGATAGGCATAAAAAATCAAAAGCATAGAGAAAGAATTTTCATCTTTAATCATTAGCCTGGTAGTAAAGCTTGAGGCTGATAGTTATTCCATTCCCAAAGGAGAGCAGAGATTTCAAGAATTCAAGGGATTTAAATGTTTGGTCTGAGTGAGCATGTTAAGTGTTTTTGCGTTCTGTTATTAAAATTATAGTTTTAAGAGCAGATATATATTTTGGCATATAGTTTTACAAACAGAATGTGTTCACCTAGAGCAGTTTACTAGGCCATGCTGGTAGTTTCCAGTGGCATTCCCCAAGGAATTAAATTATACTGTTGCCAGTGTATCTATAAAGTCTATAAAAAGGCTTTGATGAGTATTTTATACCTTTACTGTGACATTTATTTACTGATGACATCATGGAGCATTCAACAATAAAAAATATATTATAAATATAGTAATTAAGTTGTTAAACAACAAGGACCTCATTTTCAGTTGCTAAGGGTGGCATTGTAAAATGGGATCAAACTGTTGAACCATTGTGCTACTACCCTACTGCACCATGCACAAACTATCCACTTAATTGAATAAGGAAGATATCCTTATGAAGCTCTTTTTAAGTGCATATCAGTTTGCAGTGTGTTATGGGTTGTTTTTGCATGCTAAAGTGCTAATTGTTTGTGACTTACAGAGTCTTAGTATGGCAGTGCACTAGTAGCATGTTGGTATGCTAGGCTGCATGACTGATTCCACAGGCAGAATTATGTTGTCCACCACTCCCACCTCTTCTTATCTCAGGACACCTTACAGAGCCAGCACTCTTCAAATTGCAACAGCACTATGGCTTCTTCCTGGTAGTCCAGTGGCCCCAAATTCATTCCCCATTTTCCAACCTTTCCCTGGCATTCAGTGGACCCCCTACCCTAAACCTAGCTCTTCCTATAAGTAGCCCTACTAGCTATGTCCATCCTCTAACCTCTTCCTCTGCCAGTACATTGGGATCTGTTTCAACACTGTGACCCATACTCATTGCCAACTACCTGCAAAGATTCTACAGACAGTGGTTCACAGGAGGCTGCATCAGGCAATGCAAAGGCTACCATGTGTTGACAATGGCACTGCAGGCCATTTGCATGGTGACCCCAACCCAGTTACCTGTACAGCTACAAACTGTTTTCCAACCATGTATGTATGGGCTATTATCCATCACTGTACATAGCATAACAGGGTCACAAAGAGAATGTATTTTAAAAGACAACTAATAAGATTAAATCAAAATACTGAGAAATAGGAATTTAGGTAAGATAGATTCTGGAAAAGATATGTACCATGGGCTATTAAAAACATACTGTAAACAGTAGGTTACTAGCCTATTGCATCAATTCTCTCATGGGGATTTACATATGTTTCCCATGATGCTTTGCATTATAGGGGTATGTGCAATTGTGTTTCCTTTAAAACTTGGCTGTATGGCCAATATCCTCCGGGATAACCCATGTCTCTGGACATTTGTTCTGGGGTTGTTTTGTAGTTATTGCATCAAGCTGCCTGCCATTTATACCTCCTTGGTTCTCAGAATGTTAATCTGAGTTAAAGTAATTTAGAGTGTAACATGCTCAAACCTGGGCTATTGATTATCAGTATGATTTTAGTTTTTTTTAAATTTTGACATGGGTGCTAACAAAGTGGATAGTCGGTAAAATCAGAATTTTGCAGTCTCATCAAGTACCTAACTCACTGTGTCTCCTTTCTGTCTAAATACTGGTTCTCTCCCATAAGTCCTTTTATCATCTCTTTCCTCTCCCATTTTCTCCTTCTCTTACAAGCACCATTTTATTGACTCCCACATTTCAATTCCCACTGCAGATCTTCCACTGGGAAACAACTTTCTCGTTATTGCTCCCTTCCCTCTAGAAAACCCAATCACCCCAGAGTCACCTATCCTTTTTCTACCGCCCCCTTAAACATCTACAGTACTTAAACTTCATTTTGCTTCCTCCTTTCTTTCTCAGTCTCTGACCAGACCATTATGGCACTCTTCCCTTAGCTGAGAGATATGTACTCTTTCCTTACCAAGAGCTTTGTGTCACTCTAATACAGCTTTAGTCAATGCTTATTTGTTCACTTTTGTATCTTACTGATGAGCTTGTTTCCCTTTATTCCTGCGAAGTATTCTTTTGTTACCTTGTGTGTTATTTATATTTCAGACATAACAGTTTGCACCGCTTATATTTTCAAGACTGTATTTATTTGCACTATTGCTGCCTTTTTATTTTTGCTATCTCTATTTTTTTCTTTTACCCTTCAATTATTTATGCTTCAGCCTAAGCAGTCCAGATTTTTCGTTTATTCAAAATAGTATTTAATTGCACTCTCCTTGCCTTTATCATTTTTGCTGTATTTTTTGTTATTCTGTATTCATCCACAGGGTCGTATCTGGAAACACGCCTATGCTCAGTGTGCCTTTCCTGGTTACCAATATTCAATGAATGGATAAATCAGATTCAACTTTTGTAACTATAGTTGGTTTAGCTATTTTGCCTTCAATGAAGCATGCTTTTATTTCAGGACATTATTAAGATTTACATTAAATACAAGCAATGTTTTTATTGGGCAATGTTTTTATTGGAGATGAAATAATCTACAATTATTCAGTCAGTCTTTTGTAATTCTAATTCCTGGAAGATAATATTCCAGTGTTAGCAGATATTCTTAGACTCTTTAACTGCAACCCACCCTTCAACCTGCTCTGCTGAATGTCAACTCTGTCAAGATCGGGTGGGCATGGCCCAGGGTGACTCCTGTGCCTAGGAGTATCTTGGTGTTGTGACTTGCCAGGGGCCCCCTTGCAAACACTTAAACATAAAAGCATTCTCCCTCTCGCATACCACACAACAGTAACAGTTTGCATGCAATCTCTTTACTTAGAAGACAGGGTTCAATAGGAACTGGAGTCATTACAGATATATTAGGGAGGGTTGACACCCCACATTGTAGTTCATAATTGCATGGGTTATATTGCATCTGTGTGCTTTTGTCAAACACAGTTCATATATCACTAATCCTTATATGAGACTTTACTGTTCCTTACTGTACTTTGGTGCCCTTTTGCACCACTTCAATCAACATAGGTGCTACTTTTACTAGAGTGGGGTGAAAGTTGTGAATTCCACTTTCATGGAAGTTCCATGAAATTTCAAAACCTTTGTGGAATTTTCCACCCTTTCACTTGCAGCAAAATTCCAAACTTCTGAAAAAGCACTGTGAATTTTCACTTCATACTGTGGTATGTATCTACTAATTACAGAACTTTAGCCACAAATGCAGAATTGAAGTTTCTTGTCATTTATTTTGCTGGATCATTTATTTATCTGCAGTTTTCAATATGATTCTGCAGGGTTTTTTTTTCACCAGCAATGTATGGCTATATTTGTTTTTCTGCTGGTGGTATTGTAAATTTTAAGATCACAAAGTGAATCTAACCAACCGACCTATAGAACAGCCAAATTGTGGTGTCAGCAATCAATCATTATGGGGGGGGGTCAATGTTTTTTTTTCACCATTTCTGGATTTATTTCATGTTTCATCTTTTAAATTCCATAGATGCCAAGGATTGCCTAATTTGCCTTCCTTTTTCATTAAGCTGTAATTGCTAAATCCTGTGGTTCAGCACAGTAATTCCGTGGAAAGCTCAAATTACTTTGCAATCAGCTTTGGTCACATGGTTTGCAGCTCTGCAGTCACATGGGGTGCAGAGAAAGTTATCAGGTGACAGCACACATTTCTTACTGCATAGCTACTCACCTTTGAAGCAATGTCTAAAGTGGAAATAGTTCTGTTTCTTTTGCTCCACAGAAATGACTTTTTTGACTGATAATCTGCAGTTTTCTTGTTGAGAACAAGAAATAAAGTGTTTCTGTCTGTGATTTCAGTGCTGAGGCAAAGAAATTGCAGCAGTTTGTTGAATTTCTTGAAACTATTGTATAATAGTCTGATAGTCTCTGTTCTGCAGTAGTACTGCATTGGTTGGTTTTGATTGTGGGATTTAATGAGTAAAACACATCTTTGACACTATAGTGGTCAAGGGAAAGCATGGAGGACATGGAAAAGTTCCATTGTTAGTGGATCTGTGAGAAAGGTGTCACAGGAAGGTGCAGAGGGTGCTGGGGAAGGTGATAGTGGGCTCAGTACAGTAAGTGGTACTCAGACGTCCAGTAGCAGTGCAGTGCCAGCAGTGCCCCATGCTGTGCCAGTGTCATTTTGAGTTGGCATTGAAGCTACCAGTTTCTTTTGGTTTTGATGTAGTAGTCCCACTGCCACAGCAGCTGTTGCTCAGCATGGAAATGTGGCAAGAAAAACTGCCATGTATATCACATCACTACTGTGTCAGTCCCAGGAGCCTCAGGAGGAGGAAGAGTCACAGTCACAGGATGGAGTCTCAGGAGTTGGCACATGAGCTGCTAGGGACTAGGAGTGATGAGGGTGTGAATCCAGTGGCAGTCCATAGCAGAAAGGATTATGTTAAGGGGGGTCAAGGACCATTAAGTGTCCTTGCAGAGGAGAAGGAGCTGGAGCATAGAGTGCTTGAGATGGAGGCTGAGAAGGAAGAACATCCATATTCTGAATATCCTGCTACTGCTATTGTTGAGATTGGATAGAAAGGTACTGAGGAAGAAGAGGTGGGGGATAGTCAACCATTACTGTCAGTGCCAGAAATGTATAAGCCAACAATCAGTGAGGATGATAGTGATGAGGGGGGTGATTATGACCCAGTACTAGACCCTATTTGGCAGTCACCACATGCAGTACCTATTTAAAAAAGAGTCACCGGGAAAGGAAAAGCAATCCCTCTTATGCCACTCCCTAAGGAATAATCTGATGTTAGGGAACAGAGACCTCAAGTTAAAAATGGGTACATGGGGATAAGCAGCAGCAGGAGCAGCAACGGTCAACAATTTTTTCATACTCCTATATCCCCTGCCCTGTCTGTCCCAACCATGAAAATCCAGCATGTTGGCAGAAAATCTGTTGTGTGGGATTTCTTCTCAGTTGTTGAGGTCGATGACAGTGTGGCTGTGTGCAATATATGCTGATTCAAAATGATGAGGGGTAAGCTAGGAACACACTATGGGACAACTGGCATACTAAGCCATATGCAAACTAAGTACCCCATTTGCTGGTCACAGCAGAAGTGTTTGGCAGCAATGCCCACTTCTGACATACAAGAACAGTCATAAAGAGAGGGTCCCCATCCTGGTGATGATGTAGCATTTAACCTTCTACTGTGTTCCACCCCTAGGCTTGCAGATACAAGTAGTGGTAGTAGTCAATATGCTGAATATGAGCAATACCCTTCTGGTATAGAGAGTTTTTTCCACTGTGTCCTCACTGTCAGACAAGACAGCCACAGCAGCAAGAGCAGAAGTGCCAAAGCCAGTACCTCAACCCAACCTCCTCCACAGCCCATCCCACTCTGAGGCTTAAGCAACCTGATATTAAATCTGCCTTAACAACGCACACCAAATACCATCATAAACATCCTGTGGCAAAAGAGCTAAACACTGCTGTTGCAAAGATGCTGGTAACAGACCTTCTGTCATTTTCTTTTGTTAAGAAGCCTGGGTTGTTAGAACTCATGAAAAAGCTGCATCTAAATACAAAGTGCCCAGTCACACCTATTTTTCCACTAAGGCTGTTCTGACACTTTACAATGACATTGCTTGCATTGTGTCACCAGCAGTATCCCACTCTGTAGTATCCAGCGTCCACCTTACCACAGACATCTGAACTAGTGGCCCATCATCTGCTATCAGTTATATGTGCATTATGCACACTGGGCATATTTCCCTGGAGTGTATACCTTGCACCCATGCTCATCGTCTATTTGCCCCCTGAACAGTGGCAGTACTTGTGGTGGTCATTGTCAGCATGCCACACTGAGTATGCAGAGCATGCATGGATCACATACATCTGCCTGAATACTCACAAGAATTAATGAGGCCATTATGTCCTTGCTGGAGCCACATGAATTCCAGGCTGGCTTTATTGGAAGTGACAATGCATGGAATGCCATTAAAGCAATCAATGATGGCTGTTTTTATCATGTGTTATGTTTGCATATTTCCTGAACCTGAGTGTGAAGGCCCTTCTGGATCATAAAGCAGTAAGTAGCATAAAATCAGCGGCCATTTCAGTCACTCCTCACTGCAAGATCAGAACTCAGGAGTCTACAGAAGGCAAATGGAGTACCACAACACCTCCTAAAGCTTGATGTAGTGACATGCTGGAACTCAACTCTGTACATGCTTGAGAGGCTATTTAAGCAGTGCAAGCCAGTCAATGACTATGTCATGCAGATGCCTGATTGTGAAGCACAGTCAGCCATGTTCCTGAGTCCATCCCAGTGGATGATTGTGGATAGCGTCATCCAAATTCTTTGTCCATTAGAACATATTACACAGGTTGTTAGCTCTGAAAATGCATGCTTGAGCCTGATTATACCACTACTGTGTGTACTCCACAAGGCACTAGTCAATGTCGGGGGCAATCTGATTTTGGAGCAGACTCTGTTGGAGTAGAGCCGGCTGACTAGATCATGCAGCTGTGTGATGATTATCCCATGTTAAGTCATATTAACACATCTGAGGCATATGTCCTGGCAACCCTGCTAGATCCACGATACAATTACAGCATGATGACACTTCATTCAGGTGGGATGGCTGATGTGGATTACTATGTTTTGATCCTTCAAGGCAAAGTTGAGAATTGGATGATGGTAAGGCAATTAGAGAAAAGGTCACAATTAGTAGCTGGAGCCAAACCTGAAGGAGCAGCAGCCCCTCAGAAAGTATCCTCCGCATCCTCCTCCTGTACTGTGTCTGTTCTTGTGCCCTCATCCTCATGTAGAAGTGGCACAAACCCTCTATGGTCCATGCTGAAGCAGATTGGTGTTTTCACATGCCAAAAACTGGAGGCAACACAGAAGTGCAGCTGTCTGCCATTCATATGGTGCAGTCATGTCTGGATGACTCTGCTGAGCATAGATGATGACAAGCCATTGGATTATTGGTGAAGTAAACTGGAAATTTGGCCTACTCTTGCAGCTTTTGCCATTGAATACCTAACCTGCACCTGTGCAAGTGTAAGCTCAGAAAGGGTATTCAGTGTTTTAGGTGCAATTGTGACTGACCGACGAAGCTGCCTGTCTGACAGGAATGTTGAGTACCTCACATTCATAAAAATGAACTCACATTTCCTCCAAATGCAGTACAAATTGCCATGGACTGCAAGATATCGAGATCCTGCTGAAGAAGGTAATATGGAGCAGGAATCATCAGAGGAAGAGGCTAGTGTGCCAGTGCCATTTGATGACTAAGACACAACTGAGGGGTTTCAGTTCTCCTGAGTATGAGACAGAACATGTGTTGCACAACTATTATTCGCAGGTATGCACCTGTATTCTTTGGTGAGGCACCATAATACCTGTTTGTGTCTGCAGTTAGCAGAACAAAGACATAAGTCACCAGGAGTCAGTGTGATAGATACGGGATCCGTACTACTTCCCAACATACAAGTTCCCGAAAATTGTTGTACTGACACCAAATTCCAGAAACACACATTTCCCATACCGTCATACTCCCGACATACCATTTCCCGACAATGAAGCAAAATGAAGCAGCATTACAAAACGGGAGCTTGACTTGACCAGAAGACAGTTTACAGTTTACAACCCAGGGGGGGGGGGTTGGAATGGAGCTTGATTACAAAACTTGAAGCATTACAAAACTGGAGCTTGCATTTTTATCACATACTCACCAAAAAGAAGCAGCATTGGGTAAGTTGGGTTACATAATTAAAATCCATTTCCACAGCTGATATTTGAGCAGTATTTGTCAGAAAATAAAAAATAAAAATCCTTCTGTTCTCTTTATTTAAAACCAGTAAAAGATTAAAAACAATATTTAAATATTTCCTTCAAATGACGAGGTTGTGAGCAATTCCCCAAAGGAAGTCCACGCTTGCCATCTGTTCCCTCTTGCTCACCACAGTCTTCAGCTTTTCCTCTCGCAAGGCAAATTTCCATTTCAGAGGAGATTTTGGCAATCCTCTTGTTACCTTTTCAATTATTGACTCTTGACTATGTTAAGCTGATGATGACCACCTACAAGAACGGTGGTTGCACGACCAAGACACTTCAGAGACTTATGACTTTGGCAGCACCAGTAATATTTATCCTCACGATTCCTTTCTTTAACAAGCAGGTAACCGCCAACACAGAGCTTATTATTACCACTCTGAGATGGGACTATGCGGCACACTTCAGCCATGATTGCACAAGGAGGGGTGAGGCTAACAGATGCGGACTATAAATGAGTTACCAGTAATCAATTATTCAATTAAACAATTAAACAAACCATGATTCCCTTGTTTGCAATTTCACAGCAGATGTGAGTGCGCTACTGATGCTTACTGACACTTACTAGAGGTGTACACAGCAGATGAGTGTGTGCAGATCCTTACAAGTAAATCCAAACACTCATACCCCATATACTTTTCTCAATGTGTCGGTGCTACAATAAGTGCTTAAATGAACCTTGCGGGTGGTCTCACTCGACACTCGACATGACTGGAAGACAGTTTACAACCTTCCACCTAAACGGGGCATGGAATGAGGGCAAGAGTCAAAAAGACCAACACTGACACAGTAGATGATCGCTTATTAACTCAAGTGTGTGCAGATCCTTAGCCATATATTTTGTACAATGTGTCGGTGACTTGACAATCAGGAAAAAGTACTGTCGATTACAAGCTCAGTCGGGAGATCGATTATGGGAAGTTTATTTTCGGGACAATGTGAGACGGGAAAGCGTACCTATTCCATAGATACATCATGAACTGCTGTGTTACAAAAAAAAGTTAGAGACAGGTTTATGATTCCATCCAGATTCCAGATATTGACACTGAGATTACCAACATTTGTGTTGCCAGAACACAGCAGTATTTGAATACAAGTTTCCCAGTTGGCCACTGTTTAGGCACCCCTCAAAAGAAAACTGACAAAATCCCAAAAAATGTGTGCGGACATTGTTAGCTGTCCTTTACTGTTAAGTTTCCCAGTTGGCCACTGTTTAGGCCCTCCTCTCCAAAAGAAAACTGACAAAAAACAAATATATTCATGCAGACATTGTTAGCTGTCCTTTACTGTTAAGGTTTCCAGTTGGCCGTTGTTTAAGTCCCCTTCCCTTAAAAGGAGAATGGACAAAAAATAAACAGAACAAAAAAAGTGCGTACCATTATGTGTCCGTTATTGTTCATCTTTCCTGCAACTCGTTTTGTCTTTAAAAGAAAAAGCATTTGCATTAGTGTTCATTCCTGTATCTCCCCTTGCCCCCTATTTAGGCCCCCTTCACAAAAATAGAAAAAGAATACAGCCACATTAAACTGTGTCAACCATTGTTACTTGTCCAGTATATGTCTGCTATGCTACTGTTGGTTAAAACAAAGACAATAGCATGTTGTGTGAGTTCGCTCATCAGTTGTACAATGTGTGGGCTGGGCTGAGTCTCCCACCTGAAAGGACACAAGAAATCTTGTGTAAACAGGTGGCCTGAAAGAGTTTCACACCTTTTATCTTGTCTGTGTCTTGTTGCCACCATGTCGTGTCAAAAAACATCACTTGCTGTGAACTCCACAGGATGTCCGTTGGTGGCACTCCCACCCACCTAAACAAGCATCATTCATCTCCCAGACTGTCATAGAACATACAGCTAATGAGCTGACCACAATCAGTTCTGTTTGAGGTAAAAGCAGTGACCTAAATGGTCATCACCTGTTACAACCCATCTGATCAATCCACCATGTCAAACAATATGCACAGAGGCAGCCATGACATCAGGCAGTATCACCTTCTCCTCCCTTCCTACATTTCATACCAACATTACTCAGCACTGAGCATGTGGACTGTGACTTGCACTGTCTGCATAAATAATCATGGTATTGTCTCACTTGGACTTCAGTGTACTGGCAAAGAATAACCACAGATACATCACCAAGCAGAGTCTGTCAAGATTACTTCCCTCACAAAACGTCAGAACAGCAGTGTCACTGGCATGGGGGCAATGTGTGGTGCACCTGGTGTGGCATTTTTGACTGAAACAAACTCAGTATAACAATTATATGTACTCAGAATGTGGCTAACAGTAGCAGTAACATGGAGAACTGTTGGTAACAGTTGTTACAAATTTGTGGACTGCAAATTAAAATAAAAATTAAATAAAACTTGTGTGGATGAACTACAACAGGTGCTACACCGTGAAGCAGAAACATCTGACAATGTGGTCTCAGAAGATGTCATTCTACCAGGATAATGCACCCTCATGGCTGCATTAGCTGTAGACTTTTGCATACTGTAGCTTTCTATTCTGTGGAATGGTGATATATGCCCTCAGTGTTAGAAGCCTACAGTGTGGGCCTTACTATAGGAGCTGGACTACTGCACTTTATAGTACCCCACGGCAGCTATACTTACTAATAACACTATCTCCACCTCATTTAAACTGCAAAGAGATACCTGGAAAGGTTGCCTCCTGTCTCTCCTCCTATTCCTACTTGTGTTAGATCCACTCACCAGAAAGCTTCTGGACTCGGCAAAAATCCAAGAAGTTAGGGTGAATAACAGAAGCTACCTGGTAATACATATGCAGATGATCTGCTCGTAACAGTGTCCCACCCCACTCAGTCAGTACCACCTGTCATGGGTGTCCTCACGTCCTTTGCAACCACTTCTGGACTGGTGGTGAATTCTAAAAAAACACAATCTCTAATTTAAACCTTTCATGCAACACCAATTACATAACCAACAATAATATGGTCTGGACACCAAAGGGATTCTTTTACCTAGGGATAAAAGTTCCCACCAAATGGTCAGAAATCATTCCAGCAAACTACCTCCTGATCCTAGCCACCCTCTAACATGACATTCAGGGGTAGCTGCAGATGGACCTGAAACTAAAAAGAAGGTAGAAGCCATCATAATGTTTATACTCCCCAGACAAGCTTACAGTACCTCTTTCTAAACGTTACCCTACCAGTACCGGATAAATTACTCCAACTATTCGACCATATTATAGCTTACCTAGTATGAGTAGGTAAAACACCTAGGATCAGTAAACAAAAACTCAGGGCGTATTGGAATAGGGAAAGACTAGGCCTTCCTTGGCGACAAGGGTACCTATGGGTATACAGGATGGCATAAGCCACAAAATGTTTTTTCCCATTATTGAAACAACCCCTGAGTGGGTACTGCTGGAACAGCACTTCACTAATGCACCCTGGCTGGGCTTCTTTTAGTCAGTCGGCATAATAAATTGGGTGGGAATAACCCCATTGTCAGTGAAACCCAACATGCTGGGTCTATGTGCTTAACTTTTACTCACTGCCATCGTGAAATGATGGCTCCCCCCAGACAATGCACATACATATGGTGGAACCCAAGCATTAAGACTGGAGGGACTCCAATGCATTGGAAACAGTGGATACATGTGGGTATTCTGGCAATAGTCGATATCGCTATACCCAACATCGAGACCTTACTCTCATTTGAACAAATCCAGGCCAAATTCAACATACTGAAAAATGAGTTTTGAAAGTTTTTACAGATTAGAGGGGTGCTGTTAAAAGGTAAACACATTGGTCCTGATTCTCAATGCTCCCAGTGGGGGAGCAAGGGACATACATTCCAATGATTGGGGCAAAGTACCACCTGCACCAAACGATGCCCCAGGAGTGATTCACAAAGGCATGCTGTGTCTACCGCATGCAACCTGCACTTAACGGGGCTTGTGCTGCCATTATGCCATACACTGGGCTGCTGCATGGCACCAGGGGCTTACGGCAGATGCAGACTTCCAAATCCCCTAAATCATGATTCACAAAATGTCCCCCGTACTGAAAGTTCTGAGTTCCCTTACTAAGTGTACTTAGAAATTTCACCACTGTGAGATTGACCTGGCAGTAGCAATGTGCCATGGGTCACCCTCCCCAATGTCCCTGAAATTATTGTAAAAAAAAACCCTGAGGTGGTTTAATGGCCCCACTCCCCAATCCCTGATGTCCCCAAAATTCTAGTAACAAAATCCCCCGTGGTGGTATTGTGGCCTCTCTCTGTGATCCATAATGTCTCTGAAATTCTAATAATAAAATTCCCTTTGATGGTACAGTGGCCCCTCTCCCCCTTTCCCAATGTCCTCAATATTCTAGTAATAAAATACCCTATGTGGGTATAGTGGTCCCCAATATCCCTGATAGCATAGTAACAAAATCCCACATGGTGGTATAGTGGCCCCCCCTCCCCGATCCCCGATGTCCTGGCAAGTAATTTATACAGAAAAAAACTGGTGGTGTAGTGGACCTCACACCTGGCAGTGCCCTACCACCCTGCTCCCCCATCCCATCATGGAGCTGATGACTGGCACAGCCCACCACTCACCACTAGAGATGCAGTGATGTTTTACTTTGCTGGCAAATTTTTGGTGAAGAACACAAATTCACCTTTGTGAATCAGTTTGTGAAGATGCCCGGTTTAATGCGAAATTGCCATTTGTAACTTCCCATTGCATTGCTGTTTTTTTTAAGTGCAAATTGCACTTAAAAATACCCCAACGCAAGAAGAAGTTACACATGTTGAATCCCCCAAATCCTTGGAGTCTAGTGGCCCCTCTCCCCCTGATCGCCGGCCAGTCGGTCATAATGTAAAAATATAGCTATATATTTTTTAAATTAAATGCTTGGTGTCTCGTGGTCCCCCCACCAGACCCCCGCTGATCATCAGTCACAGTTATAATTATTAATATCACCCCACACACACCCCCGCTGATTGTTGGCCAGTTGGCCACAATGTAAAAATATATCTATATATTTTTTAAATTAAATGCCTGGTGTCTAGTGATCCCTCCCTCCACTGATTGCTGGCCACAGTTGTAATCATTAATATCACCCCACACACCCCCACCAATCACCAGCCAGTCAGCCACAATGTAAACAAATATATATATATATATATATATATATTTAATTTAAATCTTCGGTGTCTTGTGGACTCCCCACCCCCATCAGGAATGCCCACCCACCCTCCTCCCTTCCCTTCTTCAGACACTACAGGCTGAAGGCATGGCCTCCACTCACCTCCATGGCCAGCAGCCCGACAGAGCTCTCCACTGAGGGAGCTCAGTCAGGATGCCAGCCATGGAGGTGAGTGAAAGATGTTCAGTGGCATGCTCAGGGTTGAGATAGGGGGTGGTGTGGTGTGATGGGGTCTCCCTTGAAGTGGTGTGGGGGTGGAAGTCCTCTGGACACCAGGGATTTAGTTAATATATATATATATATATATATATATATATATATATATATATGTGTGTGTGTATATATATATATATATATATATATACAGTATATATATATATATTTTACATTGGCCAACTGGCTGGTGATGACGGGGAGGGTGATATTAATGATTACAACTATAGCCGGTGATCAGTGGGGTTGGGGGGGTGGTGAACAACTAGACACCTGGGGCCCAATTTCAGAATGGATGGCGTAAGTCACTGACAATGGCAACTTGTGCCAAATGCCAATGAGCCAGGAACCCTACGCCCGATTCCAGAACAGCCAGGGTCCCCGGTGGCTATGTCCATGACTTGCAGCACCCCTAGTATTGCTCCAAAGGGAGGGCGCACCTCAACATGGTGCCACAAGCCACTGTAAAGCCCACTGACAGGGCGCCCCATGCCCTGGTCCTCAAGTAATGCCATGCAGGACTGCACATGTCTCTCCCTCATACCCCAGGGGTACCCCTTGGTAAGATATATCTCCCCATACCCTAGATGTGCCCATGGCATCTGCACATGTCCCCCCATCCCCATGCCCTGATCTCTGATCCACCAGCTCACTGATAATATTTATACTGCCAAGCCTCAAATCTCCCTGGTAGTCTAGTGGCACCTGCACCTGGCAGTGCCAGTCCACCCCTCACACCCATTCCCAGTCAGCGACTGGCACATTCCCCTTCTCACCTCCATGACCAGCCACCGACTGAGCTCCAGCTGAGGTGTACTACTGTATACAGTATGTATTCAATGAATGATAGCTCATTCATTGAGCGCATATTGTATACAGTAGTATGCCTCAGTGGGAGCTCAAGTTGGCATCTGGCTTTGGAGGTAAGAGGGTGGATATACCAGTCGCCAACCAGGAACAGGTGTGTGGATGGTGGGATGGACTGGCACCTGCCACGTGGAGGGTGGGGCCACACCTACCAGGGAATTAGGGCAAGGCAACATTAATATTATCGGTGAGCTGGTGATCGGGATCGAGGTTTGGGCATTGGGGACATGTGCAGCCCTGTGGGCACCTCTCAGGTATGGGGAGATATTTCAACCCTGCATGGCAATGCTCAGGAATCGGGCTTGGGGTGCCAGCAGTCTGCAGTGGGCTTTCCAGGGCATGTGTCAATGGGGGATGGGTGGGGAGGCTTATGTGGAAATGTGGGGGGGGGGCTGGCTGTTGGGTGCACATGGCACAATGGGGCACCCCTGGTGGACACAAAATACACTTAGACCAGCTAATAGCTGGTCTAACTGTACTTAGACCAATGTGCTCTGGGGGTTCTCTTGGAATAGCAAATGTGCTTTTCCAACAGCCACCTTCCCGGAATAGGGCATAAATGCTGACATAAACTCCCTTGCACCATGTCGCAGGAGGTTTATGGCATAACTAGTGGTGTAGTACCACTTTGGTGCAGGCTGCGTTTTGGAATGTTGATTGTCGCTACTCATGGCACAAAGTGCTATTTGCACCATTTTTTTGGTGCAAATCACTTTGCAAAATGCTTAACTGTTCTGGAATCGGGCAGCAGGAATTTAATTTAAAAATATATCGATATATTTTTACATTGTGGCTGACTGGCAGCAATTGGCGGGGTGTATGGGTGGTGATATTAATGATTACAATTATGGTCAATGATCAGAGAAGGGGTGGGGGACGACTAGACAGCAGACATTTAATTATATATTTTTTTACATTATGGCCGACTGGCTAGTGATTGGCTGGGGGCAGGGGTGGCCCGGTCGATGTGTGAGATTTACAGCTTCGTGGCGGTGATCAGCAGGGGGTGGGAGGAACCACGTGACACCAGGCATTTATTTTGAAAAATATAGATATATTTTTACATTGTGGACAACTTGCCAGTGATCAGAAGGGTGGGGTTGACCGCTAGACATCAGGGATTTAATTAAATATATATATATTTGTAAAAGTGAGGCTGACGATGGGGGCAACTAGACACCACAGATTTATATATTTTTTTTACATTGTAGCTGAGTTTGTGTGTGTAGTGTGAATTTCACCATGAAATTCCACAACTTTATTCGATCCAGCGCTCCACAAATTGGTGAATTTCTCAATTTGTAGTGAATTGAGGGCAATTTGTGAAATATTCACGAGCTAATTTTTGTGGATTCTCACATCATTATCATTATTACTACGGCCAGCCACCCACTGAGCCTGAATGAGTGCTTACTGTATATATATAGTATGCTCTCAGTGAGCAGTCAGTTAATGAGCGTGTGCTATATACAGTACGTGCTCATTTAGTGCTCAGTCAGTGGCTGGCCATGGTGGTGAGTGGGCTGTCATCAGTTGTTGGCTCCATTATAGGATGAGGGGAGCAGGATTGTAAGGCACTGCAGGGTAGGGGGTCCACTAGACCACCAGACTTTTGTATACATTACTTTTCTGGATGTCAGGGATTGGGAGTATACCATCACAGAGGATTTTATTACTATATTATCAGGGACATTGGGGATTGGCCAAGGGCCACAATATCACTCATGGGTTTTAATTACAAAATGTCAGGGACTTTGGAGATTGGGGACAGGGACTGCTAGACCACCAGGTAATGTTTTTCCAACAATGTTTTCCTCTACAGCAGGTTGGGGGACCACTAGATCACTCTAGAGTTGCTCAAGCCATCCTGTGGCTTGTGGTAAACCTCCTGGTGTGCCATCTGTTTGGTGCCCAGCCATGGTTATTCCAAGCCACAGGACTTTGCCACCATGACCTTGCCCTATAGAAAATCAGGTGCAGTGTCTCTGGCACACAGGGCATTGACACAAGCTGCCTTTTTCTGCAGCTTATATCAATCTAAGTGCCTTTTGATAATCTAGCCCATTGTATCCAAGATGCAACCCTGGGCCTGGATACAACAGATAAATAAACCAAACTACTCCAATGGCCTAGCAGGCAAGATCTATGGCACAATAAGAGACGCACATCCTGATCCTTTAAACAAATGTAAAAAAGACTGGAAATGACCTACAGATGGCAATCCCTCGATTTAGCTGGGAAGGGTACATTGGAAGGGTACATTGAGCCTATAAAAATGTAAAAGGACAATTTATATGGTTTAAAATCCTCCTCAGGTTCTACCAGACTCCACAGATATTACACGGTAGGGGGCTAATAGCACATTCCAATTGTAGACGATGCAATGCCTCAGATGCAGGATTGTTACATATCCTCTGGCAATGTGCCCAAATTAAACAATACTGGACTGATGTGCTAAGTGACTGCTCCAAAGATATGCACATGACAATACCACACAATCCGGCACTAGAGTTACTAGGGGACATTATACACCTCACAGGGTGCCCTTCCCCAACTGCAAATTGGTTATTCCTGTCTATTATGGAAGCTAAGAGGGTGGTTCTCATGAAATATAGGCAACCCACCCCTCCCTCAGTTTTGAACTGGCACATGGCACTGGGCAGGGTGGCTACCTTCGAGAGACTTTTCTTTGCTCCACAAAGCAAACTTCCTGCTTTTATGAAAAAATGTGCCCCTTCTTAAATTCCCACCTCAGTAAAATACTCCATCCTCTACTAGTCAACCCACCGGATGAATAAGAGGGATACTTGTAAGGACCTTCAGAGAAGACAGACAAAATACACCCCTTAGTGATAAGACCATTTCACACCACCACAAGGCTGATTCTGGTGTAATACATTTATCACTGTATATTGGTAATTGAACAATATGTTTGCAAGACAGTAATATTATTTTGTGACCTGTACTTTTACTTAGCTACTGTGTACACCATCTTTAATAACCTATTTTCAGTTTACTTATGACTTATGCAATGTAAACTATTAGTTGCACTTAACTGTTAACTGCTAAAACTTTCAATAACATCTTGTATGATATCAGGATACTGCATGTTATGACGTAATGTGATGAGTTAGCAGGGTTGATTTTAATATTGCTTTACTGTAAAACCTAATGCAAATTGGCCAGGGCTAGTGCAGCTAACTCTCTACTTGTCCGTCTTGACTAGTGCAGTTTTCTGTTGCTGTTAATGAAAATAAAGTCCCTAATTTAGTGGCTCTCCTCATGTCAATCACTCTCAATGTTCCAGATAGCCTAGCATGATTAACAGCTCATTAAGAGCTGCAATTATCTGGCAGTTGAAGAGGGCTTCCACAATAAACCTTATCACTCCACTGTTAGGAAATTCAGCTAGTGTCCAGGGCATGATCAAGGGTAGAGTGCTGTTATGTCACAGCTTCCAGTTTTCTGAATGCATCTCTGTCTGACAATTTGCTTCACATTATTAAGACCAGTGCCCCTCATTTTCTTACATTTTGAGTGCTTGTATCCAACATTTCAGTGATAAAATGTTAAGAGGTATACATAGTCTGCCCTGCAGGTGGTGAGTTTTATCCAGTCTCATCATAGCTACTCCCTGCTCCCTCCAAATCTCTCAGCTCTATACTTTCGCTGGGCACCACTGCAGACCAGACTCTGAAATGACCATCCATAGATCCACAGCTGCCATTCTGGCAACTGAAGGAGGTTCCAACCTTTTAAATGGACCATGCCAGCCAAAACCATCCATACATAATCTGAAAGGTTAAAATAGGCATTCCTGGGGTGCATCAATCATTCTATATATTAAAAAAAAGTTGTATAGCATCATGCCTGTGTATTGCTTCCCTTGGGCAGATGAAAGGACAATGTTTAAAAAAAAGCTGTTATTGTTGGGGCAGAATATGTTACAATTAATTCTTTTAAAAATAAAAATGTCAAAGTTTTCTGTTTCCCAAGTGCCTTAAGTTTGTGTGGCCCCCTCCCCAAATAATTCCTAGATGTGTTCCTGGCTCACTTGACACTGTAAGAAAACTTCCAGAAGTGTAGATCTCTGGTTGATTTTTATGGCGGGGGCTCAATGTGTCTTTCTCTGCCTGACTCTGTTCATTGCCATGTGGGTGGTGGTGACAGTGCGATGAGGTGCATAATGATGTCAGCTATTGCGTGTGCAGAGCTAGCACTGCTCATTTGAACATTTGCTGTTGTGATATCCTTTAGTTTGGAGAGGAACCAGAGGAAGAGTGAAGGCCATGGTATAAAACAATGGATGGCACACTGTGTGTGACAGCATTACAGTTTTTTTTTTCTGGGACAGAAAGCAATGTGAGAGCAGGATAAATGTGCAATAATTGGAGCATTGCCTGGCTTGCATTTTTTTCCAGTATAGCTGATCAAAATTTACCATTATAATTCTGGGCTACTGCAATCACCTGTGGGCTAGTGCAGTTTGGAGTCAACTTGTCCTACTGGCTAGTGTAAAAAAAAGTTAAGGTTGACCCCCTGTAGTGTAGTACTCATTTGTGCAGGACTGATGGAAGACATGTCAATAATACTGCCCTGCTGTAGCCTATGGGTTTTGATGAAGTGCAGCACAATACCACAGAGGTTATTTACTGGTTCATTACTCTGACTGTGATGGTATCCTCTTCAGCACATCACATCTCCTTCCACCATCACACAGGTTAATATAAATAATTTGTGTTTTTGTCTACTGATGATTCCTACTGACTTGTTTTATTTGTATGATGACACCATGTAGTGTTTATTAGCATTCTATCCATTCCCCAGGTCACCGCCATCTTTCCACTACTGATGCTGGAGTGCTTGGACAGCTGCTCTCCTGCCCCCCCATTCCCTCTCTGACCTGGTCCCCTCCTCTCTCTGCCTCTCCCCTTCCCTTCCTCATGATTCCCTGACTGCATGGAGAAGATGTCAGCAAATGTGTCTTCCTGCTTCCTCCTGTCCCTCTCTCCCACCTGGATATGAGTCGTGGCTGAGTGTGCCTTTCTCTGGTGTGAATTTTTCAGTAAGTAAATGAATGCACATGCAGGCATCATGCAGCACTCAGTTCAGTGTGAAGATGACCTGTCATTACTCTGCCCAGTGTGCTGTTCTCCCCATTGGTGCTGCAGTGCATGATTGGTCACTGCTGGCTGGTCTACTGTAGACCTGTGTTCAGTAAATCACTGTGTTCATTTGCTGGATAACTGTCCTTTGCATGTGCATATGGCATTATGATTATACCTGTATGGCTCATCATCATTAGCATCATTAAGTGGCCCCTTGGAGCTGGTGTGGCTCAAGGTACATTTTAACACTATGTACAGCCACTTAACACTGTTTACAGCCCCCTAATATGTTTTGCTGCACTTGTTTCTAGATCTGAGGACATGTCTGTCAGGGCCATATAACTGATCAGTGTCTAGTGTTTCTAAAAGAATTGTTCATAAATTGTTATGCTCCTTTTTGCAGGTTCATACCTTGGATTCCATTTGCTGCTGCTGCAATGATGATTTCTCCCTCACCTGTGCATGGACTAGAGCATGGACACCTCAAGAAGGTAAGAAAAAGATATCTTTGCAATTAATTGTATTTTATTGAGTTGAGAGGTGACCGAGGTGCACTGCCATAGCTCATTTCAGCAGGCAGCTGGCAGTGGCACTGGCTGGCTGTGCTACCATACTCTGGAAGTAGCGGTGTTGATAACTTCATGAGCACACTTTTTGGTTCTATCACAGTAAGTTTCAGACAGAGATGTGAGTTGTTAGGCAGTATTTCTTCACTGAAGGTGTTGTTAGATGCCAGTAACAGTCCTCCAGTATGGCTATAGTGTTGCCACCTGTCTGGTTTTAGACAGGAAACTCCTGGTTCTTTGGATCCTTATTTGGATATAAATTTATCACGTTTAGTGTCGCTTATATGTAGTCTGGCTTTTAGCTCGTGTTCAGGGAGGGATCACAACACTCACAAATGACAGTATCAAATCATGTAATGTTTTTACTGCATGTCCAGGTTATCATGACATTCTACTGATTCCTTGTGTCTCTGTACATTTGTTGAAATCACTTTATGATTTTCTTGTTTTCAGATCTGCCTGTGTAGGGCTTAATGGATGCTGCTGCTGCTCCTGCTGTTGCTGAGATCCCCATGTAGTCTGCCAGCTCTGTGACTTCATGATGTGTCCATCACAAGTGCCCGGGTAAGTACCAATGTTTCTCACAATTTGCACTTCTTTTCAGACAGGTCATTATATGGGAATGAGATAGGTGAACATTCAGAGTAACAATTACATCAAGGCAGTCAAGGTGGGTAGGTGGGTGATGGCTGCCACAGGCACAGACCAGTTGTGGTAGTAGATTAGGTAGTGACTGAAGGCAGAGTAGGTAGTGAAAGGATGTTCATAATTGGTGGGCCAGCCTCCCAGGTGTTCTGCCTCTGCTAACCAATGCCATGCTTCCCTTGTATTTCTTCAACTCTTTGTATGGTTTTCTTTTCATGTCTGTCTGTGTAAGGCTTGTCGGCTGCTGCTACTGCTACTGAGGTCCCCATATAGTCCTCCAATCCTGTGGCTTCATGATGTGTCAATCATAAGTGCTCACATAAGTACTAATGTTTCTCACACTTTGCACTTTTTTTCAGACAGGTCATTATATGGAATGGGATGGCATGGGATCACAATGTCACAAGACATTATGCTGCAGCACATACTGCACTGCCAATAATGCAATATATTGCCAGCAGAATGTTTTTTGCAGGGGGCTCTGCCACCCACACCCACTGTTATGGGGGCGCTGCCCCCCGAACCAACTCCCAACTAAAATATCTAACTGGGGGGGTGACAGTAAAAGTAGCACAAAGTGCAAAAAATGTAAAAATTCATGTGTCTGTGACTGGGAATTGAAAACTGATACCAAATGCACTGCCTGCCTCCCTTGCTGCCAGTGATTTATCTCGTTGAGCCACAGCAGCTGCTCAGTGGACCCCTCTCTCAGCAGAGGTCTTATCCTCTGCCTGGGAGAGTGAGAGGGTGCACTACCGTGCATACTGCCTTTCGCCGTTTTGCACCCTCTTGCTCTTCCATACAGTTCTGTGGATGTTAACATACCAGGGTACATAACCTACAGGAGAGACAGGCAGGGGAGAAGAGGGGGAGGAGTAGCTCTCTATGTAAAGGAAGGGATAAAAGCAACTGAACAAAAGAGTAAACAGGGAGGAGAGGAGGCACTGTGGGTCACCATGGAGACTGGAAAGGGCACCACAATCCACACAGGGGTTGTGTACAGACCCCCATGTCAGGGGGAGGGAATGGACAAGGATATGATAGAAGGCATTCTTAGAATGGCAGAGAAAGGGGAGATACTGTTGATGGGAGACCTGAATATGCCAGATGTTAACTGGAGCACATTTGCTGCAGCCACATCCAAGAGCAGGGCCATTCTGATGCCCTACAGGTGGCAAGCCTCAGACAGCTAGTTTGGAACCCACTCATGAGGGAGCAATCTTAGACCTCGTGACTCTCAAATGGGGGCAGTGAGAGGATCTCAGATCTAGAAGTGGGTTGCCATCTGGGAACAAGTGACCATCAAACAGTGTGGTTCACGTTAAACTCCAGCTACAGAGTCAAGCCATACAAAAGTGAGGGTACTGGACTTCAGGAGAGCTGACTTTGGCAAGATGGAGAGTGCCTCAGAAAAGCACTAGCAAACAGGCTAGAAGGAGGTGTGGAGCAACAATGGGGAATCATCAAAACTGCCATCACAGAGGCAATAAGCCTTGTGTGAAGCAAATAAACAAATCAAATGAAAGAAAAAGCCACTATGGTTCTCAAAAGAGGTGGCTGTGAATGTCAGAAGAAAAAGACAGCATTCCAGAAGTATAAGGAAACACAGAAGGAGCAGGACAGAGAGCTGTACCAGTTAAGGCAGAAGAAGCAGGAGGGAAGTCAGAATAGCAAAGGCCCAAACCGAGGAAAAATAGCGAACTCAGTTAAGAAGGAGATAAAACCTTTATAGGTACATCAGCAGTAGAGAAGACAAAGGAGGGATAGTGAGGCTGAATAGAATGAATGGTGGGTCGGCAGAGGGGACAGTGAAAAAGCAGGGATACTGAACGAATATTTCTGCTCAGTATTCACAAGAGGAAAATGATGCATAATCCAATTAACAGACGCACTCTTGATGGGGGGTCAATCCCAGTCCTTTCACAGAAGAAAGGGTTCTGCAAGAACTCCTAAAACTGAAGGTGGACAAAGCAATGGGACCTGATGGAATTCACCCAAGAATTCTAAAAGAATTAAGGGAGGAACTAGTGAAACCACTGCCTACTCTTTTTATAAATCATGGGAGGATGGTGTGGTACCCTAGGACTGGAGAAAGGTGGATGTGATTCCCCTTCACAAAAGTGGGACCAAGACAGAGGCAGGAAACTACAGACCTGTCAGTTTGACCTCTGTGGTAGGGAAAGTGATGGAGTCACTTCTGAAGGAAAGAATAGTTGAGTACCTAGAGGCCAGTGGGGCACAGGACCCAAGGCAGAATGGGTTCACATCAGGAAGATCATGTCAGATGAATCTAATTGATTTCTTTGACTGGGTGACCAAAGTAGTAGACCAGGGAGGGGCTGTAGACATGGCCTACCTAGACTTTAGCAAGGCATTTGACAAAGTCCCACACAAAAGATTAATAGTCAAATTAACAAGCCTGGGAATGGGTCCCTGGGTGGTAGCCTGGGTAAAACATTGGCTGGACAACAGGACACAGAAGGTAATAGTAAATGGAGTCCACTCTGAAGAAAGAGGGGTTTCTAGTGGGGTACCGCAGGGTTCAGTATTGGGTTCAGTCCTTTTTAATGTCTTCATAAGTGACATTGCAGAGGGACTGGAAGGAAAAGTATGCCTCTTTGCAGATGACGCAGAGATCTGCAACAGGGTTGATTCACAAGGAGGCATGGAAAGGATGAGAAGGGACTTGGCAAGATTGGAGGAATGGTCAGAAGTATAGAAACATAGACTTTGACAGCAGATAAGGAACGCTAGGCCCATCTAGTCTGCCCATTTCCCTACCTACAGGATAGGCCTGAGATCCTAGTTAACCAACAGCCTATTTCTTCCTACCCCCCACAAGAATTGCCTTATGTCTGTCCCATGCATTCTTGAATTCTCCCACAGTTTTAGACCCTACAACCTCCTCAGGAAGGCTGCTCCATGCATCCACTACCCTCTCTGTGAAATAATACTTCCTCACATTGCCCCTGAACCACCCTCCTTCTATCTTTAAATTGTGTCCCTTTGTTCTTGCAAGTCTCTTTTTCTGAAAGATGCTACCCTCTTGGACTTTGTTAATTCCACTGAGGTACTTAAAAGTTTCTATCATGTCCCCCCTCTCCCTTCTTTCCTCAAGGGTATACATATTAAGCTCCTTTAGTCTCTCCTCATATGGCTTCTCTGCAGACCCTGCACCATTTTAGTTGCCCTCCCTCTGGACTGCCTCTATCCTGTCTATGTCCTTGGAGATGGGGTCTCCAGAACTGGACACAGTACTCCAGATGAGGTCTCACCAACTGTCTGTACAGAGGGATAACAACTTCCTGTTTTCTGCTGATGATGCCTCTCCCTATACATCCCAGTATACCCCAGCCCTCCCTATTGCCTTCTCACATTGCTTACTAACCTTAAGGTCATCTGATATGATTACCCCAGGTCCTTTCCTTTTTGTTGTTGTTACTACCTTCCACCATTGTGTATTCTTCCCTGGGTTCTTGTTTCCCAGGTGCATTATTTTGCACTTCTTTGCATTGAATCCTAGCTGCCATACTTCTGACCATTCCTCCAACCTTGCCAAGTCCCTTTTATTCCTTTCCACAGCTCCTTGTGTATCAGCCCTTTTGCAGATCTTTGTGTCATCTGCAAAAAGGCATACTTTTCCTTCCAGTCCCTCTGCAATGTCACTGATGAAGACATTAAAAAGGACTGGACCCAATACTGAACCCTGCGGTATGCCACTAGTAACCCCCCTTTCTTCAGAGTGGACTCCATTTACAATTACCTTCTGTGTCCTGTTGTCCAGCCAATGTTTTACCCAGGCTACCACCCTGGGTCCCACTCCCAGGCTGGTTAATTTGACTATTAATCTTTTTTGTGGGACTTTGTCAAATGCCTTGCTAAAGTCTAGGTAGGCCATGTCCACAGCCCCTCCCTGGTCTACTACTTTGGTCACCCAGTCAAATAAATCTATTAGATTTGTCTGACATGACCTTCCCGCTGTGAACCCATGCTGCTTTGGGTCCTGTGCTCCACTGGCCTCTAGGTACTCAACTATTCTTTCCTTCAGAAGTGACTCCATCACTTTCCGTACCACAGAGGTCATACTAACAGGTCTGTAGTTTCTTGCCCCTGTCTTGGTCCCACTTTTGTGAAGGGTAATCACATCCGCCTTCCTCCAGTCCTAGGGTACCACACCATCCTCCCATGATTTATTAAAAAGAGTAGCCAGTGGTTTCACTAATTTCTCCCTTAATTCTTTTAGAATTCTGGGGTGAATTCCATCAGGGCCCATTGCTTTGTCCACCTTCAGTTTTAGGAGTTCTTGCAGAACCCTTTCTTCTGTGAAAGGACTGGGATCGACCCCCTTATCAACAGTGCTTCTGTTAATTGGATTAGGCACTTCCCCTCCTCTTTTGTGAATACTGAGCAGAAATATTCGCTTCAGTATTCCTGCTTTTCACTGTCCCCTCTGCCCACCCACCGCTCATTCTATTCAGCCTCACTATCCTCCCTTTGTCTTTCTCAGCTGCTGATGTACCTATAAAGGTTTTATCCCCTTCTTAACCGAGTTGGCTATCTTTCCTCAGTTTGGGCCTTTGCTATTCTGACTTCCCTCCTGCTTCCTTCTGCCTTAACTGGTACAGCTCTCTGTCCTGCTCCTTCTGTGTTTCCTTATACTTCTGGAATGCTATCTTTTCTTCCTGACTTTCACAGCCACCTCTTTTGAGAACCATAGTGGCTTTTCTTTCATTTGATTTGTTTATTTGCTTCACACAAAGGCTTGTTGCCTCTGTGATGGCAGTTTTGATAATTCCCCATTGTTGCTCCACACTTCCTTCTAGTCTGTTTGCTAGTGCTTTTCTGAGGCACTCTCCCATCTTGCCAAAGTCAGCTCTCCTGAAGTCCAGTACCCTCACTTTTGTATGGCTTGACTCTGTAGCTGAGTTTAACGTGGAACCACACTGTTTGATGGTCACTTGTTCACAGACGGCAACCCACTTCTAGATCAGAGATCCTTCACTGCCCCCATTTGAGAGTATGAGGTCTAAGATTGCCCCTCATGCAGTGGTTCCAAACTAGCTGTCTGAGGCTCTGCCACCTGTAGGGCATCAAGAATGGCCCTGCTCTTGGATGTGGCTGCAGCAAATGTGCTCCAGTTAACATCTGGCATATTCAGGTCTCCCATCAACAGTATCCCCTTTCTCTGCCATTCTAAGAATGCCTTCTATCATATCCTTGTCCATTCCTTCCCCTGACATGGGGTCTGTACACAACCCTGTGTGGATTGTGGTGCCCTTTCCAGTCTCCATGGTGACCAAGTGCCTCCTCTCCTCCCTGTTTACTATTTTGTTCAGTTGCTTTATCCTTCCTTTACATAGAGAGCTACTCCTCCCCTCTTCTCCCCTGCCTGTCTCTCCTGAGAGTTAGTACCCTGGTATGTTAACATCCCAGTCATGGTTCTCTGTGTACCATGTATGGCAGCTAGGATTCAATGCAAGAAGTGCAAATAATGCACCTGGGAAACAAGAACCCAGGGAAAGAATACACAATGGGAGAGGTAGTAACAACAACAAAAAGGAAAGGGACCTGGGGGTAATCATATCAGATGACCTTAGAGTTAGCAAGCAATGTAGTAGGCAGTAGGGAGGGCTGGGGGTATACTGGGATGTATAGGAGAGGCATCACCAGCAGAAAACAGGAAGTTGTTATCCCCTGTACAGAAAGTTGGTGAGACCCCATCTGGAGTACTGCGTCCAGTTCTGGAGACTCCATCTCTGCAAGGACATAGACAGGATGGAGGCAGTTCAGAGGAGGGCAACTAAAATGGTGCAGGGTCTGCAGGAGAAGCCGTATGAGGAGAGACTAAAGGAGCTTAACATGTATACCCTTGAGGAAAGAAGGGAGAGGGGGGACATGATAGAAACTTTTAAGTACCTCAGTTGAATCAACAAAGTCTAAGAGGCTAGCATCTTTCAGAAAAAGAAACATGCAAGAACAAGGGGACACAATTTAAAGATGGGGGGGCAGTTCAGGGGCAATGTGAGGAAGTATTATTTCACAGAGAGGATAGTGGATGCATGGAACAGCCTTCCTGAGGAGGTTGTGGGGTCTAAAACTGTGGGAGAATTCAAGAATGCATGGGACAGACATAAGGCAATTCTTGTGGCGGGTAGGAAGAAATAAGCTGTTGGTTAACTAGGATCTGTGGCCTATCCTGTAGGTAGGAAATGGGCAGACTAGATGAGCCAAGTGGTCCTTATCTGCTGTCAAAGTCTATGTTTCCTATATTTCTATGTTGCACAGTTTTGTCATACACTGTGAGGCGTACAACAAAGGGACCCGGCAGGAATATGTCAGTTGAATATTCTGAGTGACAATGACCTCAAGGAAGGCTAGTGTGGTGGGTGGGTGATGGCTGCCACATGCAGACCAGTTGTGGTGGCAGATTATACGGTGACTAGTGACAGATTAGGTAGTTAGAGGATGTTCAGACTTGGTGGGACAGCCTCCCAGGTGTTCTGCATCTTCTAACCAGTGCCATGTATTCCTTGTGTTTCTGCAACTCTCTGTATGATTTTCTTTTCAGGTCTGTCTGTGTAAGGTTTGATGGCTACTGCTGCTGTTCCTGCTGCTGCTGAGAACCTCATGTAGTCTGCCAGCCCTGCGGCTTCATGATGTGTTCTTCACAAGTGCCTGCCCAGGTAAATACCAATGATTCTCACACTTTGCACTTTTTTCAGACAGGTCATTATATGGGAATGGGATAGGTGAACATTCAGAGTGACAATGACATCAAGCCAGGTGGGGTGGTTGGTGGATGGTGGCTGCTGCAGGTGCAGACCATTTGTGGTGGCAGATTAGGTGCTAACCAATGCCATGTTTCCCTTGTGTTTCTGCAACTCGCTGTTTCTCATTTAAGGTCTATCTGTATAAGGCTTGACAGATGCCGCTGCTGCTACTCCTGCTGTCCTGATGTAGTCTGCTAGGCCTGTGGCTTCATTGTGTGTCCATCGCAAGTGCCAAGGTAAGTAGCATTTTCAGTCATAGTCTATTATTAACCTTCTTCAAGCACTTGGTTAAATTAGCTCTGTTATGACACAGTTTCTGGTACAGTGACTCTCCACTCCTGGATCAGCTGGTGTATGTGTGTCCAAGGTGATTATACACAGTGTAAGGTAATATAATAGTGCAGTTTCTTTTCTTTTTTTTTAACTCTGTTTATCGCTGTCTGGATGGGGCATCACTCAGAGGTGCCCACTCGACAGTCACCACTACTCCCAGCCTGAAGCATCTCTCTTCCTGGGACCCCCCATCAGAACCATCCAGCCCCCTGGATCACCCCCTAGGGGAAGGCCTGCCTCACCTACCTGATGGCCTTTCTGAAATTAGAGGGTCAGCCTGGTGTAAAGTGAGGGGGAACCAGTAGAGAGGTGGCCCAGCACTGGGGATGTAGGTGATGTCCCTGGAGCCCTCATCTCCTCCCCAATCCAGAGAGGGTTTTTCTCCTTGTTTCCAGGAATGCGGATGTGCAATGATGTCTGCCATTACTACTCCCCCTCAATGTGACACCGCAAGTTCCTAGTGCTGCTCCCAGTCTCCACCAGGGGCTACACAGGAACAGCACAAGTCCCAATCCCTACCCTGAGAAGGGAGAGTAGTCCTCTGCTCAATCCCTTCCTTACACTGCTGACTTACAATGACCTGCATCCGTTCCCAAACCCGGGTTGCTGTTTGGTGTGAGGTGTGGCATCCAGTGCCTCAACACTCAGTGCCACCGTGCCAGCCCCGCAGTACAGTTTCTTTAATGATGCTTTGTCTCCAACTGACTGGGGTTGCAGCCCCTTTAGCAAAAAAAAAAAAAAACCTTTTGTCTGTAGTTCCAACTAAACAAAATACAAAATAAACAGTCACTGCCTCTGATTTCCAGCTTCCTTGGTTCCCAGCCTCCAGGTAGTATCATACATACTGTCCATTTACAAACTCCGCAGTCCTTTAAGAAAGTCTCTTTCTACAACTTGAACTCTCCATTTGTAGCACTGCTTCCAGATTTCACCAGGCCTCTCTCTGTAAAGGTGTGTGTTTTATAAACTGCCCCAAATCAATATTGACTGCAGCTGTGTTTGATTAGTTCCCTACCTGGATGCTTCCAGAAACTTCTGTGTTTCATTAGCTCCTACCTGGATGCTTCCAGTCAGAACTGTCTGTGTTTAACTGTTTCAAGATTTCTACAAAGAGAACAGAGCTTTATCCATACTGTGCTAACATAAACTATATATAGAATAAGGATGGGTAAGTGTGGTATACAAGGAAATAAACCCACTGAAGGAGCTAACCTGAGCATAAAGCCACGAGCCTGAAGGGCAAGTGGTGTTATTAACTGGTAAGCCCCTTGATTTGTTTATGTCCTTGTATGCCACACTTACATAATCACATTTATTTTATATACATATGGATGGTAGTTGTAATAGCAACTGTGTAGACAAGGAAAAGGTATACAAGGAAGTAATAACTGCTAACCACTTCTATAAGGGATAAGTCCCATCCTGTATTATATCTGTCTACTAGTCTGTCACAAAATTATCATGGCATTATTGACAATGGAGGAGTGCGTGTGTGTGTGTGTGTGTGTGTGTGTGTGCACGGCAATGTTATGTTACTAAAACAGTTCTTTTTATTTCCTATCTGTACAGGACTGGTCTGCTGTTTTGAAGTGGATGATTATTTTATTGAAGGCCGGCCCCAAGTGTCCTTTTCCTCTCAATCAGTCCAGATCTATGTGGTGTCACTACTGCACAAATAAAGTACCAAACCATGGGAGTCTGATCTACTCCTGCTGCTGATGATGATGTTCCATGCCCCTGTTCCTGCTCCTGTACCCACATGGTGTTGCTGCGACCATGAACCACAGACCCATTTTTATACTGCTGGACAGCAACCTTCACAAAATTGTGTTGATTATGTGTATATGTGCATACGATGGATCAAACATTGTGATAGAATCACTTCTGAAGGAAAGAATTGTTGAGTACCCAGAGGCCAGTGGGGCACAGGACCCAAGGCAGCATGGGTTCACAGCAGGAAGGTCATGTCAGACAAATCTAATTGATTTCTTTGACTGGGTGACCAAAGTAGTAGACCAGGGAGGGGCTGTGGACATGGCCTACCTAGACTTTAGCAAGGCATTTGACACAGTCCCACACAAAACATTAGTAGTCAAATTAACCAGCCTTGGAGTGGGTCCCAGGGTGGTAGCCTAGGTAAAACATTGGCTGAACAACAGGACACAGAAGGCAATTGTAAATGGAGTCCACTCTGAAGAAAGAGGGGTTACTGGTGTTGTACCGTGGGGTTCAGTACTGGGTCCAGTCCTTTTAATGTCTTTACAAGTGACATTGCAGAGGGACTGGAAGGAAAAGTATGCCTCTTTGCAGATGACACAAAGATCTGCAACAGGGTTGATACACAAGGAGGTGTGGAAAGGATGAGAGGGACTTGGCAAGGTTAGAGGAATGGTCAGAGTATGGCAGCTTGGATTCAATGCAAAGAAGTGAAAAGTAATGTACCTGGGAAACAAACCCCAGGTCAAGATTACACAATGGGGAGAGAAATAACAACAAAATGGAAAGGGACCTGGGGGTAATCATATCAGATAACCTTAAGGTTGGCAAGCAATGTGAGAAGGCAGTAGGGAGGACTAGGGATACTGGGATGTATAGGAGGCATCACCAGCAGAAAACAGGAAGTTGTTATCCTGTACAGAAAGTTGGTGAGACCCCATCTGGAGTACTGCGTCCAGTTCTGGAGACTTCATCTCTGCAAGGACATAGACAGGATGGAGGCAGTTCAGAGGAGGGCAACTAAAATGTTGCAGGGCCTGCAAGAGAAGCCATACAAGGAGAGGCTAAAGGAGCTTAACATGTATACCCTTGAGGAAAGGAGGGAGAGGGGGGACATGATAGAAACATTTAAGTACCTCAATGGAATCAACAAAGTCCAAGAGGGTAGCATCTTTCAGAAAAAAAAGATATTCAAGAACAAGGAGACAAAATTTAAAGATAGAGGGGGGACGGCTCGGGGCAAGGTGAGGAAGTATTTTTTCACAGAGAGAGTGGTGGATGCATGGAACAGGCTTCCTGAGGAGGTTGTGGGGTCCAAAACTGTGGGAGAATTCAAGAATGCATGGGACAAACATAAGGCAATTTTTGTTGGAGGGTATGAAGAAATAGGCTGTTGGTTAAATAGGATCTGCAGCTTATCCTCTAGGTAGGGAAATGGGCAGACTAGGTGGGCCACGCTGTCCTATCTGCTGTCAAAGTCAAAGGCAAAGTCTATGAAGTTTAGCCTACTGGAATTTGTAATAATGTGGGCCTGTCAATCATGACACATGCATCATAAGTAGCAGAATGTGACATTCTTATTTGCATGTTATCTAAATACAAAAATATCACAATAAAGCAGTAATCTACATAGTCACAAATGCCAATAAGTAAAACCCATTTTGTGACAGTAGAACATCACTGCCTCTTACAAATAATCCACCTATTACATCAATAAGAAATGGTGCATGTGCTGTTGCTGGTCCCTGCCTCTCTTCTGTACATCTGTTTGATGAAAGATGTTGTGCAACTCCATGCAACACACTTTCAATTTACTTCTGAAAGGTTGAAAACCATCCTGTGCTTCTCCACAGCAGTCCTATCCTGTTGACCTGTACTGCACCACCAAGGTGCCTCTATTTCCTTCCTGCCTCAATGGTCCCTCCCTCTGACTCAATCATCTGAGTCATAATCATCATCACTTCACCCCTGCTGTCAAAATCAGAGACCCTTTAGATGGGTCATGTTCTGCACAACTGGAAACAAAGCAGCTAGTGCTCAGGCAATATTGCAGAACCAAAACAAACTATGAACACAAAAAGAAGAAGAAAGGGTATTCAAAACAAGAGAGCTGAGCTCAATCAAAATGAATGCCAAGTGGCTTATTGGTGCAACAAAATGATCACAGAAATTTACCCCAGCACTTTGAGTCCCGGCAGACTCTTCGTCATGGGAGGGGTGACTTGAATCTACAACCCTTCATTTAAAGGCCTTCAATTAAAGGTGCAGTGACATGTAAGTGCTATAACAACAGAGAATTACAAAATCCACAAATAATATTATAGATAATTAAATAAGCTGGTGACAATAATAACTACTTCTATGTCTTAAATTCTTGAACTAGTCTTGAACTTATTGCACCCAATTAAACAAGTTTAAATTCATAATTAACATCAAAATACAAAAATTGATTCAATAGCAAGGCAAAAAGGTCAGAACCATGCTTCCTTGTAATGTTCAGGTCAATGAAATTTCCAGAGACACCTACAAGAAAAATGAAACAAAAGCAACCATCAGAAAACAGATTCAGATAGAATATAATAAAATAGGATAGTGTGAACAGGTAAAATGATACAGAATTGATAAAGGAAAAAGGGAAAAAAAAGAGAAATTACTATTAAAAATATAAGTAATATAGACAGAGCCATCCAAGCCACATTGCTATGTCCCACATAAAATCAAGTGGCAGAAGTGAATCATACATACACAATAATATTGTTCCATAACTACAAGTAAAATGGCCAGAATCAGATTTACAGTTGCAACCAAATGAAAAAAAGGGGCTACAAAAAGATTGTAATGTCCCATTACTCATTGAGGCCTCCTGGGTAAAGTGCACCTAGCTCATAAATATGACTGCTTTCACTTTGTATAAGGGCATTCTGACGGTCACCCCCCCCCATAAATTGGGAAGAACCTGGTCAATAGCCATAAACTTGAAGGTACCCAGAACCTGTCCATGACACAAACTCCAATGTGTCCCTACTGGAGTGTCACAACGGCCATTTAAAATGGCACAAATGTACTCCTGTATGTGATCTTTTAAGGTGTGCATAGTCATGCCCACGTATAAATTGGGGCAGTCGAACCATAATGGATAAACCACATGTGTGGTACGGCATGCAATGAAATGTTTTACTTCAAGCTGAACCCCATTTATGGGGCTACAAAAGTTTTGCCATGTTGCATATGGAAACATTACAGTTGCCATAGCGGTGAGAACCCTAATGACCCAAGTAGCAAAGTGCTTTTAGTTGACCTTACGTCTGAGTGTAAAATGACTCCGCCAACTAGTGGTGGGTGAAGTGGGTTCAATAAAAACTGCGAAGTGATTCGTGGAGCAAAGATGGATTCATGGAGTGCTCAGCAACGTGAAGTGTGGTATTTAGCATTATAATAAACTACACGAAGTCCATTGAGAACAATGACTTCGCTTTACTCCGCCTTCCCAGACCACTTCTCCAACAAATCTTAAAGCGAAGTGCATTGAAAGCAATGTACTTTGCCTCATTTTGCCTTGTTTTTGAGCTCCAAAGGTGAATTTTGCAGTGATTCATGGGATTTCAGGTCACATGGGCTCTATATTGATCTGCACAGCCTCAGTTCGAGGTAGTGCGTGTAGGAAGCTGTAGGAGACAGTGTGCTCTGAGAGCTGTCTGTGATTGAAACCTTCTAAAGCTGTTAAAAAGTGTTTTTGCGATTTCTGGGGTTCAAACTTTAGTTCATCGATTGTAGGAAACCCTCCCTGTGCTCATATCATTGAGTGTTTTAGTTTGTGTGTGGATTTTAAATGTTGATGTACAACATTGAGTGTGTGTAGTAAAAGACAGTGAAAGTGTGCTTTGGGGAGGGCGTATCTGTGGTGCAGTTAGATTTAAGTTGGAGAAATAGTGATTTCTTTGTTTTTGGTTATATTTTTGTTATATAACTGACTGTGTTAATGTACCCACAGTAATATTGTTGAAATGTTCTTACTAATTGTGTGTCTTGTGGACCTGGTGCAGCAGTTCATAATTTCAGGTTGTTTACATTACAATATGTGGCGTATTACTGAACTTTTCAATTTACTACATTACTCAATCCACCATTGTAGATAAACTGTTCTGCGTGTGTATGCGGTGTTGTGTGACATCAAATAATACCTTTTTGTGCCACAGACTAGTGTAATTGCTTGTGCAGCAGTGTGAACCTGCTATCCACTGCAATTGCCTGATTTTGTACTCTTGATCGTGGTATCTGTTCTTTGGTTTGCTGCTTATACTGCCATAAAATCTGCAGTCAGTGCTCCCCCACCCCACCCACAAAGAATTTTTATCAGATTGGATTGTTTGTGACCTCAGCACCACTGGTTACTGAAGGTGTTTTCATTGCGTGACCATCTCTATCTGTTGTTGAAGCCACAGTTGTTTTTTTGGCTTCACATCCAGCATCCCCCCAATCAGAGAGTGAACGTATCAAAATCTTAATTTGCTTATAATATTGTTGTTGATCCCCCAAAATGCCCACAAAGAGATGTGCAAGCAAAGCTGGTTCTCGCCATGGCACTGCTGCCAGTAAGATAGTCTGTGGGTATGGTAGTACGCAGATGCAGAAGTGCATTGCTGATGTGAGGAAAGGTATTTCTCCTGCAATGTTTTTTACAGCCCAATCAGTAGCTTCATTCGTAGTTGGAGGAGATGATGTTTTCCCAGCCAGTGCTGTTAGTGTTAGTGGTGTTAGTGGTGGTGGTAGAATGAGTATTGCTGCCTCAAGTTCGAATTCTGACCAGTGTACAGTATCCAAAAATATAGTGGAGTGTGAAGTAGTGCAAGTGAGTGGCAGTGTAGATGATGTCATACTTCCCAGTAACATCCCAGTAACTGAACCTGAGGATTCTGATAATCATGTCAACAACAGCATAGAATGTGATATTTCGTCCATTGCGGCAGTTCATGTCACACATTTTCCATGCAGTGATTCACAGTGTGGTGAAAAAACATCAGGTGATGGTGGTGTAGAAGATGATGATGAATGTGATTATGATGATGATGTTGCTGTGGTTGCAACATGCAGTCCACATGCCAGAATCCAAGCAGAAGATGTGGATGTGTGTGATGTTGATGACTGTGATGATGATGTTATAACTGGAGAAAAAGAAATTCAAGGTGGCTGTGTCTGAGTATGTCTGCAGTAATCCGCACCCCCCCCCCCGTAAAAACTTGTGATTTACCAGTTTCAATTGATGATGACGATGACCCAGTAATAATGATAGGTAGTCGTACTGGTCAGTTGCAGTTCAGGTGTGCAGTGCGAAACATCCGTCACCCCCCACTTCAGTGCTTTAAGAACAGAGTTAAATAAGCAGCACCCTTGACATGTTAAAAGTAGAGCATCACAATCCCTTGTTTGGGATTTTTTGTTCAAGTTCCAAATAATGAGTCAGTTGCAATCTGCCAGGTTTGCTAGCGTGTGCGCAGTCGAGGTAAAAGGGGAGCCATCTGGGCACAGGAGGGACAACATACGCATCTTAAGAATAGGCACATGGCACTGTGGACCCAGCACAAGATGGCAGCTAATACCACAGTGGGGCGTTCACCCTAGTCAGCAACCATAATGAGCGTGTTATCCTCTTCCATGACTGTTAAGTCCAGTAGGAAATTAAATGTGTGCAGTAGTGAGGTAATAAGAACAGAGGATTACTACAGGCATGAGGTGGAGGAGCGTAATGACTTTGAAATGTTGTCCAGTGCTGGTGAGAGTAGCAGTTTTGGTGGTGGTGGTGGTGAATGCAGTATGACTAGTGCAAGTGGTACATCAACCCCGTTTGGCAAATCTGGCAAAATAACTGCATTTCTAGGTTTGTCATCATCACCTGTGCAACCATCTTCTTCAAATGTCCACACTCCACCCCCTGCCAGTGCCATTCAGAATCATCACAGAGCAGAACCATTTGTCAATGTCATTACACCCCGTGTAAAACATTGAAGTCAGCCCACATTACTGAGTGTTTTTGCGCATAAGCTGAGGTACCCCCCCAATCATACAGTGTCATGTGAATTTAATGCTGCTGTAGCTTAAATGCTGGCAATTGATCTTTTGCCCTTCTCCTTTGTGGAGAATTCTGGGTTCCGGTGGTTTGCTGCACGTGCCTGTCCAAAATGGAAAGTCCCATCCAGGACATACTTTTCTACTCGTGCTGTCCCCGAGTTGTTCTGTACTGTGTCCAACTAAGTAAGACATGCCCTTCAGCATTCCTCCTCTCCATTCATCCATTTAAGTATGGATATGTGGACAAGTGGCAAAGCAGTGGTGAGTTCATATTTGTGTATAACTGCACACTGGGCGCAGGTGCCGGGGGTTGTTTGTGATGTTGGTAGTGTGAATAATCAGTGCAGTAAGGTGGATTGTCGAGGTAGCAATCTTCCAGGAATTTGACAGCATGTAACAATTGCTATGTGCAATGTGACCTGTTCACACACTGGTGAAAACATGTTGCACGCGGTACTGACTGAAATTAACAAGTGGCTGAACCCCCTGTCTCTGAGAGCTGGGATCATAGCAAGTGACAATGGGTCAAATGTGGTGAAATGCATCACGAATGGTGTTTTTTTTCGTGTTCCATACATGGCCCACTGTTTAAATCTTGTAGTGCAGAAGTTTCTGCAGCACCCTGATGTAAAGGAAATGCTGACCATTGCACGCTATATCTGCTCTCACTTTCCATGATCTGGAAAGGCCCATGACCAACTGCAGCAGTTGCAGATGCAAAACAGCCTGCCTCAGCATTGCTTGAAGCTGGAAGCTGTCACCCAATGGAACTCCACTTTATACATGGCAGAGAGGTTGTATGAACAATACAAAGCCATCTCAGAATATCTTGTGATGCACACTAGGCGTGACAGTTCCGGGGCCTCAATGTCTATGACGACTGAACAGTGGCGCCTCATGGACTCTGTAATAACAATTTTGCTGCCTTTTGAAAATGCCACACAGGCAGTGAGTGGTGAGTCTACCTCCATTATCCACTCAATTCTACTGCTGCTGGTGCTGAAGCAGACATTGGTGAATGTACAGCATGGCCTTAATGTTGCCGGAGACAGTGCTAGCAGTATGTTGCTGCAACATATGCTGACAGTATTCTACCAGAATGGTCACATTGTGAGCATTCAGCGTAGTGACAACTTTGCCATTGCAACAATACTGGACACATGATACTAACATGGAATTGCATCAGTACTGGAGGGTGAGCCAGAACAGGTGAAACATATCAGTGGTCAACTGATGCTCTTGGTTCATGGGGCACAGAAGTGCCAAGGTCAGCAAACCTCAGCAGCCTGATCCGGCTGAAGGTGTACCTGGAGGACCATCAAGCATATCCTGCAAGGGGAAGGGAACTGCAGTTCCAGGTGGTCTGTCATCCAAAGTAGCTGGCGTCAACCTGCTTTGGGAGGCTTTGTCCCAAGTGGGGATTTGTGAAATAAATGATTCCGGAGAACAGGATGATGCATCAACCACTGGACTTCCTGTGGCACAGACAGTGGTTGAGTCATATTTGTCTGAAAACAGATATCTGACAATAAGTGATGATCTCTTTTGTACTGGAGTGGAAAGGTCAGTGAATGGCCAGAGCTGACTGCAGTGGCACTGAAGTACCTCACATGCCCACCCTCCAGTGTAAATGTTGAGAGGTATTCAGCTCAGCAGGTGCAATCGTCAGGGATTGTTGAACAAACCTCTCTCCTGCAAATGTTAGTTTGCTAACATTCATTAAAATGAATGAAAGGCACATACCAGCACAGACTGCAACCTCAGTATTTGTACCCCGGCCTAGTCATGGTGGTTTTGATGACGTAGAAATGGGCCATCCTGGTGGCACTGGCAATGGCAGCATGAAACGGCTCACCACTGATGTAGATGATAACACAGTTGAGAATGAATTTCCTAGTGGTCAGACTTCAGACATAGATGATTGTGAGGGCAGCTTTCATTATGAGGATGATGATGTGGTTAATTTTGGCAGGTTTTAACTGAAATTGTTAAAAGGCAGTGTGCCCCCCCCAGACCACCACCACACCACTGGGACTTATGTTAGCCACTGCCACCACTGAGCATGAGTCTGTCCACCCCCGGACCCCCACCACCAGGACTAGTAATAGCCACTGCCACCACTGAGCATGAGTCTGTCCGCCTCCTGGACCACCATCACCAGGACCAATGTTAGCCACTGCCACCACTGAGAATGAGTCTGTCTGCCCCCCAGACCCCAAAAACCAGGACCGAAGTTAGCCAATGCCACCACTGAGCATGAGTCTGTCCCCCTAGACCACCACCACCACGGGACTAATGTTAGCCACTGCCACCACTAAGCATGAGTCTGTCTGCCACCCCGGACCACCACCATTGGGACTGATGTTAGCCACTACCACCACTGAGCATGAGTCTGTCCACCACCGGATCTCCACCACCGGGACCGATGTTAGCCACTGCCACCACTGAACATGAGTCTGTCTGCCTCCCAGTCCACCACCACCAGGACCGATGTTAGCCACTGCCACCACTGAGCATGAGTCTGTCCACCCCCCAGACCAAAACCACTGGGACCGATGTTAGCCACTGCCACCACTGAGCATGAGTCTGTCTGCCTCTCAGACCACCACCACCAGGACCAATGTTAGCCATTGCCACCACTGAGCATGAGTCTGTCCGCCTCCTGGACCACCACCACTGAGACCAACGTTAGCCACTGCCACCACTGAGCATGAGTCTGTCTGCCCCCCCGGACCACCACCACTGGGACTGATGTTAGCCACTGCCACTGCTGAGCATGAGTCTGTCCGCCTCCCAGACCACCACAACCGGGACTGATGTTAGCCACTGCCACCACTGAGCCTGAGTCTGTCTGCCCACCAGACCACCACCACTGAGACTAATGTTAGCCACTGCCACCACCACCAGATGCAGGAAGATATAACAGAGAATGTTATCATGTGCCACAGCTATCACCACCAGCACCCACCACCAGTGTCGTTCAAACAATATTTCCCCATTACATTTACATTTACCATGCCAAGGCAGAGGGAATCGAACAGGAGACCACATCCATCAGCCACAGGCACAAAGCTTCTTAATATTTAAACTATAAATTGAGTATGTGTACTAAAGTTTGTTATGCTATTTAACTTCCTTTAGGTTTACGGTTTTTTTTCTGTAGCTTTTCAGAGCCGCAATGATCAAATACATACGCTAAACTTATTTTGTTTTCTTTTACAGGTTAACAAAAAAAAACTCTATTTCACTGAAACTCGGTAGGAATGGTACTGCAGCCGTACCATACAGAAGAACCTATGGAATATCCATTTGAAATCCATTCTGGTAAGTATGAAGATTTTATTTCATCCATTTCATTTTTTGGAAAAACTGCAGCAAATGTGACTGAGTACGATTCATAAACTAGGTGACATGCATACGTCACCAATAATATTTCTGTAAGATATCATTCATGCATGCACTGTATTCTGAACTTGCAGCTGTGTAGCCCTGACCAGATCCATGACAGTGTTGAAAAAGTTGCACACAGGTTGTGTTACTTGACAAGATGTGGTTTTGAAATGTGACTTAACTTGAGATTGAGAACCAGGGACAAATTACAATCAAGTTGTAAGAAGTCATTCATTTCTTTCTTTAGGAAGCTTCTAGATGCTTTGTTGTTGTGTCAAAGCGGCCTTATGCAAAGAAGTTCTTCAACATCAGCCCCCATCAGAGGAGGCAGTATAGCGCAGTGGTCTAAGGCTCTGAGCTGCAAATCTGGTGACATCCAGCAGACCAGACCTGGGTTTGAATCCCATAGCTTCCACTTTCATACTGTGTGACCCTGAGCAAGTCACTTAGCCTCCTTGTGCTCCCAGGTTGCTCCTGTAAAAAGCTTTCAGCTTAGTGTGCTATACCTGGTTAAACAACTAAATAAATAAATAAAATCCCCCACCCGGGTTGGGGCACACATGCAACATGCAGAAGTCGTTTCATTCGATGACCATGACCATCATTAACAACCAGACTCAAGAAGGATGCAGATGAAATCTGTGAAGAAGTAACCAAATAAGAAACCATTAGAGATAAACCTGTAAATATGCTTCTCCCCACCCACCCCCCAAAAAATACTTACCTTCATTTGCTTGAGAGTTATCCATGTCAAATTTCTACGCAAAAAGTTATCATCGAGCACTGGAATGTGCACACCAACAGTATCTGTGACCTGTGATACAGTACAATACCATGAGTACATGTCCATGTCAACCCCCCTCACCTACAAAATACACAAGTATATATCTATATATATCGGCTCACCAAGGCTATTATTAGTTTACAAAGGGCACCCTTCCATCCAGTTGAGATGATCACATTGCATTTGCTGGAATCACAGCATACATTAGACCAGCAACAGTTCACTCATGGTCATCATTTTATTCTGGGGGACTTTGTATTTGCTGAAATGATCCCATTTCACTTTGTTACCACTAGTCAATTTTCTGGACACAAGGTAGATCCATTTTGGCCATGCAGAAAAAATCTGGGGACTCTGTGCCACCACAGTGTGCATGACTGAGTGCACCATTAATTCTGGGACTTTTGTGTGCTGAAATGATCCCATTTCGCTTTATTACCACTTGCCATTTTTCTGGACACAAGGCAGATGCATTTTGTGTGTTGTGTGATTGTGAGCTCATGATGTCATACTGACATTATCAATTAAAGCAGCATTCCAAGAATGTGGAGACAATTTTGAACTGTACTTTTTTATGCTATTTTACATTGCCAGCCACTAGTTACCTCCAAGTCATGACTTGAATGATACACTTCTTTTCACAGTTTCTGTCTGGTTTACTTAGTTGTCTACTTTTTGTCATGTATGAAAAAAAATGAGCACACCTTTCAATATTGCTATGACCAGGTTTGTATTTATTTGCAGCTGCTTTTTCATAAATATTGTTCTGTGGGGTCATAAAACACTGCCTGCTGCATAACTGTTAATTTACAACAGAAGTAACGTATAACAACTAACTGATGTGATGGAGAAAAGCAGCAGAAAATACTGACAAAGACCTGGTTAGCACCATATTAAAAGGAATGTTCCTTTCTTTATTTCACACATGAAAAACGGTAGTACAGCAGACTCGTACTGGAAATTATAGTATCATAAGAGTCAGGATGTAAGTAAAGGAAGTTGTAACATAGCATTAAAAAATATAGGTCAGAATTCTCAACAGATTGTTGCACTGCTGCTTTACAGAGATTCACCACATTACATAGTTATAGTGTTGCACCTAATATGTAGGCGCCTTACTTCAGAGAATCTTTCTTGTTCACATGTCATACATAGTGCAATACATTTCTGTGAAAACCACCCATAAGTTCATTAAAGTGTGTCATGTCAACGAAGAATTCCCATTCGAAAAGCTGCCAAATTCTGCCCCTTTCTCAGCAACATTAAGACGTGGATGCCAGGAAGTCTGGTCACGTGCTCCACTATAGCGAATGTCCAGCAGCTATCAAATGTTTCTTTATGTTATAATGTTCAATTTGTGGTGGAATGTGGGCGCGTTTCCACTAACATGGCTCTTGTTATTTTAAACATGCCTACCGTTTCACCTGGGCAGCCATTATAACATAAAGCGTGAAACTACCCGGACAATCGGTTGTTCTCAGCTGGAGCATGCCTGCTCTCATCGCCTAACCTGCTGAGAAGGGGAGTGGTGGGCGCTTTCGAAATAAAGTCGTAACGTGACACCTGTATCAGTATGTACAGTTTTCACGAAATGGATCACACTGTGGAATAATGAAAACAGTCCCCTGAAGTAAGGCACCATATTGGGTGCAATGCTTAAGTTGGTGAATCTCTTTCATGTCTATTTCACAGACAAAATAGTTATAGAGCCTCAGTAATGTTTGCTTTCTGTTGGGACTCATGATTCAGATTTTAAGTGTATTGCAAACAGCATGAAGAATGAGCAGTGCGAGTATGTTGTGTTAAACTGCATGTGTGCCATCAGTGTTCTTTCCTGTGTATACATACATTGTCCAGCTTCGTGCAAACACATATATGGTAAGACTTGTTGCAGTATCAAGAATAAAGATAACAAAGATACCTGATATATATTTTATCGGTACCATCAGCACCAGTGGACTAAGTGATATGATATTTTTTCAGAGGTATCGGGTCAATGCACACCTCAGTCTCTCACAGTGCAAACATGACTTTGCAGAGATCATAGCACAAAAAATACATGCTCTCCTAAAAAGTTATGTGCGCAGTATATAATGTGACTAAGGTGCACTCTGGCCAGACACCTCTGAAAAAGTATTGCATCATTTAGTCCACTGAATTTAGTCACAATAAAATATACCTTATTCTGCTCGCTATTCTTTATAGCATAAACACTGCAACAAGTCAGCAACAGCAATATATGTTTGCAACACGCTGCACAATGTCTGATGTCACACATGTACACACACACACACACACACACACACACACACACACACACACACAGGAAACAACACTGACTGTACACATGCAATTTTGCACATCATACTTGAACTGCTCACAACAGCTTGTCCACAAGCACTCCACAACAGAAAATCAACATTACTGAGGCACTGCAACAACAGAAGGTCAAATGTCTATTATTAAACAACAAAAAAAGACACACAAAAACAGTACAGCACAGTAGTGGGGGGGTCAGAAAAAATCCCTTAATGGGGGATTCCATGGTGTTCAAGTAGCAGGTGCAACATTGTCACTATTTGCAGCTGCTGTTGCTGGATTTGATCAACCTGCTGCTGCACAGCACCCACCCTCTCATTGCTTTCCTCGAGGGCCACCCACACCAGTGCAATGTTGGCCTGTGTTGCAGGCACTGTGGTGGGGTCCACTGCAGCTGGAAAGCCAAGTAGTGGTGGTGGTGGAGAGGGTGGTTCTGGTGGCTGTGGTAGCGGTGGTGGTGGTGGAGTAACTGCTGCAGTTGCCCTCCTCCTGCTGTGGTGGCGAGGCACAACTTCACCCCCAGCACCCTCTGCCACTGCCACAGAAGGGCCAGCAGGTGGATGCCTGGCCCCTTTGGTGGCAGCATGCCACTTCACCTTATGGGGGTTTGCCATGTGCATGTGCTGGCCACCAGTCCCCAAATGTGTCCCCTAGGTGCCACGCACACCACACAAATGGAAAACCACAATGATGCTGTCTCCTCCACACAGTTAAAGAACTGTCACACTGGGAAGCTCTGGGGAGACAGATATTCTGCTGAAACACCTACATTTACCTAGGGCTCCACCTGGGGCTGTGGAGGTGGTAGAGCGGGAGCTGCTGGACCCCTGCAGCTGCTACTGGTGGTGGTCGTAGTGGTAGAATAGGTGGATGTGCAGCCACCAGTGGCACTGATGCTGCTGCTGCTGCTCCCTCAAGGGGGGAAGCAACACCCTAGAGTCGGGAACAGTTCAGTAACACCCGACCGCCCCTATGTGTGTTCACCCATGGGCCACAGACTCTCTTCGTCCCGAGTCCATCACACACAAGTTCACGACTATCACTGATGCCTCAATACTATGACCTTCACCCACAGTCACAGTCTCAAACTCTCAGACACGGACACACACAGTCACACATACACACACAAAACAAAACTTATAAAAAAAATTCAGTAGCAAAAAAACAATGACAAACACAGTACAAAAAAAAAATAAAGATATAGCTTTTAAAAAATCTGTTTTTTTGTGCTCAAAATCACAACAATGCAACTAGGAAACAAACTGCTCTCCTGTCTCACCAAAAAGGCTTCCTCCTTCTACAACTGCAAAGGAGAAATTGAAAGTAACTGCTTTTCTGACTCACTTCCTTCCTGCCTGGCTAAAGCATGTGTCTTACAGTACTGTAAACCATGTATGTGATGTGGGGGCTGCCTATATTAGTTGTCTCTTTGCCTTACTTAACGTTAAGGTGGAATGACAATGCAAAGTCATAATGAGAAGGCAAAGTGAGCACTTTATGGTGGCCACTTCACGTTGTGCTCTCACAACTCAAGTGGCCATTTTATACTCCACTTCACTGGCAGATTTAAAATTCGCTGCATCTCTACTCATAACTGCTTGGTCCTTAATGCTCCTATCATTTTTATAAACTACTCTGGGAGTATTGCCAATCTTACCACTAAGATCCTGGTCAGCTTCCAAAATATGCCAGAATCGTTTGAGGGCTCCAGCAATCTTGGGTGTAATATGGTTATACTCAGCAATATAGTTGACACAATTACCAGTATCAGTAATTCTGTCTTTGGGCTTTAAGAGAGCCAAATGATCATGGGTGAGGGCATGTGAAGTGGCATTCTGCAGAATAGATGCATCGTACCCCCAAGACAAAAATCTGTCCATGAGATCTTGTGCATGGAGTTCAAAACTGGGGACTGTTGAACAGTTTCTACGGAGTCTTAAAAACTGCCCCTTTGGAATTCCCTTAATGAAGTGGGGAGGATGAAAACTATCTGCTCTCAAATGGGTATTACCCAACATAGGATTACAAAAATATTCTGTAAGGATCTTGCTATCTGGGGCTGCACACAGCCTGAGGTCTAAAAATGTAACCTATCTTGGATCTATTGAATAAGTAAAATGTAAATTCCAGTTGTTTGTGTTGAGAAGCTTTAAAAAATCATCAGGCTCAGATTATGTGTCCTTCCAGATGCAAAAGATATCATCAATATAGTGTCCCCCATACCAAATTTTATCCAGATGTTTATTGGGCTGGCGGTTGAAGATGGCCACCTCCTCCCACCAACCCCAAAACAGGTTGGTTTACAGGGTTGCCATCACATACCCCATGGCCATGCCACAAATCTGTATGTAAAATTTGGAATCAAACATGAAAAAATTACTTTTCAAAACAAATTCAAGTGTATCAGTAACAAACCCACAGCTAAGTATGTTTTCAGATTGAAAGAGCACTATAAAGAATTGTACCACATGTAGTCCCAAATGATGTCTGATGCTGGTGTAAAAGTGACCCAACATCAGTGGTCAGCCACAAACAGCCAGCATCAAATGTTTGGTGCTAAAGTGCCTTCAGAACCACCATGGTATCTCTCAAATGGGAGGGAATGTATCGTACTAAAGTGTACAAAAATGCATCTTAAAATTTAGATAGATTTTCTGATAAGGAGCCCATATCAGAAATGATAGGGTGTCCAGGTGGGTTCTGGGGGTCCTTGTGCACCTTTGGTATTAGATAGAATGTAGGGACCTCAGGGAACTGCTGAAAAATAAATTTATACTCCTGCTCAGAAATCACACCTTGAGACCTGTAAGAAAGAAGTAGTTGGTTAAGTTTAGTCCAGTAAAACGTGGTCTGATTAGAGTCCAGCAATTTGTAATGTTCTGGATTTTGTAACTGTCTATTTGCTTCCGACAGGTAGTCTCAGTGTTCAGAACAACCTACATGTCCCCTTTATCTGCCTGTATCACCACAAAGTTTTTCACTGAAGACAGTTCACTCAGGGCCTCAGACTCATCTTTGATAATATTTCTCTATGAAGTCAGGTAAGTACTAGAAACTATTCTGTCCACTTCCTTATAAACCAGTTTCTCAAAAGTGGAGATGGCAGATGAGATTGAACTTCCTGGGCAAAAATTTGAAGTTGGACAGTAAAGGCTGTATCCCATTTTTTTTTTTTTACTGGGTCAGAGTTGTCAAAATTGTCCAATGCCTAATCAGGGTCCTAGCATTCAGGAAGCAAATAAAACTCTGATGGGTTACTTTGAACATCATTATAGCTATAATGCTCACTTGCTTGACATAGTGATTCTCCAACCAGGCAGTTGTGGGGGGTGGAGTGGGAATAAGGGTGAGGAACAACTGGATTAGGAGATCTTCCCAACAAGGGGGAAGATACATCTGCTTGTGTCCAGACCTTTTGTCTACACGTTTTGCTTATGCAGAAAAAAAATTTTTAGACACAGTTTTCGAAAGTTTTTTTTTCTAAATCCACCTGAATATTGAATTTGCCTACATGCAGTTTAGGCACAAATGATAGGCCTCTCGAAAAGACCGATATTTGTGGTGCGGTCAAAGACACATGAGAAAGATTTAGGTCTTGCCTCTCCCCATAGATTGTGTTGTTTCTTTCTGTCCAGCAGTGAACGTACACTTATTTTGTATTTCTCTTACACCCCTCTTTGTTTTCTTTCTCCTGTTTTGAGTTTGGTTGAATTTGCTCTGTCTCCTCCTCCTCTGTCTGCTCTGAATTGTGTGGGGTAAAAACTTTACTTTGTTTAAAGCTGCCTAATTAGTAGAAGTGTTAGCCTTATTGTTTTTAGATTGATTCTTATTAAAGCTTCTGGAACTTTTCCGATTTCCAGACCTGATATGTGATTGTGATATCTTCCTGGGCAGAGGATCAGCACTATTGTCACACTTGAAAACCTGTCCCAGAGCAAAATAATTAGTATCTCTTATATATTTTGGGTGGGATATTCAGAAATGCACAAAGCAGGGTGTAAGCTGGGCACAAGCGCAACTGGGATGTGCCAGGGAGTGTGCTAGGTGATATTCAACGGTGCTGAGCCATGACTCAGCACCATTGAATATAGCAACATGGCCTCCCGCACTGTGCATGGTGCAGTGGCACTGCTCCAGTGCAAGTAGCAAGAGAGGAGCAGAGGGATGCACCAGCACAAGTGCAGTTGCGCTAGGTGCAGGAACCATGATATTCAGCGATGGATATGAAAATGGTGCCATAATGCATGCAAGGTGCAATTAGGGCCATTAGCATGGCATCATGGCCCCATTTGCATGCAGGTGTGCCAATCCCTAGTGACTTGCATCACGTGCCCTCCCAGGCTGCAGCGGTTGGGGACCGATGCCCCTGCACATCATGGCAAAGTGCCCCAATGCCCGATCATGAGCATAGCATAAAAGACTCAAGTCCAATATCCCTGGTGTCCAGTGGACCACTTCCAGCCTGATCGTGGGCATTAATAAAGGAAGTCAATATCCTTGGTGGTCAGTGGACTGCTTCCTGCCTGATCGTGGTCATGAGTATAAAATAAAGCCGTCCAATATCTCTGGTGGTCCAGTGGACCACTTCAACCTGATTGCAGGCATGGGTATACTGAACACATTCTAAATTATCCCTGGTGGTCAGCCATACCCCCCTCCACCCACACTGGCCCCTACCCCGCTCCCCCCTAGTCAGCAGCGGGAGCGGCTGCCACCCACAAGCCACTCTGCTGCCCGTCAACTGACTGCTTACGAATGCGGCTGTAAGCCCATTGGTCCACAGTGTGGGCCAGTGGGCATGCAATTCATACTGTACTACACAGTCCAGATATGAATGGGTTCATTCACATATTGGAGTCTGTGAAGTACAGTATGGTCTGCACGCCCGATGGCCCATGCTGTGGACCAATGAATATACAACCGACTGCTGTATGCAGTCAGTTGACGGGCAACGGTGGCTTACGGGTGAGCACTGCCCTGACTGGGGGAATGAAGATGGCGGAACTGGTGAGTGGGTGAGAAGACTGGCTGGACACCGGGGTCATTGAACTGTGTTTAACCTATCTGATCAGGCTGGGCGTCCACTGGACCACCAGGAAGACTGCTATTTATAGTCATGCTGCAATCAGGCTGGAAGTGGTCACTGGACTGCCAGGAGATATTGGACTTGCTAATAATGCCAGCGATCGAGCTGAAGCAGTCCACTGGACCACCAGGAATATTGTTTATATTACAATGCCCGCGATCGGGCGTGGGGGTGTGTAAGCCCGACAGACCCTGGCTCTAGAGCTCAGGTGGCCTTGCCACAGCTGGCGGCTGCCATGTTGTGCCCTGCAATATGGCAGCTCACCTGTGGGTAGCCAGCCCTTGCTCCTATTTGTTTGTGGCTCAACTTTGAGCACCAGTGTGTGGCTCAAGTAGGGCTGCACCAGCATATCGCCCACATCCCAGGCTGAATATTGGGATGTGCAGAATATGCATGGGTCTGCCCCCACTGCCACCGCGCACGATACTGAGTGCACCCCAGTGCATCGGATCTAGCTGCAAAACATCCCCTTTTTGAATATCGTGCGGGTGCATCAGTGGGTTGTGCATGGTGCAACATCTGTTGCGCCCATGCACAACCCCTTTGAATATTTCTACCCTCTGTTTCTTTGTGTGCAATGATAGTTTTCTCATGGGCAGTGATCTTGTCCGAAAGTCTAGTATTTAAAGCTTCAGAATTATTAGAAGTCTCGAATGAAATCATTTTTTTCTCAATGTCCTCTATAGATTTTAAAATATCAGCATGTGTTTCTGTTTCTTGATCAACCAACATTTCAATCAAAGTTGCTGAACATGTGGACAGTGCTTTCCCCCACCTTGTTTAGTAGCATGGTTTGTACAAACCGACAGAGGGATCTTTATTCAGTCTTAAACCACATGGGATCAAATTAGTCTCAATGTACTTTGAAAGACTGGCTACAGAATAATATATATTAATTTCTGAAAACTTTAATATTTCATACTTGTTAAATAAATCACTACAGTTGTCATTTAACTCAGGAGGTGATCTAAATTCATTAGAAAAAATGTCACCAGCCTGCTCTTGTCACTTGACTTGTTCTTCTGTGGTTGAGAACCCACTTCTCGGTGGAGAATTAGAATCATGGCATGCACCTGCTAGAAGCTCTTCTAAGACCTCCGTCTCTGACTCCTCACTGTTGGTCCTTCTGATTCCAGGCATCAACACAGGCAAATTAAATCCACAGACGAGGACTGGGACATTACACCCTTTTTGTAGCCCCCTTTTTTCATTTAATTGCAAGTTTAACTTTAATTGTGGTCATTTTCCTTGTTGTTATGGAACAAAATTATTGTGTGTGGAGTATGATTCACTCTGCTGCTTGATTTTGTGTGGGACATAGCAACGTGGAGTTGTCCCAGATGGCTTGGATGGCTCTGTCTGTATTACCTATATTATTCATGGTACTTTCTGTTACTTTTCCCCTATTTTTCCTTTACTAATTCTGTATCATTTTTCCTGTTCACTGTATCCTGTTTTATTTTATTATATTCTATCTGAATCTGTTTTCTGAAGGTTGCTTTTGTTTTCATTTTTCTCATAGGTGTCTCTGAAAAGTTCATTGACATAAATATTAGAAGGAAGCATGGTTCTGACCTTTTGTCTTGCTATTGCATCATGTCTGGTAATTTGGTGTTGATTATGAATTTAAACCTATTTAACTGCAGTATTTTCAATAAGTTCAAGACAAGCTCAATAATTTAATTCATAGGAGTAGTTATTATTGTCACCAGCCTATTTAATTATCTACAATTTTATTATTTGTAGATTTTGTGATTCTCTTTTGTTATAACACTTTACATGTCACTGCACCTTTAATTGAAGGCCTTTAAAGGAAGGTTCGTAGTATCAAGTCACCCGCCCCCTTAAGAAGAGTCCACAGGGACTCAAAGCACTGGGGTAAATTTCTCTGCTCATTTTGTTGCACCAATAAACCACTTGGCATTCATTACGATTGAGCTCAGTTCTCTTGTTTTATGCAGTCTTTCTTTTATTTTTTGTCATGTTCCTTACCTGAACCATCAATACTGTAATGTTTTAAAGAGTGATTGTAAGAGAAACTGTCTGAAGGTAAATCAGACAACATGTTCATTGAACTTACATCAACATTCACACTCTGACCGGATAAAGTCCCATGACAAGAAAGTCTTGTGTCAACAGGGAAATGTTTATATTATGAAAAAAAAAACAAGTTAGAACAGAACAATGAACTACAGTATAAAAAGGAAAAGTAGGCCAGCAACACTGTTTACATAACAACAAACAATTCATAGCTATTTACAATATTGAGCAATGACACTCCAGAAACTCATTCAACAGCAACATTGGTGACCAGCTGCTGGACTTAGCTGTGGCTTCACCCTGGTGGACAGTTTGTTAAGAAGCCACAAAATGCAGCACTGGTTAGCTTTGAATTTTATCTAGCTGGCCTCCAGTCTTTCCTGGCTAGCCTGCAATGACACAATCTTTTTTCTGAAGTTTTTTTTTCCTGTCCATGTAGATGGCAGGGCTCTCCTCCTGCTCTGTGGGTATCAGTAGTGGTGGGGTCTGTTCTTGAGCAGCTGGCATCACTAACCCTGGTACTGTCTGTTTTTCTGAGGACTGGTGGTGCTTCTTACTCACCACCAGCCTTGCCAGCTCCCTCTGTATCTTCATCACATGGTTCTTTGACCATGTGCTAGTTGTCTTCTGCCTCACCTCCTGCTTGTCCTGTGGACCTAGCATCAGTACAGGTGGTGTGTCAGTGTTGTCTACAGTACAGAAAAAAATATGCAGTTTGAACAGAATGAACTGTGCACGTGTCAAATTAATGACATCATTGGTAGTTGTAGTACTGTACACTGTCCACTGTCACCTTGATGTACCCTGAACATCTGCAGCTGGTTAACAGCCTCTTCTCTCTCCTACTGTCCTTAGTCATTGCTTTACATGTATAATTCCCCTGTGAATGCCATATAGGATGGGACATATAAATCCCATGAGTATGTGAAAGCTGAGGTTTAACCGATATTTCCAGCACCATGTTCCACTAGGCTGTCCCTTCACTGGCACCTTAACCACTGTCTCACTAAGCCAGTGTACCATCTATTGAAAAGCCTCACCACCAACCTTACACTCATACACTGTAGAATAGAAAATGTTCATGGTTCTTTATGTTTCTCTATGTTCGTGGGGCAGACTGGATGCATGAAATATAAAGAACTGTGAAGTACTGCTGAAGAATGCTACCTGTTTGCTGATGTGGCATTGGCATGCTGGCAACCAAGTGAAGTAATGTACCATGTCCTCACCCACTCTCAATCGTGGTTACCATCTTGAGTCAGCAGAGCAGAATCAGATTTAAAAAAAAGTGGCTTGTCTTAGCAAGCAGCCAGGAAAGTGCTGAGTCTGCTGTGCTTGCACATTTCAGTGGAGACACCAAATTTTGTTTTGGCAGATATATATATATATATATATATATATATATATATATATATATATATATATATATATATATTTACATTAAAAAGATTTCCTGTAACAAGTCATGTGCTGCAGAGTTAGGAGCAGCAGCCTGAATCCAGAGTTTAGTTGTGACCTGTTTATAAAGTTTTATTTAACAGTCTCCTCATAGTTTTTCTGACATTTGTGATACTCAGACACTGTCATATCGGCCAGACAATTATGGAGACAGAAGAGATGGATCAGCAGATGTCAACTGAGTTTGCTCAAACCACCATTACTGACGCAGGTGAAATTCAGGCTCTGGCCATGGAAGGGAAATGGCCTCGCTGTAGTGTTTCACCACCCTCCCCAGTTGAGATCTCCCTGGCAGTGTTAACCACTGAACAGTTTTATACAAAACTAACTACTATCAAAAACGTGTTTTTTTCTCTCATCACAGATTTTCAAGAATTGAAACCAGCCATTAAGGATGTTACCCGCAGGAAGATGAATGCTGAGGCTAGAATTTCTTCAACAGAGGAACACCAGGACTGTTTAGAACTAGAGATGACAATGCTGTGAAGAAGCCTTGCAAAATTAGAAACTAAAGTGGATGATCTTGAAGGGCACAGCAGAAGAAAAAAATTTGGTCCTTCTGGGCTTACTGGAAGGCAAAGAGGGCCCAAATGTGATAGATTACATGCAAAAATTCTGCACTAAGGTCATTGGCCCTTCATCTAACGGCCCTACTTACTGTATGTGATTGAAAGGGCACATTGGGCCCTATGCCCCAACCCGTCAGCTGGAGAACAGCCCCAACCTCATATCAACCTGAGATTTTGAAAGGCATTCAATTAAAGAAATTTTATTATTATATTATTCTTATATATTTAAATTGATAAACTATGTGTACAGCGACCACATTCTGAAAGCTGTCAGAAAACTGGAAACATTGCACTGGGAGGGAAAAAGGCTGCATCTAGTGCAGGATTTAACTTTTAAAATCCATTGGCTAGAGCTGAATACTGACCGCTACAAAGTAAATTATGAGTGGCACACCTCAGGCACTGTATGCTCTTCCCAGTCTGCCTCGAAGTTCAGACATCAAAAGGGGCACAGCTTTTCGAAAACACTACTCAAACTGCTGCAGAACTACAAGATTTTTTTCAAAGTTTTTCAGAGGGAAAAAGGATGAGATCTCTACCACTTAATGTGAACCTTCTAACGCTATGCCGATGATTACTATGCCTTTCACTTAGGTAGGAATATTACCACAATTTACCCTATTTTATAGTAGTGAGCTGGAGTGCATATATTTTGTTTGAAAGAAATCAGTCTACAAGCAATCGGATGTTTCATAAGTTGCTTGCCCATCAATTGCTCTGTATCAGAATATTTTATGTCTTATATTTTGACCTTCTGCAATATAGAGTACCTTTCTTAGAGTTGGTACTGTACTGTTTGATGGCTTTATTTTGGCATGGATGCTTGCCACCTTTCTTCAGTGGATGTAGCCTTCTTGCTGAAATGTTTGTAATTACTGCAGATGGGAGAGAAAAACAAGACAAAGTCCATTACCTGATCGATCAGCCCAGTGATTTCTTGCTCAGGAGTACTGTTAGTGCATCACTTGCTAAGACTGCTTTGAACTACAGTGACTGAAGTTTTTACTCCAGACTGGACAGCAACCACCTATTCATACTTGGAATCGATACTCAGCTCCTCCACATCCAAGAATGTTCCCATAGATCCACTGATTCAGGAGTCCTTCTGTCTCTCCCCAGTTTCAAGTTAAAGATCTAGTGAAAAAAATGGTTATGAGAAAGAGTGCAGGAGCTGACGGAATTGAGTCTACATTCCTAAAACTAGGGTTCCAGTTCCTAAACACCCCCATAACACACATATTCAATTTATCAGTCTCATCTGACATAGTACCCACCTGTTGGAAAACAGCACACATACTGCCCTTGTTTAAATCTGGTGACCAGTGTGAGTTAAACAACTACAGACCAATTTCCATCCTACTGGTTTTGACAAAACTACTAGAAAAATTAGTTAATAATCAACTGAGGGATCACCTTGAACATACAAACATCTTCAACTCACTACAGTCAGACTTTACGCAAAAACAGCATGGTTTCTGCACTAGACCTGGTAACAAATGACTGGTTCACCACCCTCGATAATAAACTCTATACAGGAGCAATCTTCTTAAATTTAAACAAAGCCTTTGACACGGTTGACCACAGTCTACTATTAATCAAACTTAAAGAACATGGTTTGAATAGTTCATCAGTAAGCTGTTTCTCTAGCTACCTTACCGGCAGACTTCAACGTACCAAAGCTGATGGGCTACTATCCTCCCCACTTCTGCTCACAATAGGGGTCCCTCAAGGCTCCATCTTGGGGCCATTATAATTCACTATTTACATTAACTCACTAAGCAATAACATTCTAAATTCTACACTACACTTCTTCACAGACAATATTGTGCTGTATATATCTAAATCCTCCTTATCTGATAATAGCACTGAGTTACAGGCTGATTTCAACCAACTACAATGGAACCGCCTCAATTCCAAACTACTGCTAAACTCCAAGATAACTAAAGTAATGTTCTTTCTCCCACCACAGCCGTCAACACCCCTACAGTAGCAAGCCACACCGATGTCCATTACAACCCTCATAGGAGACTCACCTATGACTATTGAAAAATGTAAATATCTCAGAATCTGGTTAGATAGTAAGCTATCATTTGCTGTGCACATTGAATTCCTCACCAAAAAAATTAAAATAAGACTAGAATTTTTCTATAGGAATACATCCCTGTTCCCTGCAGACATCAAGAAAAGACTAATACAAGCCACTTTCCTCCCCCTGGTGAACTACGAGGACATTATTTACAACAGTAGCATGACATCCAACCTGCATAGACTAGATATCCTGTATCACCGTGCATTATGTTTTATAACCAATGTACCTTTCAGAATGCATCAGTGCAATTTTTACTCAGCAGTGGGCTGGTCTTCCCTTGCCACTAGAAAACTGTTTTAAACTAGCACCCAGACCCTCAAAGCCCTACTAAACAAACTTTTGCCATATACCACTTCCTTTTATCACCAATCAAGCAGCCACTGCCCTCAGGAAAAACACCTATATCCTTATGAACATCCCCAAATTCTAAACTCATTATGGTAGAGCTGCAATCAGACATGCCATCTTGACCACCTGGAATAAAATACAGGCCTCACTCAAGCTCTTTGGATTAGTCAACCTAAACTTTTTTGAATCATTGTTCAATAAGGCACTTACGAAAACTTGCCATTGCAGCAATAGCTAGTGTTCCTTGCTAGAGCAAAGGTAGTATATTATGCACTTGTATTCATCTAACCTTTCACTCTTCCTTCTCCCAGTATTTGTGAATATCAAAATGTATAATCGTAGATTTCTATTTGCATTGCTTGCCTGCTACAAATGTGTGACTGCTTCTTTAAATCAACTGTATTGTATGCCACTGTTTCACTGTCCATGTTTGTATCCATATTGTATACCAATTATCTCATTTGTATTTTATGTCAACATTGTGTATTTTACACCACTGTATAACATTGTCCTAACAGGACCGCCTTGTTAATGGGCATATTCAATGCCAATAAATTTGAACTTGAACATTGGCTGTATTGAATAATTTAGTAACTAGTTCCTGTTGACTTGATGAGACTAACCTAATGTTAGTTTTGATTCATGAAGAAGAAACACGTTTGTTAAAAGAAATCCCCAGTCTCTTCTCTGTCCCTAAATGAACTTGGGGCGGGAGGGGTATAGGAGTCTTTGCACTTCCTTTAATTTTTTAAATTCATAGCTTGGTCTATTGGATACAATAGTGAGACTTTATATAGTATGGTGAATGCATCTTTATATTTTGACTTATGCTCTTGGTTATTTGCTATACCTGTTGTTAACTCTTGCCATTTTGCCAAAATTTATTTTGTTATATATTCAGTACATTACAGACAAGCACAGCCATCAGCATTTCTTGGGTTTTCTTCTCTATTATTGAATGGGCTTGTGGTGAGAAGTGGAGTGTGGACCTTTAGTAATTTTGTCAGTTTGCTTAATGCTTGACCAGGTTTGTTCATTACAGTTATTAAGCCTGTATTTTGATTATACCCTGGATCACCCCAACAGCATTAGTGATTATTCCCCCAATCGGGCATAAGAAATAATTTTGTTTTCTTTCTTCTTTAGAAAGAGAATATTTGACAATTTGTGTGGCTTATTTCTTAGAGCCCCTATTGAGATTGGTGAGTTAACCTAACTAGGTAAAATCACTAAGTATTTTTTATTCTTTTTAATAGTTTGTTCTTGCCCTTCATGTTTTATAGCCACCGGCTATGTTTAGGCAATGGATTTTGACAAACTACAGTTCTTTTGCGTTCAAGAATGGTTTTATTTAAGGGGAAGCTTCAACAGATTTTAAAGTTTTATTATGTCTAGCAGTTTTTTTTCCATTGATTTTATATACTAGAGCACTTACGATGCTTGTGAGTCATTTAGGTATAATACGGTTGAGTTCATTAATTTAGTCCTTTAGTGTTATTATTACCTTAGTGTTAAAACATGTTTGCTACCTAGGCCCTACTGTTACACTTTCATTTGCTTGTTATTGTAGGGGGCTATTATATATTACTGGGGAGACATATGTACTTTTGTCCTGGATAATATAACAGGTCCAGATCGCTGCCTCTTGACATGTTTATTGCAGTCCACAAAGATAGGAGTGGGTGTTAGGCCCAGGATAGATTTTTTATCCCTTATGGCTATTTTTTTCCTTTTAGTAGATGACTATTGTTCATGTTATTCTCGTTATCCTCTTATTTGGGGTTATTTGGGGGAAAGGTTGCCACTGCATGATGAGTGCCTTGTCTGGAGACAGATCAATCCGACTGGAGTGTTTCATTCTTGTATATTATGGGTAACTTAACTGAATATCGTCACTTGCAGTATTAAATGGGGGAATAATTCAAAAAGTATCTTATGTCATTTAAATACTTTTCAACCTCAACTTTGTTTTTTTACAAGAAACACACTTGCCCACTGACAAATTGAAAGAGCTGCAAAGGAGTTGGGATGGGAAAGTGTATGGTTTGGGTAATAGCTCTTACCAGAGAGGAGTGGCTTTTCTGATTGCAAAGTCAGTCCCTTTGCTTTCTTGAATGAGGTGCAGGATCTGAATGGGATATATATACTAGTCCATGGGAGACTGAGGAGTGAGAATTGGTTTTGGGGTCAATTTATGGCCCCAACCAAGATACCCCTTCCTTCTTCCCCAATCTATTTACACTTTTGGCTCTGTATGCCAATTTACCTATCATTTTGGAGGTGACTAGAACCTCATCTTTTCAAATGACCTTGATAGAACTTATAAGATGAAAGCAGGATTATTCCCCAGCCAAAGAGCCTTGTGGGAGCTGGTCAATCACCTAGGGTAGGTAGACCCTTGGAGAACATTTCATCTGGTGGAAAACGTTTACACATTTTATTCCACTCCACACAATGCCTATTCTCAATTGGATTATTTTCTCATCAGTTCTCAGCTTTTGCCCTTTATGCAGGATTGTTTAAGTGGGAGCTACTGCGCCTGATGGTTCCCCTTTTAACATGTTGTTCTCATAGTTGGTTCCTGAACAACCAACTGCTTAAGGATGCTTCCTTAGTGATCCATCTGCAGGGTTTTATTGCCCAATCTATAGAAGAAAATGTAGGTTCCATTTTCAAACTAGATATTCTTTGGGGTGTCCTTAAGGTACAGTGCAGGGGGGAATTAATTCACTTGAGTACAATTAGGAAAAAAAGCAAACTGCTCAAGTTGCTGATGAGCTACAAGACATTAGAGCTCTGGAATGAAATGTGTCACCTCACTCCTCTGACGATGTACGCTTGCAGCTGATGTGTTTACAAGCTCAGTATTTAGCTTATCCCTTAGAAAAGGTGGAAAAAGTCTCTGCCAAGGTAAAAAAAAACGTATATCAGCCAAGACAACAAGGCCAGGAAGTTATTGACCCAATGTATGAAGTGGCAACAGGCCTCCCAATGGGATTGATCCACAAACTCAATAGCAACACGTGAGGCACAACAAAAGACGTATATTTTTTGTTCGTATTACCAACAATAATATTTGAACGATAGTCCGGGACCTGGACTATTGTCAGCCTTGGATCATTTTTTAATAGACATCAATTTACCAGTACATTCCAAAAACCAGTAAGACTTTCTTATTGGCCCTATTATCGAGCTAGAAGTAGCTCAAGCAAAAGCATCTCTTTCACCAGATCAAGCCCCAGGTCCCAATGGCTTTTCTCCCATGTTCTACAAAAAGTTCAGGGAAGAGCTTACTCCACAACTCACCCAGCTTTATAACTATTTATATGATTCTGACATTCAAGAAAAGTCCTTTTTTGAAGCATGGATAGTTTTAATTCCAAAACCAGAGAAAGACCCCACCCTCCCATAGAACTACTGCCCTATTTCTTTGTTGAATGTGGACACTAAAATATTAGCCAAAATCTTGGCCTATCAGTTATGTAGGGTCTGGTCAGACCTTATAGGATCAGAACAGGCTGGCTTTGTTGCTGGTCAGCATTTGAGTGATCATTTTTGAAAGCTGTTCCTCCTTTTTCCTGTATCCAGGGAGCAGGATAACATCACCGTGTTGGTCTCCCTGGATGCAGAAAAACTTTGACTGAGTTGATTAGCCATACTTGTTTGCAGTTCTATGCAAATCGGTATCCCTCTGAGATTCATTAGCTGAATACAGATATTATATTCCACAACTTCTACCATGTCCTTTGCAATAATGAGCTCGTAGATATATTCCCTCTAGCTCAAGGAACTAGGCAGGGCTGCCCTTTGTCCCCTTTTTATTTAATTTATATACTGAGCCTTTAACTAGTTAAATAAAAGCTCCTCCACTTATTAAACAAGTAGTGGCTGACGATGTAGTATACAAATGATCTACTTTTGCAGATGTTATTGTGTTACACATAGCCCGATTGGAACTACATTGCCAGAAGCATTACAAATGTTTTCTCAGTTTAGCGACCTTTCTGGATATAGGCTCAGTTTATATAAGTCAGTTGTAAATCTCCTGTCAGCGCACTGTAACAAACAGTACATTTTGGACCTGGGTCTCCAGTGGGAATCCAAAGCTTCCTGAGATTTAAATGCTTTGGGCTCCCTTAATTTTGATTAATTGCTTAAACATATTGACCAAGATTTATCTCAATGGAAACATTTACCCTTATCAGTATGGGGTAGAGTGATCATTATTAAAATTAATGTTCTGCCACTACTACATTATCCACTGGGTTTGTCAGATATCTTTCTTCCGAAAGCATGGTTTGCCAAAATACAGTCAATGTGCTTGGATTTTCTTTGGCTGGGGATGATGCCACACAGGGCCTTCACCAAATGTTGTCATCCCCGTAACCTAGGAGGTCTTCAACTTCCTTTGTTATTTGGCTATTACCTTTCTCTGCATAGGGTAAAATATTTCCAATGGGCTAGTCTCTATCAGAATAAACTTATTTACCCAGTTGGTTAAGTATAGAACAGAAGTTAGCAGAGATGCATCATCTGTCTTTTCCCTCATTGTTAAATACCCCATTGGCCAGTTTGCCGAAAACCCTTAAATTGATACTCATAGGCTGGTCATTAAAGGCTCGTTTCCAACTCTGCAAATTTCTACAACTACCATATTTAAAAGACCTTGTTAAGCCTTTTTTTTTACAATCAGAATTTATAATATTTATATTGTGCCTATATGCTGTAATCTGTTTGTACTTACCCCATACCCTTTTTCCCCCAGGATGCATCTGGAAATGAGCTCTTGCAGCTCAGTATGCCCTCCTGGTGAAGTGTTTAAATAAATAAAAATAAAATAAATTAACAGGTAAATGGACTTTTCTGAAATCAAGCTAGAAAGGTCAGGAACTTAATTCACTTGATGACTTGATAAAGGTGATGCTATCCTCTCCTTCCCCAAATTTAGAACAACATTTAATCTTCCTCCATATACTTTCCTGCAATACACTCAATTCAAACATTCCTTAAAAACATTTTTTGGGCACCCCTCCATGTCATACTTCAGCAGGGACTTTCTGTGTTAAACGGTCCTCTCTTTCTGCACAACCAAGACCTTCTTTCACATATATATCATGAAATAACCCAACAACTCTGGAACATAACATTTAAGTTGAACAGCTCTTCAGAATACTGGACACGGATTTAGACAGATCTATATAGATTTGTTAAGCAGGATCATTTAATGCTTTTGCATTTTAATGTCTTACATAACTTATCTTATACACCAACTAAGCTGTTCAGGATGAATAGAACTTTGAATACAAACTGTGTATATTGTGATCAGGAAGAGGGCACCCTTTTGCACATCTTGTGGGCCTGTCAAAAAATTAGATAATTTTGGACCTCTCTGCAGCATTTTTTAACCCCCTATTTTGGCCATTCAAACTATTTCACTTTGGAGATTTGTATTTTGGGAGATTATGAGCTTATTGTATCTAATATGAGTAAAAAATATATGGCACTGATGTCTGCAGTTATAAATTTATTGTTCTTATGACACTGGAAGGGCAACTGGGTGTCCTCTCATCTGGAGTGGCTCCAAGAATTTTTAAACGCAGAGAGAGCCATTTATTTATTTACCAGTTTGGATTAAAACTTTTGAGTTTACAACTCTTTAACAAAGGTTCCATGTCATATATTGAACAAAGGTTAACAGAGATGGGGCTGCAAGCAAAGACAGGGGTATACAGCAGGAACAACAAGTAATATTTAAACATACATTATGAAGATAAAATGTGCAATACACAGCCATTCAATCACTAACTTTCAACTATAGTTGAGGTATAGTTTACCATTCTAGCTGTCTCAAAAGTTGCTGCCAGAGCTGGCATTGTCTTGCTAGCCTAGGAAGAGGGAGCAGAGGGGGTAGAGAAAGGGGGAGTTTGAGTGAAGGTGACACAGGCTCAGGGGGAGATAGTGGTTGAGGTGAGGAGAGGGTATATGGGAGAGAGAGGGAGGAGAGAGAGAGAGATGGATAGAGAGAGAGCAGGAATGAGGGAGAGAGGGTGGGAGAGCACAAGAATAAGAGGGAAGGTGGAGGTTGGGGAGAGTGGGTGGGATAGTGAGAGTGAGAAAAGGGGAGAGAGATAAAGAGAGAGAGCGAGAGAGAGAGAGGGGGAGTGTGAGAATGTTGTGGTGTGAGGGAGTGGGGTGGTGGGAATGTGTAGTGTGGTGAAGAAGCCTAAGCAGAGTAGAGAGTAGGGGGAAATGAGCAGCCTGTAGTAGCTAGCATATGTGTATTGAGTAGTAAGGCTTGGGCGATATGTACCAGTGGTCCGGATTAGCTCGGAGGGGGAGGTTCTGTAGGACACCGGGTAGTTCATTTTTTCTTGGTTGCCATTCACAGGAATTACATCTGACAAGGAACTGCTTTAGTTCAGCTTTATAGATCCTTTGGCTAGCCACGTTATGCATTGCTGCAGGTAGCTCATTAAGCCAGAGCGGGGCTCGGTATAAGAAAGATTTCTGTCCCAGTGCAGTCCTTTGGAATGGGACACTAAGCTTTTGCAAATCATGTAGGGCATGTGTTCCAGGATTGTTGGTCCCCTCTCTCTCTTTAATTTATTACAGACAAGTAGTGTGTAGATATTCCCATATCAGTTTACCTTAGGATCCCAAAAGTCTATTTGGATGGGAATTAGATCATATAGTATTCCGGACAAGACTATTATTTGTAATTTACTTCAGGTGCTTCTTGTCTTCATGCATGGGTGGGTAGTGTACATATAGAGTCTGTTAATGTTTGTTGTAAAGTTATTGTTGTCATAGCTGCAGTTTTGTGTTGTTTAGTTTCCCCTTACCTTTCTTATTAAGAGAACATACTGTATTGTTACAGTAGGAGGTCTGATTATAGTCTGCCATGACTTTATTGTTGCACATTGTTGTGCTTGGTATTTTGCTTTCTCCTAATTTGGTCTTGTCATTATGGTTATCTTAATAAAATGTACTTATTCCCCCCCCCCAAAAAAAAAGATTTCCTGCAATTTTTGCTCACACAGATGAGTGAGTGCAATATCAGAGGAGTGAGCACACTGGGTGTTGTGTGTCAGCATAGGGAAAGAAAGCGAGTGCTGCTCTATTTGAAATGTAAGCCACAAGTGACTGGGATAGGGGAAAAATATATTTTGAGTTTGCAGTTTATTTGTTCTATCACTCTGGTGGGTATGAGTACATCTGACTATAATGGTGATTTTATCACTTGTCTGTAAATGCGATGCAAAAAAAAAGTTTAGCACAATCACTCCATTGAAGAAAAAGTGCAAAATAAATTATTCACTCTTGTTGTCTATTCTACAGTTTCTTGTGTTTTGTCACCAGCTTCACACATGTAGTTCCAATCATTTTACCTCCATGTTTATCACTTTCTGGAATGGGAATTTGTCTGTCAACTGTGCGTTACCAACACACAGCACAATCCTTCCTTTCCTCTGTGGGATGAATACCTACTTAGTAGACCAACCCAAGCTTCTTATAATGTGTGTGGTTGACTGGACCCACTACTCATTTAGGATACTAAACTGTGTACACTGCAACATTTAAAGTGTATATACTGTATCTCTCCTATAAAGGACCCTATAACTGGACATTGGACAGAGTGTTGTACTCAGGATGACATTTGGTGGTGTTTGTCAGAGGTTGCGGCATGTGTTTGACACAGGAAATGAAACAACAGGAGGCACTAGTCATGGGCCGCTTCAAGGGGAAACAAACAATGCACAATTGATATAGTATGACAAACACTGATGATGATGATGATGAATTAATCAACAAGTGATTATGTCAAACATTTTATCACAATTCCTGACTGACATTGAAGGACAAGAAAATAGTAAGGGGTTTACAAGTGGTTACAGTGATTCAGCTGTGATGAATGTGCATGATATGTCCAGCAGAACGGGATTTCATTCTCTCTCTCACAGCCTTCACATGCAAATTGTGTGTCATACTTTGAGTAACATACTCAATATCCCTGTTCTCCCAATTCACACTTGTAATTAGCCTAGTGCAGTATTGCACACTGTCCCTCCTACTTACCTGGTTGCCTAACACAGAAATAGATAATGGTACAAACATGATTATCTATCACTATGAAAGTCTTGTCTGACCAGTGATAGCAACACTAGCCATTTCACCCTGACAGCAGCTTCTTCTGTCTAGTTCCAGATATTCAGCTGATGGCCGGTGCTGACCCGCCTATGTCATTTTTTTGGTTTCACCACAGTGATGTAACTCTGAAAGCCATGATCAGCTGAACCCCCCAACCCTCTAGCCATTCACTGTTCAAAACTGTAGAGATGAGATCACACACTCCTCTAGGGGAGTAATGACACATAACACCGGAAACAGTGCCTACTGCAATGCTGCAGTTTAGTGACATAGACACAGTCATTACAAGTAATGGTTCACCAACATTCCAACAAAGTGAGAGGGGCAGTCAAGGCTATGGCACTCCTTAAAGTGGTACAGCCTTGGCCATGGAATTAGTGACCCCCTCTTCCAGCAACCATGAAGTCACAGGTGGATAAGGAGAAGGCACCAATTTCAGCAGTTGTCATCTGGTATTTTATGATGAGTTATAGCTTATAAGGATTGTATAGAAGAGTTGTTCATCTGATGCTGTCCCCTGCATGGTCATCATGCTGCTGAGGCCCACACACCTGTACTGCAGTCATGATCCCCCCATGCTGCAACCACCCAGCTACATGGATTAGAAAAGGATGTGTATTTTCCAATTACATGTGCCTTGATTTACACAGGGCACCTTGGGGAATATGAGTCATTATTCAGCATCAGGATGGGGGAAGTGGTTGGGCAGTTGTTCTTTAGAAGCACTTCAGCTTCTCAACACAGCACATCAAAACTTTTTATGGTGGTGCCTTCTGCCTATGATGCAGGGATACAGGCAAGGTTCCTTTGGTTTACCGCGGTGTAGCACAAAAAATGATAAGTCTTTCCATTCAGTTATTTCACCACTACATTCATTTTGTAAACAATATAAATAGTTTACCAGACACAGGCTCACCACTGCACATGCTTGGTCCTCCTCATCCTAACACACTGGTGGTGGATTCACTGGCGACAGCTGGAGCAATTATGGTTCCTGTGACAACTGCTGCAAATAGACAGGAATAGTTCAAATCAGTGTCAGAAGTTGGAACACATAAGATAAAAGAAGCAGTAATCAAACACATTCCATCCTGTGGGGAAGGCCAAGTGCCATACTACTTAACCACAGAACACCACAGATGATTCCATTAAGAGAGCTCAGTAAGGGGTCCACTTCCAGCTAAGTGCACATCTGCTATTCCGATAAGGAAGGACTGCTGCTGTATACAGCCTTTTAGTGACATGACTGTTCAGAGTGAGGACTGGAAATCAGAATATACACAGTACATCACACGTATGCAGTGAATGAAAGCATAGCTCCCTCCCTGCTAAAGGCACTGCCATGAGATGGGATGTATGAAGAGGTGGGCAGACCTGCACACTGTGAACTCCCACTGGACTATCTGGATGAGGATGCAGATGGTAGGCATGACACAAGAGAGACGTCGGAGACAGTCACAGCGGAGACAGTTGCCATGCACATGATTGAATCCACAACAAGTGTTAACAATGTAAGCATTGGACAACAAAACAACAGCCAGTTGGAAAACAATCCAAAACAGGTGCCATATCCTCTGAGTTCATGCACCTGTTCCTGTGGATACATGTATGGAATATGGCGTTGCTGCGGTATGCCCATGCAATTGGATTACACTGTTACTGACACAATCCACTCATGATGTGACACAACAGCATCACCGTCACAGAGGGGTTATAGTCAGGTCAAGTGTTGTCCATCATGCATGCCATCACAAGCAGGTATGGTAAGAAAAAACAGTTATTTCTTATTTCTAACATTTCATGGACAGTATTTAAATGTAACTCCTAAAAACAGGATGACAACATTACATGCACTGTATCAGAGTAAAAGTTAATTTCTCTTTTTTTCATATAGATTTTTATGCTCCCCAGAGCGTGGTGGGTGACTATGGCCCCTATCTTGGAGGAGCTCCTCTCCGCACCTGAGCTTCCCCACCCAGACAAACCTCATAAATCCCCAGTGGCTTACCCCTGCGAAGGAGCCAGGGAGAAGAGTGTTGACTTTCTTCCATCCCCAGAGCATAATCCAGAATTCTGGGCAGCCATGGGAATGCATCAGGCCATCATGGAGTCCACCAGCTCCCTTTTTCACATTTTCTACCGATCCCCCCCCCAGCTAACATAAGGATGCCGGCTACATGCCATCCTAACCCATATTATCCTCCAGTCACTGCTAGAGGGTAGTCAGAGAGCGAGAAGGCAGAACCTCGTTCCCAAGAGAAGAGAGCAGTCCTTTGGATGCTCAGTCCTCTCTCACACCTGCCGACCCCCAGAGACCCGAGTCGCTGGCTTGGTGAGAAGTGTAGCAACCAGCACCTCAACCTCCAGTGCCTCCAGGCAGCCAAAGAGTACATTTTTTAGAATAATTTATGACAATCAGTGTTGGAATTGGGGGGGTGCTATTGCTTAGTCACACATAATTCTGCAGTAAGCCCAGATAGCTCAAGCTCATGCATCCCATTAAGTCTTGAGTTACAATGGGAAGAGGGTCTGTATCTACCAGTTGTGCCTTTATGATGCACCCTAACCCACAGTCACAAAGATCATGAAGTGTAAATCTAACACTGACTGATGAAAATTACTTTGAAGGATTAAGTACTAACTGGTGATGCTGTCCTCCACCTGCATGCATTTGCCTGAAGAAAATCCTGTGGACTTTGGCTCCTGCTCTCTTGTCTTCACCTGGAGACAATACACAATGGTGACTACTCCACCAGTAACTCCAGAACTTGGGGGTCCCTTCTCTGGAGGTCATCCCATTTATGTTTTATTTGGCTGGCAGTCTGGGACATGACTCCCCCTCCCTCTGCATTGAGGGTGGTCTTTATGGAGGCCAACAATTTTTCCCTGTCTTTTACAGGGAGTCTCTCTCTGGTCGGTAAAGTTCACCCGCATGAGTGGGGAGCTCTTTGACCAATGCCACCACCTCCTTTTGGGCAAAGGCGGGGTGGCAGCTTTCTCCTTGTGCTGACAAAAGAAGTGGTGGCCTGCTTCTCAGGGTTCTGCTGTCCAGGTTGTGCCACCCCATGGTGCTCCGGCTACTGACCAACCACATGTTGTTGGCCTGCTCCTGCTGCTGCCCGCACTGGTCCCCACCATGCAGCTGCTCTGCTTCCTCATCCTGGCTCCTGCTTAGTCCTGCTGTTGCTGCTGTTGCTGCAATTTTTAATAATGAAATAAAAACACCTTACACTACAGAAACAAAAGTATAGCTCTACAGTATTCTGTAATTTAAATGAAATTAAACTTCAAAAAAATAATACTATTGCATTCTACAGCTCTCTCTATCTCTATCTTTCTCAGTCAGATCTCATGCAGAACAAGAAAAACAAGATAGATATCTGTGATTTCTGCCTGCTGATACATGGATTTTTATGTTTGCTTTCACAAGAAACATGATGTGACAGCTTAGGAGAGAAGCAGTTTCTGGAGGTGCGTCACGGTGGCAGCCAACTCAGGCACTGCATTTGTGGGCTTTGCACTGTTCACCCAATGCAGGCCCAGTGTCCTGATGACACTGGTTCTGCATAAATGCCACCAAGTTGAAATGATCTGGCCACTGCAATGAGGGGCAGCCTCATCAATGCAGTGTCAGCCATTCCACTGCAATGAGGGAGCGACCCGTCATTGCAGGGTGGTACCTTGCCTGGTGCATCATGTTCCTAAACATGGCAGCTGAGAGAAAGCTGACTGACTAGGGTACCCAATCCCCTGTTGGCATGCCCCTGGCCAAGTTAATTTGCAGATGGGGGAGCCCACTCCCCATCAGCATAATGCCCTCCTCATTTGTTATGTGCCGATGGGGGTGCCCAATACTCCTAGGCATCATGCTCCCCCAAAACAATCATTTTTCACCAATGGGGGTCCCAATCCCTGTCAGTTTCAGTCCCTTCACCCCAAAAAGGCAGGTGGCACAGTGGGAACCCACCCCAGTGTGCCAAAAATAAGCCTGCAAAAAAGAAAATCTTGCTGCAACGTCTTTTTTTTTCTTCTGTCCCTAAAAGAAAGGAAACAGCCCCACACCAATGGGGTCCCTTCCCCCAACATGGACCCACCCACTGCGCACAGTACCTCCCCAACCCCCACCTCATACTTACCTCTGGAGCCCGGTGCAATGATCTTCGGTGAACTGGGAACAAGGCTGCGCTCTTCAAAGCTGACCACGAACTGAAGAAATGCCGGTAAGCTGTACAATGGCATAAATAGGGTTTTTTCAACTTTGGTGCATATCTCGGGTATCTTGAGGAATTTTGGCACCAACTTTTCAACATGAGGTTATTGGGATCCCTCCTCATGAATTCAGTCACTGTCATGGCATTATTTGGTCCTGAAAGGTGATTTTGTGGTCACTGCATGCAATCACCTTTTGGGGACTGATTAACAGACCGACAGTGCCACTGTTCATGAGGTGGGCTCTCAAAAAGCCTGTGTTGCAAATCTGGTGAAACCAATCCAAAAAATGACTGTTTTTTATGAGTGTGTGTTATGCAGTTTCCATGCACGCTCATAACTTCACAAATTTGTAATATTTTCACTGCAGATTTTCAACATTGCCATTTTTACACACCTCTTTATTTTATTTATTTTTAATTTTTTAATTTTTAGTTTTTGTTGACCGAGTAAGTGCACTAGAGACATTCTGCCTATTTTCAGGCATGACCCGGGGGAGGGGGATACAGATAAATGCCAACTGACTTTGAACCAGATTAAGCTGTTGGTGGTTTTTTTAGTGAATGGGGGGAAATTTGGCCAAGGCACTGGGGGAATTCCCCTACTCTTTCGTGAGAGGGCCCTGCTATCCTGTGGAGAATTGCCAGTGTGCTGGTGGACTTTATTGAGAACAGAAGTGCGGGAGGCTGAGGGACTGATCACCTCCTCAGCTTCCAATGGATGGCGTAATCATTATGGAGTTGGACCAAGTTTCAGACCCGAACGCTGCTACGGCAGTTGCATATTACCTGGTGTGGATGTTCCTTGTAATATCTCCTCGGTGACAGGTAGTGTACTTCCAGTTCGCGATGCTGCAGAAATTCAATTACAGCTAAATGCAATGGAACAACAGTTTCTACATGCCAGAAATCTTCTAATGCAAGAATTGCAGCAGCACCCGGATGATGTGCCTCATGCACATGAATAGGAAGTGGTACTATTCTCTGCTGTACAGGACCTTGTTGCGGAGATGCCATTGGGAGACATCTCGGAGATTTCCCCTGCTACACCCTCCTGTTCCTCCTCTGAGTCTCTGTTGGATCTGGGTGAGTCAAATATTTCTTCCGCTGCTGCAATACAGCAGTCGCTACCTAGCACTGGGAGAGTTGAATCTACAGCTGCCATGACAGATACCTCTGAAATACTTAAAAGCCCAAACATGGGGTGTTTTACCATAGGCCTAATGCCTAAAGATAAAAGTGGAAACATTGGGGTCTCTGTGGGTCAAAATCTGGCTATTAAAGGATGCAAATCCCCTCCACTTATTGAAGATGCCTCCTCCACTCCTGATTAATTGAATTTTTCGAGTAGGGAGAAAGAAGCCCCTGCTATTTGGGTAGCTACCACTTTGGAAGATGCAGGGTGGGTAAGATCCCCAGATGGGAAAACATGGGGAGCTAATCTGCCTGAAATAGGGGAGCAAGTACATTCACCTTCTACCCCAGAGTCCCTTATAACACCAGGCCAGCTTCCCCTTATGGAGACTGACCAGATATCTCCTAGTCCCAGCCAAGATATATTAAGTAATATTAGAAGGCTTGAAGGTGAAGGATTACCACATTCCAGGGTACCCCCCAATGGAACAGCAGTCTCGAATTGAACAACAGATACCCACCAATATGGCCTCTTCCCCAACAGACGCTACTTATTGTACAACTTCATCTGTATGGCATGATAAAGTAAATGAACAGTTGTTTCCTGCTACATTTGGATTGCTAAATGAACCTGCTGTGAGGAGGAATGCAGTATGGTTAAAATTTAGAGGTCCTGTGGAGGACATTCTTAACAGACTTTTTGTAGGACGTGAGTTGCTAAAAAACATTATGCGATTTTATGCATATGAAATGTATGCATTAATTCATATGCCTGGGGATTCTATCTTTGATGTGAGCTTCAAGCATCCTGCTGGATTGGACTATTTTTGGAAACAATATCAAGCCCAAAAAAACACACTCCTTTATGGAAACCTTTTTTGGCCATCCCCTTAACAAAACCTGTTTCCAAAAAAATTACTATACTATTTCGTAATGAAGGAGTTAATGTTGCTGACATAACGTACTGGTTGCAACAGCACTGTACTGTAGAAAGCCCTCCTGAACCAATACTTGATGATGAACATCTGTGAACAGGGGGTTTGCGTTATCAGATAGATTTACATTTAGAGAATGGTTTAACTAAGCATTTGCCAAACTGTTTTTTCTTGGGCCGAGATAGGGGTGTATTGTTTTATCCAGGTCAGCCGAGGACTTGTTATAAATGTGGAGCCCTGGGGCACTCTTAAGCAATGTGTGTGACCAGCAAAAATGTGGTCTTTGTGGAGATTTGGGTCACGTTGGGGCACATTGTAGAAGGCCTATGAAATGCAATCTTTGTGACAAACAAGTGCATACATTTCGATCTTGCTCTTAGGCCTCACATAACCTATCTGATCCTGCTCTTCATGCTGAACAAGATGTTTATGTAGCCAATGCTCAAAAGGAAAAAAAGAAAATGCAGGATTTACTCCTACAGTCTTGTTCAGCCAAATCTGACACATGGACACCATCTAATTCTTCTCCAGCTTTTGCTAAAGACGGAAGGGAAAAGGTCCAGGATAACATGGACACATCCATCCCAGAACCTCTCAACCCTATTATAGATAGAGTGGGTACTGACTCATTCTCTGTTTCCCAAGATATTCCATCTACCTCTGAGCTGGCAGCTCCTTCTTTGGAGGATGCAGAATCCGTAAATATGAATACGCCCCAATCTTGTGCACCTTTTGAGGGTGGGGAGACCTCTTGTATGCCGCCCCCCAGAGTGCAGTCAGAGGTTCCCTTCCAGAGGGTTACTCAATCTAAATCTATTAAACCAGGTCCTGATATCACATGTTCATCTACTGAGCCTGATCCAGTCATGGCCCAAAATCCTTTTGCCCCTTTACTAGATAAGGAGGGCAATGAAGAAGGTGTGGACTCTGATTTCTCTTCAGTTGCTTCCTCAAATACAGAACTCTCCCCAGAAACAGAAATTAGGGATAAACCCAAACCAAAAAAGAGGAAAAAAAGAAAGTAAAACAATCCATGAAACAGATAGTAGTTTTTTCCTACATTCACTTTGCATATGGCAAAAGCTATTTCCTTCCTTACTGTTAATATAAAACAATCCATGAAATAGATAGTAGTTTTACAGTATTAACTTTAAAATTATTCCACTATGTACTTTCACTATGTACTTTTTACAGCATTATTAAATGAAAAAAAAGGAGGCTGATTACTTTTGCTAGTTTGAATGAGAACACTGGTTTTATTGTCCTCTTACAGGATACCAGATTACACTCATTAAGTGATTTAAGGGATGCAGAAAAAAGATTGGAGGTGGGGTGCTTCTTTCTGGTCACTGGGTGAGGTTGTCTGTGATGATTTAGGTATATTGTTCTCAAATGTTGATGCCCAAGTTTTACAGGTTTTGGATGTTTACCTGGTAGGGCTATGTTAATGGATGTAGTTGTCTCTTATTGTGAATACCGTCACATTAATATCTACGCTCCGCAGTTAAAAGCTAATAGGTTGGCTCTTTTTCATCGCATTTCTCCATATTTGCATACATCAAAGCTTGTTTTGTGGGGAGGTGACTTTAATTGTGGTCTTGCTCCCAGAGATTGGGGATGGAAATCTCAGAAAATGTTTTGTGACAGCAATACTTTATTACAGATTTTGAAATATAATCATCTGCTTGATGTATATGATATGTTACAGTTAACTCCTGTGATACTTTTCATGAAGGATCTATTTCATCAAGAATAGATTTCTGTTTTTTATCAGAGATGTTTACTTGTTCCAGCTTTATGGTGTTGCCATTAGAAACTACAGATCAAATGGTACTCAAACTATTGATTGGCACTTATCAAAAACTCCAGATGGGTTGTGCTTATTGGACATTGAATACATCCTTATTACAGGATGAAAGTATTCATTCACAAATTCATTCCTTTTTTTGGTGCGATCTGCTGTATGTTTTTTATATGATAGTCCACTTCACTGGTGGGAAGACACTAAATGTGATTTGAAATCTTTCTTTATTCAAATCTTTAAGACAGAGCCAGGAATTCCTATTTAACCTATTTAGGATATAGGGCTCAGTATTTAAAACTTTAGGCTGAGGTAATCTCCCTGCCAGGTACCATGCACCAACAATTTCAGGTTAGAAAAAATAAGATGATCGCTTTTCTCAAGACAAGGGAAAATAGATAAAGATACCAGCAGAAATACATGACATCTGGCATGCATGAGCATGTAAATCCATATGACCTTTCTACACAGGAATGGCCTAGATTATGCATGACTGCTTTATAGGACCTTGATGGGACATTCATACAGGACATTTGAGGTTTGCGGCAAATTGTTCAGAATTATGTTACAAACACATTCCAAACACCTGTATCAGTGTCTTCACATTCTTTTTTACAACAAATCAATATTCCATCATTATTGCTATCAGAAACTGCAGAACTGATGTCCCCTATTTCTATAGAGGAAACTGAGCAATCTATCAGTAAATTATCAGCACATACTAAATCAGGTATGTTACGGTGTGGGTTCTACAGATGGACACAGGACTCAGTAATTAAGGTGCAACCCACGTTGGCTTGTGGGATGTTTATTAATCTTCATAAACTTTTCTTCTACACCATCAAAGAATAACATAAACTTCAAAAAGAAATTAACAACAAAATAAAACAACTTTGTTAATACAAAGAAAAGCAAGTATAATCCTTACAGCAGGAACCTTCTCTCTCCACTGGTCAGAAAATACTGACCCTATCTAACAAGTCCCTGTTCAGGTAGGATTTATATACCCGCCTACCTGAATCAGGTGACACAGCATCATCAAAAATAAAAATATATTTTAATAGCTTCTAAAACAACTTTGTACATATTCCTTAGTGTATTACTTGATACAAACAGCCTGTCTTAAGGGTTATCTCTTAAAAGCATTCTTTGGTAAAACTTCATCATGCCATAGAATGTTCTCCAGACAATGATTGACATGTTCTTGTTATAAATGTGGGCCACTAGTGGCCAATGATCCCCTAAAGGAACAGTCAGACTGCTGCAGGCTTTCTCAGAGAACAGGCCTTCCTTTTTGTTTCCAGGAGCAGCCCAAACAGAGTTCAGGTATTCTCCTTATCTGGACATTTCTTTCTCTAATACCTGCTTGTGGGAATTCTGTACATAACCTTTTTAGGTCTACCATAATGTTTGTTTTAAATGAAGGGACATTCTATAGATACATTAGTGAAAGGAGAAAGTCCAGAGGGGGTATTGCTAAGCTTAATGGAGAAAAGGGAGCATGTGAGGAGGAGGACCCTGTAAAGGCATCTATCCTAAATAGATACTTTTGCTCAGTATTTACTGAAGAGAAGGTAGGGCAGGGCCCACAGCTCAGCATCATGGACACAGGGGGAGGGAGGTGAGCACTACTCCCTTCACAAAGAAAGGGTCCTACAAGAGCTTGCTAAGCTCAGGGTGGATAAGGCAATGGGACCTGATGGCATACATCCCAGGGTACTTAAGGAGCTAAAGGAGGAACTAGCAGATTCATTAGCAGAATTGTTTAGTGAGTCTCTGAGCACAGGAGAGGTCCCAGAAGACTGGAGAAGGGCTCATGTGATCCCGCTCCACAAGAGTGGTAGCAGAGAGGAGGCGGGGAACTACAGACCGGTCAGTCTTACCTCAGTAGTGGGCAAGATTATGGAGGCACTCCTTAAGGAAAGGATAGTACAACACCTGGAATCCATAGGGGCACAGGATCCAAGACAGCATGGGATTACAAAGGAAGGTCCTGTCAAACTAATCTCATAGCTTTTTGACTGGGTAACCAGAGTGGTGGACCAAGGGAGCAGTTGATGTCGCCCACCTTGACTTCAGCAAAGCTTTTGACACTGTTCCACATAGAAGATTGATAAATAAGCTGGGTAGGCTCGGGTGGGTCAGAAGATAGTCAACTGGGTGGCAAACTGGTTGACTGGCAGAAAACAGAGAGTGGTGGTAAATGGTATACAGTCAGAAGAGATGCAAGTCACAAGTGGGTACCTCAGGCATCAGTCCTGGGGCCAGTCCTATTCAACATCTTCATTAGTGACCTTGCAGATGGACTAGAGGGTAAGGCTTGTCTGTTTGCAGATGACACCAAGATCTGCAACAGAGTGAGATGAGCCAGATGGGGTGGGCAGAATGAGAAGAGATCTGGATAAACTAGCAGAATGGTCAGAAGAGTGGCAACTGGGATTTAATGCAAAGAAGTGCAAAATCATGCACATAGGGAAGAGAAACCCTGAAGCCACTTATAGGCTGGGAGGGAGTTGCTAGCAGTCACAAAGGAAGAAAGAGACTTGGGCATCATCATCACTGATGACCTAAAATCATCAAGCAGACCTCTAAAGCAGTAGGTAAGGCTAGGGGGTGTTAGGGTGTATTAGTAGGGGTATCACAAGTCGTAAAGGGAGTAATAATCCCTCTGTACAAGACATTGGTTAGGCCCCATCTGGAGTACTGCGTGCATTGGAGGCCACACCTTCACAAGGACATTAACCAAATTGAGGCAGTCCAGAGAAGGGCAAACAAAATGGTGCAGGGACTGCATCAGAAGACATATGAGGACAGATTAACGGAGCTCAATATGTATACCCTTGAGCAAAGGAGGGAGAGAGGTGATATGATCGAGGCATTCAAACACCTTAAGGGCATAAACAAGGTGAAAGAGTCTAACATGTTTAAAAATAAGAAAAATAGCAGGACAAGAGGACACAGCATGAGATTAGAGGGAGGCCGATTAAGGGGGGAATGTGAGGAAATTCTTTTTCACAGAAAGGGTGGTGGATGCATGGAATGGCTTACCACAAGAAGTGGTGGCTATGAATACAGTGCAGGGCTTCAAACAGGCATGGGATAGGCATAAGGGAGCAATACAAATGACTATGAATAGATAGGTCACTGACAGAGCAAAGGCCGATGGCACATTTATAAGGTAGAAAAAGAAATGGGCAGACTGGATGGGCCTTGCGGTCCTTATCTACCGTCAACTTCTATGTTTCTATGTTTCTAAATTTAAATTGTATTTGGTTCTTTTTTTTCCAAGAGCTCTTCAGAACGGGGAGACAAGCTTTGCTTTTCCTATAGTCCTGGTAAGAATTCAGCTGATACACAGAAGGAACAAGTCTCAGTGCAGCAGAACTAAAACAAAACAGCATTCTGTACTGCAGGATTAATGCTTGCAGCAGGGAGTGTGCTTACCACAGAAACCCTGTTCAAACAAAAACAAACTATCTTTCTCTTAGTGAGACTCTCAAATGATAATTTATAACATACAGTCTCCTGTCTATTTTCCAGACTGCAAATGAATATTATTCTGTCCTTTTCTTGAACAGAACTAGTAAATAATATTGGAATCAAACAAATATTCCAGGGAAATGGAGTCTGTATTTACCGATTACTCCAGGCAGTTAATCTGTTATTTCAATAACTTGATATTTAAGAGTACCCAATGAAAAAGAGAAATAAAGCATGAAGAGGGTAACAGAGATGGGGGCTGTGTAAGGAGGTGGCCTGCCTCCATACAGAAAATACAGGGAAAGCCTTAGAAGAGGGGAGGAAAGTGGTTGCAATCAGAGAAAGATATAAAGGATGGGTACTTTTAGTGGCAGGGACTAACCCTGTCACAAGGTATAGATGGCATACTTAATGAGTTCTATAAAACATACATACACATATGCCATGGTTACACTTAGTGTATCAAGCCATTTGGACAGAAAAGAGACTTACAGCTAGTATGAATAATGGCATTATGATATTTCTATACAAAAAGGGAGATCCGACAGTATTACAAAACTGGAGACCACTGAGTCTATTAATGTCTGATTACAAAATCTTAGCAAATATTTTAACTCACCATCATTCAAAATTTGCTAACAAGTTATTAATCTCCATGCAGAGAGGTGCTGTTACTGGTAGAAATATCAATCAGAATCTTGTGTACGTTAGGGAACTTATAGATCAAGGCTCACAAAATAGACTATCTTGTTACCTTCTGTCATTGGATCAAGAGAAAGCATTTGATGCAATGCACCATGACTACATATGGGCAGTTTTGCGCCATTATGGCATTCCTGTTAAATTTTTAGATTTGGTACAAACATTATATAAGTTGGCACAGGTTACACCTTTGGTTAATGGTCATTTAGGTTTCCCTGTACCTTTCCAAGTTGGGGTTCATCAGGGATGGCCATTGAGTCCTCTGTTGTTTGTTTTTGGACTGGATCCTTTATTAAGGGTAATTGAAGCTGATGCTAGTATCTTAGCTATTGTCACCTTAGAAGGTTATACTTTTCAAAAAGTTTTGCCTTATGTGGATGATTGTGTGTTTTCTATAGCAGATTTTGATTGGGTAAACATATCCTTACAATCCTACATTCTTTGCTGGAAAACACAGGCATTAGGATAAATACTGCTAAAAGTAATTTACTGGTCTTGGGTCAAGCACTTCAAATAGATACTTTTATTATCCCAGTAGTTACAGGTACCTTGAAATTGCTTGGTATATACTTTGGTTCTCAGGAGGCTATACAAAGTAATTGGGACTTGGTTTATGACATGGCATATCATAAAGTAAAGAAATGGCAATCCTGGAAAATGACAAGAAAAAAAGTGTATTTCTTCTGAAATCATATATAGCTCCTATATTTTTGTACATTTCACACTTTTTTCCATTGCCATATTGCATGCATATGAAAATTATGAGTCTTTTTCTCCAGCTACTTTGGGGCAGTCGTCTGAACCCTGTGAAGAGGGCGTACACACACAGACCCTGGAAATCTGGTGTACTTGGTATGATAAATCCGATTGTTTACTTCTTTGGTAATTTTTTTTACAGTTCAGTTGGGCCCATGTTATTAGATAATGATGTAATGGGTCGTATGTGTATGGCTCTGTGGGGCCATCCTTTTTTAACTGCATGAGGAAGGGGTAAGTGGCATTTCACTGAAAACAGCTTCCTATCTATGTACAATATACTTTAAAGTATATAAGAATGCGGAAAGTGGAACTTAGTTGGTTCATCTCCCATGAAAGGAAATCTTTCTACTCCTATGTTGTATCTTATTATTATTTTTGAAGATCTCTTATTTAAAGTGCCTGATGAAATTAATACTGCCTCATTATTGGCAAGCATAATAGAACCCAGAATCCCCCCCCCCCAAAATGTGCGACATGATTTGGCTTTGCACCCATCAAAAACTTTAACGTAAAGGACAATCATAAACATAAACAAATGAGTGACAGATTTTGTCAGGAACAATCATGCCGGGGCAGGTTGAAACTATGCAGCGTTTGTTTTTTAATGTATTCTTACACAACATTTTTGACCTGCGTTGGCACACTAGTGGGGAGAACGATTATTTCAGCAATATGTTGTGCAATATCTTAGTATTAGGACAGATTCCAAAAGAATGTGGAGTAAATGGCACAAAAGTACAGTCTTAGTGCTGTTAGCTTGTCTTAAATGGCACATATGGCAAGCTAGGTGTTTGAGAGTACTTCAAAATAAAATAATACAGCTGCAAGATGTATTTTTCACATGCAGGAGGAATTGGATACACTTTATGAATATTAATTCCGAACCTTAGAGGAGCTGAAGTAGGTGACTCTCTATGGCATGATATCGGATGGGTAGGATAAGATGTTATTCTCCATTTTCTTTTTTCCTTTTTCTTATTCAAACTCAAGAAGTGTACACTGTTTTGATTTCTGTTGCTAATTTGGATATCTATTGACTGTCCATTGTTTATTTTCTTATCTGTATTCTTGTTTTTTGTTCATGATAAAAATTTCCCCTACTCTTTGCTAGAGGGTGCTGCATATGCCTTGGACTCTGCAGTGTGTTTGCAGCAGGCAGACAGGATAGATGCATGGGAGGCTGAGGTGCTGATCACCTCCTTAGCCCCCCTTCTTATTAGTGATCACTATGGCTGATGACTGGATGGAGGACACTGATTTGGCTGAGGATACTGTTTTAGAAACTACTGTTAAAGTTATGGGCCACTTACTGACTGTAGAGGCTGTGAATCCTGTATCGGACGGAGTCCACGATGCTGAGTTCATTCACCAACAGCTTGCGGAGGAAGAGCGACAGTTCCTGAACATCAGGAACCATTTATTGTGAGAGCTTGGATGGTCATCGTATGTTTCTATGGATGTGCAGGAACCGGATGTTGCCCAGTCTCCTGCCACACTGGATGTGGTAGATGTTGAGATTCCTGACATAAGGATAATTTTTTAAAACCAGAATGTGTTCGGTGACTTTCTCTCCCGATGGATCTGACCAGACCACTATAGTTGGGGAAGGCCTTGCTGTGTCAAGTGACTTAGATCCTGGCTCTTCTTTAGCTGGTCGGTTTCATATAGGACTCTCTCCAAAGGGGAAAGGAATTAAAAATGTGGGAACTGTTGGTATGGGAAAAGAGAAGAAATGTCATACATTGTTACAGTCTGTGGTGAGTCCCCCATCTATTTCTACTGTATCAACAGGGATAGAGCTTTCAGATGGAGTCACTACTGGCTCCTGCTGCATGGGTTATGAAGGCTTTGGAATCTGGGTAGAAAATTCAGATGGTACTGGATGGGAGGCTAAACTAACTGGTATTCCTGGTTCTGTAGAGGATTATGGGGTTGCTATAGGCCCTGAAAAGCACCATCCTGTTACTGAGGAAGTTTCTGATTCTCTGCTAACTGCTGGACAGAAATCCCCTTCGTTAGGGGTTCAACACTCTTCAGAACTACCTCAGGATTTAAACCTGGATAATATTAAGCTTTTCAAAGGAGACCTTCCTTTGTCTGTTGAAGCCCACCCCCTCACTCTTCTCCCCTCACTGATGGGACTTTGGCTGTTGATAATCAGCAGTTGGCTTCCCCTTCTGCAAATGGTCCCATGGGGCCTGCTCCTGTTCAGAAACCTCCTGCTGCTGTCTGGCATGATAAAGTTCATGAACAGTTGTTCCCAGCCACTTTTGGACTGTTCTCTGAACCTGCGACTAGGAGTAATGCAGTTCATCTAAAATTTAGAGGGCCTCTGTCTGAGGTTCCTAATAGACATTTTGTTGGGTGTGAACTTCTTAACGGCAGCATGAAGTTTTATCTTATGAAATATATGCCCTGATTCATATGCCAGGAGACTCTATTTTTGATGTTAGCTTCAAACATCCAGTGGGTCTTGACAGGTTTTGGAAACAGTTTCAGGCTCTTAAACATACACTGTTGTGGAAATCTTTTATGGCTATTCCTCTGATTAAACCAGTGTCTAAAAAAATGACTATGTTGCAATGAGGGGGTGAATGTTGCAGACATCACCTACTGGTTGCAACAACACTGTACTGTGAAGTGACAAACTGAACCTATTCTGGATGATGAACACCTCTGAGCTGGGGGTTGGTGTTATCTGGTTATTCTACATTTAGATCAAGGTCTTACAAAACATCTCCCTAATTGTTTCTTTTTGGGGAGAGACAGAGGGGTAATATTTTACCCTGGTCAGCCAAGAGCCTGTTACAAATGTGAAAACTTGGGTCATCCCAGTACTGTTTGTGACCAGCAAAAATGTGGCTTTTGTGGTGACCTAGGTCACATTGGTGCACACTGTAGATGACCTATAAAATGTAATCTTTGTGATGAACATGGACATACATTTCGTAATTGTTCTTAGGCTTCCCATAATAATGTTGATCCTACTATTCATGCTGAGCATGATGTGTTTGTAGCTAATGCCCAAAAAGAAAAACAAAGGATGCATGATTTTCTTCAACAGTCGCATCCCTCTGATCCAAAATCTCAGAGATTGGCTAAACCATAACATGAGGAACCTGTGGTTGATACTGATAATGTACAATCGGATATGGAACTTTCATAGTTGGAAGCCTTAGACTCAGACGTGGCTGTGGTGGAGATGCCTCCCAGTACTGCTCCTCCTTCTCAGGATAATCCCCCTACCATGCCACCACCTGGAGAGGCTGATATTGTCAACTTGGTGGTAGAGTCTGACCACAATTCAGAAGCAGTTACAGATCTGGCTAGTATGTCTCCTCTGGACCTGCAACAGCATAATCCTTTTCAAAGGGTGACTCATTCTAAATTTAATAGGGCTGTGTTGGAAGTGCAACAGGTCTCTGTAGAACCTAACTCAGTTCCTGTACAAAATTCTTATGCCATGTTATTTGAACAGGACAGAGAAGAAGATGGTATAGATTCTGACATTTCATCAATTGCCTCCTCACATGCTGAGATTGTGCCTGATGCAGGTGTTGGAGATAAACCGAAACCTAAGAAATGAAAGAAAAGGAAATGGTGCGCTTCTATTTTTTTTTCCTGTCTCATGTGGTTAACTACTTACCTCTGTAGTGTTTCCTACTCTTTTTCATCTCATGGCTGACAATATTGCCTTTCTCACTATTAATATTAATAGTATTAAGTCACGGAAGAAGAGAAGGGTTACCTTTGCTAGCTTGCTGGAGGGATGTGGGAATGTCATTTTGTTGCAGGATACGAGATTGCATTCTTTATCTAAACTGAAGGAAGCTGAAAATGATTGGAGGTGGGGTATTTCCATCTGGTCCTTAGGGGAAGATCAATGTACTGGCTTAGGATTCTTGTTTGCTGATGTTGCTGCCACAATTTTACAAGTTCTAGATGTTTCTCCTGGTTGGGCTATGCTTGTTGATGTTACAATTAATGGCTGTGTGTATCGTATTATTAATATCTATGCTCCTCAACTGAAAGCAGATAGGTCTTTGCTCTTTAAACGCATTGCTCCTTATTTGCATACTTCCAAGTTGGTACTGTGGGGAGGTGGTTTTAACTGTGGCCTTGCTCCTAGGGATTGGGGATGAAAATCGCAAGAACTCTTTTCTGATATTAATAAGTTACTTACTATTGTTAAAAACAATAATTTACAGGATGTGTATGATTTATTACAGATATCTCCTGCACATACATTCTTTAAGGGTACTTTATCTTCCTGAATAGATTTCTGATTTTTATCTGACCGGATTACTAGTTCAGGGGTTTCTGTTTTACCTAAGGAAACGTCTGACCATGTGGTGGTTAAAGTGTTGATCGATCATCACCAAAAGCTTCTGATGGTCCGTGCTTACTGGAAATTAAATGTTGCTTTTATACAAGAGGAAATTACTAGGGCACACATACAGACATTTTTTGAATTGCGTTCAAATCTTTGCTTTTTATATGATGGTCCATTGAGTGGTGGGAAGATACTAAACAGGACTTAAAACTGTTTTTTATTCAGCTGTCTAAATCAAAAACCAGGGATCAATATTTAATATATCTAAGTTATAGGGCTCGGTAATTGAAGTTATTGACTCAGGTAACAAATTCTGATGGTACTGTACAACAGAAGCTTTTGGAAATTAAGGATACAATGTTTGACTTTCTTAAACTTAAAGAAGATAGATATTCTTTTCAGCAAAAATATCTGCTTAAATGTACTAGACAACAAGTGAATCCTTATGATTTACCCACACAAGAGCCTAGATGGTATGTTATGTCTGCCTTATTAGATGATACAGGTACTGTTGTAGCAGATATTAGGGATATCCACCAAGTAGTTCAAACGTATGTGCAGGATACATTTCAGGACAAAGCGTTAGGATCCTCTGACTTATTTTTTCAACATCTCAATATTCCTCCCTTGTTGCCAGAGGAAATTGAAGGATTGGTGGCTACCATTACTGATTGTGAGATCAAGGAGGCAGTTAGTAAGTTGTCAAGTTCGAACTACACCAAGTATAGACGGGATACCTAATCAATTTTATAAACTTTTTACTGACTTATTGCTTCCTTGGTTGCATCTTCTTTATGAGGCTATTTGGTCTAAGCATAGACTTGAACATAGTGTGCAAAACGGGGTTATGATATTCCTTTATAAAAAAGGAGATCCTAAAATTCTGAAAAGTTGGAGGCCATTAAATTTGTTAACCTCTGATTCTAAGGTTTTGACTAATATTTTAACAATTCGGCTCTCTAAAGTTGCTCAGAAATTATTGATTCCAACTCAGACTTGTGCTGTCCCTGGTAGAAATATACAGTAATTAGTAATCTTGTTGTTCTCTGGGAAATTGTAGAGCAGGGATTGCAATGGAATTTGTCAGGTTATCTTTTATCGCTGGATCAGGAAACAGCATTTGATGCAGTTCAGCAGAATCATATATGGGCTGTTTTGCACCATTATGGTATACCAACTGTACTGATTGATCTGTCAGAAATGTATTCTAATGCAAAGCTTACTCCTTTAGTGAATGGCCATTTGGGCTTTCCTGTTTCACTACAGATTGGTGTTCGACAAGGATGCCCACTGAATCCCTTGTTGTATGTCTTTGGACTGGGTCCAATGTTGAGATTGATTGCAGCAGATGATCAGGTTTTGCCTATTACAACAATGAAGGGATTTATGTTTCAGAAGGTTCTAGCATATGCAGATGACTGTATATTTTCAGTAGCAGATTTGGACTTCGGTAGGAGGTTGCTTCAGATTGTTGAAAATCTCCAGATATTTTCTGGTATAAAGATTAATTATATTAAAAGTAAAATGTTAGTGTTGGGTGCAGCTGAGTTGATAGATGATTTTGATATTCTGGTTACTAAAGAGAATGTGAAGTTATTAGGAATTTATTATGGTACACATGATGCTTTGCAATTGAATTGGGACACTGTTTATGATTTGGCCTATCAGAAAGTGATTAGATGGCAATCCTGGAAAATGATGAGAAAGAAAAGGGTGTACCTACTCCAAGGCTATATTGCACCTGTTTTTTGTATGTTTCACATGTGTTCCCCCTGCCTTATAGTATGCATGCTAAGAGTACGAGTCTTTTTTTTCTGTTGCTCTGGGGTAGCCGATTGAATCCTTTTTAAAAGAGTATATACTTATAGGACCCAGAAATCAGGAGGCCTTAATATGATACAGCCATTAGTGTATCTGTTTGGAATTTTTTTTTTATAGTTCAATTACACCTATGTTATTGGGTAATATGGAGATGGGGAATTTTTGTATGCAGTTATGGGGTACTCCATTTTTGACTGCTTGGGGTAGTGGCATTCTTCAGAAAAACTACTCCCTCCTATGTTAGGGAGATCTTGAAGTATATCAGAATGTGGAAGATTGAACTTAGTTGGTTTATTTCTCATGAAAAAAAGTATTTTTATACTTTTATTGTGGATGCATGTTACATTGAGGAACCTTTGTTTCAGGTTTCTGAACATATTAATGTTGATTTATTGTTAGCTAGTATTATAGAACCTAGAATAACACTGAAGATGCAGGATATGAATTGGCTTTGTGGACATCAGAAACTAAATGTTAAAAGTAATCAAAAGCATAAACAATTGTCCGATAGGGGATGTCTTGAGCAGACTTGTCAAGGCAACTTAGAAACTATTCAACACTTATTTTTTGATTGTATTCACATGCGAGGTTTTTGCAATCCTTGGCAAATTGGTGGAGTGAGCCTCTTTTTTGTAATATGACTTATGATCTTTTAATATTGGGACAGATACCTATGGAGCGGCATAAATGGCAAAGGAGTATGATTTTTGTTGTTTTTGCCTGTATAAAGTGGTCAGTTTGGCAAGCAAGATGCTTGCAATTCCTTCAAAACAAAGTGATTCACATGCATGATCTTTTCTTTCAGAGACAATGTGAACTGGACAGGATTTATGAGTACGAATCTTACACTTTGGGATCTGCTATTAGCAATCAACTATGGCATAATATTGGATGGGTGGGATAGTCTGTTTTTTTTTATGTCACATACTTTTTTCATTGAATTGTATTCTATATTAGTAGACCGATATTCTTTACTGTTTTGGATATCACTAACTTTGTCCAGTATTCTCTTTTTTTCCCAAAGTTTGGATATACTTTGTTTGTACCTTGTTTCATTTTAATTTTGTTTCATTTATGTTGCTGTACTCTTCTGTTTCTCTTTGCTGTATTCTGTTTTTGGTTATTAATAAGAATTTCCCCAACTCTTTTCAAGAAGTGCCATGGGATCTGGAACATCCACCTGAACTACCACCAGAACAGGCAGATGAGACCTCAGTTTAACATCTCATCTGAAAGATGGCACCTCAGAAGTGCAGCACCCCACCTTCATGTTGCACTGCAGTGTCAGTATTGGGATATTAACCCAAGTGGCTGGTGAGGAGATAGAACCCACAGCCTTCTGATTAGTAATGGTGGAAGTGGCCCCAATTGCTCTGTGAAGTGATTCGTGGAGTGAAAGTGAATTTGCGGAGTGCTCCGCAATGCGAAGCGGAGTACTTCACGTTATTAATGAGTAATGCTAAGTCCATTGAAAATAATGACTTTGCATTACTCTGCCTTCACAAACCACTACTTCACCAATTCTTAAAGTGAAGTACATTGAAATCAATGTACTTCGCCTTACTTTGCCTTGTTTTTAAGCTCCAAAAGTGAATTTTGCAGTGTTTCATGGGATTTCAGGTCACATGGGCTGTAGATTGTTCTGCAGGGTCTCGGTTTGAGGTATTGTGTAGGACGCTGTAGGAGACAATCTGCTGTGAGAGCTCTCTGCAATTCGGACCTTCAAAAAGCTGTTAAAAAAGCCTTTTTGAGTAATTTTTTTTTGCTGAAACTTTAGTTCATCGATTATAGGAAACCCTCCTGTGCTCATATCATCGAGTGTTTATTGTTTGTGTATGGATTTTGAATGTTAATGTACAACATTCAGCCTGTGTACTGAGAGACAGTGGAAGATTGCTTCGGGGAAGGGGTGTATCTGTGGCATAGGTAGATTAACTTGTAGAAAAAGACAGTACTTTCTGTTTTGGTGATATTTTTCTTGTATAACTGTGTTAATGTACACACAGTACAAATAGTTTCAATATTTCTTGCCTTTTTTTTGCTGATTGTTGTGGTGCAGCAGTGTATAATTTTAGTTTGTTTAAAATATGTGGTTATATTACTGAAGTTTTCAATTTGCTATGCATTACTTAGTGTGTGTGTGAGTATGTGTGTGATGCATGTCATCAAATCAGACACCTTTTATTGTGCCACATAATAATTTCAGCAATGTGAAGCTGCTATCCACTGCAGCTGTGTGATTTTTGTACTTCTTTGTGGTATATTTACTGGTACTAGTACTAGTGACTGTTACTGCAGCAGTGCATTACACTGCCCCCGCTGCCCACCCCAACCAGCAAAGGTATTCTTTTCCAGATTTGAATTTATGATGGTGAGCACTGGTTAAGTGTTGTGCCTTTGTGTCTGCATCTCTTCAGTGCACAGTGCAATCTTAATCTGTGTGAGCATTTGCATCTCTTTAGGGCCCAATCTCCATCTGTAACTTAAGTCACAGTTGCTTCTTTGACTTCCCTTCAGAGTACTGGACAGGGGTGGTTCTTAATTCTGCATGAACATTGTACTTATTAATATGCGTTTTTAAGTCAGGACCATCATCACAAGTCACTCATGATACAAATCATGTTCTTCATCATCACGGTCACAAATGCAGTCACAACTCACGATTCACCATCTTTCACATTACGAATCACAACATAAATTTTTTTCTAGTTACTTGGATGTATTGTAAGCCTATTTTGTAGTATCTCTCCAGACTTCACCACCTCCCCATTGTACTCATTGATACGTGTTTTTAAGTCTGGGAGTTTTAAGCTACAGCTCCTTGGGGAAGTACAGTCGTAAGTGGTAGGCATTCATATTTCTTCATCATCATGGTCACAAATGCAGTCACAAATCACGATTCACGATCACATCATGAATCACAACATTAATTTTTTTTAATAGTTACTTGGATGTATTGTAATCCTGTTTTGTAGTATCTCTCCATGCTTCATCACCCCACCATTGTACTCATTAATGTTTGTTTTTAAGTCAGGGAGTTGGACAGTGTCTGCAGTACATACACAGACTGGAAAGAAGACAGAATGCACACATGCAGTTTAGTACAGTATACTTGCACTGCTCAGAACACAAAGTGTCACGCATATGGAAGACAACAAAAAAGAGCATAATTACATACAAAGGTCGAGGATGGTGGAGTAATACATTTTATAACACAGCAAGGAAGGTGTGGGTGGGCACATGGTGTGAGAAAAAAAATAATGTGTGATCCCATGGTGATCCAGCAGCAGTTCCAGCACTGACATAATTTGCAACTGATGTTCCTCTATGTGATCCAGCTGCTGCTGCACAGCACTCACCCTTTCATTTTTATCCTCAACAGCACTCCAGAGAACTGCCAAGTCAGCCTGTGTTACATGCAGTTCTCTGGGGTCCAAACATTCTACAGGCTGACCTGCTGGTGGTGGTGGTGGGGGTGCTGGTGAAGCAGCAGGTGCTATTGTGGCCCTCCTCTTCTTAGGGATGCCACAATGCACAGCTGCAACCTCTGCCACACAATGGCCAGCAGGTGCAGGCATGGTCCATTCTGTGGCAGCCTGCCACTCCAACTGCTGGTGATTGAGCATATGGGTGCACTGGCCCTCAGTCCCCATGTGAGTCCCCTTGGGGCCATGGCGCACCTCCACCTCACATGGGTGGTACTTGACCACACTGCTGTCCCGCCCACAGTAAAAAAAAACTGACAAACAATGGAGGCGCAGGGAGGACCAGGCACAGGCAGGGTATGGCCAGATGAACTGGCAGCCGGCTGGTCACAGTGCTGAACAGGAATGGGATCCACACCTGGGCCCAGGGAAAAGGCACATCCTGCTCCAGAGAACCTGGACTTGGTGGTGGTGGTGGTTCAACTGCCTCAGAGTCAGGACAGGAGGCAGTGCTAGTCCGAGGGGACACTCACAAATATCGAGTGGTCCAACAGGAATGGGTGCCCATGCCCTCCACACATGTGCACGGTATGATGCTTGCCACTACCATGCTCTCCCAGAGCTGCCCCCGGCCCAGACATTCCCTCACCCTGGTCCATCTAGCCTACTGAGCTCCCTCAGTCCGAGCAATTACTACTCACACTGTCACACAACACACACACACAGTCACACAAACAAACAACTAACTACTTTTAAAGGTAAGAAAAATAAAATTTACAGAAAGAACAAATTAAGTAAAAAAGAGTACAGAAAAGGCAAAATGTAGCTTTTAAAAAAGCTGTTTGGTCTAAATCAAAGTTTAAATCTCCTCCTCGCTCTGATCTCAAAGTATCAGCAGTCACAAAATACACTACTCTCTCCCCGTCTGCACAAGAGAAAGTAAAAGTGTCTGCTCGTATGGCTCACTTTCTTCCTGCCTAGTTAAAGATCATGTGACTTACAGTACTACAAACCATGTGATGTGTGGTGGGGGGGGCTGCCAAATCTGAAACACCAAGTGGATCACCTAGAATCATAATGAGGAACGCAAAGTCCATTGAAAACAATGACTTTGCCTTACTTTGCATTGCCATTCCACCTTAACGCGAAGTGGTAATGACAAGGTGGAGTGAGCACTTTGCATTGCCCACTCCGCGTAGCAGATTGGCAACGCGAAGTGCCCACTTGGCGTTTACTTCGCCAACATAACAAAATTCGCTGCATCTCTACTTCTGATCTCCCGGCCTCAGAGGTGAGTGTGCTACCTGCTGAGCCACTGACACTTAATGAACAGTACAACTGTCATTTTTCACATCCTGTCCAAAGTATGATTTCACACTTCCAGTGCAGAATAGCGCAGTTGCTGTAGAAAATCAGTGTTCGAGACAGATTATGAAAAATCACAGTAACTCTGTTCATGAGCAGAGGTCCTAAAATGCCTATGTTGAAAATCTGGTGACAAACATCTATAAAATTACTATGTTATGAGCATGCATTGTGCAGTTTCCATGCATCCTTGTAACTTCGCAAGTTTGTAGTATTTTCACTCCAGATGTTCAACATTTGCATTTTGTCAGACCTCCTTATGAACAGTACAGCTGTCATTTTTCACAACTTGGCTGAAATGTATTTTTGCACTTCTGGCACACAATTGCGCAGTCGCTGTGGGAAGTCAGTGTTCGGGACAGATTAAAAAAAATCACAGTGACACTGTTCATGAGCAGAGGTGCTAAAATGCCAATGTTGAAAATTTTGTGACAAAAGTCAATAAAATGACTGTGTTATGAGCGTACGTTGAGCAATTTCCATGCACCCTCCTAATTTCACACATTTGTAAATTTTCCCTCCAGATTTTCAACATTGCCATTTTTTCACACCTCCTTATGAACAGTACAGCTGTCATTTTTCATATCCTGCCCGAAATATGCGTTTACACATCTGGCGTAGAATAGTGTGGTCGCTGTGGGAAATCAATGTTCAGGACATATTAAGAAAATTATAGTGACAGTGTTCATGAGCGGAGGTCACAAAATGCCTATGTTGAGAATCTGGTGAATAAATTCTACTAAATGACTATGTTACCCGCATGTGTTGAGCAATTTCGACGTATGCGAGCATTTTTAATATTTCCACTATAAATTTTCAACACTGCCATCTCTTCACACCTCCCTATGGGTGGGAGAGCTGTCATTCTTCACATCCTTCCCGATCTGTGTTTTCATACATCTGGCGCCCAATGGCATAATCGCTGTGGGAACTCAAAGTTCGGGACACATTAACAAAATCACACTGCCACTCTTCATGAGAAAAGGTCCCAAATGCTTTCATGAGGTTGGGCCACAAAAAGGCCATCTTGAAAATGTGTAGTGCAAATACCAGCAAATGCCCATGGCGTTAGGGTTTCTAACCATAACGTCCCACCCTGTACAGACTGACAGGCATCAGAAGTGTGCCTTTGGATTACCGACTATAATACTCATGCCATTCCATCCCCACCCCCCAGCCAGTGACAGGCATCAAGGTATGCCTTGGACTCTTAAAGTCCCAGAGTTCACCTCATTCTCCTCAACTGCACCCATTTCAGTGTATGCCCTTATGGAATGGGGTGACTGTAAAGCCGAACACCCCAAGACACACCTAAACACGTGTTAGAGTCTGCAGGGTAGGGTGAGGTGACATGGCATGAACGTCATGGGCGATGGCCCAAATGCATACCCCAATGCCTGTCCATCTCTGCAGGGTAGAGGTGGGGTTGGCATGAAGTTCAATACTTCACTGCCATTCCTATTCTGCATCTGTCTAACTCCTGCATTTCCAATGCTAATACCAGCAAGCAAACATTCGGCATTGACAAATGCCTTTTTATAATGCAGTTTACAGAAAGTTCTGCAATTCACATTGGGATGCTGTCTACAAAGTGTAGAATTTATTTACCATAGACATGTGTAATATAGAAAAATGTAATGTGTGAAAACATAACCCCAGCCATGGGTTTTATTGCCATAGTGAGTGTGGTGGCAGATAAAGTACACATTAATCCACAAATTATTCTGCCTTTCCAAATAAACTGGCCAATCTGAACTGCAAAACATTTTTTACTCAATTTAATATAACTATATGCAGTACATACAAAAAATTCTACAGTTCTAAGTTGGAATTCTGCAAAAGTTGCCAAAATGATTTCTGAACTTTTGTGGAAATGAAACTCTAACTTTTACCCCATTCAGATATTCATCAGGATATTGTATCTCACTTGATCTGGCATCCCCTGTTGGGCAGCCTATATTCAATTCATATTGTATGGGCTATATGCTCCATACATTAGTCTTTCAGTTTCCTCAGGTTGTTGCCTTTTTTTGCAGATCCCACTAATCGTGGCCCTATAAGCTTATCACTGTATCACAGCTCCTGTACATACTTCTGTATCAGCATATTCAAGAATCCCTCCAGGCCCAAAAGGCATTGATGCACCCTTGAGGGGATCCCAACCTGGGAGTCCACTTTTGCTGTACTGAGCTGCTTCCCAGTCACCCACACCCCATCACTACCATCCACACACCATCTGGACAGAGGCCTCCACATGCAGCATGGGGCCATATGCAATCCTAACAGACAGGTCCAATCGAGTGGCTCCGGCAGGTGGGGAACCCGTGATTTGGTCCTCTGGCTTCCCAATAGTACTATCTTTCAACTATCTTTGAAAGAGCTTCCAACCAATCAGGCCCAACAACCACATGGCATCCAAATCTCTCTCAAAACATCCAGAAGAATCCCAAACAGCCTAACCTAAGATTCTTCCACCCCTAAATGTTGCAGGAAGAGAATGCCTTCTGAAGTGTTCATTGCCACCCAATTCCTGGCACACTCCTATGTAGCAAAGGTCAGTGGACCCCCTTCAATTCCCAGTGGTGCTCCAGAAACACCAGAAACAGTTCATGTTGCTCTGATCCTTGTACCCTGCTACTGAGCCAGGGCTGTTGGACTTCCTTCAAGTTCCTTGGACTTAAACCTGCATGGCAGCACTGGTATAGATACTACAGTACCTACTCCACTCATGTAGTTCTGATCCCTCTGACAATGGGATCTCTCTCTCTCTCCTCCTTGAGGGAACTCCCATCTTCCCTTTCAAACCTCCTATTAATCACTCAGTCCTGAGCATCCACAACTCCTGCTAAGTACAAAATGTCTGGTGCATTAGTACCCAGGGCTTTGATGGAAACTCTAGTAACAGCACCCCCTTTTTGCAGAAAGGGTTGTTACATAACCATGATAATACAGATGCCCATTCTTTGCTGCCATTCTAGTTTATGGTCAAACAACTAGAGATTGTTAATTCCTTCTTTTGTTGGTCTTCTCTTTGTGCTGACAAAATGATGCACCTTTATTTTAATGAAGCAAAACAGAACTGCTCTTTATAGTAATACAACAGAAGGGCTTATACTGTACAATTATGTGATTAAATATTGTACAAGCTATTCAAAATTTCAACCTCAAAATGATGTTCAGAAAAACATGTTGACATAAATACTTTCTGCTGAGCATCACCTCTTCCCTTACATGATTCTTTCAGAACAGAATTATAGATTGAGGGAGTGTTCCTGACCAATCAAAGCATTCCTTTCCTCTGTGCATGAGACAGCCTTATTCTATGAAGAGTGCCTCAAACTCAGCTGTCCTCAAAATGGGAACATTCAGTTATGTTTTTTTATAAATATATATTATTGATCAAGCTCTATCAATAATATATTACCACAATCACAGAGACACCTCTTACATTTGTAAGAGTGATCTCTTTTACATTGGTATGGTATCATAACCACTCACTTTGAGTTCACAGTTCTCATACCCTAAGAATGTTTGTGAAATCAATCTTATAGCCATAAGAGTAGTCTCCACAGCAGTATTAACATACAGTATAGGTCCTCTTCGAAGGCTGATCTACCAAATGAAAAAAAAAAAGCTCTCCATAGGTTTTGAGGTCTGGCAGTGGCCACAGAGTGGCCCTTCCACACATGTGGAGCATCCCTGGCATGCACAGAAGTTGTGCATAATGCATACTGCATTGCCTGATCTTATTCCTCCTGTGGCATTACATAGGTAGTCATGTTGTTGGTGGGCAAAGGACTAGGTTGTGATCTGTACCACCTTCAACACATCTTTTAGTGTGTGGAGGGCTTGTGTAGGGCACATACAATATGCTAGGTGGACACCTTTACTATAGCCTACCTGCCACTCAGAACCACTCCTGCTGCACTCCGTTCCAATCTTGATTTCAGAATGACCACTTTAATAAGACTTCCCTACTTAGACTAACTGACTGTATACATTCAGCCATAGACAGAGGTCACATCACATCTGCCATCTTTGTCAGTCTGGTTAAGGCTTTCGACACAGTCTCCCACCCACTCCTCCTTGACACCCTCTCATCAGCTGGCTTGTCTCTGTCAGCCTGCAACTAGTTCTGAGACTACATAGTAGGCAGAACTCAATTTGTTAAAAAAGCTGACTCTATATCCCCACCATTACCCATCTCTACTGGTGTGTCTCAAGGCTCTGTCCTAGGACCGCTCTTATTCTAAATCTTTTTAAATGACCTATCATCAGTATCTTCCACTCTCCATATGTATGCTGAAGACATGGTCTGGTCCAATGTCATAACAGTGACCGCCGAAAGGCGATCACTGTTACGGCGAAGTCACATCGCTGAAAATTAATTTTGGTGATGTGACTCCCCAGTGCACAGCAAAATGGAGCTGGGGACTTACAATTATAATATTTTATGTGAGGGGCTATGCCCCCCTGCACTCCCTACTTAAGGATTCTCAATGCCAGGGGATTGCACGTCTGGGGGGGGGTGCAACACGTAAAAAAAAAAAAGAATTTGGTCCGGGTGCAACAAAAACATACCTGTACCCAGACCCGAACCCACCCACCATGCCACAGGGACAGCTTAGCAGTCCACCATGGCACCACCCTTCAAAAACCCTCCGCTCCTCACAGAGTTTTGTCACTCCCACCACCCCCCATGGGCACGTACGTGTAGCGTCATCATGTCACTATATGCACAAAACCACCTCCATCAGGTCACCCTACCTTTTTGGTAGCCCCAATGACATGCACCGCGATTAAGTTGTCATTTTGCGGTTTGCTCAGTTGCGGTTGCACATGTCGCGGGCTACCCATGGTCTTGTACACCTCTGGCCAAACTCCTCTGATGTGACTTCCAGACTACAAGTTCACGTCAATAATGTTCAACACTGGCTAAGCTGACATCAGTTATTCCTCAGTGCCAAGAAGACAGTCTCCATGGCCTCTGGCACAAGGCAGAGACAAGATAGGCTGCCCTCCCTTCCCTCCTTCCACACCCTTGATGGCACAACTCTAGTGGACACTTCCTGTTTTAAATACCTGGGTGTCTGGCTTGACCATCACCTAACTTTTCTGTACATATTGATGCCATCCTGAAAAGATTGCACCTGAAGCTCGGCCCTCTTTACAGGAACCGTAGTGCAATACCACTACTGGTTAGGCATGATGTTGTTCAGAAAATGATACTCCCCTTTTTAGACTACTGTGACATAGTCTACAGTGCTGCTCCTAACTCTTCCCTTTCCAGGTTGGATACTCTTTTCAATGCTTTTTGGCACTTTAGTCTCAAGTCCCTTCCCCATAAACATCATTGCATCTTATACCACTCTCCAGCTTTCCCTTCCCTTGAATGCAGGCCTCTCTCTCTCACTGTGCCAAGTTCACATCCGTATTCTGGTTTGGTTCTCTTCCCTTCTACCTCTCCTCCTTTCTAGCTGTTCCACCCCCCCCCCCAGATCCTCTGATGTGTGCACTCAGGCCATTCCACTTTGCTCTAACTCCATAAGTCAGGAAGCTTTCTCCTCTCACTTCCCAAAATTTGGGAACTCGCTACCTCCTTCTATCAGGTTCTCCTTGTCCACTTCTTCTATCTCTCTAGCCTTACACAACTTCTTCTCCATAAAGGCACTTGTTTTCATCCCCCTAATTCCCACCCACTCCCTGGTGCATAATTTCCTTGAACCCTGCTTCACTTCTAATCTCCTAACTGTCCTATTTTCCCAGCACCCCAAATAACTCCCCCCCCCCATCCTACTGGGTCATTTTATAATTTTATCACTATCACCATCCAATACCTACTAGTTTATCGCATCACTCTAATGCTGGAACCCCTACCTCCCTCTCCCCACCCTCCTACCACTCTCCTGCTCCTCTCCACCTGTCCTGTCCCCCACTCTCTCCTCTCCTCAATGTTTGACCTAGTCCTCCTGCAGAATTCTCTACATCCTGGGAGGTGTTGCTAAGGGCTCTACCACTCCACTACTTTCTATCAGTCCCAGTCCCCCTGCAGGGTTCTTTGCATCCTGGGGGCACTGATCCTGGCTCTCACTTTCCCCTCCTGTCTGTCAGACCCAGTCCCCCTGCAGGGTTCTCTGCATCCTGAGAGGTATTGATTATAGTTTTCTCTCTCTACCTTTCTTCCCTCTTTCCTTCCCCCTTCCCTTCCCCCCACCTGTTAATCAGTCTCCCTTCCAGGGTTTGCTACATTTTGAGGGGGTCTAGATTGGTTACCTCGGGGGTTACCTCCTCTTCCCCTCTCCCCTTCCACCAAATTCTCAGTTCCTTGCCTCCCTTCACCCTACTAATGTGCCACCTTCCCCCTCCTCCAGTTAACCCCCTTTCACCTTCTTGCCCCTTTCTTTGCCCTTCCTTTCTGCCTTGTTCTGTTTCCCCCAGACAGAGGTCCAAGCATCCTGTTGGCATATAGACCTTACTGCGTTTCTCTTCTCCCCCTCTTCACCCTCTCACCATCTACCCCTCATCCCCCTATTTTCCCCTACTTTGTATTAAAATTGGCCCTCCCCAGGATTTACATTAGCACTAGAGGCTTGCACCCAAACTACGATCTCTAACACTTCTCTTGAGTATTGTTCCAAAGTATGCTTTGTTTCATATTTGATTTTGTCCACCCTAGCCGGTAGGCCTGGGTTCTCTACTCCATAAATGTACCTCACTTGTGCTTTAAAATTTTTTCTAACTGTATTTTGTATTGTCTTTGTATATACATACACGTACCATACCTGTGTTTCATTTTTTATAGCTGTATATCGTATTGCTCAATTTCTTGCTATGTTTTCCTGCTTCTCCCAAATACTGTACACATCCCCGGACGCTTCTGGAAATGAGCTGTTTTATAACCCATGTGTCTTTCGAGGTGAAACATTTTCCAAATAAATAAATAAATAAATAAAACCACTTCCCCTGGAATTTTTTGAGGTCCAACTGCCCTCCCCCCAAAGTGTTGCATGTAGCCTTCTTATAATGCATAGAGGGTCGAGAGACACATAGTGTAAATTATTATTTTTACTTGCCTTTAGCAAACTACTTGAGAATGCTGGGGCTGACCAACTCACTGAAAACCTCTTTGCCCATGATATCTTAACACCTCAGAAATGTGGTTTCTGTATGGATAATAGCATCTCCATTGTTCTCACCACTCAGGTCACTGGCATTAAATCTGCCATGTATCAGGGTCAGATCCCTGTGTTGATGTTTGTTCATCTGCCCAAGGCCTTTGATTTGCCTGATCACAGTCTCATGTGTTCAGAACTGCAGGGCATGGGCCTGTCCACTTGTGCTGTCACCTGGTTCAGGTACTATCTGTCACACCAATGACACTTGATCAAGATCAATGGCTCCATGTCTGATTCAACTCCTGTTAAACTTGCGGTCCCCAATGGCTTGACTATCTGGCCTATTCGCTTCTCACTGTTTATAACAGGCCTCCCTACTGCTATTACTAATCGTATTGCCACATTGTATGCTGATGACCTGATGCTCCTCCATAGTTCTAAGAGCATAAATCTCACCAACTCAGTTCTTACAAAGGACTTCCACAAACTGCAAGTCAGATTCATTAAAAACAAGTTAGTTATGAATGCTAAAAAGAGTCAAACAATACTTTTTGGGTCCCCTGCCAAACTAGGAAACTGCCCAACCCTCCTCTCAGTCAAGTGCACTGATGGAACTCCCCCTGAAGGTGGCACTATCCTTTACATACCTTGAGGTCACACTTGATCTGCACCTCAATATACCCTCCATATCCATAATGTTTGTAGGACTGTAAATGCCAAGCTTTGCCTTGCATATTGGGTTACAAACTGCCTTACACCCAGTGCCTGCCTAGCCCTTGCTAGTGGTGTCCTACTCCCCTTCCTCAACTATGGACCTGTATCCCTCTTTAGTACATCCAAGTCGCTGCTTGCCAAGTGGCAGACTACCTACAATAACAGTTGTAGAGTTTCCCTTTTGCTTCACAGAGCAATACATCACTGTGACCACTACAGCTGCTTAAGAAGGCTACCCCCTCTAAATAGTCATCATTCTGTGCTGATCGGCACCCCCACTTCCATTGCAGCCCTGCTCAAGTCCTTTCACTTGTCCTGTCTCCTAAAATCCAATTAAAAATCCATTCTCATTGTTCCCAAAACATTCCCTTTCATGGGGGACCAGGCCTTCAGCGCTACTGCACACAAACCCTGGAACTGTCTGCCACTTGCAGTTTGTAGCTCCTTCTCCCACCTTCAATTTAAAAAGTCTCTGTGGGTTCACTTAAAAGTGAACTCAGGTTGTACCTCCATGTGATCTCCCAAGGGGTTTCCAGCCCTCAGGCTGTTTATCGTTGCCATCAGAAGGTTTAAACTAAATGTTCATTTCCCATCACTAGGTAAAATGTGCTAAAAGACCATGCATTTCATTTGCTTTGTCAGTTCTTGTTGCTTATGCATTTGAGTTAGCCAGTAACTCCATGCTTTTCTGCACTCCATGTTCTGTAACCGAATAGGACTTTTACCTCTTATTCACCAGAAAAAGGACATTTTTTTTGCAAAGCATTGCAGTAGTCTGGACATTTATTTTTTGGGGATATGTGTGGTGAGTGCCTGATTACTTTATTTTCTGAGTTACAGTGTATCACAGAGTATCCATTTCTTATGTGCGGCTCTGCCTTTTGCTTACTATATATGCACATATGTATGCATATGTGTGTGTGTGCGTGCGCGCACATGTGTGTGTGTGTGTGTGTGTGTGTGTGTGTGTGTGTGTTAAACCCCCAAATTTGCACTGTAATAACTTTGCAACTGTTCAATGGAGTTGCACAAAAAGTTTGCATACACAGTCTGGTGGAGTAAATCTCTTGACTTGCTCAGTTTTGTTCCAGTCAGACGTGCAGATTATGAGATACAGACAGTGCAAAAAGTGAATTTTGTGGAATGTTTTCCCTTTAGTTAGAATGGGTTTTCTGTCAACTTGGTTAGCGCCCAGACAGTTAGGAATTTGGGTGTGAAATTTACACGGTAGAAAGGCTCTGACCCACATACATTATGTGCATATTGCTTATTTGGTGAAAAAATATTAATCCATTCCAAAGTTATTTAATTTTGAAATTCTGAATACTTAGTTCTGAGCATGCTCAGTAAGCACCAAAAATAGCTGTACGAAACAGAAATTTTTTTTTTTTTCATATGACATCACCCTTTTTCATTTGAGGAAAATCCTTTTCTGTATGACTGCCATCTTGTTTTCAGTTTTACCCTGAGAAAATCAAATTTGAAACCCCCCAGAAATGATATTCTGAGGGGGGCAAATGCATGTAGCTGGCTTCTCAGGACCCCCTTAGCTGCATTTTAGACTTTACTGTTTGATAAATGCCCTTAATTTTTTTTTAAGATTAAAATTATTTTTTCATATTGATGTCATACAAAAAAAGATCTGTTTAGTATGACGTCTCATTAAAAAATATGTTTTTTCATACAGGAAAGCAATGTAGTTCAATGAGGTTTTCGACTTTGGTGCATAACTTGCCATTTTTGCATATTTTAGCACCAAATTTTCAATATATCCTTTTGAGACTCTCGAATGACTGATGGGAGGTTTTGTTTTGCAAATCCTACCTAACAGGCAATTTTGCGGTTGGTTGGCGAAATCACATTTCAGGCAGGATTTCAAAACAATTTCACCATACTTTTTCATGAGGTGGGGTCATAGGGAGGGTTTGTTGAAAATCTGGGGTCAAAATATGCTAAAATGGCCAAGTTGTGCATATCTGTTGACATTTCACTATACTTGGTCGTAACTTTGTTAATTTTTAGTATTTTAACCCTAAATTATCAACATAGACATTTCTTTACACCACCTCATGAATGTGACTGCTGTCATTTTTTCAATGCTTGCTCAAAATATTTTCTCATGCCAGTGCCGTTAAATTTTGCTGTGGTATCACGGAATTACGTTTTGGTGGGGAATTGACCATTTTTACTATTGGGTTGATGAGGTGGGGTAATGGAAAGGCTATATTGGCAGTTTGGTTGATTTTGTTGTGTTACAAATGGAAGTGCAGGGCCCAGGAGCACTGTGCTTCCCCATAAACATACATACATGCACCTATGAAGAGATGGGAGTGCAGGTCCCAGAGGGCCCTGTTTCCCCACAGGAAAATAAGGATACCATTATACTATCTCATAAAATAAGGAAATTCTTTACTAAAAACTGTTTTAATGCAACATTTAGGGTTCAGGCTAAAGTGACAAAAGTAGAGAAATGTGGCTTTAGGGTTTCCAACCCTAAATTCCTAATGCCACCACTAAAGCAAATCAGGGGTGATGTCTTCATTGGGGTTGTCAACCCTAAAGCTCACCCGATTCTATACTCTCCAGACACATACACACCTATGTGGTGAGCTTTAGGGTTGAGAACTCATAGGAAGACTCTGCCCCTGATTTGCTTTAGGGTTGGACTTGGGGTTTTAGGATTGGAAACTCTAAAGCCACATTTCCTTAATTTTGTCACTTTAGTCTGAACATTAAATGTTGCATTATGCAGTTTTTTGAAAATAATATAGCTATATCTATCTATTTATTTATTTTTATTTTTTTTATTTATGACTTTGATAACCAGGTAGGTGCACTGATCCCAGGGACCGCTTTCAGGCACAACCTGGGCCATAACAAATGACAGAGATAACAGTACAGAAAAACAAAAAACAGTAAAAACTGTGATACAGGTTACAAATAATGCAAGATTGGATACATAAGTCAGTTATTACATATACATACGTAATTTTACATAAGTACATTTGACAGGAAGCCAGTATGAGTACATTACCTGCAATCAAAGCAAAAAAATGCATTGGTAGTGAGTAGATGAAGAGGGAAAATGAAACTCAATGGGTGAGTGGACAAATCTGGCAAAAGGTGGCTTACTCAGGGGAACAGTGACAGGAGGAATTTGGTAGGAGCCAACTTTTGAGGTTGGATTTGAAACTACAGTATGTGTCAGTGGAGTGGAGTACTGGTGGCAGTTTGTTCCACAGAGCAGGGTCTGCTGCCAACAAAGCTCTGCCACCCATATTCGTGTGTACCCTAGGAACTACTAGAGTGAGGGTGCTATTTGAGCAGAGGCAGGGGTGGGGAGTTTGGGTCTTGAGGAGAGCCACAAGGGGGGATTCCTGACCAGTATGGATAACAGTATCTGCCAGGCAGCTGAGGGTGAGGTCAAAGCAACCTTGCAGTGGGAATCATCTAAGGTAGTTGTAGAGGACACAGTGTTGGATAGAAAATGGGGCCAGCAAGGCAAAATTACAGGCATTGTTGTAGGCAGAGGAGAGCTTGGCTATAGTAGTTACAGATGCCCTGGCGTAGATAGTGGTGCAATAGTCCAGCATTGGGAGTAAATTTCCCTGGACAATGGCTAGTTTGGCCTCCTGGGTAAGGAATTGTCAGAATCAATAGGCTGCACCCAGTTTTTGATGAAACCTGCGAACTAGGGAATTGATGTGCTCGGAGAAGGCGAGGGAGGGTCAAGTAAGACTCTTAAGTGTTTGAAAGTGTTGATTATCCAGGAATAGTCCATCAGGGGAGAGAATGTTTAGGTGGCAGTGAGTCCTGGATTTGGCAAGGAAGGGCTTAAATCTGAACAACATGGATTTTGTTTTTTTGGCATTTACCAAGAGGAGATTTTTTGTGAACCAGTTGTGAGCCACAGTGTAGTTTTCAGTGAGAGCTGTGCAAATGCTGGCAGTGGATTTGTTACTGTAGAAGAGTAGGAGGTCATCAGCGTAGAGGAGAGAGTGGCAGCTGAGACTGTCTGAAGGAAGGAAGTTTCTATCTATCTATCTATCTATCTATCTATCTATCTATCTATCTATCTATCTATCTATGGGATATGATATGGCTGTGTGTTTGATACAAAATGTATCTGTATGAGTAGATGTTTGACCTTGTTGACCTCACAAATGGGGGAGCATCCATATGCCATGTGTGCAGAAGCCCCCCCCCCCATATACCATCTACAGATAATTGCCATTTGTTGTTTATGTTGGACTTCATTCTGCAATGCCAGTTAATTCCACATCATTTTCCAATCAGTTGCCATGTCAGTGAGAAGTGTCCAATGGGTGTGGACAGAGGGTAACCCACAAGGAGCCTGTGGAACCCCCCCGTGTGCATTGTAATGGGAGCAGACCAAGGGCAGCCCACAAGGAGCCTCTGGAAACCCCCTTCAGTCTCAGCATGCATTGCAACTGGACTGGACAGAGGGTAGCCCATAAGGTAATTCAGCTGCTCCTGCACTAGTTGGGATGGTGTTTCAAAATAAATTTTTTTAAAGCAGCACTGTAACTGGATTGAGACCTTTCTTGAGGAGTTCAACTTGCACCTTTACTCCTGGACTTTTGTGCTTAAATATATGCGGATACTGACTGATTGTTTTAATCACTGTCTAGTTTGGGTGGGGGTATGAGTATTTCTGGGGTGATTTCTAGGTACTTTAAGGGAATTGTCCTCACTGCTTGTACTGTACTAGGGGCTGATAGTTTAGTGGTTTGTGTGACTACAGGGTTGGATGATATTTCTGTGGGACTCTACAGCCTGAGATACATTGAGGAGGTGGATTCTAAGCCCACGACCACTTAACTGACTGTATTGTCTGGCATTTTCTCCCTGGCTGTACTGTTTCCTTATGAATGCCATTTCCGGTCTCAGAATCCATCTGTTCCAGTTTGCCTGAGCAAGTGCACTGACCTTGTGCTCAGGATCTTTTGTCCACATTCCGGCCTCTCACTAATCCTTTCTTTGTTTGACCTTCTCCCTATTACAGGAGCCTCTGGGAACCCCCCCCCTTCAGTCTCGGCGTGCCCATTGCAATGGGAGTGGACAGAGGGTGGCCCACAAGGTAATTCAGCTGCTTCTGCACTAGTTTGGATGGTGTTTACCCATCGACACTTTGTGTCGACTCCCCATCTGCCACAGCCACCCCCACGACCCAATGCTGGCCCTTCTGATCACATGACTTCCTGCTAAGTGTACTTTAAGTGCCCACTTCTCCACCTGCAGCTTATACTGTTTGACCACCAGGGGTCAGTCCAACACCCACCTCCAAAACCCTTTTTTCTTCTCTCTACCCCCTTTTAGCCACCTTCCCCCTCCATCTCCCAGCCTTCCTATATCATCCTTGCCTTGCCCTGATGCCTCCCATCCAGTCTCCCTACCTGGGATTCAAACCCTGTACCATTGTCACAATAATCAGTAGTCTTTCCACTGCGCTATCTGTCCAGGCCTACTCCTGTTCTGTCGTTACACTTCCTTAATTATTTTGTTTCCTCTCACACCCCCAGGCTTTCTGCCTACGCGCATTATATTATCGGTCAGGTTCTCCACCCCCTGGCTCCCCTCATCCTTCTCCTCTTCCCTTCTCAACTCCCCCCTTCCTCTCTAGCTCCATCCGGCCACCACCTGGATGTCCTACTCTCTTACTCCGCTGGCATTACCTATGGTCCACTTCCCACTTTCTGCCTTTTCTCTTTCCCTCCTGCACCCTCTTTCTGGCTCTGTTCCCCCCCTCACAATTCTCATGTCATCACATGTCCAGTTTCTCCCTGTCCCAGTTGTGGTATCCCAACCCAACCCTCATACCTGCCAACACACCCTGCATTTTAAGCTCCTAAAATCTGCTATGCTTTGCCATGCCCTCCTATTGCTGCTCCTGTCAGGTAATATTCATCCTAACCTGGGTCCAGCTCCTCACATCATGCCATATATTAGTACTAAGGATGGGTTGAAAATTGCCTCAATCAGTATCTGCAGCCTATTAAAAAATTATGTCCTCCAGCAGGGCTGAGTCGCTTTGCACCAGCTGGACATTATGGCAGTTGTTGAGACCTGGCTTTTTCCTGTAACCCCCAACTCTGCAGTAACTCTTAGTGGCTACTCTATCTTTCATGATGACATAATCGATAAGAGGGGAGGTGGTTGTGCCATCTACCTTAAGGACACCCTACAGGGTTCCCTTTTCTCCTCCCTTCCCCTCCAAGCATAGTGCCCAGGCCATCACTGTCAAAATCATGTTTGGCCACTCATCAAAATCCCTCCTAGTCTGCTCAGTCTACATCCCACCTAGGAATCAAATGCTAGCCTTTAATGCACTCCTCAGTTACATCTCCCAACTTCCTAATCAACTTGAAATCATTGCCTTGGGTGATTTTAATGTGAACTGGCTGTCTGCCACTGCTGCCCCCTATAAGGACGCCATTGTTGCTGTTGATCTCACCCAGCTGGTAACTTCCCCCATGAGACTGGATAAGAAAATTGGGACATCTACTCTTATTGACCTTATACTTACAAACCACACTAATTAACTTTCCAATGTCACCGTCCTCCCTGATTTGCTCATTGGCCACTCCCCAATAGCATGGCTGTGGTCCTCTAGCTCTAACAAATCCCCCCAAAGCTACTTTCCAGTGCTGCCTAAAATCTGGTATGCTTGATAAATTTAAACACCGCCTGCATAACTGTGACTGTTCTCCTCTTGACTCTGCACCTTACATTGATGCAGCACTCTCCTACTTTATTTGCACATTCAACCATGCCTGTGATCTATTTGCTCCCTTTGCTAAGAGAACTGTTAAAGTGCCGAACTCCACATGGATCACAAAGGCCCTCCTAGACAAAATGCGCCACCGAGATAACCTATAGCATAAGCCCTTGATTCTGGCCACTCTCTGACAGACAGTTGTATAGGGTTGTTAGGAATCAGTGTACCAGGGAGATTAGACAGGCCAAGGCTGACTACTACCAATAAACCCTCACCTCTACCTGGGGCTCAGATTGTAAATTCTGGAATAACTTGAAGGAGCTAAATGGGTCATCCATGCCCCCCCCCTCGCTGCTTAATGTAAATGGTACCCCTACCCAAGACCCCAGTGCATTGCTGAATCATCGAACTCCACCTTCTCTGACCTGAGCTCTATCCTCCCCTCTAAATTCTTTGACTCCATTTCTTCCCACCTCTCCCCCACTCCTGACATTCTCCCTTCCAGTTTTAGAGCTATTTCTACCCATGAGGCCAAATCTTATCTGTCCAAGGTCCTAGGAAAATCCCGACAAAGTGGGGACTCTTTAGATCTAAAGCTACTGCATCTGGTTATTGATAGAGTCCTCTCTCCTATAATGAAAATCTTCAATCTCTCACTCTGCCTTGGTCATTTCCCCTCCCAATGGAAAGCCACCATTGTTACTGCGATCCTAAAAGGTGTGACTGTACCCTCCCGGGTAACTGCAGCCTATTTCCATCTTGTCGCATCTCTCCAAGGCTCTTGAAAAAACAGTTGCTGACCAGCTTACTGACTTTTTCTCTAAATACAACCTACTTTGCCTGGAACAACACAGATTCCATAAAGGCCACAGCACCACCTCTGCCCTTCTGGAATATAACAATTTCATCCAACAGGCTCTCAATAAGGGACATCTTGTCAGGTCACTGCACATTGACCTGACTAAGGCATTTGACACCATAAATCATGCCCTCCTCATCAGGTTTCTCCTATAGGTGGGACTTTCACAAGATGCCTCCTGCTGGTTTTCGGACTACCTGCATGACAGATCCCAGAAAGTCCATGTGAATAAAACTCTTTCTCCTCCAGCCTTCCTGTGAGGTCAGGGGTTCCCCAAGGATCCATCCTTGGGCCTCTCCTGTTCTGTTTATTTCTAAACTCCCTCCCTAAGGCCAGCTCTGGTAAAAACTACTCTACGCAGATAATGCCATTCTCTTCTGCAGCCACCTTTCCTGTACACATCTATAGCATGCCCTTCAAAATGTTTTCTCCAAAGCAGAAACCTGGCTCTCCTCCCATAAGCTGCTGCTTAAAAACAAGGTCATTTTTTTTTGCACCACCAGAATAATCAACAGGGTTCACCCTTGCAAATTTGCAAATCTCACCACCAGCTTCTGGATCAAGTCTGGTCCTTTAAATACCTTGGAGTCATGCTAGATTCTGCCCTCACCTTCCATGGCTACATCCACCAACTCTGGACTGTCATCAACACCAGAATACTCTTCTTTTTCACATCAGGCATTGTCTTCCCCCTGAAGCACTTCTCCTGGCAGTCACTTCCTCAGTCCTCTCCCTAGTTGACTATAGTATCACTATCTATGGAGCCACTGACCACACTGCTCTTCATAGGATTAAGGTATCACTGCACAAAGCATGTCATCTTGTCATTGGCTATGACAGATGTACACATACCTGTGACCTTTATAGTGTGCTCAACTGGCTAAACTTTGATGGCAGACTAAAATACCAAACCTGCCTTATTGCCAGAAAAATCTCATCAGGCCTCCCCTCCTCCCTGGCTCTGTTCTCTCCTGCAATCCACCCACTCGACTAGGGCAACTAGAAGCTCTTCCAAAGCCCTCATGCAAGTTCCCCACTGTAGGACTGCCCATGGCCAGCAGTTCTTCCACTATAGGGCCCCCCTTTGGTTCAACTCTCTGCTGGCTGCCATCTCTACTGAACTGAAACTTGGTGCCTTCAAAGCTGTCCTCAGGGAACATATCCTCTATACCTGCTTGAGTGACTGCCACTAACCATAAGTTTTAATTCTGCGCCGGCCAGATTTCTCAGACCTCATGACTTAGCTCATGTTACTATATTATGCTCACATGTTCTTTTGTTCTAAGGCACATTTTGTTCTGTTACTTGTTTTTTGACTTTGGATAGTTTCTATGCAAGTAATAATACCTGACAGGGTGGGCAGTATTGAGCAATACCAGACTGCCCAGGGGCATAATGAGTCCCAACGCCACAGGTGGAGGGCCTTATAGCCCCTGGAAGGTCTGGTATTGCACACACCACCCACTCTGGAAGTATTATTGAGCTTAGAAAATGGGCACTGTGGCAATTCCATATGGAGATTGAAAAAAAAACAGTTAAAACATACAGTAATAATGAAGTTTAAATGTTTGCATGGTGAAATAGTCCCTGTTTCTGTGCTGTGCCCTCTGTTGTCTCTTCCCTTCCCCTTGCATTCTATTGCAGTTATCCCATGCAAGACATGGAGCGTGTAGTTATTGTCTCCACAGAAGTGTCTTTGCTTTTTCTTTTTTGTTTTAGCGGTGTATTTGGTTTGTTTAGAAAATGTATACTGTATTATTTTAAGAGGGAGATGCAGCATTACGTGCGTGCCTGGTGACGTTAGACCCAGAAGTATGAAAGGCGGTAGAACGAGAAACACATTTAATTTTTTCTTCATTTTTATATTTACTTTTGGTTTGTATTCTTATGTTTTCCCTCCTGTGATGGTCAGAGATTAATGTGTGGTGCTTGAGAGCACAGCGAGGAGAAATGAGAGGCGGCACTGTGGAGGAGCGAGAAAAAATAATTAGCGGCGATGTGGATCAGTTCGGTGACTTCAAGGTACCATGTGAGCTGTGAGCTGTGGCACAGTGTAGGTGCAGAGCAGGAGGGTTTTTTTAATTTTGCAGAATAAATTGGAACAGTTCTTTTGCCCATCGGAGGTTGATCTGGGGTTTTGTTTAGGCAGCTGGTAATAAACGGAGGAGCATTGGCGGTTAGTATCTCTCACTAAGCGAGAGAAAAAAATGGTGGCAATTTTAAACTGAAAGGAGTTGTTTTATCCAATAAAAGAACAGGGTTAGCACTATGATATTGCAGTGGGTTCATATGCCAGGGACTTTTTATTTGGAGGGCTCTCACTGCTAGTTAATATACCCCGATAGCCAATCATATTTCTTGAATTCTGAAGCCCATTTTCTAACCAGTATTATACTGCTTGTTGTATATGTCCCCTTTCCCTGTCATCTGCTGTTTCATTGTAGTAACTTCCTGACATGGAGCCTTTGTGAAAGAGTCTTTGACTCAAAGGTCTGTAATTCCAATTCTCTCAATAAAGAAATAAAATGACTTGTCCAGGCACCATATGAAAATGACATGTATTGGTCAATCTATGTAGAGGGTGGTGCTAGTGCACTGAACTTCACATGTGCATAGTCAGTAAGCCAAGAGTCATTGTTGCTAGAAGAGCTGCACAGTGGCTTTGGGGTATGTGTGTGACAGAGCAGCGGAGGTTGCATTTTAGGTGTCCTAGGATGAAGTAACAGAGAGCACGTGCATAAGGATGACTAATCTGGTTGGGAGTGTTGTTAGTTGTTTTGATCCTGGAGTTGTGCTTTTAACTGGTAACATAACGAAGATGTAACTGGTGACATTATTTAAGTGAGGGCTTCTACTGGCAACAAAGGGAATTCCAACTGGTGATGTTTTTGTTTTAACTATTTGTTATTTTAGAGAGACACGTGGATGTACTTCATTAGAGATGAAATTCTGCAGAGTGTAATTTTGTGTTATAAACAGATATTGGCAGTGAATAGATGAGATCAGATTGTGATGCAGGCTGCTCTTTCACTTAAATTACAGATTTCAGTATTGCAAGTTGTGTATAGTTCACCATGGTCGGGTGTCAACTGTATGCACCCAAATTACGTTGTACTCACTTTGCTTCAAAAATGAAGAGTACAATTCTCAATCTGCAAAATATTATCTGGAGCACTGCATATGGGGATCAGTTGATGGTATTTTAGTCATGTCTCTATTTATTTAAAAGTTTTAGCAGGAAGACATACTGAGCAGAGTACTGCTCGATTTCAGATGCATCCTGGGGAACAGGGGCATAGGAAAATACCTAGTTACAGAGAGTACGTAATGCAGCAAAGTTAACAGGAAAGGTTACAGAGGATATAGAGCATGTACATAACCCACGTGTAATAAGGCAAAATGAGTAAAAAGAGCAATCCTGCAACTGATAGGGTAAGGTATTATATAAAACGAAGTTACTATCATTAGCTGAAACCTCTACTGACCTTGCATATACTGTTGCTTTACAAAAATACTACCTCAAGATAAGAAATGCTTGTCTGAATTTATAATTAAACAAGGTAGCCATTTCAAACAGTCAAGTTGAAGATAAGCTGTTCTGTAAGAGGTTGAGGGGGCAGAGTCTTCTGTTCAAGCTGCAAGGCAACAAGTACAATGTCTACTGCAGTGATAGCTGACTGTACTCAAGAGAAGTGATATATAGACAGGTGTCTGAAGGGTTGCCAGAGTGGGAGTTTTAACTTCAGTTTTGACAATTTTTTTTTTAAACAAAATAAAAAGTTAGTTATTTTGATAGTGATATTGGTTGTTTCTAACAAGTCAACAAGTTTTAAAAGCAGTCAAATAGTGACAAAATGACTCTCAAAATGCTTCAGAATGCATCTGAAATCTGATAACTTCTGGGTGCCACCTGGGCTCCCGGACCCCTGGCCTGTAGGGGGTTGGGGGGAATCATTTGAGACCACAGACGTCTAAATTTAGCACTGCACCACTGAATCTGGCTCTAAGATTTCAAACTAAAGAATAAAGAAGTAGAAGATAATCATGCACAGCAACATAGCCTGTTTCCATTTTCTGTTCTTATTTACTTCAGTCATCAAGTCTTACTTTTCTATTTGGAGTACGAAGGCTATATACTATAACTTCTTTATTGGAGAAGTGCAATACATGTTAATGAAACTGTTTTTATTTCACTTATTAAGAGAAGCAGCAGTGGGTTAAAGTTGGACCAAATGTTTTTATTGTTTCCGCTCCAGAATCATAGTATTTGAAATTTGCTAGATACTTAAACAGAAAAAAAATTGGCAAATGGATGCAACTTTCTCCAGATATGGTTCACTTTTTTTGTGGTTCTGGCTAGCAGGGCACTATTATGATATTGTTATACAGCAACTTTATATTGAAGCTGAGTTAAAGTGACACCTTGTGGTAAACAGCTACAACAGCAACAGCATATAACAGAAACATGCATTATTGTAGAACTGGATGAATAAAGTTTAGTGGAAAGCTCAGACCTGATTAATTATAGCATGATAGGAGAAGTCAGAGAATATTTAAAGTAGAATCCAGAGCCATCCACAGATCAAAATGACTTTATGGCCACCACTTCCACTTAAACTGGAAGGAAACTTGTATGACAATTTAAAGAGATGCAAGCAGTTGTTTGACATTTATTTAGTCATACATGACACTGCTGAAAAAGATAGAATGAAAACCATGGCTCTTCTCCATGTTGCTGGGACAAAACACAGTAGAGATCTAGAAAGAGAAGAACCAGCATTTATATAGTATTTTTCATACTCACTGGAACCCAAAGAGCTTATACACAGCAAGAGAGTGGTAGTGAAGTGATTAAAAGTGTAGTGGCAGGCATTTCACACATCAGCATCCACATGCAGCCTTGGCAATTGCATGAACCAGTTTTATGGGAAGGGTAATGGTGGCCAGGTCACCGATCCCCTACTCTTGTAAAAAGTGCCTTGGGTTCTTTTACTTCCACTGATCAAGCCCCACTGATCACCCCACAGGACAGCATCAAACATGGGTAAAAGGAAACTCAGTTTAGCATCTCATTGGAAGGATGGCACACCCTGACAGTACAACAGTCCCTAGTATCACATTGAGGTGCCAGCATTTATGGTATGAGCACAGTCCCAAAGTGGGAAGAAACCACCACCTTCTGGGCAAGAGGTGTATGTGCTACCAACTGAGCAATTCTGACACCCGCTATATCTACAATATACTTAACTGGGATGGGGAGAATTCAAAGGGGACCTCAGGAAAATAAAGAAGGTGTTCAAGTCTACATGAAGACAAACAACACTTATAAAAAAATATGTTTTCAACACACAAGAAATCATGGTCAGTCAGGATCTACTAATACATAGGTAACAAATTTACGAAGGAAAGCAACATCCTGTGAGTTTTCACAGCTATACTTAATTTATCATAGCATGGTATATGGAGTAAGAAATTATCAAGTTGAACTTGGTCCATCAAGAGAGGCAGATTTTTGTTATTCGGATTTTTTTTCTATATGGCTTTTCATCCTCCTTCACTGTCTGCCCAATCCTCAGGCCTGAGGGTGTACCCCCATGGTGACTGTTCCAGTCCCAATATTCACTACTCATCTTATGGCGGAGGGTGCATGGTGTGGGGCCTAAAACTGTTGACTACCATCACAACCTCATTTTATCCTGTTTATTATCTCCATAGATGGTGGGCCATGCCACTAGTTGCCCTCACACATTAGTGCAAGTGTAAAAGTGCCACCCATCACCAAGGAGCAGACTTCATGGTCAACTGTGAAGGCCACTATGCTGGTGGGTCCTGGCAGTCTATCTCCATATACTGGCTCATATTGCACTCAACAGCTCTCCATAGCCCTGACTGTTATAATCCTAAGTGCCTCAAGTCACAAGTAAGCTCAGTTTGCCAGCATGTGAGAGCAAAGTGCTTCAAGTCAGCCCCATCAGCCATCAGTCAGCCCCATGAGTAGTGAACCAGTCAGGTTAACACCATTACAGAACAAAACATGTGAAGGGCACTTTATGGCCCAGCAGAAGTGCAATGTACTTCCATGTTGTGACCGGAGTCTGACAGCCAGCCTAGGGAGCTGAATCATAGTGGTACTGGGCTACAGAATGCTGCCAAGTGCAGTGCAAGTCAGCCTTGGATGAAGGCTCATGATATCCAGCACTGGAGCTGCCACTTGTAGTGACCAGAGGAGCTTGACCCTCCATGAGGAGTGGTACATTCCCATAGCATGTTGCAATTTATGAGGCCACCGTGAGACACTGCTGGTCTCGGGAGGGTAGGGAGAGGAAGTGCCTTTGGGATGGGTGGAATATTAATAAAAAGAAATACCAGGAGCACTTTTGCACTGGTGCATAAGAATGATGGCATCTGTACTCCTGGGACCCACCACATGTGGATACCCATCAGCCTCGATCCAGGGGAGAGGTGGATGCAAATTGAAAGCACTGGGGTTATGTCTGAATGGATGGAGCATGCAACAGACAAAGGCAAAACAGCTGTAATAAAACAAAAACATGTTAGCATGCAGCAGCAGAATAAAAAACTGTTTACAAGTACAGCAAAGCTACAGTACCAGCTTGCAATGCAAATGCTACGATTTAGAACATGAATGCTGAAAATGTCCTGCCTTTTGACAGAGGTGTAGAATATACCATAAAATAATTATGTTAAGATGTGCCATTCCAAGCAAAAAAGACAAGCACAAAAACTATGAATAACTGTACTACAAAAGAAAACAACCATTTGTTAATGCTGAACTTTCGCTTGCAGGTATTTGTAGTGGTGTTTGGCACTTGGAAATGGCTTAAAAAATCAGTGACAAAGAAGTAAAATGAGGGACACAGTTTAACAATTGGTTCTATCCCCTGAAGAAGGCAGCATAAGAGTACTGGTGTAAAATACTTTGTCTGCAGAAGAGGACGTCTGTGACTATGTTTGACAATATTGTAAGCATACAGTATACCCACTGTTCAGTCACAGAAACACAAATTTTAAGAGGGGACAGGAACATTCTTTGGTAAAATCAGGAACATCCCTGAAAATCAGGGAAAGCGGAGAGGGATGGTCCCTCTTTCCCCTGTCTCTCTTCCCCCCAATGTCTGTCTCCCGCTCTCCCCCCCCACTCCCTATTCTCTCTATCTGCCTCTGCCTCTCTCTCTCTCTCTCTCTCTCTCTGGCTTTCTCCCCCTCTGTCTCTCTCTCTTAACTCCCTGTCTCTCTCTCTCTCTTCTCCCCCTCTGTCTTTCTCTCTCTCTCTCTCTCTCTCTCTCTCCCCTCCCCTCTTCTCTCCATCTTCTCCCCCTCTGTCTCTCTCAACAAACAAGCATTTGTCAATGCCGAATGTTGGCTTGCTGGCATTGGTATTGGTAGTGCAGGAGTTAGAGAAATGCATAATAAGATTGGCAGAGAAGTATTGAACTGAAGCCGACCCCGGACCCACCCCTGCAGAGTGTGACACACATTGGGTTGTGCCTTTGGGTCATTGGCCATAATGCTCATGCCATTTCACCTCACCCTACCCCGCAGACATTGAGAAGTGTTGTGGTGCACTATGGGGTCTTTGGGCCTTACGCTCACCCCTTTCCACAAGGAAATACACTGAGATGGGTACAATATAGGAGAATGGGGTGAACTTTGGGGCTGAAGAGTCCAAGGCACACCTCAATACTTGTTACTGGCTGCAGGGTGGGGGTGGAATGGCATGAGCATTACAGCCAACAATGCCAGATCACACCCCTGACACCTGTCAGTCTCTATAGAATGGGGTGTTGTGGTTGGAAACCATAATGCCCTGGGCATGTGTTGCTGTTTTCAACATGGGCTGTTTGTGACCCCACCTCATGAACCGTGGCACTATGAGTTTGTTAGCCAAAAGGTGATTTTGCACAGCGACTGTGCCATTTTGCACCACAGGTGTGAAAACACATTTTGGGCAGGACGTGAAAAATGACAGCTCCACTGTTAATGAGGAGGTATAAAAAAAAAATGGCATTGTTGAAAATTTGGAGTGAAAATATGAAAAACTGGTGAAGTCACGAGTGTGCATAGAAACTGTGCAATGCACGCCAGTAACGCAATTATTTTGGGAATTTTTTCAACCAAATTTTCAACATAGGCATTTTGGGAACTCCGGTCATGAACAGTATCACTTTGATTGTGTTAATCTGTCCCGAACATTGATTTTCCACAGAGACCACGCCATTGTGCACTACATGTGTGAAAACACATTTTGAGTAGGATGTGAAAATTACAACTGTACTGTTCATAAGGAGGTGTACAAAAATAGTAATGTTGACAATCTGGAGTGAAAATATGAAAAATTGGTGAAGTCACTAGCGTGTGTAGAAATTGTGCAATGCACACCCGTAATGCAATTATTTTGGGGATGTTTTTAACCAGATTTTCAACATAGGCATTTTGGGACCTCCACTCATGAACAGTGTCACTGTGATTTATTAATGGGTCCTGAACATTGATTTCGCACAACGACCACGCCATTGCGCGCCACATGGGTAAAAACACATTTTGGGCAGGATATGAAAAATGACAGCTGTATTGTTCATAAGGAGGTGTGAAAAAATGTCAATGTTGAAAATCTGGAGTGAAAATATAAAAAATTGTCGAAGTTACATGAATGTGTTGAAGCTGCACAATGCACGCTTGTCACACAGTCATTTTTTGGAATTTTTCCACCAAATTTGCAAGATAGACTTTTTGGGACCCCACCTCATGAACAGTGGCACTGTCATTTCATTAATCAGTTACAAAAGGTGAGTCTGTGCAGTAACTGCAAAATGACTTTTTGGAACTGAGTAACAAGATGTCAGTGCATCTGTTTGTGAGGTGGGGTGTCAGGCACCCCATATTGAAAATTTGGAGGCAAAATTAAAAAAAATGACTGAGATATCCAACTAAGTTGAACCCCCCCCCCATTTATGCCATTATACAGCTTACTGGCATTTCTTCGGTTCGAGGTCGGCTTTGAAGAGTGCAGACGTGTTCTCACTCCACCGAAGATCACAGTGCCAACCTCTGGAGGTATGTATGGGGTGAGGGGGGTGTGGGAAGGTGAGGTGCACAGAGGGTGAGTGCAGGTTGGGAGAGGGGACCGTTTACTTTGTTTCAGGTAATAAAAAAAATGAACACCGCAGATCGTTTTCTTTCTTTACAGGTGTAAGAAAAATGTTGAGCACACTGGGGTGGGCTCCCAGTGTGTTCCATGACTTTGGGGGGGTGATGTTGGCCACACTGGGTGGGCTTCCTGTGTGGCACACAAGGGGGGTGGGGCAGGGGCTGGAACATGCCGACAGCGATTGGCTTCTGAACACAGGGAGTCACATTAGGGTGGGCTCCCTGTGTGCCACACAATTTTGAGGTGGGTATTAAACATGCCGACAGGGAGACTGGCACCCCTGAAGTTGGCTTTCTGGGGATTGTGTGTGGCAGATGGTGGCAGCAGCTTCCACCATGTTTATTTAAATGCTTCACCATGAAACGCTCATCAGGAGGTGTGTCATCAGTGCTTCTGCATGATGAGCTTGTCTCTGATTGCAGCGGCACTTTTCTTAGAAGTTGTGTCCACTTTGCATAATGCTGGTGTCAGTGCTAGCATGCTGGCTTATTGGGAAATGAGGGAAGTACCTACTAAAGCATGACCTGGATTCGCCAACACAGACATACCTCTGAAATGTGCTACTAGCATAAGACATTCCTTGCACAAGTGTGCAAGCGAACACAAAAAGAGGCAGATGATAGTGAGAACCATTTTTAATTGACTTTGTTATGGCTAATAAGGAAAATGTTGCAAAAAAATGGAGAATAAATCTGAGATTTGCAAATACAACTGTAAGTGTTAAACTTGATACTGGTTCACAGTACAATGTAATATCCAAATACTGTATTATTCTAGGAGAAAAGAACCTCAGAGACCTTTAAAAGTGAAAGACATTTCTTACTCAGGGCACAGCATAAACAACATAGATGAGGAAATGTTAGCAGTGTGCTATAAATGCAAATACTGAATGGTAGAAAATAATGCAGTGAATCAACAAGTAACACCAGTATTGTACTTGGACTGGAGGTACTGTATGTACAGATATTAATCTTGTTCAGAATATATACACTGAAATAATAGAAGATAGAAATGTGTTAATAACAGAATAAGAAGATGTTTTAAGAGGACTGCAGCTCCTAGAAGACAAACATTACATTCAAATACACCCTTCAGTATAATCTGTGCTGTACTCACCTGGGAAATACTCTTTAAAATCAAATATAGGTTAAAAGCAGATTACAAGCTTGAACTACAAAGTTGGCTTGGTGTCTACCCTTATGAATAGCCATGCCACAGGTAGGATCCAAAATCCCTGGCCATCCTTTCATGTTTCCACCCTGCACTCAGACACCAGTGCAGAGGGGAAATGGACATGTGGGAAGTCGAACAGGGGTAAACTGCTTGCATACTACAGCTGTGCAGACTATACAATTCCACCGAGTGAAATACCTGCAGCATTATCATTCCAATTCCAAGGAATTTCATGGAACTGTATGAAAATTGTGTGGAATGTTGCCAAATTTAAAATTTCAGGTGCCTGAGGTGTATGCAGATAAAAAATCTTCATGAAATTTCCCACCAAAAATAAAATGACAGGTTTTGAGCACCTGTAATTTTGATACAATGTGATCTAATGTCATGATATGTAGCATACCATTGGAACACATATCAGCATGTAATCATGCCAAATGTCATATCTCTAGCTCACCAAAATTATTACTAAATGAATAAATCTCAAAAATTCCGCAGAATGTTGCCAAATTTAAAATTTCTGTTATTTTGGTCTAGTTTTCAAAGTGTGTATCCAAATGACACCAACACTGGCAGGTATGCAGGTACCACTGGCTTTCATATGTGTACCAAACTCCGAAGTCCTTGCATGAAAGACGTCTGAGTTATGGATGGGCAAACATGTAATCAAACTTTAATTGGCAGTTATTTCCATCTAATTTAAAAAATTCGTACCCAAATTTCTCTACATTTTCAGGATTTACAGAAACATGCAGCAAGGGTAGGTTTTAAGTCTCACACTTTACAGGGGGTTGTGCTATTTACAGCCACTCTTGACTTTGCCAAAATTTAGATTTTAGTTATTTTAGTATGATTTTGAAAGCAATTGTCAAAATGTTATCATATTTTGCTGGTATATGAGTTAATGCTACATGTATACATGTACCTAGTTTCATATATCTACCTCTACAGGTGCCTGAGTTATATGCACATACAATTATTTCATAAAATGTCCTACAAAAAAATAAAATGACAGATTTTGAGCACCTATAATTTTGAGACAATGCATACTAATGTCATGATATTTGGCTCACCATTAGAGAACATATCAGCATGTAATGTTTTCAAACCTTGTGTCTCTATCTCAAGAAACCACTGAGGTATGATGAAATAAATACATTTCACAAATTATGTGAAATTCCAACAAAATTCTGTGGAATTCTGCAGAATTCTGTCAGAATTTCACAAATTCAGAATTTTCTCATTCTGCACAGCTGTAATACATACAAATCAGATGCAAAATATGCCACAAGAGTGGATCATCTGAGCTATATGGAGTAGGGGATTGTGGGGTACATCAGTGCTTCAGGGATTGACATCAAACTGACACAGTCTGATAAAAATAATAAAACAAAGGCACAGAAATATTGACATGGCCCCAGCCTTCTATGACTGGCTATGGGGCTAGGACATCCATTGCTGGGGACAATCATTCCCTGATAAGGCATTGGCATATCACTGCAGATTCACATGCATGGGTCAACAAACATAATGGCAACCTGTTAGGTTGTATAGCATTGCCAGACCTTATGCAACCTAATACAGTTTTATGTACATTGTTTCTGGGATTGTGCATATGCACATCCACCCTGTGCCCACCCCTAACCCTGCTGCCTGTGTAGATGTACAGCAACTCAGACCGAGTTTGGATCATAGCTGAAGAAAACATAGAAGAGCAAAGGCTAAGCAGAAATGCCTGTAAACTGTGTGAGTTAAAAAGTGTCAGTAGGAAAACTTAAAACAAAAATCAGAATCAGTTTAGTTCTAAGAGATTGAAACAAAGCTACAAAAATAGGACATTGCTAATGGAAATGGAGACTTTGCTGATAGGCTTACAATCTTTAAAATGTATCCAGTGTTCAATGGAATCACTGGAATTTGACAGGTTACACGAATGAGCCCAGCTCTTGGCTAGTTACTTTCAATGCATTGGTTGACAAACAAATTCAGACTGTTATTTGGTATCACATCAGCATCTGTAGCACCACAAAAAAGGACCTTACAAATTGTCCAAGAGTTGAAGGGAATTGAGGTGACAGTGGATGATATCCTGAAGATATAGAGAAAAGAGGAAAAGTAGCACAATGACAGGCTAAGAACTGTACTGCAGAGAGCTAGCGAGAAAAATAAATTGAAACTGAACAGAAAAAAAAATAAAGTAGCAGGGATGGCAATGCGTGAGGTTACATATGTTTGGCATAAAAGATGGTCTTTCAGTCAGAAAACAAATGAAGAACATGGGGCATGGTCTGACCACCAACAGGATGGCTGCCCAATCTGAGTCCTCTGTATTAATTCTACGAATTCTGACTAAATCAACAGTTTTCTGACATACCATTGTTTCCGAGGCTGCACAGTCACATTTTGCTAAACTCAAGCTTCACAGGGATACAATTATCTAACTATTTTACAAGCTGCTTACCTCAAGATCATCAAACAGAAACTACTACAGGCTGACAATATAATGGCAGTTACCCCCCCCCCCATCTGAAATAAAGTTCATGCTAGAAGTGTTACATTCTGATCTGCCTACCATGAATCACAATATGAAGCTTTCATCAATATTGAAGAGCCTTGAACAAAGGCTTGGAGATATAGAGAGTTATTTGGGTAAAAAGATCACAATGCAGTGCTGAACGATGACAGGCAGACAACCACGACAGGCAGCTGCAGCAGATTTGAGGCAAACTCAAATGATCTCAGGAACTGCTTATTCTGTAGCTGGTAGGTTTCTCTGAAATAGAGAAGCAAGGGGATGTGGTAGGATTCCAGAAACAATCTCTGCATAGAATACTAGATTATTTATAAGACAGCCCCATAGAGATAGAGGGCCCACCAATCACTCACCTCCAGGCCCAAAGCCAGTAAATACCCAACCCTATTTTAGGATATTTCCTATGTGTTAGCATGAAAGAGCAGATTCTCAATTTGACCCTATAGAAGAAGCAGTTATTCTGGCAGATACACAAAATCTTGGTTTACTAAGAGTTCCCTTCCACTTCAGCAGCCAAGCAATGAGAATACAGCCAAGTTAAAAAAAGACCTCCTTAACTTTGGTGTTCACCATAGTCTTGCAATCTGCTCAGCCCTGCATTTGTCGTAATTGTGCATGGCACTCCTTTCAAAATCAAGATAGGTCACAAGCTTTCCATCTGCACAGCTGGCCACCTAGTCAACTCCATTGCTTCAGACCCTGTAACAAGCTCTTATCTGGTTCTATATCATAAGGGCAATCGCTGAAAGGTGATTTTCATTATGGCGAGTGTACCGAACTTCAATTTTGGTGATGTACACCCCCAGTGGAAAACAAAATGGTGCAAAGGACTCAGATTCTTAATGTCATGTGGGAGGCTGTGCCCCCCACATTCACCATACCCCCTACTTTAGGATTCTCAACTCCAGGGGGGTACATATTGGGGTGGGGTGCAAAATTGTAAAAAAATTAAAAACAACTACTCGGCCAGGCACAACAAAACATACCTGTGCCCGGACACAAACCCAGCATCTTGACCACCCCAGCCCAGCACTCACCCACCACCCCAGGGAGCCAGCTCAGCAGCTCACCGTGGCACCCCCCTCACAAACTTTCCCTCCCCTCCTGCTCCTTTCTTAGTGTGCTCACCCCCTCCCACACACACATGTGCATATAGTGACATCCTGTCACTGTTCGTGAACCCACCCCATCTGGTCACCTTCCCTACTTCCTCACCCTATCAACAAGAACCGCAAATGGGTCGCCATTTTGGTAGACACCCACTTGAGAGTAGTGCATGTCACAGGATAACCTCTTACCTCAGGTTGTGGCTACAGCATCCTTAGAGAATTTTTATCACCTGGCTACAGTTGTAGATCAACCACATAGCTGAAGGCCATTAAGCACTCTGAAGGAGTACAGTAGAAAATGGCAACAGCCTATACACTGCCAGACCAGTTAATTTTCCGGTCAGGCATCCTCTTGGACCAAACAATCTCCTGTCCACCAGGACTTCATCTATGCAGCAGAAGCCTTAATTCTCAGGCCCTAATGTGAATGTCCTCTTTCCTCCCTCTCAGAGTCCTCTGGTGAGTTGTTTTTTTTCCTACACACGGATCTTCAACAGGTCCAGCCCTGGGCATGTTAACTGCAATGATCCAAGTTGGTTCCCCCATTCCCATACAACCACACTGCACTCAAATCCTGTGAGCTGGACTGACATTGCTTCTGTGATGCTGATAGACATCACTCTGTTGACAGCTCCACCACCATCCAGCACTCAGTTTACACCAGCTCTCACATCCGCTGCAACCACCAATGAAATAGAGAGACATTAAACATTTCACTAACTGCATACTTCTACAAAAGGATCCAGTATAAACTTTTTCCCTTAATTTCTCAATTCTTCACTGTCTTTAAAATGCAGGCTGTCTGATAATATACATTGATTTCTAGTTGTGCCCATGGGAAGGCTATAGTGGGGTTGCAAGCTTATAGTCTAGAAGGGAGGCTAAGGTGTAGACCTTGGACTAAACATTTCCTGTATACTGGGTATTTCCCAGAGCCAATTCATGTGGCTGATGGACAATCTCCCTCCCTTCCTCCATACCTGTAGTTTAGTGCTATGTGGAATGTGGAATTTTGCTGGCAAAATTAGTGCATAATGACCATTCTGCCAGTGGAATTTCTGCCAGAATTTCACTGATTCTTCTGTGGAATTCTAGTCATGTGATTATTTTTCCATGGAAAATCATTCTGCAACTATTTAAGTGGAAAATATCAAGATTTGTGCAATACTATTCCATGGAACAGCATTTTTTCTGCTGAAAATCACTCCGCAAACAGTTCAATGGAAAATATTGAGATCCACAGATTAAAATTAACCAAATATGTTGTGGAAACAACTCAATCCAGATTTTTCTGCTGCAGAATTCTGCCATTCCATTTCCAGCAAAATTTAGTGGAATTTCATTGCATTTTGAAAATTTCATGAAATTTTATTTAGTCGGAATTTGAAAATTCCACACAGCACTACTGTACTTCTCTCTTCTCCCCCATCCCTGAACGAGTGTGTACTAACACCCTGATATGAATGGTATATGCAAGTCATTTGTGTCATCTTGTAATCACATGTGTTTACCCCTTCCTAAACCAGTATCCTGTGACATGCGCTACTCGCAAATGGGTGCCTACCAAAACAGCGACCCACTTGGGGCACATATTGACAGGGAGAGGGAATAGGGAAGGCGGTGGGTTTTCAAATAGCTACAGGATGTCGCTATATGTACATGCACGTCATGGGGGGAGTGAGCAGTACTGAGTGAGGGGCAGGAGGGGAGGGAGAGGGGTTTGTGAGGGTGGTGCTGTGCTGAGCTGCCGAGCTGGCTCTGTGGCATGGTGGGTGGGTGGGTGGGTGCTGGGCTGGGGTGGTCAGGATGCTGGGTTTGGGTCCAGGCACAGGTATGTTTTGTTGCTCCTAGCCCGCGTAGTTGTTTTTTGTTTTTTACAGTTTTGCACCCCACCAACATGCACCCCCCTGGAGTTGAGAATCCTAAAGTAGGGAGGTGCGGGAGGTGAAGACCCTCATGGGGGAGTGCAGGGGGCTGTAGCCCACTGCATGACATTAAGAATCAGAGTCCTTTGTGCAGTTTTGTTTTCCGCAGAGGGTATACATAGCCAAAATTGAATTTCGGCAATGTATACTTGCCATAATGATGATCACCTTTCAGCGATTGCCTTTATGACATAAAACATCCTAAACATAACCAGAAGATGGGAATGTAAAGCTACAATCAATGACCATGTAGAGTCATGGATCACTTCTACAAGCAATAAAATGGGAAGACTGGATGGGCCTGGCGGTCCTTATCTGCTGACAAGCTCATATTATAAGGACGTCCTCACCAACACCTGGAGAAATGGTCGTGCTTTCTGGGACAATATCAAGGACATTACTGGGAAACAATCAAAGCCCCCTTCGGCCATGTTAATTGTTGAAGGGTCCACTACCCTTGATCCAATGGTCATTGCAAATACCTTTAACATGGCTTTTACTGACCTCAGTACTGTTCTACCACCTGATTTCTTCACAGTCAGTCACACCCCTTCTAACACACCCTGCACTCTGTCAAACCACCCTCATTTTTACTTCAGGAAGATTAAGATGAATGAAGCTCACTGCCACATCGCCTCAGCCATCTCCACTTCCAGAATCAGCAGTGACACCCTGGACCTTAAGCTGTTATCAGTTACACTTGACGAGGTCCTCAGTCCCCTAACTAAAATTCTTAACCTCTCGCTAAACACCAGTACATTCCCTGAAATATGGAAAACTGCCACTGTGACCCTGGTCCACAAAACTGGGGATAAGACCTGCCACTCTAACTACTGCCCGATCTCCATATTGCCACCATTATCCAAGGCCCTAGGACGTATTGTTGCAGACCAGCTCACTGATTATTTGGTCAAATATAATATTCTGTGCACACAACAGCACGGTTTTAGAAAAGGGCATAGTACCACCACTGCCCTGCTTGAATTTACTGGTGCAGTGCATAGTTCCCTTGATAAAGGACTTCTTACTGGGGCTGTCTTCATCAACCTCTTGAAGGCATTTGACACGGTCCATCATCAGCTGCAGTATGACCAACTACTCCTTGCTGGCCTCGCATCGGACTCAGCCCGCTGGTTCAGAAGCTACCTTGACAACCGCTCTCAAAGGGTAAAAATTGCCAGTGCTATCTCGGACACCTTGCCTGTCTGCTCCGGAGTATCTCAGGGGTCCATACTGGGCCCTCTCCTTTTCAGCCTCTTTTTTTTTTGCAATTAACTTTATTTTTCAGCGCAGCACAAACAAAATCCAACATTGTCAAGAATAATGATGCACGGTAATCACACAAGAGAGCAATACATACATAACAATCTCAAATAAGATAATAAACCCCACCAACATAAAAAACAAAACAAACACCCTACCCACCCCCACCCTCGCAGCAGATACATAGAAACCATATATAAAACAGCCCTCTTCATGGCCCTGATAATTTATATCGGTAAAAATGAAGTACAGTTCAGGAAGAAAGGACGGAGACATGACAAAATCCAAACTGCTACCAAATAAAAACAATGCTATGGAGAGGACGGGAGGGGAGACAGCAGAAGAAATATTGCCAGAAAAATACTAAATGTGTCAAAGGAAAGGAAAACCAATGAAACAAGGGGTCAAAACTCTCGACCCATTCTGGGGGGGGTTTAATCAATCGATAGGATAAATATGCCCCAGGGGCTTTAGTAAGAAGACCTGTGGGAATGAAGAAAATGAGAAGTTAACTTTACCTTAATAACCAAATTTCTTTCCTTTTTTTTTTTTATATTTCAATATACTTTATTGATATATCATAAACTTCAATATCTATATAGGAAACAATTAGACAAACAGTAATAATCCCCCCTCAGTGAAAACCATGAGAAAAGAACAAAAGTCAGGTTGCATTTACCCATGTATCCACCCCCAAAAACACCATCCACCCTCCACCCCTACCCCTCCCCGCCAGGCGTGATCATGCTCAGTCATCAAATAGTAACAGAAACAACTTTCCACATTAAGAGCTTTCATGGCTTCCATAAAGTAAGTAGAGCATCCAAGGGACCCCATCTGCTCTGATAGATCTTCAATCTATTATTCATGGCTAAAATGTGCTTCTCTAGCTGAAGGGCAAACAGCATTTCTTTGTGCCATTCAATAACTGAGAGGGCTGATTCTTCGGTCCAGTGCCTCAGGATAATTAATTTAGCTATTGCTGAGATCAAAGCCAAATGCGCTTTCCTAACATTGGGAAAGCCCTCCGGGAATAAATTTAGTATACAAATCTCAGGGTTAATATGCAGGTCCAAACCCAGCAAGGGGTCAAGTTTACTCTTAATAGCCAACCAAAATCTCTGGACCGTAGGACAAGCCCATAACATATGATACAGTGTCCCAGTATGACCAACACATCTAGGGCAATCAGGGGTAGACCTATTTCCCAATTTGTATAAGCTTGAATGGTAAAATATAAATTATGCATAAGATTAAATTGCATCAGCCATAATCTATCCTGCTTGAGAAATCTGTACAAGTTATGCCAGATTGCAGTCCAAAAATGTGGTTCATCCCTAAGGGAAAATACCTGCAGTCAATAATAACACACTCCCTGTGGCAACCTCAAATCCAATCTCTGGATTGCTTTGTAAACTGCTGACACAGCATGGGGTTCCTTCAATGCTTTCAGAAGCATGTTAAAAACATCTGTTGACCCTTGACTTGCTGCCCCTGATCCCAAATAAGTAAGGACGGCCCTCCTGAGTTGTTCATACTTGAAGAAAGCTGTGACAGGCACCTTAAACATAGTTCTAAAGAGATCAAACAAAATTACTCGGCCTTCCTCATATATGTCCCTAAGTTTAGCGGTCTAGGGCAAAGGTAAGAAACCCGGGGGAATGGGCTTCTGACCAATTAGAAAATGAGGATTCCTCATAATCGGCTGCTCCAAGGAAGCATGCCCAATGTGGGATAAATTAATTTGCAATTGATGCCAGGCCCTAATGGACCAACCTAGTGGTATATTTCGAAGAGGCTTTGGGATTGCTTTCAGAATGGTGTATATCAGGGCGGGGAAAGAGCAGCCGACACAGGTATAGGGTATTGTTCGATGTTCAGCTACAAGGCACATACTCTTGCCTTCGTCCTCAGTACCTCTCTAGACCAATATGACATCCTCGCCAAATGTTGAGCATAATAATACGAGAAAAAAGAAGGGGCTGCTAAACCCCTTCGCTCCTTGAGTGCTGAGGGTTTTAAATAGGATCGCCTAACACTCTTACATCTCCAAAGGAAAGCAGTAAGTATTTGATTTAATTTTCCAAACCATTTTTTAGGGATAAACAGACCCAACATTCCTAAGGGATATAATATTCAGGGCAAAACATTCATCTTTATAATATTTATTCTTCCCCATAGAGAAAGAGAAAGATCTCCCCATCTGTCTAGGTCTAATTTAATTACATGCAGCAACTCTGTGAAATTAAGTCTAAACATAGTAGGGATCTCCCTGGCAATCTTAATCCCAAGATACATAAGGAACTTAGGTTCCCATACCAAATTAGTATTGCCAAGCACAGAACGGGATGTATTGTTATTTAGGGGAAAAACTTTGGTCTTGGATTCATTAAGTTTATAGTGGGAAAATCACTCCATCTCGGCCAGGAACACTGGGATGCCCACTTCCGGGTATTGAAGATGTAAAAGAAGGTCATCTGCATATGCCGAAAGGGAGTATCTTTGTGTCCCTATTGCCACACCCTTGAGCTTGGGCGAGGTTAGCAATCTCTTGATCAAGGGCTCTAGATAAAGATTAAATAATAATGGGGAGAGGGGACAGCCTTGTCTGGTCCCTCTCTGAAGTAGAAAAGGAGCTGACATTGTCCCATTAGTCCAAATTTGTGCTGATGGGGTTGTATATAGCAATTTAATCCACCTAAGAAAATTAGAGGGAATATCCATGTAGGCAAGGGTTTCAAAAAGAAAATCCCAAGAGACTCTGTCAAATGCCTTGTCGGCATCCAAGGATATCAAAACAGAGGGAATATTTGAATCCTTGGATGCCGAGAGGATATACATTAATTTACGCATATGGTCCACTGAGGACCTGCCCTTCATAAAGCCTATCTGCTCTCTACTATGACCTTGAGGCGCTACGCAGTCTCCATGGCCAGAATCTTAGCTAGAATTTTGATGTCCATATTAATTAAGGAGATAGGCCTGCAACTTTTGGGATATGTGGGATCCTTCTCAGGCTTATGTATAGGGTGATTATCGCGTTAAGAAAATTGGACTCAGACATCCCCTTGTCAAACCAATAATTATAGACTTCAACTAAAAGGGGAGCAAGCGCTTGTGAGCAGCTTTTATACAGGTTATTAGAGAGGCCATCAGGGCTGGGGGATCTATCCGGTACAAGCTGTTCAATTGCCCCTGTCACTTCCTGCAGTGTGATTAGATTCCCAAGGTGTTCCCCTTCAGGGGTCTTTAGCTTAGGGAGGTTCGTGGCTTCCAAGTACTCAATTATATCCCGGGATACAGGCCTACCCTCCTGGATTTCAGAATACAGCCCTTGATAGTAAGAGCGCAGACCCTCGGACACCTCCTGAGGCAAAGTCACTAAACTGTTGCTGGGAACAGACCTGATGCAGGGAATAGCTCGCGATGCTGCAGCTCGCCTGAGCCGAATGGCCAGTAATTTACCGGCCCTTTCACCAGCATCTAGGTACTTCATCCTAGTACATCTCAAGGTGAGCTCTATTTTTTGATACATCAGATCAGAGTACTGACTAAGCAACTGGTGCAAGGCAACCCAGTCCTTATCTGGAGAATGCCGAAATAGGGTAGTTTCCATAGCCCGGATCCGTGAAAGCAAGCTTGCCATCTTATCTCTAAATTGTCGGCATCTCATTGCTGACAATCTAATGCATTCACCCTTAAGGGAACATTTTAACGCTGCCCAGATCATGTCAGTCCTAGTTATAGACCTTTTATTATCCAATAGAAAGTTAACCAAAAACCTTTTAATATGTTGAAGAGATTCTGGCCTTTGAAGCAGCTGGTTATTTAATTTCCAGAAGAAATCCCTTTGGATACTCAGTCCCAGGAAATATGTAAAGGAAATAGGAGCGTGGTATGAAATGACTCTCGCATGTATATCCGCACCCCTTACTCCAGGTAGAGCAAAGTCGCTCATCAAGAAAAAATCAATACGGGAAAAAGATTTATGAGGGGGCGAGAAATAAGTACACTGGCGTTCTCCATAATGGAGAACTCTCCATACATCCAGAAGATCGGCACCTGTCATGAGGTCACGCAGTGCCCTCTGAAAGGGTGACAGACCCCGTTTCCGGGAATCAGACCTATCTATGTCTGTGGAGGGTACCACATTCCAGTCTCCACCGATTATACTCAAAGTAGGTGGATCAGTGACCAAAAGATCCAAAAGCTTGGTAAAAAAGTGGGGTGACTCAGAATTTGGTCCATACACAGACCCTAGGATAATCTGCCGCCCTTCCAGGGACCCTCTTATTATTATGTATCTGACCTCTGGATCACAAAGTTCCTTATCCAACTTAAAAGGAATTCTTTTCCTTATTAGTATTGCAACTCCCCCACTAGCCGTGGATTTCCCGGCTCCATAAACTTGCCCCACCCACGCTTTGAGAAATAAATTAACATCTTGCCTTCGGAGGTGTGTCTCCTGGAGACAGTCAATCTCAGTTTGTAATTGGTGAAGGTGCTTAAGAACCACCTGCCTCTTGCACTTATCATGCACCCCCTTGACATTCCAGCTTACAACCTTATAGTGATTTGCCATATTTGAATTTCTCAAACAAAACTGGAAATACTATGGGTCATTTGTGGCTACTGATCCCATCCATTTTGACTGAACACCGATGAAAATACACAGTCGAGACCTTAAAGTGACACACTGGTTAACTCCCCAATCCCCAATTCACTACTACAAAGGAAACTTATCTATCTTATCCCCCACCGCTCTATCCCCCATCATGCCTCAGAACCCCTAACAACATTCTACTCAATACCACCCCCAGTTCTAATAACCACACCACAATTCACGCTCAGGTGAGTGATGTCCCAATGCAGTAACTGAATTGCAGCAGCTACCCTCCTATCTCTCCTCCTCCATCACCTCCCCACCCCCGCCACACACCCGACAGTAGTATGCGCTGTCTGAGATTCCAACTATACTAATCGTTTCGTTATTACATAAGTAGAACCCTCTAACTAATTAAGACCTTACTGTAAATGTCATGATTTAACATAGCAAAGACAAAAAGAATTCGGTCTTCCAATTAAGCACCCCCCAGTCTTTCCCCCATTCCAGAGAAAAAAACAAGCAAAATAAGACGTGCTTAAACCACAGCATTTGCACTCAGTCACCACAGTGCAACTGGCTTGAGGGGCTGCACAGCCTTAGCCTGGCAAAAAAAATTCAATAATCAGTCTGACCCACTCTCCTACTAGTATCTGACATGTCCAGCATGTTGCTACGAGTGCCCTTCAAACATTGCCCATACCAGGGAATCACTGTTACCATCACATCTCCACAGTCTGTGTATGGGGAGGAAAAGAAAGTTAATTACGAGTCCAAAAAAAAGAACAAGAAGGTGAAGCTAACTCTCCACCAGCTCTCCACGAAGGGCTCTACATAGACTCAGTCTCTGATCACAAAGATGTTGTCCTTATCCAACTCCGACAATGCCTTTCAAATCTCAGTGCAAAAGCACTGTGCAGGATATACATGTACACAAAACCCTTTAAGTTCTCTTACTTGAAAAGGTTCGGGAAGAAATCTTTCAGCTCCTGCTGTGCTTGCTCTTGCGAATCAAAGGATACCCATTTTTCTCCAACCTTCACCTGAAGAACAGCCGGGTATTTCATTTGGAATGGGGTACCTGCTGCAATAAGCTTCGCAACAATGGGGTGCATTCCCTGCCGCTTTATCCAGACTGATTGTGGCAAGTCTTGCATGATCTGAGTTTTATGCCCCTCCCATCGTACTTCTTGTAACCCACGCACCTTTGCCAAGACTTGTTGTTTGTCCAAATAATTGAGCATTTTACAGATAAGAGGCCTAGGTGGGGAACCAGGCTATGAAGGAGGTCGAAGGGCCCGATGCGCCCTCTCTATAATATAAGCAGCTCCATTCGGGGAGGGACCGGCAATTCATTCACACAATTTCTGAAGGAAGAGAATAGGGGCATCACCTCCTTCCTTTTCAGGAATTCCAATTACTAGCAAATTATTTTGTCTGCTTCTGCCCTCCAAGTCCTCGATTTTCTCCTCAAGTTTTTTGATTCTCTTTCCGTGAAGAGACAAAGTCAGCTCACCCCGTCATGCTTCTTCTCTAATGACACTAACTTTACTTCTGAGTCAGTTACTCGAATTGTTAGAGACTGCACAGAGGTCTTGACCTGCTGGAGATCCTCATATATCCCGGCGATCTTCTCCTGCAGAGGCTGCATTACCTCTAGGAACTGTTCCTCTGAGAGAGCACCCTGGGCGGTACCTGCTTTACTAGAGCCCGCTGTCTGTTGCTTCGGACGCTTTGCAGCCTTATCTTTCTCTGGGGAGGGCGGGGGTGAGTGCCGCGGAGGTGCTTTTTTCATATATACCTCCATTCCTCGATCATTTACAGTTGCCTCAGGTATTTGCCCAGAGAAATATCGCAGAGTTGTGGCAAATTCAAGTTAAGGAATCATACCAAAAGCTGTATTATGTAGCGGAGTCACGGAGCTATGGAGAGCTGCTGCCGCTTTTCAGGCTGCCATCATGTGACGTCCCAAATTTATTTCTAAGGCTTGAGAAAAACCCACCCCAGCAGTTATGAAACTTTTCACTAGTTTGGAAAAACCGGACTACACATCTCTCCGCATTTAGAGCATTTAAAAACTCATCCCACCATTCTTTAAACAAAGGTTCCCAATTATTCTGCCAGTGCCTAAGTATTAGCAATTTAGTAACCATAGCAACCATGGCTACATGCGCCTTTTGTGATAGGGTAGGAATCTGGGCGTACATCCCTAATAGACACATATTTTCATTAAAAAAAGGCGAAATATCGAAATACGGAGCCACCCACTGCCTGACCGAGTTCCATAACTTAGCTGATTTTGGTGCAGGCCCAAGTTTGTGATATAAAGTAGTAAGTTTGCACCCACAATCCCCACACCTGTATGAAGGTATTTTATAACGAAATAATTTGGCAGGCATGAAGTAGAGATTATGTAAGATGTTAAATTGAATATTCCTAAGACGATCCTGTTTAATAAGGGAATAAGTGTCAATCCAAATCCTTTCCCAGGTTTTAGCTGGCCAGCCTTTATTAAAGTTATTTTCCCAGTAGTAGGCTACAGGGGTACACTTGGACATCACACCAGACAAAATTGACTTATACAACTTAGCTACTGTTTTTTGGCTCTCGACTATTTCCCTCAAATTTTCTAGCATGGCTTCAGCTCCTTCTAACCATGGCAACTTCCCCAAAAAGGAATGTATACATTGGCAAATCTGGTACAACTGAAACAGATCTTTATGAGCCACCTCAAATTTAGTAGCCAGCATAGAAATCGGCATAAGAGAATCGCCCAAAACAAAACTTGCCAGACAAAGTTTAGAAAAGTACTTGCCTGGAAAAGTACGAATTGGGCGATCGCCTATTTGCAAGTTTGGGTTATTAAGAAGAGGTTTCCTACGGTCTCTTAAGTTTGATTTTTGGAGTAAGGAGCAAAGTTGCTGTAGAGCCCTCATATCCCAGCCTAGCGGGGAGTTCCTTATCTCCAATGGGACCTTGGACCAGGGAGTATATAACAGGGCCTCTAGATCTAACTTGTGGAGATTTGTCAGCGATCGGTCCAGAACTAACCAAGAGGAAGATCCCAAAACCGGCTCCATAGTAGATAGCCAGTACAAAAATCTCTTAGTATGAATAGCCAAATAGTAAATATAAAAATCAGGTAATTGGAGTCCCTTCAACTCCCTAGAGCGGGTAAGCTTTGCATATGCTCGACTTGGGGCTTTACCCTTCCAAAGAAAATCAGAACAGATCCTACAGAGGGGCCTAAAGAAAGACCTGGACAAATAGATATTAAGATTAAATAAAGGATAAAAAACTCTGGGTAAAATTACCATTTTGAGAGTGTTAGCCCGACCCCAAAAGGACAGTGGTAATTTATTCCATCTCTCCAGGTCTTCCTTAATAGTTTTAAATAAGGGGGTTAAATTAAGGTCAGCAAGATTAGTAAGGTCTCTAGATATTCTAATGCCAAGATATACTAGATAGTCATTTTCCCATTGTAGGCCCAAAGAGGAGCACCAATCCCTCGACAGGAGAGGAGATAACGAATACACTATAGTTTTGTTCCTGTTGAGCTTGTAACCTGAAAATAGACTAAAGTAGGAAATAATTTGTAATAGACGAGGGAGAAATTACCTACTATTCTCTATATGAATGAGCAAATCATCGGCAAAAAGAGATAATTTGCATTCGAGACGACCCACGTGGATACCCCGTATTACCTTGTCTAAACTTAGAACTCTAGCTAGAGGATCTATATACAAGTTAAAAAGAAATGGAGAGAGGGAGCAGCCTTGACGGGTGCCACGACATAGGGGAAAAATGTCCGAAATAAGATTGTTACACTGAATTCTGGGTGATGGGCAGGAATAAAGGACGCGAATCTGATTAATGAAATGTTGAGGGAAACCAAACTTCTGTAAAGTTGCAAACATATAGTGCCATTCCACTCTATCGAAGGTTTTTTCTGCATCCAGGGACATGAGAGCCGCCTCTAGCTCAGGAGCTCTGGAAGCAGAAATTAGATAAAATAATTTCCTAAAATGGTCAGCTGAGGATCGTCCAGCTATGAACCCTGCTTGCTCAGAACTTAATAGCCCCTCCCACACCTTCCCCAATCTATTACCTAAAATTTTAGCATATATCTTTAAATCGGCATTTAGGAGTAAGATGGGCCTATAGTTACCAATTACAGATGGGTCCTTCCCTGGTTTGGGCATGAGAGTTATTCTCGCTTCAAATAGTGATTGCTCACTAACATCATGAGAACTCCAATAGTTGTATACTTGAAGTAACAGAGGAATTAGATGGATTTTAAAAATCTTATAAAATAAGCCAGTAAACCCATCCAGGCTGGGTGCTTTGTCAGGTTTTAAAGAGTCAATAACTCCTGAGATTTCTTCGCTGGTAATTGGGACGTTCAAAGAAGACCTGGTTCCTTCTGCCAAGGATGGAAGAGTAGCCTCTTCCAGAAAGGCCCACATCTTATCATCCTGTTCTACTGATCTCGGATCTGAGGAGTATAGTGAATTATAATAGTCCCGAAACAAAATTAATATCTCTAAAGGGTCAGTCACCAAAGCTTCCGTCTGAGGGTGCTTTAAGGCTGTAACCCATTTATATACAGAATGTTGTTTTAATTGCCAGGCCAGAAGCTTGCCCGCTTTACTCCCTTGACCAATATATGAAGCCTTTAACAGACAGGCGGATCTCTCCACCCTCTCTAGTAAAGCACTGGCATAAGTAGCTCTCAAAGTAGATAATTCTTGCTCATCTGTAGGGGAGAGCTTGCCAACCCCTTTACTTTCCAGCATTCTAATTTTTTCCAGACAACTATTTAAAAGACTACTTTTTTTCTTTTTTGTACCGATGTTATACGGATTAACTCTCCTCTCCAAGTTGCCTTCAGAGCTGCCCATACCCGATCTGTTGCAGGGATTGAGCCCCAATTGGAGCTAATAGTATTTTGCAAAAATTTTTGAAATCGCTCTACAATTTGATTGTCTGACAACAATTTATTGTTAAGAGACCATGAATGAGACCTAATAGGAGCATTTGGTAACGCACACTGCATTGTAATAGGTGAATGATCCGAGATCACTCGAGCCAGGATTTTAACATCTACTATATTTGATAACATCTGTTGGCTAATTAAAAAATAATCAAGACGAGAATGGCTTTTATGAATTGGAGAGAAGAATGTGAATTCTTTACTCAGAGAGTTAAATACTCTCCATGGGTCTACAAGGCCCAGCGACGAAATAAATTCTTTTAATGCTCTCTGCGCAGACGACATTTTTGCCCCTCTATAATAAGTACGATCTAAATCATTGGTTTGTACCAGATTCCAGTTGCCACCTATCAAAATGGGTAAGTGTAAAAAGGGAGCCAGAACCATAGTCAAATGCACAAAAAAGGATGGGGTTTCTAAATTAGGGCCATAAACAGAACCCAGGACAATGTCCAAGTTACTTAATTTACCAATGACAAAAATAAACCTACCTTTGGGATCGGAGATAGATTCCGATACTGCAAAGGGGATCTTTTTAGCCAGAAGCAAAGCCATACCATGCTTGCTTGAACTGAATCCCGACCCAAAAACCTGATCTACCCAACTTTTTTTGAAAAAATGCAACTGTTCTGGAAGCATATGAGTTTCTTGATGAAACACAATTGAGGGATCGTATTTAGCAAGATGGTTTAAAATGACATATTTCTTCTTGTTGTCTCTCCCTCCCTTTATATTCCAAGAAAGAATATTTAAACAATTAGCCATCACAATGTAAATAAATGTGCCTTAAAAACACAACTAAATAAAAGCTTATACTGCTGCCCCTCCCCTTCCCGACCTAAAGAAAACAAAATAACCAAAAGACCCAACCTACCCCCAAAACCCCAAATTATATCCCAAACTTTTAAGTCCATTTACATCTCTATATAACCAGGTCCATAGCCTACACCTAGACAAATAGCCCATGGTGCATGCTAAAGAGCTAGCTCCTCCCCCCACCTGCTCCCAAATAGGAGGAATAAATAAAAGAAGGCTGAGTGAACATTCCCAGCAATATATCAATGGGAGCTCAATCCCTCAAAACAATACCCTTCCCAAGTCTACCATCTAATAAGGTCCATTACCACGGACTACATTGACTCCTGCAAACATAGTGAAAGACCGTAGACATGGAGGGGTGTGTGTAAGGAAAATTTTATGTAGCCGAAGCCCCTTATCCTAAGTATTACCTTGTCCCCTAAACAAGTTCAGGCTAAAATGTAAACAATAGCAGAACATATCCCCTTCCCAGCTTGATACCTTACTAAACTACCGGAGGACAAAGGAGGAGAGCAGCTCTTCCCACAAACGTTGCCAATAACCCATAGAAGTGAGTCCTGAGGAACCGTTTACGTGACATGCTTGAACTGAAAATTATAAGCTGCAATTCTCCCTGACCGCTGGAAGCCATTTACCTCCTACGATGAATAACAGCAATGTTAATAACAAGAGAACTGAACAGGGATAGAACCCTAAAACTAAAGCGCTAATGTGCCCTCTCGAATGAAATCAACACTTACAGTAAGCTGCCCAGGGCAACAATAAAAGTTAAGAACCAGACTAGCGGCCACTTGGATCTTAGCCGAAGAGGGGGAAGCCCCTATCAGCGATCAGTACCACGTTAATGACCCTATAGCAGCCTTACTATAATGTGAATAAATGAACTTAAATAGCTACCAAAAGGGGCTATCCAGCTTTCTACATCTATCAACGGAGGTAGACCCCCCTCTAGTGTCCAAGCATTTCCCCGTTCTAACCCACAGTGAGTGAACAAGTTGAAGTAAAAGGGACAAACTTTCAATTATCAACCACTAAAAAGATTAGTGTCCAGTGCAGATCACTCGAATAGGATGGGAAGAAAGAAAAGTGCTAAATATGGACAGTCCAACCGGGGGGGACCCCTCTACGGTTCAGCAGTCAACTTCCTTATCGCAGACCTTCTAGAAGGATCTCTAATTAGTCCTCGGTTTCCATACTTATGGGTCACAGTTCCCTCATTTAGAGAATAAATCCGGGTAGCATTTCTTCAAAACTTTGATTGCCTCTTCCGCGGAATCAAAGTGTCTTGATCCATCTTTCAAAGACACCTCTAACCAAGCTGGGTACATCATCCGGTGTTTAATACCAGCAGCCCATAATTTGGAAGTAATAGGATGATAAGCCGCTCTGAGCTGGTGGGTCTTCACCGTCAAGTCAGGGACTAGCCTTAATTTTTTACCCTCCCATAGCATAGCCATTAACTTCCTGGCTTCTTTGAAGATAAACTCCCAATCCAAGTAGTTGAGTAACTTAAATATTAATGGTCTAGGAGGTTCAGAAGACGGTGGTTTAGCCCGCAAGGACCTATGGGCTCTATCACAAATTCCGGGCCATTCGGGGAGGGTCCCACCATTTGCTTCAGAAACTTCTGTAAAAACAATATCATGTTTGACCCTTCTTCCCCTTCAGGAAGCCCTAGTAGCACCAAGTTGTTTCTTCTATTTCTCCCCTCCAGGTCCTCAAGGCGATCTTCCAGTTTGCTAACAGATTTCCTGATCTCCATCATTTCAGGTTCTGACTTTTCCTGCTTCCTTTATATTGAAGCAATCCTTGCCTCTGTGTCGGTAACCCTCCGGGCTAACTGAGTGAGCACTGGTTTAAAATCAGTCACATCCTCTATCAGTTTCAGAAGAGCTTCTTTAATTGAGGCTAATTCTGAGTAAATGTGCATAGGTGACAACTCCTCCGCTGTGTTCTGGGGAGAAGAGCTCCAATGAGGGTGCTTGGCCTCCAACTCCTGTGCGGTCTCCTCCTGATCTGACAAATTGGATATGATGCCGAAGTAAGCAGCTATTAGGTACACCACCTACGAGACCAACGTTAGAATAATGAATCGGTTTTCGGTAGTTAGCGGGTGTTTGCAGGGAATATTCACTATTAATTAGATGAGAGGAACGGAGCATGTAGAAATGCTTCCTACTCTCTGCGCTGCATCACATGACCTCCCTTTTCAGCCTCTTTTTAAACTCTGTACCACAATCCTGCTAGGAATAAATCATCCTGTATGCGGATGATGCTGTTGTCTTTTCTACGTGCAAGGACTTTTCACCACTACAACATAGCCTCCAACTCAGATTCAGTGTCATTGAAACATGGTTCTCCAATCATAAACTTGTCCTCAATCACAAGAAAACCAAGTCATTGCTATTCTGCAGTTCACATAGCCATTACAAGCAACACCCCCTTGCCATCTCCACCAAGCAGAGGACTGTCCTCGAACAAGTTTACTCTTTCAAATACCTAGGGATTCTGCTTGACCCCAATCTCACCTATATGGCTCACATTGACAACATGGCTAAGGCTGCCAGCACATGTCTTGGATTACTCTACAAGCACAGGCAGCACCTCACCCCAGAGGCCCTGAAGATTGCCATCCAGAGCTCTGTGGTGTCAATTATTGATTATGGCCTCATTATCTATGGCTCCACCTTGACGCCTGCCCTCCGATATATAACAACTGCACTTAACAAAGCATGCCGACTCACAACTGGTGCCTGTGAAGTCAAACCTGTATACCTGACCTCAAAAAAAAAAAAAAAAATGTTTTCCTTTCTTTTTATTTAAAAGTCTGTTGCAACAGCCCTCTACTTTAATCTTTGTTTCCCTCTATCTGTCTTTATATAGGCTGGCCACCTATATAATCTTATTATCTCCTTCTGTATTTGTTCAAAGCAGGTCTTGGTATACAGGGTATGACCCCCCCCCCTTGCAGAATGTACAAAGATTTATTCCACAATAAAATCGAATCCTTAATGAAAGATTTTTGGACTTCCTCAAGTTAGAATATGCATTAGGAATTCATAAAATAAAAATTCTAGTCAGTTTAAAACAATCCCATAGTTGTTAAAAGAATCAGCTTTCAGATATGGCTCCTTTAATGGAGTCCTTCTCTGCTAATAGCATTCAGCCTTAGATAAGCCTCGTAATTTTTGCACAACAGAAATGCAGCACAGTTCATAATTCTGCCCCTTTCCTTTTTGTTTGCTGTTTTGCGAGTGAAACGCTGCTCCGTCTGTGTACACATTCACGTTAGCAGTGTTTTTTCCTTTGCGAACGTGCGCACAGTCGTGCTGGTTTTTTCTAGCATAACTAGCGCTAGAGGATTCGTTTTTTTGGCTCTTCAGTCTAGTTTTGGTCAAACGTACCTCCAGAGCTAAACGGGAGCCTTTCCAGCATGAAATAAAGACCAAAATAAAACGAAGGAAATTGTACCTTGCTGTGCATTTGGAAGTGGTCCTTTTCATTCCCAATCCCTTTCTAAAAGCCAGCCGGCCACATTCTGTCCCCTTTTACAATGTTAATAGAGGGGGGGTGGTGCTTCAATCTCCAAGTATGAAATTTAAAGCTTGGATTCTCAAAATAATTATTCAATGCCAATACAAAGAGATTTGTACAAGAATTTAAAGGCATACTGTTATAGTTTGTTTTAAAAATAATAAGTGAATCAAAAGATATGATTTGTAGAAGCATGTAGAGGTGGAGCTAGTGGACCACCTGACCATTGCTCTGTATAAATTCAAAGTGCCTGATCTAGATGGTCAGATGATCCTGGAGGTTCAGTCTTGTGCTGACCTCAATAAGAGTAATGCTCTAGCTTATTCTAGTGCTACTGAAAGTCAGTCTACTTTCTGTGTGGATGTAGTATTTTTTTTTGTTTCTTTGGAAAGTCCGACTTGTAATTTTGTTTATCGCTAATAAATTTATTTTGGATTTATGGTCAACTGAGTCGTTTGGACCTCCTTTCAAACCCACACCTCACAGTGCCCACTGCCTCACCCACACCTGTGCCCTCTATGAACAATCTGAATGGCTCCAACTATCCAACCGTATAAAGTATCTCACATGTGCTATGGTGGGAAAAATCAACCTTGGCCTCACACCCCCCTGTTACTGCCTTGTTACATCAAAACACCAATTGACAGAACACCAGGAGCTTGACAACCCAGATTCTACAAGTTCCTCACTGTTGAACTACGCAGGGCCAATGCTCCTTCACCCATAGGACTCCTCTATGGATGAATGGTCTCAGTCACACCATCTCCTCTGCCTCAACACTAGGTCTGTTCAAAACCAGGCTCCAGGCCCATCTCATTGCCTCTAGCTCCTGTGACTGCCTCTCTTAGATGATGACTTACACAGCTTTAATCCTAACTTATATACTGCTTGACCCCAGGTTCCCCAGTCACCCTGCCCCCAGCTCCTGAGGAGCCACTTCAAATCTCAGGGCTTCATACCACCTCATTAGTCTCCCCTTGCCCTATTATAGCACTTATATCCCCCCTCACCCTGCCCCCTTTTTCTCTTCTATCACTCCTTCCCATTTATTTTTTGACAAATGCCTCCAGCTGCATCTTCATCCTTCCCCTCTCCTCTCATCCCTGTTTCTCTTCCACCCCAGGCACCTGACCCTACCCATTCCTTGTGGGCACATGCGTCCTAGCTGTGCTCACCATTTTACTATAGCTGCCTCTGTTAACTACCTACACTTCTCCTCCTCCTCCTCTATACCTTACTCTTCCTATAATTGACCCCTTTCAATAGCACTGTTGTACATGAATTGTTTACTGTTATTTCACTGTTGCTTCCTTGTTGTTTGTTATTTCTGATGTGGGACCTTTGTAAAAGAGCCTTTGCTCAAAGGTACTTGTAATCCTAGAATAAATAAATAAAAATAAAAAATATATCTATGTACCTCTGTGTTTGATGCTAATTACCTGACATTCAAAGGACCTTGAACTAAAAGGCTGGTCATCTAAAGACCAGGGGAGCCTCTCTGCTGTGGTACCAATCCATATGTCTTAGGTGCATTCCTCACCTCCACAACACAGGGCAGAATTAGTTACCTCCTGACCTTTGAAACCCCCTCCTCATTTTTGTCTGCTGAAAAAAAACAATGCAATTATCCCCAATAGTAGCAACATTTCTGATCTCGATGTCAGCACCAGTACTCTCCCCATCTTGTTCTCCTTGTGCTATGTTATGCCTATAATTTTTGGTTTGCTGTGTATTTACAGGGAATGTTTCAAACAAATTTCAAGGGTCTGAGTTGAGAGAGGAATAATAACGTAACAGATCTGTATCTTTAAATCTACATATATTCTAGACATACCTGTACAGTAAATGCAACTTAGCTGCACAATCCCCAGCCTCAGGCCACCACAACCTACCTATGACAACCCCACTTGAAACAAATGGAATGGCACATCCATACCTAGGAATCAGGGCAAGTCTCTTTTAAGTGCAATCCCCAATACCTCTCCTCTACTGGCACAGTATTTATACAGGTCTCCCCATCAAGATGACGCATGATCTACTGGAGTCAGGCTACATGTGACTGAACTAGGCACACACTATGTACTGAAGCCCATATTACTGAAATTGTGGTGTATGTTGCCTCATCACACACATTCAAACCAACACTCCTGCCAGTACCCCCTCCTCAAGTTATTAATTCTAACGTTGTAGCCCCCTCCACTATGCTGAGACAGGGCAATCCCTGAAATGTGGTGTTAGGATGTATAGGCTTGACAGCCACCCCATCTCTTAAGGGGTACAAACTCATTAATTTGTGTCCAACTTGTATACCCACTGCCCCCACCCCAGACTGCTTACCATTCTCTCAAATAGTAGACTGTCAAGTACACAGCGTTAAGTTTAAATCTTCTACCATTTGGTGCTTTTGGGACAGACAGTGAGCTTGAAGACATTGAAGTGCTACTCTCTTTCGCTAATAAGATACACTAGCATTCCCCATAGGATTTACCCTTTGTAATAGCCACAAGGTATATATCCCCTGTGCCAATCCGAAGACTGTTTTTCCATCTTTCCAGGCTCATCCCACCTCTTCACCTTTTTGTGGGGCTAACTGTGGCCCTGTCTGCACTACCAAGTACCACCAACACATTCCCTTGCAACTGGCAGCCTCTTGCAGGACATATGGCCTGGCCCAGTACTTGGATGGGTACTGGTTGGTGTTCCTAAGTATGATGCTCTGTGAGTTGGAAAGGGCCCCACCCCTCCTCACCAACTGAATGGAATGGGCTTTCTTACCTTACTTCTAGTTCTGACCTTGGTAATATTGTTGATTTTCAGGTTTCATTCACCCAGTCTTGGGCACAGTCACATTTTTTTAAACTGCATGAAAGCCAGCATGGTTATTATATTCAAGTTTGCATTACAGTAGAACACAGCTGTGATTCACTGTCAGTAATGATACCCCTGCCTCTCTTAGATTTTCAACTACTCTAGTCAAGTACCAAGACAACATCCGCTTTAACCTAAAACCTTAATATCTCACTTCTCTTTCCTTTCCTAACTGGGTACCAGTAAGCTCTTTAAACTATGCTGCAATATATTCCTTGGGTGGAAGTTGCATTCTGTCCTCTATATTTTCCCTCTCCTGGCAGGATGGATATCCTAAATAAATCTCCTGGAATGTAAAGGGGATTAATTATCCTATCAAATGAAGGAAAATCATTACCTATCTAAAATGCTGTGTAGTGTAGTGTATTGTAGTATAGTGTGGTGAAGTATAGTATAGTGTAGTGTTCTTGCAAGAGACCCAACTCATAAAAAAATAAGCCCTTTAAATGATCCATGATTGGATTGATCAAGAACATGCCAATAGCTACTCATTCAAGTGCTGAGGGGTCTCTATACGTATCCACATGAATCTCCCTTTCCACATGTTCTCCTCTAAAACTGATCCAAATGGATGCTAGATCATAATAACTAGGCACTTAGTTCAACTCCTGTCACTTTAGTCAATATTTTTGTTCCCAGTGAGGATGATGAGACTTATTTCCTGGATTTGTTATAGGCCATCTCTAAGATACACCCTTAAAGGAGAACTACCGGAACATTAATGGAGCCATCGCTGCGTAGATCATGGCTCCAGTACCCCGATCCATCCTACAGTCACAATATACATTTAGTGGTTTAAATTCCTTATTGCTCATAAAGTTTGATAATCCTCCAAGTGAAGCCAGAAATTTATAACAGAGGGCACAGACTGCCGGAGATCGCTCTGCAAATACCACAATATGCTAATAGGGCTTTGCACCTTCCCATATTGTGCCCATGTGTACAGAGATTTAATATTCTCAGTATCTCCCATGCCCAGTGCTATTTTTACAGAATTTACCTAAATGCCATGTGTATGCCTGTAGATGTATGACATCCTGATTCTTATATGTATGATGCAAGCCCGTGCAACCATTGCTATAGCAACACTCGCTCATGCTGTGTATACTTTTCTGAAGCCGCTGACTTGCTCTTCTCCACTAGTCTCCTCCATCTAAAGTTTGCAGATTCATTAACAAAAAACTGAAAAAAAAATTAATATGAAAAATGGATTTTACATAGTATTTCAATGTAGAATTCCTAATTCTAAACCTCTGGCTCCATGTCCTTTTCAGCCATTAACATCGCTTTGTCATGCTACTTTACGGGACGAAAAGTGAAAGTGATTATACTATAAGAATCAGGAAATGGATTTTACTTATATTTCTTATTCATTTTATAAATAAATAAATATATATATAAAGAGGATATGTGATAGGACATTATGTGACAGCTGATATAACAGCATGAGTGGCAAGTGATCTCAGGGTTATCATGAGTGGCTCTGCATAGTGGGGCCACGAGTGACTGAACCCCAAGCTCACTTGCCACAAGTGTTGATATATCAGCTATCACAGAACGTTTCAGCACGTATCCATTTTATATAATAGGGGTTTTACTGTTGTCTGATTTTGTTAGCTTCATTTTATGTTTTATTGCTTGCTTTTACCTGTGGTTTGCAGGGCTTCTTTAATTTTTGGGGTTCTTTCATGTTCTGTAGTGTGGTATTTTAATTGGTTGCTTGCTTTATGGTGCCATCTGATTGGATGGGTGTCATGGGATTTGCTTAGTCGGTGCTTCCAGTTTCCGTATTTTCTTTGGGGCAGAAAATACATTTTATTTGGTTTCCATTTTATAGATTTGTGTTTTATTATGTTTATTTGCAGATGTGGTGATATTTTGAAAAGTGTACTTTATTGTGTGTTTATTTTGATGGTTCAGCGTGCAGGGCATCGGGAGTGTGGATTACAGGTATGTGTGCTTAAACACATTTTCTGTATTGCAAAAGATTTCTTTTTTGTGTTATATTGTTGCTTTTGTTGGAAAATTCAATGCAGCTGATAGTTTTTTTAAAGAGACTTCAGAAATGTAGCTTGGCCGGTCACTTCAGTGACGTGTAGAGAGTGCTGATATTTCTTAGCGACCTGTACACAGTATATAAAACTAGTGCATTTTTCTACTATGTACATGTCACATTTCTGTTATTAGTATGGGGTGGAGATATGCACATTTAAGTGATGGCATATCACTTCACCCCTATTGTGTGTGTGTTATATATATATATATATATATATATATTTCCCTGTATACCTATGACTAATCTATCAATTAATGTTATATACTACACTAATCTATCAATTACAGCTATATACCTATTGTACTCTAATTAAAGCTGTATACCTATACTAATCAAACAATTAAAAGTATATACCTGAACTGATAAAAATTATATACCTGCACTCTAGTAAACCATATAAGACACTACTAACACAATTAACACAGCATTAGAAAGGCAGCCAAACCAATTGATTAGCTGCAAAAGAACCTGAAAAAAAAGACAGACAAAATCCTTCCAAACCGAGAAATCCCCAAACTCCTACCTACACTCACTATACACCTTTCCCTCCTTGCTGCAAGAGACCTTACGATAACTATCCTAAAGTATTATATTCAATAAACAATGGATAAGGGTGGAACACTCAGAAGTATACCCATCTTATGGGTTAATTAGGGTAATAAAGTCACTCAGCCATCGGGCTCATGGACTTATAGCCCTAATGAGTGCCCTTGATGGTTATACATCCAAGTATACCAACCTTACACATTATTTATTATCTGTCTATCTGTCTGTCTGTCTAGCTACACCTTCTGGTCCCATTATTATAGTCACTCATGAATATACAGGATACACTTTGTGCCTCTTTTTTGCCAGCAGCTAGAAGAAGAGATGCCATTCCTCTTCCTTGTTCATTCCCTGTTATTGCCCCTGTTGGTCCTAAGTGTGTGTATCCACCACAATTCTTGCTTTCTTAACTGTATGTCCCAGTCTGTGCACCTCTTGGGCTGCCTCACATGCTCCAATGGCCAAAACTTTAATGTTGCTAAATTGTGCCCTGCTGAGGTAAAGTGATTTCTCACTGATGATTTCTGGTCCTTATTTCTTATGCAAATCATATGCTCCTGTATTCCAGTCTTTAACTGTCTTGTGGTTTGACATATTTTTTTACACATGAGCACAGCAGAACATATATGATGTGATCACTTTGGCATGTAATATGGCTATGTAACTTAAATTCTTCACTTGCAAATGAGTTCTTGTGGACAGTTTCCCTGCTAGTGTGTGATCATTGTGAACAGCAACCTCAGGGATAGTTTCCATTCCTCAGGAGTCCCAGCAGTAACTACTGGGCTCATCTTGTTTCTGGCACCTCGTGGACCGCATGTAACATAATGCTTTTGATAGTTGGGTTCTTCTTAGTCACTATCAGTGATCTCTGATCAAACCTAGTAATGTTCCTATCACAGACCTGTAAGACATGCCAGTATTTATTAATGATTTTTGTTATTGGGTCATTACGTATTCTGTAACATGTGCTGAAAACAATGCGCTCAGGTCTCTGATATGTCTTTCTGCTGACTAGTGCCTGTTTCCTGGTGAATTCTCCCCAGCACACAGGTCGTGAGGGTCTCAGAGACTGCCCTTCCCCCACTGCAAACCAGACTGCCCGCAGAATTCTCCCCAGCACACAGATACAGCCGAAAGGAAGGTTTGTGACTTGCTGCCTTGTTCACATATGCCAGCAGAGACCCAATTTAAACAAAGCATTTTGTCTGATTCAAACTTGACGCCATTTTGAGACTACCATGCATCACTGTCGGTGTAGAAATGCTGATAGTTTTTTGCCTCTTAGTACTCTGGACCTCTTGATGTATTTGAGCTACACTGGGATGGTGCCTGAACTGGTAGATCTCTGCCTGAGCCTAAAAACTGCTCGTTTGTTGGGCCATTCTAGTGGGTGCCTTAACACTGTCTTGAATTCCGATCAAACTTGGAATGGACGGTACTGCTGCAGGTGAGCCTAATCCACTCGTCCGTTGACTTGAACAATATGGGAGTCAGCAGTATTTCTGTACTGTTCAGCACTCTAATTGTAATTGAGTTCATTCTAGACATAGATCTTAGCTGCAGTATATCTGTTTGTCTGGGAAGGAGCAGCAAGTTGGTGTTTTACACTGGTCTTAAGGGCCCATCTACTCGGGAGGGATATTGCAGTGCTGAAATTAATTGTTAAAATGTAGCAGTCACGCACTCGGGTAAAAACTTTGGGTGTAAAATATTATAAGTAGACCGCTCCCAGCTGCAGGCAAGCCTGTAATCCTGCCACTGTGACTCCTCCCTGTACTCACCAGCTCTCCAGTATATAACTCCCTTCTTCTCTTCCCTTGATAGGTCGTGAGGGCCTCGGAGACTGTCCTCCCCCACTGCAAACCAGACTGCCCGCAGAATTCTCCCCAACACACAAGTACAGCCGAAAGGAAGGTTTGTGACTCTCTGCCTTGTTTGCAGATGCCAGCAGAGACCCGATTTAAATGAAGCATTTTGCCTGATCCAAACTTGGCGCTGTGCCCCGCCGGTGCTCCGTGCCAGCTGCCCCACTGCTCCCACCACAACTCTAGGTCAACTCTGCCTTATATAGGCTGGCAGGGCCATGTGTGCGACAATGTTGTGCTCACTATTAACAAAAACCTAACGGCCCTCTTTTCCATTAGCAGCTTCTCAGCTCTCACCCCTAGGCGCCGCCACTATCACTGTCTATTTTGTCCCAAAGTCCTAGCACCAGCTTTTGGCTGATGCTTTTTCCAGGTTAACCTCCTCCCTGGGTAAATCCTGGCTGTAGCTAGCCAAGTCTAGATTACAACACTCTAGTTAGCTGACTAGCGTGTGGTCCCTGTAGCACAGCCCCATTAGGGTTTGCCTTACTGTTGGTTAAGCTATCTTCTCATACAATTAAATGCCTGCTTTTACTGTGCTTTCTGCTATTTCTTAGGGCTACGCACAGTTTTGTGTATCATGGATTGAGTCACTTGGCTGTTTGTCACTCCACCCCCCCGAGAGCCCCCCCGGCCCCATCATTAGGACATAGCCTTATCCCTGTCCTATCACCCTGGGGTGTTGATAAAAGTCTATCATACTGAATGTTGCTGGATACACTCATGTAGCCTGCCTCGCGCATACCCCCGCTGCCCTGGGCATAGGTACAGGTTGCTGGGTATTTCCTCAGCCGGTAGCTAAGCCTTTTCGAAGATACTCATGCCTGGCGCTATGGCCTTCCCAGCTCTGGCTCACAACACAGCCAAAATTCAAGGTCCTCAGGCCTCCCTACTCTCATCTAAATCTCCCTCTGCCTGGCTATCTATTAAAGTCCTAAAAATTGCACACCTGAATGTTCGCAGCATACTCCACCACCTAGCAGAACTAATGGCCTGGGTAATCTACTACAACCCTGACATTACGGGGCTCTCAGAAACATGGCTAAAGCCTCACATCCCTGACTCCCTGTGTGCCCTTCTGGGCTACAGCATCATCAGGCAAGACTGGCAGGAAACAAGCATGGGGGAGGAGTGCTCCTCTACTTTAAGGTGCACCTTAACCTATCAGTTGTTGTTCCAACACACACTGCACCACCTGACTTTGAGTTCCTACGTGCCCTTCTCCTTCTTGGGAACACAAAAAAGGTACACCTAGTTTGTGCCTACAACCCTCCGAAGAGAGGCCTACCAGGTCTCTCCTCACTACTTGACTGCCTGAGAGACAAGGTTGGCTCGAATGAGTTACTAGTACTGGGTGAAATTAACCTCAATTGGTTGGGGCCCAACACCAAACAATTTGAAATGCTACTCTTGGGCCTAGCTCTCAGCCAGTTCATCACATTACCCACAATGACCACCTCCCGAGGGGATAAAGGTTCCCTTATTGACTGGGTATTGAGCAACAGACCTGACAGAATTGTCTCCTCGGGTATTCTCCCTGATGTCGTATCAGATCACTCCCCAACACACTGCATATGGGGCATCTCCTCACCCAAAATCCCAAGCAAGGTTATCCAGATGAGGGACTATTCTAAATTCATACTTACTGACTATCTTGAGGACCTACAGCATGCCAACTAGTCTCGAGTCACTGCCACCAATGACCCCGTAGCAGCCCTCTACCATTTCCTCGTGGTATTTGTCCCCTTGCAAAACAAGCACGCCCCCCCCTCACAAAAAGGAGGGTTAGGGGCACCGTCACTAAGTGGCTCCATGTAAGCCTATTCTCCCTTATGAAATGGAGGGACAAATGCTGGAAAAAATACAAGATCTCCTGCAACAACAATGACCTCCTAGCATATCAGCAGCTTAGAAACTCTTCTAAAAGAGCCATCCACACCATTAAGAGTGAATACTGCCAATCTGCCCTACTAGCCACAGCCAAAAATCCATGCATTTCTGGCAAAATATTAAAAATCTGGTCGGTGGATCGGCCAGGGAACTGGTAGCTGACTTACACATCGGTGGGGTCAACTGCAACAACCCCCAAACTATTCCTAATGCATTTAACTCCATGTTCTCTGACCTTACTGCTCCCCTTCCTCCCAGACCCCGGCCCTAAAGTCCCTGAGTGGGTGCACCCCTTGACCGCCCTTCTACCTAAAACGGGTCTCAGTTACGGAAACCTAGAAACTCCTGGCTGGCCTCTCACCCTACACCGGTGTGGGACATGACAGCCTTGAGCCAAAACTGCTCAACCTGGGGGCCCCCCTCCTCACTTGGCCTGTCTCTCACATCTTCAACACTTCTCTTATCACAGAGATCATCCCTGACATATGGAAAGTCACCAAGGTTGTCCCTGTCTTCAAACAAGGTGACCCCAAATACATCATGAATTATCACCCTATTGCCATACTTTCTGCTATCTGTAAGCTCCTTGAAAAGGTAGTTGCCTCACAACTCTCCCACTACCTTCAGAGCTATGCTCTTCTCTCCTCTCCTCTCCTCTGCACAACATGGCTTCAGAAAAGGGCACAGCACATCCATCGCACTTGCCGTTGTTACCTCCGAGATAAGGACCGCGTCTGATCAAGGCAAATTAACTGGTGCCATCTTCGTGGACCTCTCGAAGGCCTTCGACCGGGTAGACCATTCCCTCCTCTGCTCTTCTTTTCAATCCCATGGATTCTTCCCCCCCCACCCTTGCCTGGTTCTCCAACTACCTTGGGGCAGACAGCAATACACCCACTTCAACTGTACCCTCTCTGACCTGTCCCCAGTGGTCTGTGGGGTCCCCCAGGGTTCTGTCCTTGGACCCATTCTGTATTCCCTATTTAATAGTGAACTGCCATCTGTCACTTCCGATGGGCACTCCACCCTCTATGTGGATGAACTCGTCATCCTGACCAGCTCCCAGAATATCTCTGTCATCAACTCCAGGTTGAACTCCGACTTCATGCTTATCCAAAACTGGCTGGAGGGCCATAAGCTGACCATCAGCCTGAAAAAGACCCAAGCTATGCTCTTTGGCTCTGTGACCAAAACTAATTACTGCCCTGCTCCCCTAAATGTCTATGGAACAAATGGCACCCTCCTGCAGACAGTGAACTCCGTTAAGTATCTGGGAGTAACCCTTGATTCGCAACTCAACCTCACACCCATCTTCGGAATATATGTAAGGCAACTAAAGTCAAGCTCAGTCTCACCTACAGAGCAAAAATTTGCCTCACCCCGGCTGCCCAACTTGCCCTAGCCAGGGGAATACTCCTTCCCACTCTCTGTTATGGGTTTTTATCCTTTTCCCCGTACCAAAATCTAGTCTCACAAAATGGGATACTGCATATAGCAATATATGACGCTTCGCACTGTCTGCCCCTCGTCTTACGCATCGCTGTGAACTTTACTCATGGCTGGAGTGGCTTCCTCCTCAAAAGCACCATGCCTTTGTCCTCAGTAGTTTCATTGACAACATTGTCAGAATGGCCACCCCCTCCGCGCTTGCCTTCCCTCTCAAACATGAAACCCCGGCTTACAACCTAAGATCCTGAGCTGCACTGGATCGCCTGGTTCCAAAAACCTGCACCCGTACTGGGGATCGGGCATTCTCTGTCCATTCACCAAGACTGTGGAATACTCTTCCTGCATTAAGTCGTTCATCTCCCTCCCATCCCTGCTTCAAAACATCCCTCTGGAGCTTCCTTAAATCAGCCTCAGCCTGTCTATGTGTCATATAGACCCTAGCGGTGTCCCTCTCTCCTCCAGTCGACTGTTGTGGGGGTGACACCCTTGTAAGCTATTGCTGTAATGTCTGCTGACTAAGCTTGCTATGTATTTGCAACCAGGCATTTTTTGCACTTTTTTATGCCTGTTCCCTGAGGGCGTGACCTCGTCTTCCCCTGGCTCTCTTGACACTGAATGTACCTGATATTTGGTTGTTTTACCTCATTATGTTGTTATTTAGTTGTTTTCTACTTATTTACTACTGGTATGTATCCTGATGCTATCTTCCTACTTAACTGTTTCGCCTGATGTCCCATATGCTGTATTCACCTACCTATGTATGCTTGATGAGGCATCAGCAGCAGCAGCTGAAAACAGGAAGTTGTTATCCCTCTGTACAGACAGTTGGTGAGACCCCATCTGGAGTACTGTGTCCAGTTCTGGAGACCTCATCTCCGCAAGGACATAGACAGGATAGAGGTAGTCCAGAGGAGGGCAACTAAAATGGTGCAGGGTCTGCAAGAGAAGCCGTATGAGGAGAAACTAAAGGAAGCCATATGAGGAGAGACTAAAGGAGCTTAATATGTATACCCTTGAGGAAAGAAGGGAGAGGGGGGACATGATAGAAACTTTTAAGTACCTCAGTGGAATCAACAAAGTCCAAGAGGGTAGCATCTTTCAGAAAAAAGAGACTTACAAGAACAAGGGGACACAATTTAAAGATAGAAGGAGGGCGGTTCAAGGGCAATGTGAGGAAGTATTATTTCACAGAGAGGGTAGTGGATGCATGGAACAGCCTTCCTGAGGAGGTTGTGGGGTCTAAAACTGTGGGAGATTTCAAGAATGCATGGGACAGACATAAGGCAATTCTTGTGGGGGGTAGGAAGAAATAGGCTGTTGGTTAACTAGGATCTGCGGCCTATCCTGTAGGTAGGGAAATGGGCAGACTAGATGGGCCTAGCGGTCCTTATCTGCCGTCAAAGTCTATGTCTATGATGCTCTTGTATGTTGCCATGACTTTGTCTGATGCACAGTATGTACCCTGTAATCCTCCTGGGTTGCACCTGAAAATAGGCTGTTGGCTGTCTAGAGTGCTTACCTGGTAAACAAAAGCAAATAAATAAATATTTCTGATTTTGTCTGTTGCATGTTTACTGGTGTCTTTGATTTACCCCCATTCAAGAATTTGTCTTTTATAGTGTTCTTCTTCTTTTGATAAAATTCTGTTGTGCTGCAGTTCCTTCTCACATTGAGGAGCTGAGAGAAGAATATGCTTTCTATTAGCCAAGGGCTATGAACCTTTCTGTCAAGCCAGATAGATTGATGATCAGTTGGGTTTCTATGTAAGACAGTCTCTAGTCTGTTTGAAGTTAATAACTACTATGTCTAGGAATTATATGTTTTTCCCTTATATTTTAGAGTGAATTTTAAGTTAGATTTGATTCGATTTATGTATTTATAAAATTTGAGCAGTTCTGCTTCAGGTCCTGTCCACAGAATACATATATCATCAATATATCACCCCCCCCCCCAGTGGTGATATAGTGATGGTACTAATTTTTTTCTCTGTCGTATATGTACTGTTTTTCAAATACCTTCATGTAAAGGTTGCATATAAGGGTGCAAAAATGCTACCCATGGATGTTTCACTTACTTGTGCATACAACAGGTTTTCAAAGGTAAAGTGGTTTCCTGATAAAATTATGTCTGTTAACTGTACTAGAAAAAATGTTTGAAGGTTTTTCTTTTGATGACCTTCCCAATGCTGCCAAAATTAATCCAGTCCATCCTGATGTGGAAAACAGGTACAGAGGTCCTGTACATTCAGTGTTACCATTACACAGTCAGCAAAATATTTGTCATTCTCATTCACGCAGGCAATTGTTTTCTCAAAAATGTTTTGCATCTTTTACGTATGAATCCATTTGTGATATAAAAGGTTTCATAAAATAGTCAATACAGAAGGAAAGGGGTTCAAATACAGAATTAATACCAAAGACTATAGAGCAACCAAGAGGAGAAAGAGTGTTTTGTGGATTTTATGTATAGCGTAGAAAGGCAATATTCTAGTGAGGGCATTTTCCAAAACTTCTGTTTCCTATTCAGTTATCCAGCCCATGTCAGTTCCCTGTTCAAGAAGTAGTTTTATTTCACTTTTTATTTCTGCAATTGGGTCTCTGTCTAGTGAATCATAGTTTAATCTACTCCCGAGTAGTCTAAGACATTCCGTCTTGTAATCTGAAAAATCTAGTACTATCACCCCCCCCCAACCCCATCAGCTGGTTTAATTATGATGCTGGTATCATCCTTCTGTGTTTTTAAGGCCTCTCTCTGATTCTCAGTCAAGTTAGATCTAGGTTTTTCTTTGTTTTTGTGCTTCCATTCCTCTATATTCTTGTTATCAATTTGACAAAAGTCTCCTCTGCCTGAGAGGAATTTTTAAGGGGTACATATTGGCTTGACTTCAAGGACCATTCTTAGGTTTTTTCTATGCTGCCTTTACTGTCTATTGGTTTTGGCAGACTGGTACTCTATCCTGATTTTTTTCTAAAGAAACAAAACATTTCTAAATCAGTGTTAAGGTGGAAGAAATTTTTACGGTTACTAAGGAAAAGGACAGCCCTTTTGCTAGTACCTCCGTCTCCATATCTGAGAGTTCTCTCCTACTGAGATTAAAGACTAACTTCTCCTTTGTTTCCTAAATGTTCCCTGTTGGTAATACTGTCTTCTGCATCTGCTGCCTCTGTCTCCTCCTCCTCCTTTTTGGCCACCTCTGCACATGGGTCTCTGCTGCAAATAAAGTTTGTAATGTGTCTCTCTGTAGTCCTCCCAGCCTGTATGTTCCCTGTATGTTCCCCTGGTTGTACTGTGTTTCTATTTTATTTGTTGAGCCTCAGGGGCTAGTTTAAAAAAAGGTTTTCCTGATAGGATTGGGTTCCAGATTACAGTATTGATAACTGGCCAAACTTCTCACACCATCGCTGTCTGAATTCTTGTTCCCTATATGGGTTGGCAAGTTTCTCATGAAACAATTCTTATAATTGTTGACCTGATTTTCCCTTTATTATGTTAGGTCTGTCTGAAATGTTTACATTTTGATGTATATTATGTTCCTAGGACAACGGTGGACCCTGAGGATGTGGCCCTTGGCCATGAAATACAAACATGCGAACATAAAAAAAATGCAGGCAGAAAAAAGCCTAGAGGTGTATCAAGTCTGGCTGGGTGTGCAGCTCACAGTACACTTTACTGCAGCTGCCCCCCCCTTCCATTCCCCCCTTCAGATCATCCCCACCTGCCACCATCACCCTCCCTAGCCTCTCCTCTGTATTGACCTTTTCTTTGACCATATCCCACCTTCTTTTAAAACTGCCCAAAGTCTTCAGTGAGATCACCTCATCTGGTAATTCGTTCCATCCTCTCACCACCCTTTCTGTAAAGTAATATCTCCTCATTTCATTCCTGAATCTTCCCGCATCCAATTTCAGACTGTTTCCCCTTTTGGCTCTCCCTTCCTTTAAGCTGAACAAACCCTCTGTACTAACCCTATTTATACATTTTAAGTATTTGAAGATCTTTAGCATGTTCCCCTTCTCCCTTCCACGTTCCAGGGAATACATGGTGAGCTCCCTCAGTCTCTCCTTTTTGAAATTCTCCCCCAGTGCTAGGATCATCTTTGTCACCCTATGCTGCACCCCTCCAGTAATTTGATATCCTTTTTTAAACAGGGGCACCTGAACTGCACACAGTACTCCAAGTGTGGTCTCACCAGTGGCCTGAATAGTGGCAGGATGACTTCCTCCCTCCTAGAGGGGATTCCTCTGACTTTGCACCTAGCATTTGGTTGGCTCTTACCGCTACCCTATTACACTGCACTGAAAAATTCATGCCCCCTGTGACTAGCACCCCTAGGTCTTTTTCCTCCCCCCAAATAGATACCTGTACTCCCCCAGCCAGTAGTTAGTCCTGGGGTTTCTGGCTCCTAGGTGCATGACCTTGAACTTCTTTGTGTAACCACCCAGTCTCCTGGGGTTACCAGAATCTTATTAGTACTAATCTTAGGCAGGTAGAAAAGGTAGCTGGTAGGGAGCTCATTAAGGGCTTTCACCATAATGACATAATTATTTACTCAGATAGCCTGAGAGAGGGATGATTATGTCATTTAGAACTCTCACAGCAGGATAAGCATTTTTGAGTCAGCTGCTCAGGGAAGTTTAGAATGTTCAGTTAGTCTGAGTTAGAGTGTCAGACTGGCATAACGTCTGCCAGGGGAGTCTCTGAAAAGGGAGCCCTGGTCTTTTCTCACGCTAGTTTTTGGTAAAATCCTTGGTTTGCCTGTGAAGTTGTGGAAACTGTTTGCCAGCAGGACTCTTAGTTTCACTTCAGGGGGAGTGAAAGGGACTGCAGTGTCTAGTGGATCCAAGAGGCAATCCCTGAAGATCCTAAAGTTTTCCGCTGCCTTGAAGAAGGACGGTAAGGGAATCTGAAAAGCTACCTGAGAGGAATAGGTGCCTTTCTGTTGTTCCTTTCCAGGACTAGGAGGAAGGAGCAACTGTTCTGTGAGTACAGAATTGGAGACAAGTTCTCATTTGGGAGGTTGTCTGTGGTGTGTGTGCCCAAGATAAGGCTAGGTCACACTGGTCAAGACACCTGTTCACCTTAGAGTGTTAATCTGAAGTAAAGTTCTGAGTCTTAAGCAATTCAGTCGGGATTGGAGGCTTCTTTGGTGCAACCATGAAGGAGTGGCAGAGACTGTATTTGGGGTAAAGGGTGGGAGGAACTTCATCTGGAGTATCAATGTAGGGCTAACTGGTTCATTGATGGGTGCCAAGGTCCCTTGAGTAAATGCCAATGCCCAGGATGAATTTTAAATATGTGGCTCAGATCACTGGTTATGTTTGGAAAATGGAAATGTGTTTTGGAAATGACTCAAGAATGTGATTCAGGCCAAGAGCATCCACTTTAGAAAATGGAAATGTGTTTTGAAAGTAGCTCAAGTATGTGGTTTGTCCATGAGCACATTGGGGACAATGGATAAAGATGTTTCTGTTGAAAATGATACTACCAAGCAAATGTGTTTCTGGAAAAAGAGTGCTCCTGTTTGCAATGACCAACCATTGGGGGTCCACTAGTGTTTTAGTGACATCTGTGAATAAAGCCATACTGCACAATCCCAGTTACTGCTTTGTACATTCAGCTTACTGCTTCAGTGTGAACATTATTGGGGCCCCCAGCAGTTAGATCTAGCATACACCTAGCTTCCTCTCCCCTGGACCTGGTTGTAGATGCAGAGATTCATTTTTACGTTCGCTTGCGCGCATGCACAAGGAACGTCTTGGGAGAATGGGACACTTTGGAGGTGTGCCCCTCCCCTGCAATCGCCTGCTCCATTGAGCAGGTGTGGCAGTCCTGCACCAATCGGACGCAGTGCTGTGTATGACAGTGGTGGTCTTCTCTTCAAAGAAAACCACTGCTGTCATACACAGCACTGCGTCATGCCGCCCCCCTCCCCCAAATCTTTGCTGCCATGCTGGGAGCCTACCCCAGTGTGGCCAATGTCCCACGTCGTCTGCTGAAGGGGGTGCCCAATCCCACGTCAGCTCCACGGCCCCCCCAGCCATCCTTCTGCCATGCTAGGAGCCCACCCCAGCGTGGCAAATGTCTCACGTTGTCTGTTTTTTTTTTAAACCTGTAAATTGAAAACTGTCCCACAGCACTTCTGCCAGGCCCCCCTCCCACAACCCACACCCACCCACTGCGCACCCTGCCTCCCCACACCCCCCTCACCTCATACTTACCTCCAGAGCTCGGAGCGATGATCTTCGGTGGACCGGGAACACGTCTGCACTCTTCAAAGCTGACCGCGAACTGAGGAAATGCGGTAAGCTGTATAATGGAGCTAGATAGGGGGTTTTCACTTTATTGCATATCTCAGGCATTTTTTGGAATTTTGCACAAAATTTTCAACATGTGGTTTTTGGGACCCCTTCTCATGAATGATGTGACTGTCATGGCATTATTCAGGGCCGAAGGGTGATTTCGCAGTCACTGCACAGTCACTGCATCAAAATCATCCTTCAGGCCTAAACAACGCTGACAGTGATATCGTCATGAAGAAATCCCAACAACCATGTTAATTGATGTAAAATTCAAAATACTGTTCTGGCGTCCATTGCGCAGTTCCTACACACGCTCATAAGTTTGCAAATTTTCAATATTTTCACTCCAGATTTTCCACATTGCCTTTCTACCACACCTCCTTATGAGCAGTACAGCTGTGATTTTTCACATCCTGCCCAAAACGTGTTTCCTCCCACGTAGTGCACAATGGTGCAGTCGGTGTGCGAAATCAATGTATGGGACACATTAAGAAAATCACAGTGACACTGTTCATTAGCAGAGGTCTTAAAATGGCTATGTTGAAAAGTTGGTGAAAAAATTCCTAAAAATGACTGTTTTACGAAATACGTTTGCAGTTCTACGTACGTCGTGGGTTTCGAATTTTCAATATTTCCACCCAGATTTTCAACATTTCCATTTTACCACACCTTCTTATGAGTAGTACAGCTGTCATTTTCATCTCACCCAAAATGTGTTTTCGCCATATGGCACAATGGCGCAGTCGGTGTCGCAAATCAATGTATGGGACATATTAAGAAAATCACAGTGACACTGTTCATGAGCAGAGGTCTTAAAATGGCTATGTTGAAAATTTGGTGAAAAAATTCCTAAAATGACTGTTTTATTTATGCTATGCCATGCAGTTCCTACGCACTCGAAGTTCATGAATTTTCAATATTTGTACTCCAATGACTTCCAAATACCTAAATAGCACATAGAAGCAAGCAACATTTGGCATTGACAAATGCTTGTACTTCTTTGTCACTGATTTTTTTAAGCCATGTCCAAGTGCCAAATACCACTGCAAATACCTGCAAGCGAACGTTCGGCATTGACAAATGCTTGTTGTTTTTAGTATTGTACCCCCCCGACCCCCGTCCTTTAGATAATGATCCTGGTATACCAAACCACACAAAAACACGTATCCTGGATTTTAGGGGGGCAAACTTTGAGAAAATGGGGAAATACTTGAAAGAGGCATTAAGGGGAATGGGGCAGGAATCGGGGGTTGAGGAACAGTGGGAAGTATTTAAAATGGGGATTACAAGAGCAACAGAATTATGTATTAAGCAGGTTAGCAAGAGGAAAAGGAAGAGGAGACCATTATGGTTTTCCAAAGAGGTAGCAAAGAAAGTGAAAGCCAAAAGATTGCATTCAGGCAATACAAAAAGACACAGGCAGAAGGGGATAGGGAGAAGTACCAGGAGAAGCAAAGGGAGGCAGGAGGTCAGTAAGGAAGCCAAAGCTCAGACAGAAGAACACATTGCAAAATCAGTGGGTAGAGGGACAAAACCTTTACAGGTACATAAGTGAAAAAGAAAGGCAAAGGGAGGGATAGTGAGACTGAAGGGGAGGATGGGGCTGTGTGGAGGATGACAACAGTAAAGCTGACAAATTGAACAGGTATTTCTACTCAGTCTTTACTGAGGAAGAGGAGGGTAATGGGTCTGAATGGAGTACAAGGGGTGAGAATGGTGCAGAAATGGACACAAGTCCCTTTACACGAGAAAGGGTCCTGAAGGAACTGGAAGTAATAAGAGTTGATAAAGCAATGGGGCCAGATGGGGTGCACCCTGGGTCCTAAAGGCACTGCACGCAGGTTAATATCCCAGTACTGACACTGTAATGCAGCATGAGAGGGTGCTGCATTTCTGAGGTGCGTCTTTCAGATGAGGCGTTAAACCGAGGTCCAATCTGCCTGGATTGGTGGTAGTTCAGGTGGATGTTAAAGATCCCATGGCACTTATCGAAAAGAGTAGGGAATTTCCGGTGTCCTGGCCAAATTTCCCTCATTCACTAAAAATACCACCAACAGCTTAATCTGGTTCAAGGTCAGTTGGAATTCATCTGTATCCCCCTCCCCCGGGTCGTGCCTGAAAATAGGCAGGATTTGTCTAGTGCACTTACCCGGTCAACAAAAGCTAAATAAAATAAATAAATAAATAAAGAACTAAGAGAGGTGGTGGCTGAACCTCTTGCTATCCTGTTTAGCCGATCACTAGAAACAGGGGAGGTACCCAAAGACTGGAGGATTGCAGATGTAGTCCCCTTATACAAAAGTGGGAACAAAGAGGAAGCGGGGAACTACAGACCAGTCAGCCTCACCTCGGTAGTGGGGAAGATCATGGAAGCACTACTGAAGGAGAGATTGGTGGAACATCTGGTTGTCAATGGACTACAGGACCCAAGGCAGCATGGTTTCACCAGGGGAAGGTCATGTCAGACCAACCTCATTGAATTTTTTGACTGGGTGACTAGGGAGGTGGATCAGGGGATGGCAGTGGACATGGCCTATCTGGACTTCAACAGGCCTTTGACACTGTGCCACATAGAGACTATTGCACAAACTGGGGAATATGGGTGTGGGCAGGACAGTAGTGTGGTGGGTAGGTAACTGGCTGGGCAGCAGGACACAGAGGGTGGTGGTAAATGGCTGTCACTCCACAGAGGGAAGAGTGACCAGTGGGGTACCACAGGGATCAGTGCTGGGACCGGTACTATTCAATATCTTCATCAGTGACATTCGCAGGACCTAGAAGGCAGAATTTCACTGTTCGTTGATGACACAAAGCTCTGTAACAGAGTAGACACACCAGAGGGTGTAGACAGAATGAGAAGGGACCTGCAGAAACTTGAAGAATGGTCAGGGTTTGGCAGTTGAAATTCAATGCAAGGAAGTGCAAGATAATGCATATGGGCACAAAAACCTGGCACAATATATCAGTTGGGGGTGAGGATATAGCATGCACCAAGCAGGAAAGGGATCTTGGGTTATCATCTCTGATGACCTCAAGGCAGGAAACAGTGTGACAAGGCAGCAGGTAAAGCAAATAGGATGCTGGGATGCATAGGCAGGGGCATCACCAGCAGGAAAAGGGAGGTCATAATTCCACTATACAAGACACTAGTGAGGCCGCACCTGGAGTACACTGTGCAGTTCTGGAGACCTTACCTACGTAAGGACATAGACAGGGTAGAGAAGGTTCAGAGGAGGGCAACAAAGATGGTGCATGGCATCACAAGTCCTATGAGGACAGGTTGAAGGCACTGAACATATGCTCCCTTGAGGAGAGGAGGAGAGGGATATGATAGAGACATACAAGTATCTTACAGGGAGGAACAGGGTGCAGGAATGCACTATTTTAAGCGAAAAAGATGTTCCAGGACTAGGGCATGGGATGAAGTTGGAGGAGGACGATTCAGAGAAGCGTGAGGAAGAATTTCTTCACAGAGCGGGTGGTGGACAAGTGGAACACCCTGCCAGAGGAAGTGGTGGGGGCTGAAACAATCAAGTTTAAGAATGCATGGGATAGACATAAAGGAATTCTGGAGGTCAGGGGTAAGGGGCAACAGACTTCCTGGAAAACATAAACTGAACTTACAAACTTAAATGGGCAGACTGGGTGGGCCATAGGCCCTTATCTGCCGACACTGTCTATGTATCTATGTATCTATGTATACACTCTAATGCTAGGGGTGGTACCATTTGAGTAATTCTGCTAAAAGCAAATTGCATGCCATGTATAGGGCATTGTTTCTTTTTGGTGGGTGCCAGCTGAGAAACGTGGTATGGGGTTTACATTAGCATTAAACCCCAACTGCAATATGCTTGACCATTGTGCGAGTTTTGCCAGGTCCTCTCTGAGTTATTGTCTTCCTTCTTCACTGTTTACTATCACACAGATGTTTGTGTCATCTGTGAACAGGCTGATCTTACTCTTGAACACGTCTGCCTTGTCCCTGATAAAGATGTTGAATAGCACAGGTACAAGCAAGTTATCAATAGCTGTTCCATCCAAGGTGTGGAAGGAAGGGAGAGCAATAAGCATAGCAAGCCTCTGCTGACTGCCAACGGTCATAGAGACTGTTTTCTTGGCATTTCTGTGCATATGTGCTGTCGGTTTAGCCCAGAGCTGTGCACGACTCTGGAAATCGCACTCCCGGTGTCAGTGCACTATTTTTTGGTTAACAATGGGCTATTTGGGATAGCATATCGCTAACTTTCTGAAAACTGGGGCCCTTCATCTCAAAAAAAGTTGCATAAAGTTGTCAAGTTTATTTTATACTCACTTAAAAAAAATCAAAAAGTTTTAAAAAATGATTTTGCAACTCATCTGGAATCACATCTGCTGTTCTGTCACAATGCAATGCAAACATAAGTTGCATTTCATAGGCAACAGTTTTTGCAAAGTTTTCTTGCTGGATCCAGCAACAATTACACAACTTAATGCAAAATGCTAAAGCTACTCTTTGTGACAGTTTTAAGCAAATAGTACTGTTTCTGTCCTCTGTGTGTTGATAAATTACTTGGGATCTTTATAAAAATTAAGATACTGTGGCTAAAATTCTTGAAATTCTGATTGTGATGCAAGGTACCTATGTCAAACAGAAGTGAAGCATGGGGCAACTTGTATCACAGCTTGTGGAGTTTGCGATGCAGAAAAGGTAGCTGCAGCACAAAGGGGACCCCCTGTGCCAGACTGGCCATGCACCAGGCTTGTGCCAAGGTAAGGGTTGCACCAGGGGACTAGGGGTCTCGCAGCAGACACTGGCTGCAACATCCCCTTAAATCAGATTCCACCAGCCAGAGGGATGCACTATGACTTAGACCAACCAACAGGTGATCTAAGGGTCATTGTGCCACCCCTGGAGCCTTGTTGAGATGGAAGGGAACATGTGCAGCTGCCTTCCTGTGGTATCCCATGCCTCCAGAGCAGCTGGAGAACTCACACCCAATGATGCATTGCCCACAGGTCCCCCCATGGTGTCAGCCATGTGGTGGCTGACCCACCCCCCACAGATGGCACAGGCACAGCTGAATCCTGCAATGTCTGTTGGCACCCCTGACATCCATCTGTGCCCTACCTGCCCTCCCCTACCCCCATTATGCCCAACACTGCCAACCTCCAGGTTGGTCCCCATTACTGGGTGCCAGTGCCACCAGACCACCATGCAGATTGTGGCTAACCTCCCCCATACACCTTGCCTTTGGCACATGGCAACATTTGTCACAAGCTGAAAGACTTTGGTGCTGGGATCCCACCTGTTCATGAATCAGGTGCTAGGTCCCTTGTGCACCAGTGACCAGTGCAAGCTGCCATTGGCACAGCTTGTGCTGATCATTGAGAATCAAGTCCTGTATCTCATGGAACTAGCCAATGGGCAAAATCTTAAAGGGGCATTGTCAACCTTTCTTGCATCATATTATTTCGAGTTAAAACCCCACATTTCATGAGTGCTTACCTACTCTAAAATCCATTGATGTTGCTGTTTTTTGTATCTGCCCTTTTGCTTAGTAGGACTGAAATGCATGCTAATACATAGTAATAAACAACTTTGTTTTGTTTTGAATCCCACATCTATTTTATTGCATACTTCCTGAACAATAGAAACACCCCCAAACAATGCAACCACTCATGATGCAATAGTCTCCTCTACTCTCACTGCATAATGAGTGGCAAGACCATGTTGGGGGTATTCCTAGGTCCAGCAACAATGCAGTGGGAGCTGATCAAGGAATCTAAACAAACATGTTTTGGTGTGGTAACACCAGTATGGTGGGCGGTCTGTTTATCATTGTTTAAAAGAAAACAAGGATAAGAATTAAACAACCAACTACATCAGCAGTCTACAGAATATGAACAGTCATAAGATATGTTTTTTAAACCAGGGACATTCCAAGGCCTAAGGTGGTTGACAGTGTCCCTTTAAATAAATAAGACATTCTGCTGGTTAAATTCAGATTCCGTAGTGGTATTTCACTTCTGCCCTTGTGAAAAAATGGCTTTTACAGAATCAAGCGATTTGTAGAACATTCTTTAGTAGCATAAAGTTTCATTCTTTAGTTTTCCACTGATAGAAAATAACTTTACCTAGAAGAACTACCTAAAGCTATTGCAGAAGAAGTCATGATCCCAAACCCTGCTCCCACCAAAAACACTATTTGGATAATGTACCCTTGGTTGTGGAACAGAGTTGTAACAGTCTTTTTACAGTTCAGCTGTAGTTAATCTGCAGAATATTAGCGCTGCAACCTTCTTGGCAGGTTGTCCTGAGGTTCTATAAAATGAATTATACATGAAAACTGGATTTGGTCATACCTGCTAGTGGAAAAATGGAGGCACTATCTAGCTGTCATCCCATTAATATATTTCACAAAACTTATAGACACTGCTCAGATCCTGATTATTGATTTACTGTCACCTTCTCAACCCACTGCAAAACATTATTTTGCAACGCAGGTGGGCATCAAGGAACAATCAGTGTTACGCTTAACAGAACAGGCAACCTTGTTTGTGAACCCCAGTGATTTTACACCATTGCGCATAACAATAATGAAGTAACACTTTCCTAAACTACAGTACCACAGTGAGCGTATCATGGAGGGATCTCAATTTGGCAAAAAACATCTCCCTATCTTGGCCTGGAGCCATGGTGATTATGCACAGCACAGGAGAGATTTATTGTCTCTTATGAGATGTGATTTTGAATTACAACAGTTCAGAACACAGCATACTGTAAACAATTGGAGGATCTGGAGCCATGTTCTCTGCATAGGCAGACTGCAATTGTTTGTACTCTTAAGACACCATGTTAAGGAGTGATTCAGTTACACAGGTCTCCTAATTCGTGTTTGGCCATGTCCCTCTTTCCTCTTATCACCTGAATAAGACTTGGGCACAGATTTCAATAAACATTGGGACTGCAACATAGCTGTATTACAATATATATGTTTGTAAGGCAATTACATATGAAAACAATTTGCCTTAATCCCAATTTCAGTAATTAGTTACAGTTTAGTAACAGTAACTATTAACATCCACCTGTATGCTCATATCTACAAATGAGAGAAGGAGAAACCAGCGGGGAGGTGGTCATTGGTCAGATCACCGAATCAAAACCAGTAGTTATTGCTCAAATACAGTACTCACCAGAGCCTTCAGAAATGACAGCACCTCTGTTTATTTATTTATTTATTTGAAAGTTTCAAAATTACAAACCTTTGAGTCATAGACTCATTTCCAAAGGCTCCTTGTCAGTAACAGTACAAGACATAATACAAGTAATACAAATAATACAATACACTGTATAATACAAATAACAATACAATGCAGTACATCAAGCGAAACTGTGAATCTAGCAGTGTTTGTTCATTAAGCATAGAGAGTACATGGGTGTTGGCTTATACAGAGTTGTAGCCAACACACTTGGAATGCAGTGGTGCGATTGCCATTCTGGTTACCATCTAGTTATCCTTTACTATGGCTCAACACATATCAAGGCACATCTTGCCTGAGCCTCACTCCTTGGTGGGCCCATGCTTGTACACTCATCCATATCAATCAGACTTTTCTGAGTCATTAGCTGAGCTATGCTCATAGCTGCCTCTCTCCCCAACCTGTCTCCTCTCTGTCTTAAATGGAAACACTTAGATCTATGAGCCCCACACGCAAGTGTCATGCTGGTCTTAATTTGCACTTTGTGTACCAAAACAAGTATAGCAGATTGTATCAGGCTGATTCTGATGACTGCCAAGCTGAAATTTTCTGTAACCAAAAATCCCAGAATGCCCTGCAGCTGACATCAGGCCAGGGCTGCAGCAATGGGAGATTCAATAGCCTGCAGTGCATGTTAGAGTTTTTATAAGCTTTGATCTTTAGTTTTCTGATCTCACTGTCCTCATGGGACATGATACAGTACCAAGGACTGTACTTATCCCTGAGAGAACATCAAGACCAGAAAACATCTGATCTGAGTTTACTGAATGTCTAACATACACTGCTTGCTATTGACAGGGCCTAAGAAGAATAAGGCCTAGATTTTAAAACTTTGGAGGCACAACTTACAGCAGTTGTTCAGCCACAGCTGAATCACTATGAATGTGTCACAATGTTTGCATGTGAGTTTCAACTATTTTGATGCATTTGTGATATTTCACTTTACATCAAAAAGTTATGCATGCAGTTTTGTACATAACTTGTAGCACTTGAAAAAACAAATTATTCCACATTTTATGTTGTCTGACAGTCATGTCACAAGTTGCACAATTGTGGCAATATCATGTTGTAATTCTTTGAAAACCTAGCCTCTGATCTTTATCTGATTGGTGTTGCAGTCCCATTTTCACTTGGGCTATAGACTATCTCATCAAACAGGAAACTGTAATAATGAACTGCAAGGTGTTTTCCTGTTGCTCTGTGCCCAGCCACACATAATCTTCTAGATCAGTTTAGATACCCAATGGATCAGGAACACCTTTCAATTTTCACATACAGTACATAGAATTGCTCTGGGATGAGCTAGTCCACATTTTTTGTTATCCTTCTTCCTCTTCCAGCTGTACAATATGCATGGTCAGCTGGTACAGGTCCTTATACCAGAAGGGTACACCAACCTAAAATCCTGTGAAAGACTTGTATTGCTTTTATGGTGTTTTTGGATCAAGATTACCTAAACAGAGAACCAGCTTGTGCCACCCAATCTCCCAGTGATGGGGTGGTGCTAGAATCCTTTCAGCGCCTGTGTAGGATGCCAAATCTAAGATCTTTTAAAGCTGTAGACATGAATGAGTGTCAGCAGTGCCATTCCCATACCCATCTGTATCACTAGCTCTGAAGGTCAGATTAAGCTCCAAGCACTGGAGTACAAGGACCCTTAGAATCTGCAAAATTGGCCCAGATCTCCTTGAATGCTTATTTATGACAATCACTTCCACACAATTGACTGACCAAATCGTAACCTTTCTATTCTTCATGTCCTCATCCACATCTCAATGAACACCACAATGGGGAAGTGCTCCAAGAAGGTGATATCTTTGCAAATCCTACTATTCCCTAACCCACCAAGGCATGGCTAAGTCACTCATTTCCCAACCAGTTAGGTCCACATCTCTATGTCTCTTGCAGTACTGGTGTACAACTGGATCTCAGTGGATTATGCTTGATCCTCTTGCCATGCAGAGACCCAATTAAACTGTTCTAGGAAGCATGTCCATTCTTCAGGTTTCTACCATATATCTGCATCACGATTCACACTATAATGATGCTACTCTACCCCCACATTGGCTCAGACTATCACAGTCTGTGAGGAAATCACCCAGCAGGTAAGCTCAGGTGGCCTAGCAGATTATGTGCTTCCCCAGCTGCTGTCTAGAGGATGCAGTAACTGCCTCAGCATTGCCCTCAGTTTCTGTACTATTTCTTTGGGCACCATGGAGTGCACTGGAGCAGAGTCCAGTTCAATGCCCAGAATGGTCAGACAGGTGGCGGTCCCCTCCATCTTTTCTGTGGTGAATGGTAACCCAGACTGGCAAAAACATGATGCGAGTCTCATGGCATGTCCTTGTATTCTATAGGGCATGCCACCCAAATAAACAGAAAGCCTTTCAAGTAGTGCAGTAATGTCCATGGTGCAGACTCCTGTTAGAAATATCACTCTAAAAGGTGCTCAACTACTCAAAATCTCACAATTCCTTTGGCATGACCTTACAAAAGTAGCAAAACACATCAAACTTGAACCCCCATTATGTCCTAATCCTCAGTGTTGATTGGGAGCAGACAGTGTTGATTTTCTGTCACTTTTAGTCAGCCATACCCTCTGTCCCTTCAGCATAATCCCTAAAATGGTCTGATTAAAGTTGCATACACCACTGAGTACTTATCCCTTGAGATAAAATTGTTAACTGAACACCTGTCTGGGTAGGAGGATGCTGGATCAGCCTGTAGGCCCCTGGATCCATTTTGGGTACAAGGCCTAAATGAAAAGCCTTCAGGTTCATCATGAGATTAGAGGAAGGGCTAACCATCTTTCTGGCTTCCACCTCCTCTCTGATTTTTTGCTTGGACATGTAAGGGTACAGTGGAATAGATTGCAATTGGAAGCCTTCCTTGCCCCTCAGGGTTTTGATACTATGACCTGAATCCTTGCATAAATCCTAATTCCATGTCAGTAGTTACTACTCTTTCCAGGTATTTGCTGACTATAACAAAGCCTTTCTATTTTTTCCTGTTGTGCAAGACAGCTGGGGTTGGCATACCAGCCCTGGCAATATTCCTCTCCTTGGACCCCAGAGCCAGCTTGTCATAAGTGACTAAGTGAAGACCCAAACATACTAGGGATCATTCTAGGAATGATTAGGGCAGAAGAAGGAATGGAACCTATAATACTGTCTCCCCAGTACTTAGGGGTAGTAGTCCATAAATTATCCCCAAGCCATGTGTTGATTCAAAGCACATTTATATGTTAATATATTCAAGTTGGAGCACACGGCCACCTCGCAAGTCAGAGAATTACAGTGGTTCACCACTCTCTGCATGTAGTGATAGTTTCTGCTTTTATTTTGAAACTGTTTGTTTGTAATGCCTGCTGGTGAGAGGGGCCAGATTTTTTACCTCTATTATAAGTGAATAAAGCAAATCACTGTCATCAATTATTCTCTAAATCATTAGTTAACTCTCCCATATCTCTCCGTCTCTGAAGGCTCTTTAGTCCTAAGACACTGTAGATCGTCGTTCTTCAGATGCATTGTCTTTGAGGCATGTAATACTTGTTTTTTCTCTTCTCTGTATCCTCTCAGTGCGACCCCTTTCACCAGCTGTTATTGGTCCCCAGAGCTGTACACAATAATCATTGTGCAGCCTCATACAAGTTCTATATAACAGAACAATAACATCAGCTGATCTACTTATAAAGCATGTTTTCAAACTATTTAGGGTCAGATTGAACTTCCTTAAGACCTTACCACACAGTTTGCAATTTTTTAGATCATCAGTAACTACAGTATATTCACTAAGTGTTTTTCCTCACTGCTTTGCTTTTTATTGTGTGTTAGTGTAATGCCTTAAAATGTAGTCATGTTTAGGGTTCTTTTTCTCCACATGCATCACTGCACATTTCTTTAAATTAAACTTCATGTCCCAGTTTCACCATTGCTTAGTTAGATGTAAGTCTGCCTGTAGCCTCTCATAATCCTCCTCCATGCAAACTTGTCCAACCAATTTGTTGTCATCAGTGGACATCATACAACTATTCAGATTTCCTATATAAATTCCAAAAAGTATTGGGCTGAATACTGACCCCTTTGGCAAACCACTCAAGACCCATCCTTCACCGGATATAAAAGTCATTGACTGGCCTTTTCTGACCTCTACCAATTTACTCTACTGAACCAATTTGCTACCCAAATAGTAGTATTTCTATTTACCATATTCAAGTATTGCTTATATTGTCAATGAGCTTTTTATAACAGACCACATCAAATACCTTGCAAACATCAAGGTAAATCACACCATCTGGCACTCCCATGTCCATTGAATCACTTATTGGTTCATAGAAAGGAATCCTGTTTATAGCAAATGATCTACCACTTGAATAACCATGTTGGGATTTATCTGTTTGCCCCATCTGGAACAAGCATAATAATATCTGCACAGGGCCTTGTCACAGACCCTCTTGCAAGTGTGGTTCGCTCAGCCACTTGCTTCTTCTGGGAGACAGTCTCAAACTAGTGTTCTGTGTGCATATCCACAAGCCCCTGAAATGCACATGCCCATTGCTGGCCATCCACTGTCAAAATGTCTTTCTGTGTATGAGCCATGCATAGCCCCATAAGATTTTTGAGCATTCCAAACAGCATGTATGTCAGTAAAGGGATGACTTTGAGGTGCTGTTGTAACTGTGTCACAATCATTGAATTCTATAAACTCTATAACCCAAGTATACATTTTATTCATTTTGTAAGGTTCCCCCCATCCAAGGAATAGCAAAGTCATGCTCATGTCCAACTTGCTTTTTTATTAAACTTGAAGTTTGTTAACACCATCATATCATATACAGACAGTAGTTACATATAACATTAATACAACCTTTACGTATAAATGAATCACTGTCACCATGCACCATAAGCTGTCATACAATAACTAGAAAGATTTTTTTTCAACTTCCTTTATGCCCCCTTCTTCACTGGCCCCATGGGACCTCTATCCAGTGTGGACCCACTATTTTACCATCTTTCTCCCACTTGCCGAGATCCCTCCATCCGGATATCCAACCCAGGATGCTCCCATTTCCTGACCTATCTAGCTGCTCCCTGGCTCTGAGTCCCCTGAGGTGGGACCACCGACTGCTCAGGTGCTCTATCCAGAATCTAGTGAGCAGACATAGTTTGGGCAAGACCCAGAGATTGGTGGGGTGGATCCAGCAGTGAACATGTGTGCCAGACGTGGGTCCGACCATTACTTTCCTGGGTGCCAGGGTTTTCCACTTTTCTACCCGAGGTGTGGACATGCAATGACATCACCAGGGAGTGCTCCCATCCCATCCTGCAGATGTCCACCATCACCTCTCCTCTTTCATGTTCCTGACTGGTACGTAGTGCTCTCGGTCTCCACCAGAGGCCGCTACAAGGCAGAGATTCCCAAGTAACCCACCGCAGGAGAGGAGAGCAGTTCTTCAGATGCTTGATCCTCTCCTCCCCCACCAACCCCTGGCACCTTGAGCTTGCTCCTGAACCCAGGTCACCAGCGTGGCATGAGTTGTGGCATCCAGTGCCTTAACCTTCAGGGCCACTAGGTCAGTCTAACTTGAAAGATTTAACACATACATATATACAGTCCAACTAATCATGCCCCCATTGTGTTATCTTCCTTCATTCCAAACTAATGGTAAGCCATATATTTTTATGAAAAAAAAATTATAGTTTCTATCTCAACATTACATCCTAAGCATTTTTCCTATTATATTCAAAACATCAGGCATCTTTACACTGTATGTTTTTTAACTGTCCCAACCTGCATTATACAGCCACTTTTTTCATGAAGCGAACCAGGAAAAATGGAATTTATTGCTGTATTGAGGGTCCTTTAAATTATACAAATTGTTTTTAAACCCAAAAGGAAAAGAAAGAGAAAAAAAAAATATTAACCAGAAGCATCACAAGAAAAGACTTCATATTTTTGGAGTCCATGTATATGCCAGACAACTGGAGAGTTTGGCATACAACTACATCTTAGTTAAGTTCCATTAGAAGGGCACCTGTTTACCACATTGTTTCATCAGGGGATTGATTATAAGTTCTGGCACCTGATGGTGCTCCTAGTTACCATATCAATATTGACTCTGGGTAGAAAAAAAGGAGATCAGGTCTGTATCAAACCTTGCTGTAACAGTTGTTCAAGAGCTGAAACCCCATTGTGTCTTCCCTATACTCAAAGTATGGAAGTCGTCTCAAATTATATTTGTATTTTTGCAACCTCAGTAAAACCATGATAGCTTCCATCCTATGTATTGACTGTATGATCTGGTGCCACAGAATGATGGATGAGACTGTGGGCTTTAAACAGCACTGCGTGATTGCTTTAGCAGTGGCAGCTACTAAAATCAAAAATAAATAGTTTTGATCTGTTCTGTGTGACACTGTAGGGGAGGTGCAGAACCAAGTGGACCATATTTGGGGTGAGAGCCAGATCTATAATGAAGGCTATTTGTTGAGAAACAAGTGCCCAGAATGGGCAAATGATGGGGCATCCCCAGAAAATGTGGGCATGGGTATCTTTTCTTCTCATTGCCTCCAACATAAATTTGTAGAAATAGTACCATAATGACAGGAGATATCTGGCATGATAAAGTCACAGGCAATCATTTTCCATCTAAATTCTATCCAGGTACCGAACACTGTAACCAATAAGAGCTGTGTCTTTATCTTGGCACAGCTCTTATTGGCTGTCCATGGAACACGAGCTCCTTGTTTGTTTCCTCATCCTGCCAGGCATTTCCAGATTCCTCCTGACTGGATTATGTCACTACCGTTGGCCAGCTTGTTTAACCTTTTTCCCCCCTAATCCAATATTACCTCTGATATCTGGTCTGTTTTAATACTCAGTGCTGAATTTCTTCAGTTTACAGGTTTTTTTTTTCTACTTTCCATTTGCAGATTATACTATAAAGCCACTAGAGGGCAACACGACCTGTAGATTGCAATCCTCTTGCTACTGCTCCACCCTAACACTTCTGTCCTGCGTCATTCATACCTACATTCTCTTCCTTTTGGCCCTCTCTGTAGTGTCCCTCGCACCATCTCCCAGGCTATCACTAGGCATACAACATGGCATCCAAACCAGGGTTCGAATCAGGTATCGTTTGCTCCAAAGGCAGCAACCCTACCACTGCACCACTGTGTCTGCCACCATGTTAGGTTTTAGCAAGACCCACTCATACCTGCCCATGGTCACATCTACCACCACTGTACTTCCTCACAACACTCACCCACACAAACTAGCCATACTATTGTTGCTAACCATGTTTACCCTGCTCAGCAACAAACCGCCAGTTACCTCTGGTATGTACACTCCTTTGCTGCTGAGGGAGCACCTCACCCCTCATAGCCTCTCCATCACCCTGTCTTTCTCCATAGCCCCCCCGCACCCCTTCCCTCTACCCCTCCACCCATCGCTCTGTGCCTTGAGCCCTTCTTGTCTCTTCCTTCACCTGGCCATCCCAGCTGTCACATACCTGCCCATTCCCTACTCTTCACTTTCTAAACTTACCAGCCACCGCTACCCAGCAAAACGCCACCAATTCATGGCCCTTGTCAGGATCTTCAACTTGCTTCTTTTACTATCTGGCAGTGTTCATCCCAATCCTGGCCCAGCAGTGCCCCCCAACTGTGGTCACCCATAGAGCTTTGAATAGCCACTATGAATATCTAAAAAAATGGCACCCCTGCAATTCTGGACAGCACAGCACCAACCAGACATTCTGGCTTTAACCAAAACCTGGCTGTCAGCCAAGACAGCAGACTCATTTGTCTGTATTCCTGGCTACTCTCTCATTAGGCTTGATCATAACGGCAAAAGTAGTGGTGGCTGTGCCTTCTATGTAAATGACTCACTGCATTATCAAGCCTAGCCTGCACCCTCCCTAGACCATGGTGCCCAAACCCTCTTAATAAAACTCTCCCCTGACCCAAACCGTGCTCCTCCTAATCTCATCGTCTCCTACATCGCACCCCACAGCCAATCCCCTGCCTGTAAAGCACTATCTGACTATCTAGCCAGCCACCCCCACAAAATGGAACAAATTCTAGTTGGGGATCTCAACATAAACTGGCTGGTGAACTCATCAACACATGCCAAAGATACTTTTGCTGTGTTAGATATGACCCAACTGGTATCCCAGCCTACCAGGGCCAACCCCACTGATGGAACCCACAACCTACTAGATATCCTGCTCACTAATCGTCTCTACCATATTGCTGACCTGGGTGTCCTACCCAACACCTTAAGTGACCACCCCCCAATCATCTTCAGCTGGTCCTGTCAGTTACCTAAACCACCACCAAATATCACCTTTTGTTATCAACTACACCCGGGAGGCATAGCCAAACTCAAACAATATCTAATTAACTGGGACTGGTCCCCTATTTCCCAAGCCCAGCACATAGATGATGCATTGCACTACTTCACCACCACTTTTAATACCACCTCTGATGCATTTGCACCGACCATCAAAGTGACCACTAAGAAATGTAGTGCCCCCTGGATCACCCCAGAACTCCTACAACAGTTTAAAATGCATGACAGCCTCTGGCATCATGCCACTGCCTCCGGTCTGCTAAGTGATAGGCAGGCCTATAATGCTGCCTGCAATACGTGTACCTGGGCAATCCACAAGGCCAAGGCGGAGCACTACAGAACCGCCCTTGCCACCTCCTAGGGTAACAAGAAAGTTCTGAGATAACATCAAGGAGCTTAATGGTAAATCCTGCTCTCCCCCCCTCACAACTTAGTGTTAATGATACTACAACCACAGACACACTTCACATAGCTAACTGCCTCAACTCCAGCTTCTCAGACCTCAGCTCAGTCCTCCCTAGCAACTTTGTTGATCCAATTCAATGTACCCCACCGCCTGAGGTCCTCCACCTCCCCCTTCAAACTCAGAGTCATTACCCCTACAGAAGTGAAAGCCTACCTGTCCAAAGCCCTCCAGAGCTCCAATTACTGCAAAGACACTTTCGATATGTGTATCCTATACCTTGCGCTAGACTCAGTTATCTCCCCACTCACGGACCTTCTAAATCTGTCATTGCGCCTTGGCCAGTTCCCAACCTCATGGAAAATGGCAGTGATAACACCAATATTGAAATGTGGCAACAGCTCCCTCCCAAACAACTACCTGCCATCTCGATTCTCCCCCCACTCTCTAAAGTCCTTGAAAATATCATGGCCAATCAGCTCACTTACTACCTCCTCGCACACAACCTCTTGTGTAGGGAGTAGCATGGTTTCAGAGCTGGTCATAGCACTATGACTGCCCTCACAGAATTTGCTAACTCCCTGCACTCCATGCTTGACAAGGGGCACCTCAAAAGGGCCATGTTTATAGACCTCTCAAACGCCCTCGACATGGTTTCTCATCCCCTCCTTCTTAACACATTACAACAAATTGGGGTCTCTCATTGTCCACTCTCATGATTCTCCAACAATCATTCATCTAGAACCCAATGTGTTAAAATTAATAATACCATATCTACTATGCTACCTGTGTGCTCAGGAGTTCCCCAGGGATCTATCCTTGGTCCTCTGCTATTCAGCATCTACCTCAATTCCCTGCCTAAATCCTGCCCCTGCAACCTTCTCCACTACATGGACGACGTTATTCTTTATGCCTGCACATCCTGATCCTCTCTCTCTCCAGCGTACCTTATAAAACTCCTTCTCTCAGATTGAACACTGGTTTGCTGAACACAGATTGGTGGTCAACATTAAAAGAACTAAGATAATGCTCTATGCCCACTGCCAAAACAGATCAAAGGATTTCCCCCTGGAAATACTCTCCGCCTCTCTCATCCCACTGGAAAAGGTCCAAAAGTATAAGTATCTAGGTATTACATTTGATTCTTCCCCCTCATTCCACGAACATATAAAAATCCTCACCTCCGCCACCAACACCCACATTGGTCTCCTTTACAGACATAAAGACTGCCTGCCACCTGAAGCACTTCCCCTAGCCATTACCTCCTCAGTCTTATTGCTGGTGGACTATGGCCTCACATTCTATGCTGATGCCAACCCTACAGCACTTCATCAAATACAAGTAGTCATCAATAAGGCCTGCTGGCTTTCTCTCTGGTGCTGACAGAAAGACACATAGCTGCACCCTATATGCACTCACCAATATCCTCTCACTTGAGGAAAGACTATTATACCAGACCTGTCTCTTCACCAAAAAAATACACCTTGGTTTAACCCCAATAGGTGTCATGGCTTCTCTTCAGTCAGCCACCATCTCAGCATCCACACGGGCTGCCCCAAAAACTATCTGGAAGGAGCCTAAAGTCAGGACCACTCTGGTCCAGCGATCCGTCCCCCTTAGAGCTCCATCCTGGTACAATGCCCTCCCTCCCTCAAGCTATCTTAAGGGCCCATATCCTCTCCTCACATCAATGCCAGTGTAACCAGTAACCTGTGAATCCTGCACCATGCTGCTAGGCCATGCACCCGACCTTGGCCAGTCAGTGAAGATCCCCTCACTATTTCTAGCCTACAGGCTCCTCACTGCCCTCGGGTACCATATAGTTGCACTGAACTATGAATGCATTGCATTATGTATATGACAAGGCCTCCCTGAGGCAGCTTACTACCAACTCATATCATGCATTGCTTTAGCTACCAGTTGTATAGGTCTTAACTGCTCATTAGGTAAATATGTCAATAGCTCTGCCCTGTTTTAGCTACCAAATGTATAGGCATTAACCCATACTCATTATACTTATACTCTGTATGATTGCTCACCCACATTTATTCTATGTATGTATTGTATGAATCTCTGTGTTTTATTTTGACATGGAGCCTTTGGAAATGAGTCTATGACTTGAAGGGCTGTAATTCTGATTTCCTAAATAAAGAAATAGTCTTGTGGATACTGCCCTAGGTGCCTAACAATTATTTCAGAGTACTGTTTAAATTTGCTTCCCTGGTCCATGTCTCCTTTATCCTAATAATGCTTTGTTCCCCTGGGCCCAATTCAAGAAGGTGAGGTAGTGACACAAGGTGCCTGCAGTAAATGGAGCTGATGCAAGGGGCACCTTGTGTTGAAAATTGTGCCGACTGTGAATAAGGTACACAGGGTGTGGCAACCTAAGGACCCTTTGCAGCAAACAGGTTGTGCACCATCCCTGTGCCCAGTCTGAGAATGCACCAGTGTGCTAGAAGGCTTGTAGTGGATGCAAGCTGCAGTATGCCCTACATTGGGATTCAGGAATCCCCCATATGGCACACAGGCTATGACAGTTAGACCAGCCCAGGGCTGATCTAATGGCCCATTCACCACCCCTGGGGATCTTGCTTGGTGTTTATGAACCTGTACTCCCTAGTACTGATGCCTGCTTGCAGTATCCTATGCCACCACAGCACTGAGAGATGTCAGTGGTGCAGTGCCCACATTGTCCTCCCCCATGGTGCCAGGCATGCGCCCCCCCCACCATGAACAGCACAGGCATGGCAGTGGCCATACAGTGTCCCCCATGGGGAGCTGTTACCATCCCCTCTACCCATCTGTACCCTACCTGCCCTCCTTATTCCCTGTCCTGTCCCACATGACCCTGAAAGCCTCCAGGCGGGTCTCCATCCATGGGTGCCAATGCCTCTTGACAACCCCACAGCATGTGGAAGACCACTCCCATTTGCCTTGACTTTGATGCATGGCAGCATTTGCTGCAAGCTGCAGGGATTTGGTGCCAGAAGCCCTTCCGATAGTGAATCAGGTGCAGGGTCCCTGGTGTGTTTCTCTATGAGGGGTTTTGTGAGTGAATCGGGCCCCCTGGGTTTTCTCCAATGGTCTACTGCAGGCTTGAAAAAAGGATTTATATACACCAAGTTTTGTTCCCATACCTACATATGTCAGACCTGGGGCAAGATTTGTGGCCAAACCCTGGATACCTGGACCCTAAGAATAAAGTCCTGACACTGGAGATACTTAAACAAGTCTGTTGCAGGCAGACCAAATTCTAATTCCATTTGTGCAAAACTTTTGAAAGTGTTCTGATCCTCTAGAAAATGAGAAAAAAAATCAGAGTCTCATCCTATTCCACTTAATATAATCTTAATCTATTCTCACACTGGACAGAACTTAAGATCTATAAGAGAGGATGTCTGTGCCATATAGCCTCAGTTTGGCTCCATTTAGCCCTCACCCTGTGCCAAAGACTGAGAGTGTGTCTAGTCCACCTATTAGAAATATCTTTTAGAGCCATATCCTCCCTGTCCAGAGTAGATATCTTAGTGGAATACATATGAGTGCCCTATGTTCCTGATGTGTCCACACATTATTTGGGAAGTCCACAATTATATTTAGCAGAGTTCATAGATGAGCTACCTCATAATATGCATTGAAGCAGGGAAGATCCAGTCCCCCTTCCTCTTTAGGTTGTGTAAGGACTGACCAATGGATCCTTGATCTCCTCTCCCCCATATGAATTTCGCCAAATGTTTATGCAGTTCTTTCCAGTCCTTGGTGGGGGTGGAGATGGGTAGTGCTGTGTATAGAAAAAGAGAATGCAGCAGTATATTCATTTTTATTGCTTCTAACCTGATACTAAATGTTAAATGTAGGGCTTGCCACCTATTTAAATTGGCATAGACATTTTGTTTTTAAGTGTGGGTAGTTAACTACTATATGTATAGGTTCCTGAAGTTATTGGGGATTTGTACTCCTAACTACCTAATTTTATTTTGTACCCACATAAAAGGGAGAGCAGCTCGGAAGGCTGGTGGTAGTGAACCATGTATGACTATTCCCTCTGTTTTGTCAGGGTTCATATTAACTCCAGATATGTTACCAAAGTCTCTGAAAAGTTCTGTCAAAGTGGATAACAAGACTTGAGGATTCTGAAGATATAACAGCATATCATCAGCATAGAGCAAGATATGGTTATCTAAGCCATCAATAACAATGACTTCTAGATTTGGGGCTTGCTGCACTGCCACCACCAGGGGTTCCATACTGATTGTGAACAATAGTGGTGGCAGGGGGCAACCCTGTTGCATACACCTGTGAATACTATATGAGTTGGCGAGTGTTCTATTAACTCTGACCCAAGTGTTAGGGTGGCCATATAACATTATGTATAACTTGCTTATGATGATTCCTTTCCACATGTTTTATTGACTCCTTATTCAATGTAAAACCATCAACATCTGTATCCTTCCAAATTTTCTCACTTTTTTTCTGGATAATGTGTTTTTCAATTAGCTCGCTGGGCCTAACGAAATTACCTAGAGGCTAGGAGCTGGATCATTTGAGCTGTTCCTTGCTCTGAAGTTCCTGTCAGCATTTTACAGTAGTTCACCGACAAATTAAAACATCTGCCCCAGCTGCTTCTCACTTCTACCACAATGCCTGCACTTGACCAGGATTCCATTTCCTGTGCCTTGTTTACATGCACACTGGAATCAGGTTCAAACTCCGGTTTCAGTGGAATCAGTGCTGCATTCCCCGGTTGGAAGCTTATGTAAACCATTCAGAGTTGGGTTCCTGTTTCAGTCTGAATTGGGTTCAACTACAATGGTTCAAGAGCATTGATTATTTTGAACCTGGTTACTTTGTGCATACAAACCTGATTGTGAACTGATTCTACTATACTTACTGTTGAAACCGCAGCAAAAGGAATGCAACCAGATTCAAAATCCTCTATTACTGTGTGTTTACATGCAATAGGAATCAGTCATCTTGTAATCAGTTCAGTTCATTCTCATCTATCCAACTGCACGTAAACCAAAAAAGATTACAATCTGAATGAAGTGAATCAATTACAAAGTAATTGATTCCCAGTACATGTCAACATAGCAAGTACCTGCTTATGGAAGGCCACAGTGTCCCTTACTTCTGTGCTCCCTATCCCCCATGCTAACATACACAAACACATTCATGCATCAGTTTGGTTTGAAGGAAACATATTATACTATTTCATTCATATTGAGCATCTTGGGTGACAGCAACAAAGCAAGAAAAACTGGTAAGCATACTAGTGCCATCACTGTTGACCTCTCAAAGGCCTTCAACACAGTGGATCACTCAATCCTGCTTAAACGACTTACAGTATTAGGGTTAAATGAAAATGCTATGAGATGGGTTGTTGCCTAATTTAGTCACTATAGGCAGAAAATGATGATCAATGATAAGATATCTGAGGATAGATATTCAAAAAAGTAAAAAAGAGGGGTGCAAGTGTGTGTGCTTTGCTTATTCCTGACTAGGATGCTGCTACATTCACTTGGATAATGCACTGGCGCTATCCAACTGAATATCAGTCCATGTCAGCACAAAGCTAAGTCATACTGCGCTGCCCCAACATGGACCTGGATGGTATCCGGTTCATAGGAAATTGCACCCCCGGACCAGATAGTACTGGGAGCCTTCACACAATATTCAGCCATAAAATGCAAATAAGCTCATCAGGATTGCAAGGCACTAAGGGTCCCTTTGTATGCCCGTTATGGTCTTATTTGCAGTGGAAGCAGTGGCCCACTTGCACCCCTCTTGACATCATCTCTGGTGGCTAGTGACACCCCCCCACTCCAGAACACCCATCCAGCACATGTCCAGCCCTTGCCCTAGTGTACAGTGGCATCCTCCATGCCCAAAGCACCTTCCTGGTCTATGAACACAAGTCCCTGGTGTCTAGTGGCACTCCCAATCTCCTATCTCTCCTCCTGGTTCTATGAAAGTTTTTCTGGTGTCTTGTAGCACCCCTACTCCAATCCCCATCCTGGTTCTGTGAAAGGTTTCCCTGGTGTCTAGTGGCACCCCCTACTCTCCGATCATCCACCTCAGTTAATGTGATGGATTCCCTGGTGACTAGTGGCACACCCCACCCTTCAAGCATCCATCCTCTATACAAGGCCCATCATTGGGGCTAGCAGCATCCCCTGCCCCACAAACTAATTTTGCATTGTTGTGAATATAGCCCTTGGTGTCTAGTGGCCCCCACAATCCACACACCCATGATGGTAAGATGTGCTATGGTGACTAGTGGCACCTCCTAAACACCCATCCCATTGATTGCAATATTGTCCCTGGTGTCCTGTGGCACCACCCACCCCTGCTCACTCATCTGGGTTGGTATCAGTAAAGCCCTGGTGTCCCCTGGTACTCCCCACCCCACTCCACCCCTGCTCACCCATCTGGGTGAGTATCACCATAGCCCTGGTGTCACGTGGCACTCCCCCCTCACAGCCGATCTCCCAGTCCATGTCCCCTATACAATCCCTGGGGTCCAGTGGTACTCCCATCCCCAGCCCCAAAATACCAGTTGACAAATGCACTGGTACACATTAGACATCCAACAGCCCCTCATTCCCCACACTCACTCTGTACAGCACCCACACCCACCATCACCTTTACCAGGCAGGATGGGTTCATTCCTCTATGGTAACTGGCACAGCCCTTCTCTCACCTCCTCAGGCAGCAACTGTCTGAGCTGTAGTGAATGTATTTCCATGGTGTACATATTTAGGTATTGACTATAAAATCTGCTCCATTCCCCAGTGTGCTAACTTAACTATATATACAAACTAATAAAAGGAAGAATGTTCTGATGCACAAATCATGCAAAACCAGTCAAAGGAAGTTTTTGAGCACCATCCAGTGTCCTCGTACTAAGGGACTATATCTGTGAGTCTCTTTCTTTTTATAGTATAAATGTGTTTGTGATGTTTTTTCATGGTCAGAAATGTGTTTGTAAAGTTTTGCATGGCCAGCGATCCTTCATTTATTGTCCTGTGTACATATTTAGCTCTTTTAGTCTCCCCTCATAGGGCTTTTGATGCAGACCCTGCACTGTTGTAGTTGCCGTCCTCTGGAATGCATCCACTCTGTCTATGTTCTAACAGAGATGTGGTCTCCAGCGTGGTGTTACCAGTGATCAATACAGTGGCAACACTACCTCCCTCTTTCTGCTGGTGATACCCTCCATATTTTTTTTATTTTTAGTTGTTTAACCAGGAGTAGCACACTAAGCTGAAAGCTTTTTCACAGGTGTGACCTGGGAGCACAGGGAAGTTAAGTGACTTGCTCAGGGTCACACAGTATGCAAGTGGAAGCTGTGAGATTCAAACCCAGATCTGGTCTGATGGATGTCACCAGATTTGCAGCTCAGAGCCTTAAACCATTGTGCTATACTGCCTCCCACAGCACCCCACTAGCCCTCCAAAGTGCCTTGTCACACTGCCTGGCCACTGTTAGGTTATCCAACATGATTACCCTAGGTGTCTTTCTTGCTTGGTTGCCATAAATACCACTTCACCCATTTTGTACTCTGCCCCCATGTTTCTGTGCCCTAAGTGCATTATTTTACAATTTTTCACATTGAAACCCAGCTACCATACCCTTGACTACCCACACTAATCTAGTATAAAAATAGTTTTTACATGGTAGCCTTAACATGACATTTTGGTACACCTAAAACTTTGCTCAGCATGTACTAGTTAAGATTTTAGCAAAGAAAACTGCTTTTCAATAGGTAGATATGATAATATTCAATTAAGTCAAAGAATTTCCCCATATCAAGTAAACAAGGGCAAGAGAAACAGAAAACCACTATGGTTCTTAAAGGAAGTGGACGAGAAGGTAAGGGCAAAAAAGATGGCTTTTAGACAATACAAGGAAACACCGAAGTTGGAGGACAGGGTAGTGTACCTGGAAAAACAGAAGCAGGCAGGAAAAGCAGACAGAAGTGCTAAGGCACAAATGGAGGAAAAATAACATGGGAGGCAAAAAAGGGGACAAGACTTTTTATAGCTACAGTAGTCAAAGCAGAAAAAACAGTGGTGGGACTGTAAGGCTTAAAGAGGAAGAAGGGGAGTGTGTGGAAGGGGACCTGGAAAATGCATCAATACTGATCAAATATTTTTGTTCTATATTCACAAAAGGAGAAGGTGAGGGCCCACAGTTAGGCAACATGAGCAAATATGGGAGGGAGGTTGACACCAGTCCATTTAAGAAAGAGAGAGACAGAGTCCTAAAATAACTCACAAAACTGAAAGTGGACAAGGTGATGGGACCAGATGGGATACATCCTAGAATATTTAGGGAACTACAGGAGGTGCTGGCAGCACCACTGGCAGCCCTATTCAATGAATCACTTGATTCAGAAGTGGTTACAGAAGACTGGAGGAGGGCAGATGTAGTCCCTCTTCACAGAAATGGCAGTTGGTAGGAGGCTGGAAATTGTAGACCAGTGTATCCCATGAATAACGGTGAACCATCACAACGGCAAAGGAACCACAGCACTAATACTTTTGTGTGACAATGGTTCTGTCACCATCCCAAGTTGTGCCCCCCCCCCCAGAGTAGGAATCTTAATTAAGGGGGGCGTGGGGTTCAAAGCTCACCACAAGAGGGGTTGCAGGGGTGAAGCCCCCCAAAAAACACTTTCTGAAAAGTATTTTTTCTGTAGGTTTGGCGCCATTGTGACGGTTTGCCATTATTCATTTGCCCTTCTGACATGGAACCATAGACCAGCCAGCCTCACCTCAATAAAGGGGAAAATTCTGAAATCACTACTTAAAGAAAGGATTGTGGAACACCTTGAATCCAGCAGACCACAGGACTTGAAACAGTATGGATTCACAGTGGAAAGGTCATGTCAAACAAATCTAATTGATTTATTTCACTGGGTGACTAGGGAAGTGGATCGGGGGAGCAGTGCATGTGGCCTACCTGGATTTCAGTAAGGCCTTCAATACTGTTCCATATAGAAAACTTGAGAACAAGCTGGGCAGCCTGGGAGTGGGTCACAAGGTGATGAATTTGGTTAGGAATTGGCTGAGTGATTGAAGACAGAGGGTGTTGGTAAACGGAGCTCAATCTGAGGAAAGGAGGGTGACCAGCGGGTGCCACAGGTATCTGTTCTGGGGCCACTCCTGTTTAATATCTTCCTAAGTTAGACTGTGGAGAGTCTGGAAGGGAAGGCATGCCTCTTTGCAGATTACACTAAGGTCTGCAACAGGGTGGACACACCGGTAGAGGTGGAAAAAAATGAGGAGGCACCAAGGTAAACTGAAGGAATGGTCTAGAGTGTGGCAGCCAAGATTCAATGTGAAAAAGTGCAATTTCATGCATTTGGGGTGCGAGAACCCAGAGAAAGATTGCATTATGGGGGGGGAGATACTATTGGTCACCAAACAGGAAAGGGATTTGGGGGTAATCAAATCTGATGCCCTAAAAGTGGCCAAACAATGTGCCAAGGCTTTAGGGAGAGCCAGTGGGATGCTGGGGTGCATAGGGAGAGGTATCACCAGCAGAAGAAAAGAGGTGGTGATGCCACTGTACAGATCATTGGTGAGGCCTCATTTGGAGTACTGTGTCCAATTCTGGAGACCACATCTCTGTAGGGACACAGACAGGGTGGAGTCAGTTCAAAAAGGGCAACAAAGATGGTGCAGGGCCTGCACCAAAAGTCATATGAGGAGAGACTTGGAGACCTCAATGTGCATACCCTGGAGGAGAGGAGGGACAGGGGAAATATAATAGAAACCTACAAATATTTAAAGGGCATAAATAGGGTAAAGTAGGGTAGCATCTTTCAGAAAAGGAGATGTTCAGGAACAAGGGGGCATGACATGAGGTTGGAAGGGGGTAGACTGTGGGGTAATGTGAAGAAGTCCTTCCTCACGGAAATGTCGGTGAATGCATGGAACAGACTACCAGTGGAGGTGGTGGGGGCAAACACAGTGGGGGAATTCAAAAATTCATGGGACAAGCATAGGGGAACCCTAGTAATAGGAATGAGAAGGTAAAGCCGGAGATCAAGTAGGGTCTGAGGCTTTTACAGTAGGTAGGGAAAATGGGCACACTGGATGGGTCTAGCAGTCCTTATCTGCATCAATTTCCATGTTTCTGTGTTTGTATATCACTGTAATGAGGTTGAAACCATTAGACTTTATCTTCCGGTCTGCCCATTTTATGATGACCCAAGATAAATCCTTCTTTGTTCCATCCTTAAAAAATGTATTCTGAGACCTGATCAGGTTGATTGTGCCTTTATTTTCTATGAAGGATAGGAAGAGCCGTGGGGGTCTTGCAGACTTTACATATTGGGAAAACCTGCTTATATGGATTGTGACTATTAAAACAGACTTTCCCTTAATATGAGGGATAAGAGTGTGAGATGGAATATATTGTATACATAAATAATGACAATAGAAAAGGCCCATAGCACCATCTAGTCTGCAGTCCTTTCTAACTAATCTGCCACTCCTTTTCTAGTTCTGTATGCCTCTCCCATCCCTATTTGAAGCTGCTCACTTATTTTACACGAAGGGTTAATGTTTTAGCATCTAAAAGTTATGTAACCAAATGTTTCCTGTTTACTGCTTTTTCGGCCCAGCCACTGAAAACTGTCAGTTGCTAAGTGCATCCTGTACTCATAAGCTTCTATACTTTCTAAGGCTTTTTGGCTGCACAAACCCTGAGGTACAAGGACCACCCACGGAACTGCTTCCACCCGCCCTGCCAACACTGCCCAGACTATCCGAGGGGCCGGACCGCCCACAGAGCTGCTCCCACCCACCGTGCCAACACTGCCCAGACTACCCCAGGGTCTGGACTGCCCGTGGAGCTGCTCCTGCCCACCCTGCTGACACTGCCCAGGTATGCTGGTGACCGTGATATCAATTCCTTTGTCTGCATCTTTAAATTTGGCACCTTTTTTTTTTATCACGACCACCAACTCGCTCTTGGGGGCCTCCTGGCTTGTAACCCAGTTGAAACTGCTGAATTTAATTCCCTGGATGCCTGTATTCAACATCCTGAATATTTTAAAATAATTTAATTTCAATTAGGAACTTTATCTGCAGTGTGCTGCTTAAGCTCTGCTACCACCGAGTGCCCTCTACATTCCTGTTACTCAAGCCCTGCTTAAAATTTAAAGATTTGCACTACGGAGCTGCTGCCTGACTGTAATTTTTTCTACAGGCTGCAGCCACACATGTGCTTTATTTTCTGAACAGGCTGCCTGTGTCCCCGGCTGGCTGCTAGTAGTGCACACAGCTTTGCTTGGTGAGCTGCCAGGCTGTTTCCCTGCAGTCGCTGTGCTACTGCTCTCCACCCGGCCCCCAATACTCTCCCACCCTTAGCTAGTATTACATATATAGTTAGTTTCCCTCTCGTGAGATCTTGTTTCTATTTTTGTCCATCTCCCGAGTTTCTCGTTTGCTCCTTATATTGCTTTACCACTAGAGGTCATCTGACCTCCTCTGACTATTTACTTAGCTATCTTTGCTATGTGTTCCATAACTAAAATTCCCTAAACTGTCCTCTCCTTGTGGATTATTCTGGCTCTTCCTCCTCCCACCCTTGCTGAACAACCTTATTTTTATGCTCTGTCTGGTGTTTCTCTTACCCTGCTATATCCGGTAAACTGCTTGTCTTTCTCGCAGAATCTCACTGCTTGCTGTTACTTCTGGTTAATTTTGAGAACTTTTGCTTCTCTGCTTCTCTGACCACTTCCCCCTCTCTCACCACCCCAGTTCTCTACACCTTTGTTGCCATGTATTCGAGGGCTTTATACCCCCTCATGCTATTACTCTCTTTGCTATTTCTGCTTGACTTCTCTGCTGTTCCTTCGGAGTTTCCCTCCAATTCCCATACATACTCTCTTGTGAACTTCTGCTACTCGAACATACTGGTGGAGACTGACCCTTATCCTTCACCTCTGCTAGGGCTTAGCAATAGGTACTTAGTGGGACTACTTAGATATATCTTACAGAGGTTCTATATTTCCCCTGGTTGTGCCTCTCAGGCGATGATGACGGCAACGTTATGGATAATAACTCTATCCCTCACCCTGGCTGGTAATATAGAAACCAACCTTGGCCCTTCCATTCTCACACATACTACCATGTCTTACCCCACATATTGTATGCTGCAATCATCCTGTCTCTCCTTTTCTTACCTTAACATAAGGAGCCTCTTTGCCAACCTCCCTGAACTTGAGGCCTGGGTATGCGCTAACAGACCTGCCATCCTAGTCCTATCCGAAACCTGGCTGAAGCCCTCAATAGCAGACTCCCTATGCTCCATTCCGGGCTACAATATGCTTCAGGCTGGTCTCACTGGTGCTAAAAGAGGTGGGGGCTTGGCCCTTTACTACAAATCTAATCTTATCATCTCTATCATACAGGGTCCCTCCCTGACAAAATGTGAGGTCCTACTTTCCTGCCTATTGCTTGGAGGTGTCAAAATTCTGCACATCTTCTGCATGTATATACCTCCCAAACACTGCAGACTAGGTCTTGAGGAATTCATAGAGTTGGTGCCGTTTGTATCAGAGAAAAATTATGTAATCTGCCTGGATGATTTTAATCTTGACTGGGCTGGGCCACGTTCCTCTCTCCTTTCATCCATTACCAGCAAGGCCAACCTTGCTCAATTAATACAGGCTCCCACTAAAGTCTCTCACCAGAGCTCCTCCAACACCCTGCTGGATTGGATCCTGACTAATAGGAAGGAGAACTTCCCCAATGCTGGTGTTATTCCTGACTCTATCAGTGATCACTGCCAAGTTTTCTGTGTTTGGGATGCCACACCTCCCTCCTTCCCCCCAAACTACTATCTTTTTCCAACTACTCCAACCTCAACCCTACTACTTTCCTGCATGCTCTCAACTGGGTTGACTGGTCCCCTCTCTACATCACCAATGATACTGACCACACGACTGAGTATTTTAATGTCACCCTTCTCTCTCTTCAAAACCTACATATTCTGGTTACCACATACAGGGTTAAAGGCAAGATCACTAAATGGCTCAAGCACCCCCTACTCCAGCTGCTGAAATATAGGGATAAACTCTGGTCAGTCTGGAAGTCCTCTTTCCTTCAAGCTGATTTCGATGCCTACAGATCAGTGTGCAACACTTGCAAAAAGGAGATTCGCTTTGCTAAGAGCATGTACTAACGGAACCTGCTCAGAGCCTCTGCCTCTAACCCAAAACACTACTGATCTCAAATTAAGGAAATTCTTAGGAATAATAAAACTCTGACTCCAAATGATATGCTTGTAAATGATATCCACTGTAATAATTCTCACACTATAGCTAGTGCCTTCAATGCCCTCTTTTCCTCTCCCCCCCACGCCTATCCCCTCTCCCCTGTTATTCCCCTTGCCACTCCCTTCTACGTCTGCTCCCACCTCTCTGGTGCTGGTCCCAATTATGTGCTAGAAAGCCTTTAAATTACTTAGGACTATTCCTGCTCATAGCAGTGCAGGTCTTGATGGTATTGATACAAGGATCCTTAGACAGTTCGCCTCTCACCTCGCTGAACCGGTTACCAGGCTTTTCAATCAGCAGGCCAGGAAAACCACCAGAACTATACCGGTGTTTAAGAAAGATGATGCCAAAATCAAGTCTAACTAATGCCCCATTTCACTTCTGCCTACGCTCAGTAAGCTGCTGGAAAAAGCAGTGCATCGGCAGGTCTCCCAGTACCTACTTCACTCCAACCTTCAATCCTCTTTGTAACATGGCTTTAGTGCAGGACACAGCACTACTACTGCTCTTACTCACTTCACCAGTGATGTAAAATGCATTATGGACAAAGGCTTACTCACAGGGGCTGTCTTCATCGATCTCTCCAAAGCATTTGACATGGTACATTACCCTCTACTGCTGGACAAATTGCATTCTCTTGGTGCTTCTCACTCCACTCTATCATGGTTCGCTAGCTATCTTGAAAATCGCTCTCAGACTGTCTCCTTCTGTAGGGTTCTCTCTGCACCTGCCCCTATCTCCTCAGGCATCCCTCAGGATTCTATTCTTGGGCCCCTACTCTTTTCTCTGTTTATTAATGATATCCCTAACCCTTCCCCACTCTGTAACACCATCATGTACATGGATGACCTGGTACTTACTCTACCGCTAAGTCCATTACTGACCTTAACCAACAATTAACTCCTGCCTTTCAGAGCCTCCAGTCTTGGTTCTCCTCCAATTACCAAATCTTGAACCTATCTAAGATCCAGGCCATGCTTTTTGGGTCCTCTAGCTGTGTATCAACTGAGGCCCCTAAGCTTCTTGTCCATGACTGTGGTGGGTCTCCAATCTCTAACACACTGTCTTTCAAATACCTTGGGGTAACACTTGACCCAGCTCTGGATTTTGCAGCACATGTCAATGAGGTCTGTTGCTCAGTCAACTCTAAGATTGGTGCGGCCTACAGGGTCCGACACTCCCTTACTCCGGCTGCCAGGATTGCTGTTGAGAGAGGTGTGCTACTCCCATAACTGCTTTATGCTCTCCCAGTCCTCTCTCATGCCAATACTGTGGTTCTCTATAAATGGGACATTACGTACAACAACATCTGCAGATTTGCTTTATCGGCTCCTTGCCTGACCCACCACTGCCGACTTTAATCTGCCTTAAATTGGTTGCCTCCCAATTCCCTTAGATCATATGTACTTGGTTGCTTTGTGGACTCTTTAACCAGAGTGCCTCGCCCTGCGGCACTGGGTGCTATGCTTACCCCTGTCTCTCACTCTCATGCTCTTAGGTCCTCTGCCTTCCCCTTGCTTGCTCTTCAGCCCTGCTTCACTAAAATGGGCAAGCAGACTTTCTCATATTTTGACCCATGTTTCTGGAACTCGCTTCCCCCAATGTGAAGGACTTCTCATCTCACCTAGCTTTCAAGCATGCTCTTATTTCCCACCTTAATGCCCTTGGCTACTGTGACTGCACTTAGGGCATTGTGGGGCCTGCTACTGTCCTCTAGCTGCTCTCTTGCTCATGTCTGTATTTCTACTGCGTATATGTGCCTACTTGTCTTCTGTTATCACTACTTAGGACTAGTGTCTTGTTAATTGAATATCTTCTGCAGCAATTGTATTGACTGTGCTAACTGAAGTATTCTTGATGTTATTCTTATGCTGTTTATGCCATTTGAGTTGTTTTTCCGGATAGTATTCTTTGCCTTTGTTACCTCATAGTTGTCATTATTGTCCTTGCTGCATTACTGTAACTGTATTCTCCCGGACTGTTCCTGAAAATAGGTAGGTTTCATTGCCTAGAGCACTTGCATGGTCAACAAAGGCTAATAAATAAATAAGTATATGGCCCTGATCCTGAAAATAGAGTTCATGTGTGTTTGTGTCCCAGCTCTTTGTGTAAGAACAGGCACCTATGGGATGTGATGTGGCTCTGATTGCAACTGGCCAGAAGGAGGCTACTGGTTCAGAATGGTAGGAGGTCCTGTATCCAGTGTGGCATTGGCTGCTTCCAGTTAGGTCTCCTAAGGCTTGGATCTTGGCAAAGGTCCAAGGTTGAGTGCATGAGGGTCTTTTGGTAGTTCACTCTGAAAGGGGGGGGGTGATTACAACAAGTGTGTTAGGGTCCAGAGATGCCACTTGCAGATTGTTCTATGTGAACCAGCATCCCAAGAAGAGGGAGTGATTGATCTGAATGTTGATAATCAGAGTTTGGCATAATTGGACATTGAGGCCTCAGGACAGAGGCAGATGCAATGAGTTATTCCACCACATTTGGTTGGTGCCCATGTATGGGTGCTGTACTATGCTAGCTATTTGGGTATATGCCTCACCCTGCTGTTAGAGAGGCTGACTGCTATGTAAACAGTGCTGTCTAGGGTTCAGATAATTCCTGCTTTGTCCCTGGTTCCCTCACAGCTGTAATGGGGCAATATGAAAATGTAAACAACGTTATGCAGATAAACTTAGTTCCTGCTGCTTTTGATCATAGGATATGGAAATAATGGTTTGTCTGAGCCTTAGGTGAAGGTTTCAGTCAGGGCTTTAGCTGTGTAATTGTTCATTCTGAACTGTGCACAGATCAGAGTAAATAAATTAGCAGTTGTTCAAAACCAGAAAAGTTCATGTCTCAAATATGGTGCCCTGTGTCATGGTCTCATTGCTGTAAATATGGGTAGGGGCCAGAAAGTGATAACTGAAGCATGCCTGAATCATTTTCTACTGAGTTAAAGCTAAATGTGCTGGTGTGCTGGTGTGCTGATTGCCCCGTTGAGGATCTTTTTGCAGTGCTGTGTAAATAAATCTACATTTGGAATAAGATTGGTGTGGCTTTGGGAAGTCACAGTCACTACTGGGTCCTGACAATGAGGGAAACATGAAAATGAATTGGAAAAGGACAAACTGCCATCAGTGCAATACTCTATGTGTTTTTCCCTGTGAGAAGGGCTGGTGGAACTTCACCCATGAGAGTTGGGTGAAGAAATGGAGAGTTGTTCAGCCAGGGTGGTGCACGAACATTTATTATAAGCAGTGTTCTGGCAGTCACATGATTGAAAAAGGAGGCAGCCAGAACTGGAACTATTTACAAGGGGGAAATCTGTACCATCACTCTACCCCAGGATACTGGGGCTACCTTTAGCCACCCCATCAGAGCCAATAGAAGGTCAGTAGGTAAAACAAAGGTGAGTGCAACATATGTTATATCAGTTTCACTATCTGCTAGCTGGTTATACTGTAAATTATTAGAAAATGGCAAAGAAAAATCCTGGAAGCTGATTGGCTGACAACATGGCTGAGGTGGGCTTCTATTTTTCAATAGATGCCCACCAAATAAAAAGTCCCAGCCCAACTGGCTTCTACACCCTCTCTGATATCCTGCTGCCCACCCTGCTTCCTGATTGGGTGAAAGCACCCTGGAAAATTTCAAACTACCGCCATTGTTTTTAGGTCACTCAGCGAGTGAGCAGATCCTTCTCCCCTCACCACGTACACCGGGAGCAACAGCAGTCACCCAGTTACACAAAATTAATCAAACAGCCTCCCATACCCTAATGTTTAAACATACAGTGATTAGAGAATAATGTTTTTTTTCCACTTGATTATGGAGCGAACGACCAAGCATGCCACCTCCATTGTATGATCATTCACCACTGTGCTGTGCCCTCATTCTCCCCAGCTGACCAAAAACAAGAGAAAAAATTGCCACAGCATACAAATCCCTCCTAACATGCCCACAGCATGCAGCTCATTCTTGTCACTGACTGATTTGTTTAACTTACTCTGGTTTGGTATCTCACGCAGGCTCACTCGCTCTCGCTGGACAAACAGAATGCTCCTCGTCACACTCCCGGTCCTCATAGAAGGCAGCGAGGATCGGGAACTCATAAAACAAACAAAAAAAAAAAGAAATAACCGAGTCCTGGAAGTTACAGCAGGCAGGGAGGACCGGGAAACTGAACAACTGGCTCTCGTTCACGCTCACACTCCCAACTCGCCCTTCATTCTCTCTCCGTTACTTTAGTGAAACTGCCTTACTATTCTGGATGGATTTAAAAAAAAAACACTGTGGGAATTAAGCACCATACACCTGTTACAGGATTGGCTTCTCCACTTCCTGGTTTCACGTAACAGAGTCGCGCAAAGCATCTTTGGACTGCACAAAATAAAAAACATGCTGCATTTTAAAATACCAAAATGAACTGCTTGGAGGGAACTTCAAAAAATACTCCTTCTCTGCTTCCATAAACAGTGGTGTGTGGGGGGAAGGGGTGGGGATAATTACAAAAGAATAGCTGGGAGGATGCAACAGCAGATGAAACAGCACAAAAACAAATGACTATTTTACCATAAAAAAATAGTTTTCTGCTGTTTCTACACAATTTCAAAATAATGTCCTCTTTTAATCAATAACCTAATTAAAATTTACACAGATGCCCATTTTCTAAGCACAATAATACCCTCCTGGGTGGGTGGTATGGGCAATACCACCCACCCTGTCAGGTATTATTGCTTGCTTAGCATCCTAGAAAATATAATGACACGGCCACTAGTAGGCCACTGTGAATGCTGACCCTCTGTACTTCCTGTAACTGAGTATGTGCTCCATTTGTCTCCCATCAATGTAGTGACAAAGTACTTATTTACTTTTGTCTGTCTGAACTTCAGTAGTAAGTACTATAGACAAACGGAATGATTGCTAAATCCATGAGCATTAATTTGCAAGTTCAATATTTTGTTGAGTAAATGACCCGAAGAAAAAAACAAGTTCACAACTAGTCCAATTCTCAAGAATGTTATAATTTATATATCTCAACATAAATAAAATAAAAAGAAGTTAAATGTGCTGTCACCTTTTACAGTTTAAGGTGACACTGTGAGATATTTTTTCACTTAACTAATAGAACAAACATGACTGGGGCATAACACAGTCAAGGTGTGTGGCTGATTCCAATAGCAGAATGAAATCCTTGCAATTCAATTACTAAAAGTGGCGATGAAACACTGAGAAGAAAAAAAAAAAGAGTTTCAAGATAAGACATCAGTGTCACATCAGGAAATTCCTAAATATCATATTATTAAAGATTTTTGCTCATCACTGTACACTGGATAAATACAGAGCAGCAAAGGATAAGTATATGTGTCAAATAGTCTGAATTAAATTGCAGATTCAAAATCCACATTATGTAATTTTTTTTTAAGGTAAACATTATTGAATTGTATGAACACATAATATTATAACATCTTCAGCATATTGTTAATAGTTGGTGTCTGAAACATGCACATACTTTCGTCCCCCAAAGCAGATCTAGCAGCATGTAGCCCTAAATCACAATTAAGTGTTGCAAGTACAACTGGGAGAGATTTATGTGAATAAACATAGAGTCCCTGCACCTGCATCCAGGTTGCTTAATCCTACTTAAAAGGAAAGATAACAAACAGTAGTAGAACTGAAAAACAGCTTTCTTTAAGAGAGGTCTGTCTACACAGTCTACACCTCAGTGGTACAGCAAAATCTGAGCAGCTGCTGATCCCCAGAATCCTCATGCCTCCCTGAGTTCTATGCATGACTGACATAGAAACATAATATAGAAACATAGAATTTGACTGCAGATAAGGACTGCTTGGCCCACCCAGTATGCCCATTTCCCTACCTAATGGATAAGCTGCAGATCCTAGTTAACCAACAGCCTACTTCTTCCTACCCCCACCCCCTAGAATTGCCTTATGACTCTCCCATGCATTCTTAAATTCCACCACTGTTTTTGACTACACAACCTCCTCCGGAAGGCCGTTCCATGCATCCACAACCTTCTCTGTGAAAAAATACTTCCTTACATTAACTGTGAGCTGCCCCCCCATCTTCAAATTGTGCCCTCTTGTTCTTGCACACCTCTTTTTCTGAAAGATGCTACCGTCTTGGATTTTGTTGATTCCCTTGAGGTACTTGAAAGTTTGTTTCATGTCCCCCCTCTCCCTCCTTTCCTCGAGGCTATACATATTAAGCTCCTTAAGTCTCTGCACCATTTTAGTCGCCCTCCTCTGGACTACCTCTAACCTGTTTATGTCTTTGTGGAGACTGGGTCTCCAGAACTGCATGCAGTACTCCTGATGGGGTCTCACCAGCTGTCTCTACAGAGGGATAACAACTTATTGTTTTCTTCTGGTGATGCCTCTCCCTATGCATCCCAGTATCCCCCAGCCCTCCTTACTGTCCTCTCACATTGCTTGCCCACCTTTAAGTCATCTGATATGACTACCCCCAGGTCTCTTTCCGTTTTTGTTGTTGTTGGTATCTCACCCCCCACTGTGTATTCTTCCCCTGGGTTTTTGTTTCCCAGGTGCATTACCTTGCACTTCTTAGCACTGAATCTAAGCTGCCATACATTTGACCATTACTCCAAGCTTGCCAAGTCCCTTCTCAACCTTTCCACCCCACCTTGTGTATCAACTCTGTAGCAGATCTTTGTGTCGTCTGCAAAGAGACATACTTTTCCTTCCAGTCAGTCTGCAATGTCACTTATAAAGACATTGAAGAGGACCGGTCCTAGTACTAAACCCTGCGGTACCCCACTAGTAACTCCCCTTACTTCGGAGTTGACTCCATTTACTATTACCCTCTGTGTCCTGTTCTCCAGCCAATTCTTTACCCAGGCTACCATCTTGGGACCCACTCCCAGGCTGGCTAACTTGTATATTAATCTTTTGTGTGGGACTGTGTTAAATGCCTTGCTAAAGTCTAGGCAGGCCATGTCCACAGCCCCTCCCTGATCTACTACTTTGGTGTCAAAGAAATCTATTAGATTCGTCTGACATGACCTTCCTGCTGTGAATCCATGCTGCATTGAGTCCTGTGTCCCTCTTTCCTCTAGGTACTCAACAATTCTTTCCTTCAGAAGTGATTCCATCATTTTCCCTATTACTGAGGTTAAACTAACATGTCTTTAGTTTCCTGCTTCTGCCCTGCTCCCACTTTTGTGAAGTGGAATCACATCTGCCCTCCTCCAGTCCTCAGGTACCACCCCATCCTCCCATGATTTGTTAAAGAGGGTAGTCAGTGGTGTCACTAGTTCTACCCTTTTTTCTTTTAGAATTATGGGATGAATCCCATCAGGCCCCATTGCTTTGTCCACCTTCAGTTTTAAGAGTTATTTCATAACCCTTTCTTCTGTAAATGGACTGGTATCAACTGCTGTATCCAGAGTGTTTCTATTGTTTGGTTTAGGTACCTCCCCCTCTTCATTTGTGAATACTGAGCAAAAATATTTGTTTAGTATCTCTGCCTTTTCACAGTCACCCTCTAACCACCCCACCTCCCCTTTATTAAGCCTCACTATCCCTCCCTTGGTCTTCCTTCACTCCATGATGTACCTATAAAAGGTTTTATCCCCCTTCTTAGCTGAGTTGGCTATCTTTTCCTTGGTTTGGGCCTTTGCTATTCTGACTGCCTTCCAAGCTTTCTTTCGCTTTAACTGATACAGTTCCCTGTCCTGCTCCTTCTGTGATTCCTTGTACTTCCTGAATGCTTTCTTTTTCTCTTGAACCTTCTCTGCCACCTCCTTTGAGAACCATAGTGGTTTCTTACATAGTTTTGTTTTGTTTATTTGCTTCACACAAAGGCTTGTTACCTCTGTGATGGCAGTTTTTATTATTCCCCATTGTTCTTCCACCCCTCCTTCCTGCCCATTTGTTAGTGCATTCCTTAGGCACTCACCCATTTTAGCAAAGTCAGTCCTTCTAAAGTCCAGTACTTTTGCCTTTGTATGGCTTGACTCTACTGCTGTGTTTATCATGAACCATACTGTTCGATGGTTGCTAGTTCCCAGATGGCTACCCACTTCTACATCTGTGATCCTCTCTCCATCTCCATTTGAGAGTACCAGGTCTAAGATTGCTCCCTCTTGAGTGGGTTCCAATACTAGTTGTCTAAGGCATGCCCCCTGCAGAGCATCTAGAATAACCCTACTCTTAGAAGTGGCTGCTGCAACTGCACTCCAGTTAACATCTGGCATATTCAAATCCCCCATCAGCAATATCTCCCCTTTTTCTGCCATTCTAAGTATACTTTCTATAATTTCTTTGTCCATTTTCTCCCCCTGAGATGGGGGTCTGTATACAACCCCTGTGCGGATTGTGGAGCCATTTCCAGTCTCCATGATGACCCACAGTACCTCCTCTCCTCCCTGTTTACCCTTTTGTTCTGTTGCTTTGATTCCTTCCCTTATGTAGAGAGCTACTCCTCCTCCTCTTTTACCCTCCCTGTCCCTCCTGTAGATAGTGTATCCTGGTATGTTTACATCCCTGTCATGGTTCTGTGTGTACCATGTTTCTGTGACTGCCACGATATCCAGATGTTCCTCCTCCATCAAGGCCACTAATTCAGGAAGTTTCTTACCCAGACTATGGGCATTGGTGCTCAGTGCTCACCATTTTTTGATGGCTTTACCTCTTGTAGCAACATCCCCCACTGATCTTTCTAACTTGGTCTTTTCTTTATTTAGTACCCTGTTTTGTAGGGGGAGGCTGGGAATTCCCTGCTGCTTATCAGTGCCTCCCCGCTTGACTTGTTTAAATGCTTGCCAATGAAGCATGTAAACCGATTGCCCAGAAGACTTGTTCCCTTCCTGGACAGTTGCAGACCATCCTGCCAGTATAGGCTGGAATCCCTCTAGGTGAAACCCCAGTCCCAATGAAGCCAAACCCCTGTGCTCCACACCATTTTTTCAAACATTCATTGAATCGCATGGTGTGAAGTACCCTTACCTCACCCGTGCCATAGACAGGCAGCTCCTCTGAGAAGGATACTGTGCATGCTACTTGTCTTAGGCCCCTCCCCAACTCCACAAAGTCATCCTGCACTGCTCTAATCTCATGTTGAGCAGACTTTGGATTGTAACACTACCCTAGTGGGAAGCTCATTACCCCATATTTATTAACTCCTCATTGACAATGTGGAACGATACAGAAACATGGAATTTCAAATAAATAATTTACTACTACTACTATTATTCTATACAAAGTGACAAGTGACATAAAGTACCTAGAGTAGTTGGTTAGGGATTTATAATGCCTGCTAGTGCATATAGGGTATTTCCACCTTTTCTGAAACCCTTTATGCAGTAACTATTCTATTATGCAGTAACTATTCCCAATGGGTGACAACATCTTTTCCATATAAAGACTGTGCATAATCCCTTGATGCCATCCTGACCCTACTGGGTCATAATGTTATACGCTTAATAGCATACAATATTATAGCTAACCCGACAGAGATCTGTCCATGACAGCAAATGGTGCAATTCGACATATACTGCTGTACGCAGTAATGCACCATTCACACACTCCCAGGCAGAGGATAAGACTTCTGCTTGGAGAGGGTTCTGCCAAGCAGCTGCCATGGCTCACTGGACTGAGTAACAGGAACCCAGGCACTGCATCTGGGACTGGGTTTGATTCCTGGTCCCAGACATTTTATTTTTTTATACAATGTGTGCACTCCTCGAGTTGGATCCCCCCCCCGGAGTTGAGAATCTTTAGTGGAGGGGTCATGGGGCACAGCCCTGTGAGGGGTGTGGGGGCAGAGCCCCTCACAGAAAACAGACATATGCCACATGGCAATATCCGCATGTATGGCAGCAGTTTTATAGCAGCATAATGTCTTCGCGACATATACCCTGTGCCCCATTCTGACAGAGTGTGGTGGGGGGGGGGCTCCATATCAGGACAATGGTGGACAATTATTTTTTTTGGCAGGCAATGTTATCAGAGAGAAGTGACATTTCCTGTTACCAATGAGTGCTTCTATACCTAGGCCAAAAATAAATCTCTATGGTGCAAATGCCCCCTCTGAATCTAGTATGGAGTCTAGAGGATTTTGTATTCTTTGACAGAATCAGTTGGGGTCTGGCAGAGGTTGTGTGAACCTCCTTTTGCTGAGCAGAGGGGAAAGGATTTTAGTTGCTGGATAAGCTTTAAATTCTTATCAGCCTGTGGACTTTCAGGCAGGAGTGCTGACTTGTTTAATAAGTGTTATTTTGTGTGTGGGGGGGTCCATAGTGGAAGCTGGATTAGTCATTTATCTGTTCTACAGGTATTGTCCAGTAAGCAGCTTTCTGGAAGTTTCTGTCTTTCTCAGCCAGGATCAATTTGCAGCTAATTGGGACTTAAATACCAGGGCTTCTCACATAGCAGTACTGCAGAAACAGTTGGGGTCTGGCAGAGGTTGTGTGAACCTGCTTTTGCTGAGCAGAGGGGGAAAAGATTTTATTTGCTGGATAAGCTTTAAATTCTTATCAGTCTGTGGACTTTCGGGCAGGAGTGTTGACTTGTTCAATACAGTGTTTGTGTGGGACCTTCCTCTGCAGGAGGTTGCAGTGCTTGGAGGTGCAGTGAGAGGCAGACACAAGGCTGATACACTCTCATGAGAGTCGGGTGTGGGCCCTAATCACATCCTCCCCCACCCCTCCCTTCCCAGAGCACAGGTCATTTATAGGGGAACACCTGCCCTGCAATTGGTGGAAGAGGCTTCAGGTGCAGCTCATGTAGTTCTATCCAATAATGCAGCTATGGGGTAGGGAAAAAGCATAGGTAGGTCTCAAACAGGAGTGCAGCATCCACAAAGAATTGCTGAGTAGTGTGATAGTTGGATACTGTGGAGGGCCTTCAGCTGGAATATATCAGGTAAACTTTCTGTTAGAGGCTGGGCTAGGAATAGTTGGTTATTTAGACTAGAATAGACTGCTATGATGATGGGGAAGGGACCACATATCACTAGAGCAGGTATCTTTGGGAGGGTGGCTGGGTGCACAGGGTGTGGTGCGGCCATGATACTGGACTGGGCTTGAAAGTTTGGGGGATTCCCAGTATGCTACTGGCACAGCTTAAGGAGGAGGTTGAGGGGATCCGAAGGCAGCTGGGGGTGTGGGGAGGATTGGAGAGGTAGGAGGCAAGCTGTCACCTACATGGAAGCACTAGGTGCTGGGGCCTCCCAAGCTGGGGGAGGAGTGAAGAGAGGTGCTCATACTAGGAGAGGATGGAAGGGGTACACAGGGGGCTCTAGGGGACCATGGCAGGTGGGGCCCAAAAGGTGGAAATTTCCACAGCAGTAGGCAAGAGTCTGAGGGTGTCCAAAGGAAACCAAGAGGGGCTATAGGGATGAGGGGGCACAGGGGATGGGCTACAGCTCACAAATTGTTCTAACCCTCTACGCCCATTGGTAGAGAGGGGTGTGTGGGGGAGGAGGAAGAGGAGGAGTAGGATGATGATGCTGCTGCTGGTGAAGCTGGGGCAGGGACAGATAGAAACGGTGAAGGGGAAGAGGCAAGGATACAGAAGAGAGGGTCTCAGACAGGATGGAGGAAGAGGGGTAGGGGAAGAAAAAGGAGGATCAGGGGAACAAGGAGGAGGCTGATGGTATGGAACAGGGGATCACAACAGGCAGGAAGGCACAGGATGTAAATGGGATGATAGTGAGCAGAAAGCCAAGTAGGCAAACAGATAGGATGGCTGGATTAGTAAGGAGTGGGGAAAGAGATACAGAGAAAGATACTTGGGTGGGGGGGATAAAGAAGGCCAGGACACTGGTAGAGGAGGTGACCAGGGACAATGGTGAATGGGCTACCTTCATCATACAGATTGTGGGAGTTGCAAAGAGCTGGTTGAGGGGAAAATCTGGATGAAGGGATGAGGAGGGGCATGGAAGGAGGGAGAACCTGAGGGGTGAACAGGGAGGCATGGGGGAGGTTAGAGTACTGCTATTGGGGACTCCATGATCAGAGGCATCCAGTGGGAGGGGCATGAGGAGGGTAAAACCTATCTGATCAGAACCAAATTACACCCAAGCCTGATGGTGCACAAGGCCAAGCATGAGTTGTATACACTGGCAAGGGAATGCGGAGGACCCCAGAAATTCTAGTGCACTCAGGGACAAAAGACATAAATGGTAATAATGAACTAGAAATTCAGGCAAGGTTCTGGGAGTTGGCCAGGGTATGCCTTTCCATAGGCTTTAAGATCTCCTTTTTGGAAATTCTGCCGGTGCCAAGGGCTGGCGGGGAAAACAAGATGAAGCTTAGGGAGCTAAATCAGTGGCTTAATAAGTGGTGTGGGGAATTGGTGTATGGCCTGGTGGGAGACTGGGGGGAGACCTGGGAGGATAAGGGGCTATACACTAGGGACAGGCTCCACCTTAATTTGGAGGGGAAGAAAATCCTTAAGCTCAAACTAGCTGGGTTCATCAGAAAAAGGGTTTAAACTTGTGATGGGGGGAGGGATCAAAAAAGGGGCAGTGCCAACAGGTACAATAATTGAGTGACAGGGTCTCCACTCCTCTAGGGGGCTAGGGAGAGAGATGGAAATGGGTCACCAGGTGGGGTGCTGGAGCTGAGAAATTGGAGATCAAGGGGGAAAGAGGAGAGGAGAGAAGGGAAAAGGGGTGGAGAGTGGTCCTGATTAATGCCAGGAGCTTAGGAAATAAAATGCCTGAACTCCAGGCAGTGCTAGTTGAGGGGGAGGTAGATGTGGTAGCAGTCATTGAGACCTGGGCCACTCAAGGGCATGAGTGGGACCTAAATCTGGAGGGCTACACTGTGTTTAGAAAATATATGGCGGAGGGAAGGGGTGGTGATGTAGCACTGTTAGTCAGAAATGGCATGGGTATTGGAGGGGTAGAGAAGACAGAGGGAAATGTGGAGGCTATTTGGGTCACCTTGTTGATGCAGGGGAGTAAGAGAGTATAGGTCAGAGTGGTATACAGACCACCAGCACTGGCGGAGGTCCTGGAAGAAGGTTTGGTGGCAAATCTCAAGGGACACTGTAGACTGGGAAAGGGAAGGGTAGTGGTAATGGGGGACATCAACATGCCCGGAAAAGACTGGGAGACTATGACATCACCAGTGGCCAGAGAGCAGAGGCTGCTGGATGTCTTCCAGGATGCATTTCTGACACAACAGGTGGGTGAGTCAACTAGGGAGGCCCAGACACTGGACGTGGTCTTGGCGGACAGTGATCAGAATAGGAGCCTAGAGGTGAGGGACCCATTAGTGGGGAGTGATCACACCACAGAGTGGTACTTCCTGGACCTTGGAGGGAAGGAGGAAAGCTGAACAAGGATGGTAGTAACCGACTTTAGAGGTGCAGACTTCAGGGAGATGGGAAGGATCCTTAAAGATCATCTGGACAGGATAAGGCTGGATATGGATGCTGACAGCAGGTGGGGGATCATTAGGAGGGGAATACAGGAGGTTACCAGATCCTGCACAAGGGAAAGGCATAAGTTTGGTAAGGCCAGAAAACCCTGCTGGTGGACCTAGGAGGTACAGAAGGTGGTGAAGGAAAAGAAGGCAGCCTATAGGCACTTCAAGTGCTCAAGGAGTGAAAGGGATCAGGAGGAATGTGAGCTAACAGCCAAAAAAGTCACCAGGGTGGAGAGAGCAGCTATGGCAAAAAAGGAGCAGTCCTTGGCCAGTGGGATCTGGATGGGTGACAAGGGGTTCTTTAGATAATGGGGGAAAAAAGGAAAGTAAGGGGGCAGATCAGTAAGATAAGAATAGGGGATGGTTGGGCACAGGAGGCGGGGGAACAGGCAGATGTCCTAAATGAGTACTTTTCCTCAGTTTTTACCAGGGGGGATGGAGAGGCTATATCATGTGAGGGGAGTGGGGGTAAACCAGAGCAAAGTGTGGGACCGGTGAGACCAGGGACCCTGATGGGTCTGGAGAAAGGGAGTGGCCACCACAGACAGGTGGGGGCCCAGCAGTGCAGGGTGAAAATGGGAGGATGTGGAGGCTGAAATTCCAGGAGAGAGAGTAAGGGAAGCCCTCAGGTCCCTTCGGATGGAGAAAGCTCCTGGGCCAGATCAGATACATCCCAGGGTGCTGAGGGAACTGGCTGATGTCCTGGCAGTCCCTCTAGTGGAGCTTTTCAACATCTCTCTGAGGACTGGGTGGGTGCCTCAAGACTGGAGGGTAGCCCATGTCATGTTGATCCACAAAGGGGGGATCAAGAGAGGAGGCAGGAAATTACAGGCCCGTTATCCTGACATCGGCGGTTGGCAAAGTGATGGAAGGTATTGTCAAGGAAAGGCTAAGGGGGTTACCGGAGCAAACTGGGTACTTGGACAATAGGCAGCATGGCTTTGTCATGGGAAGATCATGCCAGACAAACCTTGTTGAGTTCTATGACTGGGTGATGAGGGCCCTAGACCAGGGTAGGCCAGTGGACATCCTCTTTCTGGACTTTATCAAGGCATTTGATTCAGTATTCCACAGTGGCCTGCTGGCTAAGCTGAAAGAAATAGGTGTAGGGAGACAGTTGTTAAATGGATAGGAAATTGGCTCTCTGAGCATACTCAGAGAGTGGTGGTTGAAGGGTTAGCCTCATCCCCAAGGTGGGTCACTAGTGGGGTTCCCCAAGGGTCAATGCTGGGGCCACTCCTGTTCAATGCCTATATCTCAGAGATCAAGAGGGGGTTCAGGAGTGAGATGAGTCTCTTTGCAGATGACTCAAAGCTGGGTGCAGTGGTGGATGGGGAGGAGGGGAGGGTGGCCTTGCAGGAGGACCTGGAGCCTCTCGGAAGGTGGTTGGGAAAATGGAAACTAAAATTCAATGTGGGGAAGTGCAAGGTTCTGAACCTGGGAGTCAGAAATCCAGGCCAGGGGTATACCCTGGGAGGAGACAGGATTCAAGTGATGGAGGGTGAGAGGGACCTGGGGGAAGTGGTAGATGTCAAAAGGAACAACTCAGAGACCTGTAGGAGGGAAGCAGGAAGGGAAAATTGGATGCTGGGATGCATCGCCAGGGGGATTACCTCCAGAAAGGTGGAAGTGATCCTTCCACTGTACAACTGCTTGGTTAGGCTACACCTCGAGTATTGTGTGCAGTTTTGGAGATCGCATTTAAAGAGAGACATTAAACTCCTAGAGAGGGTGCAAAGGAGGGCAACTAAACTGATCTGAGGCCTGGGGAAGAGGACCTATGAGGAGAGGCTCAAAGAGCTCGACATGTACACCCTGGAGGAGAGGAGGGACGGAGGGACATGATAGAGGTCTTTAAGTACATGAAAGGGATCAATAAATGAGGCCCAGTCAGGGTGCTCCAAAGGAAGAAGGAAGGGGCAACAGGAGGTCACGGGTGTAAGCTGGAAGAGGGCAGGTTCAGAGGGGAGAGGAGGAGATGTTATTTCACTGAAAGGGTGGTGGAGCCATGGAATGCACTGCCCAGGGAGCTGGTAGAGGCAGTCTATGGATGGGTTTAAGAAGGGATGGGACAGGTACAGGGGGAGGGTAAATCTAACCAGGCCCAATACAGGTGGAATATCTGGGACCAGGGACAGTATAACCCAAGGGGGGGCACCAAAATCGACCCTCACTGCAGGTGCTGAAAATGGAGCAGACTCAAGAGACCATTAGGCCTATTCTGTTGGCATTTTAGTATGTTGGGATGGTACCATCTTTGTGCAATCCCACAGTATGTGTTTTAGCATGCGTGTCTCTATACCACATTTTGTACATACTGTACTAACGAATTAAATTTTATTCCACTCAGGTGTCTTGATTTCAGTGAACTACAGATTTTGGATATTAACAAAATGTAGTTTTATGATGTGGATGTATTACATTGCAGAAGGCACTGCAAGGAAATGACTCAATTGTTTTAACTTATAGCACCTGTGTTAGAATTTAACAACATCTGTGAAATTGCAACTTTTCATTATCACATCCAGCACTATTTCCCTGGAGTTGACCATTCTTAGCCCCTGACTATGCTCTCCTTATTGGAGAGAATTATACTTAATATCTGAAAAAATATATATTTTTATGAGTTACTGCCATTTTAAAACTTGACTAAAAGGAGTGTGCAATAATGATGGCACTGAACTTTGCAAAGGAATGATATGGTACAATGAAAGGCACAATTTTATTCACAGGTGCATGGATCAATCAAAGTATTTTTCTGTACTTTCTGTTTTATGTTGCCTGAACCTGATGTTATTCACGTTAAAGCCTGTTTGAGTACATCTGTGTGGCCATGCCTCAAGAGCAAATGGATTATATAGTACACATTCCACTGAAGAACATGGGCAAGGTACGGAATTTATGTTTTGAACTAGCGCTGTGCAAATAGTGTAGTATAAATACAAAAGAATATCTTTGGTTCCAATGATACATTGCTTACTCTGGGATATATGGATAGTTCACTATCCGAAATATTTAAAAAACTGAGTACAGAGTGTCCATACAATCCTTGTTTGCACATTGTGGAAATATTATGGCCCAGATATTCAAACTGTGCCCAAAAAGTGCGCAACAGCAGGAGCAAGTGCAAGTCCACTGCGCCCATGCGCAGGAAGCACGATATTCAAAAACTGAGCAGGCCAAGATGCGCCTACAGCCAACGACTGAATATCACACCACCTGTGCCATAGCGCAACTAGGGAGGTGAAGCTGAGCATATCCGATGCGCCATAGCGCAACAAGGCTGTTGAAAATTTAAAACATAGTGGTGGTGTAGTTCTTTGCTATCTTTAATTGCTGCAAATTTAGTCTTGGCTTGTCTGACTTGCCCTGTAGTTTGGGTGAGGGGTGTTAATTGTCTGGCCTCTGACCTCAGCTACGTGATAACTGGAGGTGGGGCTTAGTCAGAGTTGAGGTAGCAAGTGAGCTTTATTTTTTCAGAAGAAGCCAGAAGGGGAAGGAAACCTATTCAATTCAGTACTTTACAGTAACTGGTAATTGTTATTTTTCTTTTAAACTTAGATTGTGGGCTTTTAGTGACACTGTACTTTCTTTGTTGTCTTTACTTGGAATTGTTTTTGGGCTGTTGAAAATTTAAAATGTAGTGGTGGTGTAGTTCTTTGCTGTCTTTAATTGCTGCAAATTTTCGTCCCCCCCTTCCCCCAACTCTTAATTATATGCCCTGTTAAATGTGATTGACAGGAGCTAAACACAGGATATATGAAATGTGGTGGGAGGGGCATAAGGAGTGAAGAAGCCCACCCTCAGCACGACAAGTGTTTTGATTCATTTATTTATTTCTTGGTTTGCTTTTTTTTAAAAGAAAAGTATATGAGGATCAGTGGCAGGATTTTTAGGACAGCAAATTAATAAAAAGGGAACTAGGAGAGCTTCAGTAGCAGACAAGTAGTGGAATAGCAGCATAATTGCAGTATAATGTGGGGAGTGGTGCAATGCAGTGGCTGGGGCAGCCATATTCAGGCAGACCTTCTGGACACTGAGGTGCTGCCCCATCTGCATGCATCTCTCTGGACTGTGGGATGAGGTAGCCAGACTCAGAGCGAAGTAAAATGGGTCAGGAGTACCATTACCCCTATCCAGAGACCACCAGTCCAATGCAACTGCCTCAAAGGATGCCGAGACGGGAGCACTTGGATGACAGTGGCTCAGGGAGGGTTAGAGCGGTCAGACAGAGGCACATCCCAGATCCTGTTCCACTAAGAATTCATATGCCACACTGGCAAACAGGGACAACCAAATAGAGGTACCCAGAGAAGTGGAAGGAAAGGATGTGGAGGTTAGCCAAGGAGGTGACCTCAATGAGGAAAGCAGTGGACCCCAGAGGAGGAGGAAGCAAATCCTGGTGGGGGACTCCATCATAAGAGGGATCCAGCTAGGAACACAGGAGGGTGAGGACAGGGAGGTGAGGTGCCTACCAGGTGCCATGGCATGGAGGGATGGAAGGAAGATCCTGGGGATCACTGGGAAGGCAAGATGGGAGGGTGAGCTGGATGTCATTATCCACCTAGGTACTAATGACCTGGCAAATGGGGAGCCAAAGGAAGTTCAGGAACAGTTTAGGAAATTGGGGAGGGGTCTCAAGCAAGTAGCTACTTCTGTCACTTTCTCAGAAGTACTACCTGCAAGAGGCAAGGGAGAGCATAAGGGTGCATGCACCAGAAACTTTAACTCATGGTTGAAGAACTGGTGCTGTGAGGAAGGGTTTGGATTCATTGGTGACTGGGGGCCCACCTGGAGGGATGGAGGTTTGTTCAAGCCTGGTGGCCTGCATCCATCCTGGAGGGGAATCCAAGCACTCAATGATAAGTTTAAATGCTACATTGACAAACATTTAAACTAGCAAAGGGGGTTGGCAGGCCAGCAAGGAGGGTACCTACTTGCTCACCCCCCCACAGCTAGCAGTGGAACCAGTGAACCAGAGGAGTGGCTATCTCTACAAAGCAGTGTGCAAAAGATGGAGATTAGCACCTAAGAGGTGGATAGGCAAAAAAAGGGCAAAATTCAGCAGAAGGGCAGACAACAAGGAGAACCAGGGATAAAGGACAACCAAGGAAGGGTCTGGAGTAGAACAGCAAAACAGTCTAGGGAGGTCAAATCATGGAAAGCCATGCCTGCAAATGCCAGGACCCTTAGCAACAAGATGGAAGATCTGGAGGCTGTCATGGTGCAGTCAGACCTGGACATTGTGGCCATCACTGAAACCTGGTGTAATAATAACCACGACTGGGAGATGGCCATACCTGGCGACAACATATTCAGAATAGACAGGGCAGGCAGGAAGGGAGGAGGAGTGGCACTATATGTGAAAAATGACATAAGGGCCACAGAGATCCAGGAGGAAAAAATGTGGGAAAGATACTGTGGGTTAAGCTGGAAAGGAAAATGGGGCCAGCCATCTGCACAGGTGTGGTCTATAGACCACCAGCCCAGGAGGAAGAAACAGATAGGGAGCTGATGTTAGCCATCCAAAGGATGGCAGACAAGGGTGAGGTAGTACTGGTTGGAGACTTCAGTATTCCAGATGTGGACTGCAGCATCCCAGCAGAAGCATCAACAAGGAGCAGATTTATCCTGGACCCCCTTCAGGATGCCTTCCTCAAGCAACTGGTCATGGAACCAACTCGGCAGAAGGCAATACTGGACCTTGTGCTCACAAACAGGGACAGTGTGATGGGGGTAACAGTGGGGGGAGCACCTGGGGAACAGTGACCACTAGTCATTGTAGTTTGAAATCACAGAAAGAGCAGAACCAAACCACACAAAAACATGTATACTGGATTTTAGGGGGGCAGACTTTGGGAAAATGGGGAGATACTTGAAAGAGGCATTAAGGGGAATGGGGCAGGGATCAGGGGTTGAGGAACAGTGGGCAGTATTTAAAATGGGGATTACAAGAGCAACAGAATTATGCATTAAGCAGGTTAGCAAGAGGAAAAGGAAGAGGAGACCATTATGGTTTTCCAAAAGGTAGCAAAGAAAGTGGAAGCCAAAAAGACTGCATTCAGGCAATACAAAAAGACACAGGCAGAAGGGGATAGGGAGAAGTACCAGGAGAAGCAAAGGGAGGCAGGGAGGTCAGTAAGCGAAGCCAAAGCTCAGACAGAAGAACATATTGCAAAATCAGTGGGTAGAGGGGACAAAACCTTTTACAGGTACATAAGTGAAAAAAGAAAGGCAAAGGGAGGGATAGTGAGACTGAATGGGGAGGATGGGGGCCATGTGGAGGATGACAACAGTAAAGCTGACATATTGAACAGATATTTCTGCTCAGTCTTACTGAGGAAGAGGAGGGTAATGGGTCTGAAGGAGTACAAGGGTGAGAATGGTGCAGAAATGGACACAAGTCCCTTTACACGAGAAAGGGTCCTGAAGGAACTGGAAGTAATAAGAGTTGATAAAGCAATGGGGCCAGATGGTGCACCTAGGGTCCTTAAAGAACTAAGAGAGGTGGTGGCTGAACCTCTGGTAACCTGTTTAGCCAATCATTGAAAACAGGGGATGTACCCAAAGACTGGAGGATAGCAGATGTAGTCCCCTTATACAAAAGTGGGAACAAAGAGGAAGCGGGGAACTACAGACCAGTCAGCCTCACCTCGGTAGTGGGGAAGATCATGGAAGCACTACTGAAGGAGAGATTGGTGGAACATCTGGTTGTCAATGGACTACAGGACCCAAGGCAGCATGATTTCACCAGGGGGAGGTCATGTCAGACCAACCTTGTTGAATTTTTTGACTGGGTGACTAGGGAGGTGGATCAGGGGAGGGCAGTGGACATGGCCTATCTGGACTTCAGCAAGGCCTTTGACACTGTACCATATAGAAGACTATTACACAAACTGGGGAATATGGGTGTGGGCAGGACAGTAGTGTGGTCTGTAGGTAACTGGCTGGGTGGCAGGACTCAGAGGGTGGTGGTAAATGGCTGTCACTCCACAGAGGGAAGAGTGACCAGTGGGGTACCACAGGGATCAGTACTGGGACTGGCCCTATTCAACATCTTCATCAGTGACATTGCGCAGGACCTAGAAGGCAGAATTTCACTGTTCGCTGATGACACAAAGCTCTGTAACAGAATAGACACACCAGAGGGTGTAGACAGAATGATAAGGACCTGCAGAAACTTGAAGAATGGTCAGGGGTTTGGCAGTTGAAATTCAATGCAAAGAAGTGCAAGATAATGCATATGAGAGCACAAAACCTGGCTAATATATCAGTTGGGGTGAGGATATAGCATGCACCAAGCAGGAAAGGGATCTTGGGGTTATCATCTCTGATGACCTCAAGGTAGGGAAACAGTGTGACAAGGCAGCAGGTAAAGAATAGGATGCTGGGATGCATAGCAGGGGCATCACCAGCAGGAAAAGGAGGTCATAATTCCACTATACAAGACACTATTGAGGCCCCACCTGGAGTACAGTGTACAGTTCTGGAGCCCTTACCTACGTAAGGACATAGACAGGGTAGAGAAGGTTCAGAGAAGGGCAACAAAGATGGTGCTTGGATTGCATCACAAGTCCTATGAGGATGGGTTGAAGGAACTGAACATGTACTCCCTGGAGGAGAGGAGGGAGAGAGGGGATACGATAGAGACATACAAGTATCTTACAGGGAGGAACAGGGTGCAGGAATGCACTATTTTTAAGCGAAAAAGATGTTCCAGGACTAGAGGGCATGGGATGAAGTTGGAGGGAGGATGATTCAGAGGAAACGTGAGGAAGAATTTCTTCACAGAACGGGTGGTGGACAAGTGGAACACCCTGCCAGAGGAAGTGGTGGGGCAGAAACAATCACAGGATTTAAGAATGCATGGGATAGACATAAAGGAATTCTGGAGGTCAGGGGTAAGGGGCAACAGACTTCTAGGAAAACATAAACTGAACTTACAGGCTCAAATGGGCAGACTGGGTGGGCCATAGGCCCTTATCTACCAACACTGTCTATGTATCTATGTATAAGGGATGTTTGGCTGAGCAGTCCAGATACGCCATAGCGCAACCAGGGACGCCCCCAGCAGCAGGGCAGCAATGCAACAGCACAACCAGGGATGCAGGGGCCCACCACCCATGCCACAGATGGGCAGAGGAACACACAGCAGAACAGACATCGTACCCCCACACCCCATGCACTGCACAACCGGGGGAGAGCTGGAATAACCACCGGCCCATGGATACCAGCAAACAACCCACAGCCGGGCCGTAGTGCCCCATCACACCCCCTGGCAAGCTGTGACCGGCACACAAGGATGGCCGACCACCCCGTACCGCACCATATCACCAATGCGGAGCACACTCTGCACCATGATCCCCATACACCCTGCCCAGAAGTAGCACCCAACAGTGCAGGACACCCCATGAATGCCACCACCCCCACTGTGACAATGCAACCCTGTGCACCATGGAGCCATGCAAGGCAGCCCCACCATGGGCACCCTGCAGTGGGCGGCAGCAGACAGTGATGCAACAGATGCATACACAGTGCCGCCCTGCATGGCCCCCCCGAGGTACAGCTGAGAGACCGACCATGCGTCAGCACATGAGGTACCCCACATGCAACAGGGCATGCCCCGGACCCCACCTCCAGTGGTACAGCACCCTGCACACCCTCCCAAGGACACATTCTGTCCCAACACTGGCCACAACAGCCAGCACAGACATGCACAGTGTAGCATGGAGGCATACACCACACAGGATGCAACACAGTCCATGGACAAACACCCACCCATACCCAAGGGAACAGCAACACAGGGACACAGTAGTGGGTCAACCAAGCCACTGGCGTGTGGCCACGGCTGATGTGTACACACGGCCAGCACCCCTACATTGCACAGGTGTGCCAGCCACCCTGCACAGGCACCATGAAGCTGTATGCCACCAGCATGCTGCCAGAGCACAAGTGACGGACACTGGAGCACATCCCCTGCAACAGACACAAGTGACAGCATGAATGGTGGACAACAACAGTGGAGGCCACAGTGCCACCGGAGGCAGATGTGCATCATACTGGTGATGGCGGTGAACCTGGCATTGTGCCGGGTACAGTTGTTATCCAGCATGGACAGCCACCACTGACATGCCAGCAGACTATGCATATCACAGACATGCAAGGGTGTCAGCTGCATAGGCCATGGACAGTCTGACAGGGGTGCCACACACAAAGTGCAGTCCCCGTGGACCACTGCACACAGGCATGCAGTGCACAGAGTACAACACACAAACCACAGACAGCGACTGATCCCCCTGTCCACACCATAGGTGGTTCACCTCTGCACACACACACACACACACACACACACACACACACACACACGCCCATGCGTGCACCACCCCTGACGCCATGCACACCACTGCAGCTGAGCACCTGTAGCCCACTGCAAATCAGAGACCACCACAGTTGTTATAACAAAATGTATAGTAAACCTATATACAAAACTATATACAATAGTGGGGGAAGGGCCACATAACAGGTGGGGGTGGGTAAGGGGCAGGGGTGAGCATATGGGAGAGGGAAGAAGGGGTGTGAGGATGGGTCAAAGGGGGGAAGGTGGTATTTGAGGCATGGGGACGTCACTGGCTGCCCTGGTCCTCTTTGTTCTGGAGCCGATGTGATCTCCGCCTCCTCCTACTCACCTCGTGGCGGTGGATGTGCCTCAGGAGCTCCAAAGTCTCCCTCCTGACCCGCAGCAGCTCCTGGATGTTCTGCTGTATCTGCCGGAGAGTCCGGCATCCACCTAGGATGAGGGAGCAGAGTCAATAGGTGTGACTGTCCATCCCCCTGCAGTCCACCCATTGTGCATGGCATACAGCCATGTGACACACCCCTGTGATGGTGTGTGACCACCCACAGTGACCGTGTCCACAAGACCTGCCCACCCCGGCAGCCACAGCCATGTGAACCACTGCACACACACACCGCCCATGTCCTGCACAGCACCACCATGGCCGTACAGTGACTTGGCTATGCGGTGTGAAGGCAGTGCCACAGTCATGTGCCAGGTGCACGCATGGACCACCATTGATGCACTCCCAGACATGCAGTGTCACTGGACAGTGCTGACTGTAACAAGTTGCGTGCATGGCAGTGGTGTTACAGGATGGTGGCCATGCCCGACTGCCCGCCCAGTTATACAGCATGCAATAGTAGTCATGGATGTAAGGCACTCACCATCAGCAGGCTGGTCCATGTGCCGTGGACCTCCTTCATCCCTCCTCTCCCTCTCCTCCAACATGTGGTGCCTCCCCTCGCTGTTCCACCTCCGTTCTTCTGGCCCTAAGGTGCAAACATGGAGAGAGAAACATCAGTACAATCTGGTAGCAATGTCCCCCTGCCCCCATGTGTGTGCAATCCCACACAGCCAGACCCACCCACCCCACACCCCGATACCACCACCACGGCCAACACCGGACAGCCCCCCCCATGTGCCAGACACATGCAACCATGATACCCGTATGGACGATAAAAGTGTATGGATGTTGCACCTACCTGGGCATGGCACCTTGCCCTTCCTGGCACATGCCCGCAGGTGGGCAAGCAGGTCCGGGTCCCTGTGCCTCAGGTCCCCATAACGGTGGCGGCACTGCTCTGCCATCTGCCCCATACAGGTGGCCTCCTCCAGGGCATTGGCCACCTCCTGCCATACTTCACTCCTGGCCTTGTCCAGGGGTGCTTCCTCAAACAAAGCCCCAACATGTGGCTCGACTATGGCCACAAGGTTTGCCAGCTCGATCTGGCTCCACTGCACAGCACACCTCCCCGCCATCTCTGCTGCTCAGTTCAATCAAAATGGCGCTCTGCAGCACGGAACCTGCCGCCGCAGATGCTGCACGATAGCGCCAAGAGTTCCCCTATCGCACTGTTACCGAACAGCGCGATAGTGGTGCACCCATGCCTGACGCATGGCGCCTAGGGGGCAAAGGTCAGGCACAAGGTCAAGGGTCTCTGGTGCACAGACAGCCACAGTGTGATTGGAACCCAATGTGTATAGCGCAATTGGGTGCCTGCGTGCCACCTCCTGTAGCAGCCTACCGTGCTGTTGCCCCAGTGCACCTACGATGCCCCAGTGCCACAGCGCCACATAGGTGAACAGCTCTGTAGTGCCACTGGCACAATGGTGGCCATGCCCTGCATTGCCTCCCACGCACAGCATGTCAGCAGCACAGCAGGTACCTGCGTCATCAACCAGGGCATGCGCAGTTAGGTGTGTACTGCGCATGTCACAGAACTGCTCCCTTGGCTCAGCACGTTCAACACAATTGCGCAAAGCGCAACAGCGCGATATTCAGCCAGCATATGCAAATCATCTAATCAGCCATTCAATGGCGCAGTCACTGCATTTGCATCCACTTAAAGATGCGCCGCTTATTTGCGGTTGCACTATAAAAGTGCGACATTGGGCTGCACTGGCCATAGTCAGTTACTGCAGTCTATTGCGGTGAGTTGCATGCTGTTTGGGAGTGTGGACTGTGGTGTTTGGGACATGCATGGGACTGCACAGTCACAGGTAACACCTGTCATTCTCACAAGATGAATCATGACCCAACGTGTGGGGTTACATCTCCATCGGGTACCTGATGGTTGCTGTTCTGATGGAGTATAAGTGGTCATAACAGGGGCATGGTTGGAGATAAGGATGCTCCCGATTTTGTTATCCGATATCCCTTGGGTCGCCACTACTTTGGCCAGCAAGTAGTTGATACAACTGTGGGTGGCCTGGGCTGGAGAGTAAAAAGTGTAGTCCCGCCCAGTGGGGTGGTCCCTCCACCACACATCAGCCAGTCCCCACTCATCCTGCAAGTCCTGCAAGGCCACCTGAGCCTTTGGGTTGGCCTGAGGGGTGGGGTTCAATTTATCCAGAAAGGTGTCCATCACTAGATTGAAGTCACTGCCCATGATGATTGGGATAGTTGAGCCTGCTAGGGTCAGGGAGGATATGGCTTGACTGATTGCAGAAAAGAATTTGGAGTGGTCCTCATTGGGAGCATACATATTACCGATAATGGGCTGCCCACTCAGAGAGGAGAGGAGAGCTTGACCAGCACCCACCTACCCTGAGAATCCTTCTAGGACTCATCCACCCCCCCCCCCACGGAGAGGAGCAACGTATAAGGATGGCAACACCTTAGGATTTTGATGAAGCAGAGCTAGTGTGTACTGCTCCCACCCAAGAGTTCCTTAACCAAGGCACTGTCTTGCTCAGAGGTGTGGTTCCTGCAGCAGGGTGATGTCCATGCAGAGGGATCTAAGGTGTTGCAGGACCTTTGAATGCTTAATGGGGTGATTGAGACCTCAAACATTCCGTGAAACTAGGAGCATCCCTGAGGTGGAGGGGTTTGCCATGGTATCCACTTCAGGAAAGAAAAGTGTAGGTAATACTTACTCAGACTGAAGGTAAGGTGAAACAGGAGGTGGTATGGGAGCCAGGAGCATAAATAACACAATGAGGGTATACCCAAACATGAACCCTTAGCACCAGACAGCAGCAGGAGCAGAAATGCAGAGGTACAGGAGCAGTGACACTGAATCAAGAGGCAAGCTGAAGTAGGAGAAAAGAAAACAGAGGAAGTATACTAACAGTCAATGGCAATAAGTATAAACAAGGGCAGTAAAAATACTCAAACACTAATGAATTAAAAGAACTGTAAACAAGAGTAATCACTCTACAGGATTCAAGGCTTAATGCGAGCTAAAGTACCTAAGTAGAAGTACTTTCAGCTATGCCAGCTCTCAAAGCCTAAAGTGTGGGAGGTGCTTAGAACCAACTGGGTTTGACTCTCCCTAAACAGGTAACAGTTCCAAGATCAGGCATGGGACATCGAGGAGAAAGAAGGATAGTACATGAAGGAGGGAAGGGTGGGGTACTGGAAAGGGAGGAACACAGGCCAAGAGGAAGGGAAAGGAGGTACTCCTCCTCACTAATGTGATCAAGGGTACTAGCCCCAACAAGTATAAAAGGGGGGGTCTCAGCTAATGACAGACCCCAGTGATGATGCTAAGCATTTGGCAGGCTCCAGAAAAACACACATTGTCAATGCCACATCAGGCTATGCAACAAATAGAATGGTCAAGTTGGGGAGCCCAGGAGGGAGTGAGACGAAGGTGTGCCACCATAGAGAGGATTGGCAGGGCTTAAAAAGCAGGCTGTGACTCATTGGTTTTCCTTGCAGTGAGGCACAGTAATGAGGGGAAGGGCCTGACTAGGTCCCCTTAAACTGAAGGCATACCCCCCAGCTCATTCATACACTGCAATGGAGAACAACAGATCCAGTCCCCGCTTTACAAGGAATCCGGGAGCAATGTTCAATGCATACAAAGGTGTCAGCCAGAGAAAAAGCAAACACTGAGCACACGAGTCCACAATTTAACCAAATGGTCCTTCGGCCTGCCTGGTAGGAATACCTCTCATTTTCTAATGTTTTGAGAGAAGTGGGTGTAACAGAGAGAGAAAAAAGATCTATTCTGTTAGTCACATTGGATGTATCTGATTTATACACCTCTATACCACATCAAGAGGGGATTCTGGCTATGGGTAAATTATTAGATCAAAGAGAAGGGGGAACACATCCGAGGATGGGAACACTATTAATGCTGGCAGAGTTTATTCTCACGATTAGTTACTTCAGATTTGAGAAGACTTTTTTTAAACAGACGAGAGGAACAGCCATGGGGACTACCATGGCACCGGGGTATGCAAATGCATATATATCAGAATTTAAAAATACTTATATACTAGATGAACGGAACAATCATTTTTCTCAATGTATTAAATTATACAAGAGATATATAGATGATTTATTTTTATTATGGTTGGGCAAAGATTATGATCTTTTGTCATTTTTGGAGTATTTAAACTCCTGTGATGAAAACTTGAAATTTACTATGGACTATAGTGCAATTTCAATACCTTATTTAGATGTAAGGGTTGTAAAAGGAGAAGGGGGCCTAACTACGACATTATACAGGAAAGACACAGCACGTAACACTGTACTACACGCAAGCAGTTTCCATGCAGAATGACTGATTGAAAGTATTCCTTTCTCGCAGTTTCTGAGCATTCGCAGAAATTGTGGGAAAGAACAGGATTTCACTAACGAACTCAAGGCGGCTTCTAATAGATTTAAGGAACGTGGTTATAGTGGAAAGACTTTAAATCCGGCTAGAAAAAGGGTGATGGATGTTACACAGATGGAAGTGCTAAATGGAAACAGAAATACTCAATCAGATAGACCCATAGTCTTTAGCATAAAACACAATCACAAAATGAGAGAGATAAGAGGGATAATAAATAAACATTGGTCTATTTTGAAAGACTATCCGATGGAAAACAATGTTTTCCAAATATCTCCAAGGATAGCCGAAAGAAGAGTATCTACATTAAAGGACAGGCTGGTGCACACTGACCACATACAGGGGAAGGCCCTGGAGAACAGACAGTTATTACTGGGTCCTTTGCAACTTGGGATGGTACCTTGTGGTAGGTGCTCAGTCTGTGGACATACTAGTAAAAAACAATGATATAAGCACCCGTATAATAACAAGGAATATGAGATCAAACAATCCATTACATGTGACTCTGCAGGGGTAGTATATGTGCTGCAATGTCCATGTGACAAGATTTATATTGGCAAGATGATTAGACCTCTCAAGTAACGCATCCAGGAACACAAATCGAATATTAGGAATAAGAAGTCTACCCCAGTAGTAGACCACTTTTGGAAGCAGGACACACAGGGGCATCCCTAAGATTTTGGGGATTAGAGAAGATCAAACCCTCTGATGGGGGGGGGGATTACAATAAAACAGTAGAGAGGGTTGAGACAAAATGGATATTTGAAATGAAAGTGTTGGACCCAAAAACTGGTCTGAATAAGGACATCAAATGGAACTGTTGCCATAGGTAAAGAAGCAGGGATTATCCCTCCTCCCCCTCTCTCCCTTCCCTCCCTTCTTTTCTCCCCTTCCCCCCCTTTCTTCCTTTCTCCTTTCTTTCTTGTCCCCCCTTTTTTCCTTTTATTTTTCTTTTTTCTTTCTTTTTCCCTCCCCCCCAAATTTGAAGGAAATATGTTTTAAGAATTCAAAACGAAAATTATACACACTTAAAAATGAGTTCGCACATTGGAATATATTACAAGAAAGTATAAATCTACTTGTTAGGATTAAGGGATTTATTTCATAAAAGAGGACCTCTAAGTGAATGAGATGCAAATAGAGACTACAGCTTTCATTACTGGTTTACTCACATTTAAATGAGAACCATAAATGTTAAAAACAAGTTTACACATTGGGATATGCTACAAGAAAGTATAAATCTACCTGTCAGGATCATGGGAATCATTCCACAGAGAGGATCTCTAAGTGAATGAGATGCAGATAGAAACTGCAGCTGTTGTTACTGGTTTGCTCACATTTACAAGGGGCCTTAAGTTGAGAGCTGGTATATGTAGGTATTTATCTACCTATAAGAACCATGAAAGATGTTAAATAAAGGCAATAAGGGAGCGCTTGAAACGTAAATCGAGGTGGGAACGGCAGCACTTGTAATGACTCAAATAATCTAGCCTTGTTTAGTTATATTTACAAAAGTTAGGTCACAGAGAGGATACTGGAGTGAATGAGATGCAAACTATGGTGGGAACTGTTGCAACTATTGTGGCTTGTGAGTTTAAAGGCGGGGTCTTCAGAATTATGAATAAAGCAATAATATTTATTAAGAAAGAGAAAGTTAACGATCGGGAGACTATCAACACTAGAATGTGTGACGAACTTGGCTTTAATGGTAATTTGTCTTTAAGGGCAGAATTACATGACGTCATTAGAGGAGCGCTTTTAAGTCGTGATAAAGCGACGGGTAAAAATTCTAAGGGAGACTCGTTGCAGTGTTTTCACGCAGAAAGGAGGTCCGCTGAATGAAGAGTTAGAATCTTTTGAAAATTAAAGTTGTGGCTGGACTTTTGAGACTAGCAGGTAAAGACTTAAACTGAATGCCAGGCATCTGAGGGAAGAAAAACATTTTGGCATGATTACAGAAACGGATTGTTTGGAATTTATAGAAAGGCTTGCATAACTATAACGAGGACTGCGATCACAGATAAGATTAGAAATAACAAAGCTCAATTTAAATAACTTGAAAGCTTTGGTAGTTCTGTATTGCTAGTTTAGGTTTCAAACAGTGACTGTTTTCTAAAAGCTCTCAGAGAGGCGAGCATAAGTACGATAATGCGGTCGTAGCCTTTAAAGTTTCCGAGATGCAGGAATGTAGTGTTTCCATAATAAATTTAAAACTTAGATCGTTGTGGTTCATAACCTTAGATTAAGAAGGGATGGGTGATAATATACAAACAAACCTGTGGAGAGGAAGTGAAATATTAATTGATTTGAACAGATACATCTGTGTTGATAAATTAAGAAGTTTGTAGAAAAGACATATAGCAAAATTACAGATTTTGGGAAATTACCATTTCTAATATAGTGTCAATGAGGGAATATTAGATGTCTAAGTTTTGGGCAACTTAATTGTCGATGGTCATTATAGATCTGTTTGGGTTCATGAATTTAGGGGAAAAAAACATTTTATTTTTTATTTTTTGGTATATTACTGTTCTTGATATATTTACATGTCTGAGCTGAGAATATATGTTTTGTCAAAAGAAGTAGGACTGGTATATGCTCTCCTGGTAAAAAAATGCTTGAGAGATTTTAGGAAAACTGGGATAAGATAGTAACTGCAGTATGAAATGTATTTTAATCAAGCTGAGAAAAATGTTTTCTTTTGTTTATATTCTAGCTTGGAAAGATATGTGAAGAGACACATGATGGAGCTTTAGAAATTGAATGAGGTCATATTTAAATTGCACATATTAGCTTTTATAACATTATGAGATATGCAGGTATTAATTAGTAGCTATTGGAAAAGTTACAATACTGCCTATCATGATTTGGTGTTTTGGTGTTGGGTTCCATCTTTAATTATTAGTGCATAATGGATATGTTGTATCAAGTGAAGATTCACACATCATGTATACATACATTTTTTCCATAGGATCGGGAATTCATGTAAATGTGAAAGAAAGTGATGTTGTATGAATAAGATTTTATGAAGTAAGTGGCATCAGTGGACATTTGCTTATATGTATTGTAAGACTGTATTTGTGTGGGTGTAGACAGTCCTTTTAATTTTATGTATTTATATATTTTTTATAAGGGCATCTCTTGATAAAGCCAAGACACTTGGTGAAACCTTGAGGATTGCCACATTTCAAATAAATAAAAAAGAGAAATTTGAGAACGCAAAAAAGACTGTCTACAGATATCATTTTTTGAAGCGCCCACACATCTTTTGCTCTACATTGGAGACTATTCCTACAGGAACTAGGGGAGCCTCAGGAGAGCTCAGGGATCCAGAAGAAACAGCAAACGCGTAAGAGAGTAGGCCTGGTTGCACAGGAGTTGAGGCATCCACTGCTGCAGTGAATGAGGAATCAGGATAATTGGCCCAATCCACAGTGGCATCAGTCTCCATATCCAGCAAAGCCTGACCTTCAAGCTGGGCTGGGGGGCAGGGGTATGATCATCTCTGGAGATGTTCGCTGGAGGGGCGTTCAACTGAGGTTCTTGGGGCCATTGGGTTCCACTTCACACCCTGTGCCTCTGCCATGAGGTGGATCCAGATTGGTGAGGTGGCAGAGAAGGGGTGGCTGAGGGAGAGGACTGAGGAGCAGCCATGGATAAAAGTAGCACCTGAGCAGGGGAACCAGGGGAGACAGGGGGTCCAAGCTGTGTAGCAGCATGTCCAGCTGAGAATGAGTCCTCCGGAAACTTCCTACCCTCCAGATGGTTCCCTTTAGCAGATGAGTCTTTGCTGGGTTCCCAGAGCCTTCTGGGATTTGTAGTTGGAATTGGAAGAGCAGGCTAAAACTTGCCCAGCCACCTTTCAATGTCAGCCGGATGATCTGCTACAAACTCCCTCCCATCCTTGGACACAAGCAGGCTAGTAAGTCCCCGAAATCTAAATTGAAAGTTGTGTTGGTAGAGAAGTTTCTTTAGGGGCCAAAGGACCTACTTTTAGCTGTAGTTTCTTGAGCAAACTCCCGGTAGAAGAAGACTGAGGACCCCTGCCAGTGAACCTCTCCCAAGACCCTGGCTGCCCTCAGAATTCGTTCTTTGGTGGTGCAGCATGAAAAGTAGGCCACGATGGGTCTAGGAGTCTAAGAATACTTGTCTTGCTGCCCTGCTATGCGATGTGCCATCTCCACATCCATAGGGTCTTTCCATCTGTTCCCCAGCATAATGGGGAGATTTTCATTGAGAAAACGCTCCATGGATTGGCCTTCAACACCCTCTGGTATCCCACTGATGCTCCAGTTATTGCACCTGGCCCTGTTTTCCTGGTCTACTGCTCTGTTCCATAGGGCTGCCAACTGCTCCTCATGTAGCTGTATGCGATGCAAAAGTTTAACTTGCTGCTGCTCACAGGTGTCCAGCCAATGTTCCGAGACATTCATTCTGTCCTGCAGCTGTCAGACATCAGTTACAGCACCTGTGAGGGACAGGCTTATATCATCCACCCATACTAAAAGGGCCTCCAGCATCCTCATGATGTACTGGAGCTAGTTCGCTACAGATGCTGGTTGTGCAGGTGACTGAACGCCATGAGCTTGCTGTACAGGTGGGCAAGGAGAGGATGTAGTACCGATGAGTAGAGTGAGTTACTTCCAGAGCTGGTGACCCACAATAAGGCTGTACACACCTGATATGGGATGAGGAGAGGCTGGGTGTAACCAGTACTGTGATGGGCCACCTGACCGACTGTAGGTGAACTAGGGCCTATGCAGCCTAACACCCTGAGATGACTAGCAGATGCCAGGTGCTGCTAGAGAGGCAAGACACATCAGAATCTGCTGAATGCAGATGCCGCTCAGTAGGAGAGGAGTTACTCAGACATTTAAAAGCACTGGGGGAGTCTCAATGTCTGATGATCATGGCGCCAGAGCTCAGATGATACCCAGGTCAGGGAGAGCTGAAAAGATTAAGCAGCCATTATTCCGATTATTCCAATGGCCAAGCCAAGTCTCCCACATCCCCTGCTGTCTAAAAGCACCCCATTCCACCTTCATCCCCAAACACAGCCCTAACCACTTTGAAATTATGAACTCCAGTTTCCCCAAGCCACTGCAGCAGCACTCCCCTCACCAGACCCAGAATTGTCAGAAACAAGAAGAATCATTATCTCATCTGATTCCAGACTCAATTCCAACCTCTTCCTTCCTCTCTCACCGGCCGTATAAAATAGGCTCCCCACCCACATTCACTCACTACAGCACCCATCCTCCCTCACTCCCATGCCACTCTGACCTTAAAAATACACATTTCTTTAAACAGCTGCCAACCCATCAGTGCAGCAGTAGGGTTGCCACTGACTGTTGGCCATGGTTAGAAATGAACCAGGGTCATCAAGGGATTGCTGGGGGGGAAAGGATCTAGTATTAGAGAGGACACTCTCTTCTTCTGTAGATGGAGGCTTGTTTCCTCTGCTACAGTGCTGCCAAGTAGGTGACCATGAGTGGAAGTGTGATAGAGGCAAAGTGAGTAAGAGGATAGCAGTCAGGCTCTTGGATGTCACACCATCATGTATATTCTCCAATGTTCATGAACCCCTTGCATACTAATGTTCTCCCAATTGTGCAGGATGAAGGACGGTTTTCTCTGCATGTTCTGCACTGTTGACATGGCACTCATCTCCAGAAACTGCCAGAAGCTGATTTGAGGGAATACAGGGCCTGATGACCAGAGCTCTCCATGGTGGGCAAACTACAGGGGCCAATAAAGGTACATGCAAGTCCCAGTGAAGACAGATGATGGCACTGAGGGGGAGACCAGAAGAGGCAGATCAGAGCAGAACACTGCATAAAGAGAAAATAACAAAAAAATAAAATTAAATAAATTACCATGAGCATTTCCTGCCTCCCATTTATTCAGATGGTGGTCAGCTAAGTTGTTGAGAAGGTCAGTATCAGTCCCCATCCCTAGTCTAAATGATATTTTTTTTTAAGGTCAGGGTGGCATGGGGGTGGATGGTGGATGAGTGCTGAAGTGGGTGGGTGTGAGAGGGGACTGGAGGTTGGAACTGAGTTTATGGTCATTCTTTCTTCCAGGGCTTGTGAGGAGGGTGGTATGGGTGCTGCTGCAGTGCGTGAGTGAGTGAGGAAATGGGGGCATTGTTAATTTCAATCCGGGTAGGAATACATTGAAGGAGTAAGGTGGTGTCGGAACTTCAGGAGGATGGAAGAAAGGGAACTATTTTTTGTTTTTTCAAAACAAAGTGAATGGAGGCTATGAAGTGGCCTTTAATAGGTAACATGCTGCTTCGTGGAATCTTCACTTGGCGAAGTGCTACATAAATTGTCACTTTACATGTGAAGTGCCAGTTCACTTAGTCTTCACTGGGGGACATTGATAAATCAAGAAACAATCAGAAGACACATCGGGAGACTGCTGAGGTGCAACATATATGTGAACTCTGAAACTACAAAAAAAGGTGAGTGCACCAGAAGGACAGAGAACCAGACCAGATGCAAGCATATAGTTACTGCTTTTTTAATTATTTCAAAGTGCCAGGAGTGAGTAAATAAAATCTGACAGGTACAGATCCACACCATGAAACAGGCTGTACTGCATTGCTTTACGTTTTACCCAGTCACACTGGGTTTCATCAGAGGTGGTGTCAGAAAAGACAAAGCCTCCTTTTAAACTCCATTTGTAAAGACAGAGTGAATTACCACATGTGTGTGTAAATACATATATAATAGTGCATCAATTTAAATTCATTACAATATAACCCCATATAAGTCATATAAAATTTGCTAACACAAATATATATAATAAAATAAATATAAACACACTTGGCACAAAATATGCCGCGGGCACACTGAATATTTAAAATTAAATGTATCCCTCAAAGTAGTGTGTATCCTTATTATAATCTCCCCTGTGCTGATAATTTGAATTCATTTAAGGCCCCATCCACACTGCACCGCTCATACCCCGTAACAGATAGAAACTGTTACAACCGGAGAGCGGTGCAGTGTGTCCACCCTGCTGCGATGTCCATTATGGGACCGGCACTACCGGTCCACACTTCGGGAGCCAGGCAACCATTACCGTGGCACCCAAACCCACAATGCAGCTCGCGCTGCTCTAGGGGACCAGTGCCATGTGTCCACACTATGCCCAGTAACGTTACTGAGGCATAACCGGTTTCATAACCGTTGTTGAAACCACCTCATATGTGGTTTCAACAAAGGTTATGGAAACACCTTCTGTAATGTTACAGGTGTAAACACAAACCGTTGCGGTAACGGTTTGGGCACTCTGTAATGTTACAGAGGGTAGTGTGGCCAGGGTCTTAATGTACTAGGCAGTGTTTCAGTACATCATTACTGGTGCAGAATGCAGTTGAATATTCATAGGCTATGCAAGGAGAAAGGACACAGCTTCATTACTACATGATTTCATCATAAATATTTACACATTAAGCATATTTTGCAATTCGTATAGAATACCATATATACTTTTTCATGCTGTGATTTTCTGTTTGCTCTGGCATCACCTCTGATGAAGCCCAGTGTGACTGAGCAAAATGTAAGGTAATGCACTGCATCCTGTTTCATGGCATGGTTCAGTACCTGTAAGGTTTTATATGCTCACTCCTGGCACTTTAAATTAATTAAAAAATCTGTAATATTTTTGCAGCTGGTCTGGTTCTCTGCGTCAGGTGCACTCTGCCTTTTTTTTGTAGTTTTAAACTTGATGAAGTTGATACATTGTTATGTGGTACACCAAACAAATGGCCTCACAAAATTGTGTCACCTCCTGTAGTGCTTCACACAGCAAGGTTAATGTACTTTACTAGCATGTAGGCTTGGAAGTAGAGATGGGCAAAGTTGGGAAACCTCGCTGTGAATTAATCCACAAATTTAGCATAATTTTTGGACTAATTCATGGGTAAGGAGTACAAAGTGCCACCCAAGAAGTACGAAATTTCACCTGTGAATGGTGGAATTTTGCTGCAGATTGCAAACTTTTGCTATTTGTAGGTGAAATTCCACTGTTCGCGGGCAAAATTCCACTGTTCACAGGTGAAATTCCTCACCCCATGGCAAAATGCAACAAAAAAGCCCAGCAAAGTTACTTAGGTGAATTTTGAGCCTAATAGTACAAATTTGTAGATTGCTCCATGGAAGCAAATTTGTTGACTTCGCTGGAGCTTCACCAGCAAATTTAAACTTTGCTGCCTCTCTAATTGGAAGACAATGCTTCAGTCAGGGTAATATCAATATTGCTTCAAACAATTGTTCAAACCTCATGGAACATTACTACAACACCACACAACCAAAATGAGTGAGGATTTTTTATCCTAATATCAAATTCCTCTAGTTTTGTGGCATTGTGCTTCATGCCTAACTGATGCCTAAATGTAGCTTTTATAATTAATTATAGTGCCATGATTGTGTCACTAGAGTTAGGATTGCATGGGCACTTTAATGTTATACACAGATTTGTGACTGTTTACAGTAGACCTCTGCTTTCTTTTGACCTAGGGACTTGAACTTTGGCATTAACTATTTCTGTGCTATGCTTTCTAGATCCTATTTAAAAACAAACTGAACTATGCCTCACTCATGAAATATTTATGAGTACTGAGTCAAATTCTAAAGAAGTGCTTAATTAAATAATGTGCAATATTTGGAACCCTGTCTTTCACTGATGTTATGTTGCCATGGTGGGTTCTTCAGAGTGAACAGAGCAGTAGCCTACAAAAATATATTGCAATATTTTAATCTCAAATTGTAATGCAACTTATCCCATATTGTTTTACATATCTGGTGATCCAATTTACTAGTCTATATTACACACAACCATTACTGCAGATTGAAGCTCTCCTACATGCAGTATAAATTTAAAAAAACACCCATGCTTTCAACTAAGAATAATTCTTATGTTTATGCTAATGCAAATGTTGAACCACCTTTGATGATTTGTTTTCTTAGAGATTTACCACATTTTAGCATACATTATAAACCTAGTTAATTATTCATAAGGCCAGAATGATTTCTGGTTGGTTGCTATATTGATCAATAATCTCCTAGAAATGCTTGTTTAAGCTAAAACAGTAGTGCAAATTCCAGTAGTTTTACTTCACTTTCCTTTATTTAAGAAATAAAAAGAAAGAAACAACTTTTTTGTTTCTTTTATAATGTGATTAGTTTTACAATCGCAATAATGCTCCTATATGTGGGCTTTTCCAAAGATTAACACTGGACTGGGTCTAATGGACTTTGGCTGCACCCCAGGAAAAGTCTGCTTTGCTTTTTCAGGAGCTGTTGTTTAATTAACAAACACATACCTTCTTTTGCTGCTTAAAGGAGAACTGTGCTGAACCTGTATGTCATCCCCCCCCCCAATAAAAGCTTATTCTTAAATACTGGTTTAAATTCTGTTACTGTTCCATTTCTACAGGCTTTTTAGTTATTCTGGTGGATATTTCTGATTCACACTGAAGTAGTAAGAACTATTTTAGAACTATATGATATAGTTTATGTCCCTTGATCAGCTCTTCCATTGTTGGCACAATGCATTTGTGTTCTATTATAGAGCTCTGTGGCTGAGAGGGACATAAAGTACATCATACAATTCCAGAATGGCACTTATCATCAGAATGCAGGTCAGAAACATCCAATGTCATTACTAAAAGCCTGCAAAGAGGAAACAATAACAGAACTGGAACCAGTACTTAAAAACAGTTACCACTGGCAGAAATGACTTACAGGTTCAGCACAGTTCTTCTTTAAGTGTTATTTTTTTGAGTTCATTTTAGTATATAGGTTGTTTCCCCTTAATCCACATATTCGGATCTGACTTACCTTTTCAAAGCCTCCTAGTATCTTAAATTGTATTTTATCCAAAACAAGCAGTTAGTAAAAAAGAAAGAAATCTTCCCCTAAGCAACTGAGCATTGAATGCTATGATGAACAATGGAATTTCAACCATCAACATACAGCTTGCCACTCAGTTTCTTCACTGAGTCCATACTTTTTATCCATTGATGTAGATCTATGAATTCAGTATGTCTCTTTCCCCATAAAATGCTTCTTCCAGTCTCCTGCCTTACTTGGCCTTGGCACATGGTGTTTTTCAGAAAATCTAACCATTGAAATAGTGGGACTTTCCTTTAAAAACAAAATGACTTTTTACTGGTGAAGATGGTTATCTGTTACAGATGATACATTTGTGTTCTGCCACTCTGGTCTTCAGATGTCTCATGTTCGTACCAATGAACACTCGTTCACATGGACATTTCAATAAGTATACCATATGATGTATAATGCAAGTTATAAAATCCTTAGGGTCTCAGTCCTCCTCACATAGATATTCCTGATCTTTTAATTCCTGTTCTGTTAGCACATTGTATGTTACTATAATGTTGGAAGTTATATTTTGTTTGAAAACCAAGCAAGAATGTACTCTACCTACTTCAAGAATCTCACAGTATGGTCAGAGTGTGTAAAGTTATCCTTAAGGCTGTGTACCTTTTAACCACCACAAATGGCTCATGAGTCTAAAGTATCTGTCAGTGTCTGTTCAAGGTACTTCTCATGATTAGAGATGCAAAGTTGTGGAACATTGCTCTACATGGTAATTTGCCAAGTTCCATCACTTAGTGTATTGCAAGTGCCACTTTGTGTAGTTTACAAGGTGAGGTGGGCACTGACAGCAGGTGATTACTATGAAATGTGGGAGGAGAGTAGTATTGGGTTACAAGAGGGTGGTGGAATGGGGTTTATTAATTTTTATGGCTGTGTGCGGAGCCTACTGCCATCTTACTGTCTGTAGCTGGAAAAATGGAGTTCCATGGAACACATTTTTGGAGTTTTCAATGTATTCTTCCACAACTACAAATCACTATGCAAGATGAAATAAAATACTCCCTTCTTTCTGTTTAGAATGTTGGACACAGAACTCCAAGCTGCTTATCAGATGGCCATTAGGAAATTGAAACAGCTTGTTAAATATCAGTTGCCTATTAAACAAGAGATTTGTATACCCCCTTCAAAATCCAACAACTTGCACATTTAAATACTTAGCATTTAAACATGTTCTTTCTGCTAGCTTCAGTTGGGCAGGTATTGTCTTACAAGAAAGATTCATGCCTCATAAGTGTCACCCTTTCCCAGCAACAAATCTAAAGAGATTTACACTTTTTTTTAACTTCTTAAGACACTGTCTGATAAGAACTGTCTCAGATGTATGCCAGGTCTTTAGTGAACTATTCAGGTTAAATATATAGCAATTAGCAGGCATTTTGTACTATGCTTTTTTGGGAAAAAATATTGAGCTACAGCAAACACACACACACTGTGCACACCATCCTCATGGCCACAACATTCAAAATAAATTTTGCAATCTATAAAACAATAATGCAACTGTTTGTTTTTTTTTATTTCAGTGAACACAGTAAAGTTCAGTTTACAGTAGATTTCCTTTAAATATTTCTTATCCTGTATTTTGTATACTGGATAGCGCAGGGTAGATGCTACATCTCATTGTCATAGGGATCTTCATTTTACACATTTTTGCACTGTATTTACTCAGGATGTCCCAGATTAGAAACAATATCTTGTTTTCAGTGGGGTCATGATTTTATCATTTTTATAATGTATTTATTCAGGGCAGCCTAGTCCAAATGTAAAATATTGTTTTCAGTGTGTTCTGATTTTACACAGTGCAGCAAAGTATTGTGTAGATGTTGAACCCCACTGAAAATAAGATGCCATGTCTTCTGTGAACTATCCAGGCTAAATATATAGCAATCAACAGGCATATTCTAGGAAAATACTTTGCAAAAATGTGTAAACGGAAGACCACATTGAACCTGCCTCTCAGCAGATCTGTAGTGTGCAAACTCATTAGAAATAATGGGTAAAAGCATCTCAAAAGCTCTACATAGCCATATTGGCTTTGGCCCGAGTTTGTTTTACTGGATTGGAAGTGGGGAAGGGTGGTATGGGAATTGCTATTAGGGATGGGGGTAGGATATATGACTCATTATGTGTATTTAACTTACAGGGCATAAACAACTGTGTTTATGGGCGGTACATGATTGAGTGATAGGAGAGTGATCAGATGGGGGACTTACTTATAACGGTTAGAGCTGGGAAAGAGGGTTCAAAAAGATGATATATTAGGGAGGGGTATGGGTTTTGTTTGTTTTGTAATTAAAAAAAAAAACTTTTTGGTACAGTTTTTTTGGTTGAGCCACAAACTGCTTAGTTCCAACTTCACCAGTAAAATTTACTTTGCAATATTTTTACTGTTGGTTTAGTTTTGGCCAAAAAATCTTGTAACCATAGTCAGTCTGATCTTACAGTCTCTCTTTTCCATATTTAGTGGAGGATTTCCTCTTTTTATAGAGTCACTTCCTACTTATGCATGTTCCATAGTGTCTTTTTCATATCCCTTTTTCATGGACCTTGTCTTTAAATTTCTGCCTCCTTTTCAACATTTGAACTGAATCAAAATTCTTGCACATTTTCTTTTAATCAGCAATAGCTGACCATATGAAGAAGAGTTTATCAAGCTTTGCAGGTGAAGGTTTGTGGCATGGAGTATTCCATATATATCTGTAATTTTCCTCTGTACAGTAATCTGCTAAACTGGTTCACTCATTTCTAATGCAGTCTCTAAGACCAGGATGACTGCATTGCATTTATCATAATGTAGATCCAAATTGCAAATATGGTATAACTCTATTCGTGTAATAATCAGTTTCTAATAGAGTCTACAATGATCCACTCCTCACAAGAAAAATATCATTAGCATACCTACTCTACCTTTCTATGCATTGATAGAAAATATATTGGAACTCCCTACACTAGCTTTATGCCAATCACTATCCCATGCCTCCTTTAAGAAAGGCTTACATCACCATCTTGCCATTTCCTACAAATGTGCCTGCTTTGAAACCCCCTAGCCCATACCTCCTTCCTTCCTCTCCTGCCACTACTGTTGTGCTCTCAAATGTATAGCATTTTCCCCTCGTCCCCCCTTCCCAAACCTCTGCTCTGGCCTAAGATTTCCTCCCCCCTTTCCCTCCCCTACCACCCTAATAAATCTTACAAGAATATTATGGTTCTATTTTATCACACTGTTTGTCAATAATAGTACAATGTGTATTTAGCCTTAGCTATCAAAATGTATTGTATTCACTGTTCTAATATATTTTCTACACTATTACCTCACCTACTGTCCACTTGCTCTGTTATAGCATTGTTTACTATGACTAAACTTCTTCTGTATTCTACCATGAATTATGTCAACATTTTGTATTGCAATATATGCCTAGTTGTATGTACAGTCTACACTATTTATCTCACCCACTGTCTACTTGCTCTGTTATAGGAATGTTTACTATGTCTATACTTGCTCTGTATTCTACAATCAGTTATGTCAAAACTTTGTATTGCAATGTGTTCCTGCTTGTTTGTACTGTACCCTCCCGGGTCATGCCTGAAAATAGTCATTGCTATGGCTAGTGCACTTACCCGGTAAACAAAAACTAAATAAATAAAATGTATAGGTTGCCAATTCCATAACATATCTAGTCTCAAAAAGTCTCACGCGAATAAGCTAGTACAGGATGGGGCCATGGTTTAACCCATAGCCATTCCCCATGTCTTCAAGTAACATAATTTCACAAACAGAAAAAAATGATTTTGTGTTAACACCAACTCTGGCAACCTAGTTAGATATTCTTTTAATGGATTAACTGTTTTATCCCTTGTATTCAAGGCTTAACATAACACTTCTAAGATGTCCCTGTGTGGAATGGATATGTAGATGCTTCTGACATCAAAAGTTAAATCCTTAAACCAGGCACTGTATAGAAGGGATAAAAAAGAGCATACACTGAAGAAATATCTAGTCACTTGGTAACTTTGGTGTGAGAATATCCTTATGAGCTTGATCACAGTATAGTAACCCCAAACGTTATTGTCCAAAATAACATTCAAACCACTACTCATTAACAAAATGTACTTTTCTCCAGGAAAATGAATGTGTATTAAACTTATGCATTGTCATAAAAATTATATTAAATGGAAAAATGCATTGAGCAGTTTAGCAAAAATAGGTGCCCTGCAACCACAGTCCTGTTGTCACAGCATAAAACACAAATAAGTTTAATAAATTGCAAATCAACTTTTTATTTTATGAACCTATAACTTTCATTACTTATTTGCTACACTTTGTTCTGAATGTATATTGTTTACTTAATCAAAATTATCTTTAATCACAGCAAAGTAATTACATTAGTTAGTAGTGAATTTTAACTAATTAGTAACTGTTGGTAAGTTTTTTTCAGACAGAAAATATGTCACACTTTTGGGGTCACTATATCAGGCCCTTATACAGTATTTAAACAAACTGTGCTTCTGGAAGTCAATCCACGGTGGCATGTTGATTCGCTACCCTATTCCCACCCCTCCCCAGGGAAACAATAGGACCCCATCCTGGTGTTGTCAATGAACCCCAAACTTGCCCCCGCAGAGAGTTGCCAGCAATAATCCCCCTCTCACCTCCTTGACTAGCTGCTGTCGCAATTAAGTGATCTATTTTATTATCTTTGGAAAAATACAAATGCTGTCTATTTCATAATATGGTCAGTGTTATATGGTTCACACAGTTGATGGCTGAGTAGGCAAGAGGAAGATTATTGCTTCTTTCTGTGTGTAATAAGTGGATGAAGGGTGAAGGAGAAGGGTACCACTGGATTCCAGGAATTCATTGGTTTGGGCCAGGGTGAGGGCATACCACAGGATGCCACAGTTTAATCAGATTGGAACAGGGTGATGGAGGGGATACCACTGCACAAAGAGGGATTGAGTGGTTCAGGCATGGCAGTGGGGTTACCATGGGACACTAAGGCCTGAGTAGTTTGAGACAACTTATGGAAAGGGATACTACCAGATGCTAGAGACTGACATATTTATGTCAGGGTTAGGTGGGTACTACTAGACATCAGGCACAACTTGGCTTGGGGTGGATTGTGGGAGGGTGGTATTATTTAAGACCAGGGCCTGCTTGTCATTAACAGTTTTGACAATATTGATCAAAGGCCAGCATGATCAAATCAATCAAAGTAGTATGCATCTGTTATCAAATGTCCTATTAACTAGAAAGAAAATTTGCTGCAAAAAATAAGTTTAGGCACCACTTAGGATTGAAGAACAAAGACTCAAAATTTGGAAAATCAGACAGAGTTAAATAAACTTTCTGACTCTCAATAAATTTGTGGTTTGGTGTCTCTTATGTTATTTCTTATGGTTTGTATGATTCTGTAAGATAGTGTTGGTGTTAACATAACTTCAGCACTGTCTTTTCAGCCACAGAAATATACTCACACTACTGCTTTAAGAGAGGGTATTGAAGTTAGAGTAACAACAGCACTGCATGGTGTGACCGTTCTCACCCCAAGGAACACTATACCACAGATCTGATATAGGGTACAGTGCAGATCTACTGTTAATGCTTGGACTTCAGAAGTGAAGGTTCTGGGAGGATGGAGGAAGTGTGAAAAAATTGCAGAATGTGGTAGCAGCAGTATGAACAGTTAACAAATGGGATCTGATTACAAAGGATATAGTGGAGGTGACAGAGTTATGTGCAAAGATGGTAAGGAATGAAAGAGGAAGAGGAAACAATTGTGGTTTTAAAAGGACCAACAGAGGCTGTGGGGAAAAATAAAAGGCATTAACCACATTCAAAATAAGTCAGTCTGAAAAGGGCAGGGGGCCGATCAAGAAAAGGTGAAGGCAGCACACAGGATAGTGAGCAGAGATGGGTGAAGGTGCTGAAATTTGCTTTGTGAAGAAATTTGTGAATTTCAGTGACTTCACTTTCATGATGACTGCAGTTTACCTACACTAGTTTCCAACTTGCAGAACAGGCCAAATGCACACAGTGAATGTACAGTACATGAATTGCTAATTTGTGGGTAAATTAGGCAGTTTGGGTAGTTTTCCGTATGGATTTGTACTGTTCACTGGTGAAAAAGTACACAAACTGCAGTCATCTACTATTAAAACTGTAAAGAAATACCTCCCCTCACCCTCTCTGCTGTAATACCACCCCTTCCACCTCCAAAATACCTTATAGTCATAATATAAACACGTTCCCATCAGCTGATTAGGTTTTAATAGGAGCAAACTACATCAACATTAAATCATGAGAAGTCCAGACCATTATCGATACGGGCACTGAACAGAGCAGGCACTTTGCACCAGGGGACTGTTCTGTTTATTACAGGTCACTAACATATGTTTTTTTTTCTGGCAGCTGATGGGTGAGGACTGTGTTGTAGCTGGAGGGTTGGGTTGGGTGAGGGTCTCTTAGTAATGGACCTGTTGGTGGGACCTGGGTGGGAGGAGATATAGGAAGTGTGTTTGGCAGAAGAGTTGGGGGAAGGGTATATCTGAGATTAGTTAAATATTATTTTATATGCCTGCAGACTAGCTCTTTGGACATTTACAGGATGTAGAGCTAAAATTTGCAAGGGCAGAAGGGTGAGGATGGAGGAGGGTAGCAGCAGGGGATGGGAGAGGGTACATGACAAATATAAAGCATTTTGGAGAGGGCAGGGGGTGAGATTACAGCACAGTGGTTGGGGGAGGTTTTTAGTTAAAAGTTTTAGGGTTGCTTTAGAAAAAGAAATTTGCATTACAAAGTTGCTGCCACCACCATGAAATTCACAAAACTTCAGGAAATGTGAATTTCATTACTTCAAATCAACTTCATTGGTGAATTAAAACCTTGCTGCAACTCCAACAGTAATATAGGAAATGGCAGAGCTGAGGCTTGCAGATGGTTGACAAAGCATTTTTTCAATATACGAAAGTAGTGAAAAAACAGTAAAGGAGTGGTCAGACTAAAGAAGGGGAAGGGAATGGGCGGTGGATGAGAACAGTAAGGAGAATTTACCGAATGATTATTTCTGTTCATTGTTAGTTGTCAAAGACAAAAGCCCCCTGCCATATTGCATCCTACTTTACTTGCCAAATGGGGATTACAAGCAGGTGCCAACATGGTACCCATCATGGAGGAAAGCATGCTGAAAGGCTTACAGGAACTAAATGTGAATAAATGATTGGGCCTGGATAGGATGCATGCAAGGGTATTAATGGAGATGAGCTGCATTACTAGCAAATCCATTTAATTGCTCTGTAGAGACAGGGGAAATCCCAGAGTACGTGAAGACAATGAATGTTGTCCCCCTGCACAGATATGAGAATTATTATGGGTTTGACAGCTTTAGGCCAGTTAGTCTGATTTCTAAAGTAGATAAATTATTGGAATATATTATAAAGGAGTGGATATTGACAATCTTGGAGGCCAGTGACTGCAAGTCTCCATTCAGAATGGTTTTACCAGTGGGTTGTCATGCCAAATGAACCTGAATTAATTTCTTAATTGAGTGGCCAAGGCCATGGATAGGGGTCAGCCCATTTATGTCTTGTAACTTGGATTAAACTTCATCTTCATCTTACATGGGAAACTTGGAAAAAAGCTCAGTGACCTGGGGGAAGGGGATAAGAAAAAGAGGTGAATAAAAAAATGGTCTGGATGGGTGGACCCAGAAGGTAGTCCTAAATGAAGGGCCTTTGTCCCAGAGGCTGTTTTAGGACTGATTCTCGTTAACATACAGCAGTGCCAGCCAGAATACAATTCAGTAATGCTGCAATATAGCACGAAATACTGCAGTATTCTGCAGGAAAGTGTAATTCAATCACAATCAAGCTATTTTGTCATGGATTACTCTTTGACATGTCATTTACTGCAAGGTACTGCATTGAATTGTGGTTGCATTTATATACAACATATGGGAGGGGATCCAGAGGAAGACATACCCCTTCACATATAACATCAAGATCTGTGTTTGAGTGGACACCAAGGAGGTGGTAACTAAATGCCACAGAGAATGATCTGGAAAGCCTGGAGAGGAGGTTGAAGGTGTAGTAGCTGAAATTTTACACAAAAACATGCAAGGTAATTTCCATGTGGCCAAGAACTCAAAAATGGAATACAGGATGGATGGGGTAATAGTGGTGAACACAACAGAGGAAATGGACCTGGGGTGATAATAATGGAGATCGAATGTGTTGTCCAGTGTAACACTGCTGTGTGAAAGGCACATTGAATGCTGAGAGGTATCAAGAGGGGGATCACTAACATAAAGAAGGAGGTACAATAATACTGTCCCTGTATAGATCCTTGGTTTGACCTCTCCTAGAATACTGTGTGCAGTTTTGGAGCCCACACATGAGAAAAGTTAGGGATTGTCTGGAGGTGGTGCAGATAAGGACATCCAAAATGATATGGGGGTGACAAAAATAGGTCTTGTAATGAGCACCTAGGGAATCTCAATATGTATATGCTGAAGACCAGGAAGAAGAGCGAAAGTATACATTATTGAGATGTTCAAGTACTTCAGTTCAATAGATAAGGCAGTCATCAGTGACTTTTTCACAGTGAGTAGTAACACTGGAGTCAGGGGAACCGCCAAGAAACTGGTGTGGGGTGGAGTGGGGAGTTCAAAAAGTGTGTCAGGAAGCACTTCTTCTATTGAAAGGATTGTTGCAGATTGGAACAAACTTCTAGAAGACATCATCTGTACTGACACAGTAGGAGAGTTCAAAAGGGGTGTGGGGCATGCATATGGGAAATTTAGGCAGACAGTGATGGAGGGGAAGGAAAGAGGACTGACAGAGGCACAATACCATAACTAAGCAGTGTATGCAAAAACCATATACAAACAAGGGAAATTAATAAGAAAAAACTATCCTGAACCATATTTGTAAGAAAAAGAAGAAATATCTATCAGGCCTGATACTACCTTAGGTAATAAGCACTAAAACAGCAGGGGAATTTGCCTGGTATCCTGGCCAAATTTCCCCCACTTACCAAAAAAAACACCTGGGTCGAAATCAGCCAATTTGCATCTCTGTTCCCCCAACCGCCCCTGGGATTAGGCTAAAAATAGATAGTTCTTTCTAACCCTCTTTTTCTGGTCAACGAAGTCTAAATAAATAAAATGAACATTGTTTCTTTACATTTGAGGATTTGTGCTTGAACCCTGCATCAGTATATAGTTTTTTTGCAATGAATTAATTGCCACAACAGTGCCCCTATAGTTGGGATTGAGTAAGCACTTTAATGTTAAATCACAATTTTCAGCCACTTATATTTTGACTGTTTCTTGACAGATTTACAATAAAGCTTTAGAAATGTGATCTGTGGCCCAGACTCTCCAGACATGCCATGTTTGTTGTAGCAGTAGTATATTTTATTCAAAACATATACAAATTAGAAAAGGAACACATATATAAATATAATTACATTACATTGATGAAATTTGGTTCAGTGTTTTTTTGGCTAGATATGAGCAGGTTGTGAAAAAGACCAACTTTTTTCAAAAATCAGGGCAATTCATGCACCACTGCCTGTGGCATGTGTAAAACAGCACCATCCCACACAATCCATGCTGACACCAGTTGCCCAACCCTTGTGTTGAACAGTAACCTAAACAAAAGTAAGCGGTCACTGGGAGCCCAACCCCAGTGCTGTCAACCACCACCACCACATTCTGACACTGGTTGCAAAAAAGTATGCTAAAGTATCAATTAGGGTTAAAGATTAAAGAAACAGAAGTAAGGAAGTGCCTTAGGTTAAAAGTCCCCTGAGTGATGGTAAATCTGTGGCCCGGTGTGCTTCGGGCTTTGAATGATCATGGGATACAATACTGACTTTCTCTGACTGCAGCATGGTCTGTACAGGCATACAAAAAGTATTCATACAGCAATGCTTGAAGACTGGGTGCCAAAGATATGACAATGACAATGCTGTAATTGTTACTGTTCAGATCTGGAGCAGTGCCATGCCACAAACTCACCACAGCACATGGGCTTTTTTGTCAGTTCTCTTTCTGGCAGTCTGGTCGGGGAGGGGATGCACCCTATGTCAGCCCCAGGTCTCCACTACCCATCCTACAGTCCAGCACTTCCCTCTCAGCTGCCTGGTCTGGAAGGACTGTCACTTACCCCTTATCGAGGGTCTCTCCATATGGAGAAACCTACTTCACCCTTTAGACCCCATCTGAGACTTATGCTGTAGGGTCGTTTCAAGGAGTGGCAGTCTGTGGATCCCCCAGCATCATGCTGCTGCCTGGTAGAGTTTTTTTCCTTTCCGTGTTTCTTCCGAGACTTTAGATGTGCAATGGCATCAGAGGCACATCACATATGCACCCATGCATAAATGTGTTGACACCCACCGAGTCCTTAAACTACATGTGCAGGAGGTATCTGGTGCACCAACTCTCTAGCCGCTTCTAGGAGTTAGACTGTTGCAGACCACTTCACCCCACCAACTCTGGAGGAGAGTAGTCCTTTTGATGCTCATACTCCTCCACCTGGCTGACCCTCCAACACTCCAGGCTCATTCCCGAACCCAAGTCATCAACACTGCAGGCAGTAGCACTACTGCTTGCACCAACAAGCCAGCCTAGCACAGGGGCTTTTAACCCTAAGGTTGCATTTCCTTGTAATAGCAGATACCACACAGTGGTGATCTCAGTTTCAGTGCACACATGTTGTCACAAAGCACTACACTGAAGAATGGTTTTCAATTGATTAGCATACTGCACATCTGTAAGTCACTCTTTATTAACACCACCAGTGTGGAAAGTTCATTTTCACAGCCATTGCTTTCACAGACCTGTTGTATGTAGTGCTATCATTACTAAAACAAATCCTCAATACAGGTTTGCATAGACAGCCTTGTTGGTGGGGATAAGGAGAGCTGATGTCATGTGCTTTGTACATAGCTAACATTTCAGACACACCTTCATCAGAGCTACAAGCAGAAGGTGTCTCCAAAACATTAACTGCATGCAAGGCATGTAATTTCAGTACTGTATGTCCAGGACCTCCCCTTATTCCCACTAACAAGGTCATCTGAGCTCACCTTCATGGAGGATTTGTTTTAATACTGATAGCATTACGTACAGCAGGACTATGAAAGTAGCCAGCACTGAAGGTGTTAATAAAGAGTGACCTACGGAACTATGGTAGACTAAGCAACTTGAAAACCATTTCCCAGTGGAGTTCTTTGTGAGACTGTGTGCGCACTGCATTTGGGACCGCAGCAATACGGTATTTGCTGTTACGTGAACTTTAAGTAAAGTTAGTAGCACCATATTTGACCATCTCCTAGCGAGGGAATGAGCAAGGGAAATATGTCAGTTTGGTTGCATTTCCTTTCTTTATTGACTTTAATCTTTGACACTAACTGGTGACTTAACATAGTGTTTTACAAAGAGCATAATTTATAGGCACAAAGAGGCTGAAATAACTCACAGGGGGAGTTGGACCCTCTGTCACAGTGCTATTTGTGCAGCAACTCATCTCATAGGTTTGTTGCACCCCTGCGCTCCCATACTTGCTTCAGTCTGAGGAAGTTTCTGGGGGTGGGACCTGCACCTCCCTACCCATACAGGGTATTCCCCCCTATATCCCCAGTAATAATGCCACTTGGTGCCAAGTGGAAAGGGTTTTAGTAGCTGCATACTTAGGACAGCACTGCATAAATAGCAGGGCCCAGCACTCTCGTTCTGTCATTCCAAGCAGTCGTGGAAGAATTAGAGCTTTCAAATTATCTCTGGCTGCCCTAAAGAAAATTGTGTTTCTCCTCCTATTATGCTCAGGCAATGTTGAACTTAACCCTGGTCCTACAGAAGCCTTGTCATCTCCGTCCAACCTTACAAGGCTTAGAGGAATGAGCTTTATGCATGTTAATGTTTGTAGTCTCTTAAAAAAGCTTATATCGATCCAGACCTGGGTCATTCATACTGAACCAGATGTGCTGGTAGTCTCAGAATCTAGGCTCAGATCTTCTACCCCTGATAGGGAGGTTAATATCCCTATCTATTGGCTTTTCAGAGCCGACAGACAGACTAGGGGTGGTGAGGTAGCCATTTATGTCAAGGACAAATATACGGTCACTACCATTGACTCCTCTTCTATCACAAATGGCTTTGAATGCCTGTTCCTTAAGGTTGAAACATCCTGCTCAATGGCTATAAGCGCTATTGGGTGTTACGGCCTCCATCTGCTGTATCCCAGCTCCTGTCTCACCTATTGACTATTATGGGACATGAGACCCTCGAAACTATTATTCTAGGGGATCTCAATCATGACTGGTTTTCCAAGGCTTCCTTACACCTCAAATCCTTCTGTGACTCTCTTGGGCTCACACAACTCATTGAAGAACCTATGCATCCTAACAAGAAAAAAACCAGGAACAGCACCCTATTGGATGTGTTTCTTACAAGCAAGCCACAGTCCTTTTCCTACACTGGAATATTTTTCTCAGATGTCAGTGATCACTGCCTCATCGCTGGTGTAAGATCTAACTCCAATCCCCCCTCCACATCTAAGTTCTCCACCAGAAGGTTCAGACACAACCTTGACCCATTTGCCTACATCGATGAGCCAAAATCGTCTGTACACTGGCAGAACTTTTACCTAGCCAAATTGGTCAGTATGGCATATGACATTTTTCATTAAATAGTGTCTTGTGCTATAAATAATCATGCTCCCTTGATAAAAGTCTATGTAAAAACCAGAACTTGCCATTGGTTCTCTGCTGAACTCAAGGCTGCATTACTAGCGACAGATAAACTCTACTGAGGATTGGTGCCACTTCAGGAAGGCTAGGAACTCCTGCATCAAATTGGTTAGAGAGGCTAAGGCCAACTTCTAGCATTCTGAGCTTGACTCTGCCTCAAGGTGCCCAGCTAAATTTTGGTCCACAATCAAAGAGCTGTCTGGTCATACAGCTGGAAATGTACTTCCTTTGAAAATCATCTCTGACAATGTTACTATCAACGATAGCAAGGAGATTCTCCAGGCCTTCCACAACCACTTTGCTATGGCAGGCCTAGCATTCAACAATTCACCAGCATCTGTGTTACATTCTTAGTTTAGTGCACAGATTCCTGAACCTAGCACCACTAATGCGGTTTTCTCATTCCTTCCTGTTTCGTTGAAAGAGGTCAAAGACCTCCTTCTACAGTTGGACACCAAGAAAAGCGCTGGTGCTGACTCTCTCAACCCCTGCTTCATAAAGATTGCATATCAAGTCCTAGCTGTACCAATCACACACCTATTTAACTTGTTCTTGTCCCAGGGGACTCTTCCACACCTATGGAAAATTGCCCACATCATTCATCTGTTTAAATCAGGGGATCCCTGGGACCTAAGTAATTACAGGCCTATATCTCTTCTACCAATATTGTCAAAATTGCTGGAAAAAATTGTGAATGCTTAGTTGAGAACCTACCTAGATAACAAGAACCTTCCAAACCCTAAGCAGTCTGGTTTCAGAGCCAAGCACAGTACCATTACGGCTCTGGCCAAAGTGACTGATGACTGGCAATGAGAGCTGGAAAACAAAAAATGTGTATGTGCCATGTTCCTGGACCTTAGCAAGGCCTTCAACACTGTCAACCACTGCCTGCTTCTTTCCACCCTAAAAGTGATAGGTCTGGACCCAACCTCTCTGTGTTGGTTCAATAATTACCTTACAGATAGGCTTCAGCAGGCCAAGGAAGAAGGGGAGCTCTCTCCACTCAAACCACTAAAAAGAGACATTCCACAGGGATCCATCCTGGGGCATCTATTGTTTGCCATTTACATAAACAATATTGATGTTGGCATCAAGGAGGCCAATATTCACTTTTTCGCTGATGATATGGTGTTGTACCTAAGCCGCCCAACTCCGGAAGCCACCTGTGGAGATTTACAAACAGAATTCAACTTGTTGCAGAATCGACTCCTGAATAAAAAAACTTTTACTCATTTCATTTTCATTTTTTCAGTTTTATTTTTTATACTTGTAAATCCAAATGAGCAAACTGCCTGTTTTCATTGGAGACAAGTTTAGAGCTAAAAAACATACATACTTTGCCAAAAAAACAAAAGCTATGCTGTTCTCTAGGGCCACTCATTTTGTGAACCCTATTAACTCTGGCTCCTTACCTCCTGTAAACTCTTTACTAGGAGAGAGGTTGGAATTTGTTACAAAATTCAAGTAACTAGGGGTCTGGTTAGACCACAGACTCTTCTTTGTGGAGCATTTCGAGGATCTGCTGAAAAAGTTGAGGCAGAGGCTTGGTCTCTTCTTTAGAATAAACCACCTCCTGACCAAAGATGCCAAAATGCAGTTAGTTCAATCCACATTTCTATCCCTAATTGTATGTGTATGTATTCATTTTATTTGTCCAATCATAAAAAAGATCATTACAAAAAATGTATACACAATGAACATTACATTTTACAAATAAATTACAAAAATATCGTGCAAAACAGCCTATAATTCCAAAATGACTATCTCTGAATTGTGCTAATCATTATTTTCCTTATTGTCTGTATATTAGATACAGTAAATAAAGAGCAGTATTTCTAATAGTATCCCCATCTTCTGTAGTAAAAAGAGTCCTTATTATTATCTCATTCATACATTCTATAAAGGAATCAATAATTGGACACAACCATCTCTGTCTAGCTGCTCTATACCACTGACATGTTAGAACAACATGTTCTAGATCTTCCTTCTCATTAGATCCACAATATCAATTGGAGAATTCTTGGTCATAAATCTTATTAAACTTACACTCGAGCACATTGGACAGAAAAAAACCTATCTGAAATTTTGCAGAAGTCCAACACATGTCAGAATGTTCCAAATATTCTAAATAGTAGCGAAAATAATGATAACAATCATTTTGAGTATATCAAATTGCAAACTTTGAATTCTGTATATAATATAGATCATAGATCCTATATTTCTGCATAATCAACTGTTTAAGAAATGACTCATAACTTTTGGCAATGCAGATACCTTGAGTAGTCAGTACAAACAAAGTCAGATACGCCACTGAATTTAAAATCTTTTTTACACAAGTCAGCCAATATCGATTTTTTGCAGTCCAGAAGTTCCCATTTCATTTTTTCCATCAAACATTCTTTTGAAAAATGTTAATCTAATAATAAAGTAATCCTAATCCATAAATTTAGCACATGAGATTCGGCCAAAACAATAAGATTAGAGAGGCCTAGTTCAGCTCTGACAAACTGTGCAGGAGTTGTTCTAGGAAAACCAATAGCTCTTTCTAGCACTCTAATTGCTGGTTTTTCCAATTTAGACATATGTTTATGATCCCAAATCTCACATCCATAAAGGATTTGGGAATTATATTTTGCATCTAGTGATTTCAAAAGTGGAACCAATGAATTGCCACCATATTTATAATTAAACCTACTTATGGCTTCAATAGTTCTTTCGGTTTCAGATGAAACACCCTTAAAGTGTTTATTCCACTTGAAGGAAGATTATATTGCAACTCCTAAATACTGGTATTCATTCACAAGTTCCAATCTCTCGGACTTTATATTTTTTACTTGCACAAAAAGCATTCCAGAACCATGATCTTTGATTTAGTCAAATTGATTTTCAAGGAGTTCTGGTCTGCAAATCTGGCCAACTCATCTAACTTGACCTGAAGTCCCTTAGGGGATAACGACAACATTAACAAGTCATCCACATAAGCAAGTATTCCACATGGATCACTTCCAATTTTTGGGGAATCAGATTTCAAATTATTTATATTAACTAAAAAATTGTCAATATAAATTGAAAAAAGTGAGGGAGCAAGGATACAGCCCTGTCTCACTCCACAATTGGTGCTAAAATGCTATATTAAGCTCCCCCCCAGAATTTCTAACCTGAGCCCACGTATCAGTGTATAACAGTTTAATGGCATTTATGAGCTCTGAATCAATTCTATGATTTCCCATAGTATACCACAATAGTTCTCTATTTACGGTGTCAAAGGCTGACTAGAAATCAATAAATGCCATAAATATCTTCTGACTTTTCAGTTTGACATATTTTTCTTGTAAATGTTGTAATATGTATAGATTATCAATTGTTGAGAAAGACTCACAAAAAACAGCCTGACTCTGAGACAAACCACCCAATTTTTGTATATTCAGAATTAGTCGATTAAGCAAAATTTTTGAGAATATTTTTTTCCATAATATCAGTTAAGCTTATAGTACAATAATGTGCAGGATTCTCCCTATCACCTTTCTTGAAAATGGGAACAATCACAGAACCCCTCCATGATTCCGAAATTTGATTAGTAGCTAAACATGTATTATAAAAATCTACCAGCAACTCAACCCATTTTATTTTCAGCTGTTATCCCTAATTGATTATGCTGATTTCATTCAAAGTCAGTGTAATGCCACCTGTCTTACTAAACTGGACATCTTATACCATAGAGCCTTCATAACTGGCCTACCTATCACCACCCACCACTGCTCCTTATATGCAGCTGTGAGGTGGACCTCCCTTCAGTACAGAAGGAATAGAAATGTGACTCTCTGGACTTACAGAACTATTAACAACAAATTACCCCAGTACATTTCCAACTGTTTGCCGTTATACATGGTAGGCAACTACGCACTGAGAAGCTATTCTCTGCTTCTACTGAAGGCACCTAGGGCCAATGCACACTTTGGGAGAGTGGCCATAGGCTTTGTGTTGCCCTCACTCTGGAACAAACCACAGAAATCTATGAAACTGAGTCTCCCTGTTAGTCTTACCACCTTCAAGACCTTGTATGCCAAGGCTGTTAAGGAGCTATGCAGCTGTTTCCAGCACATTTAGCATGCTGGGGTGCCTACTGCTTACCTGCCCACTACATCTTCACCTAACCCAGCCCTTGATTGTCTCCACCTATGCCCCCCTTTTTTCTGCTAATCCACTACCTTTCTTACCCTCAGACTCCTAACATATATGCCCTCAGCCCATCTATTGTAGTACCCCTCCTAGAACAACTGCAGTCCTGTACCCCTACCCTCCATATCTGCCCCTTAATCTTTGTATATGTCCTGATCAATGATACGCTGTACTGTTTGAAAATGTTTTAATACGCTGGCTGTTTCAGAATATTTTAATTCCCCTTCTCATACCATTCTCTCAAACCTTGTTAACCCCATACCTGAAATACTTGTTATTGCTCTGTGTATTTTTGTTTCTATTTCTGTATAATTATGTATATTTATTATCTGTACATAAAAGTGTTATTCTTGACCTTGTGTAATGCAGGTCCACCTTGTAAATGAGCCTGCTCAATGGTGTTCACCTGGATAAATAAAGACTTAATTGATTGATTGGTTGATTGATTTTAAACTAGTATTTTGCTGAAGAGAGAAGTTAAATGAGTGTGCTGTGCTAATTGTAAAAGTGCAGCAACATAGAAATAGGCAATGCTATCAAGGACAAGAAACCAGAACACCAAAAAGATGGCACACATACATGCTTTCAAGTTTTTAAAATTATTTTATTGCCATGCACATTGCACAGTATGGCTTTGTGGAATATGGAATTCCACTGGCTGAAATTGTGTGGAATTACAATTCCACTTCCGATTTGCTTTTTGAAATTTTGTTTTGAATTGTACAAGATTCTGAAAAGCATTGGTCCATAAACCACAGAATAGCTTTCCACAGATCACATACATTGTGGAAAATGTTTTGGGGATTAAGGAAAAGTAATCCATGGTTTATGTAAAATGTGGATTACTAATATGTTAAAACCATTCTGCTTTCAAAATGTTGGACTTCTGCTGCCTGGACAAATGGTTTGCCCTGTGGGAAATCACAGCATTCTTTGCACAGTTCAGTAGAGCCAGCCCAAGAGAACATCTTGAACACTGGAAAAATTAGGGGCTGCTCTGGGACAACTTTTTCCAGAAAAAAAGATTCCCAAAATTCTGATAGTGACAGAATTCTGTGGAATTACGTGGAATTTTTTGAAATTCTACAGAATTCCATTCCATCAGAATCTGAAAGTTCTGTACAGCAGTGGTGTGTAGTGCAAAATGTCTTCATACTTCACTCAGCAGCACAGACCAGCTGGACACTCCAATGTTTGGCATCTCACTGGCCTTTCCAAAGGAGGTTTATATAAAAGCAATTAAAAAATGTAAAAGCCTTCATGTGCACTCCATTTTTGGTATTGTTGTATTTTACTGAACATTGTTTTCCTGCACTGTACTCGCATCTTGTTCTAATACCTCTCAGTCTATATTGAGAACATAATATATATCATAATCTGATGGCACAGTACTGTATGCAACAACATTCAACTATGATGTGTTTCAGATCAATTTACAAAGCAATGAATTATACGCTGGAATGCATTTAAATAAATGAAACACCCACCGTACTGTACACATAGCTGTGCATATTCCATTAGACATATAAACTGACAGAAAAGAACTCAGTTTAGCATCTTATCTGAAGGATTGCACCTCCCTCACCCACACCAGCTTTGGAATGTTAACATTGGGTATGGGCCCAGGAGCCAGTACTGGACTTACTGTATAACTCTTATCCACCCACTCTTGAGAGCAACCACCTCTCTCATTTTACCTCACTCATTATTACCAAATTCTTGTTTCTATCCCTCCCCAGATACAGTATATCAGTCCCCTTTAGTCTTGCTCCCTGTCCTCCTCCTATCACTTCAGAAATTCTGACTCTGATAAATTCTCTCAATCTTTCTGTCCAGACCTCAGTGGGGCAAGCTGCCTTTTCCTACAGACATCTCTAAATTTGTTTGTGAATTCTCTCTTCACACACTTCTCCTCCTCTTACAATGCTCATCCCCCCTTCCCCAGGACCACACACACTACACAAGTCTGTTTCTGTTCCTGACCTTCTGCCTCTGCACCAGTCTTAAACTTAACAGTGACTGCTTTTTGCACTTCATTTTTCAACAACTACAGTATTGTAGCCTGTATCATATTTAAATTTCCTCCTACAGTTAATGCTCTTACCTGTAGCTCCCCCTTGCCAATAGTGTACATTTTTGCACAACACTATTCATATGTTTCTTTCACGCATATCCCTGTGTCTACTTTGTCATGCTGTAGATTGTGTTGTATTTAGCTTATACTGATTGTTAATTTTTTGCTTTTTATTATTGTATATTGTTTATTCTACATTACTCCATTGTCCCCTTCTCCCATGCTGGCAGTATTGCCTAGAGGTTGAGGAAACAAGCTGTGAATGAGCTTTGTACATTTAGCAGACCTGGGTTTGATTCCCGTAACCTCCACTTGCATACTGTATGACTTTGAATAAGTCACTGAACCACACTAGTGATACTGGGTTGCCCTATAAACACCTGCTTGTGCTTACTGGGCCTTATTTGGTTACCAAAAAAATGGAAATTAGTTGATTGTAGCTCAGAATGCTCTTCTGTTTAAAGGATTAAAATATGTAAATAACTAAAACAACCTTTTAGGCTAGAAGCAGGTAGGTTACCAGCTGAGTCACATTGACACTTTACTAGCATTGTATGGTAATATCTCTCTTTTTATCATGACTGCTTTCCAGCAGAATCCTAATCTTTGCTTTGTAAATTCTAACCATTCTCAACTGTTATATTTATGTTCAGATGTCTCACTGATATTAGATCTATATGCTATAACTGATGAAAAGATAGACTGGTACCGTATACATACTATAAGAGTTTTTTGCACAGTGTGGTGCTCAGTAACAATTGTAAACGGATTTAGCTTTGCTCTCATTGTTTATCAATGTCAGAAGATTACAATCCTTTTCTGTATTCTCGGCCATCTATTATTCTCAGTGTAACACAGTAGGTTTAAATGGTTGTCTTTATTCATTTCTATCTCTTTATCTGTCTTGTCATTACTTATAAAAAACCTTCCACTTCATGTACTGTCATAGACTGTTTAATACATAATATTGTAATCTAGGAGTTATCAAATATTTTATAGTAAGTCACTCCTTATACTAAGCTTGAAAAAAAGTTAAGTTTTATAGAATAGCTTCTGCTGTGTTCTGCCTGTGGCCATGGACCTCAAAGCATTTATGGGAAGGTTATAATGACCTTAAAGTAATTTGACTGGCCAGTCTATGTCATGGATTTTAAAATATAACATTATACAATTTATCTAGTGGATTCTGGTGTTAGTGAAAGGTGTCAATTTGACAGGACTGGACATGTTGTCTCTTTATTCAACCAAAGAAGTGTATCATTGGTCACAGTATCCTAACCAGCCCCCAAAATATTCCTTTCATGTTATGGATCCCCTTTTGTGGTTGACGGAGTAGTTAAGGCTTCATGCTCAACACACTTTGAATTGTTATATCAGGGGAATCAATGGGGTATAGTGCAATGTAATGATCAGTGTACACGCTTGAGAACTCTGAGTGTCAATCGCCGACCAGTGTCAGTGTTGACCCATAATAAGTCAATCAATTACATTGTGCTTCAGACCTCCTAGCAGTAAAGGTAGGTAACAGCAGGACCCCCTGATAACAAAATCTTACATGTTGCATCTCATTAGAGCTATCCTGAGAAAAAAAGACTGCAAAAATGAGGGTTAATTAGTGCCAACTGTGCTTTTTTTGTTTTGTTTTGTTTTGCGATTTTCAGTGTTGCACACTAATGCAGTAGGGACTGAAATGAGACCACCACTACTCATTACACATAGGCCACTAAACAGCTACAAGATGAGGAGGAATTTCCACTGATACTCTTGACCTGGACTAAATTTGAACCATTGGCCTACAAATTAAGGTCATCATAACCTATATCAAACCACTGAGCTATGGTATTTGATTTTTCATGCCATTGATTTCAGTTTCAAACAAGTGAATCAGGATTTATTTTTGACATTTTTAGTTGAAAATAATATAGTACTGTTTCAATGCTGTGCATATACCTATTTCATAGCTGCTTGAGGGATATCTAGATGCAGGATTTAAATGGCAAGATGGAAGGGACCACAAAAAGTTCGACAACTCATAGCTGAACTTTAACTTATCTTTTCCTCTGCCCAACAAAAGAACTGTAGTTCATGGAGTTTTTCACTTTAAACAGTTTGGAAAGTAATAATTTAATTAAATGTAATGTCTAGGAGAAATGCCAAGGATAGAAAAATGTTGCTATATGTATGGGATCAGCTAATTGTCTCTTAAGAAACATGTGGACTGGGTGCATGCTTGTAAAATATATAAATAGACATACCAATCAAATATAAAATTGACACCACCTATTCTCTGGAAAGGTTTATATGCATTAAAACTTTCCAGTTTAATGATTTGGCATTGAATTCTTAGCATTCCTAACAGTTTTAAAAGTCCTATCTGTAGCAGAAGGCAATTACAGTAACTGTGAAATCTACACATTAGTCATGTAGATTTCAATGTACTAAAATATGGTTCAGGCAAATACTAGAATGATAAATAGGACATATGATGAGAGTTTTGCAAGTGTTTTCAATGATCACAAAAATAGCATTAGGGCCAGTTTTATTTTCCATATTTGTAAGTCATGTATTTAGTAATAGGTCATAAACTAATCTACCTGTAAGGGCCTTTATTAAAATACCTGGAGCCCTGGTCTCACTTGTGAAAGTTGGTTGTGTAAATGTTCACCATATTAAGTTATTCAGTCACCAGTTTGAGCAAGAACCCACTCACCGGTATAATAAGTCAAAATAATTTGTATTTGAAGGACATTTACAGAATAGTTTGTTTACATACTGTATAAACTGACATTTCATGATCCAGGCTAATCACTTCATCAGGGATGTTCACAAAACTTGTCTCTAGTATCCTGTGGTATTTCTAGCAGTCTCTGGTATTTGTTTATCAAGCACTCACATCAATGACCAGTGTGTCAGTATAGCAGTAGGGCTACTGCTTATGATCCAGTGAACTTGGGTTTAAGAACAAGCCAGGGTCATTGTGGGACAGCCAGTGTCATCAGGATACAGCACAGGGAGGAGGCTGTAGCATTCCAGAAGATGCTCCCTTCCTCAGGGTAGGGAGGGTACCATCCTCCATGATGGTAGTATCAACTGGGTGACCACAGGCAGTAGTGCAGTTGGAGGGCTGGATGACTGTTAGGAATGTCGCTGATGTTGATGTGATAGCACAATTACATGTGCACGTCAATGATGTCCTCTGGTGCTAAGTGTAACACCAGACCAAAAAAAAACACCTGTGGCAGGATGAGTTCTGAATCTCATCATAGGCTCTACACCATGGACTGCAGTACCTCTCCTCTTGAAGCTTGAATAAATTTAACTTGCAGCCCTCCCTAGCCCTGATGAAGGAGCCTTGCCATGGGTGGTATGTCACAGGGGCAGGAGGAGGAGAATGGAAAGTCCCAGAGAAGAAGGATGATGGAGCTTGGAGAGAGTAGGTGAATGGGAGCAGGCCAGAATGAAGGGAGTATAAATAGACAGGACAAAGCCTGCTTTTGGAATGGTGTTATATTAATTTTTTTGTGGTCCTGTGAATTTACCTGGTAGTACAGTGGACACCCCTTCCCATCTCCTAATAACTGGTACTCCTTGGATACTAGTAAATCCCCCATACCTAGCTGCATTCTGCTACATCAGTGGCCCAATGACAATATTCCAATGCAGTCTCCATCCCCTGCAGGTCCTCCAGTTTCTATCATAACCTTTCTGACACATAACTGTCCTTCTGTAGATATTCAATAGGCCGGGGATATCACAGAAGCCAGGGAATGTATTTACAATGGTCATGTGTGCAATAATGTAGGACAGGGTGTGGGTTTATGTTTATAGACTACATGTCCAGATGTATTGTGAGGCATAAGGATCATGGCCGAGTGCTATCAACCACCTGTAAGTGTGGTTTACAAAAATAAATCTACACACTGAAGTATCTTATTGTGCTTAGAACATGGCTAATATGCAGGACACACAAAACAATACATGGACAGCCAGATATTCAAAACTTTGCCCCAGGGCTAAATTAGCACTGTCCAGTGGGCAAACTTAGCCTGGAGCACAAAGCAAGTCATATTCAAAAGGAATAGCCCAGGGCAAACAGCTTCTGAATATAGCATGGGAATCAGGCTGGGCAAACTGGGCTGGGAGTGCAGGGCAAACTTAGCCCTGGAATAAGACAGCTCTGATTATGGCAACCAGGAAGTGCAAACCACAACAGCAATACAGTGCACAGCGATGTGAAGGTAGGTAGAAAGTGAACTATGTGGCCAATGTGTGTGCCAGCAAATGTGTGGTGCAGTACAGCTGCATGCAGCAGCAATGTAGTACAGTATGCAAAACTGTAAAATATTCCCCAAACTGTTTGCATGAGGCTAACAAGTTTGTGCTGGTTTAGCACAGGGCTAAACTGTTAGCCCAGTGCAAACACATTTGCCCAGCACTAAACTTTGCCATATTCAAAAGTGACATGCAAATAAGCCTACTTAGTTAATCTCTCGGCAAACATCCAAATTAGCATCGCATTATACCCTGATTTGCATGTAGTTTGCACCGGGCTGATGGTTTAGCCCTGCGTTAAACCCACGCAAACGTGATAGCGCTGCGCAGACAGTTTGGGGAATATTATAAAGTTTTGAACACTGTACTTTCACATGCGCTGCTGCCTGCAGCTGTACTGGGACAACATGGCATAGGCACAGACGGTGGTGGTGCTGCATGCAACTGTCACACTGTAGGTCATGCTACAGTGCACAGCAGACACTACAGTAGCAAGGGGGTCAGTAGTGTGTGGACACAACAATGCCTATGGTGTGTAGGGCAGTGATGATGACTGCACTATACACAGTGAGAGGCCCAACCTGCAGGTGTTTACTGACAGTGGACATTACTGTTATGCTGTTGTGTGACCCACAGATGCTGCATCTCTGGCATGCGATGCTCACAGTGACATATACATGTCCAGCTTTGTGTGCTGTTGCAGTTGTACAGCTGTGTGATATGTGGCCGGGGAAGGGCATATATTATCAGAAAGGTTCACTGGTGTTGGGGTATTCCCAATACTGGCCCATGCACACTGCATGATGTGTCCTAGCCTTGTGGCCACACCTGGTCTGTGGCACAGCCTGGCCAACCATACACTCTCCCCTCAACATCCTCCATGCCCACAGTGTTGCATGTGTGTGCTGGCATCTGTTGCTGTCCACAGAAGAGTGGTCCACAGGTGTGTGCTGTATGGCCACACTGCAATGCTGTCCATTGGTGGCAGGGTCAACACTTACTGTCTAGCATGGCTGGGACTGATGGCAGATGATGGCATCATTGTGATGCCATCGGTTAGCAGCATGTTTCCTTTATGTTTGGCTTTGTCTATGTTTCATATTTATTTATAATAACTGGCAAGCAATTTTTCCCATTGCTTGAGCCAGTTATAATTTGCTGTTATAACCTGCGGGTTATAATTGCAAACACGCGACATGCCACTCAAACAAAAGTCACATCCTAATTGGCTTGTAACTTACCCTGGGCAGGCTTACCAGAAAATAAAACATGACAACTCCTTCATCCCACTTAATGAGGAGCCGCCACAGCGAGAGCATGTCTTTTTATTTTTTAATTTTTAAATGGTTCTCTCCTCCTTTATTCCATCTGGTTGATCCTGCTGTTCAAAAACTGCACCAAGCAGTTTGCAGCTGCACCGGAGAAAAAAACAGAGGAAAAACTTTCATCGAATGCACTTCAGAGGTAAGCGCAAAATGAGAAGGGACAAACCAGAAGCCAAATAAATGTAAAATGATGACAAAAATGAAAACATATGCTTTCAAAAAAACAAATTGGGCTGTGTGTGTGTGGATATGTGCATGTGTGTGTGTCTCTGTGTCTGTGTGTGTGTCTGTCTGTGTCTGAGTCAGGCATAGGAAAAATCAAGTGTGGGAAAAAATTGCTTACCAGCAATTATAAATAATAAAAAATGGGGAAGTGGGCTTAAATTCAAAATTAATGGTTGCCCTCGGTGTGGGATGCTTTAATAAACCCCTTGGGCTTCACCCGCGGGGTTTATGTAGCATCCCACACCTCGGGCAACCATTAATTTCTCATTAAGCACACTTCCTCATCCATTACTGTATATGTTAGGGTCAGGCAAAGCTGCGTAAAAGACACGCAAACACCACGCAAAGCCAAAGTGTCGCGCAAACTGATTGCCCAGGGTTAAGACAAGCTTTTCCTGGGCGGTAATGTGCACTGCACTAAATGTCGCGCTAAGTCACGGAAAACTGCTTTGCGCGGCACTAGTCACTGAATATAGCATTGCTCCTGTATTCATGTCAGTTTTCCCCTTGCATACATTATAATTTTGCCCTGCGCTAATGCAGTTTGCCCGCACTATTTGGCCTTTTGAATATAGCAGACCCGCGCTAATCCTGTGCTACACCTGCACAAATGGTTTTTGCCCAAGTGCAAAATTTTGAATATCTGGCCCATAGTATTTTAATACAGTTTGAGAAGAAGCAAAAAAAAAAAAAAGAGAAAAAAGATAAAAACAATATTACCCCCACCCTACCCTGCTACAATTCCAACCCCTCACCACCATAGCAACAAAAACACACCATCCTGTCCCACTTCACCACAAACAATAACCCCATTCATTATTTTGCAATAATGGAAAATACATATCACACCTACAACACTGAACCACTGAATCCCCACCACATTACACTGGGTGGTATAGCCAGTTAACTAATTCCTTAATATAAAATTATAAAAAGATGGAAAAGAAAGTGGCTAATTAGAGCTCTTATGTCAATTCACTTGGTGATATGAGTGAGGTCTGGTCAAGGTAAGATTCGTCCAAATCCAAGGATGTGCAAGAGATACTATAGCCCACTCATCTGCATTTTCCTAAGTTCTACATCTTCGGGGGGGGGGGACCACCTTATCATGTCACAGTGAACAAGAGCAGAAGACGGAGAAGGAGCAAGAGTGATCCAGTCATCCCAAATGTGATGGAACGCGAAGAGACCACCTAGCTCTGGCAAATTTAAATTTATATTTCCTTCATTTGCTTTCCTCACTCACTCCACCAGTCACTGTACGTATGCTTCCTCATACAAAAAATTTTCTGATAAAAGATTGGGAAAACCAGGTTTTGTAGACAGAGTGGAGTGAAAGCACCTAGCTTTACTTAGGATCCATGACTGGTCGTCGACAACAATTTTTGTAGAACGACCAGGCAGCAAAACAGGCAGGTCGACTGCATTTTGCAGTCAGCTGCTGATTTCAAAGGAAACTGAGTGTTTTCTTTGGGGGGCTTTGCCCCCCAAATCCCTCACATCACACTTGGATTATCAACTGAGCTGGAGCTTATTTGGGGGGGAGTGCAGGACCCCTGATGGACAGTACTGGGTTCCAGCGGGTTCCCTACAACGAAGTGGCACTGTAGTCACTGTAGGGGACCTCGCTGTCAAAAAGTCGCTGTCAGGTGGGATTACCTTTTACTTAAAGGTATATTAATATTTATTTATACTTCTTTTCTTTTTGAAAGTAGCAGGGTAAGTGGGGAGAAAAGAAGAGATCTGTAAGCAGTGTCTGGGGCACTTTGAAACTTGGTAGGCAGTGTTTGGGGTACATTGAAACTTGGGTTTTAAATTGTAACAGGTGATGTGAGGGAAACTAGCTCCAGAACTTAATCTTGGGGTGAGTAGATTCAGGAAGCCCTGTGATAGAGGGGTGTAATTGGGTGGGTGGAACTGACAGAGGCTTAGTGTCTTCTTATAAGAGCATTATAAAAGTACTTGCACTGTAATGTGTCCCCCACATTCGTGTTCCAGCTGGTGAGTGGAACAGTGAAGGAGTGGAATAGGTTACTGGCATCAAGGTATCATCAGGCATCAGCAGAAGGAAGAGAAGATGAGGAGGACTCTGCCAGTCAGCTAAGACAAGACACCTATTCACTACTGTGTAACAGTCACTGCTGGGAAGGGTTCAAGATCAAGGGTAGCCCAAAACTGGGAAGTGGAATAGATACAACACCCTATCTAGTAAAGGAGTATAAAGAGATTTAAAAAAGGCACATGGAAACACAAATACAAACAAACAAATAAAGGAGAAAACTAGAAACACCTTATCTGGGGTAAGGATACAAAAATATTTCCAGGCAGTACAGGAAGAATTGAAGTTGTGGAAGAAATGCTGGGAGGGGTGCAGTGCAGTGGCTGTGGGGTGGCAGTTTTCAGAGAGACCTTCTGGAGACTGCATTGCTGCCCCATCTGCATCCACCTCTCTGGGTTGAGGGAGGAGGTTTCTAGACCCCAGGCTAAGTTGGCTAGGATTCAAGTGATGTCCTCTCCCACCCACGGGCCACCAAGTCTGCCAGCATTACCTCAGAGGATGCCAGGGAGGAGGAACGGCTGGACAGTGGTGGGATCTGGAAGGGTGAGGGTGGTGGGACAGAGGCACATTCCCCAACTGATGCCATTTTGTAATTCCTATGCCACTCTGGCAGGGCAGGACTGTCAAGAGGATGCACCCATGGTAGTGACCGAGGAGGACATTGGAGCCTTCCATAGTAGAGATGCAAAGGATGGTAGTAGAGGACCCCAGAGGAGGAGGATGCAACTTGTGGTGGGGGACTAGATTGTGAGGGGAATAGATTTGTGAGCAGGAAAGGGGGCATCTTAGGTGCCTACCAGGTGCCATGGCCCTGAGGGATGGGAAGTATATCTTGAGGATTGCAAGGGCAGAAGGACAGGAGGGAGAGCTGGATGTCATTGTCCTCCTGGGGACCAATGATCTGGCTAGAGACAGGGTTGAGATAGTGCAGGGAGAGATTAGGGAGTTGCGGAGGGGTCTTAGGCAGGTAGCTCACTCAGTGGCTTTCGCTGAGGTGCTGCCTGTCTACAACAGGGATAAGGAGCGGAATCTCCTCACCGGGAGGTTCAAGTCATGGCTGAAAGAATGGTGCAGACAGGAGTGGTTTGGCTACACTGGGAATGGCGGCCCACTTGTGAGGAAAAAAGCCTATACAGGGGTGATGGCCTGCATCTATCCAGGAGGGGAACTGCATTCCTCAGTGGATGGTTTAAATGTTACTTCAATGAACATTTAAAATAGCCAAGGGGGTGGAGGAAGGAATCAGGGAGGCAGAAACTGCCTCCCCACCAACAGACTGAAGTAGAAAGTATGGAGAACCAGATGGGAGTGGAATCTCCTATGGTTCAAATTAATAAAGAAAGCAGGGTGATACAGGTAAAGTGATAAGGGAACATGAGTATTATAAATAGAGAGGATGGAGGGAAGGCAAAAAGGGAAAAAGGGGATCAATGAGCAGAGTGGATGAAAAATCTGGAAGGCCATGTGTGCGAATGCTAGAAGTCTAAGAAGTAAGATCCCAGACCTAGAGACCATCATGTCAGAGGCCGACCTGGATATTATGGCCATTACCATGTCATGGTGCACTGAAAACCATGACTGGGACATGGATATACAAAGCTATACTCTGATCAGGAAAGACTGGACTTCTGGAGACCAGATTTTATAAAGAATGCATGGGACAGACGTAAGGCAATTCTTGTGGGGGGTAGGAAGAAATAGGCTGTTGGTTTACTAGGATCTGCAGCTTATCCTGTAGGTAGGGAAATGGGCAGACTAGGTGGGCCAAGCGGTCCTTATCTGCCATCAAAGTCTATGTCTCTATGTTTCTATGAATGGGTGGGAAGGTAAAGAAGGGGGTGTGGTAATTTATGTGTGGGAAAGCATAAAAGCAAAAGAGGTACAGGGAATGCAGGGAGAGGTAGAGGTACTGTGGGTTGCCCTGGCAATGGCAAATGGAGCCACTATTCACACTGGAGTGATCTACAGACCTCCAGTACAGCAGAATGAATTAGATAAGGTACTGGTGGAAGCCATTGGCAAGACTGCAGAAAAGGGAGAAGTTGCTGCTGGTGGGGGACTTTGAACTGCCAGATATAGATTGGAGCCTCCCAGAAGTGGCTTCAGGTAAAAGCAAGGACATCCTCAACTCTCTGTAGGGAGGCATTCCTCAGACAACTAGTCAGGAAACCCACTCATGAGGGGGAAATATTAGACCTGTTGCTCACTAACATGGACAGTATTGCGGATGTCAAGGTGGGGGGCCACCTGGGGACCAGCGATTACTGTACAGTGTGGTTCAATATAAGGATGGCTGCTGAACGGAGCATCACAATGGAAATGTCCAGGACTTCAGGAGAACAGATTTTATAAAGAATGATGAATGCCTCAGGGATGACATGTTGAGGGACATGGCCTGGGAGGGGCAGAGGAACAGTAGGTAAAGCTAAAAGGAGCATAGTAAAGGCAACAAATCTCTGCATCAAAGAAGTGAGCAAAAGCAATAGGAAAGAGAGACTGCTACGGTTCTTAAAAGAGGTTGGTGAAAAGGTAAAGGCAAAAAAAGGGTAGCAGTCAGAAGGTATAAGGAGACACAGAGGGAGGAGGATAGGGAGGTATATCAAGGAAAACAGAGGGAAGCATGGAAAACAGTAAGGAGAGCAAAGGTGCAAACTGAAGATTAGAATAGACCAAGAAGTAACAAAAGGGGACAAGACATTTTTTAAGTATATAAGTGAAAAGAGCAAGACTGGGGTGGGATTATAAGGTTATAAAGGGAAAAGGGGGGGGGTATGCAGAGGGTGACCAGGAAAAGGAAGAAATCCTGAAGAAATAATTTTGATCAGTGTTCAGAGAGGAAGGAGGAGGGGAGGGTCCACAAAAAAGTAACAGAAGCTTTGGAGGGAGGGAGGTGGAAACTAGTTCTTTTCCAAGGAAAGAGTCCTGAAGGGACTCGCTAATCTTAAGGTGGAAAAAACAATGGGACCAGATGGGGTGCATCCAAGGGTTTTGAAGGAGCTCAGGGAAATACTGGCTGCACCTCTGACAGTCCTGTTTAATAGCTCATTGGAAACAGGAGTAGTTCCATAGGACTTTAGGAGGCCAAATTCAGTCTCATTACACAAAAGTGGTAGGAGGAAGGAGACTGGCAAATAGTCAGCCTGACATTGGTGGTGGGAAACTTAATGGAATCACTGCTGAAGGAAATGATTGTGGAATATGTTAAATCCACTGGGTTAAAGTCCTGAGGCAGCATAGTTTTACAGTGGGGAGGTCATGTCAAATGAATCTGATAGATTTCTTTGACTGGGTTATAAAGGAGTTAGATCAGGGTGGAGTGGTGGATGTGGCCTACTTAGATTTCAGTAAGGCTTTTGACACCGTTCCACATAGGAGACTAGTACGCATACTGGGTAGCTAATGAGTGGATCCAAAGGTGGTAAACTGGGTAAAAAATTGGTTAGGGGATAGGCGACAGAGGGTGGTAATTAATGGAGTTCACTCAGAGGAAGGGACAGTGACCAGCGGGCTACCTCAGGGATCAGTGCTAGGAGAGGTTCTCTTTAATGTCTTTATAAGTAACATTGCATAGGAGCTGAAAGGAAAGGTCTGCCTCTTTGTGGATGACACCAAAATCTGCAATAGGGTGGACACCCCAGGTGGAGTGGAAAGGATGAGCAGAGACCTGAGAAAAGTAGAGGAGTGGTCAAGGGTATGGCAGCTGGGTTTCAATGCAAACACATGAAAAGTAATGCAGTTAGGGCACATAAACACAGAAGCAGAGTACATAATGGGTGGAGTGGTACTGGCAATCACCAAGGAGGAAAGAGACATGGGGGTAATCATATTGGATGACATAAAGCTGTCCATGCAGTGTGACAAGGCAATTGTGAGATCAAGTGGGATGCTGGGGTGCATAGGGAGGGGTATCACCAGCAGAAAGAGGGAGGTAGTGTTACCTCTGTATATTTTTTTAATTTTTATTTATTTAGTAAACTCTAGGATTTATTTCTGGTAAGACCCCACCTAAAGTACAGTGTGCAGTTCTGGAGACCATGGGCCCAATTTTCAAAGACCTCTTACAGCGACGCAACTTGCATCGCTCTAAGAGCTGCAGCAAACTCAAGTTGTGCCAGGGACCTTGCACCAGATTTTATAATCTGCAGTGTCCCTGCACCAAACTCCCAGGTTTGCTGCATATCGCAAGATGCACCAAAGACTTTGCCACATCTGTGCGACTTGGCACAGGTATGTGACCCCCCCTCACTGGCACAACACTAGAGGGGCAGACTAGAGGGGCAGTATGGTTGGGACGGGGGAGAAACAGGAGGCCAGAAGGATGCCAGGGGTGTACCAGGGGCCAGGTAGGTGGCAATGTGGGTATCAGGCAGGTACTGCAAAACTGCATGGTATTGGTGAGCACCCATAGGGGTGCTGGTGCCATATAGTACACTACAGTAAAAAGCACTGCACATATTTCACCCCAAACCCTGATGTCACCAATAATAAATGTAGCCCCCTGCTCTGATTGTGTATAGGATCCAATCACTGATCTTCTCTGTGCTGCTGCAAATACCTTCCCCAGGAGGTTTGGTGGATTGCCCTCCTCCACCCCTGCCCCTGCAATCACCCCTGTAAAACATTGTATAATTATGCCTGGTGGCCCTGTGGACTCCCCCACCCCAACAGATGTCCGACCACACCGCATCTCCTCCCAATCCCAAATAGAAGCCAGTGGCCAGCACAGCTCTCTTCACACCACCATGGCTGGCCACTGACTAGGCTTGCACAGATTGCGTACTGTATACAGTACACTCACTGAAGTCATTCAGAGGATAGCTCTGAAGAAGAAGTGACATCTCTCCGAAACATCAGTATGTTATGATGCCCTCTGAGTAGCTGCCTCTAGACTGCGAAGCCTGTGGAAGCATCTTTATACTGACTGCAGCAAAGTAAAGGTTTTTTTTTTTTTTTGGCATTAATAGTTTATTGAAATTATATTATTGTAATACATCTTTAGAGACAATAACAAATTCCAATTAGGTGCATCGATAATCCATACATACCAATGATATCCTTCAAAAAGGATACTACAAAAATATAAAAAAAAAACAAGAAGACAGCCATATTCTATGGTGACACCTTACAGATAATAATGCACCTAAACCAATTCTGCATCAGTCCACCAAATGGTAGTGATATCTAACAAATCCTAGCACTATCTGCTAATAACTGCGAACAAGACTGAAGCTGAAAGCCAGAGCAGAAAAATATTCAAATACTTAAATAAATAGGATAAACAAGACAGACAAAGATAAACAAAGAGCAGAGAACTGGCAGTAAAAATAAAAGAATAAGTGAACCTGAATCTCTAGACCACCATAGCCAACCAGCATCCAATGGCTAGACCAAGGAGAAAAGACATTAGGGTCTACGCCTACCTGTAAACAGCACCCCAACAGGAACACTGCTATCCCCAATATAGTGAGATGAAGAGAGAAGCCCCCCCCCCGCTACCCTAACAAGATCCCTACCTAAGGGAGAGATATGGGTATATGGGGACCACACCTTATCAAAAAGAGCCTATTTGCCTGCAGCCAGATAGGATAGCTTTCCAACCCTGCAAATCTATACAGACCAGCTTCTCATTCTTCAACAGTTGGGACATCCACTTACCTCCATTTCTGGTAGATCAAATGCTTTGCCTTGATAATCGCTGCCATCAACCACAGACACCGGGGCCTAGACAGCAATGGGAGTTTATTAGTATTACTCAATATTAAGAGGGTGGGCTCCAGTGGGATGGTATGTTGCAGTACTAACTGGATTTTAGCCCTAAGGAAATCTCACCAATTTACCAACTTGAAACACTCCTAAAGGGTACGTAGCAATGTGCCTGCATCCTGAAGACACCTCCAACACATACTATTGCTGATCAGATTCATCTTTTTTGAGAACACTATAAGTCTTATACTAAAAGTGAGAAGTCTTCAGTTGCATAAGCCAGCCCCCTAAGTTCTATCTGACCCATAAGCATTATCTCAGCAAGAGGCCCAGTCCTCCTTACAACATTGATAGCCCAGTAAGATCTCCCACTTAAGTTATACTTTAGTAGGTTGAGGGACATATTCATTCATTAAAAACTTGTTAACTTGGCCAGTTTTGGGGAATTTCCAAAAACAATAGGGAAAATGAGAACAAGAACCTCCCCCAGCCAAATCAAAAAGATCCTCCCAAATACCTCTATCCAGCAGTCTCAATTGAGCCCAGGTAAAGGTGGAGACCAAATGACGGATCTGAAAATACCTTCACAAGTGACATGAGGGGAGAGAAGCCTGGGCTTTTAGCTGCAAAATCCTTGAACAGTCCGGAGTCTGCCTAGAAAAGATCAGCCAGCCTAGCAATGCCCCCATCAACCCACTCACACCAACAAATAGGTTTGCCCCCAATGGCTAACTTGAGGTTGCACCAAATAGGCCAATGAAGAAAAAGTAATTGTCTTATGGTAGGAAAAACCTTCCCCGCTGTTCTTCAAATCTCCATCATATAGCAACGGATAGGGTACTCCCTACTGATCGTAGACAGGTCCCAGAAGATCATGTCAGGTGGTGTACCATTTACCAAGGCTGCTTCCATGGCGATCCAGTGAACTCCATCCTGACATTTATCTGCATGCAGCCACATCATCCAATATCTAATACCTACTGCAAGACATTACCCTTTAAACCAGGGGGTCCAAAATCCCCCCTTAGACCATGGAGCAATCAGTTTCAATAGGGACAACCTAGGTTTGTGCCCCTCGCAAAAGAAGGCTCTGATGATCTGGTCCAAAGATTGCCAGGTAGACTCAGGAATTGGAAGGGGAAGATATCACAACAGATATAAAACCCTGGGTAGCACCATTATTTGCAGCACCTGGAATTTACCCCTGAGTGAAAGATGGAGGATCTTCCACCTGTTCACATTATCTTTCAAGGATGCAAGCAATGGGACAATATTCAGGGAAACCCACTCCTGCCAAATGGAGGAAACTGAGGTACCCAAAATACATACCAGTCCACTTGCTCAGGAAAGGCCCTGCACTGAGAGAGAAAGCCATCTACAACAAGAATTTAAAGCAAGCACTTCTGTCTTACCCCAGTTATTACGGAGGCCTGAAAAATCCAAACACCTGTTCAGTAGATTCACTAGGGCCGGCAAAGGAGTATGTGGCTGTCCCAACATAAGCAAAATGTCATCTGCAAAGAGCATAGATTTAAAAATAGAAGCACTGACCTCCACTCCCTGAATAAGAGGCAGACACCAGATGGCAAGAGTTAGGGGCATGATTGCTAAGAGAAACAATGCCAGGGATAAGGGACACCCCTGCTGCGTACCTCTGCCTAACAAGAAGTCAGCAGACAAATGACCATTGGTCAAAACAGAGGCCTGGGCAGCTGCATAAATAGTACTTATCTACCAAAGAAAGCCCTCCCCAAACCCAAAGCTTCAAAGAACAGTCAATAGATAGGGCCACTCAACAGAACTGAAGGCCTTTTTGGTGTCTATAGCCACAACTACCACTTGATCTGGGGACAAGTCCACAACCCATATCAAACTGACCAGTCTATGAATGTAATTTGCCCTATCCCTCCCTGGGAGAAAATCCACTTGGTCAGAGTGAATCAAGGCTGGTAAAACCCTAAGCAACCACGCCACCAATATCTTAGTCAAGACCTTATAATCTACATGTAAAAGAGAGATGTGGGCCCGCCCGGTGGTGCTGAGGCTTGAGGCGCTGGATGCCACACCTTGCACTACACCGGTGACCCGGGTTCAGGAATGAACTTCAGGTTGTTGGGGACCGGTGAAGGGGGGGAGAGAGGACTGAGCATCCCAACGGATACTCTCCTCCACCAGGGGTGGGTTACCGGGGGTTTCTCGTGCATCCGATGTTCCTGGGGGCCGGTGGAAGCATAGGCTTACAGGGGCCACGGCGGCTCTTTGGAGCCAGGGAGGATGCTCTGAGCACTTGACAATGGCATGCATCAGCACACTGTGTGCCTTGGACATACGTCCTTTGTGCCAGCATCCTCAGGGGGGTGGGTTCAGTGGAGAAAAATGGGAGAAAATCACATACAACCCTGCTCCCCGAGCACAGTGAAGCCTGGGTAGGGGTGGCCTTGAATAGCCCAGGCAGACGGAGTAGGAGGGGGTACGAGGCCTCCTGTGAAAGCCGTGGGAGCTGGGTAAGTGCAAAGAAAAAAAGAGAGATGTGGTGATAGCTGGAGCACCAACGTGGATCTATGCCCTTTTTTGGTAAAACAATGATTGTGGCCTCTGTTAGGGTCTTCGGTAGGGATGCAGTCTCCCATGCCTACTGAAACACAGTAACAAGAGAAGGGATGACCAAATCTGCCAATAAATGATAAATCTCCACCATAGTTCATCCAGACCCTGTGCCTTCCCTATGGCAAACTAACCAATGGCTGTCTTCTTGACTTCCACATGAGTGCTCTGGCCCTCCAGTATTGCTCTCTGATCTACAGATATCCTCGGCAAAGATAACTCATTTAAAAAATCCCAGAGAGAAGGATCATAGTCCTCCTTACCTTACAGCCTAGATGCATACTGTATAATCTCTCATAGTAGTTCCAAAAGGCACTACTAACTCTTGCAGGGTCAGTTATAAGATGTTGCCCTGAGCGGATCCCAGAAATTTTTGTTTCTTTCTCCCTTTTTTTCAAATGATAAGCAAGGAGATGTCCTATTTTTTCTCCCAATCCCAAAAGGCATGGCGCATTTTATATAGAGCATATTCTGCCTGCTGCAAATTCAAAACATTCATTCTATACTGCAAAGTCCACATCTCATAAAGCAGGGTAGGATAAGGATCCCCTGTCTTATGTCTAAGTTGTAGGGTGGCCAGTTTCTCCTCCAAATCCATCAACTCCTGCTGCTTTTGTTTTTTCTTTGCAGCTGAATATGCAATAATTCTACTGCGCAAATAAACTTTCAACCCTTCCCAGAAACAATTGGGTGAAGTATCACCTTTAGTATTGACCTCCAAATAGACCTGAACCGCCTGCCATATCCATTCCCAAAATACCTCATCTCTATATAAGCTGACATTACAACGCCACCATTTATCTGACTCCGAAGGGTTTCCCAGACTAAAAAGATAAGTACCTGGGGAGTGATTGGAAATCAGGATCAATTCAATAGTCGAATGAATAGCACCCTGCTGAATTTCCCATTATACCAAAATCATATATATCCGACATAATGTAAGGGGCAGAATAAAATGCATAGTCCATGATCATTGGATTTTCTAGTCACCAGACACCCAAAAGCCCATGGTCCTCAACCAGTGATCTAAGTGTCCTGGAGCCTGCCAGTACAGACTGAGGAGATGGAGTGCTGCTATAGCAAAGAGGATCAAAAACCTGGTTCATGTCTCCTCCCAATAACACTGATTTTGCCCTCATGTCCAATAACTACTGAGACAAATCGTGGAAAAACTGAGGATCATCAGTGTTAGGGGTATAAACTGCAGCCAACACCAAGGGCCTATATTCCAAACTACCCTGTGCCAATACCCAGCGACCTTCTTTATCCCTTTTAACCTGTTCCATGGCCCAGTTAACATATTTATGACATAAAATAACCACCACCCTTTTCTTTGAGGTATAAGATGATGCAAAAATCTGTCTCCGAAAAAAATGCCTAATTTCTCCTCCTCCTTCTGAACTAAATGAGTTTCTTGTAAAAATTATGTCCCCCCAACTTCCAAAGGTGTGTAAGGACATGCTTCCTTTTCACAGGGCTATTAAGCCCATTAATGGTCCAGCTAATTACTTTATAAGGCATAAAAAACATATATAAAAAAACTTAACTGAGACCCCTCCACCCCCATCCCCAGGCTAGCTCCCAATCGAATGCCAGTTCTTCACTTAACAGCAAAACATAATACCAACAATTTACAACTACTGAACAAACCCCCAATCCAATCCCAACAACAAAAAAAGAACTATGTACAAAGTGAGTAGTTTCACCACTACCAATATAAGGTGGCCACTGAGCCTCCACCTGTGGACCACTCACAAAAGAGTCCCTGATTCCCTCTGTAACCATAATTCCCAGTACCATCCCCCTCAAGAATAATGAGTCAGCTGCTGAAGACAGTGAGGAAAACCAGACCACAAGCCACCAATCATCAACCTCGTCTACTCCTAACCAATAGTCGCAGTAATGAGCAAAGAATACTAAAAATGCCTTCCTATATGACATCCCTTCTCAAAAACTAAACAAATGTAATATTAACAACAAATGAATTAGCAATAATAGTAATAATAAATAGAAGATTAGCTGCCAGCAATCAAAATCAACATTGGGAAGCAATCAATAAGTGACGATACCTGTGGCTGAGACCCAAATGAACCCCCCACCAAATAAATACCACAGTAATATCTAAAAAAGTGGGTCATAGTCAAAACAGAACATTGACTACAAGCATCCACAAAATGGCAGATTTCCTCACCAACCCCCAAAAGAACCCCAAATAAAGCCCAAAGCTGCACATAAAATAACAGCTAAAATGCAGTACCCAGAAAAGGTCCACAGGATGACAGCAGCTGACCGCTTGTGAGAGGAACATGAACTGCCTAGAAACTGTGGATTAACTAACAAAAACACATTGATACAGAGCAGGAAAACAATCCATAATACACCCCCTCCCTCCCACTCCAATTTGTCACCCCGACTTTACTTTAACCCCATACCAAATTAATAATAACCCCAGAATCTTACTGAGCTACAATACATATGAAATAAGTAGGTTCAAGGGGAAGTGTGAGCTCAAATCCAACAACAGAGTGCTACTTAGTGCTCAAGAAATCAGCAAATAAAGACCTGAGCTCCCCTCTTCCTAGTGGCAGACTGCGCTATGAAAAAAGAAAAAAAAAAATAACAGCCTGATAGAAATTGTCAGTGCCTCAGCACCAGGACAAGGAAACTCTAACATCCTTCACTTGAGCTTAAGTCACCTGTTCTGTATCTGCTCAGTTTCCATGTGCTCTTGTTCCAGTCCCACCTTCCCAGGAGGTGCCTGAGCCATGGAAAGTTTGCCCCGAAAAGCTAGAGAAGGTCTCTGTGGCTTGGGGGAAGGACGATTGCCATTATTCTCTGATAGAGAAGAGTCTGAAACATCCTCGATACACTGAAGAAACTGGAAATCTGGAATGCAGCTGTCGGTTCCATGGAGGTTTCTATCTTGCCCACCACCATTAATTCAAGCACTGCAGAAGGCACAGACTACAGCAAAGTCCCTTTCTCTTAGCGAAATCCTGGACAGAGTTAAAGGTCTTGTGATTGTCCATGATCCACCATGGGTAGTCTGGGTAGATAGCAAGCTTGGCCCCTTGCAAGTGCAACATGGACTGCTGCTTAGCAAGCCACAGGATGAGTTCACTGCCCTGACATTGGAGGACAAGAAAAATTACTGGTCAGGGGCAACCTTGCTGAGGGACATAAGTGGGCCCAGAAGGACTACTATGAGCCCTGTAAGTCTCCACAGGATGATCCCAGTGATGGTTTAAGAGCTGCAGCAGCAATGACTGAAAATGGGCTATGGGTCAGCACCTCTGCCAAGAAGCCACAAGTTATTAGGCCGACTTCTCATTTCTTGATCATCAAGCTTTTCACATACTTATTTCAATTCTTGCTCCAAGGTGGTGATCCGTCAGTCTGGTGGTGCAGCCCAGTCCTCCATCCTACTCACCCTCTCCTCAGCCTCAGCCATCTACACTCCTAAACCGTCCACTGCCCCTTTAACTGCCTCCAGTACCAAAGTTAAGTAGGAATGCTGTGCTGTGACATTGGTCAAAGAGGCTTTAATATCCTGGAGATCCTGGCCCATATTGGGAGAAGCAGAATCTCTGGAACAGTCGGCCATATTGGCCAAGGTAGGTGCTGTGTCAGAATGCATTTTGTCTTTTTTCAGCGTTTTGGGCATGTTTAAATCAGGTGTGAGTATTCGTCAGAGTTTCTCACTTCAGGTACAGGCAGATGGTAGCTCATATCAAGCAAAAGGAGGTGAATCAGGGTACAAATGCCATTAGATTCAAAGTCCACAGGCAGAGCTTCAAGATCCAGGCTGTTTTCAGCTTAGCCTGCATCATGTGACCCCAGCAATTTAACGTTAATGCTTGCAGTAAGCTCTGAGAAACTGCCTCTAGCCTGTGGAGCCCATGGAAGCATGTGCATGCCATCTACAGCAAACTTAAATTTAAAGTGAATATTGGCAGTTTTTTTCCTTAGGCTATAGGAAACAGCACTTTATAGATTAGGAAATCAAGCTGGGAAGATAATGTTAGTCTCTTGCATCTTTCCTCTTTATAAGTAAGTAATTTTTTGCACTGATATACTGGATTTTAATGGCAAAATTAAAAATGTTTTTTGGGTCAGTAACAGTTTGCCCATTGTATATTTTATTGGAGTGCTCTGCTCCCTTGGATGCCATTGTTTTTAATTGGTAAATGTCCCTGGTATTGACCACTAAAGGAGTAACTAAGGGACATTTACCAGAAATCTAGATAAGCTTAGCAAACCTTCAATTTCAATGGCCAATTAATTTAATTTTTGAGTACTAAATCCCATGGCCAAGATTAAGTTGCATCGCTAAGCACAATGGTGACTGGTTGTGGAAGAGGTAGAAGTCTAGTTCCATGCTTCTGAAGATGACAATTCAAGTAATTGATCTGCCTTTTCTTCATGGTCTGGAGGATAAGATGATGAGAAAAACCATGAAATCTCAAACATAGAAACATAGAAACATAGAATTTGACGGCAGATAAGGACCACTTGGCCCACCCAGTCTGCCCATTTCCGTACCTGATGGATAAGCTGCAGATCCTAGTTAACTAGCAGCCTACTTCTTCCTACCCCCAACCCCTAGAATTGCCTTATGACTGCCCCATGCATGCTTGAATTCCACCACTGTTTTTGACTCCACAACCTCCTCTGGAAGGCCATTCCATACATCCACAACCTCTCTGTGAAAAAATACTTCCTTAAATTACCTCTGAGCCGCCTCCTCTATCTTAAAATTGTGCCCTTCTTCTTGCACACCTCTTTTTTGAAAGATGCTACCCTCTTGGACTTTGTTGATTCCTTGAGGTACTTGAAAGTTTCTATCATGTCCCCTCTCCCTCCTTTCCTCGAGGCTATACATATTAAGCTCCTTAAGTTTCTCTTCATATGTCTTCTGGTGCAGACCCTGCACCATTTTAGTTGCCCTCCTCTGGACAGCTTCCATCCTGTCTATGTCTTTGCGGAGATTGGGTCTCCAGAACTGCACGCAGTACTCCAGATGGGGTCTCACCAACTGTCTGTACAGAGGGATAATAACTTCCTGTTTTCTACTGGTGATGCCTCTCCCTATGCATCCCAGTATCCCCCCAGCCCTCTCTGCTGCCCTCTCACATTGCTTGCCCACCTTTAGGTCATCTGATATAACTACCCCCAGGTCCCTTTCCATTTTTGTTGTTGTTAGTATCTCACCCCCCATTCTGTACTCTTCCCCTGGGTTTTTGTTTCCCAGGTGCATTACCTTGCACTTCTTAGCATTGAATCTAAGCTGCCATACATTTGACCATTCCTCTAACCTTGCCAAGTCCCTTCTCATCCTTTCCACTCCACCTTGTGCATCAACTCTGTTGCAGATCTTTGTGTCATCTGCAAAGAGACATACTTTCCTTCAGTCCCTCTGCAATGTCTCTTATAAAGACATTGAAGAGGACCGGTCCTAATACTGAACCCTGCGGTACCCCACTAGTAACCCCCCCTTTTTTTAGATTGGACTCCATTTACTATTACTCTCTTTGTCCTATTCTCAAGCCAATTCTTTACCCAGGCTGTCATCTTGGGACCCACTCCCAGGCTGGCTAACTTGTATATTAATCTTTTGTGTGGGACTGTGTCAAATGCCTTGCTAAAGTCTAGGTAGGCCATGTCCACAGCCCCTCCCTGATCAACTACTTCGGTCACCCAGTTAAAGAAATCTATCAGATTTGTCTGGCATGACCTTCCCGCTGTGAATCCATGCTGCCTTGGGTCCTGTGCCCCTCTGGCCTCTAGATACTCGGTAATTCTTTCCTTCAGAAGTGATTCCATCATTTTCCCTACCGCTGAGGTTAAACTAACAGGTCTGTAGTTTCCTGCTTCTGCCTTGCTCCCACTTTTGTGAAGGGGAATCACATCTGCCCTCCTCCAGTCCTCAGGTACCACCCCATCCTCCCATGATTTGTTAAAGAGGGTAGTCACAGGTGTCACAAGTTCTACCCTTAGTTCTTTTAGAATTCTGGGATGAATCCCATCAAGAGGTAAAAATCCAAGCACTGGAAGCAGCATTAGTGATGGGCTTTGGAAGCAGAATGACTTTCATAAACATTCAAAGGGTACTAGTATCGTTCTTTAACAATAGTTCCTTCCTCCAAAGTTTTGACACAAAACTTGATTCAATCATCGTGCAAACAGAGCCTATGGACAGAGGCCGTGAAGAGGTAAAAGGTTTAAAAATCAAAACTAAAACTGTACCAAAAAAATAAACAAAAACAAAATAAAAAAAACTTAAGCAGCAACTGAAACAAATAAATGGTGTCTAACTAAAGTATTAGCTGCATATGTTCAATGCACTTTGAATACATACAGTAGGCAGGTATCCCCTTGTAATACAAAACTGAAGAACTAGAATACAGCTTGAGATATAAAATTATGCACAGTCTACCAAATGTCTTAGATGCCAAATATAACTCACTGAGAGAGATCTATGGAAAAAACCTTTTGTTACAAGTTACTGCATTTTACCCTTCCTCGCTAAGTCTTTTTGAATACCTTTGCAGTAACTCCAGTGTGAAGGAAATACCTTATTCTCAATTCAAATAAATGCTCATGGAGATAATCAGAGTAACAGTTCCCTGCACTCAGTGACCCAACAATATTTTCTTCCAAACATTTGTTACTGACAGGGAGATTATTATTCAGAAGACTAGGTGAAGAGGTGCCTCATCCAGTCCTTTAACTTTCATATGTTTCCAGGTGTTTTGACTGTGACAAGATCAAAGAAGGAGATTACTGCTGTGAAAGGAGGGCTCATTGTAGATCAGGGTAACATTCATCGTTTCATTTCCAGTGAAGTGACTAGCAACTATTACAGGGAGAAAAGTAATACTTTTCAACCAAAACCAGCTTTGAGAATATGCCCAAGCACTAATACGAGGCACCCAGATGAAGGAAGAAAAAGAAACACAGAAAGTGGGATTTTATATCTGGAATAAAAAAAAATATATACCAGTATTGATATTCTTGCTCAAGGGAAGTGAAAAGGAAGGACTCACTTCCTCATTTTTTGTTTCATTTGTTATCTCTTCCTGGTGAACCTTAAGCTCACCTGTTGATGGGGCTAAATTTGATATTAAGAACTGACTTCAAAGTATGACATGACATCATAACAAAGAAACTTTATAGGTATGTCACTCAGGAATCAGTGTAGTATTTCTCCACCAGTTTCACCTTTGTTAAGTACCCTGGTTCTTTCCTATATGTACAGTAGCTTTATTAGCATGCAACGAATTTGTCTTCTGACACCCATACAATTAATTAAAAAGTTTAATATTGGAAAGCAGATACCATATACCATGTAAGTATTTTATCTACCTTATTTTCTTGAATCTTGTCTCTGGACATGCTGGACATCATCTAAGATTCAATATCTTGAATTACTATGTACTAAATTTCTTGATGTTAGCTGGAAAATACTTTCAGTTTCAGTAAAACTGCTTTTTTGAAACTTAGGTTTATTAAGAATACAGTATACAATACAGCAGTACATTTTTTTCCAGAGTACAATCAGTTACACATCACCCTTCAATCTTGTTACATGCCATAGAAATTGTATTATGAAAGACTTTGGTATCCTATCTGAGAACTGTCAGAGTCCAGCCAATTCAATCCAGCCCAGTAGAAGACTGAAGCCCATAGGCCTCTGGTATGTAGAATAAAAGGAAAGGGAAATGGGAAAGTGTTTAATCAGAAAAGGCACACTAAGCTTAAGTTTGTTTCCAGGTGTAACCTGGGAGCACAAGGAGGTTAAGTGACTTGCTCAGGGTCACACAGTATGCACGTTGAGGGATGAGATTCAAACCCAGGCCTCCAGGTTTGCAGCTCAGTACCCTTAAGCCCTGCACTATAAAACAAACTATTAAGCTGAATTTCATAACTTGTTCATTGTTAACAACAATACAGTAAACATCAACTTCATAAAAGTGCTTGTATCAAATGCTATCAGTACTTAAAAAGCTACTGACGCCACAATGAAAACTCTAAAATACATGGTATTTAGGTAGAATTCTACTTGCATTCCATTTATATTCCTTAGGTTTTTCTTCCACATTATTTATTACTGCGGAAATGTGCGTGAATATATGATCTCTATCTCTTAGAGCTCCTTTAGAGTCCATCTGCTTCTGTTGCTGACTCCCTACTTCAAGTCAGAATCCTTGGTTATGACATCACAGTCAGTTGCCTTGAAAGTAACTGTGATGGCATAAGCATTGTATTTTGACCTCAGGTAGGCAGAAAGCAAGAGGAATAGATAAACTGTTCAGGAGCAAAGATTCTATTTCCTGCAAGTGACCTCAGTAATAAATAATGGGGAGGAGTAATAGAGACATACTGTAAAAAAAAAAACTAAACTGTGTGTAAATATTATGTTTTGTTAAAGTTCTCCTGAATGTGTAGGTTGCTCTTTAAACCAAAAATAAAAAGTTAAAAAAAAATGATACTGATTCTGGGAAGGCGGTTGGGAGCACATCTTCAAACTACCTCAGATATTTATTTAATCTAACGAAATTTGATAAGACATACCATACACTCCAAATTTGTAACCAATTGTAGTTTCCGCTGAGCTAGAGTTTACAAATAAATAATGCAAATCATCCACCCCAACTTTTATTGTCCTTCCATGATTTTAAAATCTGGAATTGAGACAGCCACGTCTTCAATTCTGTCTGACACGTAAGATTCTGAAACTTCCAAGATTTGAAGACTATAATATTCTACCATTAAACCTGACTCATCAATTTGTTTCCCAGACCACATATATGAGATTTCTAATTTCTGTCCCATTATATTGTTTCATAACTGTCTTCAGTCACTCCCTAACTGACTTTGATATGATGCTTTTGGTAATGCTGTCTTTATAGTGTTTTCTCCATATTACGGCTGTTTTTTTTTTAAAGTTATTTGTTTATTTACAGAAATTCCTTATAGAGGGGTTCACTATAGCAAGGGAGCACTCTATTTGTTTCTTAAGCGGGTGAGTACATCACATAAGTCAATGCCTATTTACAAGTATGACCCAGGTGGGTATAGAGACATATGCATTTATTGCATGTAGGATGCTCAGCATGCTTTACTGTACCTGAATCTTACTTGGTAATGTGTAGTCATTCTGCTATTAACCATCTATCTTGATTTGTTATCACTACTGTATTTAAATTTGTATTACCACTGCTATTTATTTTAAAAAAACACTCTTTCCACTGCCCCCACCGATGCAACTGAAAATGTGTCCACTTCTGATCTATCTTTGCCTACCTGGCTAAGTATCTTTTAAATACTGTAAAGCAATTGTTTTACATTTGGGATGCATGCCAGCATACTTGGCTGTTGGTTAAGCAGTTTTTCAATATTTCAGAAACACTTTTATGTAACGTAACAACCACATATCTGTGTAGACAGATTCAAAATGTCATTTCTTTAATTTATAAAACTGCTGATGCTTGTTGACATTTTATTTATTGTGAATCTTACTGCTACACTTTTGATAATGTCCTTAATCTCATTGCTCTGCAGAGCAATTGAAGCAAGGTGGTCTAGATTACTGCAGTGTATTGGGAACCAGTGGCTCGATATTCAAAAGTAAAACTCTGGCCAAGGTGCCTGCACCAAATGACTGTAACGCAAGTGGCACCTTGTATTAAAGTTTGCAGCAGTTCCAATTTTTAAATGCACGCTGTGTCAAAACCAGGATGCCATGTGTGAAAACTGCCCTGTGTTACCCTTGCAGCAAAAGGGCCTTTGCACCAGGTTGCAATGGGGCTTGTGCCATGGCTGGGCTGCACCATGCCCTTTTTTGGAATTTCAGAAGCCCTGCTGTGGTTGCAAAAGGGGGCTCAGATTAGACTAGCCAGGAGCTGCTCTAAGGGCCCTGCATCACTGCCTGGCAGGACAACTAGTTGGGGGGGGGGACCTGGACAGTGGGACCAGAGATGATGGAGCAGTTGGGTTGCCATAGGGGATGATGGGAGCATGGCAGCAGTGAGAGGGAGCTGAGGAGGCACCAGGTAGAGGTGCCATATGCAGTAACACACAACAAATTGGACTGGGTTGGGAGGGTTTATGGTCACACCATCATGACCTGGACCCCAGGTGGAAGCAGCCAGGGCACCTGCCCCACAAGAACCATGGTCTCCTACATGGGGAAAGTGGCAATGGGTACAGGTTATGGGGTGCATGTGGCCCATCCACTGGTACACAGCCCCCAGCATAGCAGTGGGCATATACCCAACTACACTGTCAGGGACTGAGGATCCTGTGGGGCAGGTGCCAGGGCTGCTTCCACCTGGGGTCCTGGTTATCATGGGATGTGGCCATGCGAACCTCCCCCCACCTGGTCCAATTAGTTGTGTGCTACTACATATGGCACCTACTCCAGGTGCCTCGTCAGCTCCCTTTTACTTCCACCGTGCCTTCATTGCCCTCTATGGCACCTTCACAGCTCCATCAGCACCTGGTCCCAACCTTCCAGCCAGATTAACCCCCCCACCTCCACAGCTCATTTAGGCTTGCACCGGGGGGCTTGATGGAACCCTCCATCAAAATCCTCTGTTTTACCTGGTGCGAGACATGTGTTGCACAACCCCGCAGCTGTAGCAACTGTCAGGACTTTGGTGCAGGGAGACCCTGTTTTATAAAAGAGGGTGCAGTGTCCCTGATGCACCTGGAGCTTGAAATAGCCCTAGATCAGTGCACACTGCATCACTCCAAGGGGCGTCTAAAAATCGAGCCCCTGGAGATCACAGGTTCTATGTCACTAGAGGCACATACCAACTGTGTGAGTCTGAACAAGACACTTAGCCTCCCAGTGCTCCAGTCATCTCAGCTGTGAAAATGGGTAGATAAAGGACCCCATAAAAAATGGGATGTTGCATCACAGCTCAGCTACCCTGTATAAATAATTTATAAACTAAAAAAGTCTATGTTTTTGACAAAATTGGATTTTAATTATGTTGCACTCGCTCTACCTATGCCTTTCTTTGAACAACAGATTTGGTGTTACTTTATGCTTTGCTTGTTCTCAGGTTTGTACATGACTCTTTAAAATGCTACTGTGTTTGTTATATTTTTATTGCAATTTCTATTGTATTTTAATTGTATTATTTATCTGTTATTGTATTTTAATACCCTATCTTCCCTCTCCCCCAGGTCATTGCTGGAAATGAGCATCAGATCAATATGTGTTCCTGGCCAGAATGTCTCATAAAAAAAAGATAATGACAAATTGAATTTCTGTTCACACTATCTTTTATGTATGTCATGTAAGGACTGCTAGTAAACCAGTAAAATTGCTGGATTTAAGAGCTTGAAATTTCATTGGACTTATACTTTAAAAAATTAAGTTTTTGGCTTTGCTATGCTGATAGACAACCCATATTTACATTTCAAGCTCAACTGGCTTGTCTCATTCACCTATAGATAGTGATTATATATTTATAATTAATCAAATAACTGTTCAGTTAACTGAAAATTATCTTCAAGAGCCTCAAAGTATAAACTAAGTTAAATACATACTTTTTTTTAACATTGAAAAACATGATGCTTGCACAGGAATGAAGGTCCCAAAAAGTGTAAGGATTACTTTTCATTATTGCATCCCCCCTCAGGATTTTTCCTATTAGCCAGAACCTCCTCCTTCTCCTCCTCCTCCTCCTCCTCCTCCTCCTCCTTCAAGTGTCTGCAATCCATGGTCACATGGACAAATTCTCCTCATGAATGTTTACTCACTGACACCAGCCCTGGGAGGATTTATTTCACCCTCCCCATCAGATAGTGCCACAGCTTAGCTTGAGCTCTCCTTTCTGACTAACACAGCATATTAAGCAAATTCCACACAGGGGAAACTCCCTTAGAAGCTTGCTTCCCTTCCTGATTCCCAAGGGGGCTGGGTGAGCTTCTCCTTCGAGGACAGGTGGGCCAAATTGAGGTATACTTCTTTATCCTGTGGGAGAGAATGAGAGGCCAGAATGACTCCTTTGTGAGCATTATATGAGTGGCTGCTTCATCTGCCAAGCCATGTCCAGTTTTTCCTTAGTCCTACCTCTTCCCTCTTCCATCAGTCATAATTAACTGTCTCTTACATCAGTATTTCGTATGGGACCTGGTGAGCTGTTTATAATCACCCACACAGTCAAGAACGTGATTGCAAGCCAACAAAGAAAACAATAATGTAGTGCACAGTCTGATCCCTTACTACCCAAAGTTTGAATGCACTGCCTCTGTAGTGCATGCAAGACTCCATCAGCCCAGCTTCCAGGGTAAGATCCACCTTGTTTTCCTAGCTCCCCTGCAAGGTAACACAATAAATACACTAACACTGGTGCCACTGGGTTAAAAGTTAATTTTTTCAACAAAAAAGTAAAACTGTGTATAACCAAATGGCTTATAAAGCACAGTATAATAGCATTTGGGACATTTATTTAAAGTAGGTTCTTACCATGCAGTTTATAAGTGTAGCATAACTCACAAAAGTATTTTCACATTTAAATTTAGCTCCTATTAATATCTTAAACCTTTGGACTTGAGAGTGTTTTAATTTTTTCTAATGATGTACATATATCTTGTTACGTCTTTTGTGATGCCATCTCAAGGTCTAGTAGTTGTACAGATTTTTTATTTCAATTTTGTTTTGTTTGCCTTTCTCAGCATTATAAACAAAAACACATGCTGTTTGATTCAGATGTAAGTTTTTAAGAGAAGTGCCATGAAATTTTCTTAACCTCATCTGTAGCTCAATAAATCACTAACAGACAAGAAAGTTAAGCACTGCTTCAGTGGAAAATCAGCAGACAGATGTAGCACACATTCCCCTCAAAATAATTCAGAACCTGTTTCAATTTATCAAATGCCTACTATATCTGTCAAAACAATGTCCTTTCTGAAATAAAGGGCATTGTTTCTGCAGCAAAAAAGAGGTTCTGATGTATTTTTATCTGCAAACAAATGGCAGAATAATGGAAAAATAGGCAGTGTTTCAAACAATGAGATCAAAGGCCACAGTGCATTACAAAATCTTGTTTTAAACAAATGAGCCTAGATACTAGTGCATGTAAAGAATTTAAGATTATAATTTCAAAACTGTAATCAACATACATTTATGTTGCCCTAGAAACACATACGAAAAACTTTGAAAATAAAACAACAAAACTTCAGCTACATAAAATGAACCTAAATGAGCTGCCATCTAAATACATCTCAAAAGAAAAGTCAAAGAAAAGATAGAATCTCCTCCAATGAAAAATAATTACTTCTTCAAGCACTGAGTCTCCAGTCATCATGCCTGAGGGAAGGTACAAAAAAAGAAAAAAAAAAGGAAAAGAAGTATTGCAGAACAGAACAGTTCAAATTATCCATTGAAATGGTTGTTTCATTCCCATGGAGAAATCGATTGTATAAAATACAACTGAAACAATAAAGAGAGATTTAATCTTCATTTTTATTACTCTTGGAATAAAAATTTGTCTGTACCTCACCATGCACTTTAATTGATAGAGCTCAACAACACTGTAGAACAAGAGGCAATGGTTCATTAATTAGAGAAAAAAGAATTAACTAAAAGGGCTGAAAAGGCAGACAAGTACCTATAGATGACTGTTTCCTTCTTATCTAGTCATAATAATCACCTACTTAATTTAGCTTAATCAAACTTATCTTAACTTGCTCTTTACTAAGATGTGAAAAATCGTCCCTACAGACTAGTTGCTTAGTAATGACTTTACAGGTGTGTGGTTGCTTTGGGTTTGATCAGCTTTACACTGTTTAATATCAAAAGGCTAAACATTCATTAAGTCTAATACCTTACTGTACCATGTGTATTGAGCCACAGTTCATATACAATCTCAACTAAGCTCACTATTGAAAGCCGAGCTGATGCCAAAGGCACTAAAGCCCTGTTTCAGGAGGGCACCCTGCCCTGGAGCAAGCCGAGCCATCACCCAAGGCACTAAAGCCCTGATTCAGGAGGGCACCCTGTCCTGGAGAAAGCTGAACTTTCACCCAAGGTATTAAAGCCCTGCTTCAGGAGGGCACCCAGCCCTGGAGCAAGCTGAGCCATCACCCAAGGCACTAAAACTCTGCTTCAGGAGGGCACCCCGCTCTGGAGCAAGCTGAGCCATCATCCAAGGCACTAAAGCCCTTCATCAGGAGGGCACCCTGCCCTGGAGAAAGCTGAGCCATTGCCCAAGGTACTAAAGCCCTGCATCAGGAAGGCACCCTGCCCTGGAGCAAGCCAAGCAATCGCCAAAGGCACTAAAGGTAATTCAACAGTTCTTGCTCCTTGAACTGTGCTCACAATGCTTCTGCAGCCTTTGTCTGAAGTTTAGAATTTTGGCACCTTTTCTTGGATTTTAACTCTGGCATTCAACTACCTCTGAAACATCTAGGAAGTTTGCTCCATTTGCTAAATTAACTGAAATTGCTATTGCTGTGCTCACCAGACATGTACCTAGCATTTAAAACTAATTTCCCCAGTAAGTAAAGTAAAACCGCAGTGAGGAATCGGGCACCAGTTTTAAAACTTTGATTCCCTTAGCAGCACTTGTTATAACCCTACTGCCCTGTAGTGATTGCTCTCCAAATCCCTGGAGATACCAGCACTAGTCTACCTGCTTACAATATAGTGTGCTGTCCTGGGTTAAAGGCTGTACTCTCACTTGGAGTCCCTACAGCAGTACCGGTTTAAAACTATAGTGATCTCAGGCAGTCATTATCTGGGTAGCCACTTAAACTACAGCTCCACTGCAACTTCGGCCATAAATTCACACCGTGCTCCTTCTCCAAAATTTAATTCTGCATAAGGCTGGTAACATCATTTGCAGTACCGATTTGGACATTTTAAGCTGGAAACCTCCCCTGCTAGGTCTCTTAGCTGGGACAGATCTCCTTAGGTCATTACACTCCTGGAAGCAGACGGTGGGATGATGTAACAATTAAGTGAGTTTGTGATAGTAGCTACACAGACAATGTATAGCCTGGAATGTTTTGAACCTTCTCTTGTTTGTTTCTACCTATATTTACAGCTAAGAGCTCCTGCCCACAGCCGCTATGTGGCTGCTCCCCACTCACCCCCCACAACTTCCACCCTTGGGCGGCATTTGTTATATAGTGCTCATTGCCATGCCTATTGCCATGCCCAGTGCGTTAGGATTTTAACCAGCTCCTCACTTTCTCACTAGCAGCCTATATTATCTTGCTACTAGAGGGCATCGGAAACCTGCTCCAATTACATTTGAATTTCACTTCTTGGCCTGTTAATCGGTGCTCAGTTAGTGTATTTTCTACCTAAAATCCTCTAAATAAGCAATAATTTCCTCATCTAAATAGCTATTACATTGTCACATACCTTTTCCTTAAATGGCCAACTTTCTGTCTAACTAGACGACCCCAAATCACTGTGCAATGTTTCTATTAGTCTCTATTCTTGCTCCTCTTGTATGGATGCCTTTGGTAAAATGCCCACCCTCCTGGGACGGCCACTCCTCAAACCCTAAAGTTATTTTTTCCAAGACGCTTACACTATCCCACTTGCCCCTAGCCATCTTTCCACTTTTTGTCTCTAACAGGATCATTTACCACATTGCCTACACACTCCATAACTCCCCTCCTCTTAACCCCACCCTGCCCATCACTTTCTTTCATTGTAAACTGTGGTACCTGCTCCTCCCATCACTAATATTAGCAGGAGATATTGAACTCAATCCAGGATCTGTAGGTAACATCTCCTACACTGTTACAGCCTGGAAGGACATTAAGGGTCTGTGCATTGTTCACCTAAATATCAGAAGCATTCCTCATAACTTAACTGAACTTGAGGCTTGGGCTACTCAATATAACCCTCACATTTTATGCCTGTCCAAAACCTGGCTAAAACCCTCCACCCCTGATCACCTGCGCATGTTACCTAACTACAAAATATTATGACAAGATAGGCCCTCATCTAAACATGGTAGTGGTGGTGTTGCAATCCTATTTAAACCTCACCTATTACTACACCGCAATGTCTCTTTCTCCCTCTTTCACTGTGAAGCTACCCTACAACTAGGCTCTAAGAAGCTGCACATAGTGTGTGCCTATAACCCTCCCATTGGTAGCTTCACTGGTCTTGAGGAACTCCTATCCCAGGTGGACACAGCCGTTGGATGTGAAGAGGTCCTCATAATGGGAACTCTAAATCCTAACTGGACTGGTAAAGCTAGTCAGTTCTTCCACACTGTGGTACATGGCCATAACCTACACCAACTAATTGTTGACCCTACAAGGGTCATGTCCCCCCCCCCCAATCCAGTACGCTAAATGATTGGGCCCTCACAAACTGCCTTGATAGTATAGTTGCTGCAGGTACCCTGGCAGATGCTATAAGTGATCACTCCCCAATCTTCTGCATCTGGTGTTCCACTAGACAAACATCTCCTCCTCCAAAACTCATTATATTCTGCAGTCTGGCCAATTTTAATCAGACACAGTTTATGCATGATCTCTCAGTGATTGACTGGTCACCCATCTTTGATTCCTCATATGCTCAGTCAGCCCTTGACTACTTCCTTGCAAGGTTTGGATGTCTTCAGGACCTCCATGCTCCCCAAGTCACACACCATATATGGGGTACAAATACAAAGTGGCTCACCAAAGATCTTCTTACTCATTTCAGGGCTAGGGACAAAGGTTGGCAGCATTTCAAGGCCTCAGGGCTACAGGCAGATTATAATGACTATAGGGCCCAGAGGAATTCCTGCAAAAGGAATATTCACCAAGCTAAAAGTTCTTTCTGTAAGGACTTATTAATGAAATCCGCTGTCGACTTCATGAAATTCTGGTCTGTTATAAAATCTCTCCTTGGAACCAATCAAACGTCCACTACTAATGACATGCTGCTAAATGGCATACATTGTAATAATCTGGTGACCATAGCCAATGCATTCAACTGCCACTTCTTGGACCTATCAAGCTACTCAGCCTCCTTCCCCACTGGTTCCTCCACTTCTAGCTCTGTGGACACAGAACCGGCACTCTCTTATCCATCGTTCAGGTTTCGGACCATTACCAGAACTGAAGTTCTAAAGTTGGTACTCTCCATCTCTGATAGCACTAGTTCTGGTGCTGATGAACTGGAACCCAGTGTACTAAAAGTCACTGCCCATCTCATTGCCTCCCCTTAACTAAAGTCTGCAACTTGTCAATATGTCACAGTACAGTTCCCAACATCTGGAAGATAGCTAGAAATACTCCCATCCTTAAGAAAGGTGATCCTAAAGACATGTCTAACTATTGACCTATAGCCATTCTTTCCATGCTCAGTAAATCCTGGAAAAATTAGTGGCAACCCAAACCATAGCATACCTACAGAAGCATAACCTCCTCTCTGGTTCCCAGCATGGTTTCCACAAAGGCCACAGTACTGCCACTGCCCTCCTAAAACTCACAAATGACATCTATGCTGCTATGGAATCCTTTCTCTTGACAAGCGCTATCTTCATTGACTTAACTAAGGCATTTGACCTGGTTAACCATACCCTTCTCCTCAAAAAACTGTGCTCTTTTGGTTTTTCTGCCAAAACAGTTGCCTGGTTCATTAGCTATCTATCCAATCAGAAGCAGGCCATAGCTTTTAACTCAGCTATGTCTGATCTTTCTTTCATACTTATAGGGGTTCCCCAAGGCTCCATACTTAGCCCGTAACTTTTCTCTATTTTTATAAATCACCTCCCATCGCTTGCACCAACCTGCTCTTCCTTGCCTTATGCGGATGACCTTGTCGTTTACCAAAGTGCTAGTAATATCATGGATATTAACCACTCTCTAGCAGTGGAACTTCTTAAGCATTCAGTCCTGGCTAACAGAAAACAACCTTGTTCTTAATGCAAGCAAAATGCACTCCATGCTTTTTGGCTCTCCAGACAGAATCAAAGCAAATCGAAACTCCCTTCAAATATTGTGTGATAATGGTTCCCCGGTAGTTAGCACTAGCTCCTTCTAATACATGGGCATTCTTTTAGATGAATCCCTGGATTTTGACCTCCATATCACCGCCACCTGCAAATCAGTTAATGCTAAAATAAGAGGTGCCTACCATACTAGCTATGCCCTCACTCCATCTACCAGGCTTGCTGTGGCACTAGGCCTACTGCTCCTGGCCCTGGCTTATGGCTCAGTCACCTACCTATTGGCATCTAAGACTTCCCTCCATAAGTGGGACACCACCTATAATAACATTTGCCACTACGTCTCTGTATCACCATGGTCCAAACACCACTGTCAATTTTATGCTGACCTAAAATGGCCCAGCTCTGCTGCTCACCGACTACTGTCCTATGACTCTCTAATCGACGGTATAACTAGATCAGGCCTGCTCCAATCCCTCGCCTACTTTCTACATTCCCAACCCCCCTCCTATGGTCTCTGATCTAATGATCAAGCCCTTCTCTTCATCCCTAGATGCAAAACCACTATGGGTGCATGAGCTTTCTCGTATGCCACCCCTAAGTATTGGAATTCTATCCCTCAAGCTATTCGCCTAGCTCCTACCCATGCTGGTTTCAAGAAACTCTACTATGAACCTCTATTGGCTTCAAATCCTTGCACATGCTTCCATCTATCTTAGCTCATTCATTCCTTCTATCTTCACCCTTGGCTTTCCTGCACTCTCCTCCTTAACCTTACCCTGCATGCCTTCATCCTGCTCACCCCCTTTTTCCCCTGTTCTGTACCACCTCCTCCTCCTCCTCCTCTAACTTCTGTATGTTTGAGCCTCATGATGGCACTTACTGTATTCTGTACTTTCCTGTTTGGACCAATACTGTACTTGTTGGCACTTGTTTATATTTTGACTTTTCCCAAACTGTATTGTTTATATTTTGACATTGTCAAGCTCTGTATATCCCCCAGTTGCCAAGTTGTTGTATTTCTGACCTTCTTCCCATTGCTTACCTTTACTATGTGCTGTGTCACATTGTATTGCTCATGTATTTGACTTGTATCCTTCTAGGTTATGCCTGAAAATAGGCATCCCTATGCCTAGTGCTCCCACCCGGTTACCAAAAGCAAATAAATAAATAAAAAAATAAATAAATAAAATATAGCCTGCACAAAACCTCTGTGGACATTACATTATGTTTAGTATTTACCCAGAAGAATCCACTGACACATAATATTTCAATTTCATTGGCATCTTGCTTCTGCTTACTTTTAAACTGGGTGGACTAAATCACTGAACAGTTAAATGACTTGCTCAAGGTCACACAGTGAGTTAATGGCAGTGGTTGGATTTGACTTACCATATAGTACTGTGTACTCAACCTACAGTTACTCATAATTCAGGATCAACTGCAATTTAATCATGTATTTCTCTGTAGTAAGGAGTTATATAATACATTTTAACAAAAGATCAACCCTATTTGCTTCATTGAATCTGCGAGAACATAAGCACAAGGATGGCAGTGGTTTTTCCAAGGATACATAGTTAATCAGTGTCCAAACTGGGACTTACTGTAAATTAAAACCTGCCTCACCTGGTTGTTAGGCCATTGCTCTATTAAACTACATTGCCTCATAAACCTGCAAGTCTAAATTGCTCACAGATGCAACAAGGATGATCTCAGTATGTACTGGGGCAGAACAAGGATTAAAAAAATAAATTCCTGATTTGTAGTGTGTACTGTACTAAACATGTCAGAAATGCTATGCAGTATTTTGGGAAAAAATAACTATTTTGTCACAGGAATCAATTACAGTCAATGTCACTGATTGCATATCTCAGTTTTCTTTTGTGTTTTTTTTTAGCTAGAAGAAGTTGCTGTAACTAATGTTATGGAAATGCAATAGCTATATTTTGGGACCATGGTTTCATTAGGTTCCATTGGTTACTTAAACTGTATATTACCCCCTGTTTTTGCACACTTGTACTGTGGACACAGGTAGATGAATGGGGATAATGCAGTAGATGGTGTCAGAATATACAAACCCTGAAGGTTTCAGTATCACTGCAAATGGATGTGTGAGATACAAAAGATCTGGAAACTTAAGTTTATTTAAAAAGTGATTGCCAATTTTGCTGGGTTTTTTTTAACAAACTACAGACAAAAGTAAAAATTATAAAAACATAACAAGTGGCTTTTGTATACTCATTTCAGTTTGGTAATTTTGATTCAATTAAGTTTTAGAATAAAGTTCAAGGTATGTAAAACATGAACAGAATCATAAAAAGACAATACACAACATGTGCATAATGGGTACTATTATTATATTTGTAGACATTCTTAATGACACAAAAATTGAGAATGGGACATTAATCACACTAATGTATAGATATTATTTTTACTCCCCACACACCATACACACTCTAACAATTCAGACAGAAGAGGGAGCCTGTCTAGTGTTGGAAAAGACCAACTGTCTTTCCTGATTGGGTAGTCCAGTACTGTACGCCCATCATCAGTGGAGGGAAACAACACCCTTCTCAACTGCATAGTTTTGCACTGGGAATCCACCTCTTGTGCTGGGAAACAATTCCTCTCCTGAGAAGCTCCCTTCACCCATAGAGCTAGCAAACACTACAAAATATAGTGAAGCTCCACAAGCCCCAAAGGACCACATGTGCACCTAATGCATTTCACTCAAATGTGCTTTATCAAATGGTAACAATTGTCCCTGCAAGTATTCCTTATAAATTCCTCCCTTAAAGTGACAGTGCTCAGTTTCACAATTTCACAAGTGCAATGAGTTCAGTTCTCAATACATAAATATACAAAAATGATTTAAAAACAACTATGCACCATTTACTGGGTAGAGGGCACAATGAATGCTTATTAAAAAGGGGTGCAAACAACAAAAAGGAAAAAGAACAGAACAAGTTGTTAAACAGTGTCACTGCAGCATATATGCAATCTGGATCCTTGATTGTCTTTATTTCTCTGAAAGTAGTGAAAAATACATAATGCAACCCACACACGAGAAAACGCAGACCCATTCAATAAATACATTAAACAGCAATACAATGCAAACTCCCCTGCCCCCCCTTTTTTATAAGATAAACCACAAATGGGAGAAAAAATAATAATAGAACAGCATCAACAATTACTCATTCAGGTTACTTTTTCACTAAACAAGGGGATATTTCTATGTTTTCCTTGAGATCCTTATTCTCCATCACTGTCAGGGAGAAGATCCAATATTGTTCCCTACGTCTAAGCAGATTATCATAATCTCCTCCTTTCTTAAGGAGGACAGGTTTTTCAAATTCTATAAAAGAAACAATGCATTTTCTTTTGTAGATGTTGCACATTATGTTTTTCGTTGCTTTTAGAGAAATAAGGACAATCAAGGATCCATGTTGCACATATGCTGAAGTGACGCTGTTTAGCAACTTATCCTTTTCTTCATCTTTTTTGGTGTTTAGACCCCTTTTTAATAAGTATTCCTTGTGCCCTCTACCCAGTGAATGATGCACAGTTGTTTTTTTTTTTCTTTTTATCATTTCTATATATTTACATTTTGAAATCTGAACTCATTGCACTTCTGAAATTGTGAAATTGACCACTGTCACTTTAAGGGAAGGATTTATAAGGGATGACTTCAGGGACAATTGTTACTGTTTGATAAAGCTCATTTGAGTGAAACACATTAGGGGCAAGTGTGGTCCCTTATGGTATGTGGGGCTTGCTATATTTTGCACTCTTGGCACTGTTTGGATCTGTTTGGACTGTTGAATATGCTGTCCTTGCACTTGGATAGATTGGGTGCATTTAAGAATTATTTAATAAAGAATAAAACTTAGTTCAGAATCCTGCATCAGACCTCAGTGCTTTTCTCACTAGTGAGCATGCCAAAATAAAAAAGCTAAGGCCAAGAACCCAGCTAGTTTGGCAAGGAGGTGGCAAAAGCAGTGGGGGATAAGAGGGCAGGCTTTGGGGAAGTACAAGTAAGTGTACTCAGAAAGAGGAGATTCTATTTATGTATTTATTTATTGATGTCTTGGATTAATACTTTCGAGCTGTAAGCTCCTACATAGGTTCTATATTGTAAGTTTTTTTTAAAAAAACAGAGTAAATAATACAAGGCTGGTAGGAGGCTAGTACATAAATAACTATACAGACACAGAAGGGTAACCATGATATAAGTCACATTAACATTTGGAACTAGCAAGAGTTGGTATACGTGGCATTGTACAATGTATGCCAGAGTGAAAAAATTAAATACAAGAAATGGTAGACAAAGGAGACAGATAGGAACAGCGGCAAGGGGGGGGAGAGAGGGGAAGGTCCATGAGGTCAAGCCAAAGGGGTGGACATTTGTAGACAGAGAACTACAACATTAGGGGAAAAGAGGACTAGCCCATGAGGCCCAGACAAAAGGGTGGAGATTTGAAGACAGGGACTACTAATGGGGAGAGAGGGAGGATCAGCCCAAAAGGCCTAGTCAAAAGGGTAAGGAGGGTAGGTACATGAGATAGGTGCATGAGATAGGTGGGCAAGGAGGATGAAGGAGTGGGTAGGGGAGATTAAAGGAGGAGAAGAAGTGCAACGGGATGAGAAGAAACCAGGAGGGAGGCAAGAGACTGAAGGTTAAGTGCAGAACACTGCTTTGGACTAGTTAGAGGAAGCAGTCAAACTGGTATTAGCATACTAGATGTTGTCTAAGCTTCCATTTTGAAGAGCCCAGTGTGGATGCAGAGGAATATCAGAAATGGGTGTAGGGGGTGAAGGAGTGGGTACAGGATATTTAAAGGAGGCAAGGAAGTGCTAAGGGACTTGAAGAACCAGGAGGAAGGCAAGAGACTGAAGAAAAGTGCAGAACACTGATTGGGACTTGTTAGTGGAAGCAATCACAACTGGCATTAGCAACTAAGTGTTGTCTAAGCTTCAACTTAAAAGAGCCCAGTGTGGAGGCAGAGGACATGGCAAAGTGAAGGGAATTAAACCACAGCAGTGCTCAGTGGGTGAATGACCTTTGACCTTGGGAGGTTCGACAATGTGGAATTTTGAATACCTGGCTAGCAGAGCTTCTGGTACGGTGAAGGATAGTGTAGGGGATAAGGAGTTCCTGTAAACCGGAGTGCACCATTCCAAGACTTACTTTTCTTGTGATCAGACATGTTTGGTACTTACAGTAAGTCTACCATTGAAATGAAGTTACTTAGCCTGAGCATATAGGTTGCAAGTATGAGTGAGTCATGCAGAACCAGTTAGAAGCCAGCAAACTTTGTTGAGTGCTATTTTGATGAGACAGAGGGACGTTTCTGTAGCTGACCCATAGATAACTAGCCCATAGTCAATGAGCGAGACCACCAAGCTATGAATGGCTAGGTTGAGGGCTTCAGGGGTCAGACTAAATTTGTGTCTGTAGAACAGCCCTATGTGTGAGTTGACAGCCTTGGCAATATTATCAATGTGGGGAGCATAAGACAGGGTACTGTCAACAGTAATCCTCAGATATTTAAAATGCTGATCTAGCTCCAGGGGAGAACCCACTTCATTGCTAATAGAAAGAGGGTAGGATCTGTGCCTGTTATGGGGGCTGGAGAATAACATGGTTTTCATCTTTTTATAGTTCATTATGAGCTTGTGTTTATTGAACCATCTTTCTACATCAGCAAAGATATTTTAGAGTTGCTTCTCAAGATCCTTGGGATCAGGATCCCTGGTGAACAAGACAGCATCATCCACATAAAACAGAATATGACCCTGGCAGGAATTAGGGGGCTTGTTAACTAAAGCACTAAACAGGAAAGGTCGCAGAGTGGACCCTTGCGGGACTCCTGACCGACAGGTCTGCTGTCAGAGAGGATGCTACCAATCTTCACCTGTTGTTAGTGGTTATGCAAGTAACTACTAAATCAAGCAATGGTGTCATTTAAAGGGCCAGTGGTAGAAAGCTGGTCAACCAGAAGGGCATGATTCACCATGTCAAAAGCTTTAGTTAAATCAATGAAGGCCACACCTACAAGAAGACCTTGGTCAATGGAGTGATGGATAAACCTTGTGAACTCTAGCTAAGCTGTAGTGGTATTCTGTCCATTCCTAAACCCGTGCTGTTGCAGGCATTAAGGCTGATATTTTCCCAAGTGTTCAACCAGCTGGTCAGCCAAACTCTTTCCAGAGCTTTCGAGAGTGGGGGGAGGATGGAGATTGGCCTATAGTTCCCATCCTGGGCACCATCTCTACTCTTATGCACCGGTGGTCCAGAAGTAGTCAGATGGGTACAAAACTGGTTACAAGGCAGAACCCAGAGGGTACAAGTTAATGGAACACAATCTATGGAAGGTAGGATGACCAGCGGGGTGCCACAGGGCTCAGTGCTGGGTCCTCTGCTCTTCAATGTTTTTATAGAGGACATCATTGATGGACTGGAAGGGAAGGTGTGTCTGGTTGCAGATGACACCAAGATATGTAACAGGGTGGACACCTCAGAAGGAGTGAGCAAGATGGAAGCTGGCCTCAAGAAACTAGAAGAATGATCTGGAGTGTAGCATCTGAGATTCAACACCAAAAAGTGCAAGGTCATGCACATAGAAAAGAAAAATCCAAGAAAGGAGTATTACCTAGGAGGTGAAAGACTGACAGTCTCAAACCAGGAATGAGGTCTGGGAATAATAATCTCAGATGACTTGAAGGTTAGTAAGTAGTGTGAGAAGGCAGCATTGAAGACCAACCGAATGCTGGGCTGTACTGGATAGGGAATCATGAGCAGGAGGAGAGAGCTGGTTCTATCACTGTATAGATTGCTAGTCAGGCCTCACCTGGAATACGGAGTCCAGTTCTGGAGGCCTTACCTCAGAAAGGATATTGACCAGGTAGAAACAGTGCAGAGAAAGGCAACAAAAATGATTCAGAGTCTGCTGTACATTTCCTATGAGGAAAGACTTAGGGAACTGAATATGTACTCCCTGGAGCAGAGAAGAGAGAGAAGGAACTTGACTGAAATGTTCAAGAACATAAATGGCATTAACAAGGTATAGGCAAAGAAACTTTTTCACTTTAAGAAGGTCTCCAGGATGAGGGGACGTGACCTCAGGCTGCAAGGAGGGAGGTTCTCTACCAACACCAGGAAGTTTTTCTTCACAGAAAAAGTGGTGGTAGCCTGGAACAGCCTGCCCCAAGAGGTTGTGGGGGTCAACATTGTGGGGGGATTCAAGAATGCATGGGATAGACACAAGGCAGCCCTGACTACAAAGGGCAACCAAAGTGTCAAAATAGGTCTAAAACAAATGGGCAAACTATATGGACCTAGCGGTCCCCATTCTGCTGTCAACTTCAATATTTTTATGGTGTCACTATCGCAGACTTCCATTTTTGCAGGAATTGTGAGTGCCTAGGAGATAAGTTAATTATTTGCATTAGGGGTGCCAGGATTTCATCCAGTGCTAGTGTAACAAACTTTAAATCGAGGGTATCACCGCTAAGTCTTGATTTCCCCAGCACTTTAAGGAAGTATTTCCTGGCTTCACCAAACATGATGATTCTGAAGTAGAATGGTGGATGAGAAGGGGGCTGGTCTGATTTCCCAGTGAAAACATTTTTGACAGATGGGCAGAAGAAGTAGGGGGGATGACACCACTCAGATCAGTAAATGTGTTTTTAAAAGTATTCACTATGGCTCTTGGATCAAGGGAAGGTGCATCATTAATGTTAAGCATGGAGGGGGTGATTTGGAGACTTTACCTGTGACTTTATTAAGGTTACTCCAAAATTTTCAGACATCATTTCATGTGCGAGAAATGGCTTTTTTTTATTTATTTTTTGAAATTCAGATTGCCCTGGTGCGTTTGATCCTTGCTTTTTTATAGAATTTTTACAGAATTCTTTTTATAGAATTTTTCAGAATGTCAGCATATTTCCTTGTGGCCCAAGCCCTGTACCAAAGATGGTCCCTGGATTTCAAGAGCTCAGTGAGGTCAGAAGAGACCCAAGGGTTACAGTGGCCTTTGATTTTACATTTTTTGAAAGGAGCGTGCTTGTCACACACAACAATGAATTGGTGAGTGAATTGCTGAAGTGCAGCATTGACTTCACAGGTGGAGAAGACTGAGGACGAAGCTTGTTGGTGGAGGTCAGATTTCAGAAGCTTAAGATGACCATGGATGAGGATCCTGTTTGTAATTGTTCTGGTATGGGGCTTGGAGAATTTATTAGACCAACAAAATAAGACAGGAGAATGGTTGCTTATACCATCCAGGAGTACAGTGGTGTCTGAAATGTGCTCAGGGCAGTTAGAAAGTACCTAGTCCAATGATATATGTGTTCTGGTCCTTTAATTGATTCTTGTAGGAGACTGGACAAGCTGGGTGAGGTGAACAGCTGAGACTGCATCTTTGAAGGAGTTTGCTTCTGGGGAGAGCCAACTGACACTAAAATCACCTAGTACTATGAATTCTGAGTTAAGACTCAGACTACCTAAGCATTCCAAAAGTGAGTCCAGGCCTAAGGTTGTCTGCTTGGGTGGGATACATACTGATAACATGGTGATGTTTTTATTGTGTGCACCAAGAAATACTTTAATAGCAAGTGCTTGTATATTGCCACCAGTGCTGGGCAACAGCAGGACAAGACCCTGAATGTTGTCCCCAAGTTAAACTGCATAACTACCACCTCTCTTGATTAAACAATCATGTCAGAAAACTGTGTAACCTGGTACTGAGATGGATGCAACAGGTATTTTCAGGGAGAGACAGGTTTTGATTATTGAGAGAATATCATGGTTATGTTGTATGATCCAGAGGTTCAGATTGTCATATTTAGGGAGGAGGCTACAGATGTTCATTGATGCAATTGTGAGTGTTCCTGCTTTTCTCTGAAGAGTGTCTGATATTTGTGGTGGGCCAGTGTTGGAGTGGATGTTTCCAGCAAGCAGCAATAAAAACAGTGCTAGTCTTCATAGGTGTTCCTTTAGTTGTTTGTTGCTGAGATTGCACAGGCTTCACTCTGTGCATCTCAAGTTACATTTTTTCCAGCAAGAAGAAGATCCCAGGAAGTATTGATAGAGGGAGCTGCCAGCTAGAGTGACAAACTAGTGGCCACCTGAGCCAGGTTGGAGACATGTCCCAGTATTCATTAGGATCAGTAAGGTCAAGGCATAATGAAGAAGTAATGGTGCCATCTGCCCATAAGCTGTTGCAATCCAGGATTATTGAGGCTGATGTTGGCATCCATGCACTTGCTGAGCTTGATAGTACAAGCAGAGTGAGCAGTATTAAGCATTTGGGCAGCAAAGTAGCAACAGGAACCATCACTTTTTTAGTGAGCAGAGAGAGGAAGTATCGGAGGTGAGATCCTATAAAGGTATGAATGTAAAGAGGGAAAGTCATTAGGGGCAATCACGTTGACAAGTACAAGAACTGGGTAGTTGTTAGGGGCACTCACATTGACAAGTACAAAAACTGGGCTGTCGACTGAGGCAGGGAGAGAGAGAACAGGCACACAGGAGGGGTAGAGCACAGAATGAAGGTGGCTCCTATGTGTAGAGAGGTAGGCACTAGATGAAGATAGCCACTAAGAGTGAAGCTTGCCAAAGGTGGGAGACAAGGAAGAAAATGTGAACAGCCCCTTTAAGACTGGAAGCTTGCTGGGGTAATTTGCTAGAATAGGAGCCAGGAATTGGGGGGGGGGGCAGAGTCTGGATTTGGAAAAAGAGTATTTAATAGTGGGTGGGGGTAAATAGGCGGGAGAATATTTAGCCCACAGTTCAAAATATAACACAAAATGTAACCAGATTCAATAGCAAAAAGATCGCTGAGCACTAATACGGATACAGAATTCAAAGGAACAGCAGAGTCCAATAGAGGAAGAGCCAAGTACTGTAGCAGCCAAAAGGGGACCAGCTACAGATTTGTGGAACCAATTGAATGTGTGTCTTTTAAGCCAAAGAAACCTGGAAGCTGTGGCATACCTTTTCAGCTGGGTGGGCAGCAGGCAGGGTTGAGGAATGAGGCTGGCAGAATTAGAGTCAGGCCACTCACAGGTCTGCTGGGAGCCCAGTCAGGGTAGTGCCTAGAGGGAGAGAAGACAGAGCAGGGAGTTAAAGATAAAGGGCAGAAACATGATCCAGAGATTAGATCAGGGGAAGGGCCTAGTGGAGAACAAAAGCAGGGAGAAAAGAAGGTGTGAATGGTGGGCATATCAGAGAAAGGCAGAGGGGAGATTCCTTGTGGTGGGTGTCTGGGTTATGGCACCAAAGTGCTGAATTAAACAATGGTACGGAAAAGGTACAGTGGAATGTGGGTCATGAAAACTTGATCAGCAGGTTTTGCAGGCTTGAGAGCTAAGTGGAGCTGAGAGGCAGCGTGAAAAATACAGCGGTATAATAGGGTGGAGTATGATTCTAAGTCAAGAGAGGTGAGCAGGGCAGTAAAGGATGCAAAGTCCACCAGAGAGGTATGTCTACCCTAGGGGGTAAAAGCGAATGAGAAGGCCTTTTTCAGGTACATAACTGAGCAAAAAAACATAAAGGATGAGATTATAAGGCTATAAAAGGAAAGGGACTGGGCTGAGGGGAGTGAAGAAAAGGTGGAAGTACTTAACTGGTACTTCTCTTCAGTCTTCACCTGGGAGAAGGATGGCCAGTACCACAAGGGAGTATGAGGTTAGGAATGGGGGGGTGTAATCACAGATAGCAAAATTCAAGCAGACAGGGCACTCAAAGACCTAAGGACCCCAATGGTGGATGAATCACCAGTGCCAGATGGCATGCACCCAAGGGTCCTTAGTGAGCAGGCAGGGATTCTTGCAGGTCCTCTGGCAGAACAGCTTAACACCTTACTGGAGTCTGCAAATGTGCCCCAGGACTGGAGAAAGGCACATGTGGCACTTCTCCATAATAGTGGGCCAAGGGACGAACCAAGAAATTACAGACCAGTCAGCATATCCTCAATAGTGGGTAAGCTGATGGAGACCATCCTGAAAGTGATACTGATTGGCTTTCTGAAGGAATATGGGCTCCAGGATGACAGGCAGAGTGAATTTGTTTCAGGGAGATTATGGCAGACCAACCTTATTGACTTTTTTTGATTGGGTCACTAGGACAATGGACAAGAGCCAGGCAGTTGATAATCCATATCTGGACTGCGGCAAGGCCATTGACTCGGTGCCCCTCAGGAGACTGGTCAGGAATCTAGAGGACCTAGGGATGGGGGCCAATCTCATGAAATGGGTCAGAAGTTGGTTGAAGGACATACACCAAAGGGTTGCAGTTGGGGAAGAATTGTCTGACATGAGGCCTGTGACTAGAGGCATCCCACAGGGCTCAGTGATCTGCCCAGTGTTATTTAACATCTTTATAGGTGGCATCACTGTTGGGATCAAGAGTAAAATCCATCTGTTTGCAGATGATACCAAGCTCTGTGGTAGGGTAGACATGGAGGAGGAAGGACAGGAACTCAGGGAGGACCCTGCTCGGCTGGAAAATTGGTCCAGCATTTGGCATCTGGGGCTCAGTGTTAAAAAGTGCAAAGTTATGCACTTTGGGGCAAGTAGTCCAGGGAACAAATACTGGTTGGGCAGAGTGCAAGTAACCAAGTCAGAGGAAGAGAAGAATTTGAGAGTAATAATCACAAGTGACTTGAAAAACTCTGCACACTACAAGACAGCAAAAGCCAAAGCAAATTGGATGTTGGGCTGCATAACCAGAGGAACTACCACCCAGAAGGTGGAGGTAATTCTGCCACTATACAATTCACTGGTAAGACCACACCTTTAGTACAGTGTACAGTTTTGGTGCCCGTATCTTAAGAAGAATGTCAACTTGCTGGAGACAGTCCAGAGAAGGTCAATCAAGATGATGTAGGGCCACCAGTGCAACACCTATGACAAGAGAGTCAGGGATCTTAACATGTAGTCTCTGGAGCAAAGGAAGGACAGGGGAGGCATGATTGAAACCTTCAGGTACTTTAAGGGAATTAACAGGGTGAGCAATGAGGGCCTCTTCAGCCTTAGTGACAACAAGACCACTAGAGGACACAGCCTAAAAGTGGTGGGGGAAGGTTCAGGAGGGATTAGAGGAGACATTTCTTCATCAGTAGGCTTGTGGCCAAGTGGAATGAGCTGCTAGGGGAGATGGTAGCCCTTATTGGGACAGAGTGTGGGGAAAATGTGCAGGTAGAAGGAGGATGAGTGAGGGAGAGTGGGGTGGAAGTAGAAGGAGATCAAACACTAAATTGGGAGGTAGGCTGTTACCATTATAAATACATAAGTAACTGCACAATCTAGTGGACTAGATGGACCATAAGGCCTTTATCTGTTGGCATGTTCATATGTAGCATATAAATGATGATGATCATGAACAGATAAGATATTTTAAAGGGTAAAAGCAGTAATGAAAAGTATGCTGTGCCAACCAAGACAGCTTTCATTCAGGGCCAACTAATGAACCTGCTGAGATCCAGGGATAACTCAGCATGGGATGGGAAAGGAAGTGGGTTCACAAAGACTATAAAGAAGTTCTAAACCCACGACAGGCAGCGTGAGGGTAGAGATGCCACCGAGCTCAGAGGAGTGCATAGATAGGACAGTCAGAAAGAGGGAGGAGGTGGGTTCTTCTAGATTCCAGGCAGTGGGCATTACGCTGTGCTCATTTTATGGTAGGAAGGTGAAGGTGGTGCCACTGGGCACCAAGAAGTGCTCAGGGTAGGATAGGGAATGGGGGAGGTGCCTTCAGGTACAAAGGAGTAATCAGACTTGAATGAGAAGAGACAGAGTTGGGAGCATCTGAGTGCAAGGTAGTGCTTGGTATGGTACAGGAAGATGTAGCAGGATATTGAGAACTACTAGAGAGTTTCTCAGCATGAGATGGAGAGAGGATGGCAGGCAAATGGGAACCAGGGAGTGCTTGGAACTGAATGGAGATAGGAAAGTGGTGCTGCTGGGTACTAGGAAGTGCAGTGTTTGGGATGAGAGGAAGGGGTGAAAGGGGGAACCAATGAGTGTTTGGCATGAAATGGGGAGAGGGAGATTGGAATTGCTGCACAAAAGGAGGTATGTGGTATGGGATGGGGAGAGGCAGGGGGCACTGCTGGGCATAAAGTTGTGCTTGCAATAGGACCGGAATGAAAAAATGAGCCACTGGGGGAAGGCATGAGCAAATTATTTTTTGTCACTGAAAATGAGCTCCTAGTTGCACCCAAATTTTTTATTTTTTTTTTGTATGGGGAACGTTAACAAATATCGAACTTTATTGAAAGAACTACCTTAAGATAATCTTACCATTTGTGAACGAAGTGCATAATGTCAGAAGTATGATGTTAAGGTTCTAACTTCTCAGGTCAATAGCCCATTTTGAACTCATTGAGTTCCATGCCAAAGCAACAGTGTCCCACTGCAAAGGGATGGGTTTTACACATCCTGAACTAATAGCCTCCCCTGCTGCATTGTTTTTCCATGTCCATGCTGCTCTAGACCTTATGCAGATGCACATCAGGCCAGAGCTGGAGGTGGGTAGGGTGTCTGTTAGGAGTCGGGTCAAGTGAGTGATGCATTTATGAATTCTTTTGAGCTTTGCCTGTCCAGTGTCAGTGGGCTTAGGTTTCACATGCCAGAGTACTGCCAAAACCATTGTGCATCCCTTTGGACCTGACTTGTCCTCTTTGCCACAGATTCCAGTCTTTCTCATTGCCATGGAGAGCTGTGGTGTATATCACAGATGTCCAGCCAGGTATGGTGGTGTCACCTAGCATGCAATAACCTTACCACAGTTTCTGCCAGTGACATGTTGCAAAATACTGAAGGAACACAATGTAATCCAATTGCAGTTTGTCCAGTTCATCACACATGGATGTGTGACCATGCTTATCACAGATCACTGCAATCCAGCTGACACCACTGTATTTACAATAAATTAAAAATGGCCTCAATGTCTAGGGAATATGACAATCTTTACAAAGCCTGCTGTATCTTGTGTTGAGCAAGGGATGCACTGTAGTATGAGGATGGGCTTCCGAATGAAAACCACAATGTCCCAATCAAGTCCATCCCCTGTACTAACCCTGCCACTAGCATTGAGCTGTGATTGAGCACATTAAGCTAAATTGGAATAGTGAAAAGCAGCCTCATGTGGTTGTTTTGGGAAAGGGTGAATAGCACTTTCTTGGATGAACTGGACCAGATAATACATACTGTAGGTTAATTCTCAGTAAGTGACTTTAGATTTTCTGACTGTTTGCTATTTGTCCTCAAACTGCAGTGTCTTTTTAACATTTTTTTTTTGTAATAATAAAGTGGCCATTGAGAAAATAGACCATATTGTAATTAAAATATGCCCTTTCGGATAGGGTAATAATGCCGTCTTATCTACATTTTCATTGACATGTTCATCATTTTACAACCTTTACAAAAGAATATGTCCAACTGCTAGTACCCTGATGATGTAATAAAGAAATTACTGCATGTTACTATTAGTATATGAACTGAAATTCCTTGCCTCAGTACAGCAATTTTCTTCTCAGAATTCAATGTCTATTTTTTTCTTTTAAAAACTTATTTTTATGTGCAACAAAAGTTAGATCCCTACCTGTCCATTAATCATAAAAAGTCATTGTGTGCCTTAGAATTCTGTCATCTTTCCAAATCTTTTTCTAACAACTCCTTCAACAAAGTTCATAATATAATTAAAAGGATATTAGAAGAAAATAAAACAAATGAAAGAATATTCCCATTACCTAATCATTGCAATGCCACCACTTAACAAGCTATCATTTTTTTTTCTCTTGAAAATAATACCATGATGGATAAAATATAACAAATTGCTTTGCAGTGGGAAGGCAAAGTAATTGTTTTAAAAATCTGAAAGGCCTTCTTTCTTCATATACTTATGGAGTGGGCCTTCGAAGGCAATCTCATGGCTGAAAAATGCTTTCCTCTTGAGTGTGACTGTTGACAGAAAAAAGATAAAATAATACAAAGTTCAATAGCTCAGGAAATGTTTTATTCACTGATAGCAAAAACAGGATCTTGCCCTTTTTATTATGGAGTAATGGCAGAATAAAGTATTTGATATACAGCATATTTGACAAAGCTCTTCCTAACTGTACAGACATTTCATAAGGTGGTCAGAAACCACACTGTTATCACTCTTCGAAACCACATTGTTATCACTCTCACACAACTACACAATTCTACTTTATTCCCTGTTTTCATTCAAATTTTCAATACACCGTTCATAGAGGTGAAAGGAAAATAAAGTCATGTGTGTCTTTCCTTGCACAAAAAACAGTGGTTTTGTGGTTTCATTTTTCAACATGCTTTAACAGAAACTCAAGGGAAGTGGGGAGTAAAGACCATAAATATGTACTGTGTTTGTTTCCCTTGATGGTTTTACTTTACTTTGGTCCCATATGTAAAAGAATGTTTCAGAATAATTTACCTGAAACAAAGTGTAAAATGAGTTTCACACAGTAGTTGATTTTAACACTGGGCAGAATACATATGTCTAGAAAATAAGATTTTATTTTTATTTTTATGCTATGGGTAACATTCTGCAACAAACTATATTTTTGTTATTTGTGTACAACTGCAGTAACCCATTAGTGCATAGACTTTAGGCCTGAAAATGAGGTGATTACCTCTGAGAGTGGTTAATATACAGTACTTAGGGGACAGCATTAAAATGTGGTTTCAGAAAATGGGACTGTTCTAGACTAACCAGCCTTTATAATTGTTCTTGGGACAAGCTGTATTCAGTTCATTAATAAAGTAATAACTCCCTGCATGACAGCATAACACTGTTTGAGTAATCTGAGCAGAGCTATTAAATACTGTTAGTACTGGGCCTTATTTTTAAAATTGCCTTTAGCCCCAAACCACTAATGTAGGCATTTAATATTGTAACATAAAGGTATTCACATGAATTTGTGGATATTGGAGAAACAAATCAATGCAGAGAGTTTTGCTTTTGTATGCAAAATCAGCTGTTAAACATTCTTAATTGTTTACTTCTCAGGCACTTAGTGAAGTGAAATAAATCCATCAGGCAATCAGTACTGTATATACAGCAGTTTCACTTCATAAGTAGCCATTTGTTTTTGTACAATAACCAGAATCCATGGCATATAAATACTGTATGCATGCATATGGACATAATTATTTTTATGGATTGTACACACACACACACATGCACGTACGCACGCACGCATGCACACACACGCACAAAGTATAATAGCCACTGTGTATGCGCTAACACTGTGCATTACATAGTGTTCCACGGCTTCACTTCAGATTAAGACATGTAATTATATACAAATGGTGAATGCAATAACTGATTATAGGGACAACTCTCTTCTCTATATGTTCTATGAAACATGAACCCAGTAATGATTTTTATGCTGTAATACTGTGATGAATACAAACTGAAAATGTTCATACTGACTATAAAAGCACCCCTAAAACAGAGGTGAATCAGTAGCAGCTGATCTGCTCTGCTTGATTTTCACAAGACAGGGGGGGCTATTGAAAGAAAAAATCATAACTTTATCATTTTAAATGTTTCAGGCCAGATTGCCTTCATTCAGGTTAAAGTTAAGGATGAGTCAATGCTGAATTTGCATTTGGTGAACAAAATGAAATCTGGCATTTTGGACACTGGCAAAGTAGGTCCAATGGAACTTGATTTTCTTTTGACATTTCAGAGTCATTATACAGCACTTTCTATTGGGAGCCCACACTGAGCATGTGCATGTTGTTGGCAAGCCACATGACCTGCAGCAGAAAATCAGTAGTGCTGGAGATTGGTAACTCATTACACTGCACAAATCTCAGTGCCATTTCTAGCTATATCTCAGAGCAGATGGACCTGTCTATTGAAGAAGATAATTTTTTATGAAAACAATGACTTTAATCAGAAAACTTCCAACATCATAAGAGAACCATGCAATACCATTCAATTTAGTTATTTTTCATTAAATTTTACTGTAGGTTCAGGCAGATAGATTTTTAAAATAATGCTGCAGAGAAAGGTGAGACCACACAGCCTAAGCCTGCGTATCATCGGCTTTCCTGCAGCAGAAGAGAGGAGAGTGAATTTAGTACACTTGGAAAAATGCAGAGCAGAATTATGAAGGATATATTTGACAAATAATTGTTTTGCTGCCTAGCTGGTTGTGGTACATGGCACAGAAATCAGAAATCCATAATATTATTTTTATAAGTGTGTGTGTGCATGTGTGTGTGTGTGTGTGTGTGTGTGTGTGTGTGTATGTGTGTGTGTGTGTGTAACCTTGTCAGCAAATTAATGAGTAAACAGTAATGTACATTACAGTACTGTGTGAAACTCAAGGTTTCTTAGTGGGTAATGTGTTTATATTATTTGAAATGAATGTTACCAGGTAAGCAGAGTCCTAACAGGTTCATTTCCAGTTGTGCTTTGTCTGTCATTTTGTGGGGGGGAGGGGGCTGGTTGTGTGTCCTATCACCTTGTGAGTAGTACAGCAATGTTGCTTGTCCACGCACTACACAGCATGTCATCTCAGCATCTAAGAATCATCTAGATAACTATTGTGAATCGTTATTGTTAATGTCCCGTGGCAGGTGTGTCATGGGACTCGTTTCAACACCAATCATGCCTGTGTTGTCAATGTGTATGGAAAACATAAAGAGATTAATTGGAGGAGAACAGGGTGGGGGGGCAAATGAATGTTCCATCATATCAGTTCTACCATGTACAAGTTCTGTTAAGTGGTGGTAACAGAGAAGGAGCTGGTGATGATGGAACACAGATGAGAAGCGAAGTCATGGTTGTGAGTCTGTGAGGAACAGGGTTGTGTGCATGATAGTGAAGCCAAAAAAACAAACAAAAAAAAAACAAGAGTTCAGTACTCCTCATACATCCATTGGATCCACACCCACTGCAATGCTACTGGTCTCCCAGCTGGTCATCTAGTGCATTTGGTACAGAAACTATCCTAAGCAATTCAGAAGCAACCCCCGCATGAGTCTGCCTGTAGTGACTTGAGTATGTTTAAATTAAGAAGAAGGACCCCCTCATGGGGTATGTGTATTTGAGATGGCAGGACCCCATGTGGTCTGCCATCACCATAGCATTGTGCTTTCCAAGTAACGGATGGTGGGACTCCCCCACGGTCTGCCAATGCAGTGGTGGCGCATGGTCCAATATAAGGAGGACAAGATCCCAAGTGCAATATGGAATTTAAGAGAGATGAGGAGATGCTCTCATGTGGTCACTGATGTTTGAGATGATGGGATCCCCTGCAGGTCTGCCATCACTGTAATATGGGTGGATCAAATGTGAGCTTTCTGAGGTCCCACAGAGGCCAAGTTGAACTAGATTCCATGCTGGATAGTTGGATGAGTTTGATGGAATGGCAAGAGGCCATAGATATAGTCAGGCTGAAGCTGAAACCCTCATGAGGTGCAGCAAGGATGGTGTAGGATGGTAATGTGCAATGACTGTCATTGCAGCAGAATTGCATGATTCAAGGTTGCACTCTTCTAGGTGATATAAAGGTCCCCAGAAGGTACACCAGAGGAGCCCCTGGAGGTCCAACAGAGGAGAGCGGTAAGGTGATTGAGTGGTGAGTTAGACCCACCCGTGGGCTAGCCAAAGTAGAATTGAGTGAGTCAAGCTAGACCCCCAAGTATGCGAACTGGACTGGAAAGTAGGGCTGTGCGAATACCTTATTTAGAATATTCGGCTGAATATTCGGTATTCAGTTGCCAAATATTTGTTTTTTGGCCAAAATATTCTTATTCGGCATAGCCCTAAAAACAGAACAAAAAATGATTCCTAACAAAGAATCCCAGTAAAATGATATATCCCCAGTCCCCCAACCTCTAGCAGCCACCAAATCCCACCCTCCTTGCAACCCAGCACCTGCAATTTGTTATTTTGTTTATTCACCTTATTTCATTACTAATTTGAAAGTTAAAATAATCCTCTAGTGGTCTGTCCTCATTCTCCTCATCTTAACCCCTCCCCGGTAGACAGCAGCAGTCCTCCACCTCCACCTGCACCCTGCCTGCACCTAAAGATTAAGTAAATGTAAGAAAAAGGCAGTCTGCGTAGGCCATCCTCTTCCATGGCTGGCTGCCTTCTTGTGAATGAAACCGTGCTTGCTTGCACTTATATAGAGAACAACCTGATCACATGATCAGCTCATTCGCTATATAAACAGAAGCAAGCACAGTTTCATTCACAAGAAGGCAGCTGGCCGTGAAGGAGGGCGGGCTACGCCTGCTGCCTTTTTCTTACATTTACTTACTCTTTAGGTGCAGCCAGGTGGTGGGGGTTGGTGGGGGGCTGCTGTTGGCTACCAGTGGGGTGGAAGATGAGGAGGACGAGTAAAGACCTTGGAAGGACTGTTTTTTAAGTTTTAAATTTGTAATGAAAATATGAAACCTGGCGGGTGGCCTGCTGTGGCAGTGGGTGGGGTTGTGCAGGTCACCCTCAAAGAATTTGCTGCCTTTTTTTTTTAATTGTAAAAGTGGTTGGGGAACTTGGGGGAGGTTTTTTTAGGTGCTATCTGAGGGTGGGGGGAAGGTGGGTTATATTATTCCCCTAATACCAGACGAATAGTGAGCTATTCATTATTCGGATTCTGAATAATGAATAGCCCATTATTCATGGTATTCGGGAAAGAATATTCAGTATTTACACAGCTATACTGGAAGGACCTCCATGTAGGTCTGCCTGAGGAAGGAGTAAAAAGAGTGAGTCAAGCTACGCTTCCACATACTGTAGGCTAGCTGGACTGGCAGGACTCCCATAGGTCTGCTGGAGGCTGAGTAAACGTGAGCAAGTTGAGCTAGGCCTCCACGTAGGCTAGCTGGACCCAAGGACCCCTCTGCCATGAGTCCTTTGAAGCATAGGGAGAAATAAGGACCTTGAGGGAAGGTAGAATTGTTTAGGATATCCGAGGAATGAGAGATTGCTACTAAGAGCTATCTGGAGTACACACTTGAACTGAAATTGTAAAAAGAAGGCATCTGAAATGGAGGAGATGAATCACAGGATGACAAGTCGCAGGCTAGACCTGCATGAGCTGGCTGGAGTGTAAGTCTATTATAGGCAGAGTTCAGATGATTGAACTGCAGTGTAGGGTCCAGGCGGACAGGCTAAGGAAGGGGAGACCCTCATGGACTGCTGTGGTGGAAAGGGAATATGTTTACAAAGTAGAACTGCCCTGTTGAGGGATATGGCAGTTAGGGATAGCAGACTCTTATATGGAGTTGCCATGGAAAGATGTTCAGAGCACTGAGCAGTACCACCTCATAGGTATAATAGGAGATGGTGGACCCCTCTTCTGGGAGACTGGTGGCATAATTATTTCTGAGGCTATCATTGCAGCAGACATCATTAATTCAATGGTAGGCAAATCAAGTTGCAATATAAACATACCTCGAGTCCACTCAACCAAGACTGTACACAGGTGAAAGTGGATAGTAGACTGTGTGGATAATGCTGTAGCTATAGCCATACAAGGAATTAGGAATCCTTAGAGTCCACTGCAGGTTAGGCAAACAACAAAGAAGACAGTAGGGCACAAAGGTGACATCACGCCTGAAGCTCTGGCAAGATGAAGGATACTGACAAGGGAACGATGGAGTATGGAGTGCTGAATGGAGGCAGTCCTGGCAGTAGTAATGGGGCTGAGGAAAACATAATGGGGCAGCTCTGGAGGATCTAGGGAGGTGCCAAGGGGAGGGAGGAATCCAGCAGTCTGCAGCAGTGGTATGGTGTGAGCGGCTGCTTGTGAGAGGAATCCAGCAGACTGCAGTGGCTGCATGGTGTGAGTGGCTGCTCGAAGGAGGAAACCAGCAGACTGCAGTGGCAGCATGGTGCGAGTGGCTGCTCGAGAGAAAAAAAAACAAAGGAAGGAGACAGAGATGAAATGAGAGGTACTGGGTAAAAAAAAAAAAGAACAAACAGGGGAATTGGGAGTCAGTGGGGGGATAAACGAGCAAGAGAAGGGACAAGAACATAGTGGGAGGGGAGGGGGGAAGGAAGAACAGCAACAGGAAGCAAGGAAAGAGAGCGACACAGAAGACAACAGAAATGGGGAGGAAGAAGGAAAGGAGCAGCCACAGGACCATGCAGCAGCACGACCAGTGAGTCTGACTCATTCTAAACAGAGGGAGCGGAAGCTGACAATTTAAAAGGAGGATGGGGGAGGAGCTGTTAGCCTCCCCCATTGAAATACAGGCAGAGCTTTCCAAAAAGAAATTGTCTTTGGCTGGCCTAACTTTAGAATTGTTGAAGCTAGAAACATTATTTTTTTAATGAAAGCTTAGATTCCAGCCATTACAAACACTATTTTTATGTGTCTATGCTATTCTGTATGTAGCGATAGTACAGTATTGAACCTGCTTTTTCAGTATGTTATTGTTACATGCTTTTTAGTTGTGACAGTTATAAATTGATAAATACATGATGCTGATACAATTTTTTGTGTTGTTAGACTGTATTTATACTATTTGTATGTATCAATACATAAAAGTAAATGTTTCTTTGAAAAAATAATAAATAATATTTGTCAACTTTTTCTGACTTGTGGTATTACTATACGATAATTAATGGGTCTCCCCTTTTAACCATAGGGAGACCATGCCATAATTTCCATTATAAAGGAGCATTTATAACGGCAAACATGAGCATGGTCTCCATGCTCTGTGCATGGGCGCGCTGCAGTGGCTTCCTTCCTGGTTCATCGATTCTCTCTTCTCATAGCCCAGCAGCCACAGAAACATGGCAGTAAGTCACTTTAAAAACAAAAAAAGTGATTTTTTTCTCTAAATATGGGCTAGCAAAAACATGTTTTTAACAAAATGTAGATGCTGAGAAAATAAAATCTGTTGAGTGACTCGCCATCTGAAAACCAGACTGGAGCGCAGCAACAGGGACGGCTGCTATTTTATATAATTGCTGTAGCCAAAAATGGAAGACCCAGCAGTTATATAAACTATAGTATGGGGGATTGTGTGTAAACTCAAAGTTTACACACACCTAGGTTAGATGCTTTACATAAACCCCTTGAGCTTAAGCTCTAGGTTTATGTAACATCTAACCCTCTGGTGTGTGTAAAATATAGATGAATGTATGGGTGTGTGTAATATTTACACATTACCTGAGGGGTTGATGCTACATAACCCCGGAAGCGAAGCTTGAGGGGTTGGTGGAAGCATCTAACCCTGAGGGTGTGTGTAAACTTCGAATTAATACACTCACCACCCCATATTTTATTTTATATAATTTTAGGGTTCTGTTTTTTTGCCTGAGCAGTAAAAAAAATACTTGGTGAGCTTTGTTGCATGAGGTTATAAAGTGGCTGTAAAGTATAATAAAATGCAGAAGTACTCTTACCTTGTTGTCTTGCTTGAAATTTTTATTTGCAAACAAGAAAGGTTTTTAACAAGTTACAGATTTTTAATTTGTTTTAGATTTACTATTTAATTACAGTTTAAAAAGGTTAACTGAAGACAGCGTTGAGTTGGTGCAGGAAGTGGAAGATGTTAGTATGAAGTTTAAGATTTAATTAAACATTTTGGGTTAGTTTGAAATGCTTAGTTAATTAAAAGGTTTTGTGAGAATTTAAATCATGTCTAGGAGAAAGTTCATTTTTATGGTGTTCTCTCAGTCGCTGGGTGGTATTCCTGAGTTCTGTCAGTTGCTGTGGATACCGGAACATATGACCTGCAGAGGGAGGAGAAACAGAAAAATGTTATCTGGAGTCTGCCGGAAAAGAGAAGAAGTTGTGAGGGCTGGGGGAGGGGTTATAGTTGACTTACCTTAATCAGAGCTGTCAGAGTCATGGATTACTTGAAGTCTTCGTCATTTTTCTGGCGGTGCAGAGTGGTAGATGTTGACTTTGACTGTATCGTGGAAAATGCAGCCACTTCTGAATATGGAGATGAGTGTATTGCTGATGCCAGGTTCTGGAAGTTCATTGCTGCTTGTTGTAGCCATGGCTGGAGTGGTTTCATCTGATGTGGATACCATTTGTTGCCCATGGGAGTAGGGTAGGAGTTGGCTGATGTGCTGCTGATTCTTTTCAGAGAAGACAGAGTAGTTGTTTATTGACTGTATGTTTTTGTGTCCACAGATTTGCTGGACTTCTGTCGGGGGAGTATCGTTATCAATCAGGTGCTGAATACTTGTTTTATGAGTACTGTGATTAGTGATTCTTTTACTGTCTGGCAGGCCTGATTCAAGTTTCATTTGAAGCATAATTTTCCTCATTTTGTTTATGCCCGTATTCATGTTGCGATACCAGAATGAGGAATCTTTTCTGTTGGCGTTTGGGGGCAATGTAAAAGGGTGCATCTGGTAGCAACATTTCTGGGGGTCTTTGTGCCTTGTATAGGTCATATGCTCTCACAGTATTTCAGTCAGGATTTTTTGTGTTGACGTAAGTATGTGGGCTTATAGGGCGGACATCGCAGGGGTTTTCCCCGTTCGTGTTTTGATCTGCCATTCACAATATTGCAGGTAGCTGTTACCATTGGTGTCAACTCCTTTTTTTATGTCTGCCCATTGAAGGTCGTACTGTTCTTTCGTACGTACGGCATACTGAATGCCAAAGTTAAAGAATAGAAAATTCAGTAATCCGGTTGGATTGGACATGGATAGTGTGCCAGATAGATACAATTGTTCCAAGTCTTCTTCGGAAAGGGATTGCGTTTTATTTGGTCAGTTGTCCTTGTCTGCCTTTTTTAACTGTCTTTGTTTGGCTGCTAGTGTTTTTTTTTGTTTCTATAAATGTCATCTTTGGACCTTTAAATATAGAAAATTAGTACTTTTTTAGTGCTAGTTGTCTGCCTATGCTCACTGCAATGCCCCTTATTGTACCCGGATCGTAATCAGTTCTGTCTTTTCTTTTTAAGACATACAGGAAGTCTGCTATTTTACTGTCAAGCTTGCCAGTTTCAAATGTCTCGAAGCCTGTGTTATCTCCTACTTCTGTGAGGAACGTTTTGAAGAGACAGACGTTGCTTTCTGTCTTGCGAGCAGTATTTTTGTTTTGTTGCTCTGCTATAAAGGCTATTCTGTCAGAAGTACTGTGGGCTGTGAAACGAGATGTCATTTTTTTTAATTTTTAGGCTTCCGAAGATTTACTGGTGTCTGCGCTGCTGCTTCTGAGGTAAGTGCTTGAGGGGAAAGTGGTTTGACTGCAAGATAGTGGCACAGGTGTTTGTCTCGAGGGTTATGATGGCTCACGCTTTTCTGATAGGGAAAGTGGCTCATGTTTGCCGTTATAAACACTCCTTTATAATGGTAAATGATGCCACGCTTTCTCTATGGACAAAAACAGAACCTGGTTATTATCTTCTCATTGTGCACACCATCCAATACTTTATTCTATATTTATTTAATTAGAAACTGTGTACTTTCAACCTATTTTTCATTCATTTTATGACCTTTATCACACTGAATATTTCAGTCTCCCCTCTAACAGTTCTTCCACACTTTTGGAAGCTTCATCATTGAAAGCATCAGAAGAGAACAATAAATAAAGCAAAATAAAAATGCCCATACATTAAATTATATAATATGGTATCTCAGATTAAATTATCTTCTTACATATATTATATTATATCATATTAAATGAGCTTGTATTTTCTGCTCATATATCATATTTGCTGTCCTGCCTGTCCTGCCCTATGCCATCTGAAAGCATGTATTTCTTCAGTAGGCAAAAAATACAAAAAACCTTCTTGCAATCACTGCCCAATTCTCTAAAAGCAGCACCCACCAGCCCCCCCCCCAACCACCAGGTCTCTATACATACAAAAAATTCCAGCTGTTATGTAACATACACAGTATCTTCTGACACAGGAAGAAGGACTTTGAATGGTGGAGTTTGTTTGGAATAAGGAATGGGCAGCTTTTGAATCACTGCCGCTGAGTTCCACACACAGCATCTTCTGACCCAGGAACTTGCCAGCTGTTTGAAGGGAGTAGGTGCCGGTCCACCTCCAGTCATCTGTAAATGAGCCAAGATTTATAACACCAATCATAACTTACTGTAACAATGTTTTGATGGCTTCCTGGTCATTGACTGTGCCTCTGTGTGTGCTGTACTCAATTCTGGAGAAGGTAATGTGTTGGGTAGGAGGTGCTTGCTTGGAATAATGAATGGGCAGCTTTGGTGGATACTCCACAGGGGTGGTAAGGATAAGCAGAGATCCGAGAAAACTGAAGGAGTGGTCAAAGGCATGGCAACTGCATTTCAATGCAAAAAACTGATTAATAATGTACTTGGGCACACAAAGCCAGGGGCAGAGTACAAAATCGGGGTAGTGATATTGATGACCATCAAGCAGGAGAAAGAAACCTGGGGGTATTAATCCCTGATGGCCTAAATGTGGCTAGGCAATGCAACAAGGCAGCTAAGAGGGGTTGCAGGATGCTGGGGTGCAGAGGGAGAGGTATCACAAGCAGAAGGAGGGAAGTGATGTTGCTTCTATATTGATAGTGGGTAAGATCTCAATTGGAATACTTTGTACAGTTTTGGAGGACAAATCTCCAGAAGTACATAGACATAATGGAGACAGTCCAGAGTAGAGTTGTGTGAAATTGGAATATTTCAACCAGCCAAATTTTTCTCGTAATTCACGCATTTTGTGAAATATTTTGCTGGGCGAAAGACAAAATTCCACCTGCAGTTGTGAGCAAAATTTTGTCACAAAGCCAGCAGAATTTCATTCCCGCAGGCAAAATCTCAACACCTGCAGGTGAAATTTCACTTTATAGACATGTTACAAGTGCAGCACAGAGTCACTGACTAGTCGGGGAGCTCTGCTGAGCTTTCAGACCAGAATGGCACAAGTTTTTGTAAGAAATGAACTCTGTGGTGCTCCTCTGTAACAGCAGCAGAAATAAAGAATATTTGCAGCTCCTGTGAGCTGTGGATGTCCCCTGACATCCTCACAGAGCTCTGATGAGCTGAAACATATTGTGTGCATCTTTACACCTAAAGATTTTTTCAACAATGAATTGTTAGTACAGAAATAGTTTAGTCAACTAAAGCAATAATGCATTTTACATAATATGAATAGTCTCTCAGATTGTTGTTATAATTTCTCCATACAGTACATCAACTATTCCCCCGGACCCCCTAATCCTTACTTATTAAAAAAACACTCCCTGGTGTCTAGTGGAACCTTCACCCTGTTATCAGCACCCACCCCCCATACTCCAATTGGATCACTGGCACAGCCCTTCACTCACCTCCATGGTTGGCAGCCCGACTTAGCTTTAATGAATGAGTGCATGCTTGTACAAGCATGCACTCATTCATTGATGCACTACTGCTCTTATGCACTTCAATGAATGAACGTGTGCTTATACAAGCATGCTCTCATTCATTTTGGTGTTGTCGGGCCACCGGCCATGAAGGTGAGTAGAGGGCTGTGCTGGTGGCCCAGTCAGGGTACAGGAGGGAGCGGGGTTGGTGTTGATCACAGGGTGGAGTCCACTACACACCAGGGAGTGTTTTATTTAAATAAGGATCAGTGATCTGGGGGGATGGGGTGGGGAGAAATGTGTTGGGGGGATTACTTCTGTACTAATTTGGGCTGGTGACCAGCGGAGGGGGGGCACTAGACATCAGGGAGAATATTTTCAACATGTGGGCTGGTGAATGGCCTGGTAGGGGGGCAGCCCACTTGACACTGGGGAGCAGGGAGGGATAAATTTGACAGGATTTGTGGTGGGTGAATTGTGAAATTTTGACACAATTTTGTGAAACATTTCACTCAGTGAAATTGATGATTTCATCACAATTTTGCTGGTGAAATTTTATTTCACTGCATCCCTAGTCCAGAGGAGGGCAACTAAACTGCTATGGGGTCTGCATCAAAAGCCCTATGAGGAGAGATGAAAGGATCTCAGCATGTACACCCTGGAAGAGAGGAGAAAGGGGGGATATGATACAGGCTTTTAAATGCTTCACGGGGGTAAATTAGGTACAGAAAAAAAGTATTTTTCAGTAAACAGGGTGCATAAGAACAATGGGACATGTTATGAAGTGGGGGTAGATTCAGGAGATAAGTGCAGGAGTACTTCTTCACAGAAAGAGAGATGTGGATTCTAGCTGATGTGCTGGGGTGGAAATAGTTGTGGGTTCAAGAATGCGTGGAATAGGCATACGGGAATCTTAGCGGAAAGGAATGAGGGAGGGAAGAAAGAGTCAGACATCAAGTAGTGTCTTCGGCATTACTGTAGGTAGGAAAAAATGGGCAGGCTGGGTGGGAAAAGGAGTTCTTATCTGCTGTAAAATACTATGTCTCTATATTAAAAGGATCCTCTGTAATGTGGGAGTATTTTACTGATGCTGCAGAAATCCATGGAAATCGCATTTTCTTGGAATATAAGTAAAGCTAAATCTTAGACTAGTAGTTAATAATAATATGCACAATAAAATCAAAGTCATAGAAGGAATCTGGCTTCAGAAAATAATACATTCTCTTCATCATCATCATTGTCATCATCTTCTTCTCCTTCTTCTTCTTTCTGCTTCTATCATGAATCACATATTCTCTGTATTTAAATGAGTACTAAAAACTAATAATATTTACATTAAAACAAAAACCATAGAAGGACTCTGGCTTCATGAGGCAACTCCTCCTCTCCATCACCGATATCATCATCATCGTAAGCATCGTCATCACCCTACCTCTATAACAAATTATGTTTCCCAGTATATAAATGAAGAAATATTTAACAATTACAAAAGAAGGTTTTTATTCTTAGGACAAATAATTGCATCTTCCAATCATTTTCAAAAATAATCTGTGATGATGATAATTTATAATGCCTGAAATTCTATTTCCAAAGCACTAATATTTGAACAGTTTGGCATACAAATGTAATTTTATTTTCAAATGAAACCTTGGAGTCCAATCAGCATGCATAGATCCTAACAATAAACTTTTCATGTGTTGCTGCGAGTCGATATAATAAGGTATTACAAATAACAGGTCTTTAAAAATTTACTGAGCCAGTGTGTATTCTCATATATCAATATTCATTGCAAAATACTTTGTTAATGCACCAGTTAGGGTTAAAGAGACAAAAGTAGGGAAATGTGGTGTTAGAGTTTAAAATCCTAACTCCCCATCCCTACCCCCAAGCACCAAAATAAAAAAATTAAAAAAATTACAGTTTTCCCTAGTGTCACTCTTGGACAATCAGGGGTGGAGTTTTCCTTGAGGTTCTCAGTTTTAACACTCACCCCATTCCATGTGCAAATAAGGTGAGATGTGATCTGTTTTCTTCATGCAGTGCATAGAGATTGTTTGCACTATGTGGGGAGATGCAGGTCTGTACATTTGAAGAGTATGTGACAATTGAGTGTTAGGGTTAAAAATTCCAAGGAACACCTCACCCTTGATTTGCCAAGAGTTATGATAGGGAAAACTATAATGCTTTTTTTCCTTTTGGATTGTATGGGCGGCAGTTGGGAGTTAGTGTTATAATTCCTAATGCCACATTTCTCTGCTTTTTCTGCTTTAATCCAGACTGGTGCATTGTCAATGTTTTTTTTGCAATGAATATCCCTATTTTTTGAGATAGTAGAAACATATCATTATTCATGAAGGCCCCTTTGGGACCTGTGTGGACACATCCATGTAATGACAGATCTGCAGGTCCCTCTGGGCCTTGCTCTTCTGTTTGTCCAGAAAAGCAATGCATGTTCTTCTTTGTATTTTTTTTTGTAGGGATGGACACTTTTCAGTTCTTATTTCTTAGGGGCTAGTGTTGTACTACTCATTAATACCTTTCTATAGACAGACCCTTACATACAAGTCCTCCTGGCACTTACCTGCTAAATATGTTAACTATCATGTGATCTTAAATGTATGTAACTCACAACTTTGCCTTTTTGTATGTAATTTATTGCCTTGTCCTTCTACATTAATTTGCAAACAAGTATCAATGTTTATCCATCTACCCTTCACCATGGAAACCTATGTGCTCCATAATCATCTATACGTAATAACCCCAGGTCACCCCTGAAAAAGGGGCTTCTTAGTCACAGTGGCTCCACCCTGTAAACAAAATTTAAATAAATAAAATATTCTTGTCCATTAACTCCAAAAGAGTGACAGAGTTACGGCTTCTTAAAATTGCAATGTTATCTTATGGGAATTGTAATTTTTAACATTTTATGATTTTTTTATATGGCCTCTAATTTATTTTGTGGGGTGGGGTGTTATGTATTAGTATTGTAGTACTCATTATCTCCTTTATTTTGATATATAGTTTGCCCCCTGACCACATATATTGATGAAGTTATGGCTTGTTAAAGTTGAAATGTGATAGAAAACTAAGTCCAAATTATTTTTTCCTATGAAGGGACCTTTCGTTGTGAGGTTGTGTCCTTCATAAGAAAAAGTATTCTTTCCTATGAAAAAAGAATGTAAAAAAAAATAAGCCCAAATACTTGTTTCATATGAAAGGAATCTTTTTTCATATGATCCTATTCCTTTTCATTATGGCAAAAAAAAAAATTCAGGTGATGAAAAAAGATTTTAAAATGTGTTAAAGCACATTTATCTGTGATTCTCCAAAAACTAACTGCAGAATCCACCTAAGGGGGTTCTGATTAGAAAGATACATGTTGGTGTCTCTGCAGGATATTATTTCTATGGGTTTTCAACAATTAAAACAATTGAAAAAAGATGGTGGTCATACGAGAAAAATAATTTTTTGTCAGAAAAAATGGTTACCCCCATCTTTTTTTATATGAAACAGCTATCCAAAACATCGTACTGAGCATGCTCAGAACCACAATTTCAAATCCTTATAACTCTGGAAATTATTTATATTTCTTCACCAAGTTAGTGAAAGGCATTGCTGTGCATCAAGCCCTTTCTACCCTGAAAATTTGAGACCAAAATTCCAAACTGTCTGCGTGCTGAGTGATGACAAAATATAGCAAAAAACATTGGCCCAGATATTCAGACTGTGCCTGGTAGTAGTGCAAGCCTGGGCACAGCACAACTGGGCTGTGTCGGGGCCAGGACCAGGCTAAATTCAACGATGTTGCACCATGGTGCAGAACCATTGAATATGGCAAAGGTCAGCACACATACTGCGCCACGCAAGCCACAGATAGGGAGCACGGGGATGCGCCTGCTCAAGTGCAGTTGTGCTAGGCACATCACCCACGATATTCGGCAGGGGGCATGCAAATGAGGCCATAATATATGCAAGTCACAAATGGGTCCATTTGAATGTCATTATGGCCCCATTTGCATGCCTTGCACAGGGCAGGCCGGCAACTTGCACCTGGCACCCTGCACAACATGACGTGTTCTGTGGGGATCCTGGGGCATCCCCCTTCCCATAGCCGCGATAGCTCGGTATAAATCACTAAAGATAGTCTTGGTAGTCTAGTGGCCTCCCCAGTCCCCGCGAAGTACCAATGTGTATGTAACATGCCCATCCCTGGTGGACTAGCGGTCCCTCCTCCCACCTGAGTCCCAGTTTCCACGAAATATGACATGAAGACATCCCTGGTGGTCTAGTATAAACCCCTCCACCCGTTGCAGCAATCGTGGTACACACCCGTATTGCAATGCCCTGGCGATCTAGTGGTACTCCCACATACACAGAACCCCTTTCTCACACGGCTGCCCCCCTGTCATTGGAGGGTGGCTGCATCCCACCCACACACCGCCCAGCCACCCACCGAATGACAGGTACAGTATGGACTTGCAGAGCATACTGTACGAGACAGTCCTGAATATGTGAATGGAGCCATTCACAGATCTGGGACTTTCTAGTACAGTATGCCCTGCAAGCCTATTGGTCCACACTGGGGACCAATGGGCACAGCTCATACTGTACCTGTCATTCGGGGGCGACCAGGCAATGTGCGGGTGGATGCAGCTCCCGCTGATGATGGGGGGGAGCGGGTGGGAAAGGGGTTCGTGTGGGTGGGGTGGGGGAGGCCTCTAGATCACCAGGGCATTGCTGTATGGGTGTGTACCACGATCATGGCAAAGGGTGTGGGTTTACATTAGGCTACCAGGGACATCCTCATGTCATATTCCAGGAATAGGGACTTGGGTGGGAGGGGGACCACTAGACCACCAGAGATGAGTGTGTTACATACACATCAGGGCATCAGGGACCTGGTGGGGGCCACTAGACTACCAGGGTTACCTTTAGTAACTTACACCACACGATCACGGCTACGGGTGGGGGGTTCCACTGGACCACCAGGATTGTGTGTGCTTGCAGATGGTGATCTGGGTGGGCGGGTGGCCACCCATAGCTGGGCTGCTTTGTTGCACCCTGCAATACTGCAGCCACCTGGCAAATAACAGGCTTTACTTCTACTCTGCACGGGCTGAACTTTGAGCACCCCTCTGCGGCGCAGTGCGGGGGTGCACCAGCATATGCATTGCTCATCCTGGGCTAAATATCGGGTTGTGCAACATATGCAAGGGCATGCCCCCTGCTTATGCATCGCATACAATTACATTGTGTCCCAATGCATCGGGACTTGCGCTGCGCCAGGCAGCCTTCTCAATATCATGCTGGGGTGCAATGCAGGGTTGAGCCGGTGCAACCCTGTTGCGCCGGGCACAACCCCTTTGAATATCCCTGCCATTATGTGTGTTTTTTTTCACTTATTTGCTATCTGGGTCATAGAATCTGAATATGCAACCAGAATGAAGCTTGAGACATCAAGAGATCTTGCCCCTAAGACCTTGTATGCAAGATGTCATGCAAATCTATTGAATGGAAGCAAAGCTATTAAAGAGTAGATTTAGGAGTTAAACATTAAAAAGCCTACTCAACCCTAACTATAGTTGTGCTACCATGTGACTGTAATACAGCGGGATAGCTATCACAATATTTTACACTGTTATATCAACACAGCTGACTTCAAGCTTTAATTTAAAAATAAAATAATTTTTAGCTCCAAATGGTTCCAAAGTTATTCCATTTTACAGAACATATTTTGTAAGGTCTGACATTGGAACTGTTGGTGCTAATTCTAGAACTGGGTACAGTATTCCAGAAACTGGTTCATTTATTGTCATAGAAACAAAGAATTTGTTGGCTTATAAGAACCACTAGGCTCTCCTAGTCTGAGCTACTTTTCCCTGCCTGTTCAGCAACACAGACCCATCTAGTCTCCAGTCATTTCTCCCCACTTTGACACCAGTTTTCCTTTATACCCATTACATGCATGCTTGAAGCCCAACACTATTCTTGCCCCCACCATCACTGCAGGAAGATTGTTCCAGGTATCCACCACCCTGTCAGTGAAGAAATTCATCCTCACATTCCTCCTAAACTTCCCCTCTCCAGTTTCATTGCATGCTTTCTAGCTCTTGACACCTTCTTTTCTGAAAAATTCTCCCTTCCATTACCTTATTCACCCCTGTGAGGTATTTAAAAATCTCTATAATATCCCCCGCTCCTCTCTTCCAGTGTGTACATGTTTAGATCCCTCAGTCTGTCCTCATCAAAAATCTGGGGCAGCCCCTGCATCATTTTTTGTTGTTTTTCTTTGGATTGCATCCACCCTGTCTATGTCCTTTGTGAGGCGTGGTCTCCAGAACTGGACACAGTACTCCAAGTGTGGTCTCACCAACAAGTGATACAGTGGCAACACCTCTCTCCATCTGCTAGTGATACCCCTCCCTATGCACTCAAGTATTCCACTGACTTTCCCTAATGCATGTTGCTTTGCCCTGCTACCTTAAGGTTATCCTTTATGATTATCCCTAGGTACCTTTCCTGTTTAGTGACAATCAATACAACCCCCCAGCCCGTCTACACTTTGCCTTTGTGTTTCTTCACCCAAGGTGCATGATGTTTCACTTTTTTGCACTAAATCCCAGCTGCCATACCCTTGACCATCTCTTGAGCTTTTTCAGGTCTGAATTCATTCTTTCCACCCACTCTGGAGTGTCCACGCTATTTCAGTTCTTGGTGTTATCTGCAAAGAGGCGCACATTCCCTTCCCTTCCAATTCTTTGGCAATGTCACATATAAAGACATTAGCACTGAATCAGAGACCTAGCACTGAGCCCCAAGGAGCCCTGCTGGTAATGTTCCTTTCCACTGAGTAAGTGCTGATAACCACCACCCTATGTCACCTATCCTTCAGCCATCTGCATACGGTACCATGTGATAAGACCTACAGAATAATAGCGAGCAGCACAAGGATGACTACAAATTGCTGAAAAGCAAAATGGCAATCAACACAATACTGCCTCATAGAAACACCAACTGGGTGCTCAGTCTATCCATATGGGGCGATTTCCAATTATTTATTTATGCTGGGAGCTATGCCCCATGCACCCTCCATATGGGGGGCTTTACCTCCCACCCCCCACCCACAATTATTTAATAATCAACTCTGAGGGGGGGAGGTTGACAATGGGGAAAAAAATTAAGTCCAACCCAAGGCATAAAAAAAAAGTCCTATAGCCCATCACAAACCCGGAGCTATCACACACACAGGCAGCACTCCTACCCTCTATGCCATACTGCTAGCTCAGTTCTGCTCCCATTATTTCCTGCCTACATATCTCAGTTCCTCAGTCCCTACCTTGCTCATCCCTTGCAAAACATTGCTCTTACTACCAATCTGGTGTTTAGTATAGGTTGCTCAATACAGACTCTCCCTAAATTTGTCACTTATATTTACTCACTCATTTTGACTCACTCTTATCACAAGTCACCCTTGCATACCCAGTGTATCATCTTGTTCCCACCTCAAAGTTTTCCATTTTTTTTTCAGTGTACAGCTTGTGCTGCTGTTTATTATTATAACTGCAGGTTGACCAGCATTTTTTCCCAGTAAGGATTTTTTTCCTCTAAGAAAATAAAACATATTAAATTTGAATACAAAAATGAACTGCTCAGTGTGTTGGATTGAACAGTCATTCCTAGATGGAAGGGAAGAACTGCATGTGTGGCCAGCCGTGTGATAGCAGCAGCAACTGATGTATGAGCTTTGCAGCCCTCTGTCTTGCAGATGCTAGCAGCTTCTCCCATAACAGGTACAGCTCTTGTTGTGTTCCATCTGAAGATGGAGAAAAAGAAGTCACCAACAACAGCATAGTGCAACTGTGCAGCCTAGTTACATACTCAAAAAAATAGCTTATGATGTAGCAGCAATGCAAGTGATGTCCACATTGCAGGGAGGGTCATTGTTATTACTGGAGGAGTCTCAGAGTTAGAATACTGTTGAGTATGAGACACAGGAGATGATGGTTCAGGATTATTAGTGAGGTGCTAAAGGAGAAGGCATGGGAGGAGGTAGCTAAGGGAATGTAGGACATAAACTGCATCAACTCCCTTTCTTGAAACATTGGCTGTGTTTGCAAGATCATCAGGATCCTTCAGAATCTATAAAGGCAATCCATGTTTCATCAGTTTTGGTTTATTAAGCCAGGAATAGAGTAACATTATCACAGGTTTCACAAATGACAAGCAGTACTCAGAGAGAAGAAAACTGACAGGCTGGAGTGGAGCAGAGTGGAGCATTATGCATCACCAGTGGCAGGCAGACACTGGTAGCAGGCTTCAATAATGACAGGCTGGAGTGATTATCAGTAACAGTCACAGATGAGATACTCCCTGCTATACCAGTCTATGGTCTATCAGTTTTTTTACTTCTATTACTATTTACTACTATTTAGTATTATTACTATTTACTACTATTATTACTATTTACTACCGTTATTTCTGTGCAAAATTGCAAATGAAACCCCTGGAGTAGTTGACCATACCCAGGAAACATATGAGAGCTGCCACACTGGTTTGTAATGGCAAATCCTGTAGGCCCTGAATCTTGTTGGCAGCAGTGCTTCTTCCTTCTCCAGTTATGCACAGGCCCAGAAATATGACTTCTGTTTCACACAACTGTACATTTGCAGGATTGCACTTGAGGCCTGCTTTCTGTAGCAGGGTCAGGAGCTCTTCTAAGAGTTCAAGGTGCTTCTCCAAGTCCACTGTGACTAGGAGAAGATAATCCATGTATTGTAGAAAGCACTCAGAGGTAGAAAAAACACTGATTGCATCACTCATGTGGATGTGAAACAGTGAAGGGCTATTACTGAGCCCATGAGGAAGGCAGTTCCAAGTGTATGGATGTCCTTCAAATGTGAAGGCAAATTTGTGCTGGCTCTCCCGGGCCAAGGGTAAGGACCAAAATCCATTGGAGATGTCCAATGTACTGAACCACTGGTGTTCAGGTTTGAGAAGTTTGAGCATGTTAGGGGCAGATGCCATAGTTGGAGCACAGCTGGGGGTCACCTGTTTAAGTCTGCAAAATTCAAAGGTGAGTGTCCAACTATTGCTGAGTTTCTTTACAAGCCAGATGGGTGAATTGACTGCTGACACACAAGGCCTTATGACTCCCTGCTGGACAAGTGAGTCAATGGTGGCCCTCAACGAGGGTAAAGCTTCAAATGGGAATGGGTATTGCTTTTGGCAGGGTGAATCCTCCCCAGTGATCTGGATGACAGTGTCCATACTTCGACAGTCATGTTTGTTTTTGGAAAAGGCCTCTTTGTGCCTTTACAGGATTGGTCAGATCTGAGGTAGCAGCTTGTGATGACGTTGCATGATGATGATATCATACTCTTTGTCATTGAGGACCACAGCTGTCACCACATGAAAGTAAGAGATAAGTAGCATGTGGAGTTGTCCATGTAGTTGGAATAATAGCCTGTTGGCTAAATCCATAACACATTCATTTTGTAATGGGAAATCAATTTCCAAGATACTTTGATGATAACGTAAGACCATGAAGTCAAAACGATGTTGCACAGCCATGGTTCTGTAATTGACTAGAATGGGTTTGGATTGGTAGGTGGTAACCATGGTCCCTTCAAAGGTCTGGGCAGAAGTTGCCCTTTCAGTGGACCATAGAGATGACTTTGGGTTCTCTTGATGTAACACAGAGACAGAGGCTCCAGTGTCTAGAAGTAGTTCCTGTTGGTGTCCCCCTACCGACACTTCTACACATGGTCAGCCAGTTTCATCCATCACCAGGGTAGTGATGATGTGCAATGGGGCCTGACACTATCATTCAGAATCATCTTTTTTGTAAGGAGTCAGGGCATGTGAGGCCTGTGCATCCTGGAGCACCTGGGTACATTCACCGTAGGGAGACTTTTGGGCCGCCTGGGCCTCCTCCAGATCTTCCTGGTACAGAGGTGCAGATGGGACACTTGCAAGGCAAAGAGCTACATTCAACTTTTGGGTGAGGCTCATAACTTTGGATTTTACCCTAGCTTTGAACTCTCACAGCCAGTTGTTCTTCTCCTGCAATTCCTTGTAGGTAGGGCCTGTTCATTTTTGGTTCTGGCCCTGGTTGTAGTTCCTGTTATCCCACTTTTGCTTCAGGCTACCTGGTCTCTTAGGATGGTAGACCTGGGTCTGGGGCTTTTGTTTACCTTCCACCACGTACTGTATAGCTGGCTTGGTGCTAGGCTGCATCACAGCCACCTTGGACTTCTGTCCAGCATTCAAATCTCATACGTACAGCTGGTACACATGCTCCATTTCTTTCCATGGGTAAATAGGTCTGCTCTCAGGATGATAGAAGCCACTATCTTGTCCTGGACAGCTGGTAACATGTTCTTCAAACACAAGTTGTTGTACTCTACTGATTCCCTGTCTGAGACTTCGAGCATGGCTCCCTTTCCAGTAGGATATGACAGCCAAAGCCAACTCTCATACTGATCAGGGGTTTCCTTCACAAACTGGTTGACTTTGTAGACCATAGACATAACCACTTGGTTAGGGTAATGCTCAAGCATTAGGCCCACTGCAATGTCATCAAACCAAGCCTGGGCAAAATTGCTTAATGTGCCTGGCAATTTGGCCCAGAGCATAGGTTTTATGGTCTGTTTCAAATCCTGTACTTGCTGCTTGACTGGCAGGCTAAGCATTTCACACTGGCTTTTCACCTTTTCCAAATGAACACTCAGATTATCACTAGATCCCATTCAGCCTACTGTGTTTGCAATATTAGCAATGACTTGGGCCGACTAGAGGATGTTGGGAGATCACTCTGGTTGGGCCATGATGGTTTTCACCACATTGTCAGCCACTGCATCAGCTACACCCTGGACAAGGCTGTTCTGGCCTACCTTATCGTGGTGTAGGTCTGCCTTGGCCTGCAAAACTGTTGGGATGCCAGCCTTCTCAACTGCATCATCAACCAGGTGCTCTGCCTCATGCCCGTCAGATGGTTTTAAGACAGCTATCGGAGATGGGCTATGGCGCTGTCCTGCAGTATCCCATGGACCACTATCTTGGGTGTCATTGTCATACTCATCATCCCCGTTGTCATTGGGTAATGTAGTCAGGTCGATGGGTAGAGTAAAGGGTAACACATTGACATGCCCCTTCAGGATATCAAACTGCTGACAAAACTGTGCATACCACTGCCTGCACTTTTCATGTTTTCCTTCAACACCTGCATGCTGTCCTGTACTAAGATGTTTCTGTAAAACTACATGCAGCAGTAACTTCACAATTCCTGTTAAGCTTCCTTTCCAAATACATCTGACACTTACCATTTCTCTTAACAAATCATCATATGCATTCTTTAATTCATCATTTGCATCAGTCAACAAACCATTCACCTGCAATGCCTCCTTCTTGTCATGATACATTTTATCATGTCTCTTTCAATATAGCAACTTCCCTTTCCTTTTCTAACAAAGTATTATACAATTCATTTTTCATCATGAGCTTTTGGCTTTCCATCTCTCTGTCCCAAACCTTCTGTTGCTCACCTTTATCTCATAGTGTGGATTCCAGCTTTGTTTCCAAAGCTGATGCCCTTGCTTCTACTGCTTTGAGAGCAGCATATAAGGCTGCAACCATTGCACACTTACAGTTATACTTCTTAACCGTTAGTTTTGCTTCTGAGTACAGTAAACACACATACTGCACAGGATGATCTTCAGATGCTGCATTTTGTGCAAAATCACTCCACCCTCCATGTTAGGTTAAAAAGTTAGTGACACCTAGTTTTAGTTCAGCACTCATTGACATTTTTGACTGTCCTTCCCCCTTTCTGTACAAGCCTAGAAGCCCAACGTGGTGCAGAAAACACTGTACTTTCCTTGCTAGACAAATGCACTTTTGGAATCACAGAGCCAATAGGGCAAAGCCTTAGGGTCATTCCATGCAAATAAATGAAAGGTAGAGCACAAGGATTTTTGACTCATTTATCAAAGGCTTCAGTATTCACAGCAGAAGCAAGCCTTCACAAAATATAACATAGAAACATAGAACTTGTCCCACCCAGTCTTCCCATTTCCCTACCAAGTGGATAAGCTGCAGATCCTAGTTAACCAACAGCCTACTTCCTCCTAACCACGACTAGAATTGCTTTATGTCTGTTCCACGCATTTTTGAATTTCTCCATTGTTTTTGACCCCACAATCTCATCACAAAGGCAGTTCCATGCATCCACCACCCTCTCTGTGAAAAAAATACTTCCTCACATTGCCTCTGAGCCGTCCATCCTCTGTGTTCAAATTGTGCCCTCTTGTTCTTGCACATCTCTTTTTCTGAAAGATGCTACCCTCTTGGACTTTTCTGATTCCCCTGAGGTACTTAAATATTTCTATCATGTCCCCCCACTTCCTCTTTTCCTCGAGGGTATACATATTAAGCTCCTTTAGTCTCTCTTCATATGGCTTCTGGTGCAGACCTTGCACCATTTTAGTTGCCCTCCTCTGGACTGCCTCCATCCTGTCTATGTTCTTGTGGAGATGGGGTCTCCAGAACTGCATACAGTACTCCAGATGGGGTTTCACCAACTGACTGTACAGAGGGATAACAACTTTTTGTTTTCTACTGGTGATGGCTCTCCCTATGCATCCTAGTATCCCCCCAGCCCTCCTTACTTCCTTCCCATATTGCTTGCCTACCTTTAAGTCATCAGATATGACTACCCCCAGGTCCCTTTCCATTTTTAATGTTATTAGTATCTCCACCCACATTGTGTATTCTTTCACTGGGTTTTTGTTTCCCAGGTGCATTACTTTGCACTGCTTTGCATTGAATTTAAGTTGCCATACTTTTGGCCATTCCTCTACTTGCAAAAGAGAAGTTACACCTGCTTGGATTGTCACCCAGCTCTTTATCACAAGAAGCTTCTGTGAGCTGCACAGCTCTTGGCTTTTAAATAAAGCCAACGCACGTAAGGCTAATTTAAGCAATTGCTAGTCTGAACATTTTCCTCTGGCCAAGAAAATTTATTTTTTATCATGTCTCTTTTATTCTCCTTCCCCAAAATTCACACACACCAGTATATTACTTAAGAGTTCATCATTTTATCACAATCAGGTTTTGACCGCACGGTCGCCACTTGTAAGATTTTGCAGGAGATAAGCGTGAAGGTAAAACACCACTAACACGGATGTGCGGAAAATTAGTTTTATTTCTCCCTCATAATAGTACAAAGACAGAAGCATTAAGATAAATCTTACCAATCAGTACACAGAGACAGTCATACACAGGTGTGGAAGCTGGGTGCTTCTGAGGATCCCAAAGGAGCTTGGCTGGGTACTAAGATTATATACTGAAGATTAGAGATGTCTAGTTACCAGAGTAGCAAGCTAACAGACATCAGTGTGTCTCTGTACTCGGTGTACCCTTGGTCAAAACATAGGCATCTACACCCAGGAACACTACCTTTTGTGTTAGTTATAGTTATTTGCTGAGTAACTAACTTAGAAGAACAATAGGGTTCTTCTCATAAATTTTGCCAGGCTAAGCATACTGACTTCAGAACATAGGTTTCACTACAGTCCACAGAATATTAATATTATATATATATAATTATGTCACATTAAATTGATAATCTCACAACTGTTGTTAGATGTCCTTCTAGGACAATAATACACATTTCTGGCGAACACATTAGGCATCTGGCTGAACAGAAGGTTCCTGACAAAGTCCTAATTTAGAATAAAATATCAGTTTATTAGTAATCATTAGTGCATAACACATGGTAATACATTCTTCCTTGTTTGTCATTGTAGTAGTGAGTGTCCTCATATGGGATGGCAGGGCAGGCTGGTCTAACAAGGTGCATTATAATGTTAACTCTACTTATATGCATATAAACTACCAAACATTTAAGTATTTTGATAGAAACTGTCCTTAACACTAAACATACATTGTTCACAATTTTTTAAATTATAATTCTTTTTCCTCGTGGGCTCCCTGTCTGATTTGCAGATGGGTACCCTGAACCTCAGTCAGACACTGATAAACATAGTTCACAGGGGGTTCACCCATGCAGGTGCGCAAACAAAGAGCATTCGGTAAATGACAGCAAAGGCTAAAGGGTGACATCAAAGGTGAGCAGCATGGACTGGGTCACCCCAGCCAGACTGCACACAGTGTTCGTGACCCTCTTCAAATTAATATAAACACTTCCCTCCGGTCGCAGAAGCTGGGGGCAGATCAAAGAGTTACAGCCCCAGAGCTGACAGTCCTGGAAAGTCTGGAATCCAGTATGCTGATATAGTACATGTGGTGATGATGACACTCTGAAGATGGCACCCTACTTGCAGCGCACTCTCAATGGCATACTCTTCACAGGCAGGCAGGCAATATTCTGTTGTAAGTGTTTTGATTCTAGCTGCATTTCTTTGTTACAAACTGTGTGATGTCATTGACAATGACAATGAGCCATCTCTTTATAAAGAGGGTGAAGAAAACCTAATGTCAGCATCTCATGCACAAGAGGAGGCAGCAGCACTGAACAGGGCAGCACCCTAGCAGTACATCCATTCAGGAAAACACCAGAGCAGCTGTCCCATCCAGAGAACAGGGAACTGCCCTAGCAGCAGGCTGACTTAGAGGACCAGGAATCACCCAAGTTGCAGGAGGAGGGCACAAGAGGGAAAGGACAGCTACAGAGCACCAAGGTACATGGAACAGAGTGGGAGAGAGAGTGAAATTCAAGTGTTTAGTGCAGAAGACCATAAAAGAATGGAAGCAGGAATGCCAACACTTGGGACATACTATGGAACATCTGAAGGCATTGCAACTCCATCTACAGGCAATGATTCAAGACTTGAAAAAGGGAATGATGGAGATGCAGCAGCAAATGTCAATACCATGGACATCAACCAACTGAAGATGCACACTGCAGCTAGTCTTTTAGAAAAAAAAACAATATAGAGGCAGAGAAAATGTGACACTCACTGCAAAACAGTGACACAGTACAAGAAGCAATGGCAGATTAAAGGGTACCTGTATCAGTCCCAATGAGAGCAGTTGATGGTCATATCACAGGTACAATGAACATTCTGCTGGATATAGATAGTGTGCCTCTCACAAGCAAAAAAGAAAGGGATCTTAGGTGCTGGAGCTCAAACAAACCCAAACACTTTGTAGCACAGATGTTTAATGCCCTTGTGCTGTGCAACATAAATTCAATGGATAAATAAAGTAAACTATGATGGCACAAGGGGCAAAAAAGGGCTACACAGAAACCTGATCAATATTATCTTGACCTGTTTCAGGTGGCACTTAAATTTAACCACATCAATTCTTGCAAAAATAAGGGACAGAATAAATAATCAGCTATGAATGGTGCAGACAGGTGAAACACACCCACTGACATACTGCAATACTGCACCATTAGACCATGAATTTACTATTTTTCGTATTAGTGATTTCTAAATAGTTTTCCAGTTGTTTTTGTGTGTTTCTGCAAGTGTATATGGGCTTTTGTCCCCTGAAATGTATGTTGTCATATTACTGCCTTAAAAGCATTGGTATTCACTATGCATTGCAAATCCATCATGTAAAAAGTGCTATGCTATACTGCATAATATCATGCTATCCCCTTCAGTTTTCATCAAAAAAGTAGAGCTCTGCATTTGTGAGTTCCTTGTTTGCTTTGCTCCATGCTGTATACTGAAATATTTATTTTTTGTGCTGCAGTCTGTTTTGTCCTGAAAGGGCAGAGGAGGTAGAAATATACTAATAGGAAAAACAGGGATGGAACAACTTGGGCTAATGTTAGTTAGGCACCGGTGTGTACTTCTAATAGACAATTATTTTATTAATTGCATTTTAATGTGTTTATAATTACTTTTTTACCATTTATAATAAAATATTTTATGGTGCACTGATACATGGGGGTTTTCACCTTTGCTTTTCACACTGCTACTAAAAATAATTGTTGCAATCACTTGCTCTTCGATGTATCAGTTAATTTTTGTCTTGGTGTTGTAGCTAGACATTGGAGAGCAAGAAGGGGGAAGGGATGAAGGTTGTAAGTGTGACCTTACACAAAGAACAACAATGAGGGCTATCAGACACAAATGTGTGTTGGTTATTAGGTGTTGCATCTTAAATGTGTGCTCTGTGTCAGCAGTGGCTATGCAACCATGACAAACTAAGTAAAAGATCACAACAAGACACATAGCAGCAGGCTAATGAAATACAACATTTAGTATTTGCTCCACTGACATTGATTCATAGTCCGATAGCACCCCACTGTGCACTATAATGTACAATATCTTTGTAAGTGGTAATGGCTGCCACTGTATTGAAGTCCCCTAAAAGGAACAGTTCCCCAGTCAAGGAGTGGAGTCTAGTGAAGTAATAGCATCAGATAGTCCTGAGGTAGAGGCTTTGAAGAGACATAGGCACCACCAATGAAGATAGGAATAGATGAAGTAAAGAAGAGCCAATCCAAGAGAACTTTATGAAAGGATGGGACTGCCACACTGATGAATAAATCACAGGTAAATCATTTATGGACCAAGAGCACAGCACCCCTCTATGATTGCCACATTCCTGCCTGTGCAGGTTGTAGTTGGTTATAGCTAAATCACCAGAAATGTTAGTATGGATCCAAGATTCACAGATACAGAGATATCTGGTAGCTGCTGGGAGAACCCGGCCCTAAGGAGATCAACCTTCAGAAGGAGGCATCTAGTATTAAGGTGATAAATGCTTAGGCCTTTGGTAATAGAGAGGGCAGAGGAATGGGTAGTGTGAATGGCATAGAGGGGATAGGACTGGGGTTCATCTCAAAATCCCCACACAGCAGAAGTAGCAAGATTAAAAAAAAGCAGTAGTTTGAAAAAAAGATTGACATTTCCATTTCCAGGGGGGTGAAGTGAAGATGAAGTGGAGGATCAGATAAAGGAAAGATAGTCCTGTGGGGGACTTTGAGATTAAGAAAGGGGAAGAGAGGAAACCTGGAGAGATAAGAAGAGATGACAGGACATGCAGAGCATTGGAGCTAAAAGAGAGGGATAGAGAAGAGGGGAGGGAGAGGAGGGAGGGGAGCAGGAAAATGGAAAGGAGAATTACAAATGGAAGTAAAAGCATACACACAGGTTTACAGATGAAGCACGTTACACAACTAGTTTAAGAAATGCAGAGATTTTGATTCACACTCTCATTGTCACAAGCAGCAAGGATTAATAGCACCCACAGCAAGACATTAACTCAGTCACACAATTTTGAAAAATGACAGTATGTGTCAGCTTAGCCATGACATCATCTAGTTGCCTCCAGCGGGTGTAGTCTGTTGCATCTGGGAGCATTCAGGAGTTTGCCTGCACACAGTGAATAAACGGTAAGACAATTTTTCAAAATTACCATGTCTGAGTCAGTTTCTTGTTGTGGATGCTATTAATCCTTGCTGCTTGTGGTTTAGTTTTGTTTTTCAGCACTGCAGCCATGTTCTGGTGCATGCCTGTTGTTTTGTTGCTGTACTCTCAAAGTCAAGCAACAATTTATTATAACTCATTAATGACCATGTAGAGTGCTAAAGGTATATACTCTCTGTTATCCATTTATATATCCTCCCATTTACAGTTAATACACATATAGTATAGAGCAACATTTTTAACATGCACTACAATTCATGTTAAAATGTTACACAAATGAGTTTGTCTTGAATTGTTTCTTTTTAAGTTGGCAATCCATTGGCAGCTCACACTGTGTAGTTTTTCAACACTTAACCAGCTCAAGAGCAACTTTTTAAAATGTTTTTGCAACTCATCTGGAGTGCATCTACAATTGTGTCATAATGCAATGCAAAACTGAGTTGCAACTCTTGGGTAACAGTTTTTTTTTTTTTTTTGCAAGGCTTTGTTCTAGATTCTACAATACTTTTGCAACTGATGAAGAAGTTCTTAAGCAGCTCATTGGTGTGATAGTTTAAAGTGAATTGTACTGTACACCTCCCTTGTCTGCATTTTCCTTTCCCTGATCCTACCCATTATTTATTTTACATTCCTGCTTCCCTTCTCCAAACCTTCTTGTCTCTCCTTTTCTCCCTCCCCTTTCCCTGCCTCATAGATCAACATATTTTTTGAATTACTGTATGTTACTGAACATTTAAATTGGGGGCTATAAAAATACCAGTATCAAAGCAAGATCACTCCTCAATGAAGAAGTGTTAGTCTTGAGGCACTGGTGTTTTGTTTTGTTTTATGGAAGACTGCCGCATTGTGTATTGGTTTGCACTTTATGCATTAAATGTGCTGGATGTAGTCCAGCTCAGCTTAGTAAATGAATGTGCCTACTTATTTGTGACAGGAGTTACTGAAGGGACTGGGAAACTTAAAAATCAATACAACCCCATCCCAGATGGGATTTATTTTACAGTGTTAAAGGAAATAAGGCAGGTATTGGTGGACTTGTTATTAATCCTCTATGGGGAATCAATAGCAACATATACATAGATCCTGTAGATAGATGGGTGGCTAGTGTTGTACCACTACACAAAGAGGGTGATAAGACTGGCTCATGGCACAGATTTCTGAGGCACTATGCACCTTACCACTTCCCATGTCAACAACCTGAGTTCTGATATGAACTTGGGTCAGCTGGAGTCATCTGGGGGGGGGGGGCCTGGAGAAGATGACACAGACGCTTGGCAGATCTCCTCTCCCAGAGTGGGAGGTGAAACCTTCCCGGTGCTTGGCTGCCACTGAGTGGAGACTTGGTGGCAGCATCATGCAAAGGGGACTAGCATTAGGCCAGGGGATGGTGGAATGAGGTCACTGGTTCCAGAGCACATGCATGTCTCCATGCGCATGCCGTACTGTGTCACCGAGGCCCCAGGGATTAAGGGGAGAAAACAGGAAGAAAAAATGGTGGAACTGGGGCACTAATGAAGCCCTGCCCAAGGCATTGAGACCCACCCCACTAGACCACTGATCAGAGGACAGAAGAAAGTGGATGAGGTAAGTTGCCATCCATCAACTACTGGGGACAGGGCTGATAGCCTACCTAGTTCCAGCCAGGAGGATCAAATCCTTTATGGAAAATAAAAGGGTGACAAGGAACATCTGGATAACTATAGGCCAATGAGCCTAACATCAATGGTTGTAAAACTCTTGGCAACATTTATCAAGGAAGAGACAGTTGCATTCCAGGAGAAAAATAATTAAAGGACAGTAACAAGTATGCCTACAGCATGGGCTGTTCAGGTCAAATAAAGTTCCAATAATATATATTTTAATGTAGTGATACAAATGGTTGCCAGTGGCCTGGTAGGGGATATGCTATACCTGGATTTCAACAAAGGCATCTGACTCATTATCACATATGAGCCTAGTTAGATGGATGAGAAAACTATTTTTTTTATTTTAGTCTTTGGTAACTGGGTAAGGCCCACTAGGCTCAAGTGCCTGTTTTCAGGGGTGACCTTGGAGCACTGGGCAGTTAAGTGACTTGCTCAGGGTCACACAGTATGAAAGTGGAGGTTGTGAGAATCAAATCCAGGTCTGGTCTGCTGGATGTACCAAGCTAGTTCACAGCTCGTTACTCTAACCTCTAGGCTATACTGCCAGCACTGTAGCTGCCAACTATAGCTGCAGCAAATGACATGGTCAGATATTTCCTGAAATATGTCTAGATAAATTCCATGCCTGCCTGCAGTATCACTATAAAACCAGCAGAGAGATTCTGTTTAGAAATATCACAAAATATCTGGACATATCTGACCATGTCTATTGCTGTAACTGTGGGGCTAGGAGATAGAATACTGGGTTAAATCAAAAACTGATTGAATAACAGAACATAGAAGGGGGTCCTAAATGATAAATTCTCTGAAGACTACTCTGACTAGTAGAGCAAAGCTGTGTGGGAGGAGTGACATCATGAGACAGGGTGTGAGAAGACTGTAGAAAAGATCAAGTATTTGGCAGTTGAAATTCAAAGCCAAAATGTGCACGGGGGTACTTGCAATCGTAGCCAGCTTCACTTTCAACAATATTGTAGGGTATGGTGTGCCACAGCCTGATACAATTGTTCAATATCACATTCATCTAAATTCATCATTTCCAGTTTTGGGGCTTTTAGTTTTGTGCCATTCTGTGCTATTTTGAATGTGGCAATGGTTACAACTGAATAGGGGTGAAGAGCCCAGAAAGTTTACTAAATGTATGGAATGCAAGAAGGGTCATTGAGGAGAAAAGAGACCTGGCAGTGATGGTAAGAAATAACTTGAAACAATCTTCTTAGAGCAATAAAGCCTAAGATACAGTATGGTTAATAAGATGATTCTGTGCATAGGGAGAAGGATTACTAGCAGAAGGAGGGAGATGGCCTAACTTCTGTATAGATCACTTGCTAGGACACACCTGGAAAACTGTATGATACTGTATGCTGGGGTCGGTATCTACTGAAAGGAAGGATAAAGATAGATTAGAGATAGTGAAGAGAAGGGCAAGAGAGATGGTTCATGGACAGAAAAAAACCCATAAAGAAAGACTACTTAATCTTAACATCTACTTAATGGAGCATAGAACGAAGAGGGGCATGATAAAGACTTTCAAGTTCATGAAATGGTACAGTTGAGAGGACACAGCAAATTTATTTAATCTGAGAAATGAAACAGTCACAAAGGTTCTTGTGCTTTAGTTGGAAGGGGGAGATTCAAAACTGACGTTAGAAAGTACAGTTTCTCAGAAAGGGTGTAGTTGGGTGGAACAAACTTCTAGGCATGCATTAGTGTGTGAGTAAATGCCCGTGCCTTAAAAGACAGTGCTGATGTTAGGACCATGCCAATTCTGTTTTAAGTAGTTATTTAACCCCTTGGGAACACCACACTACACAATCATGAAGATTCAAGAGACGTTTTGCCATGACATTGCATTTCCATACATTTTTGGTATTCTGTATCAATCCTAACTGATGCCACAATGCATTTTTTTGCTATTAAAAATAGTATAAATGAATGCACCCTCTACTGCATATGAAATATTAAAACAGGGAAACACACTCCCTGGTCATTGGGATAATATTGTAAAGGGTTGTACAAGTCTGTTATTATCATCAACACTGAACCTTCAAAATGGGCTTGCTAGAAAATAGTCCCTCAGGACCTGGCTAATCCCCCTTCTTCAGTATGGGTTGGACATAGCCCCATCTCCCAAGATGCCTGTCCTATAACAGTATTCTGGCACTGACCTTCTCTCATTGTTAAAAATATTGTTTTTCTTAGGATCAAAGTGTCTATTTATATTACTCTTATGCAACTAATTTCAGCATTAGCTACATGTAGTTCTTAGTGATTTGCTCTAACAGTCAACATGTGAATGGCTTCATAAATAGCAGAATAAAATGAAAGGAACCCTTCTCGATAGTGCCGTTTTGTCTTTTCAGAGTAAAATTTCACTTTGATTCTCCACCTAAGACATTACATCACTTGGTCTGCCACTTTACAAATTTCAAACTCCTGTGACCCAAAGTCCAGGCATTGAATCCAAATTTTGATCCTGGTTTATTCTTTTGAACTTATAATTTCTGTCCTGAAGAAGTTCCTCTGTTTTCAGAAAACAGAAACTGGCAGTCATTGTAGAATATGGCAGATAAACTTTTAACTTAACATTGACTGAATATTGTAGGTTTCAAGCTTTTAAATTATGGGTGTGATAGCTTCACAGTGGGCAATCATGTCAGGAGATATTAGCTGGAAAAGTTTTATGAGCTAACACCCAGGCAGAACAAAATTGCTGCACTGAGATGTTCACTAAAGAATAACACTTTAACCTTTGAAGCATGCATTTTTTAAAAATACGTCTCTTAATGTGCTCTACAAAATTGAACAAGCTTGTCTTTTAAATACAGTCTGTAGCCTAGCTTTAACTTTTAGCTCTGAGGCATTATGAAACATTAAATATGTGTATCTTATTAAAAATATAGCATCAACTCATAAAAAATATGCATCGTATAAATGGGACTGATGGAACATCAATTTTTAACTTCAAATTACTGAACTGCAGAAACCATATCTTGAAGAACAGAAAGGTTCACTTGTTCCTATGAAAAAGGATATATTTCATTTTTATTCAACTATGTGAATTTTTATTGTTCATTATCTGAGAGGTGTCAGCAAGGTTCATTTGACAAGAACACCATTATATAAAATACCAGAAGATGGTAAAAGCCCCAGAACTTAGGCAGATGATTTGATTGCCAGCATAGCATGGCATGAGGCAAACTTTAATGAAATCATTGACTGACCTGCACAAAACTGTAGATATTTAGGCCCAGATATTTAAAGGAGATGCTCCCTGAGCAACTGGGTTGTGCCTACACAACCCAGAAATGCACCCCCTGGGCCATATTCAGAAGGAAGGGATGTGCAGTGCAAATCCGGATGCGCTGCAGTATAAATAAAACATATGCAGTGCATCTGGAGGGGGCATTCCCATGAATGTTCTGCTCAGCCCCATGTTCAGCCCAGACAGGTGCCGCATCTGTGGTGCAACTCGAAAGATGTGCAGCACAAAGTTAAGCATAAAAGGAAGTGGCCTAACTGCAAGCCACCTACACGCAGCCAGCAGAAGGAACAGGAGCAGCATGGATGGGGCAGTGTTTCTTATGGCTAAGGTAATGAGGGTGTGAGGACGCAGGTGGAACAGCAACATAGACATGGAAGGGCCTGTAGGCAGTATGCCCAGAGACAGTACCATGCCCGTGTCACCGTTGAACAGTACAGTGACATTGAGATAATGGGCTGGTTCAGACTCAACAGGGCTATTCTAAGGCAGCTGTGTGAGTTGTGCCACAATGAATTACAGGCACCAGTATCCAGTGAGGATGCCGACTGAATATGAGCAATCATCAAAACGGTGACTCTTATTCAGTGCTTTCCTCCTGGGCTACCCTGGAAGGATAGCAATACTATGTGACCACGAATGTACTGCAGGGCGACAGGAAGGGGGGGTAGCGAGGAAACGGGGAGGGGCAGGGAATGGGTTTTAGAGGACTGCTCTACCTAGTGCCACTGAGCTGGCCATGTGGTGTGGTGGTGTGGGTGGCTAGCTCAGGTGAGGCAGGTACAGGGTTCGAGACCAGGTGTGGGAAACTTTTGCCCCTATCTGTGGCTGTGGCACTTATTTTATACCCATGTAGGGATATTGCCCCTTCCCCAACATGCACACCCCCTGCAGTTGAGAATCCTTTTTCAGGGGTGGTGCGGGGGGGTGAAGACCTCCTTCAAGGTGGGAGAAAAACACTTGTTTACTTGTCCAGATGTCACGTTGCCCTGGAGTGTCTTTCGCTGATTTGCTTTTTGGCGATACACACTTGCCATAATATCGATCACTATTTTGTGATTGCTATTATGACATAGACCCACAGACACCCACCAGAAGGGGTTACGCAATGTCGGTGGAGACCAAGGTGGCACCAGCACTGTGCCTGCTCACCACGGGCACCTTCCAGAAACCATTGGGTTACACCACTGGAATGACACCGTCGGCTACATTCCGCCTCCTCACACAGTTCCTCAACGCTCTGCTTCCACATGCTTCAGAGTTCATCACATTCCTGAGCACACAGACAGAGCATACAGAAAACATGTGGGAATTTCACAGGGTGGCATGCATGCCAAGTGTGATAGGGACCATTGACTGCACTCATGTGGTCATCCATGTACCACGTGGCCCAGAAGATAAAGCATACATGAACAGGAAGGGATTCTATTCCATCAACTGCCAGGTGATGTGCAATGCCACAAGGCGCATCATCAATGTCTGTGCCATGCAGCTTGGGAATACACATGATGCATACATCTGGCACCAGTTAATCCTGTGCTGCAGATTTGAGGGTGGGATCATCCCCACAGGGCACCTACTGGGTGAGTTGTGCATGCAGGAGGCCATGATAACACCACAAACACTGTGACAGAGTGCACAGCCACTGGCAGTGTATGAGGGTTAGGAGTGACAGGGACAGTGCAATGGGCAAATGCCATGCAGAAATGTGGAACCTGAACATGTACACACAGATACAGAGATACTGGTGTGGAGAGCCACAGAGCAAACCTGGCAGGGGCGCAGCACAGCATCCACATGCTGCACGGCCAGAAGCATCAGATGTCCACAGGCACCACCAACATACAGGTGACTGACAAGCACAATTGATGGATAGGACAGAGATGTGTTGCCCACCCCAGCAGGAAGTGGGCCCAGAGGACCAGGGAGGCATTGGACAGGCTGGGGCCAGCCAGACCACAGGCAGGACATAGACATGAGGTCCAGCAATGGAGGGACAGAGCTTGCGCATATGGGGTGGGGAGAAATATTTCCCAGGTGGACAGGTAGTGGCAGCACAGACAGGTGTGGTGGGGGTTAGAACAGGCCATGCACACACCAGAGTGCAACTAACACATGTGTTTGCCCCCCACAGGTGACAGTGAATACATCCTCTGTCTGTGGATGCTCACCTCTATAAGGCGGTCCAGCAGTGGGGCCAAGGAGAAAAACAATGAGGCACACACCACAATACGCAACATTATTGAGCGCGTGTTTGGCATGCTAAAGATGAATTTCCATTGCCTAGACAGGTCCAGTTGTGTCCTACAATACAGTCCTGACAAAGCATGTGGCATATTCCGGACTGTTGCATGCTACACAACATGGCCATTGACCATGGAATACCTGTCCAGATGGAGGAGGGTGACAGTTCAGATGAAGAGGTGCCCCGGGAAGGGGGTGGGCAGCCACACATGGAGAGGAGGGACCCAAGGCTGGCTGCACAAGCCAGGAGGCACCAGGACACCATTGTGTAGGAGCATTTTCGGGAAACACAGGTGAGTAACCCAGGATTAATGTGTTGTGCAGCACTGAGAGACAGACAGACAGACACACATACACACACACTGTACAACAGTTGCAGGCTGCACTGCAAAGTACACACAAATATGCATACGTATCCGCAACAGTGCCACCAAGAACAGGTAGAGGCACCGTGGCATTGCAGAGAATGGCATGGGTCAAAGGGTATGTGCCAGCACGCATGCATGCCAGACACAGTGCTGCACTTATCTGCCCATGCCACACAGTTCAACACCACTGCCCCCTCATATGGCCTGTACAACACACAGGCAGCAGTGGTAGGGGTGACACAAGAGTTCATGTGTACCACACCATACATCCCTGGCCACAGCCAGCAAGGTGCACAATGGACAATGGTAGCAGAGTACATTAACCTGTGAACCACACCTGGCAGGACTCACCATGTGCAAGTACAGCCTCCAAGGCATGTGGCCAGCCATGCCCTGACTAGGAGGCAACCACAGGCAGCTCACCAACCACTGGGGGTGTCAACACCTCCCTGGCAGAGGATTACTCCTGAGACTGTGACCAGGTTCTCATGGGTGTGTCCCTCCAGGAAAACAGCCTGGATTCTGGGGTGTCGGGGATGGCACTGGCAGGGGGCGGCATCGGCCAGAATGGTATCACTCAACACCATCCCGTGGGGTTGCTTGTGTTACTGTGCAGTGTGTGATTGGACCCACTGTGACCACAAGATGCCAGAGATGCAAAGCCCACCGCAATATTCTCTGCAATCTGATCCAGTGATGCGGTCATGGCCTAGTTCAGTTGGCAAAACTCATCAAGGAGCTGGACACATCCCATGGCCTCTTATTCCACCAGTCACCCAACCTGTACATGCAGTCCATGGAGCTCCTCCCTGAGCATCGCCTGGCATGCCACAGTTTCCTGCAGGAGATGGGTGTGCTCCTTGAGCCTGTCAGTGGGTGGAGAATCTGGGTCTGGATGCTGACAGGCAGAGTGTGTCCAGGCCAGCTGTGCCACCTCCCCCATTTGGGAATGCCACAAAGGAGGTTGTTGTTTGGGTGAGGACTGTGTGCAGGCCCAGGGGCAGGCTGGACAGTGTCCCTCACCAGCCATTGTGGTACCACACCACCCTGCCAGACTGTGTTGGCAGCCCCATGCCCCACAGCAATGCACTGTCCTTGTCCACCACCAGCCGCTGCAGCAGCAGGTGTCTGGGGAGTGCACAGGGGGAACGTGTGTATGGGCACAGGACCACCAGTGGTACCCCTTTCTGCCTATGTGTGTATCATATGAGTGGGAGGCTGTGAGCTGCCTGTGACTCCCTCAATGAGGGTTATGCCATTATCAATATCATCATCATCCTCCACTGAGGCCAGTGCAAGCACGGTGAGCTCCTCCTGCATGAGAATGCAGGACAAAGGGTCATCAGCACCCAGCCTAAAAATGACCAACAGCTATTGTGCAGGGCGATGGCCATTTGCACTGGCCATGGCACCAGAGGATGTGGATGGTACCGCATCAACCACTGCCAGTGAGCTGGGGCCTGCTCCAGTTGGCGAGGCCCCTCTGAGGTGTGATGGAGCTGGAAAACAGAAAATAAATATGGTTAGTGATACATGGATGTGTGGCAGATAGACTTCTACAAGTATGGATGTGTGCATGTGGACTACCGGTGGGCATGTGACACATCGCATGCATGGGCCTTCCATTGTGGCTTGTGTACCACCACCACACAGGTAGGGGTGATCTCACATGGTGGTGCATGGCACGGGGCCACAATGCACAGGCTGAGGCCAGTCCACCCCCCCCACAACACCCTGCCATAGTAGCCTCAGCTCCACTGTTGCACACCTGCACACATTGGCAGTATGGTGCATGGGCCCTCTGTGGACAGCCATGTGGCACCACAAACAACATGGTGTCCCCCGAGGGCATGCATGGCCACTGTTGGCCTATGTTGTTGTGTCACACCACCCTATATCCTCCACCATGGCACTGTCGAACCACAACTGCACACACAGAGGCACATATTCCCACAGTGCAGCTGTGCAGTCATAGCTGCATAGCATGGTGCATTGTGGACATGGTACAGGCCCCTTGTATGGTTTACCAGGCACACCTGTATCATGCACACACCACCCCCAACAGGTGATACAACATGCATACTCACAGTGCTGCAATAGGCTGCCCCCAGTCTGGACCCCCCCCCCGGATACCCAAGATAGATGCCTGGTTGAGGGTGGGCATGAGCAGCTCCTCTGTGGGTGTAAGAACCGATGCTGTGGAGGTGCCCATACTGGTGCGTGACAGCAGTGCCCAAATGGCAGTCGACTTATCTTTTGCCCTCCACCTGTCTATATTCATTTTTTTCATGCACTCCTGGGGAGTGTGGCTAAAGTGCTCATGGGGGTTTACATATGTTGCGACATCCTCCCAGCCCTTCGCCCTCTCCTGCCAGGTCCCTGTGGCTTCTGAGAGCAGTGACTCCCTCTCTATGTAGGCCTCCACTAGGGCATGACTCTCGTCCCCAGTGTAGTTTGGCCTGCAACGTTTGGTTGGCTCCACTTCTGTCTCACTAACAGACATTCTGATGCCTGTGAACATGAATGGTGAAAGCATGAGCACCTGGGCAGCATGCCCTGGAGCTGTGCAATGTCACACATACTGCAGTTCATACAAGGCTGTAGTAACAGGAATGTAAACAAACCTACCTTCCAGGCTGCAGTTCCTGTCAGTGAACAGTGGTGTGGTGTGGCACTTTTATGGCTCATCCCATGCAAATGAGGCCTGGAGCATCCAGTAATGAGCTGTTAATGAACTGACATGCTCCTGAATTGCTTAATGAGGTGATTAGCATATCCTGGCTGAATATTGCAGAATTGCTCCTGGTTCATCTCAACTTGTGCAGTGCATCTGAGATGTGCACAGCATCTCTGCTTGCTGCATTACCTGTGCATGCATGATGCTCATTATCGCAGCTGTCATGCGCAGACAGGCATGCCATGTATCACACATTCCCTTGTGTTGTGCCATTGGTAGACATGGCGCATGTTTGGAGCATTGTGCAATGCGCATTGCAGGAAGTGTGGCAATGCCATCCCCAATATAGTGCTTGCACGCATATTTGTATGAGCAGGTCACAGTGGTGTGACCCCAGTCTCCCACCATACCATTCAGTACTGTGCATGTGTGGTGCTGCACAATGTGTTGCAATAGTGCATACCTATCGTGCATGTGCCTGGTGTGCAGCAGATTACATGGTGGGCCTATTGCGCAACAGGCATGGCCTGGACACACATTGCTTAGGGTGCATGCTGTATGGTGCAACATACTGCTAGGCCTTTTGTTGACAGTATGGCCTGCAAGGCTGGAGGGAGGTCCAGGGGTCTCAAATGGTCAGAGGTGGAGCTGACAAACCTGGTGGCACTTGTTGCCCGGTGGAAGGACAGTTGTTTGGGGCCAAGGAGCTCCAGATGGCACAGTCCCAGTTGTGGGCACATGTTGTCAGGATGTTGGGAGGAGGACTGGCATGCCCAGGTTGGGGGAGCAGTGCAGGCATCGTTATGGTGACCTGAGAAGGAGGGATCCTGACAGGCTCTTGATGCTGCAGGACCAGGCCCACAGGGGAGTGGTTTCACACCCAGGTATGCATGTGCTGTGTGCTTGCTCTCTATGCATGCCCTGGGGTAGTTTTTGGTGTGTGGCAGGTGTGTCCTTCCCTGAGCTCGTGATGGCCTGGGCACAGGTTGCTGGGAACATGCATGCTATGACTGCATCTGTGTGGACCAGTGTGCCACTATGCCATTGCCATGGCACTGTGGCCCCACATTGTAGTGCGCACCTTAAACGGACACAGAGCATACTGCACTGTGCTGTGTTTTGACACCATTGGGGGGTGGGGGGGGTTGATCATACATGGTGCTCACAGCATTCTCCCATTGTGTTTCCATTGCAGGTTGGGTGGCACAGCAGCATGCCCGGGAAGGGGCTGAACAGCTGTCACAGGCAGTGAGTGCAGGGGCACCAGTACATATTCCCCAACATGTGGCAGATAGGTGCGAGACTTGTGCTGCATCTGTTTTGTTCAGTGGGTCTTGGGGGGGCAATGCCTGTGTGAGCTATGGCACTGAGTCCCTGTTCTCTGTTTCCACATCATAGGACATCAAGCACATGCAGGTGGTGGATGATGCCCTGCTGTGTTGGTTGGTGGTGGGATGCTGCATCTCCAGAAGCTTGTCATGTTGATCTACTGGAGGCAGGGGGCTCAGCTTCGAGTGTTACGGAGGCAGATGTCAGTGAGGGGGCTGCTTGTTGATGAGGTCCGGGAGCTGCGCCGAGTGCTGGAGGGACTGGTGGTGCAAAGCCAGGGCTGGTAAGCCACTATGGACATGTCCACCTGTACATAGCCCCAGTATTCCTGCCCCACAACCCATTCCCCATTGTACATAGTTCTCCCCCTGCATTCCCTGTCCTACCTTCCACCCATCCCCACAATGTTCTGCTTTTATACTGTTATGTTGTTTGACAGTGTTGCATGTGTTGCTGTTCTCTTTCATGATTAAACATCTTTCATGCTACATGCATGTTTGTGTGTGTGTGTGTGTGTGTGTGTGTGTGTGTGTGTGTGTGTGTGTTCCTCACATTAAAGTTGTTCCTTTCATATGATGTTGTGCATGGTTGACCGACCACCCCTTCCATAACACTGCACATTTGTGTCAGTTCCTTGGCACACATGTGCACCATCCCCACCTTGTTGTACCACACTCTCTTTAATGTGTTGTCCCCCGTGACACCTATGGGTTGTCCATCATTGCTGCTCACATTGTCACTTACACATAGCCCTCGTTACAGTGCTGTGCATGCCTCTGCTGTGTTCCTGGTCCCCTCTGCTGCTGTGGGCATGTGTCACATGTGTGGCATGCTGCTGGCCACCTCTCTGCCATTCCACCTCTGCTCCACTGTACCTTTGCTGTGGCTACAGGAACTGCCATGCTTGGTTCCTCTGCACTGTCCTCACAGTGCATGACTGGTCCATGCTGTCCTTTGGTCCTCTAGTGATGGTGTGCTCTGTCCCTGCCCTTCTCTGTACCATGCATGGTGTGCTCCTTGGTCTCCTTTGTTGGTGGTGTCTGTGTGGTGTCACATCCTATGCTAGTGGGAGTCTTGGTGTGTGTCCATTGTGCACTCTGTCAGTGCTTTCAATGACCCGTTTGGTCTTGGGTTGCTACCCCCCTACTGTGGCTGTTGTACCTCTCTCAAGTGCAATTGCACATCCTTCCACATTGTTCCTGTTTCACAGGCCAGGTTGCTCCTTTTGCTATCTTCAGTCCTTCCCAGTTGCACCGGCCCATTTCTGGATGTGTATTCGCATGTCTGGTTGCGTTATCGTGCATCATTGCTATTCAGCCTGTGTTGCACTGGCACATATCTCCCACGCATCTTCTGAATATATCAGTTTTGAGCTCCGGCACATATCATTTGCACGGAGCATCCACTTGCTCCTTCTTCAGGCGCAGTTTGAATATCTAGGCCTTACTGTATTGTATACTACAGGTATGACATTGGCAGGTGTGAAATATGTATTCCTGTAGTCAACAGACCAGACAAGGGTATCAACAATATATACTCAAATTGGGAATAGTAGTAACAGCCATTGTTAGTAAAGGGAAGACCAATCAGTACTATGTCACTGTGCTTCAGGTTTCACCATTTTTGGGAACCTGCTCTTTTCCCATCTTTTCTATGCACATACAAACATAAGAAAATGGTTAGCAGAAGGCCTTTAGATCTATCAAGGTTGCTCAATTTGCAAAGCTCCAAATACACAATGATGGGGCACTGCAGAAAAGTACCCTGGTGCATACCAGGATCCTTGATAAGATTCACCCTGAGGAAGACCCACATGGTTGAAGCAATGGGGTCAGTCATTTGTTTGTACTCACATTTGTCTTGAATAGAATTCACATCATTTTCAGAGCATTGGCTTCAACCTGAGTGCTACTGTTGTTCATTTTGACTTGCAGAGCCCCTTCTGCAGCAACTACTGTGAGGGCTCAACCCCTATCCATCAACCATGACCTTCCCCATTAGCCTATCCCACCGTCACTCATCTACCCTGACCCTCACCTTCACCTTCACCCTCTCTCATCCACTCTTGAAGAAATCTGCCATCTTCCAAGAGATTACCTCTGTTGGAAGATCATTTCACCCCATTACCAATCATTCTGTGAAGAAGTGACTTCTGCTCTCCTTCTTGAACCTTCCCCCTGCCAGCTCATAGCAATGCTCCCATGTGGTCTTATTCTGACTGAGACAAAAAAGTTCCCATGTATTTACCTTGTTGATACCTTTTAGGCACTTGAATGTTTCAATAATGTCTCCCTTCTCCCTCCTCTCCTTTGATGAGTACATGTAGAGGTCACACAGCCAGTCCTCATATGTCCTGCCCTGCAGCCCCTTGAACATTTTTATCGCCTTCCTCTGGACTGCTTCAGACATGTTGATCTCCTTTTTCAGGCAGGGTCTCCTGTACTGTATTCTGTTCTCCATTCATAGTCACACCAAAGATCTGTAGAGTGGCAATATAACCTTCTCCCTCTGCTCATGATTTCTCCGCAGTACACCCAATCATTCTGTTTTCTTTTGCTGCTGCTTTTCTGCATTGCAATATTTATTTTAAGTCATTGGTTGTGGCTACCTCAAAATCCTTTTCCTCTTCCAATTTGCTGACGTGGACCCCCCAGCTGTAGATGGTCATTGGGTTCCTACCTCCTATGTGTATAACCTTGAACTGCTTTGCATGGAACCTAAGCTGCCACATGCCAAACCATCTTTCCAGCCTCACTAGGTCTTCTTTAAGGTCCTGAACCCCCTCATCTGTGTCCACACACTGACAGAGCTTAGTGTTGTCCACAAAGAGGCAGATTTTGCCTTTTATGCCATTTCCAATGTCACTTATGAACACGTTGAACACCATCGGGCCAGGCATTGAACCCTGTGATACACCTTGGGTGACTTCCCTTGATCCCGACTGCTTGCTCCCACCACCACCTTCTGAGTCCCACTTCTTAACACATTTGCCATCCACCTAGGTAATTTATTTTCTGCTCTTAGATCCTCCAACTTCCTGATCAACCTCTTGTGGGGCACAAAGTCAAAGGCCTTGCTGAAATCTAAGTACAGTATGTAAACCACTTGGCTCTTGCCTACTGTTCACGTTGCCTAGCCAAAGATGTTGATCAGGTTGGTTTGACAGGATATCCATGCCATGAACCTCTTGCCTCAAGTCTTGGAGACCATTTGCCTCTCCAGGCACTCAACCAGCCTTTCCTTTAGCACGGTCTTAATTAGTTTACCAACAGTAGATGTCAGACTGAATAGCCAGTAATTATCAAGGTCATCCCTGGGCTCACTTGTGTGGAATGGTACCACATGTGTGGTTCACCACTCCTGTGGTACCACCCCAGTATCCTGTGAGCTGTTGAATAGATCCAGAATTGGATCTGCCAGGACCTCTGCCATGTCCCTCAATACCCTTAGGTGAATAACATCAGGACCCAGGTACTTGTTTACTTTGAGGGCCATGAGTCCTCTCTTCACCCTGTCTTCTGGAATCCTGTCCTCTACCCCATCCCCCCTCACTTACCTCCCCATCTTCCCTTGAGGCACTGGTCCATCATTTTCTTTTGTAAAGACAGAACAGACATTTGTTCAATACTTCTGCCTTCTCTCTACTACTTTCTACCCTCCCCACCCCCCTTTTATAACAACACCATTCCCTAGTTTTTGTGTATTTTCTCTCTGACATATTGGAAAAAGGCCTTTCCCCCTCCTTGATCCATTCTTCAGTTTATAACTTCTTTCTGGCGTTGGCATGCCTTTTCAACCTGCTTGCCTCCTTAGCCTTCTCCAAGAATTTCACCTTTTCTATATTCCTTTGGGACTTCCTAAATTTCCTGTATGCAGTCCACTTTCCATTTACTGTCTGGCACGTGTCTCTATCGAAATAACTCTGTCTCCTGACTTTGGAGTTCTTTGTTTTATGTCTAATACTTTATTTAGTGGAAGACCATTATCCCTTCTTTAATGACTCTTGGCATGTGACCCAGTCCTATACATCCCCTGAGGCTAGTTAGGTGTCCCCTCAGTACCTCCCCCATCCTCACAAAATGGGCCTTCCTGAAGTCTAATACCTTTGTCTGAGTACATGTGGCTTCATTACTCATATCTGTGCTGAACCGCATCATTCGGTGGTCACTGCCCTCAAGGTGCTCCTCCACCTTGATGTCCTGGACATGCTCTCCATTAGTTTTTTTATGTTGAATCTCCACCCACACATGCAATATCGGATGCAGTTGATGATATGACCTAATAAATATACAGAAAGCTGCCACAGTGGCAAATAATTTCAGCTGTAGAAGTGCCACAAACCTGTCAAATAAGTCTTTGTCCAACCATCTTTTGTCTCAGAACTTAAGACTGCAGTGCTGAAGAGATTAAAGGACTCAGTCTATAAACATAGTTAAAAGAATAATTCCCAAAGAACTGATATATGAGAATAATAAGATCTAGGAAATATCCATTTAGAACACTTAGACTGAGGTTCTGGAGCTGCAGTTAACATGAAAAGCAGTATATGGCATCCATAATAGGATGCGACAAGAGAAAAAATATCCAAATAGTTTGTTTTTTGTACATCTGTCAAAAAACCCACTCACATCCAGTGGAAAACACCAAGATGCAACACAATACTGTAGCCTTCTGAAGCATAGTTACTGCACAAAACAAGGCAATTTCAATGGCAATTAATACTTTCTGTCATAAAGTAGCCTGAGACACTGCTTTGCATCCTGTACAGTGGCACCCTCCAGGAGGGAGCTCAATACTGCAGAATTCTATAGCAGAGTTACTGCAGGAAAAGGGAAGTTCAATGGGAGTTAATCCTTTTTGTCTTGTAGGAAACAGTAACACTGCATTCCCTTCTGGCAGGCTGCACTGTACTCACATGCTTCATTCCCAGAGCAAGGCATCCTGGGTACACAAATCTTTTCATAAGGTTCACCAGCATAGACCTTGGGCTGGATTTTCAGAGCGTATGGAAACCCTGCAACTGCTGGAACAACCCAGCTTAAGTGGGTTGCCACATACAGAGCTACAGTTTTTCCCACAGCTGTGGTATTCTCAAAAGTGAAGCCAGTTTATGTCCCGCTTCATGATTTATGGCCACTTGGGGATGATTTCTTGGTGCAGCTGCAGGTAAAAGCTATATTTGGTGGGACCAGGCATAACATTTCCTGAAGTTGTGCTGGTTGAAAATAGGAAACTCTGCAGGTGCAGAGGTTTCGTCCTGTGGTTGGGGCTGCAGATTGGGACTTATTACCCAACCCATTTAAAAATCCAGCCTCTTGGGGATTCAATTGAATGTCAGTGAGCAGAGTGGATGCTTTCTGGTGAGCTCCATCATGGCCTTCCCCCTCATAAAGGAAAATACCACACGTAGTCAAATATAATGGCAGTCGAATTTCGGATAAGTTTTATATAAACTGCAATCATGTCAGTGCACAGTGAAGCTTTTAGTTTTGGTCATTGCTATTCAGGTAAATGAACTAATAAACAAGCAAAGACGGATGTTAATTTATGTGAAACATTTGGTGGTTTTCACTTGAGGTACAAATTTTAATAATCTCTGACCTTTCAATTTACATCGATCAATACCCTTCTCTAACTGATACTCTTATAAGTTGGCCTATAATGGAACTTGGAGAAAATTTTATTATTATGCTAGAAGTGGTGAACCCAATGAAATGCCACTTTCCTTCTGACAGCAGCTCTGAGGAAAATGAAGTCTCTGAATCCAATGTAAAGAAAAGGAACTATGACTCCCCTGTCATAATTGCACATTTTGAATCACTAATGCAGGAGATATCAGGTATGTGGTTTACTTTGGGTTGTATGACAGATGACTTAAAATAAGTTAAAAAAGGAGATTTTGGTCCACTCTAAGAGAATACAAGAAGTAGAGGTCAGAGTTAGTATAGAGGATATAGCACATAAAGTACAAAAAGAAAAAGTCCAGAATAGCAGGAGAATTACGGTATTGGAAGGAAAGATTGAGGATCCTGAAGGTAGGAACAGAAGGAATAATCTAAGATTGTTTGGTCTTCATGAAGGGATTGATGGTGCTGACCCAGATAAGTTTACCAATAGGCATTTTATTAACATAGCAGGCCCCCCTCTTGACAGTGCAAAATACTTGAGTGAAAGGACACATTGTTGTATAAAACCAAAGCCTGATAAAAACAAGAAACCCTGATTCTTTGTGATCAAATTGCTCAATTTCCAACAAAATAATTCAGATTCAAAGGGCTCTAAGAGGCACAATTAATATTTCTTTCGAAGGCTGCTCCCTCAAAATCTTTAATGACCTGCCACCAGAGACTATCAAAAAAAGAGATGCTTTTTTTCCCCATTAAAAGAAAATGATGAGAGGCTGGATACAAGTATGGGCTTTTCTTTCCTACCAATTTTTTTAATTTTTTTATTTTGTTGTTTAACCAGGTATAGCACACTGCAAATTGAGAGTATGGTGCTCAGATGGCATACAGGAATATGACTATGATGCAACTAAACAGGGTCTAAGAAAAGATTTTCCCCAGCTCTTCAAGAACTTTGACTTTGCTTCTTAAAAAAGATTTGTATTTTAATAGCAATGAGTTGGGGGATGCTGTTTTTGTGCACACCCTAGATAACCTTGTCGGGGGTAAACCAGCGTGATGTACAGAGACAGGATCCCAAATATATTTTAACAGAGCTTTAAATCTAAGTAGGAATATATTCAGCTTAGGGAGTGGGGTTTTGCTGGTTCTCTCTATTGTCCTGGGCTGCCACATTACAGTAGCATACAAATAAAAGGAGGCAACTGGAAACTGTGCTCTCTATTATAATGGCTCTTGAGAATTTAAATGGCATATTGCTTGCAAGGTCTTTGGTTTACTGACTAAGGTCCTGCCATTTAGGTTAAAAAGGAGGTTTCCTAAGATTGGAACATGTGTTAGTAAGGCTCTCTTATGGTCATGATTTGTGCAGAGACTATGGTAAGTTGCCTGTTTTGGAAGCAAATCTGAAGAGACACTGATGTAATGTTTTTTCTGTATGCTCGTGTTTTTTACTGGTGCTGGGCAATGGATTGAATTAGACAACATCTCCCTTTTCTCTACGATGCTGTAATGCTCATTTACTGACTTATTTTCAGTGGGGTCCCTTTCTCTTAGCATTACCAGCAGCCTGAACACTAATTCTGTGGGGGAGAGTTGAGGTGTACACAAAAAAGAGAAATCTGCCATTTTTAATGTACTCACCAGATTGTCTGGTTTAATTTCCCCAATGGTGACTGCTCAAGCTATGTAACTCCCCCCCATCTTCAAGAGCCAACTGAATGTCGGGTAATGCGCTCACTCTTGTGTCATATGCACATGCTCATGAGTGATCATCCGGGTTTTACAGGAACTCTAGAGAGTGGCATAATGGGAGGTCAACATGAATGCCTGCACTGAACCGATGTGCAGAAGAGACAAATTAAAACATCCGACCCCTTTTCCTAAACGTTTGGTTTAACACTTAGAATGCTTATCTGTTGCGTTTTCAGTGTGCTTTGCCTTATAGTGGTTAGCAAAGAAGTGGAACTACCTGGAAGAAAGTATAGGAGAACGAGTCAATCATTAAGGTAACATGTGGAGTCTTAACTGTTTTACTGCTCTGCTACATTTTCCTCTGTTAATTTTATGGTCTCAGTTTTAAATGCTTTGCAGCAAGGGGGGGGTTCTCTCCTTTTTTTTTTTTAGGTGGTTGGCTACTACTTCTCCTGTTCAATAAATAATATTGGTTGACATTGGGAGCACTAAATACATGTGTGCTGCATTATTGGCATGTGTCATTATGTCGCAAGGCAAAATACAGCAAGGCACAAGCGCGTTGCATGATTTCTGCAAGGTTTTGTTCTGTGGGGGCTCTGCCCCCCACACCCTCCATTCTGGGGACTGCCCCTGCCCCCACTAAAGATTCTCAACTCTGGGAGGGGGTCCAACTCAGAGAGCACGCAGGTCCAGGTTCGCCATTATGCATGCAACATTATGACCCGGTGCGTGCATTATTTATATGCTGATGTTTTCTTTCTTGAGGGTTGCAAATCCTTTCTGTGGAACATCATTTTAACTAATACAAACCTTTTCTGATCTTGAAAGTTACATCTAAAGTTTAAAAGGGTAATTTATAAAAACAGGAAACTTTTTATTTTAAACCTATATATATATATAATTTAAGAGAATTTCTCTTTTTGTCTCCTGAACTGTGATTCTACGTGTGGTTTAAGGTTCAATTTATATAGTTAAATGAGGAGAGGGTGTAGGGCCTTTCTTGTTTGTTGTGTTGAAGGTTCATTCAGGAATGGTAGGAGACTTGGGGAATGCTGGGCAAAATAGCCATTGTGGGAACTCATTAATTTGGTTCAGATGTTGCTCTACAATTATTTGGTGTTTTACTGTAGACATGTTATTTTGTAATTGTACTAGCCTTTTTCTTTCTCCTTTTTTCTGTTTCTACTTCACTTTTACTTTTCTCCTTTTCTCTATAGTGATGGAAGTGGAGGGTAAGGAAAGGTTAAGCAGTACATCCCAAAGTTTAAAAGATTTTAGCAGATGGGACCTGAATAAATACCCTTTAACAGCTTAACGTGTCTATTCCTAATACTTTAAATTTGATATCGTGGAACGTTCTTGGTCTTAATGATAAACTTAAGAGATATACAGTTATCAGACATCTTAAAAAATTATCACCCTCAGTTGTGTTTTTACAAGAGGCTCATCTAGTGTCAAAACATTATACTTTTATAAGGAAGGAATGGGTAGGACAGGTATATGGGGCAAGCAATAGTTCTAAGAGAGCTGAGGTTTTAATCCTGATTGCAAGAAATATTGAATTTGTTTTGCAAAACAAAGTTGCAGACCCAAGGGGGCATTACCTATTGATTTCAGGAGCAATAGGAGAGGAGGTTTACACTTTTGATAATATTTATGGACCTACAGCTAATAATCATAATGTATTTAACACAGTATTTGACCTATTATCTACATATGAAAACACAACAATAATAATAGCTGGTGATGCAAATGCTGTTCTTAACCCATTGTTAAGACAGGTCTAAGCCAAGACTACAATGGGATAAGGTCGATAAGGATTTAATGGCTCTACTAAGAAATGCTAGGTTGATAGACATTTGGAGAGCTTTACACCCTGATGTACGGGAATACACCTTTTGGTCACCCTGTCATAAGTCTGTCTATAGATTGGACTACATATGTTTACCCGAGGGAATGCTAAATAGAGCAAATTATGCTGATATTCTAAATATTGTTATTTCTGACCCTTCTCTGGTTCTGTTGAATTTCAATAAAACATTTAATGATAAGAAGGATAGTAGCTGGAAGATTAATAATTATATATTAACAGATTCACAAATGGTTATTAGTATCAAAGAACATATTTAACATTTTCTCTCTCTTAATAAACCACAAGACACTTCCTGGGGTATTATGTGGGATACTCTTAAATGTTGGTTAAGGGGGGTATTGATAGGAATTGGGGCGGCCAATAAAAGACAATGCATGAAGGTACAGGTGGATCTACTGAAGAAAATAGGTGAGTTAGAAAGGTTACTCAAGGATTCTGACACAGAAGAAAACTGGGATTACTGGGCTAAATTAAAGGCTGAATACAATGACAGCATTAGGACAGAAACAGATTTTGCTATAAGAAAAGCAAAACTGAATTATGTAGATTCAGGGCCCAAAGCCTCTAAGCTATTGACAATGAGGCTAAAGCAGAATTGTTCCTCCACAAATATTTCATCCATTACAAGTCAAGATGGTAGCCAGATAATCACAAACTTAAGGGAAATTAACCATAAATTGCACAATTTCTACAGGGATATTTATGAGGAGAACACAACAAGCGAAGGGGATGCTCTTCAGGTATTTTGTGATGGAGTTACAATACCAAAAGTAGCTCAAGAAGATATAGGCAGGCTAGAATCTTTGATTTCAGAAAAGGAAATTATCCAGGCTATTAATTCTTTAAAACCGAATAAGGCTCCAGGTCCAGATGGATACTCAGCAAACTTTCATAAGACTTTGGTCATCTTATACTAAGTAATGTTAATCACTGCTCACACCAGGGCACTCCAGAGGTAAAGCCTCCCTCCTTCAAACTTACTTGTGGAGGGGTGTTACCCCATCAGCACTGCACACCAACTACACCACCCACCCACGCAAGCAAGTAGGCTCAGTTCTACTTTTATTGCTGCATACAGGTCATGTGACACATCACATGCTCTCTCTTCCATTTACTAAGTGTCCACTTTCCCATTTGCAGCTTATAATTTCTGACCACTAGGAGTTGCTGCACTACCCTTTCTGGTACCACTCCATCCACTCCCCGCATCTCTACTCCTCCACTTCCTATTTGCTGCTAACATCGGTTTCTGTCCACTAGGACTCACTACAGTTCCCTCCTAGTGCCTGTTTTCTGCCTTCCTCTCACCACTCTGTTTTTTCTCCTAATCTCTACTCCCCTCCTACTACACCCCCTTTTTTCCATAGTTTACTACTGTCCCCTGCAGGTCTCAAACACTGTATTCTTGATTCTAAAGTCAGCAGCCTTACCACTAAGTCACTGAGTGAGGCTAATCTTTCTCTCTGATTTAAAGCTCTTAAGTCTTTTGTCTCCATACTTGGCAAAAATACTTCTCTTCAGTCCCATTGCAGATCTCAAACCCTGTGCTCTTGCTACCAAAGGCAGCAGCTCTGCCACTAAGACAACAAATCAAGCTAATTTATGTTCAGTTTTTAAAGCTCTCAAAGCTTCTGACTCCATAGTCTGCTAAAATATTTTTTTGTGTCCCACTGCAGGCCTCAAACCCTGTACCCTTGCTATTAAAGTCAGCAGTTCTGCCACTAGGCCTACAAGTCAAGCTAATTTCTCTTGGTTTGTTTTTAAAGCTTTTAAAGCATTTAGCTCCCCCCAATTACATTGTTCTGCCTCCAAGGCTACCTAGGCACCATGTCTGTTCACTTCCTTTTTCTGTGCCTCATCTTCATAGCCATCCTGGGGCTCACCTCCCACCAGCCAGACCTCACCCCATGCCCTTTGCGGACGGCACCTTCCTATCTCTCTGGAATTACCCACCCCCCCACCTTGTCATCGCACCCTGAACCCCTGCATCCACCTCCTAGCTGCCCTCCCAACCCAACTGCCCACCCTGGCTCCCCCTGGCTCCACCCCCTTTGTGTCTTCCCAACCCTTCAAACCCCACCCATCCCTGCTGCACTATGACCTCCCTCTCAACGTACTCCCAAAACGTTAACTAGCTGCCACCCTATGGTTAGAACCTTGGTCATTCTACTACTCCTCTCTGGTAATATCCACTCTAATCCAGGCCCTGCCCTCACCAGTCCACCTACCAGTCCTCTTGACTCTGCATTGCCTCTTTGAACATATGCAGCCTGCCAAAAAATCAGCAGCGCTCTAATGTTGGGCCACCCTACACCAACCAGACGTCATTGCACTAGTTGAGTCTTGGCTCTCCAAATCTACTCCTAACAACTTTGTCTCACTCCCTGGAAATACCCTATACTGGGAAGACTGTGTGGGAAAATGTGGGGGAGGCTGTACGATCTACATCACAGATAACATTATTGGCCTCATTCTTCCACCCCCAAGCTCAAAAACGGAGCCCAAGCCCTCACCCTAAAAATCACCCCGGACCCCTCCAGGGGCCCACTATACCTCACAGTCTCCTATATATCCCCTAAGAACCAAAAGCCAGCCATCACATCCCTCACTGATTACCTCTCTACCGTCCCACACAAAGCTGAACAGACACTAGTAGGGGACCTAAATGTCAACAGGTTTGGCCCCTTGGACGCACCAGTGAAGGACTATTTCTCTGCCCTTGACATGGTCCAATTAGTCACCCAACCTACTAGATTTCATCCTTCTGCTGGTACCAGCACCATCTTAGATATCATTATCTCTAACCGCCCCAACAAAATCCAGGACATAAAAGTTATTCCCGACTCCCTAAGTGACCACTCAACCATCCTATTCCTATGGACCTCGTCCACCCCCAAACTCATAGCCCAAACCACCTTCTGAAGGTGTTTCCGCCCAGAAGGGTTAAAAAAACTTAAACAACTTCTCATCCAAATGGACTGGTCCCCCATTAATATGGCCCCCAGCATTGACATTGCACTTGATCTGTTCACGCAGGCCTTCACTAAGGCCTGTGGTCTCTATGCACCACTCACCAAACACCGCACCAAAAGACAAAATGCACCATGGATCATCCCCTCCCTACTCCAAAAACTGAGGGAAAGGGACAATCTCTGGCACAAAGCTACGGAGTCTGGCAGGTCGGCTGACAGACAATCCTATAATGCCACACACAATGGATGCATTCGAGCCATCCACAAGGCCAAAGCAGACCACTATCAATCTACTCTCACCACCACATGGGGGTCTGCATGGACCTTCTGGAGTAATATCAAAGAACTTAATGGGAAATCATGCTCCCCACCTCCCTCCCAGCTCTCCATAGACGGCATCATTTCCACTGACCCACTTACCATAGCAAACTGTCTAAACACCACCTTCACAGATCTCAGCACTGTTCTCCCCAGTTGTTTCTTTGACCCTGTTCCCAAATCCCAACCCCCAACCCTGCAGTACCCTCATTTTCTCCTGTACAAAATAACTACCCATGAAGACCATCCATACCTTCAAAAAACATTAAACAGCAATATCCCCTAGCAATGACCCCCTAGATGCTAGGCTCCTTCAGCTAGTCCTCGATGAGGTCCTAGTCCCTCTAATGGACCTACTCAACAAATCCCTTTGCCTGGGGCAATTCCCCAGTGCCTGGAAGACAGCTGTCATTACCCCCATTCATGAAGGTGGTGACAAATCCTCCCCGAGTAACTATCGACCCATCTCCATTCTCCCCCCTCTCTAAAGCTTTAGAAAAAGTGGTTACCACACAGCTCACTGAATACCTAGCCAAGTATGACATATTATGTCCAGAGCAGCATGGCTTCCGTTCAGGCCATAGCACTACCACAGCCCTCCTAGAATTCACCAACTTCCTACACTGTTCCCTAGACTCCAGTAACATTGCTGAAGCTGTTTTCATAGACCTTTCCAAGGCCTTTGATACAGTCTGCCATCTACTCCTTCTTGACTCCCTCTGCCAACTTGGTTTCTCCACGGGCCCCCTGGCATGGTGTGCCAGTTACCTCTCCAGCTGATCCCAATGCATCAATGTAAACGGGACCCTATCAGACACACCACCTGTCCACTCTGGGGTGCCCCAGAGCTCCATCTTGGGTCCACTACTCTTCACCTACTACGTAACACCTTGCCTAAGGCAAGCTCCGAAAAAATCCTACTGTAAATCGATGATGCAGTGCTCTATGCCTCGCATCATAAACCTACTCCCCTCCAGGACTCCCTCCAACACACCTTCTTCCAGGCCAAAACATGGTTCAAGGACTGTAGACTGATCAAAAACCTAAAAAAGATGAAATTGATGATTTTCTCCCACCACCAAAACAAAGTGAAAAGTGCACCTCTCCTCATCCTCCCCAGCACCCCCTTGAACAGGTATCCATCTACAAATATCATGGGCTTACCCTTGACTCTTCCCTTACCTTCCATGACCACATAATCACCCTAGTGGCCACCACTAACACTTGGATTGGACTCCTTTACTGGCACAGGGACTGCCTCCTTCCTGATGCCCTTAGGCTTGCCATCACTTCCTCTATACTGTCCCTAGTGGACTATGGGCTCCCTGTGTATGGGGCAGCAGATAGTCCCGCACTCCAGAAAATTTAAATCTCCCTCAACAAGGCTTACAGGCTCCTAACCAGTGCCCCTAGGCTCACCCACATCTGCTCCCTCTATTCCACTGTCAATCTACTCAACTCAATGAAAGACTCCACTACCAGACCTGCCTACTGACCAAGAAAATTCTGCTCTGTCAGTCCCCTCCTGGGGTTACCACCTCTCTTCAACTTGCCACCCCCTCTATCTATACCCGCAACTTGAACAAAGCTATACTGGCGGTACCCAGGGTAAAAACCTCCCTTGCTCAGAGATCCTTCCACTACAGGGCCCCTGTCTGGTTTAATGCACTCCCAGCCACCATCACTAGCACACCCAAGAGTGCCCCTTTCAAAGTCGCTCTCCACAACCACCTCCTCAATGTCCGCTCCTGTAACTGCAACTAGCCTGCGCTCTCATGCCCACTAGAGCCCAAACCTCTGACAAAGTCCAGTTCTGGAGACCCAATCTCCGCAAAGACATAGGATGGAGGCTGTCCAGAGGAGGGCAACTAAAATGGTGCAGGGTCTGCACCGGAAGACATATGAAGAGAGACTTAACGAGCTGAATATGTATAGCCTTGAGGAAAGGAGGGAGAGGGGGGACATGATGGAAACTTTCAAGTACCTCAAGGGAATCAACAAAGTCCAAGAGGGTAGCATCTTTCAAAAAGAGGTGTGCAAGAACAAGGGGGCACAATTTGAAGATAGAAGGGGGGCAGCTCAGAGGTAATTTAAGGAAGTATTTTTTCACAGAGAGGGTTGTGGATGCATGGAACGGCCTTCCAGAGGAAGTTGTGGAGTCAAAAACAGTGGTGGAATTCAAGCATGCATGGTACAGTCAAAAGGCAATTCTAGGGGGCGGGGGTAGGAACTAGTAGGCTGCTGGTTAACTAGAATCTGCAGCTTATCCTTTAGGTAGGGAAATGAGCAGACTGGGTGGGCCAAGTGGTCCTTATCTGCCATCAAAATCTATGTTTCTATGTTTCTATTATAGATTGCAACCTCTTACAACAATGTCTAATCCACCTCTGGTCCATGAATATGATGGATTATACTGTAACAGATGCTCTCTCATGGTAACAATGTTTTTGCTGTGATTATGTAAATATCTGTGTCCAAAACTGTATATAATGTTTGTAAACAATGTCTGTAACCTATACATGATGGCTATTCTTTTGTAATTTTTACCGTCTCTGTTTTTTACTCTCCTCCATGTGACGAGGTACCTTTGTAAATGAGCCGATGGCTCCAAGGTTGTAAATCCAATACTTCAAATAAATAAAAATAAATAATAAAGGGTTGGAGAAAGGGACTCTATCAGAGGATCAAACTATACCAGAGGATCAAACTAGGGGGTTAATAACATTACTTCTCAAACAAGGGGAGGATTCGCATGATTGTAATAGCTTTAGGCAAATTTCACTCATTAACACAGATGTCAAAATTCTGGCAAGGGTTTTAGCTAATAGATTAGAACCAATCACTACATATCTAATATCCACACAACATACTGGATTTATGAAGGGGCGTATATCTTTGGATAACACCAGAAAACTTTTTTACATTATGAAGCAAGCTTACAAACTTCATATTCCATGTGGTCTATTATCTCTGGATGCTGAAAAGGCATTTGACCATATACTGTGGTCACATATATTTAATAGCTTGGCACTTTTTGGATTCCCCAGAAAATGTATTCAATGTGCTAAACTGTTATACAAAAATCAATCCTCAGCAGCTCTTACAAACGGTATTATCTCACCTTATTTTCTCATTGGCAGAGGGGCTAGGCAGGGATGTCCACTATCTCCGCTATCTATTTAATTTAACTATAGATCCTCTTATTCATAAAATTAATGCAGCTGAAGAGATAAAGGGTTTTAACATGGGAGATTTGGATCTATGCACTTCGGTATATGTGGATGATTTGTTAAAAACTTTAGTTGAACCCAAAACTTCAATTCCTAGGATACTTGACATACTAAAGGTATATGGTCAGATATCTGGGTATAAACTGAATTTAGAGAAAGTAAGTTTTTTACCACTTAGCAGATATTGTATTAAGGCAGATGTGACATCTTTTGGGTTGGTTTGGGCCAAGAAATATATTGATTATTTATGGATTAAATTATACAGGACAGTAAGTAAAACAATTTCTAAGAATTTGGCTGTACTTATATCAACGGTGGTGGACTCCTTGACTAAATGGGATAAATTACCTCTGGGGATGTGAGGCCGGCTTGATTCCATTAAAATGAATATTTTACCTGAAGTTTTATATGTTTTCTGTATGATACCATGTCATATTAATAAAAAATGGATTGAAGGGCTAAATTAGCAAATTTCAAAATTTATATGGAACTTCAAGTGAGTCAGGTTTGCTTATTATAAGCTCACTAGAAACAAAAAAGAAGGTGGTTTGAAGGCTCTGGATCTTTTCCTTTACTATTTAGCAACCAGATTATCTCAAATGTTTCATTGGGTTAGGCTTGGTAATGGTGAAGTTTATACTCTTGAATGGGTGTTGTTGGAAGCACATACTGCCAAAAAGTAGTCCGTAGTACTGCAGAACATAATTTATGCTAAGAAAATAAAAGTAAAGAACTCTAAAATCCTATTGGATTCTATAAGGGTTATCAGATGTGTCAAATCTCTAGTCTTTTTAGATGTATCCAATTCCAAAAGGCAATTGATTTAGAATAATACAAACTTCATGGTAATGTGCTCATACTTGTTTAATGAAAAATGGGCTCGGTTGGGAGTTAAGAAAATTCAAGATGTGGTTAAAGGTGATAGCTTTCTCCCCTTTAGAACACTCTAAATTAAGCATGGTCTAGGGGTTGAGGATAGGCCTTTTTATGAAGACTTGAAAATAATTATCTCATCTGCAATTTATTTCGATTCAGCAATGGATGAGAATACCATGACTTTTCTCAATATATTGCATGCGTCTCACACAATCTCACACATGTATAATCTCCTTCTAGAATGCACTAGAGGATTAGTTCCAGAACCAATCAGATGGTGGTCACAAGAACTGGGGGTAAGTACTAATGACTGGGATTGGCAAAAAATCTGGTCTTTTTCAACTAAGGCTATTAATGCAGTTAATCTCAGAACCATTCACTTCAAAACATTGCATAACCTGTATTATACTCCTTACATTAGATGCAAGATGGGTTTACAGGACAGTTCCAAGTGTGACAAATGTAAATTGGGGGTGGGGACTCTAGGACACATGTTTTGGAATTGTAAATTGATTAATACTCTGTGGGAGAGGGGGAAAAATATGTTATCAGATTATCCTGATTTATATGATAATATAAATGTAGAGAATTTTATTATTGGTCATTTTAGTGAGAATAGTTTCTGGACAGTTGAACAAAAATACTCTAATGCTAATTGACATATCAATTCGTAATCAAATGCTTAAGTACTGGGTAGAAGAAAAGGTCCCATGCAAGTTTCAAGCTTTTTGAACAGGTTTGTATAGCTGATCCAGTATAAACTAAGAATAACAAAGTACAGACATATATTTTGTCCTCTTTGGGTTCGTCAATATAGTGCAGTCATAATCTCTACCAAGCACCACATCAGAACCCCAATGCGATATCCATTTTAAACCTCTCAGAGTGAGCATACCAAAGAGGCAGTTTGCAGTAAAAGCAGCAAAAGGGTTTTGTAATACAGTAGGATGCTAGGAGAAAAGAAATACCCAAATATTTTGTTGTTGTGTACCTCTCCTATCCATACACCTTCTCTAAAGCCTCATTCCAACAGAAAGGCAACATGGGTATGCAAATCCTTTTGCAGATCCAGTGGATAAGGCTTTGCCAGAACAGTCTCTACCTTTGAAACTGACTTGTTCTTCTGATTCAGTATAGTCTGAGAATGATAAAGTACAGACACGTGTTTCAGCCTCTTTGGGACTCTTCAGTGTACTGTAGTTATAATCTAAGATCTAGGAAATATGTGTCTAATGGCTTGTCAAGCTAATTTTGTCCAAATATATTTTTAATGACTTTGCAGTTAATTTATCATTAGATATTAAGTGTTCCGATATAAATTGTCTTCTTTTTTAGAGAGATATCTCAGACTAGAGCCTGTGTGGCTGGCTGTTTGTGTTTGTCTCTGTCAGTAGTTTAGGTTTTGTGGATTTTCATGTGTTTCTGCTTGGAGGAACTGGACCATTCTTGGACATAACATCTATGAACATTTCCTGGACTTAGAAACTGCAAAACATTACCACCAGGTATTGGCATTCTCATCATAAATCAACTTTTTTGGAAGCCATCAAAGCCAAAAGTAAGGTCAGTAAATCTGTTATACAAGCACTGAGTTGTGGAGTGCTGCATTGAATCCACATTTCCGTCTGACTTGTTCTTAAAGGATGTGTACTTGTCTTTGAGGTCTATTCAAAACCATTTTGGAGAACAAAGGGAAGATACTAACAAAAGATTTTTACATCCTCCATATGCCCCAGACCAATGTTCATGACCTTCAGGAATTTAACCCCTTCAGAAGTTTATCACATTCTGGGTCTTTGAGCTACAGTAACAGTTTTCTGGTCCCCGGTAGTTCACCATTTCCTGAGGATTTGATTACTTTTCATCAATCACGTGGCACCTCTGAGAACATGGCTTTATATATTGTGCTCTGCAATGTCACGGGGCAAACGCAGACCAGCAAGGCCAAGAGGACTAGATGCCCTACAACAAAACTAGTCTGCAAAATGATTAAAGCGTACCTTCTTAGGATACTACTTATGCTACTTCTGATATCTGGAAATGTTCATCCTAACCTAGTGCCTACCGGCCTAGCACCCCATGCCACAAAAAGGTGGGAAGGGCCCCTCACATTAGCCTCAATCAATGTCTGCAGCCTTCTTAACAAACTTGACATCTTGCAAACCTGGGTCCAGCAACATAGCCCTGATGTACTCTCTGTTGTCGAAACGTGGCTTAACCCCAAGATACCAGATGCTGCACTCACCATCCCTGGATACTCTATATTCAGGCAGGACAAGGTTTCCAAACAAGGTGGGGGCTGTGCCATCTACCTGAGGAATTCTTATCTGGGTCAAGTGTTCCCGTTCTCAAACCCTAAACCACCCTTGCAGGTTCTCGCTATTAAAGTTCTACTTGGGGTGCACAACAAGGAGCTCACCATTGCCTCTGTGTACCTACCCCCTAAAGATCAGCCCAATGGATTTATGAGCATATTGGAAAGCCTACAGGGATTACACCATAACTCTGAACTCATAGTACTAGGCAACTTCAATGTAAATTGGCTATTGCTGGAGGCCAGAAACTACAAGGATGCTGTCACATCACAGAACCTCACCCAGCTTGTTACCATCCCCACCAGATGCAACTATAGGACAGGGTCGCACACACTTCTGGACTGGATCCTTACTAATCACCCTGAATGAATCTCAAAAGTCTCAGTGCTCCCTGATGGGATCAGTGACCACTCACCAGTCACATGTACCTGGACAAACAAATTCATTAAGCCCACTCCTAAAATAATCCACACCAGAGTGTTAAAGCAGGGGTACCTTGAGCTACTAATGATACACTTAAGCCACCTGGACTGGACACCAATCAACTCTGCCATTGATGTAAACCAAGCCTTAGACCTTTTCATCAGCCACTTCACTGCAGCCTGTAATATCTTGGCATCTCTCAAAAAGCTGAAGGTCAGGGGCAGAGCTAACCCTTGGATAAAACCCGATCTAATCACTTTACTCATACATAGGGATCATCTCTGGCACTGTGCTCATGCAACATCCAAATCTGGGGATATTCATAAATATAAAGCTGCCAGAAATGAGTGCAGGCGGGCAGTTAGGAGTGCCAAAAACAAATACTTCAAGGAAGCTCTCTCCAACTCCTGGGGTGATGGAAAAAAATGTTGGAGTAACTTAAAAGACCTTACAGGCAAGGACCCTAAGTCACCACCCACCATGCTCAATATAAATAGAACACCAACATCTGACCTGTACACAATCACCAACACCTTTAACAATGCATTCTCCAAATTGGATAGTGTCCTCCCTTCTAATTTCTTTGATGCCCCCTCTGGTAGTAACCCTCCTGCAACTACTCCTCTCCTACACCCTGCCCCACAATTCTACTTCAAGGAGATCTCAGTACATGAAGCCAGAACCTATATTCAGAAGGCCATTCACAACGCAGGCTACAATAGTGACTCCCTTGACCTGAAGTTGTTAGCACTTGTCCTTGAAGAAGTCCTTGAGCCCATGACAAAGGTCCTCAACCTATCACTAAGGATGTCCCAGTTCCCATCTCACTGGAAACAGGTGACCATCACACCAGTACCCAAAAGTGGAGTCAAATCACTGCACTCCAACTACAGACCTATCTCCATCCTCCTTCCATTGTCTAAGGCCCTAGAGTGCATCGCCTCAGACCAACTAGTCAAGTACCTGGAAAAATACGACATACAGTGTCTTGAGCAACATGGTTTCCGAAAAGGGCACAGTACCACCACTGCACTATTAGAATTCACAGGCTTCATCCATACCACGCTTGATCAAGGAAACTGTGTAGGGGCAGTATGCATCGACCTTATGAAAGCCTTTGATACTATGAACCACCCACTCCTACTCAAGCAATTATCAAACATTGGGCTCTCCAATGAAGCACTGCTCTGGTTTTCAAGCTACCTTTGGGAGAGGGTCCAGTGGGTTAGGATTGCCGGTGTCACCTCGGAAGAAAAGCCAGGCCTTTCAGGGGTCCCACAGGGTCCATCCTGGGGCCACTACTCTTCAGCCTCTTCCTCAATGACCTTCCCAGTGTCTGCCACCAGAAATTACTGCTCTATTCTGATGACGCAGTCATGTTCACCAAACACCAAAATGCAGAGCTCCTCGAGAAACAATTACAGCTTGAATTCACGCGCATCGAAGAATGGTTCAAGTCACACAAACTGGTCATGAACTACATCAAAACAAAGGTTATGACCTTCTACAACACCAAGAGCAAGTACAAATCTCCTGACCTTACCATCCTAAACCAAATAGGGACCTTACTTGAACATGTTCCTGATTTTAAATACCTAGGTGTCACATTGGACAGCTCACTCTCCTACCATCGGCACATAGATTCTGTTGCCAAAGCCACCAACATCTGTATAGGCCTGCTCTACAGGCACAAACACTGCATGACTCCTGACACTCTCCGGTTGGCTATCAACAGCTCTGTCACCTCCATCATCGATTATGGGCTAGCAATTTATGGTTCTGCCTCCGCCTCTGACCTCTGCAGAATTACAGTTGCACTCAACAAAGCATGCAGGCTGCTAACTGGGGCTGACTGACTTACACACACTTGTGACCTGTACACTCAGGCAGGATGGCTTCCTCTCATCAGCCAGATACAGTATCAAACCTGCCTCTTAGCCAAAAAAGTCCTCCTCGGGGTCATGCCCCCGGGCATTGAAAAGCTCCTCATTGATCACCACAGCACCCAGCAAACTAGAAGTTTACAACAACTAACCTTCCTTGTCCCCAGATGCCGAACTACCATGGGCCAGAGGGCCTTTGCCCACAGAGCACCACAGTGGTACAATACTCTCAACAAAGAAACTCTTACTGCTGCTGCTCTTGGCCCTTTTAAGAGACAACTCTGACTTCATCTCATTTCAACTAGTCATTGTGACTGCCTCGCCTAATCAGGGGCCAACTGCTCACTGCCCTCCACTTCAGTCTTGACAGCTACCTCTCCCCGCCTTGCCCCCTTCTACCTGCCTACCCCCTTGCCCACCCTCCCTTTCCTCCCCTGGGCATTTCCTGACTTTTATCCCTCCCCTCCCTCCCCTTTAGAGCTCTTACCCTCACCCTGTACCCTCTGACAATGGCCTTCCCGCCTGCATACCCCCTTCCCTCTCACCTGCAGTGCTTATTTCTAAGATTGCCCTTGGCTGGTATGTCATGCTACCTAACATTTGGCACATTTTGAATTACTGGAATTTCCAAAGCCTCAATCTTTTACTTCTTTTTATTGTGTAACTATGTATTATTATGTTGACCTTTGTATGTATGTATACCCCCCATTCCTTCGACGTGGAACCTTTGTAAATGAGCAGTTCCTGCTCAAAGGTATTTGTAATCCTAGATTTCAATAAAATAAAAAATAAAAATAAAATCTATTGAGTTTCACATTTTCCAGAGATATAGACATAACAATACTGGGCTAGCCCTGCAAGACAGCTAGTCAACATATTCTGCAGAGATACTAGTCTGTATGTGACAAGGTATGCTGTTAAACAGATAAATGCACACATTAAAACAACATTTAACATAAACAGTATTGTTTTGTGAAAAAAAGTTGAAATTTCACTTACACAAAATTTTGGAAAGCACTTTGGGTACTTTCCTGAAATTCTGACTTGAAACTCTGGAATGATTGCACATATTATTAACTGATTTATTAAACTGATTTTTTTTTGGTACCATGGTTCTGACTGCTCTCTGTGTAGCATATCTATAGTACAAGAAGAACACAGAATGTAAGGACTGGGTAATTGTAACTGGATTACTGGGACTGAGAGTACACACTCATGTGACAGGAGCACACAAAGGTCCCATCATCCCTGTCCCAATTTCCTGGTGTCACCCCACCGAGTTAAGAATTTCCTGGCATCCAGTGATCTATCTCCATGCTCCACCTTCACCTTGGAGGAGTGAAGCATTCTCAACTCATGTGTCTGGCATCCAATGGACACCTTCTCTGCATTGCCCTTAACCAGGAGTCAGCAAAGTGTTCCCAGGTATGTAGTGGTCCCTTTTCATGCATTGCCTTCACCTCAGAGAAGTGATGATTTCCCTATCCAGTGGCCCCCTTATCTATCTTTCCCATACCCAAAGTGAAGCACTGAAATGTATACAATGGTTCATCTTATTGCATTGCCCTCACAGCGGAGTCAATGAACTTCTCCCTGGTATGCAATGGTCCACCCTCCAGGCACTGCTCTCACTCAGGAGTCACTGAAGTGCTCCCAAGTATTCAGTAATCCTTCCTTCCTGCAGTGCCTTCACCCTGGAGGAGTCAGGCTCTTCCTGGCATACAGTGGCCCCCTTCCTGCTGTATCCTAGTCCTGAGTCAGAGAAGTTCTTCTATGTATCAAAAGATACAAAAGTGCAAAAGATGGAGATTAGCACCCAGGAGGTGGATAGGCAGAATAGGGGCAAAATTCAGCAGAAGGGCAGACAGCAAGGTGAACCAGGGATAAAGGACAACCAAGGAAGGGGCTGGAGTAGAACAGTGAAACAGTCTAGGGAGGTCAAATCATGGAAAGTCATGTGTGCAAATGGCAGGAGCCTTAGCAACAAGATGGAAGATCTGGAGGCTGTCATGATGCAGTCAGACCTGGACATTGTGGCCATCACTGAAACCTGGTGTAATGATAACCACGACTGGGAGTTGGCCATACCTGGCTACAGCATATTCAGAAGAGACAGGGCAGGCAGAAAGGGAGGAGGAGTGGCACTGTATGTGAAAAATGACATAAGGGCCACAGAGATCCAGGAGGAACAAAATGGGGGAGAGATACTATGGGTTAAGCTGGAAAGGAAAATGGGCCAGCCATTCGCACAGGTGTGGTCTATAGACCACTAGCCCAGGAGGAAGAAACAGATAGGGGGTTGATGCTAGCCATCCAGAGGATGGCAGACAAGAGTGAGTAGTACTGGTTGGAGAATTCAATATTCCAGACGTGGACTGGAGCATCCCAGCAGCAGCATCAACTAGGAGCAGATTTATCCTGGACTCCTTCAGGGTGCCTTCCTCAAGCAACTGGTCATGGAACCAACTCGGCAGAAGGCAATACTGACCTTGTGCTCACAAACAGGGACAGTGTGGATGGGTAAGAGTGGGGGAGCACCTGGGGAACAGTGACCACCAGTCACTGTGGTTTGAAATCACAGAAAGAGCAGAACCAAACCACACAAAAACACGTATCCTGGATTTTAGTGGGGCAAACTTTGAGAAAATGGGGAGATACTTGAAAGAGGCATTAAGGGGAATGGGGCATGAATCAGGGGTTGAGGAACAGTGGGAAGTATTTAAAATGGGGATTACAAGAGCAACAAAATTATGTATTAAGCAGGTTAGCAAGAGGAAAAGGAAGAGGAGACCATTATGGTTTTCCAAAGAGGTAGCAAAGAAAGTGAACGCCAAAAAGATTGCATTCAGGCAATACAAAAGACACAGGCAGAAGGGGATAGGGAGAAGTACCAGGAGAAGCAAAGGGAGGCAGGAGGTCAGTAAGGGAAGCCAAAGCTCAGACAGAAGAACACATTGTAAAATCAGTGGGTAGAGGGGACAAAACCTTTTACAGGTACATAAGTGAAAAAAGAAAGGCAAAGGGAGGGTTAGTGAGACTGAAGGGGAGGATGGGGCTGTGTGGAGGATGACAACAGTAAAGCTGACATATTGAACAGGTATTTCTGCTCCAGTCTTTACTGAGAGAGAGGAGGGTAATGGGTCTGAATGGAGTACAGGGGTGAGAATGGTGCAGAAATGGACACAAGTCCCTTTACACGAGAAAAGGGTCCTGAAGGAACTGGAAGTAATAAGAGTTGATAAAGCAATGGGGCCAGATGGGTGCACCCCAGGGTCCTTAAAGAACTAAGAGAGTGGTGGCTGAACTCTTGCTATCCTGTTTAGCCGATCACTAGAAACAGGGAAGTACCCAAAGACTGGACGATAGCAGATGTAGTCCCCTTATACAAAAGTGGGAACAAAGAAGAAGCGGGGAACTACAGACCAGTCAGCCTCACCTCGGTAGTGGGGAAGATCATGGAAGCACTACTGAAGGAGAGATTGGTGAAACATCTGGTTGTCCATGGACTACAGGACCCAAGGCAGCATGGTTTCACCAGGGGAAGGTCATGTCAGACCAACCTCATTGAATTTTTTGACTGGGTGACTAGGGAGGTGGATCAGGGGAGGGCAGTGGACATGGCCTATCTGGACTTCAGCAAGGCCTTTGACACTGTGCCACATAGAAGACTATTGTACAAACTGGGGAATATGGGTGTAGGCAGGACAGTAGTGTGGTGGGTAGGTAACTGGCTGGGCAGCAGGACACAGAGGGTGGTGGTAAATGGCTGTCACTCCACAGAGGGAAGAGTGACCAGTGGGTACCACAGGGATCAGTGCTGGGACTGGTACTATTCAATATCTTCATCAGTGACATTGCGCAGGACCTAGAAGGCAGAATTTCACTGTTCGCTGATGACACAAAGCTCTGTAACAGAGCAGACACACCAGAGGTGTAGACAGAATGAGAAGGGACCTGCAGAAACTTGAAGAATGGTCAGGGGTTTGGCAGTTGAAATTCAATGCAAGGAAGTGCAAGATAATGCATATGGGGCACAAAACCTGGCACAATATATCAGTTGGGGGGTGAGGATATAGCATGCACCAAGCAGGAAGGGATCTTGGAGTTATCATCTCTGATGACCTCAAGGCAGGAAACAGTGTGACAAGGCAGCAGGTAAAGCAAATAGGATGCTGGGATGCATAGGCAGGGGCATCACCAGCAGGAAAAGGGAGGTCATAATTCCACTATACAAGACACTAGTGAGGCCGCACCTGGAGTACACTGTGCAGTTCTGGAGACCTTACCTACGTAAGGACATAGACAGGGTAGAGAAGGTTCAGAGGAGGGCAACAAAGATGGTGCATGGATTGCATCACAAGTCCTATGAGAACAGGTTGAAGTCACTGAACATATACTCCCTGGAGAGGAGGGAGAGAGGGGATATGATAGAGACATACAAGTATCTTACCGGGAGGAACAGGGTGCAGGAATGCACTATTTTTAAGCGAAAAAGATGTTCCAGGACTAGAGGGCATGGGATGAAGTTTGAGGGAGGACGATTCAGAGGAAACGTGAGGAAGAATTTCTTCACAGAACGGGTGGTGGACAAGTGGAACACCCTGCCAGAGGAAGTGGTGGGGGCTGAAACAATCACGGGATTTAAGAATGCATGGGATAGACATAAAGGAATTCTGGAGGTCAGGGGTAAGGGGCAACAGACTTCCTGGAAAACATAAACTGAACTTACAAACTTAAATGGGCAGACTAGGTGGGCCATAGGCCCTTATCTGCTGACACTGTTTATGTATCTATGTATCTATGTATCCAGTGGTCCAACCACCCTGCCCCACTGCTTTCACCTTGTCCCAGTGAAGTGCACATGAGCTTATTATAGTCCACCCTCCCTGCACCAACCCACCACTACCTAGTTAAAATACTTTTCTTTTGATTCTTAAAGTTCTTATGTGTGTGTTACCACTGTCACATAGGAGACAATCTCTGAGGTTCCAAGAGCAGTCCTACGTGCCATCCTAGGTAGGCCTAGGTAGGACATGATTGTGAACTGAAAGTGAGAAGTTCTCATACCCCAAAACCACAAGTAAGATCACTCCCACAACTGCAAGAACAGTCACTGAGATAGTATTAATATATTATTGACCATGCAGATGAATATAAACTTGTCTACACTTACTACAGTCATCCAGCCAGCAACACCACCACCACCTGAACCTCTAGCAACACCAAAGGTGCACTCTGTGACTGGCTTTTGTAGGCAGAAATTTTGGTGTCCACTTTCAAATAGTAATTGTTTGGTTGTTTTAAATAATTATATTGTTTTTATGTTTCAGTTTGTTTTGTTGACTTGTTATGCATTGCCAACATTGTTTATTTTTAGCAAACAATTTTAGTCATTTTCATTTTTATAATACACTTCAGTGAAAAAACAACATGGACTCTCCAAGTGTGGAATCAGTAAACCTAAATAGACATTTTGCAGTACCACAGGGTGAGATTCCCATATATACAGATACATGCAAAACAGTACCATACTATATTAATATCCATAGGGCAGGTCATTGTCTTTAGTGGCTCTTTAGTGCCATCAATATCATCATGTCTCCCTTATTCATTCTGACCGAGTTTTATATAACCTTCCAATACCTTATACCCTCCACAAATCTAAAACAGAAAGGAATTCATAAGTGCTTTCTCCCTTGCAATCTGCCTATTGGGATTGCTGAAATGTTTTGTAATAACACTTGTACTGTTACACTTTACAGTAAGATTCAAGTGTTTTCTTGTTTTTGTGACTGCTGGGTGGAGATGTTGGGAGTGGGCACCATTACATGCCAGGAAGATATATTATTCCATTATGTTCATAAACTATGATCTAGGCAGACACAGAGCAACTTGTCATAGAAACATAGAAGATGATGGCAGAAGGGGACCTGTGGTCCATCGAGTCTGCCCAAGCGAGGTATCCCAGGATCTATTGTGCACTGGTGTTCTGTCCTCCTAGACACCCAGTCTAGCCCTTGCCAGTGCCATGTGTTTGTTCCCAAACCTTGTCCCACCCATGCTTAAAGCTTGATACTAAAATTGCAGCCACCATCTCGGGAGGTAATCTATTCCAAGGTTCCACCACCCTCTCTGAGAAGTAATACTTTCTGATGTCCCTCTTGAACACTCCACCCTTCAATTTCCACTCGTGCCTTCTTGTAGTAGAATTGATGTTCCTGGTAAATAGCTGTTCTTCCCTCCACAAATCTAAAACAGAAAGGAATTGATCAGTACTTTCCCACTTGCTATCTGCCTATTGGGATTGCTGAAATGTTTTGTAATAAAACTTGAACTGTTACACTTTACAGTAAGATTCAAGTGTTTTCTTGTGTTTTTGACTGCTGGGGGGAGATGTTGTCTGACTGGGCTGCCATTTGAGACCAAAGTGGCACCTCATGAAAGGTGATCTCTTAACTATCGGAGGGCCAACTTTGAGGAAACCCACCCCTAGCTCCACTGGGTGGAGGCAGAACTACCTCACGGAGTCTCTGATTGTGGCTGACTGTCACCAAGAACTGTGCACCTCACTGGTGGTTCTTTTTACAACAAATGAGAGGGCCATTGATGTGGGGACATTTTCTTTTCGGGTCAGCGGGACTGCATTCTTGGGGCACATGGTTGCAGAAGGCACTTCCGCATTACTGCACCCGGGGCAAGGGTTTGATGATGAGATTGTTCTGCTGTAGCATCTCCATGGAGTTTTTTGGGATTCTAGGGCAGCTTCATGGACTGAAGTGGCTGCCTGCTGACTAAGGTGGAGGTTACATTTCCTGGGACTTGGATCAGTTGCCCCTGTGGATCTATCATTAAAGGGGCCAAAGATCTTTTATACTGGTAGCTGTTCTGCAGTCCCAGTAGCAGGTGAGAGTGGCTCTGGGGCACATGCAGTATTCCCTGGTATGGTTGCATCAGTTTATCAGATTTTGTGCTGGAACATCTGACTGCGCAGGGACTGGGGCAGTGAGAGAGCCCTTGCCTTGAAGTGGTTGGCAGTAAAGAACTGTTTTTTATGTGAGCTGAAATCTTCTCTCCAAAACTTTCAAAGCTTGCATATTGGATTTCCTTGGGGTTGTTTCTGGCTATGGGTAGGGTTAGTTCAGGTGAAGGGTGTCGGTTTTAATTAATTACGTGTGTGTGTGCGTGCCGCTGTGTGTGTGTGTGTGTGTGTGTGGAGTGTGTGGCTTAGGTTTTTCTGTTTTATTGTATGTTAGCATTTTGTGTGTTAGTCTATTTAGTATTTTGTGGGCCTGGGACTGTGTAGTAAGGAAGGATATATCTGGGAAGATGTGAGAGCCTGGGGCAAGCTAGAATAGTGTATGGTGCATCCTAGTTGCTCGATCTGAGGCCTTTTTCCAACCTCCCATTTTCCACCACTACAGCAAGGTGCTGTCGGGAGGTTGGAATAAAGAGGAGCCACATTGTTTGACCAGATCAGGGTGCCCATGCACTGCGATAGGTGATAGGATCAAGGTAGTTGGATGCAGAAGGTACCCTGGGTATAGACAGGTCTTAGGGAGAGACCAGGCATGTTTAGTTCCCATCACCAGGGTTCCCACGAGACTGAGTGGGCAGGTAGCCAGTGGGGCTACACTGTCCATCAATCCCCTGAGGGCAGTGCTTTCCAATGTCAGATCGATCAGAAACAAGACCGCAATTATTGGGAACTTGATTTGTTTGGTTGATCTGGCCTGCATCACGGATACCTGGATTGGTGACAATGCTGGCCTGGTTCTAGAGGCCACCATCCTACCTGGGTATACCATAGTGCACTGCCCAAGAGTGGAATGCAGGGGTGGGGGGGTAGTCATCTGTTTTAGATCTGAACTAGGCATCACCCTGCACCCAATGAGACCGCCAGGTTCTTTTGAGTGTGTGGCTGTTCATGGGGGTCTGGGTGCAGGTTGCTGGATTCTCCTGATTTACTGCTCCCCTTGGGTGGCAGGAGAATTCCTGCAGGAGGTAACTAACTTCATCGTCGGTGAAACATTGGAGGTCCCGATGTTTAGTGCTGGGGCACTTCAATGTTTGGGCTCTACAATGAATCCTCTCGGCTTGGTTACAATTTCCTCCAGATGATGTCATCCCTCTGCCTGACACAAGAAGTTTCTTCCGTGACCCACCAGGGAGGCCATATGTGGGACCTGGTCTTTTCACTTGGGCTTGCGATAAAAAATCTCAGGACTGATTGGGTCATTTGGCCCAATCATTGCACGGTGGAATTTTAGTTCAGGCCCCTCCCCACCGTGAGCCCTCTCCCTGCCAAGATGGCTAGCTGCTGCCCTTTGAGGGGCTTGACCCCTGAGGGTTTTTTGGTGGTGGCTGTTCTATTTAGTGTGGACAGTGCATGCACTGGGGGGGGGGGTGTGCAGCAATTGCTGCCTATAATAAGGCAATGTCTGGTGTGCTTGACTCCCTTGCACTGGTCTGTGTTGAGCCAAATCTTCTCACTTGAGGTCCCTGTGGTATTATATGGAACTTAAGGTGATGAAGATTATGGGTCAGAGATTAGAGCGCTGCTGGCAAAAGCCTGGTCTGGAAGCAGACAAGCTGGCCCTGCGTACACACCATGTTGTGTACCATGGGCAATCAACTGAAAGAAGGCAGAATTCCTGTTCAGGGAGATTGCTGCTGGAAAGAACTGACCAACTGTGCTCTTTCGGACTGTGGGCAGGATTCTCTATCCTTCCTGTCAACAGCTGAAAAAAGGCTTTTTGAACACTTTATGCAAAGAGTTTGTTCGATTCTGCAGGGGATTCCACCAGTGAGCCATATTCCAGCTGACAGTGGTTGCCGCGGCTGTCTCGAGAGCACTCCACCTGGTTGGAGCGAGTTTAGACCGGAGGTGGTGGTGAAAGTCATTGAGGTTGTTTCAAACCTATGGCACACCTTTTGTGAACTGGTCCCAGTGCTGAATCATTTCTTAAAGGGATGTGTTGATTCCATTAGCCCGATGTTTGCCTTGATTGTCCGGTGCTCCTTGTTGGAGGGGGTCTTTCCTGATGTCTTAAAGGAGGCATTGGTGAAACCCCTTCTGAAGAAACCATCTTTGGACCCTAAAGTCAAGGCAAATTACCATCCCATCTCCAATCTTCCATTTTTGGGTAAGATTGTGGAGAAGGTGGTGGCGCTTCAGCTTGAGGATCACCTCATTGCCCATGATCTATATGAGCCTCTCCAGTCTGGGTTTTATGCGAGGCATAGCACAGAAACTGCATTAGTTTGGGTGCATAATGACTGCCTTAGGGAGAGAGATCGAGGGGAGGGGACAATTCTTGTTTTCCTTGATCTCTCCTCAGCATTTCACATGGTAGACCATCGTGTGTTACTTGACCACCTGAGGGAATTCTGCAGACGTGCCAGCACTGTCATCTGCTGGTTTGAGTCTTTCCTCATCAACAGGAGGCAAAGGGTAGTGATGGGGAATTTCTCCTCATCCCCTAACCTCCTGTCATGTGGAGTTACCCAGGGTTCGGTCTTATCACCGATGTTGTTTGCCATGTACATGCTGACCCTGGGAGAGCTCATTAGGATGTACAGTCTTGGTTTTCATTGCTATGCTGATGACACCCAGTTGTATCTTTCCTTTGCCCCTGGACATCCAACATAGTGGAAGTGCTTAATACCTGCCTTGCTGAGATTAATGACTGGATGGTCTCCAGCTGGTTGTGACTGAACCCCAATAAGACGGAGGTACCGATGGTGGAGTTGAACAGAGGTTGTGATAGGTTGGCCTCGGGGGCAGAAACGGGGCTTTTTCTTGAATCTGTATCATTGAAAGGCCTCCTCTAGGGTGTGTGATCTGGGCGTTAATCTCGATATCAGAATGACGTTTCAGTCTCAGTTGTCATCCATTGTTCATATCAGTTTTTATCATTTGAGGAATATCACCAGGCTAAAGCCCCTAGTTCTGCCCCTGGACCTCCCCACCTTGGTTCACGCCTTTGTGATGCCTAGGCTTGATTACTGTAATGCGCTCTATCTCAGGGCCTCTGGAGATACACTCCGCGAGCTGCAGCTGGTGCAGAGTGCAGCTGCCAGGTTGTTGACGGTGCAGTCTAAGTACTGTCATATCACCCCAGTGCTGCGTGAACTGCACTGGCTGCCGGTCAGGTGGAGGGTCCTCTTTAAGGTGGGCTTGCTCACCTTTAAGGCCCAACATGGCCTGGGCCCTGGTTACCTGAAGGACCTTCTTACACCTGCTGTCTCAGTCTGCTCCCTCCGCTTCTCCTTTAGAGGATCTTTGCAATTCCCAAGATGAAGATTAAAATGGCAGGTGACAGAGTGTTTAATGTCGCCTCCCACATCCTGTGGAATTCGCTATCTCCAGCTGTAAGATAGGCCCCTTCTGTTGAGGTTTTCAAAGCCCGCCTCAAGGCCTTCCTGTATAATCAGGCCTTCCCGGACTTTTATTCATAAGTTTCCTTTGATCCCTGACTTTCGCGCTTAATTCTGTCCCTGGTTATATATTTAGTGTTTGTATCAATAACTGATCATATTATTTATAAATTTTATAATCGTGAGTTATAGTGTACAGTATTTATTATTAGGTTTTATATTGTGGTGTTATTTTGTATATGTAATTATACTGTTGATGTTATTTGTATGTGATTCTAGCTTGTTTGGTGCCCAGATCCCCCGGGATGGGCGTCTCTTTTAAATATAATTTTCTTTTCCTTGCCGTCTCGAAGCTTATTAATTCCTTTAAGGAACTTGAAGGTCTCAGTCATATCCTAGTATCTAGCGAGTACAATTTCAGAGCCCCAAGCCTCTCTTCATAGATAATTTCTTGAAGGCCATGCATCATTTTCCTTGTCATTCTCTGGACCACTTCCAGTCTATCAATGTCCTTTCTTAGGTGAGGCCTCCAGAACTGTACACAGTACTCCAGATGAGGCCTCAATAATGACCAGTAAAGTGGTAGTATCACCTTCCTGTCCATGCTGTCTATACCCCTGCCAATGCATCCTAACACCCTGCAAGCCCTGCTGTAAGCCGTATTGCACTGACTTTGCTGCTTGAGTTCATCCCTAATGATGACTCCCAGATCACGTTCCTCAGTAGAGGAACTCAGCTGCACTCTGTTTAGCCAGTATTCTTCCTTGGGGTTGGCCATACCCAGGTGCATCACCTTACACTTCTTAGCATTGAAGTTTAATTGCCATATCTGTGACCACCTTTCCAACTTCTTAAGGTCTTCTTGCAGTTGCCTGACACCCTCCGTACTATCCACTCTTCAGCTGAGTTTTGTGTCTTCCACAAACAGGGCAATGTTACCATTTATGCCCTCGCTGATGTCACTAATGAATACATTGAAGAGGACTGGCCCCAGGACTGACCCCTGAGGCACCCCACCAGTGACCTGCCTCTCACTAGATTTCATCTCATTTACTACCGCCCTTTGTTTTCTATCCCTCAGCCAACTCTGTACCCACTTTACTATCTATTATGCTACCACAAGGTCTTCTAGCTTTTTTAAGAGGCAACTATGTTGGACTGTGTCAAATGCCTTACTGAAATCAGAGTAAACCAAGTCCACTGCATGACCCCCCATCCAACTCCTTGGGTCACTTTGTCAAAGAACGTAATAAGGTTCGTTTGACATGACCTGTCTGTCACAAACCCATGTTGTTTACATTTCTGGAGCTGATTTACTTCGAGGTATTCCACTAGATCTTGCTTGATAAGGGCCTGCATAAGTTTTCCCACTACTGATGTGAGGCGGACTGGCCTATAGTTACCTGTATCTACTTCGTCTCCACTCTTGTGCAGTGGCACCACATCAACCACCCTCCGGTCACCTGAAACTACCCCTGAGTCCAGTGACCTATTAAATAGGTGCAGGAGATGCACTGCCAGCTCTTCTGCAAGCTCCCTGAGCACTCTAGGGTGTGAACCATCAGGGCAAGGGGCCTTGTTGGGTCTGATGTCTGAAAGGCCCTTCCTGACCTGTCTGTGGTGAACTCCTGGGTGTACATTCTCTGAACCCTTCTGATCTCGGCTCTGATACTGCTGTCTGGCAGTGGGCCCTGATTCTCCCTCGTGAATACATACATACATATATATGAATTTGCCAGCAGAAACAGGCCTTATGGTCTATCAAGTCTGCTCGAGTGTGCAGCCAGCATCCATACATCGCAGTTGCCTCACCACCCTCCCCCTCTTTCCCCTCTGGCAATTCCTTATTACTACTTATCCAGACCCCCCCCCATGCCATATCCCATGCCCTTTTGAAAGTGCCCACAATCCTACATGATACCACCTCCCCTTATAGGAAATTCTATTTTGACACCACCCTTTCTGTGAAATAATGTCTCCTCATCTCTCTCTTAAATCTGGCTCCCTTCAATCTTCACCCATGTCCTCTTGTGTCCATTCCCTTCCTTAGCCTAAATAATTCTTCTGTGCCAGATTTGTTGAACCCATTCAGATACTGTACTTGAATGTTTCAATCATATCCCCTCGATCCCTCCTCTTCTCCAGTGTGTACAAACTCAGATGCCTCAATCTGTCCTCACAGGGTTTGCCGTCCGTCCCCTGTATCAATTTTGATACGCTGCACTGTACCTCCTCCAACAGTCTGATAACCTTTTTCAGATATGGCTGCCAGTACTGCACGCAGTACTCCAAGCACAGCCCAACCAACAGTCTGTAGAGGGGCAGGATCACATCCTTATGTCTGGATGAGATTCCCCTTATAGCACACCCCAGCATCTTGTTAGTCTTGGATGCAGCCTTTCTGCACTGGGCAGAGTTGTTCATATACTAAGTTGTCATCTCCCCCAGGTCCTTTTCTTCCTCAGTGACCCCCAGTCATACCCCACCCAACCAGTATTCCCTCCTCGGATTCTTCATCAAAAAGTGCATAACTACACTTCTTCACATTGAAGCCAAGTTGCCACTTCGCCAACCACTCTTCCAGTTTGGTTAGGTCCCCCTGTAGCTCTTTCCACCCCTCAACATCATCCACTACCACTCCCATCTTGGTATCGTCAGTGAATAGACTGATCTTGCTCCTAACTCCATGTGAGAGATTCGATATGAACAGGCCAAACAACACCGGACCCAGCACAGATCCCAGTGGCACCCCACTTGTCACAGGCCTACCGAGCAAAAGTATTCATTTATGGCCTCTGCTTTTTGTCTGCTGTCCTTCAGAGCCTCATCTCCCACTTTTAACCTTACAATTCCTCCCCCGTTCTTCCTTTTTTTCACTGATATACTGTAGCAGAAAAAGGTGTTCTCCCCTAATTTGACTCCACGAGTAATTTGCAGCTCTTTTGCTGCCTTGGCCTTCCTCACTATTTTCCTGGCCTCCTTACTTTTCTGAGTGTAACCCTCCCACACCCTGTCCCCTTTATGTTGCCTGAACAATTTGTATGCATTCCTTTTGGCCCTGATTGCCACTCTTACTGGAGGGGAGAACCACAGTGGTCTTTTAAACCTATTTTTGATGCAGAGTCTTGTTGCCTCCAGAATGGTATCCCTAATATCTTTTCATATTTCCTCTATGTCTGGCTTGTCTTTGCTGTTTGTTAACTTATCCCTCACTATCTGCCTCAATCTACCAAAATTAGCCTTTTGAATGCATAGCACCTCTGTGCTTGAGGTGGTTTTAGAAGTATCTGTGGTTATTTCAAGTCAGACTGTATTGTGATCGCTATTTGCCAAGGGTTCCTTCCACCCTCTTGGATCTGATTTCTTCAGAGTTTGTGAGGATCAGATCCAAGATGACACCCCCTCTGGTAGGATCCTTCATCAGCTGAGACAGCAGGCAGTCCTAGAATGTGTCCAGTAAATCTTGACTTCTGGAGCTCTTGGCTGCTGGTACATTCCAGTCCACATCTGGCAGGTTAAGGTCCCCAACCATCACTATGTCACGTTTACCAGCCATCTTTTGTAACTCATCCACTAATTGCAGTATTGCAGTATTGCAGTGTCAGTGGCTCAGTAGGTAGCACACTTGCCTCTGAGGTTGGGAGATCAGAGGGATGTGGGTTCAGTTCCCACATCTGCCACTTGGGTTAATATCCCAGTACTGACACTGTAGTGCAGCATGAGAGGGGTGCTACACTTCTGAGGTGCCGTCTTTCAGATGAGATGTTAAACCAAGGTCCCATCTGCCTGGATTGGTGGTAGTTCAGGTGGATGTTAAAGATCCCATGGCACTTATCGAAAAGAGTAGGGGAATTTTTCATTGACCAAGTATAAAATTAAGATACAACCAAAACAGTGTTACATCACACAGAATCATAAAATCAGGAAAGAAACAAAAAATGTGAATTACATCATACATTAAACAAAAACGTAATCAAAACAGCTTGCCCCCAACCTGAAGTCACAGAAAAAATCAACTTAAATGAATATTTAGCATCCTATTCCCAACAAAACAGTTTGTATATAACCTTAAAGACTAGAAAAATAAGGACCCCCCCCACCTATCCCTTCGTAGCACCAAATCAAGGGTAGTATACCTTCTACATACTTTCAGGATTGTCTTTAACACATTCCATAGTCAACATTTATATACAGGAAGGAAAGAGCTCATGATCCATCATTTACATGTTTCTGTAAACTATTTACCATATTCCACTTCTTTCTCTGTTTTAATCTTTTTCAATTCAATTTGTATTTACATTCTCCCCTGCATCTCTTTACTGTTTGTCTTCCACCTCTGTTTCCATTCTTTTCCTTACTTTTTAAACCAAAATAGATATTGGCTCAAGTTACCCCTTCAAAGATTAAAATGGGGAGAGCTCTCCACCATTGTTTTATTACAGCTTGTGGCACTGAACTTTTTTCTTTATTATGCACCAAAGCCACTTCCTGAGTGATTTTCTCTGTCAGAATATTCAAAGGTACTTTCTTTTGCTGCAGAACAAAGTGGCATCTGTTCTGCCAGATACACCATTTAAAAATTGTGCATATAACCCTTAGTGTTCCTGGGTGGAAACTACTCCATGCTGCATCGTACTTGCCATATACCAACTCTGTGTAGGATATTTTAGCCATTATGGGGGTTCTCCATTTATTTGCAATGAGACTCCATACCTGAGAGATATATGTACAAATAAAGAATAAATGCTCCATTGTTTCTGTCTGGACTATGCAATGTTCTCTTAAGCAAAACCTTTCCTCTATGATTTTATGTACATGGTTACCTCTAACATTTAACTTTCCTTGGCAACACATCCATAGGGTGTCCCAAATCTTGACAGGAACTCTGTTGTCTATTAATTGTTTTGTTAAACATTGGTTTTCTATTCCCTGTGGAGTATTAAATACTGGTACAATTAGTAAGTTTTTGTTTAATACTAGAGTGCACAAGGATTTCGTACTATGGGTCTGTAGCATTGGAATGGTGGTCCCCCATTGCTTGATTTTCCTAAACATCTCTGTAATATACCCAGGGGTCCCTTGTGCTATTTGTTTAAATGCCCCCCATCTGGGTGCTGTCCATTTGTCAAAAAAATATTGACAGGATCTTGTTTGACTCTTTATCCAATCTTGTTGGTTCCCTATAATAATGGGGAGAATGTTTGAACGAACAAAGATGGTAAAAAAAGAATAGGACTGGGTTTAGCATATTTAACCCATCTTGTTTTACAGGCCAATATGTGATAGATCTTTTTACCGGGTTTAAACGACTACCCCATAATAATTGAAAGCATATATTAAAAACCCTGGACTGTAGTTTTATAAGTAGTGGGTAAATGTAGCTTAATATTAACAGTATTGGAATAATACAAGTTTTAAGCATATGAACTCTTTTTTTGCCTAGGCATGGGATAACTTTTCCATTTTGCCACTTTTTCTTCTGCTATATTTAATTTTTCTGTCCAGTTCTTCTCAGTGGGGTTCTTATCTCCAAAAGTAATTCCTAATAATTTTAGGTTTCTGGCTTCTATTGTTATCCCTTCTGTTGTTGTCCCAGCATCTTGCTGTGCTAGTTTTATCGGCCTGCTTTTCTCTTTATTTAATTGTGACCCAGAGGTTACAGAAAACTCATGAATAATTTTGGCTGCCTGAGTTATTGAAAATTCATCTGCTACCATAAGGCAGACATCGACTGCGTACGCTGTGGCACATGGGAAATCCATGTTTCCTGGTCCTGCTATATGTTTAATTGATTGAAGGATGTTTAATTTACTTAATAGGGGATCTATAGAGATGATGTACAGCAGGGGGCTCAAGGGGCAACCCTGTCTTACTCCTTTTTTTTATTTTAATGTATGGCCCCATTACGCCATTTACAAATGGTGTAATGGATGCTTGACTATATATTACTTGGATCCATGTGATGAACTTACTTGGGATGTCATCATTTTGTAGTACACTGAACAGGTAATCATGAGAGACTTGATTGAATGCTTTGGACTATAAAGAAATCACATACCCTTCAGACTGCGGAGAGTCAAAGACCTCTCTAATTAACTTTAAGTTATCCAGCATTGATCTGTTGGGTATTGCACATGCTTGTGTGGTACTAACTATTGATCCTGCTATTTTTGCCAAACTTATGCACAAGATTTTACATAAGATTTTCCAGTCTGTATTTATCAGGCTGATAGGCCTCCAATTATGTATGTTTTCTTTATCATTTTTCTTATGTAAGAAAATCAGAAGGCTATGTGCCAGGGAAAGTGGGAAGTGGTGAATTCCTTGTAGAATTCATTATATACTACTGAAAGGCGTTTACATATTACATTTTTAGTTTTTTTGTAGAATTCATTGGGTATCCCATCAGGTCCCAGGGTTACTGCATTTTTTTCGATTCTCTATTACTTTGCATACTTCTGCTTCCTCTATGTTACCTATAAGCTCATTTTTTTTCTCCTGCGTGAGTGGAGAAATGTCCAGGTTTTTTAAAAACTCTTCTGTCTCCGGTGGTGTTTTCACAGCCTGTTCAAACAGATTTCTGGAGTGATCTGTTACTATGCCTAAGATTTCCTGATTGCTTTCCACTCTTAACCCTGCTGTATTACACCAGGAAGACATGTACTTGGACTTGTTCCTTTGTTTGCAATTGTCATAAAGGTTTATTACCTGGGCATTGCCTTTCATACAATAATGTTGTTCTAAGAACAAAGAGGTGGACCTATCATACTGAAATTTTAACATTTTTATTTGTGTTATTTGATTGGAGTAATCTAAATTAAATTCTGTCTGCAAAGGGCACACTTTTTGTAATTGTTTTCATTTTTCTAAATATTGGAGGTATTTTCTATTATTATCAGATTTGGCCCTCGATTTACAAACATTTTTGATCTCTGTCTTTGTTTCTAGCCACCAGTGTGCAGGATCCTCATACAATTCAAAGACAGACTGTCTGTCATTAATTACTTCCAAAAATCCCTCCCATCCCTTCTCCTCCTCTAAAATGGTTGTGTTCATTTTCCAATGAGTGTGGCTCCCTGGTTTATTTCATGGTATACCTATGTGAATAGTTAAAGCATAATGGTCTGAGATTTCTATTGGGGTTACCATGCTTTTAAAGCATGGTACCCAGTTTGACATAAAAAATAATCCATTCTTGTAAATGATTTGCCTCTAAAATAAGTGTGTGGAGGGGGTTTTGTCCCTACCATTCCCCCATCCATTAAATTTGCCATTTTACACATGGAGTTGAGAAAGTTGGAGTCTGAGTATAGTTTCTGAGTTTTCCCTGTTTTGTCTTTAAGGTCCATAATACAGTTAAAATCTCCTCCAAAGATTATAGATTTTGCTGTGTGTAGGTAGGGCTGAATTTTTTTCATTACTTCTATTCTCTCAGTCTTCACTTGAGGGTTATATACATTAATGATCCTCCACTCCTTATTCTGTATGATGGCATCTATCATTAAAACTCTACCTTGCATCAGATTGGTCAATCTAATAACAGTGATTTTTATGCTATTGCATAAAATAGCAACTCCAGAACAGGAATCCTCCCCTAGAGACCAAAAGGAGATCCCCCCTTCCATTCCTTTGTTGCATGGGTAATTTCCCTTAGCATATGCAGTCTAGTGTCCTGTAATAAAATGACTTGTGCATTATTTATTTCCAAAATGGAAAAGACAGTCCATCTTCATTTATTGTTCTTTATACTATTGACATTTAGGGTGCAGAAAGTTAGGTTGCTGGACTTATGACTGGGGAGGTGTCAGGCCACTAGGTTTTCTTCCCCTTTCCTGGTGATTTCATCTTGCACCTTTTCTTCCTTGAAGCATTTGGTTCATTTACCCCATGCTCTGAGTCAGTCATAGGCTCTGGCTGAGATTATGCCACCTAGGATCCCTCTGAATTATCATCATTCTCTGCCGACTGTTTCCTTTTGTATAATGTGGCATATCTATTTCTGCTTATAAATCTCTCTTCTGGTTTTTGTTTTTCCACCTTAGACCCTTTGATGGGCTTACTTCTTGTTTGCCTTCCTGTTCCTACTTGGGACCATGATCCATCCTCCGGTGGTGGCATTGTTGTTTCTTGTGGTGGTTCTGGGGTGTTAGTCCTATCCTCTACAATAATTTCTGACAGTTCTGGGGTGGCTGATTCTTCTTCTTACCTCTCTGTGACAGCCAAGGTCTGTATCACTGTTGTTTCTGGATCTAAATTGGTCTGATCACTGGGACCCAGCTGGGGACTGTGTTGCCCTAGTCTCCCTTCTTTTACAGCTGTGCATGCACTCAGGGATTGGTTATCTGGAGCCACTATGTGACCTCCAGAGCTACTGGCTGCTCTGTTTTGGGCATTCAAGATAATTTCATCCTGATCTTCTTGTGCACTTGTAGGGTTATTATGAGAAGCCCAAGGGTAGTCTTTGAAAGTGTGAGTAGCTTCATCACACATGTTGCAATACCTTGGCTTTGGGCAGTTTATTATTGCATGACCTATCCCCCCACAGAGAGTACATTTTAGCCTATCACAGGCTCCACTTAAATGTGTATAAGTGCCACATCTGAAATGAGATTTGGGTTGACCTGAGTAAAATATAAACCCCCTATCTCTACTCAGATAGAAGCAACTTGGGAGATATTGAATTACCCCATTTGCTTGAGGCAGTCTCACCTGAATTCTCCATCCCCCAGTCCACAATTGTTCTGAATCAATTATTGGTTCCAGCAACACAAGAACAGTACATTCTAGGTTCAACCACCTCAGAATATCTGAAACAACCACACCTTCATTCTTAAATAAGACTATACCTTATTGCAGGCTTTATTAGTGGAATGGCTAGGAAAGGTGACCACAAGAGGATGTATTTCACTTGGTTGTATCTATGCCAGAATGCTTCCAGGCCTTCTGGGGTTTTAAAACTGAGATCAAAATTAGGATCCCCAGATGTGTGTATTAAAGCATACACTTCAGAGGGGAGGAACTGCAGGCTGTCTTTGATCAATTTCTTACCCACATATATCCAATCTGGAAATATTTCTAGACCTCCCCTGTATCCCAGACACACAGCATTCCTGCATTTTGCAGGCTCTGGAGGCCCATGAAACAGCCCAGCATAAGTTCTTGCATTTGGGGTAGGCCCTTGGTTATTTCTCTAATTTCTTTCCTATCTTTGGGGTCCTGTTCTCTGTGAGGGGGAGGGGTTGGGAGAGTTATTTATTTCTAGCACTTGAGGCACCATGTTATCTCTTCCAGCAGTATCCTCTTCTTGTTCCTTCCCTTCTGTGTCTTGCATTACTTTAAATTGTAGCACAGGGTTCTGGGTTAATCTCAAGGGAGAGGGAATTTCCAATAAATCTGTACCACTTTCATTGTTAATCTCTGTTAGAGGAAAAGGGGACCAGGACTGATCCCCCTGCTGCTTATTCAAACCTACTGTCCTAAGTGCTTCAGCTATGGAGACCCCTGTGACTGACATAGTTCCATCAAAATTAGATCTAGCTTCATCTGTTTGCTCAAAAACAGTACTTGCATTATTTTGAGAAAGCACTTCCTTCTCCCTTCCCACATCATGCATCTCTTCATTTTGTGGAGTTATTTCCCCTTCTGTATTGTCACAAGTCTGAGTATTCTTAAATAACACAGTACCTGATGCAGATGAATACTCTTCTTGTTGTATTGACAAGTTTTCTTCTGTTCCTATGTTGCCCTGTAATGTCGTTTCAGTCTCCAGCTGTACACACCCATCCTTATTTACACCAGAGGTTGCTGAGTTTCTTACTGCATTGCCTAATGAAGTATTGGGCTGGAGTTCCATGCTAGGGCACTCGCTCTCCTGAGACTGAATGTGTGAGTTGTTTCTCCATTCCCTGATCCTTGCTTGCAACACCGGGCTGCTTCCTAGCTCTTGCGACTCCAGGCACTCGCTAGCTGTAGCAATTACACTGCCAGTCATGTTTCCTTCTCGAGCTAGGAGTTCTGTTTCATTTTTAGACATATCAGCTCTCAGGTTGACAAATTCTGCATTTGGTTTGACATTTAGTGAAGTTTCAGTAGCTGCTGAGATGTGATGCAACTGGGAGCTTCAGAACTAGTTAGCTGTGTTTTTGCTGCTTTCAGAGCAAAAATTCTGTTCCGCAGTGCTTTTTGCTTGCATATTAAATCAGCTTCTTCTTTTTGCAGGTTTAGTAAAGCATGACTTTTAATTTTTGACACTTGTACTGGGTTTACCTCTGAATGACTTAAGTTCCCAATGTCCTCTGCCAAAAATTTTTCTGGCAATAATTCCTCTGCTGTTTCAATCATTTCTTCCTCAGAATCCATTTGGGTGACCAGCCCATCGGCCTCTTGCAAAGGCTGGGCAGGGGAGGAGGCCATTTCCCCTGACACATCAGCACTTCCTCCTCCTGTGTCCAGCTGCATACTGGGCCTCTCCATCCCATCTACAGGAAGTGACAGCACCCCTGCAGACAGAGTAGGGGAATTTCCCCTGTGTCCTGGCCAAATTTCCCTCATTCACTAAAAAAATTCCACCAACAGCTTAATCTGGTTCAAGGTCAGTTGGCATTCATCTGTATCCCCTTCCTCGGGTTGTGCCTGAAAATAGGCAGGATTTGTCTAGTGCACTTACCCAGTCAACAAAAAAACTAAATAAATAAATAAATTGTTCATCTGTCCCCTCTCCCTGCCCTGGGGGTCTGTACATCACACTCATGAGCAATTTATTTCCTGCATTGGTGGCTAAGTGGACCCAGAGTGACTCCAAGCCCCTTCTCTAGCCTTGGTCCTTTGATCCTCCATTGCTTTGATGCCCTCCTTCACATAGAGGGCAACCCCCCCCCACCTGCCTGTCCCTTCTAAACAGTGTGTAGCATGGGATGGCCAGGTCCCATTCATTGTTGTCCATGGCCCAGCTTTTGGTAATAGCTACCAGATCAAAATTTTTGTCTGCCACTAGAGGCTGGAGGTCACTGATCTTGTTGACCAGGCTCCTATCGTTGAGGCAGACACCTCACCATGAGCTAGCATCATGATTCTTGTTGGGCAATTTTGTTTCTGTTTTTCCTGCTGGGTGTTCCTTGTGTCATTTTTTTGATGCTGGCCCTTTGTTGTATGCTTTGTTTGTCCTAATGTGATAGGTGCACTTATGTTTGCTCTCAGTTTTCCTGTTGGGGGAGGGTTTGGCAAGGCACACTACCTGTTTCCAAACCCAAGTCTTCCCTCTGATTAGTTTAAATGATCCAAGTACACTTCCATCTTCTGGGACAGTGCCTTTCTTCCTTCTTGTGTGAAATCCATCCCATTTGAAGAGTGATCTAGCCCAGAAATTCTCCCAGGATCCGATAAAATGGATGCCTCTTGTCTGACACCAGCTCTTCAACCAGATCTTGAATTTGTCTATTTCCTACAGTCTGATTCTTTCTATGCTGTCATCTTTACCCCATACAGGCAAGACTTCCAAGAAGGCTATTGTGGTCACAGTTGTTGAAAGCATATCTCCCAGCTTCTCCATACTCAGTTTTGCATCCTTTATCATCTGGTCAGCCAGATCATTTGTTCCAATGTGTACCAGTATTCCCATGTCTCCTTCCTCCCTGTCCACAATTCCCCCAATACACTCACTGTCTCTTGTTGCTGAGGTACCGGAAAGGCATCTGACTGCCACCCTGTTCTGTGAGTACTTATGCATCTGAGATTCCATTCCTCTGATCATGGAGTTGCCGACTACCAGGATCTTCTTGGTTCCTTGACTGGCCTGTTGAGGTCTGCTGCTGGTTGTAGAGATTGCTGCACTTTTCACCCCCTTAATGGTTCCTTGACTGTTCTGCTGAGGTCTGCTGCTGGTTGTTGAGGTTGCTGAGGTTGATGCAGTCTTCACTCCCTTGACGGGACTAGCATTTCCCCAAGCAGAGCTGTCTGATTACCTTCTGCTAGTAGCTCAAAGCGATTTGTTGTCCTAATTGGGGTGTCTCAAGTTGTGTTGTCCATGTATTTCTTTGCTGGTTTCCCATGTCCTCTTTTCACCATTTTCCAGACTCCTGGTACTGTGGATCTTTGAGGTAGGGGGAATGGCTTACTCCAAGTCAAATGTTGTCAAAGCCTTTCAGTTTCATTCCAGGCTGCTACCAGCTGGGCCTGCAGGTCATGTATATTCATGCATACTGGACAATGACCTGTCCTCCCAGAGGTGCTCCTGGGACATGAGTAATCTGCAGACATCACAGTGTAGTATTCCCAAGTTGAACATTCTGGTGAGCTGCTGCCAGAAACAGTCACACACAAAAAGAAGAGAAGATGTTCCCCTCTTCCTCTCCAGAATGAGATACTCTTAAAAGCAAATGCTAGCTCCCTTTTAGTTGCTAGCTTCCCACCCAAAATTAGGTGCTTTTAAAAGCAAATGCTAGCTTCCTTTCAGCTTCTAGCTGCTGCTTCTAAAAACTGAAGCAAAATGTGCTGGGTACAGCAGTACAAATGCTGATTTACATACAGCAGTCGGGAATTCTGGGTAAGTGTTCCAACTGCTCCTTATGCTGAGAAAGCGGCCACTGGCTGGATTTGAGTAGAGCGAGTGAGGAGAGAAGTTCTCTCAGTGGAGAAAGGAGCCTGTACTGTGCACTTCAAGGGTGATTCTCCCAGTTAGAGCTGCTGTCAAGGAATCCCAGCTTCTGCACCTGTCAGAGTCTGCCTTCCCTCCGTGATTGGTCTCTGTCCTACTTGGTGATGATCAGTAAAGCTCAGCAGACAGTAAGGCTAGGGGCTGGTCCACTTTTGTCATATGTCTCCTAGGGTTGCCCTTTGTGTCTGAGCTGTTGCTTTTGGCTGAGAGCTTTCTATTAGCCAGCCACTTGTTCAGTGGTGGGTTGGTGAAGATCATTGAAGCTCAGCAGACAGTAAGGATAGGGTCTGGACCGCTCTTGGCGTATGCCTCCTAGGGTTGATTTTTGTTTCTGAAATGTTGCTTCCAGCTGAGAGCTTTTTATTAGCTGATAACTATTTCAGTAGTGGGTAAAGCAGTACAAATGCTAATTTACATACAGCAGACAGGAATTCTGTGTAAGTGTTCCAACTGCTCCTTATGCTGAGAGAGCAGCCACTGGCTGTATCTGAGCAGAGCTAGCGAGGAGAGAAGCCTCATAGCAGTGGGAGCAGTAGCAGGTGACAGAGTGGTGAACATTTTCACTGAAAGCAATTTTTTTGTTTATTTTTTATTTATTTTATTCTTTGGTAATGGGGTAAGGCCCACTAGGCACAACTGCCTGTTTCCAAGGGGTGACCCAGGAGCATTGGGATGGTTGAGTGACTAGCTCAGAGTCACATAGTATGCAACTGGAGGTTGTGGGAATCAAACCCAGGTCTGCTGGATGTACCAAGCTCATTCACAGCTTGCTACTCTTAAACTTTAGGCTATAATGCCAGCACTATGTACGGTATGCCTGATAGCAGGTTGGGAGTTTACATGTGTAACCTTAGATTCCATGCTTTTACCTGAGACCAAGAGGTAAGCATGGTCCAGAAAGCCTTCTGTGCCTGGGGATATATCAGGCTTGTGCCTGGGGGTATATCAGGCTCACCTGAAGTTCCCTTATAACCTGTTGTTTCATTTTGCCATAACCAACAGAAATGACTGAGGGCCCAGTGCCTGATGCATTGCCACTTCCCATACTTGCCCACACTAGAGTAAATGGAGCCAAGTTTGCATAGTGCCACACATAGCCATGTGTGATCAGAGCATACTGACTATCAGTCCCCTTCGGCCATCTCCCCCACAGAGAAGTACAGCAGCAGACACACAGAGGAGCTACCAGCCAAGGACCACCTTGTTCCCACAAGATATGAATATCCAACCTTTTCTTGCAACTTTTACTTTTTCAGACAAAAGTCTCACCTGCCACTACTGGGGGCTTTCTATTTGCACAGTACTGGAATTGCCACCCACCACGCTCTAGCTCCATGGTGTTTGGGGAACCCACTAGAAGCCAGATGACTATCAGGCACTCTCATTTGAGGAGGACCCCTCCAGCTTCTCACACCCTCATGGTAGTCTCTCTTCAGAGACAACCTAGCAGTGGTGGATGGCCTTGGTGTAGTGGAGGATCAGTGGGTCAAATTAAGGGATCACATAGTAAAGGTAACAATACTCTGCACAAAAGAAGTGAGCAAAAACAGGGCAAAAAAGAGCCTGCTATGGTTCGTAAGGGTAGTGGCTGCAAACAAGGAGTGGCTGGGACAGCAGCATGGGTCATGAAGTATGAGTGCAAGCAATTATCTCCCCTCCCCTCCAATGATTGCTGTAGTGATACAGGACCCCAGACCACGCTGCTCAGCCCTGCCCTGCCAATCACACAAGGTGAAGCAGGCTCATCGAACAATGGGATATTTAAATTCCTACAGATTTGCTGCCAGCAGCAACAAAGGAGTGGCAGGGACAGCAACATGGGTCATGAGGTGGGAATGCAAGCAATGATCCTCCTCCCCTCCAACAATCGCGGTAGCAATCTGGGACCCACACCACAGCACTTCCCTGTCCTACCAATCACACAAGAGGAAGCAGACTCCTCTGCACCCATAAATGTCAGACCCCTTCTACAAGCTGGTCTCTGTAAGTGGACTGATGTGCTAAGGGCCGTGGAATAAGGGTGTCTACCGTGGGCATCAGCCATGGTGACAGCCATCGGCTGGAAGTGCTGCCCATCTCTAGAAAGGTAATCTTCTCAGGTAGCCAACATTAGTTTGATTTTACTGACTTAACTGCAAACAGTGGACAAGACTTTTGTGGTAGAAGCTGCTGTAAGTGAATACTGCTGTACTGAGTAGTATTAGGTATAGTTAAATTAGGTATGGGTAGATTAACTCACGTGGTGTATTATCACTCTGCCTTATATTGATAGGTACTGCAGATGAGCTTGAGAGGTTATTAAATAATTGTAATTTGGATAATCTCCTCTAGCAGGGTCATTTTTATATAGTTGCTTTGCCTGCAGGAAGCATTGTTCTACTTGTAATTTAGTGAACAAGGTACTATCAAATAAGATTCCCAAATAGGGTAATCTGCAGCCTCTTACTGGTCCAGAGAGAATCCTACCTCAGTTTTACACAGTCTGCCCTATGTCAATATGTGGTGCTTCCTGCTTTTACTTGTTTCCGATGTAGTGGGTATGCCTTTATTATGTGAAGATAGGGCACCTGAGCATAAATGTGATGTACTGTCTAAGTGAATTACTTTGATTCTTGGTGGCCACGATGGTCTTCAGCCTACTATCCTGATGACAAATTATCTGGTAGGCTATAATACCCTGCCCTACAAGTCATTGACACTGGCTTTTGTTAGCTCATTAACCAATAGGATCAATAGGGCACCTCTTTCAACAATGCAATGTTTAGCTAATACCAGACATAGTAAACATGTATATAAAAATATTATGTACCTAAGTAAGCAACTCCTTATGTTGCTACTTCTCTGTTCAGGACATATTGAGCTTATCCTTGGCTCTCCCACCTTAAAAATTATGTCTTCTGACGCTCTTCAATAAATGGGCTAAGAATTATGACAATTAACATTCTTAGTACGTTAAGCACAACGGATACATTAATAATTTGGGTTAGCCACTTGCAACCAGATGTGCTTCTGATAACTAATACGTGGTTTAACACATCTAGTGATGCTAATATGATTGCAATTCCAGAGTACGATGTATACAGACAGGCTCGTTCTACAAGGGTGGAGAATTTTTTTTTTTTTTTATGTAAAGAAAAGTTGGTATCTTGTTTAACTGCTACCCTATCTAAGCCAGCTGAATTTGAATGTATATCAATTTCTCTAACCATTTCAAAAGCTGAGTCAATTAATATAATGGGCTGCTACAGGCTCCCTTTAGGTGGATCTGACATTCTACAATACCTATGTAAAGCTGCTAAGGATAATGACAATTAAATCTTTACATTGGGGGATCTAAACTTTGACTGGCTGACTACAAAATCAAATGATCTAAAGGGGCTATGTGATGAATTTGGTTTTGTACAGCTAGTCTCAGAGTCTACCACACCCAACCAAAAAATCCCTTAAATTCATTTATTTTAGAAATTTTTCTTACAAATAGACCTCAGAAGATCACGTTTACAGCTGGCATTGATACTGTTTTTAGTGACCATAATGTGGTGGCTTGTACAAGAAGAGTAAAAAATTTGTACAGTAAGCCCTAATTTATTTTCAAATGTTCATTCACTCACTTCACAAAACAAGAATTTATCTTCTGCCTGTCTGCTATAAATTGGCAGGATCTCTACATAGCACCTTCAATACACACTGCATGTGAAATCTTCACCCAACAGGTCTTAAAAGTCATATATCAGCTTGCTCACATTACTAAAAATGGAATGAAAAAAAGAACCTCCCCATGGTTTACTAATGAAATTAAGCATGCCCTGAGAGATTGAGATCTGTACTGGGCAAACGTTTCAACAACTAAGGCTGAGCAGGATTAGATAACTTTTAGACAAAAGAGAAACCAGTGCACAAAGTTAATTCATTCAGCCCAAGCAAATTACTATTTATTACTGTTGCACAATAATAAGAAAGACCCCTCCAAATTTTGGAAAGCCATTAATGGCTTGAAAAGTGGGTCAGCCTCTTCTTCGTTACCTACACAAATACTAATTGGAAATTAAAAATTATGCACAGACAAACAATAATGAAAGAAATTAACTCATATTTTGCTTTTGCTGGGAATGCTTTTGAAAGAGTCTAGTATGATATACCGACACAAAAAATCCTGACGCTTATATTCCTGAAGGTGAAATCCTAACGTTCTTTTTACCATCAGGCTCAGTTTGCTGACAGCTCAAAATCCTGTCAGATAAGCCATGTGTTCTCTTTCCCCGGTTACACAGATTTGATTACATTTTGAATTGCAATAAAGTCCAATGAAGTCTGCTGCTTCAACAAGTGCAGTTTGGACTGTATGTCATCTAGTAGGGCATCACTGTTGTACAACACATTGTCTTCAGCATAACATCTCTGTGACATAAAACCTCTATTCAATTCTCTTTGCGGCCCGCATTCCCAGGATATCAAACACACGTGTACATCTTTTAAAAAATATTTAAATCACCACTCAGTTCTGTCTGCTGTTTGGTTATAGCAATAAAGCCCAATGCTGTCTGCTTAGCAAGGTGAAACAGCGAGGGCCTGTGTTTTAAACATTTTAACATTGCAAACATACCTAAATACAGCAGACAGGTTCAAAGTGCAAACAGCGCTGCAAACAGCAAAATAACCTGCTTTGCCTGACAGAAACAGTGAGTGGAGTGCCTGTGTTTGTAAACATTTTAATGTTGCAGTGAAGCACATAGGTGAAACACATTGAAACATTGCAAACAGCGAATGCCTGTGTTTGTAAACATTTAAACTTGCCATGTCTGCTGCTTTTTTCCTCCAGTGTCTGCAGTAATTATGTATAATGAAACTGCACTCGAAAAGGCAGAACTTGTAAGTACTATGTTAATCAATACACCTGCTACTGGCAATTTGGCAATTACAAACACAGACCACAGGCAAGTATCTGTTATTACAGGCATTGACCACAGGCAATACATGTAAGCACAATATGTTTCACCAAAGGCAAAGCAGGTTATTTAGCTTTTTCAATGTGCTTACCTAAAGCACACCTAAAGGCATTCGATTTGTAATAGGTCGGGATTTCGTGAGTCAGCAGCTAGCATGATGGTATCACGTACTGGATGAAAAGTCAGAGTCAGGATTTTTTTTGTCAGGCATCCCAGTGTCGGGGTTTTTCATTCAGATCCCCTTTGAAAACTCTCCCATAACTAATATCCTATTATCCGCTCAAAACTTATATAATTAGACAGCTAACAGCCTAGCCTCATTTCAGTTCCAGCAGTTCTCCTATTAACAGGTGGAACAGCTCCTTCTGAATCTTGATCCCCCCAAAAGTGCTGGCCCTGATAATATAGACCCCTTTTTTTCTAAAAATGGGTTACTTGATCATAACTGTCCCTATAACCCATCTCTTTAACTTTTCAATTTCAAGTTTTGAGATTCCTCTATTGTGGAAAACTGCTCATATAATTCTGTAATTTAAATCAGGAGATAAGGTTTCCTTAAGTATTTACTGGCACATATCCATCCTACTTGTCCTCAGCAAACTGCTTGAAAATCTACTAAATGAGTAGATTAGAGATTATCTTGATAAATGTAACATCATTACTCATATGCAATCTGGTTTTAGAGCTAAGCACAGTACTACCACTGTGTTAATTAGGTTTACCTGGTTCACTGCACTTGACCAAAATCTTACTAATGTGGCATTATTTTTAGACCTTAGCAAAGCCTTTGACACTGTAGATCACAATATTCTGGAGAATAAACTTACAGCTATTGGTATTGGTCCAGATGCTGCTGCCTAGTACAGGGAGTATCTTACTGGGAGATGCCAACAGATAAAGCTTGAAGGACTATCATCCCCCTCTGCTCAAATTTATAAAGGTGTGCCACAAGAGTCTTTTCTGGGACCATTGTTGTTTATGATTCATTCAAGTTAGTTGGGTGCTAATATTGCAAATGCTAAGCTGCATTATTGCACAGACGATACTGTACTTTACGTTGCAAATCCTACTCCTGAGATGGCAATGAATGCTCTTCAAGAAACATTTTTATCAATTCCAAATTAATTTCTGTGTATCAAAACTACTTCTAAATGTCACAAAAACCAAGTACATTGTATTCTCTTCTAAACTCTTATTGCCCACCCCCAATTTGGGCATTACAACCCTGGGAGGTGAAAGGTTGAAAATGGTAGACTCTTTTACATATTTGGGCATGTGGCTTGATAACAAGTTATCCTTCATTACTCATATTCATAATCTCTGTAAAAAAACTGTTTTAGAGACTTGGGTTTTATTATAGAAATAAGTTCTGTTTCAGACATGAGGCAAAGAAAAGACTAGTCCAGGCAACCTTTCTCCCCCTATTAGACCATGGTGATCTCATATATAGAGATGCTGCTGCATCTCAGCTAGCTAAACTAGATGTCATTTATCATAGATCATTCTGTTTCATTACTGGACTACAGACCAAAACCTATCATTTGTCTCCTCTATAAAAAGTAGGATGGACTTCACTTGAGGCCAGAAGGCTAAGGAATCTACATTTATGGTCCTTGAAGCAGCAGTGCAATGAAAATGGGCTAAAATTTGACCCCACCTTATTTTCTTCCTAATCAATACTGTATGGCGTCCTATTGATGGTAAAATTTTCAGTTTCTGTTATCATTTAAGAATGTTAGGAAAGTTTAAAATAATTATTTCTTAAGAAAAAAGGATGGCTACCTCATTTTTCCAAAAAAATTGAGGTCCTGAGATAGGTAAGAATCTAGACAAAAATGCAGATGTATGGTACACAGAATAGGAAACATCCAGAAAACCTAAATCAGCAGTTCTGCCAATATTTTTTTATAACTGTAGCAGAAAATTAGCTTTTTGGAATATTTTTTTTCATTGCACTGCTGCTTTAAAAGTGTTGCAGAATTTTTTGCCACCACACATATCAAGTCTCCTTAGGAGATCAAGGGGCTGTATAGTCCAAGAAATCATAGTTCTATTCTGCTTGATGTTCCAAGACACTACTCAAAATTTGGTGAAATGTCCTTCAGCTGGGCTGCTCTTACAGCCTGGAATGCCTTGCAAGGATTGCTTAATCTAAATTAGCCAGTTAGTCCCTTTAATTTCAAGGTTCTTCCTGTCAATTTTGTGTTGACAAATGTGTATGCTATTGAATTACTATATACATTGTGTTGCATTACTTGTGAACCACTACATTTTTGTGTATTTCTTTCAGCTGCAAAATATATATTTACTTACTGCTATTGGGACCTGCATGATTGGGTGGGAATTATGCACTGGAGTTGTGTATTCTGCTCACGTAAATCTGCACCTGTGGACAGGTGCACACAACTGGTATTCAACAATGGCCTCCACCAGTCCATGGCACTGCCCCCCTGGTGTGCAGTACTTTGCAGGGTGGCCGGGGGCAGAGTCACAGACCCAGGCAGGAATCCAATTGAATGCCTGACCCAGGTCCCACAGTGGATCCCATACATGGTGGGGTGTGGATCCAGTACATGAATAGCCACATGCATGCCCAGACCTGCACAGCCATTCCTCATTGCCCAGTGCTGCCCTTAGCTGTGCCTACATAGCTAACCCCTACCCCCAACAGCAATCCAGCCCTGGTCCCATATGCCTGCACTATTCACAGCATGGTTCCATGATGGACCCTCCACCCTCCGAGCACAGCGTGGTCCTGACTCTGAGTACATGTAGACACTGCTCCAGCACCTATACCTGTCCTCAGGTACCATGGAAGAGTGGCCAGTGGCACAGTTCCCACACACCTCCTTGGCCACGGGCTGTCCAAATGATGCTGGGAGCACTACCTATACTATGTATAGGCAGCACACTCTAAGCATCACTTTGATGGATGGCGGTCGAGGAGGTGTGTGGAGAGCTGTGCTGCTGGCCATCCTGCCATGGCATCAGAGGACAAGTATGAAGGCTGGGGGGTGGTGTTGGTGCTGTGGGGTGTCAATGTGGGGGTGGGGTACCAGGGGAGTGTCTTGGCTTGCTGCCAATTGAGACACTTATGTGTGTATGTGGGGGCATCACCTGGAGGGGCAGCTAATGGTGGTGGAGGGAGTGGCATGCTTGAAGGTGGTCCTTGGCAGCCACATGTGAGGATGTATCTTGCCCAGGGGGCCTGGTGGCCACATTCTGGGGGTGGGGGTCTGGACTGTGCATGGTGGTCAGACCACCTTGCAGTGCACTGGGGGTGTCTCCTACCATGGAGGGGGGCTGGCATCTGACCTGGGTATGTAGCTGGTCAGGGAGGTATCCCTAACTCTCACTGGGGCCTGTGCAGGGTTCCACTGTGTGTGTGTGGAGCTGGTCATATAGGGGGCTTATGGCAAGGTCTCCCCATTGTACATGCCACATTCCTATGCTCCCTGGTGCATGGCACTATGTGCCATAGTGCATGCCGCATAGTGCTGCCATGCCCCACACCTGCCGCTGGTGCATTGCTGTCCATGCTGTTGGGGGAATTGGGTAATTAGGGGCTGAGTGTCCCAGTAAGTGCATCCTGTGGGGGGCTGCAATCTGTGTGAAGTGGCTATGCACCACACATATGTGACATGTAGCCACTCTGCATGTTCATGCATAGGGCCCATTGTTATTACCTCTGTTTTAGATTATACCTGGTGACCTTTATTTTATGATCTAACATTAACCTCTGTACTGTGTGTACTTATTATATATACCGTCATCTCACCTTTGTATACTGTCGCCTGTCCTTACCTATAACTCCTTGTAAATGGGTATTGCATAATGGAGCTTTTCCTGGAAAAATAAATAAATACAAATGCAAGGGTTAAGGATGAAAGGGTAGCATTCAGGAGGTACAAAGAGATGCAGAAGGAATAGGATAGGGAGGAGTACCAGAAAAATCAGAGGGAAGCAGAGAAGATGGAGAGGGGTGCAAATGGTGGAAAGGATACCCCAAGGGGTATGTAAGGTGGACAAAAGCTTTTTTTAGGTACATAAGTGAAAAGAGCAAGACAAGGGTGGGGATTGAGAGGGGTGGGTGGGGTGTCAGTGCAGAGAAGGATCAGGAAAAAGCAGATATCCAGAACAGATACTTCTGTTCAGTCCGCACAGTGAAAGAGGAGAAGGATAAATTGCTTAAATGCAGCTGAAACAATGGGGGGAGAGAAAAACACACAACTCCATTCACAGAGGATAAAGCCCTGAAAGGACTTGCAATCCAGAAAGTGAACAAATGTATGAGGCTGGATAAGGTACACCCAAGCAAAGATGGTAGCAAAGTTGGGAAACTTCATTCTATGAATTGATCTGTGAATTTAGTGCAATTTGTGGATTAATACACGGATGTGAAGTGTGAAGTTCCATCCTTGAAGTGCAGAATTTTGCCCGCGAAGTACAGAATTTCACCAATGAATGGCAGAATTTTGCCATTCACAGGCACCATCTGTGGAGCAAAATTTCGTCGCTCATGGGGGAATTTCCACACTTCGTGGCTAAATTCTGCAAAAAAGTCACATAGGTGAATTCTGAGCCTAATAGCAAAAATGTTTGGATTGCTCTGCAGAGGCGAGTTTGTCAATTTTTATGGAACTTAGCCATTGAATTTAAGCTTCGAAACATCTCTACACACAAGGGTGCTGTGGGAACTCAGGGAGGTACTGGCTAAACCTCTGACAGCCCTCTTCAAAAACTCGCTGGAAATATGAGTGGATCCAGAGGACTAGAGATATTTGTAAAGCAAAGGCTTGTGAAGTATCTTGAATCCAGCAGGTTAAAAGACTGGCAGCACGGGTTCACAGGGAAGAGGTCACATCAGGCAAACCTGACTGATTTCCTTGAATGGGTGACCAGGAAAATAGATCATGATGGGACAGCGGACATGGCCTACTTATACTTAAGAAAGGTCTTCAACACTGTTCCACAAAGGAGTCTCCGAGGGAAACAGGGCAACTTGGGGGGGGGGGCCCATAATATGGATGAGTCAAATTGAGCAACTCAATTTGAGCACCTGTGAGAATAGCAAGTCTAACAAAATAGCGAGGATCAGTATTTAGCAACTGCCTGTCAGTATATAGTGAGCTAGAGCAGATGCATTAGGGTATTAGGTTTTGTTTTGCAAAGCAGTTCCCAGCTGGCCATTTGGTGTGGTGGTTATAATCACTGCCTCTGTAACCAGTAGACCAGGGTTCGGGACTGACTGTGGAGTGTTTATTTGGGGGGGTTGATTTATTTTTTGGGGGGTTGATGAACTCCCATTCTGAGGACTTTGATCCCCCTGTCTGCAGGTTGCCCCCCCAATGTTCTCCCCCTGCAGTCTTGTTTCTCCCCATGGAGTAGCCCCCCTCCTGAGTTTTCCCCTCTCTCCCAATTTCATCCACTACAGAGCTGATTATATTATTTATGGGGGGTGCTGGGGGCATTGAGGTGTAGTCCCCTGCCTAAAAAGTAGGTGTAGATCAGCCCCCCAGAGAAAGTAAGGCACCATCACAGTTTCTGCAGCTTGCAGTAGTGCACAATGATGTTTTGGATATTTGGCGATGTGCACTCGCTGTTATTGTCTTCACAATTTTGGACAAGCTAATATCACATAGAACTGCTTGGGATGGGTCATAAGGTGGTAAATGAGGTACAAAATTGGTTGATGGATAGGTGATGGAGGGTAATGGTAAACAGCACTAATTCTGAAGAGGGGAAAGTGACCAGCAGATTATCTCAGGGCTCCGTACTGGGACTGTTCATCTTTAATGTCTTTATAACTGACATTTCAGAAGTATTGGAAGAGAAGGTATGCCTTTTGAAGATTACACTACAATTTACAACAGGGTATGCAATCCAGAAGAGGGCAGAGAGAATGTGAAGAGACCTGAGAAAACTTGAGAAGTGGTTGAGGGTATGGCAGCTGGGATTCAATGCAAAAAAGTGCAAAATTATGCACCTAGAGCACAGAAACCCAGAAACAGAATATAAAATGGGGGAGGTGGAGATATTGACAGTCATTAAAGAGGAAAGGGACCTTGGAGTAATCATATCAGATGACCTCAAGGCAGTGCAGCAGTGAGACAAGACAATAGGTAGGGCCAGCAGGATGCTGGGTTGCATACGGAGGGGTATCACCAGCAGAAGGAGGGAGGTGGTGTTGCCGCTGTACATATCATTGGTGAGACCCACCTGGAGTACAGTGTCCAGTTCTGGAGACTGCATCTCAGAAATGACATAGAAAGGGGTAGAGGCTATCCATAGTAGTTCAAAAAACATGGTGCAGGGGCTGCATCAGAAGCCCTATGATAAGAAACTGAAGGTTCTCAAATTGTATATCATGGAAGTGAGGAGGGAGAGGGGGAACATGATAGAGCCCTATAAAAACCTCACAAAGGTGAATAAGGTACAGGATGTGAATATTTTTCAGTGGAGAAGGTGCACAAGAACAAGTAGGTATGCAATGAAGCTGGAAGGGGGGACATTTATTTGGGATATCACAAAGTACTTCTTCTCTGAAAGGGTGGCAGGTGCATGGAACAGTATTTCAATAGAGGTAGTGGGGAAAAAACAGTGGTAGGCTTCAAGCATGCATGGTACATGCACAAGGGACTTTTAGTAGGGAAGTGTGGGGGAGGTAGTTGTAGATCTGGTAGGGTCTACGGTGACAGTGTATGAAGGGAAAAATGAGCAGATTGGTTGGCCTTGTGGTCCATATCTGCTAACAAATTCCATGTTTCTGTGTTTCTATGTTTCCTACATGCTTCCCAAATTAACAGCAATCTCTTATATACATATACACATATACACATATACACATATACACATATACACATATACACATATACACATATACACATATACACATATACACATATACACATATACACATATACACATATACACATATACACATATACACATATACACATATACACATATACACATATACACATATACACATATACACACCTCAGACCACTTATCCCAGAATCTGTGTACTATGCCTTGAGTCCTCTCCTGGCAGGCAGAAAAGGAATTAGTGTTTAGCTGAATGATGACTCTGCAGTCCTTGGCAAGGCATTTGTGATTCAAGCAAATATAGGTCACAATGGCAATCTAGCACCCTTCTTTTCAGTTCTTACTGTAGCTCCTTATCACCTCTCTTTCAACCTCTGCACCAGTCACTGATCATTGGAATGAGCAGTGAGGTTGAGAGGATGATCACTGTTGTGTAGGACTAGTTTCCTTTTTACAGATGTGGAAAACATGTGGATCTTTTGGGGGATGAGAGGGATGGAGGAAGGTGGTTGGGCAGGAGTGGATGTGCAGGGTGAGGTTCAATTTGGATGAGACAGGGTGGGGTTATACCATAAGAGGGACACTTATTGCATTGGGGGACACTTGCATTTTTTTCAATAATGCAAAATACTGTACCATTTCTTTTTCAGGGATACCGTTGGGTGGAGGGAACTGGATGCTATGAGGGTAAGTGGGGAGGTAAACTGCTGTTTTTTCAGCTGGTGTTGTGGGAAGGGGTGGTAATACCATTATATATTGTATTTTTCAGCTGTGTGTCTGTTTGTTGGTTGGTTTTGTTATAGGATCTAGGAAAATGTCAGTTTTCTTTCCTAATCAAAAACCCTCAGATAAGTCAGTTGTATCCTACTAATGCAGGTACAGTAGGTAACCCGAGTATACATTCTCCATTTTTAGTGCCCATTTTCTGGCACTAAAACCTTAACTGATAAATGAGTAAAAGCATAGAAATGACTTCCTGTGACATCAAAGGGACAATGGCTGCCTAGCTGAATAGCTTTCCCCTTCACAAACCTAAAAACCTTCTTATTTTGCTATCAAACTGCTCCAAAACTTACAATTTCAGCAGAGGAGGTCTTGCTGCCACCATGCAGAGACTCAATCATCAGCGGGTGGCTCAGGACAGGACAGCTGGCAAAGGATGGCAACCTGACCTGGATGAATGAGAGGGAGAGGCCTCACAAGCATCTGACTTAGTGGCATCCATTAAGACAGAATGTACTTCCCAATGGAAAAGCAGGAAAAAAGGAAATAAATTGAACATCATCCTACAGGATTTACAGGATTTTAGAACAGACATATCTAAAAAGCTGGATGCTATGAGGACCAACCTTAAAATGCTGCAGAAGAGAGACAACAAGACAGATGCCCAGCTTATGGCTACAGAGCACCACATGGACAAGCTTGAACGATTGGTCCTACAGCTCCATGCAACCCAATCAAAAATTCAGGACTGGAAGGGGATACCAAAAGCAGGGCACACCACAAAACATTAGACTTTATGGACTCCCAGAAAACATAGAAAACCCAGACATGGACTAATTTCTTGAACGTTTTATGAGAAAGGCCCTGCAGCTTGATCCAGCACTGCCTTTAGAAATTGAGTTGGCTTGCTCTGCATTTTATCCCTTGGGTCTCAAGCCATGAGACCCAAAGGCACAGCCCTACTCAATCATTATCTACTTTTTAAAATGTAAGACAATGCAAGCTATCCCAATGAGAGCTTGGAAATTAAAAGGGGTTAAACACCAAAATAACAGGATTTTCTTTCACAATGCTACCCACTTCTTGCAATGAAAAAACACGTCTGTACATCCCAATATTGCAGGCTCTCAAACAGCAGCAACTAAACTTCCAAACACCCCACTCACCTGGACTAATTGTATTTTTTCCCAAAGGTCAGCAATGGTTTGAATCAGCAGATGAGGCCATGGTGTATCTGAGAGAGAGAGAGGTATAGAAGTGGAATGCCACTCCTCTGAGATCCCCTACACAGCATCTGAAAAAGTCTGATGGAAAACAACATCCTCAAAGAAGGAAAAAACTTGTAGAGGACACTCTTAAAGACATTGTTTCCCAGCTGCAATCTTTTAAGCAACCGCTGGAGGACTCTGTCACTTGAAAGAACCATTTTATTTTCTGTGTATATCCATTCTTTGATGCCTCCTGCCCTGCAAGAGACTCTGTCGATGAGTATGGTGATGTGGGATTGATTGGTTTGGGCTACTGGGGATCAGTGAGCACATATGAAATGGATGATCTTCCAGGCCACTACTACATACAGATTTACACTGGGTCGGGGGGAGGGTCACCCATTTGGCTGGTGATGGCACTGCTTCAGACAACTCATAACTGAAGACAGCAGGTTCCAGACTTCAACTTAGTAGCCTCCTGCAGCTGAAATGGCAAGTCAAGTAAAAGTTGAAATGCCATTACAATCTCTGTAGGTGCCTTCCTGCTAGCAAGAATAAAGATTGTTGCCTCTCACATGAAAGGTACCACTGGCCTAGATACTCAGGCAGAGGGTGCACCACTGAGATAGAGGTATGTTAGTGAGGTGTACTGCAGTACGAGCTCTTCTGAGAAGGTACCTCCCACTCTCCAGAGTGAGTCTTGTGCTTGGGTCCTGGGGTCAGGCTGCATAGGATCTGCAGACCCCATGGACACAGTTCACTTATTAAGTTGGTGGAATGTAAATCAGACCTAGCTGATAATTTGATCTGTTGCAGAATCCTGACATTACAAGTCCATTAGTCAATGATCCACATTGTCTCATGTTTTTTTCTGTTGCAATGCCTTGGCAAAACTGAATATGTACTACTATTCCCCAGAGTTGTCAAAGTGTTGCGAGCTGCTGCTCGGGGGGGGGAAGGCACTCCCTTTAGGTCCCACCTGGAAAACCCCATACAGTTGCAGGTGTATTGCTTGCTGCCTCCCCCCATATTTGCCCTACCTCTGACTAGTCTTTCTAAGTGACAACTGTTTCTGGACACCAGCTATAATATCTAACTGCCATGCCACCCACGGAGACTTGATTCCAGCAGGAGAGTGCCCCCCCCCAGGAAATATCCTATGTTAAAACCTGCATTTGCATAAACAATTGCTGCTATACATACAGGCAGTACTTTAAGGAACACTGAGCTCCAGGATCTGCCTTCATAAGACATTCTGTGTTAAGTTGGCTTCTTGTGCATGTCACTCCCCCATCCACAGTGATACAATACATCCTGATATAAGGATTAGCTTTCCTCAGTTCTCTGATACTGGTTGGAATATCAGGTAACAGCTATTCATCAGGCCAGGTTGAACGGGAGGAAACTCCTGAACAAATGACCCACATCCTCCACTGTCGTATATCTCCATTTCATACCACATAACCCCCCCAAAAAAAAAAAAAAAACAGGAACTCAGCTCCTTGGAGGCTAAAGTCCTGTACAACTTTACAATCCTCTGACCTGCTGAAGAAAAACATCTTCCTGCTGATAGGCTAAAGGCCCCTCAATTGACAGGGACCTCAACCCTGGAAGCTCATAGGTATCATTGCCCACTGTATATAGTTATTCTAATGTTGCTGTTGTTGTTGTTGTTCTACCTTACCCTAACACGACCTCCCTACTGCAGCAATTGATCATACTGTTTCCAAGGATTCTTTTTTTTGTATGTGTGTGTGTGTGTTACTATGTTTGTTCCATCAGCTACAGTCAGGAACCTGTAGAGTACGAAATGAAGGTATCTGCATAGTTATGCCTTTGGTACCATACAGATTTTTCAATACTCAGTAACTGCCCCCCCCAAAACAAATTTCCAAGCTGAGGATACACAACATGATTTGGATTGATCTTCTCCCTCCAATTCGATGGCCCCCGAAAGAAAAGTATACTCTGTTAATGTGAATGAGCTGTGCAGCCCCATTTAGAGATCCAAAGTGTTTTCTGAAATTGGGTGAGAGTGTCTGGGGATAGTCTGCCTTTAAGAGACACATCTTTCACCTACAGATCACCAAAAGCTGGTTACATTTGGATTTGAGAAGGTTTACTACTCCTCTTATAGGAACGATAGATGATGGGGTGTGTCCCAAAAGACACCCAATTCTCTAACACACTGGCAACATTCAAAAACAAGCTCTTAGTCAATGCAATGTGGACAATACCTTGCCATCGTAACCAAGAAGTAATGTAACTACCCAGCCTCTGGCACCACTAAGTACATTACATTAATCAGTCTAGACTAACCACTTAATTGTCCCCCTCACCTTATAGTAGCCTGCATCAGACATGCTAGCTTCTCACATAACTTTGAGCCTCTTTCACTAAACTAACGTGCAATATTTTTACTTTGCTAATGTTGGAGTTTCTGTTACTCCTGCAACCCTCCTTTGAGATTTATATTTCTTTGACAGGGCTAGGACATTTATTTTATGGCATCCTTTATGCTCTGGAAGGCTGAGTCAGCTGGTTTGATGGGTGCTCCAGTGGGAAGAGCCAGATCTGGGATATAAAATATAGAGAGAAAGGGAGAGAGGAAGAGTCTGCCCAGGTAGCTTGGCTGGGTGGTTTTTGCCTAGCAGAGAAGAGCCAGGAAAATGCATAGTTTGTGGCAGTGGCTGTAGATAACAGGACACTCTCTTGGGGGGGAGGCCCCCTTTCTTGAAAGGGATACTGCATTAGCCAAGATGGACTGGAGGTTGTCCTGGTAGCCCGGTTTGGGCCAAGCTGCTACCAGAAGTTAGGAAGTGGGGAACACTTACCTGCGATAATTGTGACATGGGCAGGAGGCCAAGCTACAGTCAGCTGCCTGAGTGTGCGGTTTGGGCTGCCTTCCAGAGACTCTGAGTATCTACCATTTTGGGGAAGCCAAAGGCCCCAATTGACCCCAGTTGGGTTCAGGAAGAAAGAACCTAGTTTTAAAGTGCTTCATCACAAGGCTGAATAAGAAATGATGTGAAAATCCAGTGGGAAAGACCCTAGTTTGAAAGTGCTTCATCGTGAGGCTGAGTAGGGAGCTATGTGAAACCCCACAGGGAGTAGTGAAGTGTGGATTAACTCTGCAGTGCCTAAAATCATGCACTGTGCTAGCTGGTACTAAATTACTAGCAGTGTTAGAGCTCATAAAATAAAGGATCCTATGTTTGAAATTATCAGTCTGCATAAGGCGCTAGTCAGACTTGTAAAACACCAGCAGTGAAGAAAAGTTGATGTGTTTCTTGAAGATCTCATATGTGCCAGTCCGAAACCTGAAAATTGTTAAAACACTTGTAGAAACACAGTTTGTGAAACACACATAGCTATTTTCGATAAAACAATGACAAGGTTAATAGCAATGTCTTTGATGAGGTGTGATGTAACATAACTTAAGTTTCTTGCAGTTGTGAGAGAAATAGTGGTGGCTTTGGCCATGCACTTGGAGGTGTAGGCTGAGGTCCAATGATGAGGGTAATACCATTTGGACATATGTGAGTCCATGACAATGTAAGGGAAACACCCTGCTTCCTGGTCTCCGAAGAGGGTGTGACAGTGGTTAAAACATAGTTTTCACTGCCTGCGTGTTGCTGTCTGGCCTTAATTTAGGACTATGAACTTTTATTTATGGTTAAGCCATGACTACCATGTAGCATAGGCTTTAGAACATTTTAGCTTGTGAAAACAATTAATTTGTTTCCTAAGTTGTGTGTTTCCCACTTATGTCAGATTGACTAATTTAACCCAGAAATGCCGAATACACCCCCCCCACAAGTTGCATTACACCCAAATCCCACTAAGAGCATTTTAGAGTGAAAGATCCCTGGATGTGGAGCGGTTTCCTGTTCAGTTACAGGGTTCTGGTCTTATATTTGATAATCTGAAGTTATATCGAACAACATAACAGCATAAAACATAAAAGTTTCCTCAACTGAACAATATTCATATTGGGCATATTGCAGAAAATACATTTTAAATATCAAAAACAGGAATGGAAATTGTAGTCAGTTTGCTAGGTAGCTGGACCTTGTCACAGCTTAGAGTATTTACACGGTTGTGGTGGAAAAGTAGTGTTCTCATAATATGTGTAAACAGTTATTTTTGAGCATACTAATGGGATGAGTTGCAGAGGGTGGGTATACAGTTAAGTTTGTGGAGACCCACAGTGTTGAAGGGGGTTGCAGTTTTATTTCAATAGCCCAAGTCCTTTGGTCTGGTTGAAATATGTTGTTTACTACAAGAATCATTTGAGTAGCCCACCACTCTGTTTTTGTTGACTTGAAAAGGGGCCTGACTGTTTCTTTCAACAAGGCATAACAATTAGGATCTGCAGGGCCTTTCCAGGATATGCCATACTTTGGAACTGAGAAATTATGGGGAAGTCGCTTGTGCTTGGAAAAAGCAGATATTTGCACCCATTGCCCTTGTGGCTGATGGAAAAAAATGTTTTGCGTTGTCCTAGACAGTGTAACAGATCTGAAAAGACAAACAAAAATCATAGGTGAAGGTACACAGCACCCCCCTTCCCATTTAGCTGATTGCGTATTGAGGGCCCAGGGCACTGGCACCAGGCCAGTGCTAGTTGGAATGAAGCCACCTGTTAAAAGGTATTGTGCGGTTTGGCATTTGCCCTTAACAAACAGAGGAGCTGAGCTGATTTAGAATGTTAAAGTACATTTTTGACTTCTGCTGGGCCTTGCCCAACTTTAAGCAGCAAATTTGAAAATTTCCACCAAATTTACAGTACCTGTAACAGTTTTGCATAAATGTCAGAGAACATTCTATTCACAGTAGGGGTGTGGACTTTAAACCACAAGTGTTCCGGCAATCTTTTTTGCCAACCAGTCATCACCTTAAAAGGTGTATGCTGAATTGAAACTGATGGGGTGACCCTAATTGCCATTAGGAGTGAGAGCAACAGGGTTTCCCAATGTTTTTTCAACCTTTAACAACATTACATTGATATTAGCCTACTATTTACTTTATACTTTACCAGAGGACCAAGGATGGTAAGTAGGCCTTTCATGGTTGTCAGCACCCTTTCCTGGAGGGGTAGGTCTTATTAACTCCAGTGATTCATTCCCTGGCCAGAGGGACTATTTTCTTCCTGAAAGAGAGAGAAAAACCAAACACAACACAAACAAGAGGGCCTTTCCAGACCATTCCCTCTGTGGTAAGTTAGTGTTGATTTTAAAATTGCTGATGCATTATTGTTATACAGATGCATGGTTTTGGTAGTGTTGTCCAGCATCTGTTGTAGATAGTCCTGTGGCTGTTAGATACACATTAATTGATTCCTGAAAATCAATTAAAATTAAAAGAAATCAGAGAGAAAAAGGTGTCACTTTTCTTCTCATTTTTCTTTTTTTTTTTATTTTAGGTTAGAAAACAATCTCAGCTGAGTTACACAAAATCTGGATTAATGCCATACGGTTGTATTTCATGGCATTGTCTATGTACATTTTATTAACATTTTGAGTTAGTCACACCAAGCTGTGAACACAAACAACAAAAAAATTAACATGAGCACCAACACTTATATTTCTCTGGTAAATCATAGAAAAGCCTTCTTCCAGAGTTTGTATTTGTGAGAGCAGTAGGCATTTGCCATTATTCCTAGAATGTTATTTTTAGAACAAAGTAAAAATGAAATCATTTGCATACTTTTGAAATTGCCTGGAAAAATCTCCTCAAAATTATTTTATCTGCCCCCTGGTGGTGTTCCATGGGCACATTAGGTAACTTCTGAAAAACAATTTTTTTTCTATCCAGCAGTAAGAATGCTTTTAGCAGATGGGTTTGCTTTTGTCTTGCATTTGTAAGCTGCTACAATTAATGGCTTTATATTTGTCCGTAACTATTTTGTCACAAATACTGGGGGTAGTGGAAGAATTGAGCCCCCCCCCCCACACTCGATCACTTCTCTTGGCAAGATGATCGATGTGGCATTGCTGTGAGCAAAGGGAGCTGTAGTTAAAAGGAATTGTAATATTTCAGAGACAAAACCTTTGTGAGGAGGTAGCTGTTCAGTTCTGAGGGTGGGGTGTGTGCAATGGATGCAAGGCATATAGAAAATGGCTTCACTTCCCAGTTAGAAGACAATTATCAAGTGTATGATTTAAAAAAAAAGTAAAATCCCAAGAATCACCAGTGGATGTGTTTTTTTGGAGAAGTGTAGATAAAAAAAAGGCAAACTGTTTAATCATTGAAGGCACACCAAGCTGGATCTTGTGTTTGGGTGTGACTTGGGAGCACAAGGAGATCAAGTGACTTGCCAAAAATCATATAGTATGCAAGTGGTGTTTGGAGGGATTCAAACCCAGTTCAATCAATCAATTAATTTTGGTTTATTTGTTCGACTTAAAAGCCATTACAAAGTGCAGAGCAAATAAATGTTAGGATGCAGAAAGGAAAGATAGATAGATAGATATATCGATCTATCTATCTAGATCTATCTATCGATCTATCTATCTAGATCTATCTATCGATCTATCTATCTAGATCTATCTATCGATCTATCTATCTAGATCTATCTATCGATCTATCTATCTAGATCTATCTATCGATCTATCTATCTAGATCTATCTATCGATCTATCTATCTATCTATATCTATATCTATATATAAATATATATATATATATATATAAATATATAAATATAAATATATATTATGGTAGCACGAAGTGTATTCACCTAGCCAGAGCCCGAGGATGCTAGTCATGTCTTTATTTTGGGGTGAAACACTCCAGAAATATGTTTTCTAAATTTCTGCCAAAAGTAGTGCCACAAAGAAGTGTGGCATATGTGACACTTTCATGTTGTTTTGCGAAAACTTTCTCAAAGTGCGACAGTACTTTTCCAGACTATGGTCAAAATGACAGGAGTTCTTTGTCACTCTGCTGCAAAAGAACCGTTTGGTCTTTTGGGCTGATATTTTAGAGACAGCAGCCGACATCTCACATATGTGCCCTTTGGTGGTTTGGTGAAAAAATATTGAACCGCTGACATGTTACGGTACTCTGAAGTTGAGGTTTGTTCCCATAGACTAACATGGTGGTGTACGTCGTGCCTTTCTGGGCTCGTATCTCGAAAACGGTGTGAGATAGGGAATTTTCATCACAAGTATGCATATACATAAACATAGCTAGGCAGTGCATGATTCATGTAACATTTAAATTTTATTTCTACGTTTTACGGTTCCTGAGATATGAGCAATTTAGTATTCCAACAGCTCATTTTCTGCTCCGATGCCCATTGTTATACTAACATTCTTTATGCACACTGTGTTTCTCTATACAGCTGTTGGGGAAAAAGAGGATATGTGCATCTATTAATGTTACAGTTACTGTTTCCACTTGATTTTACGTACCCATTGGTGTTTCTGATCCCGTGTGCGCAACCACGTCCGTCACTGTTTGCGCTTGTGCTTGCATTACTGTTATCATTTGCGTTTCCTCTACTGTTTGTGTTTGCATTTTACTTCAGGCCCCGCGCTCCCGCTGCTGTATTACTTTCACTATTTCTCGTCATCATTCTCAAAAAGAAGGGAAATTAGAGGCAAAAAACTCTGTTTAATGCATCAGTTAGGGTTGTTCCACAGCGACAAAAGCGAGGAAATTTGGTGTTAGGTTTGAAACCCCCCTTGGACCCCTCCAGCCCACCCCCCATCTGGCATCAGGGTGCACATTGGGGTCATCAGTCCTAACTCTCACCCCATTGTCCTATTCCTTAGCTTCTTTAAACATGTGATGGGGTGAGGGTTAGGGCCGGTGACCCCAACAGGCACCCCGATGGTGGTTGGGGGGGTGGGCTGGAGGGGTCCAAGGGGGGTTTCAACCCTAACATCAAATTTCCTCGCTTTAGTCACTGTGGAACAACCCTAACTGATGGATTAAACAGAGTTTTTTGCCTTTAATATATATATATATAGATCTATAGACACTCATATAGTCCATATATTGCACAGTAATCTAAAAATGTGAAAAAGAACAAATATTTGGGAATATTATATAATGTTCATGTTTCATATATTCAAGTCTTCCCTGTGCACATCATGAATCTATATGCAGTCCTCTTTCTTCTATTATTTTAAGAACAGAGGCCACAGGGACCAATACTCTTGTGTCCTGAGATTTCAACAAATAGGTCAGAAAATACTGAGGTTCATATTCCAAATTGATCAGTATGCCTCCCAGCAGTTGATACCTGTGTTTTTCATAAAGTAGACAATACAACCAGAAGGAGAAGATTGTCCAGCCCTAATTTGCATCCACATAACAACTTGTTCCTTTTCTTTTTATGCTGACTGTGTGCATGCACAAGAAACATGTTGTGTCAGCTTTCTCCACAAGAAGGTTGTGGAGGGGTGGCACTGTTGTGCTCAATGCCCCCACAGCCTGCAAAGACTTGTTCCCCATACCCCCAATTCCATGGCACACTGCTGCTGACACTAGTTCAGCCAGCATGCCACAACTTTCTAAAAAATCAGCCGCTGCCATCAGGGGCCACCTCGTCATTGCAGCGTCAGCCATCTGCTGCAATGAAGGAGTGACCCATCATTGCAGGGCGGGATGTAAGATGTCTGATATTGTTTGTGAACATGGCGGTGGCTTGCTGCCATATTCACAAACAATATCTACCCCCTCATGTTTATTTGCCGACAGGGGAGCCCACTCCCCATCGGCATACTGTGACCCCCCTGTTTTATTGTCTGCTGAGGGGGTGCCCAACCCCTGTCGGCAGAAAGGAATTCTCCCCTTCTGCTGTTTGCTGATGGGGTGCCCAATCTCCATCGGCAGAAACAAATTTCCCCCCCTCCTTTTGTTGTTTGCCGATGGGGTGCCCAATCCCTGTCGGCAGAAACGAATTCCCCCCTTTTGTTGTTTGCCAACAGGGGTGCCCAATCCCCCATCGGCTACAGCTGCCCCAAGCAAGACTCCAGTGGCGACATGCCCCATGAAAGTTAAAACAGTCCAACAATTTTTTTTTACCTGAAAAAGGAAACGGTCCCTCGTAGTCTCTGGGGCCCCCCTCCCACAACCTGCACCCACCCACTGCGCACCCTGCCTCCTCACACCCCCCTCACCCCATACTTACCTCCAGAGCTCAGCGCGACAATCTTCTGTGGACCGGGAAGGTGTCTGCACTCTTCAAAGCCGACCGCGAACTGAGGAAATGCTGGTAAGCTTCATAATGTAATGAGTAGGGTTTTTTTAAACTTTAGTGCATATCTCGGGCATTTTTGGGAATTTTGTCACCAAATTTTCAACATGGGGTTTTTGGGACCTCTCCGCATGAATTCTTGAACTGTCATGGCATTAATCGGCCCCAAAAGGTGGTTTCGTGGTCACTGCGCGGAATCACCCTTCCGGGCCGATTAACAAAATGACAGTGCCAGTGTTCATGAGGTGGGCTCTCAAAAAGCCTGTGTTGCAAATTGGTGCCAAAAAATAAAAAAAAATGACTGTTTTACGAGCGTGCATTGAGCAGTTGCTGTGTACACTCATAACTTCACGAATTTATAGCATTTTCACACCAGATTTTCAACATTGGCATTTTGTCACACCTCCTTGTGAGCAGTATAGCTGTCATTGTTGACATCCTGGCCAAAATGTGTTTTCACACTTCCTGCGCAGAATAGCGTGGTTGCCCTAGGAAATCAGTGTTCAGCACAGATTAAGAAAATGACAGTGACACTGTTCATGGGTAGAGGTCCTAAAATGCCTATGTTGAAAATTTGGTAATGATACTCCATAAAATGACTGTGTTACGAGCGTGCATTGCGCAGTTGGCATGCACCCTCGTAGCTTTGTGAATTTACAATATTTTCACTCCAGATTTTCAACACTGCCAATTTCCCAGACCTACTTATGAACAGTGCAGCTGTCATGTTTCCCATCCTGGCCGAAACATGTTTTCACACTTCTGGGGCAGAATAGAGTGGTTGCTGTGGGAAATCACTATTTGGGACAGATTAAGAAAATGACAATGATACTGTTCATGAGCAGAGGTCCTAAAATGCCTATATTGAAAATTTGGTGATGATAGCCCATCAATTGACTGTGTTACAAGTGTGTGTTGCGCACTTTCCATGCACCCTTATAACTTTGCAGATTTGTAATATTGTCACACCAGATTTTCAACAGTGCCATTTTTCCATACCTCTTTATAAGCAGTACAGCTGTCATTTTTCACATCCAGACAGAAATGTGTTTCCACAGTTCCGGTGCAGAATAACATGGTCACTGTGGGAAGTCAGTGTTCAGGACAGATTAAGAAAATGACAGTGGCACTTTTCATGAGCAGAGGTCCTAAAATCTCTATTTTGAAAATTTGGTGACGAAACTCCATAACATGGCTGTGTTACAAGCGTGCATTGAACTGTTTCCATGCACCCTTGTAACTTCACAAATTTGTAATACTGTCACGCCACATTTTCAACAGTGGCATTTTTTTCACAACTCCCTATGAACACTACAGCTGTCATTTTTCACATCCTAGCTAAAATATGTTTTTGCACTCCTGCCAGACAATAGCACAGTCACTCTGGGAAATCAATGTTCAGGACAGATTAAGATCGACCAAGTGACCAAGGAGTGACCAAGCTCAACTGAGCTCTGCCAGGACTGCTGCAGATTTGTTTGTGGACAGACAAAGGCCCCAACACAAGAGCCCAGTACAAAAAGGCAGCCTGCAGCACTGGGAGAAACAGAACGAGTGAGGGAAGAGGAGTGGACGAACTCACCGAAGCACTGTCAGGACTGCTGTGGATTTCTTTGTGGGCAGAAAAAGGCGTCAATACAGGCAGGGGCCCAGTACAAAAGGCCAGCCTGCAGTGCTGGGAGAAACAGTACGAGCGAGTGAGACAAGGGGACTTAGTGAGCTCAACGGAGCTCTATCAGGACTGCTTTGATTTCTTTGTGAGCAGAAAAAGGCGCCAATGCAGACAAGAGCCCCGTACAAAAGGGCAGCTTGCAGTGCCAGGACAAACAGAATGAGCGATGAGAGAGGGAGACTGAGCAACCTCAACGGAGCTCTGACGAGACAGCTGCAGATTTCTTTGTGGACAGACAAGGTGCCAACACAGCCAGGAGCCCCATACAAAAGCTCAGTCTGCAGCGCCAAGAGAAACAGAACGAGTGAGTGACAGAGCGGTAGTGAGCGACCTCAACTAAGCTCTAGTGTGACTGCTGCAGATTTCTTTGTTGGCAGAAAATGAGGCAACACAGGCAGGAGCCCAGGACAAAAGGCCAGCTTGCACCGCTGGCAGAAATGGAATGCGAGAGTGATAGAGGGGAACTGAGCTAGCTCAGTGGAGCTGTGTCGGGATTGCTTCAGATTTTTTTCTGGCCAGAAAAAGCCGCCAATGCAGGCAGGAGCCCAGTACAAAAGGGCAGCCTGCAGTGCCAGGAGACACAGAATGAGCGAGTGAGGGAGGGGGAGTCAGTGAGCTCAACAGGGCTCTGTTGGGGCTGCTGCAGATTTGTTTGTGGGCAGAAAAAGGCAGCAATGCATGCAGGGGCCCAGTACAAAAGGGTAGCCTGCAGTGGCAGGAAAACCAGAATGAGCGAGTGAGTGAGCTCAACAGAGCTGTACTGTAACTGCTGCAAATTTCTTTGTGGGCATAAGAAGGCAGCAACACAGGCAAGAGCCCAGTAGAAAAGGGCAGCCTGCAGTGCCTGCAGAACAGAATGAGCGAGTGAGAGAAGGGGAGTGAGCGAGCTCAACGGAGCTTTGTCGGGACTTCCTTAACATGACTGTGTTACCAGCGTGCACTGAACTGTTTCCACACAACCTTGTAACTTCGCAAATTTATAATACTGTCACGCCACATTTTCAACAGTGGCATTTTTCCACGACTACCTATGAACACTACAGCTGTCATTTTTCACATCCTGGCTATAGTATGTTTTTGCACTCCAGCCAGACAATAGCAAGGTCATTCTGGTAAATCAGTGTTTGGGACAGATTAAGATCGACAGAGTGAGAGGGGGGAGTGACTGTCAGGACTGCTAAAGATTTGTTCGTGGACAGACAAAGGCCCCAACACAAGAGCTCAGTACAAAAGGGCAGCCTGCAGCACTGGGATAAATAGAAAGAAAGAGCGAGAGAGGGAGGGGAGGTGGGTGAACTCACCGGAGCGCTGTCAGGACTGCTGCAGATTTCTTTGTGGGCAGAAAAAGGCATCAATACAGACAGGGGCCCAGTACAACAGGCCAGCCTGCAGCGGTGGGAGAAACAGTATGAGCGAGTGAGACAAGGTGACTTAGTCAGCTCACCGGAGCTCTATCAGGACTGCTGGGATTTCTTTATGGGCAGAAAAAGGTGCCAATGCAGGCAGAAGCCCTGTACAAAAGGGCAGCTTGCAGTGCCAGGACAAACAGAATGAGTGATGAGAGAGGGAGACTGAGCAACCTCAACAGAGCTCTGATGGGACAGCTGCAGATTTCTTTGTGGACAGACAAAGGTGCCAATGCAGCCAGGAGCCCCATACAAAAGCGCAGTCTGCGGCGCCAAGAGAAACAGAATGAGCGAGTGACAGAGTGGTAGTGAGCAACCTCAACCGAGCTCTAGTGTGACTGCTGCAGATTTCTTTGTTGGCAGAAAATGCGGCAACGCAGGCAGGAGCCCAGTACAAAAGGCCAGCTTGCAGTGCCGGCAGAAACGGAATGCCAGAGTGATAGAGGGGGACTTAGCGAGCTCAGTGGAGCTGTGTCAGGACTGCTTCAGATTTCTTTCTGGCCAGAAAAAGCCACCAATGCAGGCAGGAGCCCAGTACAAAAGGGCAGCCTGCAGCGCCAGGAGACACAGAATGAGCGAGTGAGGGAGGGGGAGTCATTGAGCTCAACTGGGCTCTGTTGGGACTGCTGCAGATTTGTTTATGGGCATAAAAAGGCAGCAATGCATGCAGGGGCCCAGTACAAAAGGGCAGCCTGCAGTGGCAGGAAAACCAGAATGAGTGAGTGAGTGAGCTCAACACAGCTGCATTGTAACTGCTTCAAATTTCTTTGTGGGCATAAGAAGGCAGAAACGCAGGCGGGAGCCCAGTAGAAAAGGGCAGCCTGCAGCACCGGCAGAACAGAATGAGTGAGTGAGAGAAGGGCAGTGAGCGAGTTCAACGCAGCTTTTTCGGGACAGCTGTGGATTTCTCTGTGGGTAGAAAAAGCCACCAACACAGGCAGGAGCCCAGTACAAAAGGGCAGCCTACAGTGCCAGGAGAAACAGAATGAGCGAGTGAGAGAGGGGGAGTGAGCCACCTCAATGGAGCTCTGTCGGGACAGCTGAGGATTTCTTCCTCAGCAGAACAAGGTGCCAATGCAGGCAGCAGCCCAGTACAAAAGAGCAGCCTGCAGCACCAGGACAAACAAACTGAGCCAGTGACAGAGGGCCACTGAACAAGCTCAACAGACCAATGCAATCAACATTCGGCCTTGACAAATGCTTGTTATTATATTGGCCCTTCTTCCAATTGCTGGCAAAACATTCAAATCTAAATTTTATGCTTTTTCTGTGAATAGGGTTCTGGAGTGTCAGTAAATATGTTTCCATTTTATGACATCTTTTGTTTTTAGCAAACCATAAGCAAGATTTGGGTTGTCCGCAGGCCTTTAGCTCCTTCTGCATATGCGTATATATATTATGGTAGCACGGTAGTGCAACCATAGTTAGGGTTGAGGAGCCATTTCTATGTTAAACCCCAAAACTTTGCACCTTAATAACTTTGCAACTGTTTCACAGATTTGGCTGAAATTTGGAATACATGATCAAGAACCATAGGCCTTGGGATCTGCCAAGTTTTGTAGGGGTCAGATATATGGCTGTGGAGTTATTAAGCATGATCTGTGCGCACGTTTACGCTTTTTCTGGAATTCTACGGTCGCGCCTACAGGTCGTACGGTTTGTGCGACCTGTCCAAAATCTTCAGAGAACATGCAGCCAGGGTCCCCGATGTGTCTTTCAAAGATTTCATGAAAAAATATTAAACGGTTCAAAAGTTATTCAAAAAACAGTTATCATTATAAGTCAATGGGAAAAGTTAACAAAAAGTTCAACACTTTCGCAAATGCATTTTTACTTTCGCAAATGGGCCTGTTACTTTCACAAATCGGCCATTTTGTTTTCAGTTAGTGATCAGAAAAATGGTTGGCATTTAAATTTGGGACCCTCTAGCAACCTAATTCTTTTGTATTCACCTAGTCGGGACCCTGAGGATGCTTGCCATGTCTTTATTTTGTAGTAAACACCCCAGAAATATGTTTTTCAAATTTCTGGAAAAAGTACTTCAGCAAATTACTGCGTTCACTAAAGTGTCGAACTTTTATGAAGCTTCAAAAATGCAGCACAGTAGTTTTCCATCTGTGGGACAGTGACAGCGATTCTTTGGCACTGCACTGCAAAAGAACCGTTAGGAGTTTGGGCTGAAATTTGGAGGAACGGAGCTGACATCTCACAGATGTGCCTTTCAGTGTTGTATTGAAAAAATATTACGGCGGAAAAGTTACAGCACTCCAAAATTGACATTTTTCCCATAGGATAACATTCTGCCTAGCGCATTACAGAAATCCTTTGGATCCCTGCTGCAAAATAACGGTTTGGTCTTTTTCCTGAAATTTGGAGGGAAGACAGCCAACAGCCCACAGATGTGCCTTTCAGTGGTGTGGTGAAAAAACATGAGAGGGAGGAAAAGTTATGGTGCTCCGAACTTTTCTTTTTTTCCCATAGGATAACATTATGGCGTTCGCCGCGCCTTTCAGGGCCCGTATCTCGGAAACTGTGCGAGATACGGACTTTTCATCAGAAATATTCTTAGCCCCTATCCAAATTAGCCAGGACAGTTGTAAATAATATGACTTTTAAATTTTTTTTCTATGTCGTACGGTTCCTGAGATATAATGTATTTAGTATTCCAAGATCTCATTTTCTGCGCCGATACTCATTATTATGCATACATTATTTGTACTCACTGTCTTTCTCTATGCAGGTTTTGGGGAAAACCAGCCTGTGCGCTTACATTACTGTTACTGTTGCCCTTTCCGATTGCGGTTCCATACCCGTTCACTTACGTTGACGTCTGCACCACTATGTGCATTATCCTTTGCGTTTTCATTTGCGCTTCCTTTTCTGTTATTTTTTGCCATTTCTGTCTACAGTACTGTTTATCTTTCTGTTTCACTTTACGTCACCATGCCCATTGACATTTCTGTTTGCAGGCACCATGTTACTATGTGACAACACATCACGTGGCAGACCATTCCCGTCTACGCCACCATGTGCGTTACCCTTTCTGTTCTCATTCGCGCTTGTGTTACCATGTGCGCAACTGTTAGCATTTCTGTTTGTGTTGCTGTCCCTGTTAGTATGCCACAAGACATCATGTGGTGGGAGTGTAGGGCCCGGAGGGCCCCGCGCTCCCGCCACCGCATTATGCAGTGGGAGCGCAGGTCCCGGAAGGCCCCACGCTCCCGCCGCTGCATTACATTCACTATTTCGTTATCATTCTCAAAAGAAGGGAAATTAGAGGCAAAAACTCCATTTAATGCATTGGTTAGGGTTGTTCCACAGCGACAAAAGTGAGGAAATTGGCTGTTAGGTTGAAAACCCTAACCTCAATCACCCCCAGCACCACACACACACAGACACACACACATTCAAGTATGGGGAGGACCAAGTCAACACAACCAATGACAGACAATCCAGCAGCAGGTGACAGAAATAACAAACATTTGTCTGAATGTACTACGAGACATCCACACCACCTGACCAGGTACTGCATGCTCAGTGGAGATCAACAAAACTGAGGCCATGTACACCAAGCGTACACATCCCTGATTGCAGCTGCACAACGTACCACACTTAGTAGTTGCATGGCTTTACCTACCGATGCCCACACCAGACCACATCACTGTGGTGGGCCACCTGAGCAATAGAGTTCAACAAAACCAAGGAGTTGTACAGGTATAATATCTCTAATTATAACAAGGGTTTGAGAAATGCAGCTTTCTAATTGACTGTAAACATTGTAACAGCCTTATGTTTAGTTTTTATTAACATACATGTAGAGCCAAGCCATATGATGAACATGGTTTAATGTTGTTTAAAAAACCATTTTATTATGATAGCAATAAGCCACTCCCAGGTATTATGTTAATGGTCAGTTTATCACTGTCTAGCGACATGTGGAAATCGGCTATGCCTCATTCAACATTAAACCCCTACAGGGTGATTAACAGACCATTTAACATAACTGTTGGTCATGCCTTATTGCTTAATTGTCTTTATGAGTAGATACTCTCCCTCTGCTAGGCACTGCAGCAGCTTTGCAACACAGTGTCCCAACCAGTTACACCATACACTGTCTAGTTACTGGAGAATGGCTGTGAATATGAACTCATGAAGATGAACAGTGTAACTTGATCATTACAGTCATCGAAACCCTATTGTGATTATAACTGACAGAGTCAGTGATAGAGGATAACCCCTGTCCTAGTACACTTACCCCATTGTGAGTTAAATCAATACTAAAGACATTCTGTTTATATCTACACCATACCTACTTGATTCCTGTTGTACCACAATTAACATAGTTATCACTTTGATAGCATCAGTGACAAAGTGTGGCAACCCAAACAGTAGGCATACAGCCTGAGTATGAAACAACTGTTAAAAAAAATCACACTGTGTCCATAAGTGGCATAGACCACTCATTGCAACAATAGTAAATGTATTACTATTTGAATAAGTTAGTCATCACAGATGCAATGAGATTGTCTTTATCAGGTACAACATACTCAGTAAGTGCCTACAGGAAAATCTATCCTATATACATCTCCGATACAGGTACATCATTGTTGGCTCAGTAGTGCTA